>JAPVLO010000680.1:0-1279727 GCA_027257055.1 Cephalopachus bancanus
TTTTTTTTTTTTTTTAAGTCAGAGTGTCACACTGTTGCACAAGCCTGGAGTGCAGTGGCACACTCAAGGCCACTGGAGCTTCAACCTGCTGGACTTAGGCAATCCTTCTGCCTCAGCCTTCTAAGTAGCTGGAACTACAGGCATGCACTACCACGCCTGGCTAATTTTTATTTATTTTTTGTAGAGACGAGGTCTCACCAAGTTGTCCAGGCTGATCTCGAACTCCTGGAATCAGGCAGTCCTCTCGCCTCGGCCTCCCAAAGTGCTGGGATTACAGGCTTGAGCCATTGTGCGCAGGGGCAAGCCTTCTTTTTACCACAGCATTTTGATGTTTCTGGTGTGCTTTGGCTCCAGAGAGACTGTTATATTTTCTTGTTCACCCTTAGTATATACTTTCTGAATTTTACTTCTTGTTTGTATCCACTTATAGCCGCTTATCATTTCTTTGGGCCTTCTCAACAGGTGACAGTTCCTTCTTTCTCCGCACCTGGCTCATGACCCCACTTCACATTCCTGAAACCCCAGCAGAATATCGCTATAACATGGCCCATTCTGCGACTCACAGTGTGATTGAGAAGACTTTCCGAACCCTCTGCTCCCGATTCCGCTGCCTGGATGGATCCAAGGGGGCACTGCAGTACTCACCAGAGAAATCCAGCCACATCATCTTGGCTTGTTGTGTTCTCCACAACATCTCCTTGGAGCATGGGATGGATATTTGGTCGTCCCCAATGACAGGACCCATGGAGCAGCCCCCTGAAGAAGCGTATGAACACATGGAGTCCCTGGACTTAGAGGTTGATCGTATCCGTCAGGAGCTAATGCTCAATCATTTCAGCTAATGTGGAAGGTGGGGAGGAAGACTGCAGAAAAAGTTGTGAGAAACTTTGCCCCTCACTACCTTCTACACAGTTTCATGTCTAGCGTGACTGAGTATGTAGACACTTGTCATACACTGACATTTAATCTGTGTGTTTTAGAAGGGTTGGGGCTATGCCAGAATATCTTGATTCATTCGTAAATGTATTAAATAAAGCAAAGTCAGCACAGCAGTTCCCTACTATCCAGTAAGCTCCACATTAAACACCATTCATTTGAAAGTTCACTGGTTCACTTCTGCTTCCCAAAGTGCTGGGATTACAGCTCGAGCCATAAAAAAAAAGAGCCAGGCTCGGTGGCTCAGCCTGTAATCCTGCGCCTTTGGGAACTGAGGTGAGTGGATTGTCTGAGCCCGCGGGTTCGAGACCCTCCTGGGCAACTTGGCAAGACCTCATCTCTACAATAAATCAAAAATTAGCTGGGCGTGGTAGCGCGCGCCTATAGTTCCAGCTACTTGGAAGGCTGACACAGAAGGATCGCTGGAGCCCAGCAGGTCGAGGCTGTGGTGGCCGGGAGCGGCCACTGCACTTCAGTCTGGGTGACAGAGACTCCAACTCAAAAAAAAAAAAAAAAAAAACCAGCTGGGCTCGGTGGCTCAGCCTGTAATCCTGCGCCTTTGGGAGGCTGAGGTGAGTGGATTGCCTGAGCCCGCGGGTACGAGACCCACCCGGGCAACTTGGCGAGACCTCATCTCTACAATAAATCAAAAAATTAGCCGGGCGTGGTAGCACGTGCCTGTAGTTCCAGCTACTTGGAAGGCTGAAGCGGAAGGATCGCCGGAGCCCAGCAGGTCGAGGCTGCGGTGGCCGGGAGTGGCCACTGCACTCCAGCCTGGGCGACAGAGTGAGACTCCAATTCAAAAAAAAAAAAAAATCAGCCGGGCGTGGTAGCGCGCGCCTGTAATTCCGGCTACTTGGAAGGCTGAGGCGGAACGATCGCCAGAGCCCAGCAGGTCGAGGCTGCGGTGGCCGGGAGCAGCCACTGCACTCCAGTCTGGATGATAGAGTGAGACTCCAACTCAAAATAAACAAACAAAAAAAAGTTCACTGGTTGCAAACATTATGATTGTGCCTACAAAGTCATAGTAAATGAGAAAACAACATATAGCCAAAACTTTTGTTGACTTCATTTATCTGTACATTTGAAATGAAAACAGTTCTTATTCTGAATTTTCTGGATGTTATGTCAGTTTTTCTACTTTGCTGGCTACATAGTTATAATCTGAATTAAGTGTGAGAAGTGAGTTGAAATTGGGAAATGGTCTTTTTTGTTTGTTTTTTTGTAAGTTTGAGTCTCACTCTTGTTGCCCAGGCTGAGGCAGAAGGATCACCTGAGCCTTCCAAGTAGCTGGAACTATAGATACACGCCACCACACCTGGCTAGTTTTTGTGACTTACTGTAGAGACGAGGTCTCACCATGTTGCCCAGGCTGCTCTCAAACCCCTGGTCTCAGGCAATCCTCTCGCTTCAGCCTCCCAAAGTGCTGGAATTATAGGCTGAGCCATCACGCCCGGTTGGGAATGGTCTGTGACCTAAGTGGCTACTCATCTGAGTTTGTAGCTTTGTGTCTTTAAGAGGGTGTTAAGGACCATCTGAAACCTCCATCTTTAGCTTGTCTGCAATAATTGGACTGTGATTTAGACCGCGTTCCTAAAGAGAACATCTGGACTCCAGTCTTCTATTACCAACCCTGAGTCAGAGTTAGAGGCTAAGTGGGTTTAAGAACCGAATCAGCTTAAGGGAGACAATTCAAATATAGATAAAATAGCAAGCTTCCACTTCACAGGGGATCTAAGGACTCAGATAGGTTGATGAGCAAAGGAAATACACCTAGGCTGAGACAGCTTGTGTTCAACTAAATCACATTTCTTATGATGGTGATGTTAGCATGTCTGTTTGGTATTTCTGTTTTGAAATTCCTTGTACAGAAGGAAGGTTTAAGGAATAGAGAAGGCATGTGAAAGTGTTAAGAAGGAGAGGTAGACCGGGCTCAGTGGCTTAGCCTGTAATCCCAGCCTTTTGGGAGACCAAGGCAAGTAGATTGCCTGAGCCCACGAGTTCGAGACCAGCCCAGGCAACTTGGCAAGACCTCTTCTCTACAATAAAATAAAAAAATAGCCAGGCATGGTAGTGCACATCTGTAGTTCCAGCTACTCAGAAGTCTGAGGCAGGAGGATCACTGGAGCTCAGCAGGTCAACACTGGGGTGGCCGTGAGCGTGCATGCCACTGCACCCCAGCCTGGGCAAAGAAGTGAGACTCCAACTCCAAAAAAAAAAAGGAGAGGTAAAAGGAATATAACTTATTGGCTTGAAATGAATTCTGGAGTCAGACCTTGGATATCTTGTATGCAGAGTGATGGACAGAATTTCCCAAGAAATAACCCCCTAACAAGTCTTGTTCTAAAATTACACTGATATAAAAATAACCTGATTGGGATAATGCAAGTGTGAGTTAGGTTCACACATTGGTGCCTTCGCTGGGGCCAAAAAGAGACTTTCCTGAGGGTTGTCTTGTTCCCAGTTTTTTTTTTGAATTGAAGTCTCACTGTCGCCCAGACTGGAGTGCGGTGGCACATTCCCTGCTGGGCTCCAGCGACCTGCTGGGCTCCAGCGATCCTTCCGCTCAGCCTTCCAAGTAGCTGGTTTCCCAGTTTCTCGCTACTCATCATGGATACCTCTGAATTGTCCTCTTGGATCATTTCCTACCTGACTTTGGCAGTCAGATCTGGTGATTTTCAACGTAAAGAAATGAACAGCTGATGATGGAAGAAATTTGGAAATAAACTGAGGGTGACTCATCCTCAAGATTAAAAACAATTATGGATTATTATCTGCTGTTTATTTCCACTCCAAATGCTATTCCCTATCATTATTCTGCTCTATAAAGAATGAATCCAAGCCGGGCTCAGTGGTTCAGCTGTAATCCCGTGCCTTGGGAGGCTGAGGTAAGTGAATTGCCTGAGCCCGTGGGTTCGAGACCCACCTGGGCAACTTGGTGAGACCTCATCTCTACAATAAATAAAAAATTAGCTGGGCGTGGTAGCGCGCGCCTGTAGTTCGAGCTACTTGGAAGGCTGAGGCGGAAGGATCGCAGGAACCCAGCAGGTCGAGCCTGCAGTGGCCGGAAGCGGCCACTGCACTCCAATCTGGGCGACAGAGTGAGACTCCAACTCAAAAAAAAAAAAAAGAAAAGAATGAGTCCAGGCCAGCCATGGTATGTCACATGTGTAATCTCAGCACTTTGAGAGGCTGAGGTGAGAGGATTGCCTGAGTCCAGGGGTTCAAGACCAGCCAGGGCAACTTGGCAAGCCCTTATCTCTACAGTTAATTAAAAAAAAAATGGCAGTAGTGGGGAACTGCCAGGGGATGGAGGGACACATCTCATCAACAAGGGTACCTGCATAATGAATATCTGTATACCTAACCCTAAATTGTACCGCACATCTTAAAATAAGAGAAAAAAAATTAACTGGGTGTGGTGGCACGTACCTGTAGTTCCAGCTACTTGGAAGGCTGAGGCGGCAGGGCTGCCTGAGCCCAGCAGGTTGAGGCTGCAGTGGCCATGAGCATGCCACTACTCTCCAACCTGTGTGACAGAGTGAGACTCGGACTCAAAAAAAAAAAAAATCATTTGGCAAGTGGTTGTACTTAATATGTACAGGGATGTCATTCAGGTGAGAGTAGACGATGAAAAGTTGACTGGAAACTTTATTCATTGTGCAATACAGGTTGTTGTTACCTTTTTTTTTTTTTTGGTAGAGATGAGGTCTTGCTATGTTACCAAGGCTGGTCTGGAACTGCTGGGCGCAAGCAATCCTCTTGCCTCAGCCTCCAAAGTGCTGGGATTATAGGTGTGAGCCATTGTGCCTGTGACCCAAGCTTGCTTTCTCTTTCTCACAAGGCAATGTTTTGATTCCCATGGTTTTAGCTTTTTTTTTTTTTTTGAGTTGGAGTCTCACTCTGTCGCCCAGACTGGAGTGCAGTGGCCGCTCCCGGCCACCGCAGCCTCGACCTGCTGGGCTCCGGCGATCCTTCCGCCTCAGCCTTCCAAGGAGCTGGAACTACACGCATGCGCTACCACGTCCGGCTAGTTTTTGATTTATTGTAGAGATGAGGTCTCGCCAAATTCCCCAGGCGGGTCTCGAACCCGCAGGCTCAGGCAATCCACTCACCTCAGCCTCCCAAGGCGCGGGATTACAGGCTGAGCCATAGAGCCCAGCTGGTTTTAACTTTTTAAGTCTCCTGAGGATCTTTTCCCCTTAAAGTTTTGGTTCTGGTAGACATACCACATCAGGAAAGGATTACTGTCAATCACGTATCATAAGTGGCAAGGTAAAAGTGTGATTATGAAAAGTGCCAGCTGGGTGCGGTGGCTCTGCCTGTAATCCCAGCACTTTGGGAGGCTGAGGCGAGAGGATTGCCTGAGCCCAGGAGTTCGAGATCAGCCTGGGCAACTTGGTGAGACCTCTTCTCTACAATACATTTAAAAAATTAACCAGGTGTGGTAGCACGCACCTATAGCTCCAGCTACTTGGGAGGCTGAGGCGGAAGGATCGCCTGAGCCCAAGGGTTGAGGCTGTGGTGGCTGTGAGCGTGCCACTGCACTCCAACCTAGAGGACAAGAGTGAGACTCCAACCAAAAAAAAAAAAAAAAAGAAAAATGCCTTGCATTTTAGCCTTACATAACTACTTCTAGGGAAAATCCGGGCTTTTCGCAACTCACTAGATGGTGACATGAAGCCTGAGTGGGAGGGACAGTCTTGGAGAGATTTCAAAAGCAATTTCAAGTCTATTTACTTACATACCAAAGATAATCTAAGTACTAAACTGACTGAACATTGGCTGACAGTATTTTTCCCTGGGAGCATTTTATTTTCTAATAATTCCACAAGGTAATTGTTCAAATCTACACCTTTAATCTATGTTTCTGTAGACCAGGATTTTTTCAGTCCTTAGTCACTTTATTTTCCCCGAGATGATCTATGGAAGGGATCAGGGTCTATACTTTTTTTTTTTTTAGTTGGAGTCTCACTGTGTCGCCCAGACTGGAGTGCAGTGGCACGCTCACAGCCACCATAGCCTTGACCTGCTGGGCTCAGGTGATCCTTCCACCTCAGCCTTCCGAGTAGCTGGAGCTACAAACACACACCACCATGGCCAGCATATTTTTTTATTTATTGTGGAGACGTGGTCTCACCATGTTGCCCAGGATGGTCTTGAACACCTGGACTCAGGCAATCCTCTCACCTCAGCCTCCCAAAGTGCTGTGATTACAGGCTTGAGCCACCACCCTGGCCTTGCAGCCGAGGAGAGAGGATTGCCTGAGCCCACGAGTTCGAAACCAGCCTGGCCAGCTTGGTGAGACCTCATCTCTACAATAAATCAAAAATTTAGCCGGGCATGGTAGTGCAACCTGTAGTTCCAGCTACATGGAAGCATTGCCTGAGCCCAGCAGATTAGGCTGCAGTGAGCAGATTGCCATTGCATTCCAGCCTAGGTGACAGAGTGAGACTCTGACTCAAAAAAAAAAAAAAAAAAGTGAGAAGCCTTCTCCTTTTGAGGTCCTTAGCGTGGATTTATAACTTTTTTTTCTGGCATGGTTTTGGGAAAGCGTCAAGGATTTTTCCTGTCTTATGTAAGCCTCATCTTCCCATAGATAACTCCATCTGTCCAGCACAGGAGTTTTCCAGATTTACCCTTGGATGTTTTAAGACTGCAAGGTCCCAGGATATATCAAGGGAACACAAAATTGGGTCATCAATGGTTTACCAATTTCAAATTACAGAAAAGACGGGCCACAGACATAGTCTTGGTTTAAATGAACTGAATAGGGATGTAGCTGCTTTCCTGATCCTTGGACTATAAAACAGCTATAGCAAGTAAATCTAATTTAGGAATAAACAGACACAGTTTTAATGGCATTATATACTGAAGATGTAGAAGAGGTAGTTAAGGGTTAAATAGAGGCTAGACAGACAATGGACATACTAAGATATTTTGTTTGTTTGTTTTGAGTTGGAGTCTCACTCTGTTGCCCAAACTGGAGTGCAGTGGCATGCTGAATAGCCACCACAGCCTCGACCTACTGGGTTCAGGCCATCCTTCTACCTCAGTCTTCCAAGTAGCTGGAACTACAGGTACACATCACCACACCCAGTTAATTTTTTGATTTATTGTAGAGACAGCCTCGCCAAGTTGACAAGGCTGGTCTCGAACCCCTGGACTCAGGCAATCCTCTCGCCTTGGCTTCCCATAGTGCTGGCATTACAGGCTTGAGTCACATCGCCTGGCATGACATACTAAGATTTTATCTTTAACTGAAACAAACAAAACAGCTCAAGACTGCACTTCACAGTTACTTCCTTTGGCAATGGAGAGGAAGCTATGAGGAAGATAAGAAAATAAGAATGCACAGGCTGGGTGCAGTGGCTCATGCCTATAATCCCAGTACTTTGGCAGGCCGAGGCGAGAGGACTGTTTGAGTCCATGGGTTTGAGACCAGCCTCAGCAACTTGGCGCGACTGCATCTCTACATAAATCAAAAAATTAGACTGGGCTCGGTGGCTCAGCCTGTAATCCCAGCACTTTGGGAGGCTGAGGTGAGTGGATTGCCTGAGTCTGCAGGTTCGAGACCTGCCTGGGCAGCTTGGCGAGACCGCATCTCTACAATAATTCAAAAAATTAGCTGGGCGTGGTAGTGCGCACCTGTAGTTCCAGCTACTTGGAAGGCTAAGGCAGAAGGATTGCCAGAGCCCAGCAGGCCGAGGCTGTGGTGGTCGGGAGCGGCCACTGCCCTCCAGTCTGGGCGACAGAGTGAGACTCCAACTCAAAAAATAAATAAATAAATAAATAAATACAAATCAAAAAATAAAATAAAATGTGCAGGATTTTACCATTAAGCATTGCACATATCCTCAGGGCCCAAGATTTTACAAAATGGTGGGTATAAGAAGTCGTAGACCCAGAATTAAGACTTTGTTGATCCTGAGAATGGCAAATGCCAGAAGAAGGGGAAAATATAAGCTGAAGGCTGGGGACATGGTCATTTCCTAACACATGAAATTAACAGGCTTTTTTTTTTTTCCTAGTCAGAGTCTCACTCTGTCACCCAGAGTGGAGTGCAGTGGCACGCTTATGGTCACCACAGCCTCGACCTGCTGGGCTCAGGCGATCCTTCCGCTTTAGCCTTCCAAGTACCTGGAATCACAGGCACATGCCACCAAGCCCAGCTAGTTTTTTTGTGATTTATTGTGGAGATGAGGTCTCACCATGTTGCCCAGGCTGGTCTTGACCCCCTGGGCTCAGGCAATTCTCTAGCCTCAGCCTCCCAAAGTGCTGGGTTTACAGGCTGAGCCACCGTGCCTGGCTGATTTTTTTTTCCAAATAAGACTATATCCTAAGTCTTTGTCTGTTATTATTCAATAAGAAACATGAGACTTATGGATACTAAGTGGTAGGAATAAAGTATGCATTGAAATTGTCATAAATCAGCCAGGCTTGGTGGCTCAGCCTGTAATCCCGCGCCTTTGGGAGGCTGAGGCGAGTGGATTGCCTGAGCCTGCGGGTTCGTGACTCGCCTGGGCAACTTGGCGAGACCTCATCTCTACAATAAATCAAAAACTAGCCAGGCGTGGTAGCACGCACCTGTAGCTCCAGCTACTTGGAAGACTGAGGCGGAAGAATTGCCAGAGCCCAGCAGGTCGAGGCTGCGGTGGCCGGGAGCGGCCATTGCACTCCAGTCTGGGCGACAGAGTGAGACTTCAACTCAAAAAAAAATAATAATAAAATAAAATAAAGAAATCGTCATAAGTTAGCAAATTTCAAAAAGGGGTCTCCATGTTTGCCCAGCAAAACATTAAGGATCTATTTTTTGTTTGTTTTTCATTGTTTTGTAGAGATGGGGTCATGCTGTGTTGCCCAGGCTATCTTTTTTTTTGAGTTGGAGTCTCACTCTGTCACCCAGACTGGAGTGCAGTGGCCGCTCCCGGCCACCACAGTCTCGACCTGCTGGGCTCCGACGATCCTTCTGCCTCAGGCTTCCAAGTAGCTGGAACTACAGGCACGTGCTACCATGCCCGGCTAATTTTTTGATTTACTGTAGAGATGAGGTCTCACCAAGTTGCCCAGGCGTGTCTCAAACCCACGGGCTCAGGCAATCCACTCACCTGGGCCTCCCAAAGTGCGGGGATTACAAGCTGAGCCACCAAGCCGGGCCCCAGGCTGATTTCAAACTCTTGGTCTCAAGAGATCCTCCTGCATTTTGGGATTACAGGGCATCAACTACCATGCACCGCCCCAAGGATTCTGTTGACTTGTTAACTTTCTCAAACCCTTACATATACTACTGTCTTTTATAGAAGGGTCGATTTCTTTGTCATTCTAGAGTATTAAAATGTTCATCCACTTCAATCTAGTCATTAATTCCATTACTGGAAATTTATCCTATGTAAACAGTTCAAAGAAGGAAGAGCCTCCTGTCATTCACTGCCAGTGATTTCCTGCTGTTCTGGGACCTCTCCCTTTCCCAAGGCCGCTCCTACACAACACCGCTTCTACTTTGACCATTCTAGCCTAGTGTGCGTACATTACTTCACAGCACAGTAGGAACAGGCTACAGAAGATCTGAACTGCATTGCAACAGCAGAACCTGTAGTTGGTTTATCATTCTGGCTGCTTTAGGCCTGACACCTCTTCCTGGACTTCCTAATAAGATGGCTCATGGTACTGCTACAGAGTAGATTACTCAGAGCAGATTACACTCTAGATTCAAGCCTGATTTCTACCACCCAAAGTATAATGGAACCAAGTATCTCAGAACCCACAGCCAAGATAAGGAACAGCATCTGCCCCTCTCCTCTCGCCTCTTCTCTTCATCCATCATTCCAGCCAGTTCTCCTAGGTGTGCCCCCAATCCTCCCATTCCACTTTTCCTGGTTTATTCTTTACAAATTTTTTCCATTCCATGGCAAGGTCCATTTCTTTCTTTCTTTTTTTTTTTTTTTTTTAGTTGGAGTCTCACTCTGTCGCCCAGACTGGAGTGCAGTGGCCACTCCCGGCCACGGCAGCCTCACCTGCTGGGCTCCGGTGATCCTTCCGCCTCAGCCTTCCAAGTAGCTGGAGCTGCAGGTGCGCGCTACCACGCCTGGCTAATTTTGATTTATTTGAGAGATGAGGTCTCGCCAAGTTGCCCAGACAGGTCTCGAACTGGCGGGCTCAGGCAATCCACTCACCTCGGCCTCCCAAAGCGCTGGGATTACAGGCTGATCCACCGAGCCCGGCCGGAAAGGTCCATTTCTTAGACCAACCAACCCAGTTTGCCCATGGTGGTGACTGTTCTTAGAGAGACCAACCAACTTAGTTTGCCCGTGGTGGTCACTGTTTTTTTTTTGAGTTGGAGTCTCACTCTATTGCCCAGACTGGAGTGCAGAAACAGGCCACCCCAGCGTCGTCTTGCTGGGCTCCGGAGATCCTTCTGCCTCAGCCTTTCAAGTAGCCAGAACTATAGGCACACACTACCACATCCGGCTAATTTTTTATTTATTGTAGAGACAAGGTCTTGCTAAGTTTCCCAGGCTGGTCTCAAACCCCTGAGTTCAGGCAATCCTCTCGCCTCTGCCCCCTAAAGTGCTGGGTTTACAGGCATGAGCCATTGGATCTGGCTTGGATTTTTTTTTTTTTTTTTTTTTTTGAGTTGGAGTCTCACTCTGATGCCCAGACTGGAGTGCAGTGGCCGCTCCTGGCCACCACAACCTCAACCTGCTGGGCTCCGGCGATCTTTCTGCCTCAGCCTTCCGAGTAGCTGGAATTACAGGCATGCGCTACCACACCCAGCTCATTTTTTATTTATTGTAGAGATGAGGTCTCGTCAAGTTGCCCAGGCGGGTCTCGAACCGGGCAATCCACTCACCTCAGCCTCCCAAAGGCACGGGATTACAGGCTGAGCCACCGAGCCCGGCTTTTTTTTTTTTAAATTACAGATAAATGAACTTTTTATTTGCTTCAATTATTCTTTTTGTTTGCTTATGTGCAATAAGACCTAATCATAATTATTATTATTTTTTGAATTGGGGGGATCTCATTCTGTTGCTCAGCCTGAAAAGCGGTGGCCAGATCAAGGCTACCACAGCCTCGACCTGCTGGGCTCAGGTGATCCTTCTGCCTCAGCCTCCCAAGTTGCTGGAACTACAGGTGTGTGCCACCACGCCCAGCTGATTTTATTTATTTATTTATTGTAGAGACAAAGTCTCACCATGTTGTCCAAGCTAGTCACTAACTCCTGGGCTCAGGCAATCCTCCCACCTCAGCATCCCAAGGTGCTGGGATTACAGGTGTAAGGTACCATGCTTAGCCTAATCATAAATATTAAGGTTATAATGACCTCTTATCAAGAGCAGCAATACCTATTACACAGGAAATGTTTAGTTGCAACATATGTATTTAATAATTGCCCAGGTGTAGTGATTTATGCATGTAATCCCAACCTTACTGGAGGTGGAGGTGGGAGGATTGCTTGAGCCCAGGTGTTCAAGACCAGCCTGGACAACATAGTGAGAACTTATCTCTACACCAAATATAAAAATTAGCTGGGTGTGGTGGTGCACACCTGTAGTCCCAGCTACTGGAGAGACTGAGGTGGCAGAATCAATTGAGCCCAGGAGGTCCTGGCTGTGGTGAGGCGTGATCATGCCACTGTACTCCAGTATGGGCAACAGAGTGAGACCCTGACTCAAAAAAAAAGAAAAGAAGCCGGACTTGGTGTCTCAGCCTGTAATCCCGCGCCTTTGGGAGACTGAGGTGAGTGGATTGCCTAAACCTGCGGGTTTGAGACCCGCCTGGGCAGCGAGACCTCATCTCTACAATAAATACAAAAATCAGCTGGGCATGGTAGCGCATGCCTGTAATTCCGGCTACTTGGAAGGCTAAGGCGGAAGGATTGCAGGAGTCCAGCAGGCGAGGCTGCGGTGGCCAGGAGTGGCCACTGCACTCCAGTCTGGGCAACCAAGCGAGACTCCAACTTAAAAAAAAAAAGAAAAGAAAAGAAAAATGGAGAGCACAGTCAGTATATTGTCTCGACAAAAATATTGTATAATCATTAAAATAAAGCTGTCTTTGCAGGGTTAACAAGAATTTTGTGAGGCCAGATGCAGTGGCTCATGCTTTTATTTATTTATTTACCTATTGGTAGAAGTGTCACTCTGTCACCCAGGCTGGAGTGCAGTGGCATGCTGGAACTACAGGCATGCGCCACCAAGCTCGGCTAATTTTTATTTATTTATTTATTTATTGTAGAGATGAGGTCTCGTCAAGTTGCCCAGGCTGGTCTCAAATGCCTGGACTCAAGCAATCCTGTTGCCTCCGCCTCCCAAAGTGCTGGGATTACAGGTGTGAGTTACCATGCCTGGCTGGCTCATGCCTCTAATTCTATTACTTCAGGAGGCTGTCGTGGGAGGATTGTGCCAGGAGTTCAAGACCAACCTAGATAAGACAGTGAAACCCCATCTCTACAAAAAAAAGAAAAAACAATTTTGGAAAGAAATATGATTAAGCATTAATCAGGCTGAATGTTGACCCACTTTCTTTTTTTTTTTTGAGTTGGAGTCTCACTCTGTCACCCAGACTGGAGTGCAGTGGCCGCTCCCGGTCACCGCAGCCTCCACCTGCTGGGCTCCGACGATCCTTCCGCCTCAGCCTTCCAAGTAGCTGGAACTACAGGCACGCGCTACCACGCCCGGCTGATTTTTTGATTTGTTGTAGAGATGAGGTCTCGCCAAGTTGCTCAGGCGGGTCTCAAACCCGCGGGTTCAGGCAATCCACTCACCTCAGCCTCCCAAAGCGCTGGGATTATAGGCTGAGCCACTGAGCCCGGCTATAACCCACTTTCTTATAACTGAAAGTCACATAATACTAGATACTGATATTTGCATCCTTATTGTTCTTATAGATAGGATCTCTGGATCTCTGATGTTAGAAGCACAGTCTTTTTTTTTTTTTTTGAGTTGGTATCTCACTCTGTCGTTCAGGCTGGAGTGCAGTGACATGCTCAAGGCCAACGCAGTCTCAGTCTGCTGGGCTCACGTGAGAATCATAGACTTTTGTTTAAGGATTGCTTAAACAGATCCTGAATTCCAGTAGACCAGCCGATGCCAACCAGTTTAAAGACTCCTAGGGAAGGGTATGATTACTCAAGCCTGTAATCCCAGCACTTTGGGAGGTGAGGTGAGAGGATTGCCTGAGTCCAGGGGTTCGAGACCAGCCTGGGCAACTTGGCGAGACCTCGTCTCTACAATAAATCAAAAAATTAGTCGGGCGTAGGTGGCTTGTGCCTGTAGTTCTGGCTATTTGGAAGGCTGAGGCAGAAGGATCACTGGAGCCCAACAGGTTGACACTGGGGTGGCCGTGAGCATGCCACTGCACTCCAACCTGGGCGACAGAGTGAGACTCCAACTCAAAAAAAAAAAAAAAATTAGGTAGGACATGGTGGCTCATGTCTGTAATCCCAGTACTTTGGGAGGCTGAGGCAGGAGGATTGCTTGAGCCCAGGAATTTGAGACCAGCCTGGGCAACATAGCCAGACTCCATCTGTACAAAATATTAAAAACTTATCCAGATATGATGGCATGTGCCTAGACTCTCAGCTACTCAGAAGGCTGAGGTGGAAGGATGGCTGAGCCTAAGAGGTTGAGAGTATGGTGAGCTGTGATTGTGCCATTGCACTCCGTCCTTGGTGATAGAGTGAGACCCCAACTCAAAATAAATAAATAAATAAAAATAAAAAATTAGTAGCCAGGCGTGGTGGTGTGTTCTTGCAATTTCAGTTACTTGGGAAGCTGAGCCTAGGGGATCGCTTGAGCCCTGGCATTTGAGCTTATTTTCAAGTTCTTTCTTCTTTTAGATTTTCATAAATGTTGCTATATTGTTTATTCATTTTAAAAGTCTCCTAAAATAGTGGTAAATACAAAAGTGCAATGTCTTGTTGGTCTTATACTGCAGTATATGTATGAATTGTCCCTTAAATATTTTCACTGGCTTAAATAGTTTTTTTTTTTTATAGGATAGAAAAACAGGTTTATTGGCCAAGTATGGTGGCTCACACCTATAAACCTAACACTTTGGGAGGCCAAGGTGAGAGAATTGCCTGAGTCCATGGGTTCGAGACCAGCCTGGGCAACTAGGTGAGAGACCTCATCTCTACAATAAATCAAATAATTAGCTGGGCATGGTGGTGTGTGCTGCAGTTCCAGCTACATGGTAGGCTGAAGTGGAAGGATCATCTAAGCCCAGCAGGTCGAGGTTGCGGTGGCCGTGAGCGTGCCACTGCACTTCAGCCTGGGCGACAGAGTGAGACTCCAACTCAAAAAAAAGTAAAACATAGCCGGGCTCGGTGGCCCAGCCTGTAATCCTGCGCCTTTGGGAGGCTGAGGTGAGTGGATTGCCTGAGCCCGAGGATTCGAGACCCGCCTGGGTAGCGAGACCTCATTTCTACAATAAATCAAAAAATCAGCCGGGCGTGGTAGCACATGCCTATAATTCCAGCTACTTGGAAGGCTGAGGTGGAAGGATCGCCAGAGCCCAGCAGGTCGAGGCTGCGGTGGCCGGCAGCGGCCACTGCACTCCAGTCTGGGTGACAGAGTGAGACTCCAACTCAAAAAAAAAAAAAAGAAAAGAAAAGAAAAGAAAAACAGGTTTATTGAGGATACTGCAAGAGAGCAGTGGGCATAACAGCAATAAGAGAATTATCTTCGAGGAGATTTTTAGTTTTTCTTTGTTTCTTTCTTTTATAGAGACTTACTCTTGCTCTGTTGCTTAGGCTGGAGTGCAGTGGCAGAATCAACAGCTCACTGCAACCTTGAACTCCTGAGCTCAAGGGATCTTCCCTCCTCAGTCTCCTATGTAGTCTGACTAACTACAGGTGTGTGTCACCAGGCCCTGCTAATTTTTAAACATTTTTTTTTTTTTGTAGAGGCGGGATCTGGACCTTCTGGTTTCAAGAGACCCTTTCACCACAAATCTCCCAGAGTGCTGGGATTACAGGCTTGAGAGCTGCCACACCTGGTCAAGGAGGAGATTTTCAAAAAGTGACAATAAATTGTTGTTAATTGTTTGTCTCCTATGATCCTGTCTGAACAAGAAAGTGAGATAGAAAAAAATCAAAATAGAAATTAAACAGGAAAGCTGACCTCGAGGGTCTTATCTTTTTTTTTTTTGAGTTGGAGTCTCACTCTGTCGCTCAGACTGGAGTGCAGTGGCTGCTCCCGGCCACTGCAGACTCACCTGCTGGGCTCCAGCGATCCTTCTGCCTCAGCCTTCCAAGTAGCTGGAATTATAGGCATGCGTTACCACGCCGGCTGATTTTTGATTTATTGTAGAGATGAGGTCTTGCCAAGTTGCCCAGGCGGGTCTCGAACCCGCGGGCTCAGGCAATCCACTCACCTCAGCCTCCGAAAGCGCTCGGATAACAGATTGAGCCACCGAGTCCGACCTGAAACAGACATTTTTATGGACTTTTCATATGAGATGTAATAAAGCATGTTTACAGAAAGAAGGATGGCAGTTAAGGAAAATGGCATGTAGCTGTTTACCCACAGCGTATTTACAGAAGCAGGGATGGCAAGCAGTTGCTTACTTAAAGATAAGACCCTTGGCTGGGCTGGGTGGCTCAGCCTGTAATCCCAGCGCTTTGGGAGGCCGAGGTGAGTGGATTGTCTGAGCCCGCGGGTTCGAGACCCGCCTGGGCTACTTGGCGAGACCTCATCTCTACAATAAATCAAAAATCAGCGCTCGCCTGTAGTTCCAGCTACTTGGAAGGCTGAGGCGGAAGGATCGCCGGAGCTCGGCAGGTCGAGGCTGCGGTGGCTGGGAGCGGCCACTGCACTCCAGTCTGGGCGACAGAGACTCCAACTCAAAAAAAAAAAAAAAAAAAAAAAAAAAGGTCTGTTTCAATGCTTGTTGTAGAAGTAACTGTTCCTGGTCCTAAATTTAAAATTGTAAACCCACCAATGACAAACCCATGTATACTGTAACCAAAAAGTTCTATAAAAGCAGCTTGAAACTGAGGCGACGGGGCTCAGGCTTTGGGAGGCTACTCCACTTGAGACTTCCGGAATAAACATCTTCAATTCTCCTCTCAGTCTCCCGTGCCTGTTCTAAGTGCCTGTTCTAAGTGCATTCATTCCTGTTCCCGGTGAGTTGCCGCAGTTGCTGAAACAAAAGTATCAATAAGGCTAATACTGTAAGGTTGTGCTCTTTGACTTTAGATTATAAATTCTTTGAAGGGTGAGACTTTTTCACTATTCCTCTCCATATTTCCTCCCTCCTTAGGAAGCAGTAGACTGGAATTACTCACACGTAGTAATCCACACTTGTAGTGATCTATGTGATTGATTGAATTACACCTAGGAAGTACATGTTAATCCATATTTGTGTGAGTGTATTCATTTGTCTCCTAAGAGATGTTAGAAAGAAGCCATTGTTGTGATGAGGAGCATGTCAACACACCTTATCAAGTTCTGAGCCCCAAGAGACTTTTGATTATGTAAGAAGCACACCTGTGGTTCTAGGCTTTTTGGAAGACAATAAAAGTATTCCTTTTTTTTTTCTTTCCCTGCTTTATTGTCAGGCTCCCTAACCCTGAGTTTTCCTAGCTTCTCCTGCTTATGCTTGTAGGGGCTGAATTCGTACCTTTATAGGGATTACTCACTTTGTTCCTCAGCTGGGTTCTGTCTTTATAATTTTTCACTCACTTCACTGTTCTGGGAGGCAACTAAGGGTCAAAGAGGAAAGTAATTTGCTCAGTTAGGATAAACTGTGTTAGGAGTCCATTCAAGTAAAACTATAGTTAGGCAAGCGTTACTCGCTATGATTTGAGCTTCAACACGCTCACGAAAAACTGCAGTTCTCTAAACAACTCAAACAGCCGGCAACCAACAGAGAAAATGGCAGAAGCACAGGCTACTTTATTCCATGGTGATCTGGGTTTGTTTATTTACGCCTTGGACCGGAGTCGGACCTTGAATTGGATCTGAGCAGTGTTTCGGCGCTCGGCAGAAGTTGGCTGACCGATTGCTTCGGCGCTCCTCCTTTGATGCCTGGGGCGTTCGTGTATTCGGTGATCTTTTGCGCCGTCTTCTCGCTTGATGTCTCCTGAGCGGCGGCGGCGGCGGCGGCGGCGGCGGCGGCGCCGGGTCGACGGTTGAGTTGTCCGCGAGGCCCCGCGCTCAGGCCGCTCTCCCCCGCCGGTCGGTAGAGCGGACCCCTCGCTTCCTCCCTGCCTCTTCCGTCTCTCCGTGGCTCAGCCCGCCCGCTGGGCTGCATACCGAGCCCGCGCCCGCCTAGCCTTGCAGGTAGGCCCGGGAGGAGCCTGGGAGGCCCGGCCCGGCATCCTTCCGCCGCGGGGTTGAGGAGACCTTGGCGCCGGCCGTTGGGCAGGCGGGCCGGCAGCCGAGACCCGGCTGGAGGGGCCCCTGCCGGGCCGCGTTCAGGGGCGCGGCCGGAGGGGCGGCGCGGCAGCGAGGGTTGCCGGAAGGAGGGAGATGCTGGGCTGCCTGGTGTGGGTCGGGAGGGAAGAGGTGGTGAGTCTGGGGAGGGTGTCGGTACCCCCTGTGTGTGGGGAAAATGGCTTTTCAGGCATGGGTAGAGCTTTACGCGCTTTGACCCTTCTCCCTTCGTTTTTCCCCTCCCGAGGCTTCAGGTGTCACGACTCAGTGGCACTGGAGACCCCCGCTCAGTCCAGCCTTTGAAGGGACTTTGGAGTCGGTGGAGTCGTGTGGAACAAGGCACTCTAGCTCCCTTGACTCCCAGAAGTGTCACGTTCTCGCCTTCTTTGGTTGGGGAAACTGAGACTGAGGTCTGGGACGTGACTTTTTCGCCCTCGACGGATCATTAAACGCATCACAAATCACTTTCTGTCATTTACCCATTCACCCCCTCCCCCAGTTTTATCAATCACTTTATGCTCACAGTGATTTGACGTTTGATTGTCCGTGATCCCTTTTTCCTAAGAATAGAGATTTTGTCACTAGAGGCCTCGGAAGTAAAGGGACCATGTGATCTTTCGGTTGTTTTGCTTTTCAAAGTCTGTATCATTTTAGCAAGAGTAACAGTGACAGTTTCTTTTCTGTCTTTTTGTTTCTTTTTTTCTTTTTCTTTTTTTTTTGAGTTGGAGTCTCACTCTGTCACCCAGACTGGAGTGCAGTGGCCGCTCCCGGCCACCGCAGCCTCCACCTGCTGGGCTCCGGCGATCCTTCCGCCTCAGCCTTCCGAGGAGCCGGAATTACAGGCATGCGCTACCACGCCCGGCTGATTTCTTTGGCTTATTGTAGAGATGAGGTCTTGCTGCCCAGGCGGATCTCGAACCCGCGGGCTCAGGCAATCCACTCACCTCAGCCTCCCAAAGGCGGGGGATTACAGGCTGAGCCACCGAGCCCGGCTCTTTTTGTTTCTTTATAGTTTTCTTTTCTTTTCTTTCTTTTTTTTTTTTTGAGTTGGAGACTCTGTCGCCCAGACTGGAGTGCAGTGGCCACTCCCGGCCACCGCAGCTTCGACCTGCTGAGTTCCAGCGATCCTTCCGCCTCAGCCTTCCAAGTAGCTGGAACTACAGGCGCGCGCTGCCACGCCCGGCTGATTTTTTGATTTATTGTAGAGATGAGGTCTCGCCAAGTTGCCCAGGCGGGTTTCGAACCCACGGGCTCAGGCAATCCACTCACCTCAGCCTCCCAAAGCGCTGGGATTACAGGCTGACCCACCGAGCCCGGCTAATTTTTTTTTTTTTTGAGTTGGAATCTCACTCTGTCGCCCAGATTGGAGTGCAGTGGCCGCTCCCGGCCACCGCAGCCTCGACCTGCTGGGCTCCGGCGATTCTTCCGCCCCAGCCTTCCCAGTAGCCGGAATTACAGGCATGCGCTACCACGCTCGGCTGATTTTTTTATTTATTGTAGAGATGAGGTCTCGTCTGCCCAGGCAGGTCTCGAACCCGCGGACTCAGGCAATCCACTCACCTCAGCCTCCCAAAGGCGCGGGATTACAGGCTGAGGCACCGAGCCCGGCTTCTTTATAGTTTTCTTGTCTACTTTGTTTCCTGGTGGATCCTGATTTCTCCTACTTCTAAGCGCTTCTCTGGAAATCTTTCAACTGTGGTGTTTGTGGTTAGTGTCCGACGGAGAATGGTCAAGATTTTGAAGGCAAACTCTTGTTCTGTGAGGGCCTGCTTTCTAGGGAGTATCCAAAGGGAACCCAAGGAGTCTCTTTGGGAACAGTTTTGTTATGTTTGATTAGTGGTTCGCTCACTGCTTATACTAAAGTTAAAAGTATGTGTGTAGAAGTAATTCAGATATTGAGAATTACATTGAAGGTTAATGTTTTGGGGACTCCATTATGTTTTCCTTTTCTTTCCCAGCTTGGAAACTTTGGGGACTAAATGTTCTTATTCATTTTATTTTCATCAAATTCAGGGTCACAATCCTAGTTAGTGTCATTTCTTTTTTGAAAAAAAAGTATGTATATATATTTTATATCTAAAAAATGTATACATATATCAGTCTTGCTTCAATAGTGTGTAGAACCAGTAGGAGAATGCCTTTAAGGGAGTACCCATTAAGCTTCTAGTCTTTGGACGGAAACTGTACAGGTCTGTATTCTTGCACAATTCTAGTATTCTCATCTGAGTTTTGAAAAGATGCCTGTTCCTTTAATTTTTTGTGTGAGGTCAGCAGGAGTTAAATGAAGGGCCCTTCATCATGAGCAATTTCCTAGTTACCAGGACCTCACTGCTCCCAGAAAGGGATTAGTAAAGAGCCACCAGACTATCCTTATGGAGGATCTAGCTTGGGAACTTAAGCTAAGAATATGTGTTATCTTAAAAAGTTTTTATGGTAGAAGAGAATGTATTTCAGAGGAATAAATTTAGAGAAGGAAATGACATTGTCCACTGGGAATTGATAAGTCCTGAACACGATTTAGAATTATGAGTAGTATCAGTGACTCCTGAGGAATGCTAAATAATAAATGGAGATTGCTATGAGTGTCACAAAGAAATCTCAGGAACATTTTGTTATGCTTCTGTGGGAAATAGTTGGCAGAGGCTTAAGTTAAATTAAGGCATACAAGAAATTTGGTGGTGACGGTGGGAGGTTACAGGGATAGAGCTTCTGATCAGCTTCCCCCATGCTTTGTGATGGAAGTTCACTTAGCTTTTAACTTTCTTGTGTGAATCTTGTGTTGTTCTGCCTTGTCAGATTGGGCTCTCCTTGTGCATTTCCTTTCGGGAATGTACATGTTCAGGATGTGACTGAATTATTCTCTTTTAGTAAGAAAGTTCTTGGAAATTATTAAAGATTTGCACTTCTTTTGAATGTCTTCTAGAACTTGGCCTGGAACAGAGTTGTGTCTATTACTTGTAAAAGATTACTTATGTATATCATTTGAAAACAATTGGTGATGTTTATTCATAGAGTATTTCCTTTTTTATCTTTTTAAGTAGGAGACAGGGGTTTCCCTCTCTTGTCCCGGCTGGACTCTAGTTCCTGGACTCCAGCAATCCTCCAGAGTAGTTGGGACTACAGGTGCATATCACCATGCCCTGCTTACATTTTTCTACTGTATAATTTTCACAATATTTTCAATATCAGGAAACTCATGAAACTTTTATTCTTTTGATCATGTTGCTTTATGCTGCTTATTGATACTGAGATACTGAATCCAAACATTTATGGCACTCAAGTATCTTCTTGAATGTAGACTGTTTATGTTGATGATTTATCTTCTTTCTATTTATCTTACTTTTTTTTTTTTTTGAGTTGGAGTCTCACTCTGTCACCCAGGCTGGAGGGCAGTGGCATACTCTCAGCCACTACATCCTTCCACCTCAGCCTTCCAAGTAGCTGGAACTACAGGCACAAGCTAACACACCCAGCTTATTTTTTTATTTATTGTAGAGATGAGGTCTGGCCAAGTTGCCCAGGCTGGTCTTGAACCCGTGGGCTCAGGCAATCCTCTCGCCTTGGCCTCCCAAAGTGCTGAGATTATAGGCGTGAGCTACTGGGCTGGCCTCATTCTTTTTCAAAAAAAGTTTTAATTAATTAATTAATTTTTTTTAGAGACAAAGTCTTGCTTTTTTCCCAGGTTGGACTCACTGCAACCTCGAACTCCTGGGCTCAAATGATCCTCCTGCCTTAGCCTCCTGAATAGCTAGGACTACGGTTGCATACAACCATGCCCAACTAATTTTTAAAAATATTTGTTTTGTTGCAAAAATTTTTTTTTTTTTTTTTTTTTTTTTTTGTAGAGAGGGGATCCCCTGTGTTGCTTAGACTGGTCTGCAACTTCTGGTCTCAAGAATCCTCCCAATGCTTTGGATTGATAGGCGTGATCCATTGCATCCAGCCTTTCTCTCACCTTTTTTTTTTTTTTTTTTTTTTGAGTCAGTCTCACTATGACACCCAGGCTGCAGTGCAGTGGCTTGCTCATGGCACCCACTGCAGCTTCGACCTGCTGGGATCAGCTGATCCTTTCACCTCAGCCTTCCAAGTAGTGACACACACCTGACTTATTTTATGACTTATTGTAGAGATGAAGTCTTGCCAAGTTGTCCAGGCTGTTCTTGAATCTCTGGGCTCAGGCAATCCTCTTGCTTTGGCCTCCCAAAGTGCTGGGATTATAGGTGTGAGTCACTGTGCCTGGCTTTATCTCACTCTTAAAGGAGTTAGAGGAAAAGTTTTGTTGTTAGCACACTAGGCCTCTTTTTTTGAAGATATGTTCAGGCTTGATAGAGTTTTTTTGGAATGGGATGCAGTTTTTTTCTGCCCAGTGGTTTGGCTTACCAAAAAAAAAAATCATCTTAAGTTCCTTTAATCATAGTCATTCTTGTTTCTTTCTCTGGTTGTTCCTCATAAACCCAAAGGGAGCTTTCAGTTTCTTGTCATAATTTCTGTTTGTACAGAAGTGCTATGGTACAGCCTGTCCTGTGGTTTGGGGTAATTTATATTTTATCTTTTCAAGCTCCCCCAGATCAGTTTTAGATAAGCTTTTCTTTTGCAAAGCTAAAATTGATCGATAAAAATTCTGTGATTAGTGTGACATAGTGTGGTGACTCACGCCTGTAATCCCAGCAGTTTGGGAGACCCAGGTGAAAAGATTGCTTGAGCCCAGGAGTTTCAGGCAGCCTGGGTAACATAGAGAGATCCCGTCTTTATAATACAAAAACAAGCAAGTAAATTGTGATCAGTTTTTGTAAAAATTTATGTATGTGCCCAGCAGTATGTGGCAGCCCGCCAGCTCAATGTGGTAATAAGAAAATAGATTAAGTAACCAAGAGATCTTGGTTTAAGCCCTAGGCTTACCAGTTAGCTGAGAAATTTTGTACAGATTATTTAAGGAGGCTATAAGGAAGATTACTGTTCATCATTAAGCATTTACTGTGTCATATTATTTGCATATGTCATCTCATTTAATACTCATAACAATCTGTTATGATAGATTTTATTTTCCTTGTAGAGATACTGTTTTATCTACTTTTCTACTGAAGTTCAGAGAGAGTAAATAGTTTGAACAGGATCACCCAGCAGGTGCATAGCAGAGCTAAGATTCAAATCTAAGGCTTTGAATGTTTTTCTGAGTCTGTATTTAAAGAATGGAAAGTTAATACACTTATTATAATACTTAAGCTGAGAAATAAGTGAAAAGGCTTTAAAAAGTTAAAGTGGTCTTCAAATGTTAACTTCTATGCTGTTTTTCATTTTTTTTAATTATTATTTTTTCTTTTTTTTTTTTTTTTTGAGTTGGAGTCTCACTCTGTGCTCAGACTGGAGTGCAGTGGCCGCTCCCGGCCACCGCAGCCTCGACCTGCTGGGCTCCGGCGATCCTTCCACCTCACCCTTTCCCGAGTAGGGGAATTACAGGCATGCGCTACCACCCCCGGGCTTATTTTTTGATTTATTGTAGAGATAGGTCTCGCTGCCCAGGCGGGTCTTGAACCCGTGGGCTCAGGCAATCCACTCACCTCAGCCTCCCAAAGGCGTGGGATTACAGGCTGAGCCACCAAGCCCGGCTTATTTTTTAATTTTTTGAGTTGGAATGTCACTCTGTCATCCAGGCTGGAGTGCAGTGGCAAACTCATGGCCACCCCAGTGTTGACCTGCTGGGCTCCAGCAATTCTCCTGCCTCAGCCTTCCAAGTAGCCGGAACTACGGGAGTGTGCTACCATGCCTGGCTATTGTTTTAAGCTTTATTTAAGAAAACACTGTCAAAGGTAAGAGAACCCTTTTTAAAAGTGTGTATGAAACTAGGGCATGCTATAAGAGAATTAAATTAACAGTAATGATTACTAACAAAAAACATAATTGAAAATAGCATCGAAGACAAAGGGCTAAGATTATTTTGATAAATGTAATAAATTTGATTTTTATACTGACTATAATATAGGAAGTAAAGTTGGTGGAAATTTATACTTAATGCTAGTTTTCTCATTTACAATATTAGGCACTAAAATGCTAATTTACTTTCCTATTACTAACTAGCAATATAATCACATGAAAATGATGACTAAATTTCTTACAAGTTTCTATTTTCTATAGAAAATGTTTCATAAACCCCACATAGATTGATTTATATACCTTATAATAAATATCTTCATCTACCATGTGGCTTTTTATACTCTTCATGTATTTATGTTACATTTTCCTAAGTAAAAGAAACTGTGTTTTTCTATAACAGTCTTGCCTCGAAAGTATCATTCATTGTAACATGTATTTTCATTGCCTTATTTCAAAATATGTTAAATCAAATTCAGCATTTATAACTTTTTACAGAAATTGTTTTTAAATATTCCATTAACTTTCTGTCAGAATAATACATATTATTTCACTTTAGACTTAAAGCACCAAGATAAATCATTTTCTCCAGCCAAAAGAAATCACATTAGCCGGGCTCGGTGGCTCAGCCTGTAATCCCGCGCCTTTGGGAGGCTGAGGTGAGTGGATTGCCTGAGCCCGCGGGTTCGAGACCCCCCTGGGCAGCGAGACCCCATCTCTACAATAAATCAAAAAATCAGCCCGGGGGTGGTAGCGCATGCCCGTAATTCCAGCTACTCGGAAGGCTGAGGCGGAAGGATCGCCGGAGCCCAGCAGATCGAGGTTGCGGTGGCCGGAAGCGGCCACTGCACTCCAGTCTGGGCGACAGAGTGAGACTCCAACTCAAAAAAAAAAAAAAGAAATCACATTAACATGGTTTTGTTTGTTTGTTTTTAATAATAAAGATTATTGTATTTATGTCTAATTCTGAATATCATTATTCAGTATTTGTAAATCTTTGTGTCTGTAGCAGACTCTGTGTTTATAGATTAAAACGAATACTTAAAATAACATTTTTTTTTTTTTGAGTTGGAGTCTCACTCTGTCGCCCAGACTGGAGTGCAGTGGCCACTCCCGGCCACCACAGCCTTGACCTGCTGGACTCCGGTGATCCTTCCGCCTCAGCCTTACGAGTAGCCGGAATTACAGGCACGCGCTACCACGCACGGCTTTTTTTTTGATTTACTGTAGAGATGAGGTCTCACTGCCCAGGCGGGTCTCGAACCCGCGGGCTCAGGCAGTCCACTCACCTCAGCCTCCCAAAGGCGCGGGATTACAGGCTGAGCCACCGAGCCGGGCTACATTTTTTTTTTTTTTGAGTTGGAGTCTCATTCTGTCGCCCAGACTGGAGTGCAGTGGCCGTTCCTGGCCACCGCAACCTCGACCTGCTGGGCTCCAGTGATCCTTCTGCCTCAGCCTTCCAAGTAGCTGGAACTACAGGCATGCGCTACCACGCCTGGCTGTAATTTTATTTTTATTTTTTAATTTTTTATTGTAGAGATGAGGTCTTGCCAAGTTGCCTGGGCTGGTCTCGAACCTGCAGACTCAGGCAATCTCCTGGGCCTCCCAATGTGCTGGGATTACAAGCTGCCACCAAGCCTGGCCTTCTGTGCTATCTTATAGCAACAATGAACAAATGTCATCTAGGTTCTTGGACAACTTGCTGCTTTCAAGGCAGCATCATGTCAGACAACCGTGGAGGATAGAGGTGAACAAACATTTCACCTGCCTTGGAAGAGCTTACTAAAATGCATGTGGAAAGGAGCAAGTGCTTGGAAGTGCTGGGAAAGTTGAGTTGTTATGTGCTGCATGTTTAGTTCAGATGAGACTACTAATATTTACCCTCTCTCTTCCAGTTAGTCCCAGCTTGTGTTTGTAGATTAGTAAGTATTAACTTTTTTTTTATATAATCAGTATTTTTTATTATGATATTGTGGGGTACAGTTAAGGGTTAGGAATACAAATATGCTTCGCTCCGGCACCCTTGTTGATAAGAGGTGTCTCCCCATCCCCAGACAGATGTTTACTACCATTAATCCTATCTCCCCCCCCCCCACATAATTTTCTACCACTATCAGTCATTTTCTTATGGTAATATGTTGGGCTGGGCTCGGTGGCTCAGCCTGTAATCCCGTGCCTTTGGGAGGCTGAGGTGAGTGGATTGCCTGAGTCCGCGGGTTCGAGACCCGCCTGGGCAGCGAGACCTCATCTCTACAATAAATCAAAAAATCAACCGAGCGTGGTGGCGCATGCCTGTAATTCCGGCTACTTGGAAGGCTGAGGTGGAAGGATCGCCGGAGCCCAGCAGGTCGAGGCTGCGGTGGCCGGGAGTGGCCACTGCACTCCAGTCTGGACGACAGAGTGAGACTCCAACACACACACACAAAAAATACATTGGATGATTAAGGTCCACTATATGAGTGAGAACATGTGGTACTCAGATCTTTGTTTCTGTGAGAGGTCACTCAGTATTATAGACTCTAGTTCTATCCAGGTTGCTGTGAAATTCATGATTTTGTTCTTTTTTTTTTTTTTGATTTATTGTAGAGATGAGGTCTCGCTGCCCAGGGGGTCTCGAACCCGTGGGCTCAGGCAATCCACTCACCTCAGCCTCCCAAAGCATGGGATTACAGGCTGAGCCACCGAGCCTGGCTATTCTTTCTTTTTTATGGCTGCATAGTATTCCATCATGTATATGTACCACATTTTTTTAATCCAGTCCTTTTTTGATGGACAGCATGGTTGGTTCCAGGTAGTAAGTATTAACTCTTTATCTTCTAACTTGTTTTCTGTCTCTTTCTCTGATCTTTTTTTTTTTTTTTTGAGTTGGAGTCTCACTCTGTTGCTCAGGCTAGAGTGCAGTGATCATGGCCACTGCAGCCTCAATCTGCTAGGCTCAGGCAATCCTGCTTCAGCCTTCCAAGTAACTGGACCCACAGGTGAGCGCTACCACACCTGGCTAATTTTTTGATTTATTGTAGAGATCTCACCAAGTTGCCCAGGCTGGTCTCGAACCCATGGGCTCAGGCAATCCTCTCACCTCGGCCTCCCAAAGTGCTGGGATTATAGGTGTGAGTCATCGCACTTGGCAGTCTAAGTCTTCATTTATGATTGCTACATGTGGGCAAGTCCAATGGCTCACGCCTATAATCCCAGCACTTTGGGAGGCCGAGGTGAGAGGATTACCTGAACCAGTGGGTTCGAGACCACCTTGGCATCTTGGTGAGACCTCATTTCTACAATAAGAAAAAAAAAAAAAAAAAAAAATTAGCCTTAGGCATGGTGGCACGTGCCTGTAGTTCCAGCTACTTGGAAGGCTGAGGCGGAAGTATTGCTTAAGCCCAGCAGGTCAAGTCTACAGTGGGTGAGAGCGTGCCAGTGCCCTCCAGTCTGGGTAACAGAGTGAGACTCCAACTCAAAAAAATAAAATAAAAGATTGTTACATGTAATATTTGTGTTACATTTAATGTGATGACATTGGATTTGGCATAGTCAAGGATAACTATGACTTTTCATATCTAGCATACTTGACTAATTAGTTTAATTTTTTACTTCTAATGGGACCTGAATTTAATTAGTTCTCATTTATTAATTTTTTTCAAATGAAATATTCTCTGGAAGTTGAGGGCCATGAATTTGAATGCTGGATACATGCCCTCGGGTTCATTTGTAGCCAGGAATAAGCTGAAGTACTTAGCCTTATATCAGGGAATAGACTTAAGAGAATTGTGAAATCGAGAGAGGGAAAATGTAGGTCATTGCTGAGTGTGTATAAAATAACACCTAAAATTTTGTTTAGTGCCTTTCAAGAGATTAAAAGTATTTTGCAAATGCTTTTTACTGCTGCTTATTGGAGTTGTGTTTCTATCTATAGAATAAACTGAGGCACATTTTACATTTCATGATTTCATCACTTGTTTATTTCTTCTGTTCCCTAGGACAGAATACATTCTCCCGTGATCCAAAATTACTGGGTTTTAAGTATATGTACCTATAATTTAATAAAGCATCTGGAATTTTGCTGAGTTGGAGAGGATTAATAAGCATGTTTGCTGGGCTCAGTAGCTCATGCTTGGAGTCCCAGCACTTTGGGAGGTCAAGGTGGGAGGATCTGTGAGCCCAGGAATTTAAGACCAACCTGGGCATAATAGCAAGAACTTGTCTCCACAAAAAAGTAAAAAAATTAGCTGGGTGTGGTGGCATGTGCTTGTCCTAGCTACTCAGGAGACTGAGACAGAAGGATTGCCTTAGCCCAGGAGGTTGAGACTGCGGTGAGCCATGATTCTTCTGGCTGTACGCTCCAACCTGGGTGACAGAGAAAGACCCTGACTCAAACAAACAAAAACAAAACAATGAAAGCATATTGATTTGGAAGGGAAATTGGAGTATTTCAGTCTAGATGACCAGTGAAAACAGGGCAAAAATATATATATTTATTTCCTAAACTCTGTGTGTGTGTGTGTGTGTGTGTGTGTGTGTGTGTGTGTGTGTGTTTGTGTGTGTTGGTTGTTCAGGCTGCAGTGCAGTGGTGTGCAGTGCAGTACAGTGGTGTGCAGTGCAGTGCAGTGCAGTGGTGATGATTAGATTGAAATGTAGGTGTTACGGTATGGAGAGTAAGGGTGGATGGAGGGATGGGGAGGGGCTCATCACCGCCGGTACTGGCATGCTGGAGGTGCGCGCTGGTAACCAGAGATCCAAGTAATGCAAAGAATTGCAACATACAAAGGTGAAAGATGAAAAGATTTGTTTAAGACAGGAAGTGGACAGGAAGTGGACCTGCACTCTAGATGAGTGTGGCCCCATAGTTCTCTGAGGCTGGCTTAAATCCTTTCCTCTGGAGATTGTTGCAATCAGGGAGACGTGACTACCGTGACTTCCTTGTTGACCACTTGTGGATGTCTTGGAGACCCTTGTGGGAGGGTCCTGGTCACCATACACCAAGTATACAATGGGTTGATACTGGTCATGCTTGAGAAGTCTGGGTTTGTAAAAAAAAAAAAAAAAGACAAATTACAATGGGCTGGTTCCAGTCATGCTTAAGGAGTCTGTGTTTCTGAAAAGATGAAGTCAGCAAAGTTAATCTTTACCTAGAGTATGTATTTCTTCAGGACACAGCCTCTACTTTCTTATCATCATGTTAGGATTTAGGAACAAAATAAAAAATGGATTTCTTCAGGACATAGCTTCTACTTTCTTATCATTGTGTCAGGATTTAAGAACAAGATATAAAAATGGCTTCCTGCTCTTGGTCCGTCCTTTCATTCCCCACTCCTGCTCTTGGAAATATTCTTAAGATCCTGGGAAATGGGATGAAGACCAATCTTCTGTAACTGCTTCCTGCTGAGATGGGCCGTAGAGATGTCCCCTACCTATCTATTTCCACGGGCATGAGAAGGAAACAGTGGGACCTCAACCAAATACTATTTGATTCGAATAAAACACCAAGTGAGAGCACAGGCAAAAATTATTAAGCAAACTGATGAAAAGGCTGTTGTCTCAGAAACAATGCTGGAAAAATGAAAGTAGTCCTGTAAATTATATGTATGATTAGCTAAAGCCTCTAATATTCCTTTGTGAATTATCTATAGTTGTACTTTAACAATGAAATACAGCCACTTTGATAAAGTCTGAAGAAAAATTGAAAACATTTGAGACATACAGTTAGGTTGTAGTTTAGAATTTAAAACAAGTAAACTTTAGCAAGAGAAAATTATTTCTTTTGATTTTATAATAGGTCTGATATACTTTCATAGTGATTGATATGCTAGAGGGTGAAGCCCAGGTTATTTTGTTATTTATCCTATGTTGAATTAATAATCCTTGTGCCTGGTCTGCAGGCAGTTCAGAAGAGAGTGTGGGGCAGGTATAGTTTCTGGGGCTTGTTTCTTACCCTACCCTAGAGAGACTGAATCTAGAACTTGAAGAATTTAAGTATTAAAATTTTAAAAAGCATAATATTATAACACAAAATTACAGTAGTTATTGTAAAAGTTACTTATTTAGTCAGTGATAGTCCAAAGATTTTGAAAAGAAAAAAAAAAACCTTGCTTTTTATAACAAAGACAGTGGGGGAGGGCTAACTGAATTTTGTCTCTTTCTTCCCCCCTCTGTTGTTTAAAGGAGAAAATTCTTTTGGTTAAGGCTATATGATTCCAACATAGATGGCACCTGTGTTAAATTAAGAAATTAATTTGGGTACCAGTGCCCTAATATTTACCTGGGGGATTGTTGGGATGATGGTGAGCCAGTGCCAGGCAGTTTAGCAGATTTGCAGGCCTCCATAAGTGGCCACCATTTGTGAGCCAAATGTTCTCTCCTCTCTTCAGAAGAGAGTGCACCTGCTTCCCAGTGGCTTTCTGGCCTGCACGGTGGACAAGGTCCAGGAGGTTAAGGCCTTTTTAAGGCAACTATGGTTTCAGTGCCCCCACAGACTGCACCCATAAGCAATCCCCTTAACAGGTTTGTTTGTACTAGTTTTTTTTTTTTTTTTGAGTTGGAGTCTCACTCTGTCACTCAGACTGGAGTGCAGTGGCCGCTCCCGGCCACCACAGTCTCGACCTGCTGGGCTCCGGCGATCCTTCTACCTCAGCCTTCCAAGCAGCTGGAACTACAGGCACTCACTACCACGCCCGGCTAATTTTTTGATTTACTGTAGAGATGAGGTCTCGCCAAGTTGCCCAGGTGGGTCTCGAACCCGTGAGCTCAGGCAATCCACTCACCTCAGCCTCCCAAAGCACGGGATTACAGGCTGAGCCACCGAGCCCGGCTTTTACCAGGTCTTTGATGGGTGCTTGGAGTTTTGGTCGCTAATTGCGACGGCCAATTGGGGTGCCTCTTTGACCCTCTGATTCTGTTGCCCTCCATGTTGGCACTGCTTTGTTTTTTGTTTTGGCTGGAAAAAAACCTTAAAGCTCCTTTTAATAGGTTATACATATGAAACTTTTTAACCATATCTCTGTTTGTGACAGTCTGTTGCAAAACCCTTTAGAGTGAACAGACCACATGGATGTGTACTGATCTGTCCCTACTTATTTATAATTATGAACAGGCAAAGTGGTCAAAAGTCCTTATAAATTACTAAATTGTAGTCTTAGTTGTAAGGTGTGGACAATTAGGTGAGAGTGATCAGTTTCCATCCTCATTGTGCTCACACAGAGTACCCAGTATTTTATCTATCTGGCAGGAGAAGTACTAGGATAGTAAAAGTGACTTAACCAGGTGGGAATGTCCAGTTCTCAAACCTTATCATATAACCAGGGTGTTTAGCTTTTAAAGCTTTACCTGTCTCATAAGAGGGTGCTAGTTAGGCACAATAGGTGATTTAACCTTTTGTTTATAAAATACAACTTTAGTGAGCCTGATATAACAAACAGTGGTGTTATTTAGCACTAATGTGTTAACACATGTTGAAGTTGGAAGCAAAATTTTACTAGAGCACTTGCAAGTTTGGTTGGAAAAACAGATTAAAATTACAATTGACCTTTTTTGCAGTTAGTTGATAGGATTAATTCACATGGCTAAGGCTATATGATTCCAACATAGATGGCACCTGTGTTAAATTAAGAAATTAATTTGGGTACCAGCACCCTAATATTTGCCTGGGGGATTGTTGGGATGATGGTGAGCCAGTGCCAGGCAGTTTAGCAGATTTGCAGGCTTCCATAAGTGGCCACCATTTGTGAGCCAAATGTTCTCTCCTCTCTTCAGAAGAGAGTACACCTGCTTCCCAGTGGCTTTTGTCTGGGAGGAAGGTTGATATAGTCCCAGTTTAGATATAACTTGAGAGGGATTTATTTTAAAACAACAACAACAACAAATGAGCAAGAACCCCAATATCTTTTTGTCACAGCCACCCTCCTGAGGAGAGACCTGTTAAGCCATGAGGAAACCTGAATGGGCTTTCCAAGTACACATGAGGGTGGTGACTTGCTGCGGCTAGTAGAGTTGCTGCCAGGGGGTTATCAAGCAGTGGTGGGAAAGGGGCAAGAAGGCTGGAGGCAGGGGCCAGGTGCTGTGGCTTTGGCGCCTGCGCCTTCTCCGAAGGTAAAAGAGACTGAAGGCCAGGGTTAGGCGTCATGGCCGTAAATCACAGCCCCTCCTCCGCGGGTAAAGGTGGAGGGCAAGAAGGAAGAGAAGGAAAGAAAACTGACGGAGAGTAGAATAGCAAAAGCAGAGTACAAGAGAGACAGAAGTTAAACCAGCTGGGTCAGCATTTGAGTTGTTAGAGGGAAAGTAGGAATTGGAGTTGTAAAAGGAATAGGAGAGTATGAAGGAGGTGAAAAATCTTTTGAGGGAGGGGCGGCTCAGTCAGCAGGATCAGTATCCTCTGATGAGCCTATGGGCAATGGGGTCTGGGGAGCCAACACAAAAATACAGCAAGAGGAACAGATATCTGGGTGGCAAGCTAACTCATAAAAGACCTGAATATATGGGATTTCAAGGTATTTGTCATTCCCTTTTAAGTACAAATCAAGCTGCAGAAGTATGTTAGGAGCTAGGGAACCACCTTCTGGCCAGGTTTTGCCATCCCCCAGCTTATAGTTTCCCATGGTTTCTGTAAAAGGAAACAGGGATACAATTGGGATGGGCTATTGGTTTCATGGATTTGTTCCTGGACCTTAACCATCCAGATCCCCTGCCAGGTGTCCCCAACAGGTTCAAAGGAATCAGCACAAGTGTGAGTCATGGGGGAGAGAGTGTCCTCCTGTCCCTGTGCCCACTGGAGCTCATGGAATGCTGTGCTCCACCATGTCTTGGAAGGCCTGGTACCAGGACTTCCAACAATTGGCTCCCAGACCCTTGCTAGGTATCTCCCAATATGAGAACTGGGAAAAGCCTGAGAGAACCAGAAACTCATCTGAACAGCAAAGCCAGGGGGTCCAAGAGCACATCCAAATGTATGGCTGTGTGGATGATAAATGAGGGATGACTCACTGGAGGTGCAGAGAGGCATACTGTACAGCTATTGGAGTTTCAGGGTCCTTTGTGGAGTTGCTTTGCTAACCAGAAAAGAAAAGAGCAAAGAAACTAAGCACTTTGTCTCCCACCCGTCCAAGCACTGGTTGTCCAAACTTCCCTTTGGGAACCTTCTTGCCTCCCTAGGAAGTAGCCCTAGGCAGAGACTGTCAGTTGTCTTCTGAGATCCAGTCTGGTCCATGGGGAAACTCAGAAATCTTGGCTAGAAAGAAAACTGGGCTCGGTGGCTCAGCCTGTAATCCCGTGCCTTTGGGAGGCTGAGGCGAGTGGATTGCCTGAGCCCGTGGGTTCGAGACCTGCCTGGGCAGCGAGAACTCATCTCTACAGTAAATTAAAAAATCAGCTGGGCGTGGTAGCGCATGCCTGTAATTCTGGCTACGGGGAAGGCTGAGGCAGAAGGATCGGTGGAGCCCAGCAGGTTGAGGCTGCGGTGGCCGGGAACAGCCACTGCACTCCAGTCTGGGCGACAGAGTGAGACTCCAACTCAAAAAAAAAAAAAAAAGAAATAGAGTTAACTTCACCCTATCGGGCTGCAGTGGTCTGATATCTTTCCCTGGGACCTTGCAGCATGCTGAAGTGTAGACTCAGCCAGAGCTTTCAGTTGCCACCAGGTTCCAACACAGTCTACAGAGGGTCACCAGTTAGGAAATAAGGAAGAGAGAGAGAGAGAGAGAGAGAGAGAGAGAGAGAGAGAGAGAGAGAGAGAGAGAGAGAGAGAAAGATAAGGATCTTGGTGGAAACTCTAGAAAATGTTAGGGTAAGGAGAGTGAGGGTAGATGGATGGATGGGGAGGGGCACAGCACCACTGGAGCTGGTGTGCCAGAGGTGCACGCTGGTAACCAGAGATCCGAGTAATGCAAAGAATTGCAACACACAAAGAGGTGAAAGAGGAAAAGATTAAGTTAAGAAAGGTTCACTTCTCACAGACAGGAAGCAGGCCTACCCTCTAGATGAGTGTGGCCCAGAGCCTCCTGAGTCCTGGCTTAAATCCTTTCCCCATGGAGATGTTGCAATCAGTAGATGTGACTGCTGTGACTTCCTTGTTGACTACTTGTGGATGTCTTGGAGACCCTGAGGGGGGTCCTGATCACCATGCACCAAGTGTACAATGGGTCCATACTGGTCATGCCTGAGAAATCTGGGTTTCTAAAAAAGACAAATTGCAATAGGCCAGTACCAGTCATGCTTAAGGAGTCTGTGTTTTTGAAAAGACAAAGTTGGCAAAGTTAATCTTTACCTAGAGTATGTATTTCTCCAGGACACAGCCTCTACTTTCTCATCACTGTGTTAGGGTTTAGGAACAGAATAAAAAATGGATTTCTCCAGGACATAGCTGCTACTTTCATCATTGTATCCGTGTTTAAGAACAAGATAAAAAAATGGCTTCCTGCTCTCAGTCCATCCTTTCAGTAGGTGCTTTTGAGAAAACTTGAATAGAGAATAGGAAGTTAAAGTAGCATATTTGTTCCCACATCCCCTGAGTGTCTTTCAAATTAAAGTAATATTAAGTTCAAATCCTAGCTAGGGAAGAAACATGTAAAAATATGGGTCTTTATTTACTTTTGATTTGATTTGATTTATTTTTGGAGTCAGGGTCTCACTCTTTTACTCAGGCTGGAGTGCAGTGGCATGCTCGTGCAGCTTTGGCTTCCTAGGTTTAGGTGATCCTTCTGCCTCAGCCTCCTGCATAGCTGGAACTACAGGCCTGGACCACCATGCCAGGCTTACTTTCTGATTTTTTTTTTTTTTTTTTAAAGATGAGGTCTTGCTGTGTTGCCTAGGCTGGTCTTGAACTCCTGGGCTCAAGTAGTCCTTCTGCCTTGGCTTCCCAAAGTGTTGGGATTACAGGTGTGAGCCACTGTGCCCGGTTAGGAGAGTTAATTTTTTTTTTATTACTTTTATCCCTTTATGGCATTTAAAGTTGTGGTTGCGTAATTTTTTTTTTTTTTTTTTGAGTAGGAGTCTCACTCTGTTGTCCAGGCTGGGATGCAGTGGCATGCTCACGGCCACGCAGCCTCAACCTGGGGCTCAGGCGATCCTTCTGCCTTAGCCTTCCAAGTAGCTGGAACTACAGGCGTACGCCAACACATCCAGCTAATTTTTCTTGATTTATTGTAGTAGACCAAGTTGCCAAGGCTGGTCTCGAACTTCTGGGCTCAGTCAATTCTCTCACCTCGGCCTCGCAGAATGCTGGGATTACAGTCTTGAGCCACCGTGCCCGGCTGGCCACTAGTTTTAAAAAATCTTTTTGTAAGCCAGGCTCGGTGGCTCAGCCTGTAATTCCGCGCCTTTGGGAGGCTGAGGTGAGTGGATTGCCTGAGCCTGCGGGTTCGAGACCCGCCTGGGCAGCGAGACCTCATCTCTACAATAAATTAAAAAATCAGCCAGGCGTGGTAGCGCAAGCCTGTAATTCCAGCTACTTGGAAGGCTGAGGCGGAAGGATCGCCAGAGCCCAGCAGGTCGAGGCTGCGGTGGCCGGGAGTGGCCACTGCACTCCAGTCTGGGCGACAGAGTGAGACTCCAACTCAAAAAAACAAACAAACAAAAAATCTTTTTGTAGAAGGCTGGGTGTGGTGGCTCACACCTATAATCCCAGCACTTTAGAAGGCCAAGATAGAGGATTGCCTGAGCCCATGGGTTGAAGACCAGCCTAGGAATCTTGGTGAGACCTCATCTCTACAATAAATCAAATAATTAGCTGGGCGTGGTGGTGTATGCCTGTAGTTTCTGCTACTTGAAAGGCTGAGGTAGAAGGATTGCCTGAGCCCGGCAGGTCGAGATTGTGGTGGCCATGAGTGTGCCACTGCATTCCATCCTGGGCGACAGAGTGAGACTCCTACTAAAAAAAAAAAAGAGAGAAAAATTTTGTGGAGACAGAGTCTTGCTATGTTGCTCAAGCTGGTCTTGAACTCACAGGCTTAAGCATTCCTTTCACCGGGGCCTCCCAAAGTGCTGAGATTAATAGGCGTGAGCCACCACACTTGGCATAACTATTTGTTGATTGTGATTCTGTGTTTCTTCTGTTACTTTTTGAGACTTTTGTTTTTCTTTTTTGCTTAATAAAGACAGAGTTTCACTAGTTGCCCAGGCTGGTCTTGAACGTCTGGACTCAACTGATCCTCCTGCCTAGGCCTCCAAAGTGCTGGGGTTACAGGGTTACAGACATGAGCCAGTGTTCATCCTAGGCTTTTGTTCATTTAGCAAATATTAATTCTAATCAGAACCAGCAGTTACTGAAGACTTTGTGTTAGGTATTGGAGTAAGTGCTTTGCATAATTGATACTTTTTTTTCTTTTTTAGAGATGGTCTTGCCAAGTTGCTTAGGCTGGTCTTGAAGGAGGAGAGGTGCTTTAGGATGAGCATAGAAACTTGGCAGGCTATGTCAAGGCTTTTGCTTTTTTTTTTTTTTTTGAGTTGGAGTCTCACTCTGTCGCCCAGACTGGAGTGCAATGGCCGTTCTGGCCACCGCAGCCTTGCCTGCTGGGCTCCGGCTATCCTTCCGCCTCAGCCTTCCGAGTAGCCGGAATTACAGGCAGGTGCTACCACACCCGGCTGATTTTTTGATTTATTGTAGAGATGAGGTCTCGCTGCCCAGGCTGGTCTCGAACCCGCGGGCTCAGGCAATCCACTCACCTTAGCCTCCCAATGGCGCGGGATTACAGGCTGAGCCACCGAGCCCGGCTGCATTTTTTTTTTATAGATTGGAAAATATAGTTTATTTGGAAAGTAAATTAGAGAGAGAGGAGATTCACCTCCACAGGGTAGGGGAGGGAGCCAAAGCTTAGGAAAACATGGCTGCCATAGCCTATAGAGCCACATGACCTGACCAGAGTTTAGCAAAGTAATGGCCTGTTTTTGCATTTTTATCCTAAGTATAATTAGAAGCCTTTGAAGGTTTAAGCATGAATGTCATGATCTAATATATGATTTTGAAGCATTCCTTTGGCTGCATTGCAGAGAGTGGTTTAGAAAGAGAAGAAATGAGGGAAGTATAGGTAGGAAGTGTTGTAGTGGTCCAGGCAAATGATAATGGTTTACATTAGGCTGTAGGTTGTGAAGATGGAAAGAATAAAAAGATTCAGTAGATGATTTTAGAATTAGTACGGGCAAGACTTAATGATAGATTGGATGTGTGGGAAGAAGGAGGTGTTAAGTATGATCCCAGATTTCTGGCATGAGCATCTGGGTAGATGAAGGTGCTGTTTCTGAGATGGAAACATTGGAGGAGGAGCAGATTTTGACTAGAGTTGGGGAGTAGAATGAAGACCTCAGTTTTAGTTATGCTAAATGTGAGCTGCTTGTGAAAACATACAAGTGTAGATATTAAGTCAGCAGTCTTTGGGCTGATTCACAAAAGTGGCACTGGAGGTAAATCTGGATGGTATTAGTATATAGAGGGTATTTACAAGCCAAGAAAAATGGGGGAGATCACCCAGGGAAGAAGAAGTACAGAGAGGGAGGAGAAGAGGGCTCAGGACCAAGCTCCAAGGAATGTGAGAGAGAATCTAAGAGATTATATTGTTAATAGAATCAAAGAGAGGAGCATGTTTCAAGAAGGAAATTATCTCTGCATGTTGTTGGATTTAGCAATACAGAGATCATTGATGATTATAGCAAGAACAATATTGGAGCAATGTAGGGCCAGAAGCTAGACTGACTTGGGTTTAAGGAGGTGGCAGGGAAGAAATGGAGATGGTCTGCATGTTTTGGTTAGTAGCATGACTGTTTCCCCATAAGAAATAATATTCATAAGACAAAAAGATCCATGGAGTTTAGGAATCATACTTTTCCATTTTTATGTTCTTGACTGCTTAGCCTTGGTGTCTTGCTGGCAGGTTGTATTAAAGGGGAAAAGGGTAGGGCATGAAGATATTTGCAAAATGGTGAGCATAATGATTCTCATGGTTGTTGGCCTTGGAGATTAAGGATTTATCTTTTTTTTTTGAGTTCGAGTCTCTGTCGACCAGGCTGGAGTGCGGTGCACGCTCATGGCTACTGCAGCCTTGACCCGCTGGGCTCAGGTGATCCTTCTGCCTCAGCCTTCCAAGTAGCTGGAACTAGAGGCACACGCTACCATGCCAGTCTGATTTTTGATTTATTGTAGAGATGAGGTCTTGCCAAGTGGCCTAGGCTGTTCTCAAACCCCTGAACTCAGGCAATCCTCTCACCTTGACCTCCCAAAGTGTTGGGTTTACATACTTGAGCCACTGTGCCCGGCTGGTTTATCTACTTTTTTTTTTTTTGGGTTGGAATCTCACTCTGTCGCCCAGACTGGAGTGCAGTGGCCGCTCCCAGCCACCACAGCCTCGACCTGCTGGGCTCTGGCGATCCTTCTGCCTCAGCCTTCCAAGTAGCTGGAACTACAGGCGCGTGCTACCACGCCCGGCTAATTTTTTGAATTATTGTAGAGATGAAGTCTCGCCTAGTTGCCCGGGTGGGTCTTGAACCTGCGGGATCAGGTAATCCACGCACCTCAGCCTCCCAAAGTGCTAGGATGACAGGCTGAGCCACCGACCTGGCCCTAGCATTCTTTTTAAAAAAAAAAAAATTGGGCTGGGTATGATGGCTCAGGCATGTAATCCCAGCACTTTGGGAGGCCAAGGCTAGAGGATTGCTTGAGCCCAGGAGTTCAAGAAAACCCTGGGCAACATAGTGAGATCCCATCTCTACCATAAATAAATAAACAAACAGACAAAGAAACAAACAAATAAGTAAATGAATATGCTGGGCTTGGTGACACATACCTATACTATAGTCTTAACTACTCAGGAGGCTGAGGTGAGAGGATTGCTTGAGCCCAGGATGTTGAGGTTGCAGTGAACAATACAAATTGCCTCTGCACTCCAGCCTGTACAACGGAGGGAGACCTTGTCTTAGTTAATAAAATAAAATAAAATAAAAAAAGAGCCAGGCATGTGGCTCATGTCTGTAATCCCAGTACTTTGGGAACCTGAAGTGGGAAGATTTCTTGAGCTCAGGAATTCAAAACCAGCCTAGGCAACATATCGAGACCTTGTCTCTACAAAACAATAATAAAAAAAAAATTAGCTGGGCATAGTGCTGCACTCTTTTTTTGTTTTTTTTTTTTTTTTTCTGAGTTGGAGTCTCACTCTGTCACCCAGACTGGAGTGCAGTGGCCGCTCCCGGCCACCGCAGCCTCGACCTGCTGGGCTCCAGCGATCCTTCCGCCTCAGCCTTCCGAGTAGCCGGAATTACAGGCATGCGCTACCACGCCCGGCTGATTTTTTGATTTATTGTAGAGATGAGGTCTCGCTGCCCAGGCGGGTCTCGAACCCGCGGGCTCAGGCAGTCCACTCACCTCAGCCTCCCAAAGGCGCGGGATAACAGGCTGAGCCACCGAGCCCGGCTAGTGCTGCACTCTTGTAGCCCCAGTACTTAGGAGGCTGAGGTGGAAGGATAGCCTGAGCCCAGTAGCTTGAGACTGTGGTGAGCCTGCTACTGCACACCAGCCTGTGTGAGAGAGTGAGACACCCAACTTAAAAAAAAAAAAGGTGAAATTCACTAAACATAGATATACCCTTTTTAAAGTGAACAATTCAGTGGCATTTAGTACATTCACAGTGTTATGTAACCTGTCTAGTTCCAAAACAGTACCATCACTCCAAAGTTAAACCCTTTACAATTAAGCAGTTTCTCCTCATTCCCTCCTACCAATCCCTGACTCTATAGCTTGATCTATTCTGGATATTTCATATAAATGGAAATATATATCTTTTGTGTCTGAGTTCTTTGACTTAACAAAGTTTTGATGGTTTATTTAACCATGTTGGAGTATATCAGTATTTCATTCTTGTTCTTTTTCTTTTTTTTTGAGTCTCACTCTGTTGCCCAGGCTGGATTGCAGTGGTGTTCTCCTGGCCATCGCAGCCTCAACTTGCTAGGCTCAGGTGATCCTTCCACCTCAGCCTTCCAAATAGCTGGAACTACAGGCATGTGCCACCATGCCTGGCTAATTTTTATTTATTTATTATAGAGACGAGGTCTCGCCAAATTGCCAAAGCTGGTCTTGAACCCCTGGACTCAGGCAGTCCTCTTGCCTTGGCCTCCCAAAGTGCTGGGATTACAGACTTGAGCCACCATGCCTGGCCTCATTCTTTTTCTTTCTTTTTTTTTTTTTTTGTGTTGGTATCTCACTCTGTTGCCCAGGCTGGAGTGCAGTGGCATGCTCAGTGGCGACTGTAGCCTCAGCCTGTTGGGCTCAGGTGATGCTTCCGCCTCAGGCTTCCAAGTAGCTGGAACGTCACCATGCATGGCTTTTTTTTTTTTTTTTTTTTTTTTTGTAGAGATGAGGTCTCACCAAGTTGCCCAGGCTGATCTCGAACCTGTGAGTTTAGGCAATCCTCTCATCTCGGCCTCCCAAAATGCTGGGATTATAGAATTGAGTCACTGCTCATTCTTTTCTTTGCTGAATAATGTTCTGTTCTATGTCTATGCCATAATTTTTTTATCCATTCATCTGTTGATAGACGTTTGGGCTGTTTCTGCTTGTCCTGTTGTGAATAGTGCTGCTTTGAACATATATGTACATAGACTTGTTTTCTGTTATTTTGGGTATATACCTAGGAGTAGAATTGCAAGGCCCTATGATAATGTGTTATTGATATATTATTGTTATGATGCTTCCTAAATCATAGAAATTAAAGTCAACATTTGTAGCTTCCATAGTGTCTGATTTGAGAGTTGTTGACTGGGCTTAGAATGGGGATTCAGAATCTCTTTTCTGTATGTTTAACTTTTTGAAGAACTGAGTTCTAACATTCTGGTTTTATTATTTGTATTTTACTGATGGGATAATTGAAGCACAGCATCTGCATGGTTTTAACTTCCTATCATCTTCAGAGCAAGTCAGTGATGGAATTAGGAATTTAAGACTCTTAATCATGTTCTTTGTCTAAGGTGGCCCATATAAAACCATGTTACATTTACATGAAGCTGTTTGAAATGGGTTTCCTATATTTTATAATCTTTTGAAGGGCTAGTGTTCAGGTGGTGTTAGACAGATGTTCTCTTTCCATGGAAGACAGGACAAGAGGGAATGTGTTTTAATTGCGACAGAAGGGTTATAGATACATATTAGAAAGAACTTCCTGACTATGAGATACTGGAATGTTATCAAGAGAGACCGAAATATCTTCCCCAAAGACTTAGTAACTATCTTTCTGGGATCATTTAGGTGTAAGCTTGTTTAGAAATCAGGGAGATGACAAAGATTACTTATTGAGGTCCCTGATAACCCCAGAATATAATTGTTTGATGTTTAATCAAAACAGTATCTCTAACATTTTAATGAGCATATTTTCACTTTTCTCATGAAGAAATAATCAAGATCTCTTGGTAAAACATAAGATTAATATTCTGACTCTTCTTGGCTTCCACATCCATGTTGAATACTCAGGAACATGTTCCTTGTCTTAAATGAGTCTCTTCCTGGCTGCATGATGTATTGTTGTGATTCTTCCTAAACTATAGGGATCAAAGCCAACATCTGCAGCTTCCATAGAGTGCATGATTTGACAGTTGTTGGCTAGCTGAGCTTAGATTGGGACTGATAATCTCTTGCCTGTAAAAATTGCTTTGGTGTCTGGTTATACATGTAGAAATGGGAACACATTATTTATTTATTTATTTTGAGTGGGAGTCTCGCTCTGTCATCCAGACTGGAGTGCAGAGGCCGCTTCTGGCCACCACAGCCTCGCCTGCTGGGCTCCAGCGATCCTTCCGCCTCAGCCTTCCGAGTAGCTGAAATTACAGGCACGCGCTACCACACCCGGCTGATTTTTGATTTATTGTAGAGATGAGGTCTCCCAAGTTGCTGAGGCGGGTCTCGAACCCGCGGGCTCAGACATTCCACTCACTTCAGCCTCCCACAAGCACTGGATTACAGGCTGAGCCACCGAGCACGGCTGGGAACACATTATTAATAACAGAGCCAAAAAATAAAAATAAAAATAACAGAGCCAGGTGATGGATTCTTTTTTTTTTTTTTTTTTTTTTTTTTTGAGTTGGAGTCTCACTCTGTTGCCCAGATGGAGTGCAGTGGCTGCTCCCGGCCACCGCAGCCTCGACCTGCCGGGCTCCGGCGATCCTTCCGCCTCAGCCTTCCGAGAAACTGGAACTACAGGTGTGCGCTACCACACCCAGCTAGTTTTTTGATTTATTGTAGAGATGAGGTCTCGCTGCCCAGGCGGGTCTCGAACCCGCGGGCTCAGGCAATCCACTCACCTCAGCCTCCCAAAGGTGCGGGATTACAGGCTGAGCCACCGAGCCTGGCTGGGTGATGGATTCTTTTTTTTGAGTGGGGGTCTCACGCGGTCGCCCAGACTGGAGTGCAGTGGCTGCTCCCGGCCATCGCAACCTCGCCTGCTGGGCTCCGGCGATCCTTCCGTCTCAGCCTTCTGAGTAGCCAGAATTATAGGCGTGCGCTACCATGCCCGGCTGATTTTTTTATTTATTGTAGAGATGAGGTCTCGCTGCCCAGGCGGGTCTTGAACCCGCGGGCTCAGGCAATCCACTCACCTCAGCCTCCCAAAAACGTGGGATTACAGGTTGAGCCACCAAGCCCGGCTGTGATGGATTCTTAATGACTGGTTTAGGCGAGAGCCAGGTTAAAATTGCTCAGGAGTAGGACACATGATGTGGATATATTTTTGGTTTGTGGTGCCTGGAGCAATAGAAGCCTGAAAGATGGGCAAATGAACATTAGATTCTGTTGTAGAACGTGAACATAAAAATACTCATTAAATGCAGAATTGAGTTACCAGTTTACATGCTCAACTCAGGAAATGCCAAAGTTAAGATACTCAGAGCGACATTAACTTGTTCACCTCACACTTAGTATCTGAATTAAGATATGTCTGTTACCAGAATTGTGATTTGGGGTCTGTGTGTCAGTGACTAACTGCGAGGCTAAGCTGGGAGGGTGCTACGATCTGAATGTTTATTTCTACCTAGACTTTTTTCTTTTTTTTTTTTTTTTTTTTGAGTTGGAGTCTCACTCTCTCGCCCAGACTGGAGTGCAGTGGCCGCCACCGCAACCTCGACCTGCTGGGCTCTGGAGATCCTTCCACCTCAGCCTTCCAAGTAGCTGGAACTACAGGCGCGAGCTACCACACCCGACTAATTTTTTGATTTACTGTAGAGATGAGGTCTCACCAAGTTGCCCAGGCGGGTCTCGAACCCGCGGGCTCAGGCAATCCACTCACCTCAGCCTCCCAAAGCGCGGGATTACAGGCTGAGCCACCGAGCCCGGCTTCTACCTAGACTTTATATTTTGAAATCCTCGCCCACAAAATGATGGTGTTAGGAGGTAGGACTTTTCGGAGGTGATTAGACCATGGAGATGGAGCCCTTTTTTTAGAGGCCAAGAGCATTCCTCCTCTTTTCTAACATGTGGGAACACAGCAAGAAGGCGATATTTATCAACCAGAATTCTTGCCTTTACCACACAGCAAATCTGCCAACTTCTTGATTTTAAACTTCCCAGCCTTCAGAACTGTGAGAAATACATTTGTGTTGTTTATAAGCTATTCACTGTGGTATTTTTAAAAAGAATTTAGAGAGAGTTATTACCTCTAGTACCTGTAATGAAGGATTTATTAGGTTTGTTTGTTTTAGTTGAATTATGGGAGCATTTTTTGTTCACTTCCCTGCTGCTGAGAATATCCTCAGATATATTTATTGAGCTTTCTTGAATTGACCACAGCTGTTGACACTGTAGATTAACAAGAGAGAAACAAATTTTTGAATGCTAACCATGTATAGGGAATTTTTTATTCTTCCGTGTAATGTTTGTAACACACTTATAATGTAGATGGTGGTATCTCTATTGTAAAGGACAAGAAAAAGTGAAACTCATTGTTTCTTGTAAGTTTGTACAGCTGGTGTGTGGCAGAGCTAAGATAGAAAAGCCTTCTGTGTTAAGTTCATGTTTTTCAAATGATTGTTGGAGTGGCCTAAACGAGTGCTAACAGCCCCCACAGCCTCGACTTGCTGGGTTCAGGCAATCCTTCTGCCTCAGCCTTCTAAGTAGCTGGAACTACAGGCATGCGCCACCATGACTGGCTAATTTTTTCTTTAATTTATTTATTGTAGAGACAAGGAGGTCTTGCCAAGTTGCCCAGGCTGGTGTCTAGAACCCCTGGACTCAGGCAGTCCTCTTTCCTTGGCCTCCCAAAGTGCTGGGATTACAGGCATGAGCCACTGCACCTGGCTTCTGCTTCTTTAAAAAAGAAGTAAGAGGCCAGGTATGGTAGCTCATGCCTATAATCCTAGTACTTTGTTAGGCCGAGGTGAGAGTATTGCCTGAGCCCACGGGTTCGAGAACAGCCTGGACAACTTCCCAGACCTCATTTCCATAATAAATTAAAAAAATTAAGCTGGGCTCGGTGGCTCAGCCTATAATTCTGCGCCTTTGGGAGGCTGAGGTGAGTGGATTGCCTGAGCCCGCGGGTTCGAGACCCACCTGGGCAGCGAGACCTCATTTCTACAATAAATAAAAAAATCAGCCGGGCGTGGTAGCACATGCCTGTAATTCCGGCTACTTGGAAGGCTGAGGTGGAAGGATCACCAGAGCCCAGCAGCTCGAGGCTGCGGTGGCTGGGAGTGGCCACTGCACTCCAGTCTGGGCAACAGAGTGAGACTCCAACTCAAAAAAAAAAAAAAAAAAATTAGCTGGGCATGGTAGCTTGTACTTGTAATTCCAGCTACTTGAAAGGCTGAGGCTGAAGGATCGCCTGAGCCCAGCAGGTCAAGGCTACAGTGACCGTGAGCATGCCACTGCACTCCAGCCTGGGTGACAGAGTGAGACTCCAACTCAAAAAAAAAAATAATAGAAAAAATAAAAATAAAAAAGAAATAAGACAACACTGAAGGTCACTAATTTGGAGAATCATAAAAGAAAATTAGTTAAACCAATCTAAAGATTGGAAAGATGACTAAATTACATGACTGCCAGTCAGGAAATTATGTCAAAGTTTGAAGTGACTTAATGTCACAGCCACACATGCAGTGCAGTTATTCTGTCCGTAGGGAGCAGGGTATGGTGGGACAATAAGATGGACTCTAGTGTGAATTCAAGTCCCTGGATAGCTATGGGATCGGGGATGCTTCCTTAAACCTCATGGCTACAAATGTACAATAGATGATGATACCTACCTTTCAAGAGTGGTTGTAAGGGTCAGAAATAACATGTAAAGTGCCTGACTCAGAGTAAACACCCCTAAAACTAGCTATTTCTAAGATATTGATGATGATGTTGACAGTTTTTTAGAGTGTACTGATATTTCCTCCCAATGCCATCAAACATCTGCCATTTCAAACATAGGCAGTTCTAACTCATGGTGTTGCTTAGTGTGTTTATTTTTGATATAGTCTTAAACTGCTATGCTTATTTGCTCATGGATGCATCTATCATTGATGAAATGAAAAAACTTGAGCTTAAGTTCATTTTTTTTTTGAGTCAGTGTCTTCCTCTGTCACCCAGGCTGGAGTGCAGTGGCATGCTCTTGGCCACCGTAACCTCGACCTGATGGGCTCAGGCAATCCTTTGCTTCAGTTTTCCAAGTAGCTGGAACCACTTCCGCATGCCATCATGGCTGTCTGTATTTTTGATTTATTGTTAGAGACAAGGTTTCACCAATTCTCCCATGCTGGTCTCGAACCTCCTGCCTCCACCTTCCAAAGTGCTGAGATTATAGGTGTGAGCCACTTCACCCAGCTTGAAGTTCATTTTCTACTGAACTTAAAAGAAAGAAGCAATAGTGGAAAGGAACCCCATACAATGACTTGAGAGACCTAGATTTATGTCTCAGAGCTATGCTTAGTGAATCTTGTAACAATGGACAAATAATTTAGCTTTTTAAAATCCTGTATTCAAATGATATCTAAGTCACTTTTGTCTCTTTATGTCCATGATTTGACAGAAACAGTTAAAGATACTTTATTTTCATTGCTAGAATTTCCAAAAATTACAGTGTTATTTTTGGAGAAGGAGCTTGTGCTGACTTAAGCTGGAAAGCTTCTGTTCCTTACTTACTGAGCATGTCCAGTGCAGTGATTTGTATAGAAGGACATTGGGGACCTTTTGTCCAGGCATAAGAAGGGAAATTTGTGGTTTATAGAATGTCTGCAGAATTGAAACTAGAACTGTTGTAAGGGAGCTAATGTGAGAGATTATCTTTTGCTTTTGGGCAGACAGCTGGATTTTTCAAACCATACCACTTCATACTTCCTTAAGGGTAAATTTGCCACATTTAAGTGTAGTGGTTATAGTTACAATATCTTGCAGTTGCACTCTCTTCACTAGACTGAAAGCTCTTTGAGGTTGGAGGCCCCTTCCTTCCTCCCTCCCTCCCTCCCTCGCTCCCTCTCTGTTCCTGCACCTACAGTAGGACTTAGCACATAATGCTGTAGCCCCTTATAAATATTCAAAATGGAAACAAAGGTTGAACCAAGGTCAGCACACATATTTAGAAAATCTCATATGCCTAAACATCTTGTTTTTTGTTTACTTTTTTTGTTTTTGGAGTTGGAATCTCACTCTGTTGCCCAGGCTGGAGTGCATATGACCTCCACAGCCTTAGCCTGCTAGGCTCAGGGGATTATTTTGCCCCTGCCTTCCAAGTAGCTGGAACCACAGGTGCGCACCACCATACCTGGCTAACTTTTTAATTTGTTGTAGAGATGAGGTCTCACCAAGTTGCCCAGGCTGTTCTTGAACCCCTGGGCTTAGGCAATCCTCTCGCCTTTGCCTCCCAAAATGTTGGGCTCTAAACATCTTATTAAATGTATGTGGTGAAATTTTTTCTTTTGGCATGTGATAATATAGAAAATCTTGATAAACACTAGTTTTGTAGCTTTGAACTTAATCTTTATCACTGGTTGTTTGATCAAGGGCAAGTAATTCCACAATGAGCCAGGTTTTTGTCTATAAAATGGGAATAGGGTAGAGGGGACTTGAGAGGTAGGGTGTAGAAGGCATTGGCATTTGATGGTGGTGGTAGTAGCTTCTTAGATATCAGCAAAGAAATAGTGGTAGTCATTAGTACTAGAGATGAATGTTTTAAAAATGATCAACAATATATTTTGCATTTCTGCCTGAGGAAGGAATCTGTTTTCAGAGAAATTTGCTTGCTATGGCTTGACTACATGGGAGTATATTCCCCTCTTGGCCATTTTTTGCTGAAAATCTATCATCAGCATTCCCTCCTCTGTGGGCTCACAGGATAGTTCTATGGAGGGGAGACCTTAGAGTAGCTGCGAAAGGCCTTGCATTTTTGTAGTTCTCTTTAGAATGCTGCTTCTGTATTTTACATACTTTCTCTCTTTCACTCACTGAATATGGCTGACTCACCTAGCCTACATCTGCAGGGTTTTTGCAGTCAATATCTTATACTTACCATCTAGCTTGGCATTCAAAAAATGCATATATTTTTTTTTGGTTTTGTGTTCTGAGATATGGTGATAATAGGTGAAGCAAGCAGGCTGGCTTACCTTTTATTTATTTATTTATTTTGAGTTGGAGTCTCACTCTGTCACCCTGACTAGAGTGCAGTGGCCGCTCCCAGCCACTGCAGCCTTGACCTGCTGGGCTCCAGCGATCCTTCCGCCTCAGCCTTCCAAGTAGATGGAATTACAGGCATGCACTACCATGCCCGGCTGATTTTTTTTTTTTTTTTTCATTTATTGTAGCGATGAGGTCTCGCTGCCCAGGCGGGTCTGGAGCCCGCGGGCTCAGGCAATCCACTCACCTCAGCCTCCCAAAGGCGCGGGATTACAGGCTGAGCCACCGCGCCTGGCATCTTTTATTTTTATTTATTTATTCATTTATTTTTGAGTTGGAGTCTCACTCTGTCGCCCAGGCTGGAGTGTCGTGGCACACTCATGGCCACCCCAGCGTCAACCTGCTGGGCTCCAGCAGTCCTTTTGCTTCAGCCTTTCAAGTAGCTGGAACTACAGGCGCACACTACCATGCCCAGCTAATTTTTATTTATTTATTTATTGTAGAGACGAGGTCTTAACAAGTTGCCTGGGCTGGTCTTGAACTCACGGATTCAGGTAATGAACTCATCTCGGCCTCCCAAAGTGCTGGGATTACAGGGTGAGCCCAAGAACCTGGCCATCATTTGTTTTTGTCATTTGATGAATCATTGGATAAGTATTGGGATTTTTTTTTTCCATGTATTAGAAAGCTTTAAGGTTTTTAATTTTTTTTTTTTTTTTGAGTTGGAGTTTCACTCCATCACCCAAACTGGAGTGCAGTGGCCACTCCCGGCCACTGCAGCCTCTACCCATTGGGCTCTGGCGATCCTTCCACCTCAGCCTTCCAAGTAGCCGGAATTACAGGTGTGCGCTACCATGCCCGGCTGATTTTTGATTTATTGTAGAGATGAGGTCTTGTTGCCCAGGTGGGTCTCGAACTCGCGGGCTCAGGCAATCCACTCACCTCAGCCTCCCAAAGGCGCGGGATTACAGGCTGAGCCACCGAGATGGCTTTTTTTTTTTGAGTTGGAGTCTCTCACTCCATCGCCCAGACTGGAGTGCAGTGGCCGTTCCCGGCCACCGCAGCCTCGACCTGCCGGGCTCCGGCGATCCTTCCGCCTCAGCCTTCCAAGTAGCTGGAACTACAGGCGCGCGCTACCACACCCAGCTAATTTTTTGATTTATTGTAAAGATGAGTTCTCACCAAGTTGCCCAGGCGGGTCTCGAAGCTTTTTTTTTTTTTTTTTGAGTTGGAGTCTCACTCTGTCACCCAGGCTGGAGTGCAGTGGCACTCTCATGGCCACTGCAGCCTCTACCTACTAGGCTCAGGTGATCCTTCCGCCTCAGCCTTCCAAGTAGCTGGAACTACAGGCACATGCCACCATGCCCGGCTAACTTTTGATTTATTGTACAGATGAGGTCTCGCCATTTTGCCCAGGCTGATCTCGAACCCGTGAGCTCAGGCAATCCTGTCACTTCAGCTTCCCAAAGTGCTGGGATTATAGGCGTGAGCTACCATGCCCCATTGGGGATCACTTTTGATTTCTCCTTTCACATTCTATGTACTATGTATCTGTAATTAATTCCCTTAGCTGTTTCTCCAAAACATATCCTGAATATGACTTTTCATTTCTTACACTGCTGTAGCCCTGGGTCTAATTCTCATCATCTTGTTATTTTCTGACTAAGATTCTCTAATAGCAATCCATTACACTTATAAAAATCCAAATATGCCGGGCTCAGTGGCTCAGCCTGTAATCCCGCGCCTTTGGGAGGCTGAGGTGAGTGGATTGCCTGAGCCTGCGGGTTCGAGACTCGCCTGGGCAGCGAGATCTCATCTCTACAATAAATCAAAAAATCAGCCAGGCGTGGTAGCACATGCCTGTAATTCCGGCTACTCGGAAGGCTGAGGCAGAAGGATCGCAGGAGCCCTGTGGGTCAAGGCTACGGTGGCCGGGAGCGGCCACTGCACTCCAGTCTGGGTGACAGAGTGAGACTCCAACTCAAAAAAATAAAAATAAATAAATAAAAATCTAAATTTTATCATGGTCTGCTGTTATCCACCTTTCTGTTCTCTTCCTTATAGCAGGGTTGCTGGCTTTATTTCTGGCCTTCACACATGCTAGGTTTACCTGCCGGGGACCTTGGTACTTGTTCTACTTTCTCCTTGGAATCTTTTTTTTTGAGTTGGAGTCTCACTCTGTCACCCAGGTTGTGCAGTGGCACATTCACGGCTACCTCAGCTTCGACCTGCTGGGCTCTGGCGATCCTTCCGCCTCAGCCTTCCAAGTAGCTGGAATTACAGGCGTGTGCTATCACACCTGACTAATTATTTATTTATTTATTGTAGAGACGAGGTCTCACCAAGTTGCCCGGGCTGGTGTCGAACCCACACGCTCAGGCAGTCTACTCACCTTGGCCTCCCAAAGTGCTAAAATTACAGGCTGAGCCACCACTTTTTTCAAATCCTCTACTTCAAGGTGCTGGTCTTAACTCAAATGTCATCTCAGAGAATTTTTTTCCCATCCTAGGTTAAAAGAGGTTTTGGCTTAACATGGTGGCTCATGCCTGTATTGCCAGCACTGTGGGAGGCCAGGATGGGAGGATTGTTTGAGGAGTTCAAGACCAGCCTAGGCATCATGGTGAGACTTTGTCTCTATAAGAAATTAAGCTGATCCGGGCTCGGTGGCTCAGCCTGTGATCCCATGCCTTTTGGAGGCTGAGGTGAGTGGATTGCCTGAGCCCGCGGGTTCGAGACCCGCCTGGGCAGCAAGACTTCATCTCTACAATAAATCAAAAAATTAGCCGGGCGTGGTAGCGCATGCCTGTAATTCCGGCTACTCGGAAGGCTGAGGCGGAAGGATCGCCGGAGCCCAGCAGGTCGAGGCTGTGGTGGCCGGGAGCGGCCACTGCATTCCAGTCTGGGCGACAGAGTAAGACTCCAACTCAAAAAAAAAAAAAAGAAAATAATCCAGGCATGGTGGTGTGCATATGTGGTCCCAGCTACTCAGGAGACTGAGGCAGAAGGATCAACAGCCCAGGCGGTTGACACTCCAGTGAGCTGTGGTCACATCACTGCTCTCAAACTTGGGCTACAGAATGAGACTCTGCCTCAAAAACAAAAAATGCACAAAAAAATTTAAAAACCAACAAAACAGTGTTTTTTTTTCCCTCTATCACTTTTCATATTTTCTTCCTAGCATTTATCAAAAGTATTGTTAATATTTATTAATTTAATTTATTTTTGTAGTGGTAGGAGTCTCATTCTGTTTTTTTTGTTTTTTTTTTGTTTTTTTTGAGTTGGAGTCTCACTCTGTCCCCAGACTGGAGTGCAGTGACCGCTCCCGGCCACCGCAGCCTCGACCTGCTGGGCTCCAGGGATCCTTCTGCCTCAACCTTCCGAGTAGCCGGAATTACGGGCATGCCCTACCACGCCCGGCTGATTTCATTCTGTTACACAGGATGGAATGCCACGGCATGCTCCCAGCCACCACAGCCTCAGCCCGCTGGGCTCAGGTGATCCTTCCACCTCAGTCTTCCAAGTAGCTGGAAATACAGGTATGAGTCACTGTACCTGATTAATTTTTTTTTATTTATTGTAGAGACGAGGTCTTGCCAAATTGTCCAGGCTGGTCTCGAATCTCTGGACTCAGGCATTCCTTTCGTTTCCTCCTCCCAAAGTGCTGGGTTTACAGGTGTGAGCCACTGTGCTTGGATTTTAAATATATAAACAATCACATAAAACTTGAGGGCAGGAATTTTCTTGTTTTTGTAATATCCTTAGTGCTTAGAGCAGTGCTTAGTACATATTAATAGTATGTGTTCAATAAATGCTTGTTGGCCGTTTATCATTGCTTTTGTGTCTTTCCCCCTCCTTAAGTGTTCTTTATTTGGAAAGTTGGGGAAATGAAATCCAGCTTCTACTCAGATTAAAATGACTAGGTTCTTAAATTCAGTGCCTTGTTTTGATTGGCTGGGAGTTGTGATTGGCAAAGTAAAGGGGCATCTGGGTCTTTTAGCATAAGAACTCTGCATTTAATACTTTGACTTCTTTTCCTGAAGCCTTGAGGGAAGTTTTTTCTTTCCCTATTCTAGTCAGCCAAGATCCTGACCTGGGCTGACTCTAAGATTGGAGAACACTGAACACAGTATCTGATGAGCCAAGGCCTTGGAGTTTAGTTCTGAAACTCTCTGAAGGAAAAGCCTGAATTCAAATCCTGCTTTGGCTCCTGACTCATCTGTGAGCTCAGATGAGTTTCTTAACCTCTTCCAGGTTTTGCTTTTCTTATTTGTCTGGTGAGTAATCCCATCTGTCCTAGGACTTGTGAGAATTCCTAGGTTAATGTTCTCAAAGCTTTTGTATAATTTTGTTGCTGTGGCTCCAGGATTTTCTAAGAAGAATGGGGGAAATGTGGTGTCCAGGGAGGGAATTGGACTCTCTTTTTCCCAAAGACTGTGCAGAAAATAGAAAGATGTGATCCTCCATGATTTGAAATCGGCTCTATTTCAGCCTCCTAATTTGTTGGTGGATGAGAGGTATGTTGTTGCCATAAGTCATTAGGCCTGTTTGTCTGAGGCAGCTGGTTTTAGTTCCCATTTCTGGGGTTAAGCTGTTTTTGCCTCTGTGAAATTTCTTCCATCGAGAGCTACTCTTTTTTCATGGCTTGCTAGTGGAAAATCTCTTGCCAATTCTTTGCTTTTGAAGGTAGCTTTCCTGGTCTTCTTAATTCTTTTGATAGCTTTAAACTGAAAAATTAAGCTTCAGTTTCTTTTTTTTCATTGGTTCTCTTGTTCTTCGTTGAGTTTTAAGGAGTTCTTTTGTTCTCAGTACACTGTTTTCCCCAGAATAATTTACAGATAAAACTTCATTTCTTTTTGCTTCCTCCTTCTGAGGTAAGTGGGAATAAGGAGGATCGTCAGTCTCAAATTTGTGTCTTATGGCTTTCTATTTCCAGTTTTGATCACAAGCTTTTCTGTATTTCAGACATTAGGCGACATCATTGTGAGTTATTTTAGGAATCTCTAGTAAGCAAAATCTGTAGCAGAAGATGGTGTGTCACTCCTTTATTAGAACAACTCATTAGAATTTATTTAGTTTTGTATCTTCAAGGAGTTTTGTAAAGTTGTCAGCCCATTCCTAATATACCCTATAGAAGTCTGTCTTATTCCGAGTTTATATACTAAAAGATAAAAAATAAAAACAAATGTGTCATAGAGATGCAGGTTCTATTGGCAGTTTATTTCTGGGCTTTTGGCTTCTTATAAGTAACGGGACTGTATAATTTTGATTGTATTGATCTTGGTTCTCTTGAGTTATTTGCTTTCAGTTTATCACGTGATTAGAGGTATGATACTCTCTAATTCTGCTTTATTTATTTATTTATTTTTGAGTTGGAGTCTCACTCTGTTGCCCAGACTAGAGTGCAGTGGCCGCTCCCTGCCACTGCAGCCTCAACCTGCTGGGCTCCGCAATCCTTCTGCCTCAGCCTTCCAAGTAGCTGGAACTATAGGTGCGCGCTACTACGCCCGGCTAATTTTTTGATTTATTGTAGAGATGAGGTCTTGAACCCACGGGCTCAGGAAATCCACTCACCTAGGCCTCCTGAAGTGTGGGATTACAGGCTGAGCCACCGAGACCGGCTAGGATGAAATTTTTATATCTTGCTTTCTCAAGCTTGAAAGGTATAATAGCCCATGTTCCCATCTTTGCTCTTAGAATATCCACTGCCTCTGTACTTTGTTATAAATATGCTGTGTTTCAAATGTGAGGGTAAAACAATGTGGCTGCAGTTTTTGAGGTATGTATTTTTTTATTTTTACTTTTTCCCCCAGTAGTATTGATAGTGATTGGAGTTGCCCTTTGCCTACTCTGTTGCTTGCCCTCTGGTGATCAATGACATAATGAAATGACTGACTGAGATTAGGTTGGTTAAGATAGAAAGCTTTTATTTATTTTTATTTTTTTGTTTTTTTTTTGAGTTGGAGTCTCACTCTGTCACCAGACTGGAGTGCAGTGACCGCTCCCGGCCACCGCAGCCTCAACCTGCTGGGCTCTGGCGATCCTTCCACCTCAGCCTTCCGAGTAGCCAGAATTACAGGCATGTGCTACCAAGCCCGGCTGTTTTTGATTTATTGTAGAGATGAGGTCTTGCTGCCCAGGCGGGTCTCGAACCCGCGGGCTCAGGCAATCCACTCACCTCAGCCTCCCAAAGGCGCGGGATTACAGGCTGAGCCACCGAGCCTGGCTTAATTTTTTTTTTTTTGAGTTGGAGTCTCACTCTGTCACCCAGACTGGAGTGCAGTGGCCACTCCCGGCCACCGCAGCCTTGACTTGCTGGACTCTGGTGATCTTTCCGCCTCAGCCTTCCAAGTAGCTGGAACTACAGGTGTGTGCTACCATGCCCAGCTAATTTTTTGATGTATTGTGGAGATGAGGTCTCGCCAAATTCCCCAGGTGGGTCTCGAGCCCGCCAGCTCAGGCAATCTACTCACCTCAGCCTCCCAAAGTGTGGGATTACAGGCTGAGCCACCGAGCCCGGCTAGCTTTTTCTTTTTAAAGGTATTTGACTTATAGAAATTGAGGTTATGAACTTGAAGTCATCAGCACCATCCCATAACTGACTACACCTTTTTTTCAATCTAGTTGTTGCTGTTTATGAAAATTTTGTGTTCATTTGGGTTCTTTTCGTAACTCTGGATATAAATAAACACATGTATTTATTCTCTTCTGTGCTAGGCACTGTACTAGGTATTGGAACTATGACAGACATGGTTTTTACCCTCACAGAGTTTATAATCTAGGAAGGAATAAAGAATCCGAGCAAAGGACTACATATGTGATAAATTTATTTTGCTATATCATTGGTTGCCTAAATTTATTTAATTTTCATATTTTCAGAAAAATTTCTTTTTAGAGTGTTGAGGAGATATAGTGAGTTTTCTGTAGAGAATTTGTGATATTTGTCTGCACTAGATATTATGTAGGTAGTGTTTTGTTATCTATTGCTGTACCAAAAAAAACCCTCAAAATTTGTAACTTAAAACAATATTTATTATGTCTCACAAATTCCATGGGTTAGAGATTTGAGCAGGGCTTGTATGGACTCTTGCTGCCCTGTGTGGCATCACTTGAGTGTCATTTGTTTGTTGGCTTTCAACTGTAGTTTGGCTGGGTAAGAAGGTTCAAGGTTTCACTCTTTTGCCTGGCATCTTGATAGTCTACCATGTGGCCTGTCTCTCTCCACATGGTATCTTATCATTCAGGGCCTCTCTTCATGGTCATCTTCTCCAGCAGGATATCCCAAATTTCTTTTTTTTTTTTTGAGTTGGAGTCTTACTCTGTCACCCAGACTGGAGTGCAGTGGATGCTCCCTGCCACCGCAGCCTCGACCTGCTGGGCTCCGGCAATCCTTCTGCCTCAGCCTTCCTAAGCGCGGGATTACAGGCTGAGCCACCGAGCCTGGCTCTGAATGTCTTTTTTTTTTTTTTTTTTTGCGTTGGAGTCTTACTGTCGCCCAGACTGGAGTGCAGTGGCCGCTCCCGGCCACCACAGCCTCCACCTGCTGGGCTCCGGCGATCCTTCCGCCTCAGCCTTCCAAGTAGCTGGAATTACAGGCGCGCGCTACCACGTCTGGCTAATTTTTTTTGATTTATTGTAGAGATGAGGTCTCGCTGCCCAGGCGGGTCTCGAACCCGCAACCTTAGGCAATCCACTCACCTCAGCCTCCCAAAGGCACGGGATTACAGACTGAGCCACCAAGCCCGGCTCCGAAATTCTTTATAGCCTGGTAGCTGGCTTCTGAGAGTGAAAGGGGAAGCTGCCAGGCCTGAAACTGGCAGATCTTTCTTCTGCCACATTCAGCCCAGATGTAAAGAGAGAGAAATATGTTCTCAGCTCCTGATGGATATAAAGCAACATATGACTATGTGTAGGAAGGAATTGCTAGGCAACTGTCTTTGGAGAGAAACTACCACAAGCAGGTAAACTGAGGGTAGTTATAGAGAATCCTCTCTTGGAACCAACTCTGGCAGTGCTGGGGACTCATTAGCATGTGTATTTGTCATGTGGATGTGACAGAGCTGGCCTGAGACTATATGTTTTGTTTTTTTGTTTTTTTGAGTTGGAGTCTCACTCTGTCGCCCAGACTGGAGTGCAGTGGCCGCTCCCAGCCACCGCAGCCTCGACCTGCTGGGCTCCGGCGATCCTTCCACCTCAGCCTTCCCAGTAGCTGGAATTATAGGCATGCGCTACCACGCCCGGTTGAATTTTTGATTTATTGTAGAGATGAGGTCTCGCTGCCCAGGTGGGTCTCGAATCCGCGGGCTCAGGCAATCCACTCACCTCAGCCTCCCAAAGGCGCGGGATTACAGGCTGAGCCACCGAGCCTGGCTAGAGAAGACTATATGTGAAGATTCCCTTTCTTCTGTTCTCAGATATGTCTATGTATTCATGCTTGACAACACAGCTACATTCTCTGTTGGTTATGCAATATTTCTTGAAATTTGTGCTTCATTCCAGCTGCTGGACAAGAGTACATTTACTGTGACATCTATCTCTATTTCTTTACTTTTTTAAATTTTTTTTTTGATTTTTGAGTTGGAGTCTTACTCGGTTGCCCAGACTGGAGTGCAGTGGCCGCTCCCGGCCACCGCAGCCTCGCCTGCTGGGCTCCGGCGATCCTTCCGCCTCAGCCTTCCGTGTAGCCGGAATTACAGGCATGTGTTACCATGTCCGGCTGATTTTTTTTTTTATTTATTGTAGAGATGAGGTCTTGTTGCCCAGGCAGGTCTCGAACCCACGTGCTCAGGCAGTCCACTCACCTCACTCTCCCAAAGGCGCGGGATTTCAGGCTGAGCCATCGAGCCCGGCTTCTATTTCTTGATAGGTAATTTTTCTTATTTTAATGGAGCCAGTGGGTTTGTAGGTTAAATAGTAGCAGTGGTTTAATTTCATAATATTGTCCAATTTGGTACTCTGTTAAATTTCAAATTTATTTCTCATCAGAGGTTTTGAAGTCCCCTTTTCTCTCAAAAACCATGTAAATGAATTGCTAGAAAGAAAGGAGTGATAAATTTTTTTTTGAATTTTTTTCCTTTTCTTTTGTTTTTTTTGAGTCGGAGTCTTGCTCTGTCACCCAGGCTGGAGTGCAGTGGCATGCTCATGGCTGCTGCAGCCTTGACCTGCCGGGCTCAGGCGATCCTTCTGCCTCTGCCTTCCATTCCAAATAGCTGGGACCACAGGCCATCACCGCCACTCCTAGCTAATTTTTGATTTATTGTGGAGATGAGGGCTCTCACCAAGTTGCCCAGGCTGGTCCCGAACCCTTGGGCTCTAGTAGCCCTCTTGTCTCTGCTTCCCATAGTGTTGGATTACAGGCATGACCCACCTTCTCCAGCTGCATTTTTTTCCTCAACATCATTTTCTCTCTCTTTTTTTTTTTTTTGAGTAGCGGTCTCACTTTGTTTCCCAGGCTGGAGTGCTGTGGCATGCTCATGGCCACTGCAGCCTCGACGTACTGGGCTCAGGCAGTCCCTTCGACCTCAGTCTTCCAAGTAGCTGGAACCACAAGTGCATAGCACCACACTCAGCTAAATTTTTTTTTTAAATTATAGAAATGAGGTCTCACCAAGTTGCCTATGCTTGTCTCAAACCCCAGGACTCAGGCAATCCTCTCTCCTTGGCCTCCCAAAGTACTAAGATTCTATAATCTTATATAATCTTATCTCATCATGCCTGGCTGCATTTTTTTCCTCAGCATCATTCTTAAATTTATTGTCTAGTGGTTTGCTTTTCTTGACTCCTGAGGAAATGAACATTTAAAAAATAAACCAAGCGGATTTCTAGTCGTTATTGCAAGGCAGTGAAACATTGCTTGAGGCCCTAATATATGTGACTAGACATGAAATGGGGAGAGAGAGTTGAGGAGAGTTAGGCATTAGAGAGTTTTCTGTAATAACTTGTTATCTAGATTCTGGAGGCACACTGCCTGGATTCTCTTTTTCTTTTTCTTTCTTACTCTTTTTTGAGTCAGGGTCTTACTCTATTACCCAGGCTGAAGTGCAGTGGCACGATCACAGCTCACTGTAGCCTTGACCTCCTGGGCTCAAAGGATCCTTCCTCCTCAGCCTCTTGAGTAGCTGGGACTACAGGTGTGAGCCACTGTGCCTGATCTGGATTTGATTTCTGAATTCACCACTGGCTTATTTTCTCTGTGCTTCATGTATCTGGGTGTCTGTAGGATTATAAATGAGTTACTTTATGTAAAGTACTAAGAACAATGCCTGGCACTATGAAAATGTTAATTATTATTTTAACCGTTATCTCATGGTTTTATTATTTTTTTTAAAGGTGATAGTGGTAAGGTCTTTTATATGAAATGGTTTGGATACCTTTACAGTGGAAAGTCTCATTTTGCCTAGAAGAATTTGTCTTAAATTTAATTTATCTGATTGTTTACAGGGCTTTGTGTCCTAAATGTTTTTATATTTAGAAATTAAATATTGTGTGTTCTTATCATTTTAATTCTAATTCTTCATTGAATTTTAATGTGGCATATCTTTTAATCCTTGTGGTAACTCTGTAATATACACACTATCAGTAGTCACATTTTATAGATGGGGAAACTGAGGTACAATGAGATTAAGTAGTCCAAGAAATCAGGATACCTGTTGGGCACAGTGGTTCATGTACATAATCCCTGCACTTTGGGAGACTGAGGCAGGAGGATTGTTTGAGCCCAGCAGTTCAAAACCAGCCTGAACAACACAGCAAGACCCTGTCTCTATTAAAAAAAAGAAAGAAGTCAGGAAGCCATCACATACAAGAAAATGATGGGAGCCGGGCTCGGTGGCTCAGCCTGTAATCCCGCGCCTTTGGGAGGCTGAGGTGAGTGGATTGCCTGAGCCCGCGGGTTCGAGACCCGCCTGGGCAGCGAGACCTCATCTCTACAATAAATAAAAAAATCAGCCGGACGTGGTAGTGCATGCCTGTAATTCCAGCTACTCGGAAGGCTGAGGCGGAAGGATCGCCGGAGCCCAGCAGGTCGAGGCTGCGGTGGCCGGGAGCGGCCACTACACTCCAGTCTGGGCGACAGAGTGAGACTCCAACTCAAAAAAAAAAAAAAAAAAAAAAATGATGGAACTGGCATTCAGTAAACCCATCTGATTACAGGGCTTATATATATGACTATACAGTCTCAAATTTAGAAAAGTGAAATAAGTGTTACTTCCTCATTAACCAGTTAGCACTTGGGCATATCCTAGGATATCCTTTGCACTCACTATGTATGCAATTTAGGTAATAGTTGGAATTTTTCTGCTTCCAGTTGTGTTAGTCTTCAGAATACATTACTTGTTTACAGTTCCAAATTCATGATACTTTGCCCAAAATTCTTTGTCCCTCTTTAACTTCAGTCTAGTGTAAGAGTCAGGCAAGAGCTGTGCAGAGTCAGATGTGGTTGCTGGCTGTAATGTTTCCATTTAGATGTGGGTCCTATATGGTGCCTTTTAAAGTATCCAGAAATGCCCTACTAATGAAAACAAAACTGCCAATTGTAGAAAACTCTGTGTATTTCTAACCACATGGAGTTGCTAAAGAATACTAGGCCACTTTTAGGCCTCTAATTGATGATCTGAGATTTTTCATTCATTTTCCATTTGGGAGAGCTTTACATAGACAGATGATCTTAGATTTAGTATTTAAAGGTTTTTTTTTTTTAAAAAAAACAAATCCTTGAGTTGGATCATGTATGTTATGGAATATATGTCATATTACGTGGCTGATTTGACTCTTTGACTTTGCCTACATAGGCATACTGAAATGGGAAAGAGACACAGTCATTTAAACAAATGAGAGAATTGGATTCCATTTCAGTAGCCCCTTGCAGGGCTAGTAGTTTTCTGAATCACCCTTCTAAATGCAATATGAAGGAAAGATTTGGGGTCTGAATTATTAGTCAGGTTGCAAATACAGCTTTAAGTAGTTCTAGTTTTTAAAACATTTTTATTTATTTATTTATTCATTTCTTGAGTTGGAATCTCACACTCTGTCACCCAGACTGGAGTGCAGTGGCACACTCCTGGCCACCGCAGCCTCGACCTGTTGGACTCCGGCAATCCTTCTATCTCAGCCTTCCAAGTAGCTGGAACCACGCCCGGCTAGATTTCTTTTTATTTTTTGTAGAGACGAGGTCTCACCAAGTTGCCCGGGCGGGTCTTGAACCCACGGGCTCAGGCAATCCACTGGCCTCGGCCTCCCAGAGTGCTGGGATTACAGGCTGAGCCGCCGAGCCCGGCCTAGTTTTAGTTTTTAATTCACTTTACCTAAGTAGAGAGAACCCAGGTCATATTTAATTATTTTTGTCTCATAAACATACTTTCCTTATTTTTGAGTCAGAGTCTCACTCTGTGGTGCTGGCTGGAGTGAAGTCACATGATATGGCTACCACAGCTTCAACTTGCTGGGCTCAAGTGATCCTTTCACTTCAGCCTTCCAGGTAGCTGCAACTATAGGTGTGCGCCACCACGCATGGCTAATTTTTTGATTTATTGTAGAGATGAGGTCTTGCTAGGTTGCTCAGGCTGGTCTTGAACCCATGGACTCAGGCAGTCCTCTTGCCTCTGCCTCTCAAAGTGCTGGGATTACAGGCGGGAGCCACTGCTCCTGACCATTTTTTTATTTATTGTAGAGATGAGGTCTCACCAAGTTGTCAGGACTGGTTTTGAACCCCTGGGTTCAGGCGATCCTCATATTCGCTTCCCCAAGTGTTGGGCTTACAGTCTTGAGCCACTGTACCCGGCTTCAGACTTTTTCTTTGTTTTCCCTCAAGTACTTTTCATTTATTTTCTCTCTCTCTCTCTCTCTCTCTCTCTCTCTCCCCTCTCCCTCCTTCTTTCTCAGTTTTTTGTTTTGTTTTGAGTGGGAGTCTCCCTCTGTTGCCTAGGATGGAGTGCAGTGGCGTGCTCACAGCCACCGCAGCTTCAATGTGCAGGGCTCAGATGATCCTTCTGCTTCAGCCTTCCAAGTAGCTGGAACTACAGGCGTGTCCTGCCACACCCAGCTATTTTTTGTTTGTTTGTTGTAGAGAAGAGAAGAGGTCTCCCCAAGTTGCCCAGGCTGGTCTCGAACTCCTGGGCTCAGACAATCCTCTCACCCTGACCTGTGATTACAGGTGTGAGCTACCACACCCGGCCTTTTTTTTTTTTTTAAGTTGGAATCTCACTCTTGTTGCCCAGGCTGGAGTGCAGTTGCACGTACCTGGACTTTTTTTTTTTTTTTTTTAAAGAGACCGTCTCAGGCTTAAGTGCAGTGACATGATCACTGCTCACTGCAGCCTTGACCTCCTGGGTTCAAGTGATCTTCCCACCTTAGCCTCCCAAGTAGCTGGGACTACAGGTGCACACCACTGTGCCTGACTAATTTTTAAATTTTTATTTGTTATTTAAATGAAGTCTTGCTATGTTGCCCAGGCTGGTCTGCAACTCTTGATCTTAAGGATGATTCTCCTGCCTTGTGCTCCCAAAGTGCTGGGATTACACTGTGAGCCATTGCCCTTAGTTCTTTTTACTTTGTTGTCTGAAAACAGCCTTTGATGTGTTTCTTAGAAATGTGCTACTTTTGGGAATTGTGGCAAACTGGTCTCTAGGGTTCTAGTTGGCCCTGTTGGGTGAGAGAAACCTTAGTAACCCTCATAGAAGATTCTGTGGAAATGATTCTAACAGCAGCAATGATGTTAACACTTCCATAGCTCCTTTTTATTGGTGCCTTACAACAACTCTATGAAGCAGATTGGGATTATGTTTTACAATGGAGGAAACTAAGTCTCACAGAGGTTAAGTGACTTGCCCAAAGACATATAGCCAGAAAGTGGAATAAAATTGTTTGCATAAGATGATCAAATTGCAAGAGGAACCTGCAAATCTAACTTTTAGTTTCCACTAGGTCGTGGCATAGTCTCAAGGTGATCTTTATGAGTAGTTGCTAATATAATTGTCTTTGAGAATTAAGTAGATAAAATCTGTAAAAGTGTCTTTTCATCTTTTTAGAGTAATCGGTCACGTTATTGGAGGAGGGGGCATGGGTGTGTGGAGATGTGGTGAAACCTTGGCATTTGTCTTAGGTACATATCGTAGCCATGTCCTTTTGCTTCTTCTCTTTTTTTTTTTGAGTTGGAGTCTCACTCTTTTGCCCAGGCTGAAGTGCAGTGGCACGCTCATGGCCACCACAGCCTCAATCTGCTGGGCTCAGGTGATCCTTCCCTGAGTCTCCTAATTAGCTAGAACCACAGGCATGCACCACCAGGCTTGGTTAATTTTTTGATTTATTGTAGAGACGAGGTCTCACCAAGTTGCCCAGGCTGGTCTTGAACCTCTAGGCTCAGGCAATCCTTTTACCTCTGCCTCCCAAAATGTTGGGATTACAGGAGTGAGCCACTGCGCCCGGCCTTTTGATTCTATTTGCACAGACTTTTGGTGATTGGGAATTGATTTTTGGGGACTGTAACAGCATTGCAAAGTCTATTCTTGGCATCTTTTATCTTAGTCTGTTTTACTTTAGGGGACAGATTGGGAACTTTGTTTATTCTTTGTTTTTAAAAAGAGGAATGAGCAACACTTCCTCAGCAACAGGTCTGTCTTAGGTTGATTTAGCTCCTTTTGTTCTTGTTAGGGAACACAGTAAAATCTCTTCTCAGGTGGCTGCGACAATCATATGGGAGAGAAGTCTCATCTTTTTAAAGCAACAGCAAGTATTTTTCTTCATACTTAAGAGAGATTGTGCAATTATTTTAGTCTCTCTGACTTCTTGTAAGTCAGATTTTCTCTTGTTTGAACTTGTAGTGTGTTTAGGTCCCTAGAAATTGATAGACATATTCTTTGGTAATCCCGTGTTTAACTTTTTCAGTTGTCTCTATACTGATATTTGTGGCTGTACTTTCCTCTTGCTTCTGATTCCTGTAAGAACTTAAGGTTGCATCACAATTTTCTGAATCATACAATGTTTGTGACCTGTATTTTCTTCTTCCTCTTGGGCTACAGGCAGTGTGAAGTTCGGTTTTGTTGTTGTTGTTGTTTTTTGAGGAATGAATTTCTGCTCTTTCTGCCACACAGTGTACTTCTTTGAAGGTATTTTTATGATGCACTGTTAGGATAGAGGACCCTCAAATTGTTTCTTTTGGACTTCTCTATATTAGGTAGAAGAATTGCAGACTCAGTAGAAAGTTAAGGAGAACTAATAGGAACTGTATTTCTAGCACCTTCTTGGTTGGCAGTTGTTCACTTATGTGGCAGTTTGACCAAAGGACAGCACTGGCTTCACTTCTAGACTTTCAGTCCTAACCCATGAGTTGTCAGAGTCACCAAGGAGATTATTTCTTGTCAATTAGTTCATCCTTAACCTATTCAGAAGGTTGGCCTGTAGCTCTGTGTTGACATTTTCGAGATGGACATGTTTATGTTGTGCACTAATGGGTGAAGAGAACTATATCATGAGGATACAGGCTAGAATTTGTTCCTTCATCACTCCTTAGGGAACTTTGTGCTATATGAGACTAGGGACTTAGGAGTTTTCTTACTGTGGAATCTTTCTGGCTTTCACATCTCAGTACTCCAGGGAGAAAACTCCTTCAGCACAGCCTGTAATATTTTTTCTTCTGTCTGTGTTTGGATGTCTCTGATTGTGTGCTCTTCAGATTGCAACCTTTCATGACATGTAAAGAGCCAATTATTGTTTGACTTTTTATAATAAGTAGTTATTTTTAAATTTAAAAAGTGAAAAGAAAAGTAGAAAACTGCTTTTTAAAATTATTAAATCAGCCGGGCACGGTGGCTCAGCCTGTAATCCCGCGCCTTTGGGAGGCTGAGGTGAGTGGATTGCCTGAGCCCGCGGGTTCGAGACCCGCCTGGGCAGCGAGACCTCATCTCTACAATAAATCAAAAAATTAGCCGGGTGTGATAGCGCGCGCCTGTAATTCCGGCTACTCAGAAGGCTGAGGTGGAAGGATCGCCGGAGCCCAGCAGGTCGAGGTTGTGGTGGCCGGGAGCGGCCACTGCACTCCAGTCTGGGCGACTGAGTGAGACTCCAACTCAAAAAAAAAAAAAAAAAAAAAAATTATTAAATCATCTATAATTATTTTTTTCCAAGATATTTTCTTAAACAAAATTGGCATCATACTGTCTATATAATTTTGTTAGCTGTTTTTTTCACTAAATGTGTTTTCACTTCATTTAATATTTTAAAAATAACTTTTGTATAGGTTACATTTATCTATTTCAAAAGCTAAGATCCCATTAAAAACCCTGAGAAGTCTAGCTCCAATTTTTGTCTTCATTCACCTAGTTCCTCCAGTGCCTAGTGCATGACCATTAATTTTCCACTTATTTAGAGGAAGCATTACTATATATTGTTTTGTACCTTGCTTTTTTTAGTCTCTCAACAATGTGTTTTGGATATCACTTTTTATCAGTACCCAGAGAATCTTCCTTGCCATAGACTAGTCATCAGTCCCCTTTAGATGGACACTTGGGTTGTTCCCCAATTTTTGCTATTATCAACAGTAAGACAGAATAGTAATTAAAGGGACTTTTTTTTTTGAGTCAGAGTCTTACTTTGTTGCCCAGGCTGGAGTGCAGTGGCATACTCACCGCAGTGTCAGCCCACTGGGCTCAGGTGAGCCTTCTGCCTCAGCCTTCCAAGTAGCTGGAACTATAGGTGCGTGCTATCACGCCTGGCTAATTTTTTGATATATTGTAGAGATGAGGTCTCACCAAGTTGCCCATGCTGATCTCAAACCCCTGGGCTCAGGCAATCCACTTGCCTTGGTCTCCCAAAGTGCTGGGATTACAGAGCAAAAAACTATACATCTACTCTCTGTTGTCCAGGCTGGAGTGCAGTGGCATGCCCAAGGCCATTGAAGCCTCGATCTCCTGGGCTCAGTCCATTCTTCCGCCTCAGCCTTCCAAGTAGCTGAAACCACAGGTGCGTGCCATGACACCCAGCTAATTTTTTAATTTATTTTAGAGACAAGGTCTGCCAAGTTGCCTATGCTGGTCTCGAACCCCTGGGTTCATGCCTCTACCTTCTAAAGTGCTGGGATTATAGGCGTGAACCACTGCTCCTGGCCAGAAAGTTATTCTTTTTTTAAAATTTATTTTATTTATTTATTTTTTGAGTTAGAGTTTCACTCTGTTGCCCTGACTGGAGTGTAATGGGGGCACAGTTATAGCCACTGCAGCCTCGACCTGCCGGAGTTATAGCCACTGCAGCCTCGACCTGCCGGGCTCAGGCCATCCTCCCTCCTCAGCCTTCCAAGTAGCTGAAACTACAGGCATGCACCACCGTGCCAGGCTAATTTTTTGATTTATTGTAGGGATGTGGTTTCGCCAAGTTGCCCTGGCTACACTCTAGCCTGGATGACAGTGGGACTCTGACCCCCCCAAAAAATCATTGTACATGTATGTATTGTGCTGCTAGTTGACATTTTAATAGAGTTTTAATTTTTTGATCAGGTTTTTCACTTTAAAGACTTGTGGCAGGCTGGGCGTGGTGGCTCACGCCTATAATCTCAGTACTTTGGGAAGCCAAGTTGAGAGGATTGCCTGAGCCCATGGGTTCAAACTATCCTGGGCAACTTGGTGAGACCTCATCTCTACAATAAATGAAAAAATTAGCCGGATGTGGTGACAGCATGCCTGTAGTTACAGCTACTTGGAAGGCTGAGTCAGAAGGATCACCTGAACCCAGCAGGCTGAGGTTGTAGTGACCATGAATGTGCCACTGCTCTCTAGCCTGGGCAACAAAGGGAGACTTCAACTTAAAAAAAAGAAAGAAAGAAAACTGTGGCAGATGAGAAAAAGGACCTGATTTTTCTTTTCTTTTCTTTTTTTTTTTTGAGTTGGAATCTCACTCTGTTGCCCAGGCTTGAGCACAGTGGCAGCCCATGGCCACCCCAGTGTCGACTGGCTGAGCTCAGGTGATCCTTCTGCCTCAGCCTTCCAAGTAGCCAGAACTTTAAGCACGAGCTTTAGTGGAGAGGAGAAAAGTAGAGTGAGTAAGGTACCTCAAATAGTCATTGTGCACTTGCTTTTAGGTAGAAGTTAGACTTGAAACTACTACATAAGAACCATACCTCGAGTAACACTCCTTTAAAATCAACCTCCTGTCCTGTAGTTTGGAGGCCGCCCAGGGGATATGGAGGGGTACAGTGACTAGGGAAGCAACACAGAATAGGGGAGGGGAAGTTTCTAGTTCTTTTAGTAGCAAAAGTTCTTCCTGCCTAATTAAGGTATAATAACAGAGTAATTGCTTTAGAGAATGATCTGTTCTTTTTTTTTTTTTTTTTGAGTCAGGGTCTCTCTGTTGTCCAGGCTGGAGTGCAGTGGCATAATCACAGCTTTCTGCAGCTTTGACCTCCTAGGCTTAGGTGATCCTTCTGCCTCAGCTTCCCTGATACCTAAGACTATAGGCATGTGCTACCATATCTGGCTAATTTTTTTATTTTTTTTGTAGAGACACAGTCTCACTATTTTGCCCAGGTTGGTTTCAAACTTCTGGTCTTGAGCAGTCCTCCTACCTCTTCCTCAAAGTGCTGGTATCATAGGCATGAGCCACTGCACTGTGCTCTGTTCTTTGGATACAGCGTTGAGCTATGGAGGATATGAGAAGATGAGATATTTTTGAGGAAAAATTCTGGGAGAAGGGTCTTTTCTGAGAAAATGTCATTAAATGGGAAAAGAATACTTTCCTTTTGAGCTAGAATTGTGTTTGCAATGGGAAGATTCCCTGGTTGCAGAGTAGACTTTCTTTGACATTATTCTCCATTTCTTAGATTTCCATGAGAACAACTTACAAGGACCTGAATGGCCTTATTTTAGCTGCTTCAGTGTGTGGAGCTATTATTTGCTCCTCCATTTCCTGGGTCTGGTGTGACAGTGGCTACTGAGCACCATGAAGGTTGTCCCAGAAAAAAATGCTGTTCGGATCCTGTGGGGGCGAGAACGGGGCGCTCGGGCCATGGGAGCTCAGCGGCTTCTACAGGAGCTGGTGGAAGATAAAACCCGGTGGATGAAATGGGAGGGCAAGGTAAGAAAAATGTATATTTTTGATATAAGATCTGTGGGGGTGGTGGTAGAATGGGGCCTTAGAATGGGGTAATGACAGAGATTTGGGATATATTTATCTTGTTTGGGAGAATTGTTATATCTGACTTAAGAAGTTGTTTATAAATTTGGAAGAAGTTATGGGCTAGAAAGCTTTTTCCTTTAAAGCTAGACATTTTTCCTGAAGGTAATTCATTGTCTCTAGTTTTTAAACCTATCCTGTGAATATTATTTTAGAATGGTTCATTTTGAAATAGAGTGAACTCTAATTTATAAATAATATATTGTAACTTTTTTTTTTTGGTCTCCCAGAGAGTAGAACTGCCGGATAGTCCACGCTCTACCTTCTTGCTGGCCTTCAGTCCAGACAGGTACCTAGTGCTAATCTCTAACTTAACCCTAAGATTTATAGTAGCACTGCTTTCTGTATATGTGACCTCGCTTTATCTTCCAAGTCCGTCCCTAAAGGCTCTCTGAAGTACCGTATGGGTAGAGCTTTGGCCATATGTCAGAAAGGGGAAGAAAGTAGATGAGCAGCACTATCCAGAAAAACAAGGGACTAGGCAAAAGATCAATGAACATGGAGGACCAAAATGCAGAATGTTTCTCATAGCAGTCTTTTGCCTGTGTGATATAGGCCTCCAAAGGCATGACAGTTTTCCCAGCTGGAAAGACATTTTCTGAAAGTGATGTGCCATTTGGAGACAGCATAGAGAAGCCAAAAAGATCAGAGTATTTCTGCTGTTTGTAGATAGGCTTTCAAATATATAGGCTTAGTTTCTTTCATGCTGGTATGGACAAAGCATCAATTTTCTATGTTGTTCAAAACTGATAAAGTTGGTTACCCTCTCACATGATCCTGAATTACTTCTACTCTTTGATTCCCTAGGACTCTCTTGGCCTCTACTCATGTGAATCATAATATCTATATTACGGAGGTGAAGACTGGCAAATGTGTTCATTCTCTGATTGGACACCGCCGCACTCCGTGGTGTGTCACATTTCATCCCACCATCTCAGGCCTTATTGCTTCTGGCTGCCTAGATGGGGAGGTTAGGATTTGGGATTTACATGTAAGTATTTCCTTAGGCTATCTTTTTCTTTGGTATTCTCGGTATACGGACAAATTTACCTCTGAGTTCTTAATTCTGGAAGATAATCTAGGTAGCTTCTTAGGACAACATCTGAGTATGGGGTAGTCATTGCCCACTTCATTTGTAGGAGTCAAGTTTATAGTCTTCTTTTGTCAGATGAGCACCCTATTTATTCTTCCATCTGCCCATTGTGACCTAGTACAGGAGGCACTAAGATGTCTTCTGGATGGACTTCTATTGACTTGTAGCAAAGACTGTCCTGTACTCTGATTGTGATTGTCAGAACAAGATCCTCCTTGTTCCTGTCACCGGCTAGTGTATTGTTCTGCACCGTGTTGTGCACCATACTTGAGTTTTCACAGGCTTTGGGTATAGGAACTGTACCTAAGCTTGATTCCTGTGGGTTGTAAGTGACTTGAAGAACTGAACTGTCGGTAATATTGGCCTAATAAGTTAGTGGCACTGCGAGATTACTGATCTACAAATTTTCACAGAAGACATATTTAAAATAGGCCCTATAAGTAGCCATTTATGTTAGATGGACCTTTCTTGAAGTTGACTTCCCTGTCTGCTGGCAGCTTATAACCTGAGAATATTTGGGATTGGTTCATTCCCAGGGTGGCAGTGAAAGCTGGTTTACAGATAGCAACAATGCCATTGCCTCTCTGGCGTTCCATCCTACGGCTCAGCTCCTGCTGATTGCCACTGCCAATGAGATCCATTTCTGGGACTGGAGTCGACGGGAGCCTTTTGCGGTGGTGAAGACAGCTAGCGAGATGGAACGGGTCCGGTGAGTACTCTGTCCCACCAACAGGATTGACATGATAGAGAACATTACACTTGCTGTCACCTTGGAAGGCAGGTTGTTATTCCTGCTCAGGGCAGGTTGTTATCCTCACAGCTTCTACGACTTTTTTTTTGAGTTGAAGTCTCACTGACTGGAGTGCAGTGGCACAATCACAGTTACTGCAGCCTCAAACTGCTGGGCTCACGTGATCCTTCCAACTCAGCCTTCTAAGTAGCTGGGACTACATGTGTGGCTAATTTTTTTGATTTATTGTTGAGACAAGATCTTGTCATGTTGCCCAGGCTGGTCTTGAACTCCTGGGCTCTGGCTGTCCTTTCTCTTTGGCCTCCCAAAGTGCTGGGGTTATAGGTGTGAGCCATTGCACTTGACTCCTCCTACTTTTTTTTTTTTGAGTTGGAGTCTCATTCTATTGCCCAGGCTAGAGTGCAGTGGCATGCTTATGGCCACCACCACAGCCTCAACCTGCTGGGTTCAGGTGATCCCTCTGTTTCAGCCTTCCAAGTAGCTGGAATTATAGGCACGTGCCACCATGCCTGGCTAATTTTTTTGATTAATTGTAGAACTGAGTTCTCATCAAGTTTTTTGATTTATTGTAGAGTTGAGGTCTCATCAGGCTGGTCTCGAATCTGTGGGCTCAGGCAATCCTCTCACCTTGGCCTCCCAAAGTGCTGGGATTATAGGCGTGAGCCACTGTGCCCAACCTGCTCCTCCTACTTTTTAAGTAGCTCGCTAATCAGCTGGGCAGCCATTTATTTTGCTCATTTTTGCTGTCTCTTATTTGCCTCATCTTCTGGTCTCTGTAGTCTAGAGTCATTAGAATTTCTTTTTTTTTTTTTTAAATAGAATCTTGCTCTGTTGCAGTGGCATAGTCATAGTTAATTGCATCCTTGAATTCCTGAGCACAAGTGATCTTCCTACCTCAGCCTCCTGAGTAGCTAGAACTATAGGTATGCCACCATACCGGCTAATTTTTTGTCCAGGCTGGTCTCCAACTTCCAACTCCTGGCCTCAAGCTATCCTCCTGCCCTAGCCTCCAACAGTCCTGGGATTACAGGCATGAACCACTGTGCCTGACCTATTAGAAACCTTTTTATTTTGAGTCAAAGTCTCACTCTGTCGCCCATGCTGGAGTTAAGGAGCACAACTGTGGCCACCTCAACCTCGACCTGTTGTGCTCAGGTATCCTTCTGCCTCAGCCTTCCAAGTAGTCAGAACTACAGGCAGCCGGGCTCGGTGGCTCAGCCTGTAATCCGCGCTTTGGGAGGCTGAGGTGAGTGGATTGCCTGAGCCTGCGGGTTCGAGACCCGCCTGGGCAACTTGGTGAGACCTCATCTCTACAATAAATTAAAAAAATCAGCCGGGCATGGAGCACGTGCCTGTAATTCCGGCTACTTGGAAGGCTGAGGCGGAAGGATCGCCGGAGCCCAGCAGGTCGAGGCTGCAGTGGCTGGGAGCGGTCACTGCACTCCAGTCTGGGTGACAGAGTGAGACTCCAACTCAAAAAATAAAATAAAAATAAAAAAGAACTACAGGCATGCTCCACGATATCTGGCTAGTTTTTTGATTTTTATTATAGAGACAAGGTTTTGCCAAGTTGCCCTAGGCTGGTCTCAAACCCTTGGTCGTGGGCAATCCTCTTGCCTCCACTTCCCAAAGTGCTGGGATTATAGGCATGAGCCACCAGGCCTGGCCTAGAATCTTTTTGGGTGCATTTGGAATATCTGAAATGCATTTGGGATGGCTCTTCTTTGGGGAAAACGTGAAAGATGTTTGGGTGGTATCTTAGATAGCTTGGTGGATAGTTGCTCATCCTTGGTTGCCTGTGTTTATCAGACTGGAAGATAGAGATATATACACATATATCTACTCATTGATATTTAATGTATCCCTCAAGATAAAAAAAGCATTGCCCAAATTAAAGTTGGTGCATTGTCTTTCTTTGGTCCTCTTGGCATTGCAGTTGAATATAGACTAATTTCCTACTTTCAGCTATGTCACTTGATGCTGGGTCTGTACATTGTCACCAGATTCATGCTGCTTTTTAGTGTAGCTGCTGTGTAAGGGAAGAACTGAACCTATGGCATAGTATGGAAGCATTCGATGCTTTACAGTTAGGATGGGCTATTAGAGTTGAGTGAATCTGTGCTTAATGTAGCTGCTTCCTGTGATGGAAACCTAAATGTTTTTCAAGTGAAATTAGTATTCCACTGATACATATTCCTTTACTCTGGCAAGATGTATTGAGCCTTATTATTTTAATTTCTTCGAAAGTTTTTGAAAGTCTGGCATCAAGTGGATGCCTGGGTAATCCTACAAGCATGAGTAGAGATTGTTGTAAATTCGAATTCCTTCTTAGTTAACATAGTCTCTCTGTGCTTGTCTCTGTCTTTTTCTTATTCTTTGATTTCAGTCTGGTGAGATTTGATCCACTTGGACACTACTTACTCACAGCAATTGTTAACCCCTCAAATCAGCAGGTAAGTTAGCCCATCAGTTCCAACTTCAGCTAACCCGTTAAGAATTATTTTCTAAACTAGTGCTCTACTTCTGATTATATTGGATTTTAATTCTTGATCTCCAAGTCTTTCTTTCCAGTCAAGATTTAAAACTAACTTCAGACTATATGTTCAAAGTTACAGCATTAATCTTGACAGGAGAGTCAATTCTGAAACCCTTGAATGATTGTCTCATTAGAAGTAACCCTTGTCAGCACTAGGCAGTGTTGGATAGCTTGTCACTCATGTGCCTCTGACTGGTTGACATTTTGCTTCCATCTCAGGGAGATGCCTTTTACAAGAAGAGTGTAGTTTAGGTTAGAAAGGCAAGAGATGCCTTTTACAGCTTTCTCCGCTGTACTTATTCAGTTGTGGTGCTAATTGGGAGTGAATAATTGGATGATTCTGAATCCAAAGTCAGTTTTCAGTGCTTCAGGGGTAGAGAGTTGTTGCCTACCCCTGAAGGTTGTTTTCCTTGAATGATTATCAGTAGTTTTTTTTTTAAAAAATTTACTTGGAGGTTGTATCTCACTTCCTTGCTCTACCCCCTGCCTCCTGCTGGTCCACTTTGCAGGGTGATGATGAACCGGAGATCCCCATAGATGGAACAGAGTTATCCCACTACCGTCAGCGTGCCCTCCTGCAATCACAGCCAGTTCGCCGGACACCTCTCCTCCACAATTTCCTGCACATGCTGTCCTCCCGCTCCTCTGGCATCCAGGTGGGAGAGCAAAGCACAGTGCAAGATTCTGCTACCCCCTCACCCCCACCGCCTCCCCCTCAGTCCTCCATGGAGCGTCCCAGGACTTCCGCTTACATCAGGCTCCGACAGCGGGTCAGTTACCCCACAGCTGAGTGCTGCCAGCACCTTGGGATCCTGTGCCTTTGCAGCCGCTGCTCTGGCACTCGAGTTCCTTCCCTCTTGCCACACCAGGACAGTGTCTCCCCTGCTTCTGCCAGAGCTACTACTCCTTCCTTTTCTTTTGTACAGACCGAGCCCTTCCATCCCCCGGAGCAGGCCTCATCAACGCAGCAGGACCAGGGCCTCCTGAACCGGCCGTCTGCCTTCAGTACAGTCCAGAGCAGCACTGCCGGCAACACGCTGCGCAACCTCAGTCTGGGTCCCACTCGCCGCTCTTTGGGAGGTCCTCTGTCCAGCCACCCTTCCAGGTATCACCGAGAAATAGCCCCCGGGCTGACAGGATCTGAGTGGACCCGGACAGTCCTCAGTCTGAACTCCCGCTCTGAGGTGGAATCCATGCCCCCGCCCAGGACCAGTGCCTCTTCGGTGAGTTTGCTGTCTGTGCTGAGACAGCAGGAAGGAGGATCTCAGGCATCTGTGTATACTTCAGCCACAGAAGGGAGGGGTTTTCCAGCATCAGGGTTGGGAACAGAGTCAGATGGAGGGAGTGGCTCCAGCCAGAACAACTCAGGCAGCATTCGCCATGAGCTTCAGTGTGACCTGAGACGCTTCTTTTTGGAGTATGACCGGCTTCAGGAGCTGGATCAGAGCCTGAGTGGGGAATCTTCCCAGACGCAACAGGCCCAGGAAATGCTCAACAATAACATTGAATCTGAGAGGCCAGGCCCTTCCCACCAGCCCACCCCACACAGCAGTGAGAACAACTCCAACCTGTCCCGTGGCCATCTGAATCGCTGCCGTGCTTGCCACAATCTCCTGACCTTCAACAACGACACCCTGCGCTGGGAAAGAACCACACCTAACTACTCCTCTGGTGAGGCTAGCTCCTCTTGGCAGGTCCCCAGTACCTTTGAGGGCATGCCGTCAAGTGGCAGCCAGTTGCCACCTCTCGAGCGGACTGAGGGCCAAACAGCCAGCTCCAGCAGGCTGGAGTTGAGCAGCTCTGCCAGTCCGCAGGAGGAGAGGACTGTGGGGGTGGCCTTTAACCAGGAGACAGGCCACTGGGAAAGAATTTACACTCAGTCCAGCAGATCTGGAACTGTATCACAGGAGGCCTTACATCAAGACATGCCTGAGGAAAGCACTGAGGAAGATTCCCTCAGGAGGTAAGCAGTCGCTTCCGTCTTCTTATTCCCTTGCTTTTTTCCTTGTATCTCTTCCTTCAGTCCTGTAGGTGTTGTGGCTGTATCTGGAGTGTCTGAGACCCACGCATCTGGTTCTGATCTCCCCATTGCATTTTCTTGGAAAATCTTGCTCTGGTGGCAGAGATAGGATAGGCCTAGCTGTATGAGTCAGTTGGCTGTGCTAGCTCTATTTCTGGCTAAGCCCAAGGCTCTGGCTTTAGCCTTGAACGGAGAGTGTAGTTTAGGTTAGAGAGGCATGAGGAGATAGAACCGTTGACTTTCTGTGTTCTGCTTTTTGACCTTCTTAAAGGATTATATTTGTAGGACGAGTAATTGTGAGACAAGAAATGTCTTATAGAGTGCCTAGGAATGAGTAAAAGAGAACTCTGTGTGGTACAGATTAGTATATTGGCTCTTTACTGATTGTGTTGCTTTGGACAACTGTGTTCACCTTAATCTTCATCTTCTGGAACTCTGCAGTTTGACAAAGGAAATAGAAAAAAATCCATATATGTATGGGTCAAGGAAAGTTCCAAATCTTGTAGAGATACTATGCTTTTTTTTTTTCCCCCAAATTATTACTACAATGGTTGCCAAATGGTAATTTAAAAATCCCTCTCCATTAATTGGCTGATGTTCTATTGTAAGAAAGAGCTTTCTCTTTCCCCTTTTTATTTATATCTGTGAGGGTCAGGGGATACCTGTTGTATTTAACATATATATATATGCTTTTGGACAGCACGTTAGTTACTCAGTTAAGATTCTTTGCATGGACCTTCCAGATGGACATTCACCTTGGGGTGGGAAGATTAATTTATGAAGGAAGGCCTCTCCATACTTGGATTGCATCCTAGCCAACTCTTTCATGGGAGAAACAGAGTGGGTGTAGATGATCGCCCACCACGTGTTCCATATATGACTGTGTGCGCATCTATCTTGATTTATTAGGGACTTCTTTCTACAATTTTGTAAAGGTCAAATCTAGCATAATCAGTAACTCCCAGAATATGCCTGTTGGATCCAAATAGCATATTGCTCTGCCTTACATCCTCTGTTGAAGCAACTGAAATTTCTCTGACATAAGCTTCTAACAAGGGTGGGAATATGTATTGTGCACATCATGTACTTGTTATTTTGGGAGAATGCTTTAGACAGTAACTCAGTCAATAAGTATTAGTTGAATGGTTACAGTTTTCCCAGCACTGTGCTAGGCACCATGGGGAATACAAGAGAAACATAATACCTGATCTTTACTCACCAGAGTCTACAGTATTATGTAGAGGCAGGACTTATTTACATGAAGCTTATCAAAAGTGTAGACAAATGATCAAATGCTTCATTGTGTGATACTGAGATTAAATGTAGTTTATTTTAGAGAAAGGGAAGTATCATGATGGAAGGCTTTACAAAATCAAGTCTTAAGAGATAGGTAGGGACCACTGCCTTGTCAAACTTTCCCCTCCCTCCAATTTAGTTTTTAAATAAACTATATTTCCTAATCTTAAAAAAAAAGTGGTAGGTAGGATTTGGAAGAGAGAAGACGCTTTATTCTAGAGGAACAGCACATACTAGGGGAGGAAAAGGTATGGTGTGTGCAGGATAGTGGGCAATTACTAAGTGCTTGGGGTGGGAAACAGGGAGACTTGACTGGATGTGAAAGGTAAACTTGTTCATATGATTGAGACCAATTCTGGATCAACAGCTCCTAAATTCCAGGTTCTGGATTAACTTGCCTTATATAATAGTCCACATCAGGAGGATGGGAATCTGTTCTTCTTTGTCAAGAGAAGTGAAAAGGCAGCCTGCTCACTGCCTAACATGTAGTAGACATTTGAAAAGTTTATTAAAGGTAGCGATGAAAGAACTATCTTTAATTGCTAGAAGCCTAGCAGTTCCTAGTTCCATTGTGTAGGTGGGCTTCCAGTCAGCTTTTGTCCATCTTGCTCTTGCTGTATCTCTTCATGTGCTGTTCTTCTGAGAAATGCTCGAATATTTTAAAATAAACTGTACCAGTCGGGTGTGGTGGCTCATGCCTGTAATCCTGGCACTTTGGAAGACTGAGGTGAGAGAATTGCTTGAGCCCAGCAGTTTGAGACCTGTCTGGGAAACATAGCGAGACCTTGTCTCTAAAAAAAAAAAAAAAAAAAAAAAATATATATATATATATATATATATATATATATATTAGTCAGGTGTAGTGGTGTGTGCCAGTAGTCCCAGGTAGCTACTTGGGTTGCTGAGATGGAAGGATTGTTTGAGCCCAGAAGTTTGAAGCTATGTGATCATGCCATTGTATTCCTGCCTGGGTGACAGAGTGAGTCCTCGACTCAAAAAAATAAAAATAAAATACCATTCGTTAATGAGAGATCCCAGTTACTAAGGGCCTGCTATGAGTTAGATACTGTGTGCTTGCTTTGAAATAATTATTTTTTATTTTTACAACACAACTGTGCAAGGCAGGCATTAAATTTCCCATCTTACAGTTGAGGAAAGTGAGACTTAGACAAGTCAGAGTTCATTCTACTTTTCTTCCTTTTTTTTTAAAATATAGAGATAGGGGTTGCACTCTGCTGCCCAGGCTGGTTTTGAACTCCTGGGCTCAAGCAGTCCTCTCACATTAGCCTCCCAAAGTGCTAGGGTTAATGTGGGAGCCACCATACTGGGCCTCTCATTTCAGCCTCCCAAAGTGCTAGGATTACAGGCAGGATCCACTGTACCTGATCCAGAGTCCCTTCTTAAAGGTCACATAGTAGGTCTCTGAGTGAGAATTTGAACTCTGGTCTACATGACTAAAGATTTGTCCAAGTATATTCCTTAATATGATAATATCTTTTTAAAGTGAACCACTTTTATTATGGAAATCTTCAAACGTATGTATACAAACGAAATGAGGAAAAAATAATAGGTGAACTCTTGCATATCTGTAACCTGACTCCAAAAGTTATCATTGCTTGTCTAGGCTTCTTTCATCTATATCTTCTATCTACTCTCTCCACCCAGGCATCGGATAATTTTGTCTGTAAATACTTCATTATGTTTTTCTAGAGCAATGCTGTCCAATAAAACTTTCTACACCAGGTTGGGTGTGTTGGCTCACGCCTATAATCCCAGCACTTTGGGAGGCCAAGGTGAGAGGATTGCCTTAGCCCATGGGTTTGAGACCAGCCTGGGCAACTTGGTGAGACCCCATCTCTACAATATATCAAAAAATTAGCCGGGCATGGTGGCGTATGCCTATAGTTCTAGCTACTTGGAAGGCTGAAGTGGAAGGATCACCTGAGCCCAGCAGGTCGAGGCTGCGGTGGCCGGGAGCGTGCCACTGCCCTCCAGCCTGGGTGACAGAGTGAGACTCCTACAAAAAAAAAAAAAAAAAAAAAACTTTCTACACTGATGGAAATGTTTTTTATCTATGCTATCCAGTATGTGATTGCTGAGCACTTGAAATATTGCTAGTTTGTGAGGAACTAAATTTAGTTTTTGATATTTTAATTAATTTAAACATAAATAACCATATGTGACTAATGGCTACCATAGTGTACATTTAAAATATTAATAATTACTTAATAGAGTAGAATAGAGTTGTCCATTTAAAATCTAGAAACAAAAGGCCAGGCACGGTGGCTCACGCCTGTACTCCTAGCACTTTGGGAGCCCGAGGTGAGAGGATTGCCTGAGTCCAGGGGTTCGAGACAAGCCTGGGCAACTTGGTGAGACCTCATCCCAACAATAAATTAAAAAAATTAGCCAGGCATGGTAGCAGGTAGAGTGAGACTTATACTCCCCCCCCAAAAAAAGTAAATAAACAAAAAGAACCCTAGAAACTATTAAGGAACCACCAGAAATTTTTGTTTAAATCTTTTTTTCTGGTGCCCAAAACTAGCATGTGTTGTGGTATAACTAAAGTTCAAGCATTTGTTTATTAATTTTTAGAGACAGGGTCTCACTCTGTTGTCCAGGCTGGAGTGCAGTGGCTTCATCATAGCTCACTGCAGCCTCGAACTCTTGGGCTCAAGCAGTCCTCCTGCCTCAGCCTCCCAAGTAGCTGGGACCATGGGGATGCACCACCAAGCCCAGCTATTTTTACACAAAATTGTTTTGTAGGACTGGGATCTTTCTCTGCTGCCCATGCTGGTCTTGGAACTCCTAGCCTCAAGCCATCCTCCTACCTTTGTCTCCCACAGTGCTGGGACTGCAGGTGTGAGCCACTGCTCCTGGGCCAATTTCAAGCTTTAAAAATGTCTGTTGTAGAAAATGAAGTCTCTTGTCATTTTGCTATCAACAATTTTACATTTATGGTTTTTTCTTTTAAAATATGCAAGTAACTTAGGTTTCTCATTATAAAATAGTTTATTACTACAGGAGTTACATTTTTATATGCTCACTTTTATTTTCTTTTATTTTTGAGTCGAAGTCTCATCTCACCCAGGCTGGAGTGCAGTGTCACACTCCCGGCCACCGCAGCCTCGACCTTCAGAGCTCAGGTGATCCATCCACCTCAGCCTTCCAAGTAGCTGGAACTATAGCCATGCACCACCATGCCTGGCTGATTTTTTGATTTATTGTCAAGACAAGGCCTCTCCAAGTTGCCCAGGCTGGTCTTGAACCCCTGAGCTTAGGCAATCCTCTTGCCTCCACCTCCCAGAGTGCTGGGAGTACAGGTGTGAGCCACTGTGCCTGGCCTATGTGCTCACTTTTTTTTTTTTTTGAGTCGGAGTCTCACTCTGTCGCCCAGGCTGGAATGCAGTGACACGCTCATGGCCATGGCAGCCTTGACCTGCTGGGCCCAGGTGATCCTTCTGCCTCAACCTTCCAAGTTGCTGGAACTACAGACACGCACCACCACGCCTGGCTAATTTTTTGATTTATTGTAGAGATGAGGTCTTGCCAAGTTTCCCAGGCTGGTCTTGAACCTGTGGGCTCAGGCAGTCCTCTCAACTCGGCCTCCCAAAGTGCCAGGATTATAGGTGTGAGCCACTGCACCCGGCTTTGGTCACTTTTAAGTGAGCTAGGATATGGTATACCATGAGGGCTGACAGCTGACTCAAAAATTAGATATATTGAACTTACTATATTCTAAGTGCACAGAGGTTAGAAAAGGGCCACCCCTTCCTCATGAATCGAATGGCTGCGTTCTGGTGTAAATCGCCACTACACACAGGTTCTAATCATCTTGGGACTGATGGTCTCCAGCTGCCGAGCCAGTCCTTGCTTCTACTTCTCCAGCAGATGTCACTGTTGGGCTGTTGCTGCTGCTAAGCTAGGATGACTGGGAGGAAAAGGTGTTCCTGCTGTTTATGAGGTTTGGATCTTATAATCAAGCCTATTTTTGGGGATGACTGTTGTTCCTAAGGGAGTGGAGTTCACAAGAAGTGATTGAACTTGAAGGAAGAGGGTTTTCCTCTTTGACCTTGTATGGGAGACAGACTAAAGAGGGATGTTTTGATCCTTGGTGCTGCTGGGATAATTAATAATGTTTGCAAATAGTGATAGTATTATATTAGTAAGCATACAGTGTGTATTTCAGTATAGCTCTGTGCTGCCACGTGGTAATAACCAGTCCTTACACAGTTTGTCTCCTTTTGCCTGTGGACGGTGGGGGCTCAGCTGTCTGTTGTAGTCTGTCAATATGTTACAACTGCTTTTTCTGACAATAAGGGATCCAGCAGGAGAAGATCAGGGTATTGTGGCTCCTTGCAGTAGGAGTCCCTTGGCTTTTTACAGACTGGTATTAGAAAAAAGAAAATTGCATCTTAAAACCAGTGGGACACTAGAGCTTATTTAGTCCAGTTTTTCTCTCTCTTTCTTTAATAGATGAGAAAACAGATTCAGAGTGAGGAAATACCTTTTTAATGAGGTGCTTGTAAGCAGAGGTGGGATTTGAACCGCTGGGTCCTGATGAGGGCACCCTTTCCTCCACTTCACTTGAAATTAGTGCTTTATACAGTGGTTTTCTCCATCAAAGCCTCTGCTGCTCATGTAGATCACTGCCTGAGGGGGCTCTTCAGTCAACTCTCATTGTAAGAAAATGGATGTCTGGTAGATAATTTGCAACTATTGTTTTTGGGTAGAATTATAACCAGTACAGTGTTTCTAGGATAAACTCTGTTTTGGTTATTTATCTGTAGAACTGCAGTGATTAGTTCTAATAAAGTGATCCCAGTTAGGGATGTTCACTGTTAAAATCCCAACAACTGAGAGATCAAAATTGGTCTAAATCTCCCCCCTAGAAACACTAAATTGTTTCCACACTGTCTCCAGATAGGTAACAGAGCCTTGAGTCTGGAGTATTTAGTCCAACTTTGTTCTGAGAACGTACATCTTCCTTTTTTTTTTTTTTTTTTGAGTCAGAGTCTCACTGTGTCGCCCAGACTGGAGTGCAGTGGCACGCTTCCGGCCACCGCAGCCTCAATCTGCTGGGCTCTGGCGATCCTTCCGCCTCAGCCTTCAGAGTAGCCGGAATTACAGGCACGTGCTACCACGCCCAGCTAATTTTTAAAATTTATTGTAGAGGTGCGGTCTCGCCAAGTTGCCCAGGCGGGTCTCGAACCCGTGGGCTCAGGCAGTCCACTCAGCTCAGCCTCCCAAAACGCGGGATTACAGGCTGAGCCACCGAGCCTGGCTGAGAACTTACATCTTCTGATCTTTACTTTTCCCTCATGACAGGTGAAGACTGGGGAAGTACATTGACAACCATAGCATAAAATTTGGCCCAGAATATCGAAGATTATAGTTAGAAGCTCTCATTGCATTTCTAAGTTTCTTGGACTTTTGTAAGGGAATTCCTTTGGAGTTTAGAACAGTTAGAAACTTATTGAGACTTGGTGGGCCACCAGACTTATTTGATCCCTCAGCTTCAGTCACATGGGAATTCTCCAGGGGACCCTCAGCCTCAAACATCATTGATGGAGGGAAATAAATGGTTATGTCTATAGGGGCAGTCATAGGTCCACAAAAGGGAGAAGGTGACCTAGAAATTAGGAAAGTACCAATCTTTTCTTACAGAGAGAGGGCCAACTTTAGTAGTTTTTCTGTTACTGACCTAGCTGGGCCTAAAGGTTTTATATGTCTAATCCCTCCCATCTAAGTTTCTTTAGATGGGAAGTGCACACAATTTTTAAATTCAAAACATAGCACAGCTGTCACCATTTCCTTTGAAAAACCCTTTCTGACTGTCCCAAATAACCACTGTCTCTTCTTTTTTTTTTTTTTTTTGAGTTGGAGTCTCACTCTGTCGCCCAGACTGGAGTGCAGTGGCCGCTCCCGGCCACCGCAACCTCGACCTGCTGGGCTCCGGCGATCCTTCCGCCTCAGCCTTCCGAGTAGCCAGAATTACAGGCATGCGCTACCACGCCCGGCTGATTTTTTGATTTATTGTAGAGATGAGGTCTCGCTGCCCAGGTGGGTCTCGAACCCGCGGGCTCAGGCAATCCACTCACCTCAGCCTCCCAAAGGCGCAGGATTACAGGCTGAGCCACCGAGCCCAGCCACTTTCTCTTCTATGTGTACTTTATGCTTCCTTGTAATATTGCACCCATGACAGAAAATTATTTGTTTATCTCTTAGGGAGCTGCCTGAAGGCAGTGATTATGTCTGTATCCCTGCTGTACCTAGAATACTACCTGGTCTCACAGGTGATGCTCAATAAGTTTAGTTAAATTGAATATGTGAAATTGAAATTGTATTCCCTATGATGTACTATGCACTATAAGCCCTATTTGGCCTTTTTAGTAAAACAATATGAAAAGAACTATTATTATAATCACATCATTTAGTCTTACAGAAAACTGTTGGCTCAATAGTTACTTGTTAAATAAATGAAGTGGTATTACCTAGTGTTGTACATGGAAAACATCTTCCATAACTTAAGCTCAGGTGACCTCTCATGTTTCACTGTGTGCTGTGTTCTTAACTAGTTAATTGGTTGTCCTGGAGCCTGTAGTTAAGTCTGCTGCACCTGGTTAACTGTCCTTATTGGTGCCATACTGATGACTCAGGGCCTGAGCCTTTCTTGAGAGCACTGGAATCATATAAATCTTCCTCTTTTTTGTGGGGGGATGCCCCATTCCTGTTGAGTACAACTTTCTCCTGAGACCATTTTGTTGGTCTTTGGCTTAGCATCTCAGTACTGTTATTATCTCTGCCAGTCAATGCTGTTGGTATTTTTTTCTCCTAAAAGATTCTTCATCAGTCTCAATGAAGGTATTCTTGGTCTTGATAGTAGTCCATATAAAATGTGGATAATCTAGATTACATGTGAAGATTCTGTTTCCCATTGGTGATCTATTTTTCTTTTAGTTTTTGTGGATGGTTTTCACTAAATTTGCTTGGAAGTAGGATATTTAGGATTTGAGATTGTGTGTGCTTTCTTTTATTGTTTTGGGGCCCAAGCATCATTAGAATGAACCTTTGAAAAATTTGAGATAATGATAGGTTTTTTTTTTTTTGTGGAGGTAAGAATCTTTATTTAATTTATTTATTTTTTGAGTTGGAGTCTCACTCTGTTGCCCAGACCGTACTGCAGCCTCCACCTGCTGGGCTCCGGCGATCCTTCTGCCTCAGCCTTCCGAGTAACTGGAATTACAGGCATGCACTACCACGCCCGGCTGATTTTTGGATTTATTGTAGAGATGAGGTCTTGCCAAGTTGCCCAGGTGGTTCTCGAACCCGTGGGGTGAGGCAATCTACTCACCTTAGCCTCCTAAAGCACGGGATTACAGGCTGAGCCACTGAACCTGCCTAAGAATCTTTATATTAGGAAAAAGTTTTGCTTTACTTCTAATTACGCAGGGTGTGAATAGTTGCCCCTGATAAAGCTGTTGGAATTGTTGTCTTTGGTACTGAAGATACAATAAGCCCTCCCTAACTTCTGGATCTTACAAGTTTTGCATTGAAGGACAAAGAATAGGGAAGAGGTGAGTGGATTGCCTGAGTCCGCGGGTTCGAGACCCGCCTGGGCAACTTGGCGAGACGTCATCTCTACAATAAATCAAAAAATTAACCTGGCGTGGTAGCACACACCTATAGTTCCAGCTACTTGGAAGGCTGAGGCAGAAGGATCGCCGGAGCCCAGCAGGTCGAGGCTGCAGTGGTCGGGAGCGGCCACTGCACTCCAGTCTGGGCGACAGAGTAAGACTCCAACTCAAAAAAAAAAAAAAAAAAAGAATAGGGAAGATGGATGGGTATGGTGACTCATGCTTGTAATTCCAGCACTCTGGGAGGCTTAGGTGGGAGGACTGCTTGAGCCCAGGAGTTTGTGACCAGCTTGGGCAACATAGCAGGAGACCTGTCTCTACAAAAAATGAAAAAGAAAATCAACTGGGTGTCATGATGTGTGCCTGTTGTCCCTGCTACTTGGGAGGCTGAGGTGGAAGGATCATCTGAATCTAGGAGGTTGAGGCTGTGGTTAGCTGTGAGTGTACCACTGCACTCCAGCCTGGGCAACAGAGTGAGACCCTGACTTAAAAAAAAAAAGGGAAAACAACTAAAATAATTTCATTTGTGATATTGGTAAATCATGGCTTGTTCTTTCTGGGAACCGAGAGGATCAGATATTGGGAAATCAAAAAAAGGACAAAGCCTAGTTTAAGAGAGGGAAGGAAGGGAAGGGAAGGGACCTAGTTTAAGAGAGGTGAGGGAAGGGAAACTGGGGAAGGTGAACCCAGGCCTTAGAGGGAAAAGCTGAGGAGTACCTCCAAGGCTGATCCGTGTGTGATTTGGGCCTTTATTATAACCCTGAGAATTGGGCTAGTAAAATAATTTCTTTGGGATTGATCCATTTATCCATTCTTTATTCCATTAAAAAATATTTACTAGGCATTTACTGGGTACTACGTACTACTTAAGTACCAGCAATAAGTCTCTCATTCTAATGGGAGAAAGACAATAAACAAATAAATATTTAGTATGCCAGATGGTGATAGGTTCTATGGAGAAAAAGAGAAATGTATAAAAAATATAGGGCATGCTGGAATGGAAGTTTGCTATTTGAAATAGGGTCATCAGAGGAACAGAAACCTCGAGGAAGTATGGGAGCACACCCTGTTGAGGTTGGGGACAAGGGCACTCCAGACAGATGAAGGGAAATTGCAGAATACCTGAGATGCTTGGCACAGTCAGCTGGCGTAGCTACAGGATAGCAAGGGATGGAGTGATAGAAGATGAAGTTGGAGAGGTGATAGGTATGAGATTATGTTGGGTCTTCTAAGCCTTGAGGAATTTTACCTTTTCCTTGGAGTGGTTTGGGAAGCCATCGAAAGTAGAGTAGCATGATCTTTATTTTATTTTTTGAGTTGGAGTCTCACTCTGTCACCCAGGCTGGAGTGTAGCCTTGACCTGCTGGACTCGGACGATCCTTTCACTTCAGCCTTCCAAGTAGCTAGAACTACAGGTGTGTACCACCACGCCCGGCTAATTTTTTTTTTTTTTTTTGAGCTGGAGTTTTACTCTGTCGCACAGACTGGAGTGCAGTGGCATGGTCCCGGCCACTGCAGCCTCGACCTGCTGGGCTCCGGCGATCCTTCTGCCTCAGCCTTCCAAGTAGCTGGAACTACAGGCACGCACTACCACGCCCGGCTGATTTTTTGATTTATTGTAGAGATGAGGTCTCACCAAGTTGCCCAGGCGGGTCCGAACCCACGGGCTCAGGCAATCCACTTACCTCAGCCTCCCAAAGCGCTGGGCTTACAAGGCTGAGCCACCGAGCCCAGCTAATTTTTTGATTTATTGTAGAGATGAGGTCTCTCCAAGTTGTCTAGGCTGGTCTTGAACACCTCAGCTCAGGCAATCTTCTTGTCTCCACCTCCCAAACGTGCTGGGATTACAGGTGTAAGCCACCGCGCCCTTCTGATACTATATTTTAAAAGGGTCACCCTGGCTCCTGGTTGAGAATAGACTGAGGAGCTAAGTAGGATGAATTAAGGTTAGACCAATTCACATACCTTTAGGTTAATTTGTGTCTTGAGACTGTACTGAAAATCAGGAAAGAGGAGTCACTAACTCTGTGTCAATAAGAAAGGCCTTAAAGCTGGGCTCGGTGGCTCAGCCTGTAATCCCGCGCCTTGGGAGGCTGAGGTGAGTGGATTGCCTGGGCAACTTGGCGAGACCTCATCTCTACAATAAATCAAAAAATGAGCCGGGCGTGGTAGTGTGCGCCTGTAGTTCCAGCTCCTTGGAAGGCTGAGGCAGAAGGATCGCTGGAGACCAGCAGGCCGAGGCTGCGGTGGCCGGGAGCGACCACTGCACTCCAGTCTGGGCGGCAGAGTGAGACTCCGACTCAAAAAAAAAAAAAAGGCCTTAAATATTTGAATGAAGAGCTGATGAACAAATGAATGAATGAATCCTCTTAGCAGTAATATTACCTGCACTCTTCCCTAACCCCCAAATAAGAAGGTATATTATTGAAACTATGAGGAAACGAGAACCTGAAAAATTCATAGTAAACAAGGGATTATAAATGGAAATGAAATACCTGTTTTTGTTGTTTTCAAAACTATTACAAATTCGTTTGTTAAAAAAATCAAACATTACAGAAATATGTGATTATAGAAAGTGAGCGTCCTCTGCAGAGCCATTATTCAGAGATCATTGCTATTAACAATGTCTGTGTGTTCACTCTAGAATTTTTTCTATGCAAAAAAAATGAAAACATTTTTTTCTTGGTTTATGAAAATGGGATCATACCAAATCTACTGTTCTGCCATTTACTTATTTCACTTATACCTGAATATCACAGATATATGATATCCTTATTGTTAGAATATCACGTGTTGATACTCTTTTTACAATGGCACAGTATCCCCAAAATCAGATTTACCCTAATTAATTTAAACAGTCCCCTGCTGATAGAAATTGAATTGTTTCTATTTTTCTGTCTTACAGTGCTACAGCATCTTTTGTGTGCTTATGTGTTTTTAGAGGATGATTTTCTAGAAGTGGAGTTGCTAGTGCCCAGGAGTGTGAGCATTATTAATGGTAAATGATAAATAATTGTATAGTGTTCCTTATTACTAATTTAAGATGTATAAGGTATTTCTTTAAGATTTTTAGAGTTGAGCTCTCACTCTGTTGCCTAGGTTGGAGTGCAGTGGCATGATCATGGCTCACTGCATCCTTGACCTCCTTGGCTCAGGCAATCCTCTCTCCTCTGCCTCCTGTGTAGCAGGCGCATGCTACCACACCTGGCTAATATTTTGGTTTTTTTTTTTTTTTGTAGTGACAAGGCTGTATTGCCCAGGTTGGTCTCAAACGCATGGGCCATCCTCCTGCCTCGACTCTCCTACTGCTGAGTTTTCAGGAACCTCCTCCTCAAGGTTGAAAAAACTTCTGTTTTATTATTAATTCTAAATATCTTATGCCTTGCAGTGTTTGTTTCTTCTCTAACACCCTTGTATGAGAAAAATATAGCCTTGTTTTATCTCTGACAATCACTTACATATTGGCTTTGGTCCAGTTAGTCTTCTGTGTTCTTTTAAATGATTGGGAGAAGCCGGCATCTTGGCTCACGCCTGTAATCCTAGCACTTTGGGAGGTGAAGGCGAGAGGATTGACTGAGGATTGATTGATTCGAGACCAGCCTGGGCAACTTGGCGAGACCTCTTCTCTACAATAAATCAAAAAATTAGTCGGGTGTGGTGACGTGTGCTTATAGTTCCAGCTACTTGAGAGGCCGAGGCAGAAGGATCGATCGCTTGAGCCTAGCAGGTTGAGGCTGAGTAGCCATGATTGTGCGAGTGCACTCAAGCCTGGGTGACAGAGTGAGACTCTGGCTCAAAAATAAATCAATAAAATAAAGATAAGTAAATACATAAAAATAAATAAATACATGATTGGGATAATCTAGGCATCTCTCTTCTTCATCATAAGGCAGTAACATTTAGATGTTTATTTTATTTTTCGTCAAGGGTGGTTAGGCAACCTTTTTGTCTATTTGGCAATATAAGAGTGGAGATAGGGTGGAGGAGAGGTACCATTGCTATTAATCTTTCTTTACTTTACTGTTCATTCACCTGCCCAACTAGGTCACTCTGTGTTTGAGCCTCTTTAAATTCTGAGTGTGATGCCTGCTGTACACTATCAGGAGTTGGCAGACTGTGTTTTCCCCTCAGCCTGTAATCCTGCGCCTTTGGGAGGCTGAGGTGAGTGGATTGCCTGAACCCGCGGGTTCGAGACCCGCCTGGGCAGCGAGACCTCATCTCTACAATAAATCAAAAAATTATCCGGGCGTGGTAGCGCATGCCTGTAATTCTGGCTACTCGGAAGGCTGAGACGGAAGGGTCGCCGGAGCCCAGCAGGTCGAGGCTGTGGTGGCCGGGAGCGGCCACTGTACTCCGTGTGGGCGACAGAGTGAGACTCCAACTCAAAAAAAAAAACCAAAAAAAAGAAAGCAGTCATAGGCAATAGGTAAATAAATGAGTGTGACTGTGTTCCAATAAAACTTGATTTATGGAAATAAATTTGATTTTCATACAATTTTCATATGTCATAAAAATTATTTTGATTTTTTTTCAACCGTTTAAAAATATAAAAACCATTCTTAGCTTGTGGACTGTATAAAAACGGGCAGTGGGCCACATTTGGCCCACAGGCTATGGTTTGCCAAACCCTACTTTATATGAATGTGATTTGGAAAAGAGTCATGTGCTAGGGTAATAAAGGCATTAAGACAGTGAGGGCCCAGAAGATGGAGGTAGGGGATTCCTGCGCTTGTTCTCTCTCTCTCTCTCTCTCTGTGTGTGTGTGTGTGTGTGTGTGTGTGTGTGTGTGTGTGTGTCTTTGTCTGTCTGTCTCCCTCTCTCCCCCGCCCCGCCCCGTACTTTGGACTAGATGCCCTAAATATTGGCTCTTTGATGGCTACGAGCAGGCATGAGTACATAAAGAATTTCTTGTTTCTTGTGGTGTCTGCCCTGCAGCAAGGTTTTCCAACCTCACTTTATGTCTGTCTTGGGAATCGCGTGCAAGGGAGGAGGCTTGCCCCGGTTGGGTGGGCATGAGCCCCCAGGTCCTCCAGGCAGTGTGCTTGACAGGCAGCCCTTCCTCCAGTGGAGGTCATATTAAGCACCTGCTAGGCCAATCTAAATTATACCTCATCATCCCTTTCTCGGGGGCTGAATGGTGTAGAGCGTGCTGTGTGCTTTGTATACATACTGAAACATGAAAAGATGTAATCACTTATGTCAGCTCAGGGTGTCGGTGCACTTGGGGACTACAGTGAAATCTGTATGTGTGCTGCAAATACATAGGGAGCAATTTTCCATGTGTTCGTTCTTCCCCCTCTAGATCCCCTTCACTACTATATCCATTTACAGTGGTGTTCTAAAGGGTGCGTTGGAGGTTCTTCCAAGACAATAACACCAGGTGTATGGGTTTTATTTGCCTAATATATTTTGCTTTTTGTAATAGGCTTATTGCCCATTAAAACCGTAGGTAGCTTCCTCTCTCCCTCCTGGATTCTTATATATTTATTAGGAGAAGGGCAGGATCCAGTACATCTTATTTCTGGTTCTTTTTGGAAGTATGCTTGACAACATTTTTTTTTTTTAGTCAGAGTCTCACTCTCTCACCCAGGCTGGAGTGCAGTGGCATGCTCACGCCAACACAGCCTCAATCTGCTGGGCTCAGGTGATCCTTCTGCCTCAGCCTTCCAAGTAGCTGGAACTACAGATGTACATCACCACGCCTGCCTACTTTTTGCGATTTATTGTAAAGATGAGGTCTCGCCAAGTTGCCTAGAATGGTGTCAAATCCCTGGGCTCAGGCAGTCCTCTCACCTCTGCCTTCCAAAGTGCTGGGATTGCAGGCATGAGCCACGGCACCTGGCATTATATTTGTGTGAGTCAATTTTGATGTCATTAATCCAGAGATGGCAAGATGGTCCTTAGATGTGTTTGGCCCACACAGTGCTTCTAAAAATTTTAGTTTTTTCCACATAAGTTCAGATATCTGGGTTCTATTGAAAAAAACTAAAGATTTGGCAACATTGGCTCTTATTCCCACATAATAACAATTGACAGAAGTTGAGTAGGACAGTAGCTTCTTTAGTCGAGGTATGGACTTTCTTGATAACCTAGTCTACACTAGGCTGACATGTTTCCCCTCTGTCCCTCCTTTCCTCCCTCCCTTCTTCCCTCCTTAGAACCACATTTAAATGTTTTCTGTTTTAACCCAATTTTGTATATATGACCATTCCTTTTGCTCAAGCAAAATGCATTGTTGGTGAGATGTAGGTTATTTCCAATGTGCCCTCCCTCTCAGTTCCATCACTGGACATTACAATACCTGTTCCTCCACCCCACCCATCCTGCATAATTCACCCACAGGGACTCCCCTGCCTGCTGTAGGCTGACATGCTGACAGCCCCCTCACCTGAGAAGCTGCCTGATTTTTTTAAATAGCAACAATTAACAAAACTCCTCCTCTCCTTCCAAAATGAAGGCTCCAAGCTTATTTGCTCGATGAGGTTCATTTTAGTGAGCAAATTTCTGTTAAGTCAGGTTATGCAGTCTGAGAGCAGCCTTCTTTTGGACTGTGTAAATGGACTTTGTAAACGGAGAAGAATGCCTGCACCTCTCCCTGTTAGTAGAGCACCTTGGACAGAGGGGTGGGTGCCAGTGAAAAAGCTGCATGACATGGGTATCAGCTGCCAGGAAATTAAAATCAAGTTAGAGCAGGTGTAGAAGATTGTAGTAATAAAGGAATCAAAGGCTGAAAGTGTGAGAAGGAGAACTGCAGTAGTTAGCACTGTTGCCTGTCTCCCGCCTGCACTGGGGATGTGTGAGACTTGCCTCTTCTTCTTCTTCCTCTGCACACGTTCACATAGGTGCCCCAGCTTCTGCAGCCTCTGGTTCCCTGGTCTCCTGCTGGATCGTTTTACTTAGCAAGTGGTGTTTATCTTTTCTTTGTGCTGTTGGCAGATGCACACCTTTTAAATCTTTTGTGTGCATGCATATGTGTGTGTAGTAAAAAAACACATGACATAGGCTTACCCTCTTAATTTTTCAAGTATACAATACAGTATTGTTTTTTATGTGTGTGTGTGTGTGTGTGTGTGTGTGTGTGTGTGTTAGTCAGTAGATCTAGAACTTTTTCATTGTGCATGACGGAAACTTTATATCCTTTGAATAAAACCCTGTTTCCCCTCCTTCAGGCCTCACTCTGCTTTCTGTTTCTGTGAATTTGATTACTTTAGATACCTTTTATTAGTGGAATCATGCAGTACTTATCTTTTTGTGATTGGCTTATTTCACTTAGTATGATGTCTTCGAGGTTCATAAATATATATGACATGTCAGAATTTTTTATTTTATGGCTCACACCTGTAATCTCAGCAATTTGGGAGGGCCCAGCAGAAAGATCCTTTGAGCCAAACATTTGAGAGCAGCCTGGGAGGTAACATTGCAAGATTCCATTTACACACACACACACACAAACACACACCAGGCATGGTGGCACATGCCTGTAACATGCCTGTAGTCCTAGCTACTAGGGAGGCTGAGGAGGGAGGATCACTTGAGCCCAGGAATTTGAGGCTGCAGTGAGCAATGATCATGCCACTGCATTCCATCCTGGGGAACAGAGCGAGACCCTGTTTCTACCAAAAAGAAAAAAGAAAAAAAAGTAAACCTTCATTCTATGCCTGTACCACATTTTCTTTATTCATTCATCTGTTGATGGACGTTTAGGCTGCCCCCACATTTTGGCTATTTTGAATAATGCTGCAGTGAACACGGGTGTGCAAATATCTCTTTGAGATCCTGTTTTCAACTTTCTTGGATATATAACCAGAAGTGGAATAGTTGGATCATATGGTAGTTCTATTTTTAATTGAGGAACCTCCATAGCAAGCAGCTGAACCATTTTACAATCCTACCAACGGTGCACCAGGGTTCCAACTTCTTCACATCCTTGCCAGCACTTGTTATTTTCTGATATATTTTTTGGGTGTGTGTGAGTCAGGGTCTCACTCTGTTACCCAGGCTGGAGTGCAGTGGCATGATCATGGCTCGCTGCAGTCTGGACCTCCCGGGCTCAGGAGATCCTTCTGCCTCAGCCTCCTGAATAGCTGGGACTATAGGTGCTTGCCATCACAACTGGCTAATTTTTTGATATTTCTCATAGAGATAGGTCTTGCTATGTTGCCTAGGCTGGTCTTGAACTCCTGTGCTCATGTGATCATCCTGCCTCGGCCTCCCAAAGTGCTGAGATTACAGGTATGAGCTACCGTGCCTAGCATATTTTCTGTTTTTTAAAAAAAATTTTATTATAATAGTGGCCATTCTAAGGGATGAGGTGATAAATAATGGTGTTTTTGATTTACATTTTTCTGATGGATTAGTGATGTTCAGCATCTTTTCATATGCTTGCTGGCCTTTTGCATATATTTGTGAAATATATGTTCAAGTCCTTTGCCTGTTGTTGTAATTTTTTTAATTGAGTTGTAGGACTTGCTTATATATTCTGAATATTAAACACTTATCTGATATGAGGTTAGCAACTTTTTTCTCCCATTCCATAGGTTGTCTTTTCACTCTGTTGATTGTTTCCTTTGATGTATAGAAGTTTTAAAGTTTGATGTGGTCCATTAGGGTATTTTTGCTTTTGTTGCTTGTACTTTTGATATCATAACCAAGAAATCTTTGTTCATTCCAGTGTCATGAAGTTTTCCCTGTGTTTTCTTTTGGAGTTTTATAGTTTCAGGTCCGATGTTTCGTCTTTAATCCATTTTGAGTTGATTTTTGTATATGGTGTAAGATAAGGGTTGGTCTTTATTCTTTTTTTTTTTTTTTTTTTTTTTGAGTTAGAGTCTCACTCTGTTACCCAGACTGGAGTGCAATGGCCGCTCCCGGCCACTGCAGCCTTGACTTGCTGGGCGATCCTTCCGCCTCAGCCTTCCAAGTAGCTGGAACTACAGGCGTGCACTACCACGCCCGGCTGATTTTTTGATTTATTGTAGAGATGAGGTCTTGTCAAGTTGCCCAGGGTCTCAAACCTGTGGGCTCAGGCAATCCACTCACCTCGGCCTCCCAAAGTGCTGGGATTACAGGCTGAGCCACCGAGCCCGGCTGGTCTTCATTCTTTTGCATAAGGATATCTAGTTTTCCCAGCACTGTTAGTTGAAGAGACTATCATTTCCAAATTGTGTGGTCACGACAACCTTGTCAAAGATCATTTGATCATATATCTGAACATTTATTTCCGGTCTCTCTGTTCTGTTCCATTGGTCTATATGTCTGTCTTTATGCTAGTACCATACTGTTTTGACTACTGTTGCTTTGTAACATATTTTGAAATTAGAGAATATGAGGCCTCCAGCTTTGTTCATTGTTCTCAAGATTATTTTTGGCTATTTAGGGTTGTTTGAGGTTTCATGTGAATTTTAGCATGGCTTTTTTCTATTTCTACAAAAAATGACATTAAGATTTTGGTATGGATTGCATTGCACTGTAGATTACATTGGGTCATTTGAACATTTTTTTTTTTGAGTTGGAGTCTCACTCTGTTGCCCAGGCTAGAGGGCAGTGGTGTGCTCCTGACCACTGCAGCCTTGACCTGCTGGTCTTAGGCATTTCTTCCACCTCAGCCTTCCATGTAGCTGGAACTATAGGTAATAGTTCCATGCCTGGCTAATTTTTTAAAAAAAATTTATTGTAGAGATAAGGTCTCACCAAGTTGTCCAGGCTGGTCTTGAACCTATGAGCTCAGGCAATCCTCTCACCTCCCCTTCTAAAGTGCTGGGATTACAGGCATGAGACACCACGCCCAGCAGACATTTTAACAATATAAATTCTCCACTTCATGAACATGGGATGTTTTCCATTTATTTTGTTTTATTTCATTACTTTCACTACTGTTTTGTAGTTTTCAGTCTGCAAGTTTTTTGCCTCCTTGGTTAAGTTTGTTCTTAAATAGTTTATTCTTTTTGATACTATGGTAAAATAAATTGTATTCTTAATTTCTTTTTTGGTGGATATAAACTTTTAAAAATTCAAATCAGGCCGGGCACAGTGACTTACACCTGTAATCTCAGCACTTTGAGAATCTTGCATGATACCACTAAACCAGGGGTGCTGTAATCCCAGCAACCTGGACCTCCCAAGCTCAAGAGATCCTTCTGCCTCAGCCTCCTGAATAACTGGGACTGTAGGCACTTGCCATCACAACTGGCTAATTTTTTGATATTTCTCATAGAGATAGCTCTCGCTATGTTGCCCAGGCTGGTCTTGAACTCCTGCACTCACGTGATCCTCCTGCCTCCCAGAGTGCTGAGATTACAGGCATGAGCTACCGTGTGCAGCATATTTTCTGTGGTTTTTTTTTTTTTTTGAGTTGGAGTCTCACTCTGTCACCCAGACTGGAGTGCAGTGGCCGCTTCCGGCCACCAGAGCCTCGACCTGCTGGGCTCCAGTGATCCTTCTGCCTCAGCCTTCCAAGTAGCTGGAACTATAGGCGCGCGCTACTACGCCAAGCTAATTTTTTGATTTATTGTAAAGATGAGGTCTCGCCAAGTTGTCCAGGCGGGTCTCAAACCCGCGGGCTCAGGCAATCCACTCACCTCGGCCTCCCAAAGCGCTGGGATTACAGGTTGAGCCACCGAGCCCGGCCTCTGTGTTTTTTTTTTAAATTTTATTTATCACCATTCTAAGGAGTGAGGTCATAAATAAAGGTGGTTTTGACTTACATTTTTTCTGATGGATTAGTAATGTTCAGCATCACTTGGGGAGTCCAAGGTGGGAGGATCATTTAAGGCCAGGTGTTCAAGCCCAGCTTGGGCGACATAGCGAGACATCATTTCTACAAAAATTAAAATAAACAGGCAAACCAAAAACCACTGAGAAATTTTTAAAAATATCAAATCAAGGAGGAACTTTTTTTTATCCCTTTAAACTCCAATTTTGTGTCTTACCTGAAGTTTAGCATTCTTTCTTCTCTGCTTGTTTTTCTGATTTCTTTTTTACCTTTTTTTTTGTTTGTTTTGGAGTCAGAATCTCACTTTGTCACTCCGACTGGAGTGTAGTGGCACACTCATGTCCAATGCAGCTTCGACCTGCTGGGCTCAGGTGATTCTTCCACCTCAGACTTCTGAGTAGCTGAAACTAGGTGTGTGTCACCGTGCCTGGCTAATTTTTTGAATTTTTTGTAGAGTTGAGGTCTTGCTGAGTTTTCCAGGCTGGTATCGAATTCCTGGGTTCATGCAGTTCTCTTACTTCCCCTTTCTAAAGTGCTGGGATTACAGGTGTGAGCCCCCACACCTGCCTCCCTTTTTATTTTTTAGAACAGATTCCAGTAGAAGCTGATTTGTACCTTTCTGAAAACTACTTGAAGGCAAAAGATCATAGTTGTTAAGTCCTAACAGTTGTCGAATTTTTAGACCCTCATAGAGCCACTAAATTTCGAAGCTGCTACATGGTGCTATTTTTGGTGTGATATGGTCAGAGGGAGAGAGGTAGATATCTCAGAATGCGTTTATTGTGAGACCTGTGAAAGTGCAGAGGTAGCCTTTGGAAAGCTCTTGGGACAGTGTCTTTGGCCAGTTCTCAAAGTTTGATCCCTAGACCAGGAACATCATCATCTCCTGGAAACTTCTTAGAAATACAGGTTTCTAGGTCCACCCAGACTTACTGAATCATCAACTGAGAGAAAAGGGGAAGCTAAGGCTTGCAATCTACCTGTGTTCTTAACAAGTTCTCCAGGTAATTCTGTTGTACACTAAAGTTAGAGAGCACTGTTTTAGACCATCTACGAACTCGTCCACACCACCCCACCCCACCCCCATAACCTCTGTAGTCTGCTAGGAGCACTTTGCGTTATTCATTTCATAGTCTTTTTCCTTTGCTTCTGTCCCATGTGATTCAATGATGTTTTAGCTTTCATAGTCTCCATAGGTTCCTTTTCTTCTTTCTTTTTGTAATTTATTTTAGATAGGATGTTTTAGAGTTGAGCAACATTAAGTTCAAATCTTGGTTCTACTTTGTGGCCTTGGGCAGGTTGAACAGTAAGTAGCCTCTAAGAACTTCAGATTCCTCAATTGTAAAATTGTTGTTATGAGGATTAAATGAGATAAAATATCTGGCCAAGTGTGGTGGTTCATGCCTGTAATCCCAGCACTTTGAGAGGCAGAGACAAGAGGATTGCCCAAGTCCAGGGGTTTGAGACTAGCCTGGGCAACTTGGCAAGACTTTGTCTCTACAATAAATAAAAACCAATTAACCAGACATGGTGATGTGCACCTGTGGTTCCAGCTACTTGGAAGGCTGAGGTGGAAGGATCACCTGAGCCCAGTATGTCGCAGCTTCAATGGCCATGAACTTGCCATTGCACTCCAGCCTGAGCGACAGAGTGAGACTCCTACTCAAAAATAAATAAATGAGATAAAATATCAGTCGCTCTTACAAGTTTAGGTGCTCAAGAAATTTGAGTTTTCTGCTTTTCCCTATCATTACCCTCCTTAAAAAAAATCATCTCCATGCATGTCATTTTCTATTATTTGCTAGTATCAGTTTCTGGAGTTCAGGCTTCCTGGGGTATATGTGACGTCTCCCTATGTACTTGGAGTAAACAAAGTACATAGAAAAGTAAGGCACAGCTATTGTGTTAGGTCTGATACCAATAACTCCCATTAGTCACTTGCAACATAAGCCAAAAGGTTCTATCTTAGAATGTTTGATAATACAGAAAGTAGTTTGGTCCATAGCAAAGGAATGAGATATTTTATCCTTATTTTGTCGTGTACTCTTTCATAGTGGTTTGTGCAAAAGAAACTTGTCCTCCCTTTTGATAAGGGAGGGAGCATAAATAGCCTTAATTTCCCAAATTCTAAGGACTTCTATATTGAGAGGGAGTCATCCAGGGCAGAAGTGTGTTGCAGAAAGATTGAGAGCCTGATTGGGATAGGCAGGACAGATATTGACCCTTCTGACCAATACCAGGATCTCATGTTTAGACACAAGTTAGCACTGAGTTTTGTTGTTTGCAGTCTGTTTTCTAATGCCTTTTTTTTTTTGGATAGCCGATGTTCCTTTGAGGAGAGATGTGATTTTTTTTTTTTTTTTTTTAGGAGGCTGTAAACTAACTTCACGAACTCAGTTCTAATAATGCTGCTGTTGTGCCTAGCTTGAAAGCTCTACAAGATAAAGGACAATTTCAGGCTGGGTGCAGTGACTCACACCCGTAACCCCAGTGCTTTGGAAGGCCAAGGTGGAAGGACCACTTGGGATCAGGAGTTCGAGACCAGCCTGGGCAGTGTAGTGAGACCCTGATTTCTACAAAAAAATCAGCCAGATGCAGTGCTGTATGCCAGTAGGTCCAGCTATTCCGGAGGCTGAGGCAGGAGGATTATGTGAGTCAAGAGTTCAAGGCTGCAGTGAGCTATGATTGTGCCACTGCACCTCATCCTGGGCAACAGAGCAGGATTCTGTCTTTAAAAAAACCCCCAAAACCCCCAAAAACCCATTTTAGTCACATATTGATACGTAACAAACCACATACCAAAACTTAGTGACTTAAAACAACTGTCTTACTATCTTTCATGGTTCTTTGGATTGACTATAAGTTTCGTTTGGAAGTTGTGCTGGTCTTGCTTGGGTTTTCTCTAGTCATCTAGAAGCTCAGTTGGAACAAGCTGTGTCTTTCTCCCTTTCCTTATAGTCTCATGGGCTCCTCTCTCTACAGGTTCTTCATCAGAGTAGCCAGACTTTTTTTTATTTTTCTTTTTAAAATATGTCTCACTATACAGTCTACAGGGACACAGACTTCTTACATAGTAGCATAAGGTTTCCAAAAGTGACAATTCTAAGAGGAAGGAAACGGAAGCTGACAGTTCTCTTAAAATGGTACCCCCACAACTGGCACAGCTCGCTGCATTCTCTTGGTTAAAGCAAGTCAGAGCATTCTAGATTCAGTGGGAGGGACTGCACAAGGGCGAGAATACCAAGAGGTATGTTTCTTTGGGGCCATCTTTGCAGACTAACTATGACAGAGACCATATGTCTTTTATAGAGTACTAATATATTTAAACAATAGAAGGCACTTAGTATTTGTAGTTTGAATCAGTAGTTGGATGGACCAGCACAGTTTGGTGGATGGATACCTGAGTGTTCTTGCTGGATTACTTGGATGGGGCTCACGTGACTCTCAGGGCTCAGGTACCCACAATGATACCTTTACAGTATCCAGCCTTCTTCAACATGTCTTTCCTTCAGTCAGAGGACCTTTTCAGGCATAGTGACTTGAATGGCCAGAGGACATCATATTCCCTGCAGATTTTCTGGGAGCTGTGGTCCAAGGAAGAAAAAAAAATAATGGCTATGTATTGGACTGTGTACAGGCTACTGTACTTGACATTATTCTTACTTAATCATAATAATCTTGTGAACTAGGGATTTCCCCTCATGTGTGGAAACTGAGGATAATGAATTTGTCCAAGGTCATACAGCTAGTAAATGACACAAGATGGAATTTAAACTGCAATCTGTTTGATTCTAAAGCCCCAACGCAGAATTGCCTATTTATTTATTTATTTTTTGAGCTGGAGTCTCACTCTGTCACCCAGCGTGGAGTGCAGTGGCACACTCACAGCCACTGCAGCCTTAACCTGCTGGGCTCAGGTGATCCTTCCACCTCAGCTTTCCAAGTAACTGAAACCACAGACGGGTGCTACCATGCCTGGTTACTTTTTGATTTATTGTAGAAGTGAAGTCTTACCAAGTTGCCCGGGCTGGTCTCGAATTTGACAATTCTCTCGTCTCCACCTCCCAAAGTTCTGGGATTACAGGCGTGAGCCACCGTGCCTGGTGAATTGCCTTATATTTTAGTTACTCAGAGTTTTTCTTGATTAGTCTCAGACCATCAAGATATATCAGAAGGCATCATAACAGAGCACTATTGACATTTGGATAAATCTGTGGGAGGTTGTCCTATGCATTGCAGGATGGTGAGGAGTTTTCCTGGCCCTCGTCTATTAGACGCCAGTAGCACTCCTAATGTCCAGATACAACAACCAAAAATGTCTTCAGACATTCCCAGATGTCTTGTGGGGGAATCCCTCTCTCGTTGAAAACCAGTGATAAGTTATTTTATGATTTGCTGTCCTTTGATTCTGCTGTTTTGAAAATATAAAACATCTTACATGGAACTGGCATTGGCTTCAAACTACCTTTTTCTTGTAATAGTTATAATAGCACTGTCTGGTTCTAGTGTTCTTTAGTCATGCCTTTCTCTCATTGCCTCTCTCCTTTTTTGCCCTGACTTTTTTTTTCCTTTTGTCTCTGATTCCCCTAAATAAAGTGCAGCTGTGTAAAGTGTTTGTAAGGACTTTTTACATAGGTATTGCTTTAGCAGGCATTCAGATCTCTGAGATTATAGCCGTTAGTGCTAGTAAAAAGACAATTTGCGTCTTCTAATTATAGTAGAAGGGGGAAATGCATAATTTTTAGCAAGCTGGGAATTAAATGGCTTCCAGACTCCATAGAGTTAATCTTCATCAGGGTAGTATTGATTGACATACTGGAGGATGTTAATGTGCGATTCTTTTTGGGAACGGGGGAGGAGGGTGAAAATTGCACTTTCTCTACTAATTGTACTTTAGGTGTCATTTATGACAATTTCATGTTGTCTAGACAGAGGAAAATGGTGGAGAAATTATTTCAGTGTAGTCAAGTGCTGAGTCCAAAAGGAATAAGGATGATAGCTGAAGTCAAGATCAGGGTGGAAGGGCAGGTAGTATATCCCCAGAGGCGAATTAGTGAAATCACATGTCACCAAGAAAAGCAGTTCAGGATGAACCCAGGATATAAGAAAAGTGCTTGTACGCTGACCTTCTTTGTATTAACTCAGGGGCTAATAGTAGATTGTTTGGAGGTCCAACTGGAGTCTCTGCCCTCCTGTTTATTTCTGTAGATTCTAGTAACCTTTTTCCATGAACAGACATGAACCGGGAAAGTTGCCTCTTTGTCTTTGATTAATAAATGCCCCAGCCCACTGTGTTTTGCCTTTCCCTCATTCTCTTGGGAGGGGCCTCGTCTACTAACTCTCTTTGCTTTCCTGATGTTGGCTCTAAGATTTGACTTTCCATTATGTAGTGTTTGCAGTATACCAGGGTCAAGGACTTGTCAGTTCTTGATGAATGGCCTTAGTCAAGTTTTTATTTTATTTTATTATTCATTTTTTGAGTTGGAGTCTCACTCTTGTCGCCCAGGCTGGAGTGCAGTGGCATGCTCACAGCCACCGCAGTCTTGATCTGCTGGGCTCAGGAAGTCCTTCCCCCTCAGCCTTCCAAGTAGCTAGAACTATAGACACATGCCACCACAACCGGCTAGTTTTTGAGATTTATTGTAGAGAGAAGGTCTCACCAAGTTACCTGGGCTGGTCTCGAACCCCTGGGCTCAGGCAGTCCTCTTGCCTTTGCCTCCCAAAGTGCTGGGTTTATAGGCTGAGCCACTGTACCTGGCCAGGATTTTTAAAATTTATTTTATTTTTAAAATGTGGAGTACAGTAGTCAAGGATATGAAACATCATGTTAGAAGACATGGGTTTGCTAGTATCCACACAGTAAATAATCCTGCCAGTATAGTCCTTGTAGAATTAGTGGACCTAGAGATAGACTTTTTTTTGGAGTTGGAGTCCCACTCTGTCGCCCAGGCTGGAGTACAGTGGCATGCTTACGGCCACTGCAGCCTCGACTTGCTGGGCTCAGGCAATCCTTTCACCTCAGCCTTCCAAGTAGCTGGAACTACAGGCACACGCTACCTGCCTGGCTAATTTTTTGATTTGTTGTATAGAGACAGGTCTCACCAAGTTGCCCAGGCTGATTTCGAACCCGTGGCCTGAGGCAGTCCTCTCACCTCTGCCTCCCAAAGTGCTGGGATTACAGGCTTGAGCTATCACGCCTGACCTGGAGGTAGACGTCTGAGAATTTGTCTATTCATCTGAATAAGATTAGCTGATAATTCAGGATTTTGGAATTATATAAATCTTTTTGATTTCAAGGGAAACCTGATGTACTGCCTCTTAATTACAGTCTAAACCTATATGTCTTAGCTGGTCTTTTTGAGGGCTCATGTGTGTGTGAGTTTCAGAACTAGCTGTGAAACTTTTTTCCATAGATTTACTCTTACCCATCCTCTGGTGAAAAGCCTTTGATCTAAATTTCTGGTTTTAAAAAACGTCCGTGGTCTGTGAGCAGACCTCCCAAGTCTCCCATAGAAAATGGATTTGGATACGTAATAAAGATGTCCATGTAGATCAGCTTGGGCCTTTGAGTTTACATGCTGACAGAGTGAGTTTTTTTTAATTATAAAATGAAGTTTTAGAACTATGTTGTAATGTGCTGAGGATGTTTAAGAGCTAAGCATAGTGCCAATCATTTCACAAATGCATTAAAAATAACCACCCACCAGATAGTAAAGGGTCAGGTGTCCCCAGAAGGGTCTGGGTGACTTGTTAGGCAAGACTTTTGTATAGCCAGATACATGATTACACACTGTGTATAAATTCTCTGGCCTCTTCCCTTTTGGTGTCTGTGTGATTATGTTGTGTGCTGATGTTTTACCTTCTATCACTCACTGCCCAGAGGCATTGAGGAATACATTAATGTTTTATAAATATGTTTTTAAGCATTCTGATGAAAGTTATTGTTCTGTACCCTATGAGTTGTTTATGTTTGATGATAGTAAAATAAGGCTGATCCATACCTCAGCCCCTGCGAGCTCTTTCTGTAATATGGCTTCTTTTTTTTTTTGAGGTCAGCCTTTTGGCAGTGCTACCTTGCCTTGGTCCACCTCACAGCAGGGGCAGGAATTGCCTGCCAGGCTCTGCTGCCAACTGCGTCACGTGCTCTCAACGTACCTCTCAAACCAGGGGCCCTGCAGCGATCAGATGAATGCCTATCATTGGATAACTTAAACGATAATTGCTAGTGTGTGAAATGGGGAGGTTTGGATGCCTCTGCTTTAAAGCAGAGATGTCAGTTTGGAAATCATAATAGAGATGTCGTTTCAGAACACACAATTATTATTTTTTTTACAAAGAATAAGTCTTGTCATCTCCTGGCCCGGGCATGCGCCAAGGCAGAGATCTAGGACTTGCAGAGCAAGATTTGGAAATGAAGAAAGCTACGGTGCATTCAATGTTTCTTTGGCCTCCTGTCCCTTCGTACCCCTACAAACATTTTTCCCCTGTGAGGTCTCTTTAGAAAACATACAGTCCAGGAGCACCATTGGTAGCTTCCTAGGCAAGTAGCCAGCCTCTGACTTTATGATTTAATGAGCCTCCCAGGGACCAGGCTGCACTGCGTTTATCAGGGCAGCTATGTCAGCACTTTAACCTGAGTGGCTTACATGACCAGAGGAATGAAGGGTGATATAAGCAGTTTCTGAAAACTTTGTTCCTTTAGGAATTTTAGTGTGAGTTTTTGGACATCTAGCAACCTTGTCTGAAAGTCTTGGGGTCAATGAGGGGCAATCAGATATGTCTTCTTGCTTATTCTTCCAAGCCTTGTTGGGACTACTGAGTCATTCACTTAGTTATTCATTGGTCTCCTATTACATGTTAATTCGGATGTAAGTTTAGATGGGGGATAAAAAGATGACTTGGACCCAGTACATGCCTTCATGTAGCTTGTAGTCCAATAGCAGAGACAAGACATAAGTAACCACAGTACAAGGTGACTTGGGAAGGCTACTTAGGAGAGGTACAATATGCTATGGCATATTGGGGAAGAGGGGGTGAATTTCTGACTGGAGGTTTTAGGTATTTGAGCTTTGAAGGATTTTTATAGGCAATGATGAGGAAAAGGAGTTTTTTTTTTCTTCCAGAAAGAAGAAATGACCAAGATACATACATAGGTGGGGGTGTGTTTAGTTTTACTAGAACAATGGAATCCCCAAAGTCAAAAGTATAATGTGGATATGTTTTTTGTCTTTTTCACTCTTATTCTTTCACAAGTTTATGGTGTTTTCTAGGGGCTCCATAACATGTACTGAGGTTATCACTCTGATGGCTAATGAAATGTGTGCTTGTGTGTTAAAAATTTCTTAGTTTTAATTTCAAATATGATACATGTTGATAGATGAAACCCATATAAAAAAAAGCTCTTTGGGATCCTCTTAATTTTTAAGAGTGTTAAAGGAATCTTAGTCCCAGAAGTTTGAAAACCACCATGCATATGAGAGGGGACCCCCCCATAAAAAACTGGAATTATCTTTTGGAAGGCGGGCCCCTTGTAGTACAGTCTTCCCCCACTAGGTTAGTGTTCTAGGAACCCATTGACACCAGTGCATCAGATAGCGTTATTGTGAGAGGTTACATTTGGTTTCAGTGAATTTGTTTTGGAGATCTTTTCAAGGCATTTGTGCATTTCTTGAGTGATTTACAAGCCCACCTGCCCACACCATACTGAGTGTTCAGCAGTTTTTGACAGCATGATCCCCGTACTCCCACCCTCCCTATTCAACCCATCTCACCCTGAGTGACTTTTTTAAGTTTCCCTGGATGAAAGATGTCCTCAAAGGGAAACATTTTGTCACTGTGGAAGAAGTGAAACAAAAAATGGCAGAAGCACTAAAAGGCATCAAAATTGACAAGTTAAAAAAGTGTTTTGAGCAGAGGAGAAAAAACATCTCGATAGGTATATTGCATCAGAGAGTACTTTGAAGGTGACTGAAGTTTAAACATGTAAGAATAAATACACAACTTTTAAATAAATTCCAGGTTTGTTTGGGTTGCCCCCTTGTATGGTATATTGAAAAGAAATGAGGAATTTGGCTATAAAGATTTGAATGCTGAGCTGAGGAATCTGGATTTTATTTCCTAGGCAGAAGGGAGCTGTTACTTTGAGTTTAGCTCTCCTAAACTGAAGTAGCAGATGCAATCCAGACATTAAAGCTAGGCTAGGAAGTTACTCATTAGGCATGGAGCACCAGTGGCATCTTTGCTTCCAGGAGCAGGTGTTCCTTCTCAGTAGAGGCCACAGAATTCTGGCAATTCAACTGTTTCCAGTAGTTGGAGAAGGTCTGAAAATGTTTGGTTGCGTTAAAATACTGATTTTTTTTCTCTGTGATCTGACAACCAGTTAAAAGAATGTCTTCAGGGTATAATTGTTTAGTAAGGAGGAGTTGTCACTGGCTTGTTTATTCTGTCTAGACAAGTACCCAGACTCTTGGCATTTCAACCCTGATGTCCATTAAATTTGAAGTAAAGATTCCTTTCTTTTAGATGATCTGTCTCATCTACCGCGACGACTGTTTTCTCTTCCTGAGCTTTCTTTGAGTAGTTTTTGTTATCTTCCTAGCTATCAAAGAATACAGCTGATATAGGGAACCCCTTTATACATTTTTAGAAGACTAATCAGATGAGAAAAAAATAGTTGTATTCAATTAAAATATTAGGGATTTTGCAGCTTGAATTGTGTGCCTATTAACTTATGATTTTAGCAGGGCTTAATAGATTTTTGATGGCTTTCTCCAGTGCATAATACTTTGATTTCAAGTTTTTCTGTTCCATTCTTAAGTGATTCCACTTTATCTTTCAAGGAATTTTATGTAAGCAAATATTTTAGAATGGGGCAGGCAAATGTTTTCTATAAAGGGCTAGGTAGTAGATATTTTAGGTTTTGTCTTTATCAGAATTACTCAACTCTGCCTTGCTAGCTCCAGAGCAGCCACAGATAATATGTAAATGAATGAATGTGACAGTTCAGTTAAAACATTATTTATAAAAGCAAGCAGCTGACCCAGGGCCTGTAGTTTATCAAACCTGCTTTAGAGCAGCAGGTTTGAAGAAATCCTTTTTAAGAAGTAACTTTTGGCTGGGTTCAGTGGCTCAGCCTGTAATCCCAGCACTTTGGAAGACCGAGGCGAGTGGATTGCCTGAGCCCGCGGGTTGGAGACCAGCCCGGGCAACTTGGTGAGACCTTGACTCTACAATAAATTAAAAATTAGCCAGGCGTGGTAGTGTGTGCCTGTAGTTCCGGCTACTTAGAAGGCTGAGGCTGAAGGATTGCCAGAGCCCAGCAAGTGGACGCTGGGGTGGCTGTGAGCATGCCACTGCACTCCAGCCTGAGTGACAGAGTGAGACTCCAGTACACACGTACACACACAAAGAAAGTAACTCTTTTGAAAATGAATGGCTACCTATTTAGTTTCAGTATTTTAGTTTTAGATTTTTTTTATATTGGATATTTTTCTTTTGAAATAATTTTAAAAGTTGCAGAAAAGCTGCAAAAATAGTACAAAGAATTCCCATATACTCTTCATTCACATTCCCTAAGTGTTAATATTTATCACATTTTAAAATCATTCTTTCTCCTTTGCTGTATCTATATATGAGTATATTTGTACTTTTATATATTTATGGTTACTATTTTATATTTTTTGTATTTGTGGTTCCTTTTTAAATATTGAATATTCTTAAAGTAATGTATAGTTTGGTAGAGAAGTGGCCTTCAGAATTAAAAAAAAAAAACCCTTTATTAGTAAAAGGCTTTTGAGTAATCTGTATGTGCGTTATACGTTATAATTACATATTATAAGGCAAAAGTTGTGATTATTTTTTCTCTCCTGCTCTTCAGTGGATCAAAATAGCATAAACCCTGGTGCATCTTAGTTGGACACCAGTGGTATAGAGAATGAACCAGGCAAGCTTGTAGAGAATAGAAAAGAGGTTTTTGATTTTTGTTTTACCAAAGCATCAGTGGTTCTTTAAAACATTTCTAAATTGAGATTATAAATTGTCAGAATGAATGGCAGCTTCACATTTGAACAAGTTTATCTGAGAGCCCTTCCTATAGCCTCCCTGATTTCACATGACATATCATTAAGTCAAGTCAAATTTGTGGTGGCCAGAATGGAAGGCACACAGCTGTCATCCCATTCCATTTTCTCGTGTCATTTCATGATGGTCCTCTGTAAGAAGTTATACTAGTAGAGAAAAATATTTCTCTAAGTTTCCTAGGAACGGCGGTAGTGGTGTTTCCTCGCTAGTAAATCCAGTTTTTTCTTTATTCCACACCGATTGGGGAAGTCTGTTTTTTTTTTTTTGAGTTGGAGTCTCACTTGGTCGCCCGGACTGGAGTGCAGTGGCCGCTTCCGGCCACCGCAGCCTCGCCTGCTGGACTCCGGCGATCCTTCCGCCTCAGCCTTTTGAGTAGCTGGAATTACAGGTGCGCGCTACCGCGCCTGGCTGATTTTTGATTTATTGTAGAGATGAGGTCTCGCTGCCCAGGCGGGTCTCGAACCCGCGGGCTCAGGCAATCCACTCACCTCAGCCTCCCAAAGGCGGGGGATTACAGGCTGAGCCACTGAGCCCGGCAAGGGAAGTCTGTTTTTACTTCAGATAGTACTTATGTTGTAACTGTGCAGAACTTATGCTTCATCATGTATATGTGGGGAGGTGCTATGCATAGTGATTGGTTCTTATGATTTTGTGTATTAGCAGTAAAATGCCACATACATGTGGCTTGCTAGTTCCAGTGTATTGTCTGGCAGCAAATGGTGCCAGTAGATTCCATAATAAGTAGGCACAGGGGATGTATGTTCCAAAAGAACCTCATCAGGGACTCTCCAGAGATAAAGAGTTTAACGTTTTGGTTCTACTCTGATTTAAAGAAGTCTTTGTAATTAAGGTAGGAAGTTAGGGTGGGGAGTAGACTTTGCAGGGTTATAAAATGGAGTCATTAAAATTGAAGTTATCTAATACAAACTCTTCCAGATCAGAAATCTCCTGTGTAGCATCCCTGATAAGTCATCGTCTCTCTTTCAGTACTATTGTTGCCTTGGCATAGTAGGGGGTACCTTACTGTGATAATTTTCCAGGCAGAAGTACCAAAGACGGATATAATTTGGTCACACTGGAGGATACTCCTTGCCAAAGGGCCTCTGCTTACTAAGCAGTCATTTGGAGGATAACTCACCAGGGCTCAGTAATAATTCAGGACTGACTCCAGAGCACTTTGGGTGAAGCAAGCTTCTAAGTATTCCCGGGCAGTCATCTGCTCCCAGACCTTGCTTCCATTCTTTAACTCCCATCCATTTCCTAAATAATTGATTTATTAATAATGAATAAGCACTATGTAAGATGGCATAAATGACCTGAATAGATACCCTTCTCAAAATGTTGCTTTCCTTTTTTTCTTCAGCCTATGTACCCCTCACTACCCCTCCTCTCCCAAACATTCTGAGTTCAAAGACTCAGAGACATGCCATTATTTTGTGTTCCTATGCAAGAAAAAAATCCTGCCAGTTAAACTGTCACATAACTGTAAAATGCACCCCAATTTCAGACATGTTAAAATGTAGAAATAAAAAATTCTCAGAATTGATGAAATGCAGCATTTCTGCTCTGTGAACCTAGTGATATTACTGAAGATTCAGCCGTTTAAACCAGAGAGATGTATTTTATTACTTTCTTCTCTTCCTCAGTGGTTACATTGTGTTCTCTCCATTCAGTAGTAGGATTGTTACAGGTGTCTAAGTGTGGAGATAAAGGCCTTATCTAGATAGAAAACATCATTTAAGAGTTGGTTGTCTTGGATAGGAAAGGTTGCAAGCCAGCTTGATGGGGCCTTTGCCGTTTCTCTTCCCCAGGCTGCTAGGAGAAATGCTGCGGTGGGCCAGTTGCTGGGATAAAGTGACTGCACATGACTATACCTAAAGCCAGCTGGTTTTTAATAACAGCGAATTGAATTAACTCAATTGGAAAAGATTGGTGGCTGCTGTCCTTATCCTGCAGATCTGCTTTAAAGAAGAGTCTGGCAGGGAGCCGGGACCTGTTCCTGGGAGAGGCAAGCAAGATGCTGCTGGAGAGGAACAATATTCATGTCTTTCTGAGACCATTTCCTTTGAAACGTGAGCTGTGGCAGGAGTTTGATTGACTGCCAAGGCACATATGAGTTGGGAAGCATTACGTGAGACATGGCAAGCCAGGGAACCCCTAGGCCATGTTTATCATATGTGTTTTAACTGACCTTTGTTGTAGAAAAAGAAAAATAGTATTGTAGGTAAAATTTGACAATCAGGAAATTTCATGCAAAAGTCCAGATTTCTAGCTTTCCTTAACAGATAAGGAGAGCCAGCGATACTGAGCCCAAATTCTAGCATAGGAACAATTGGCTGGCGCTAAGTGATGGCACACATACTCTCCTGTTTGTCATTCTCCGTAGATCACAGTGAATATATATGGAATGTTTCCTGCCTGGACCTTGGACGGCCCTGAAGTACAAAATAGAGCTCTGAGTCATTTTGGACATAGGACAGTCCTTCCCTGGACTCCTGGCACTTATGTAGTAATTCCTATTTTCTGGGTGTGGTGAGGTTTAAACAGAGATTGTAGAGTGCTTACTATATTGCTTGGCATTAAAAAAGTGCTTAGTATAATGTATTTGCATCACATATGATAAGATGAATTTATGATTTGACTAGATTATATAAGTAAATGTTTTTGTCAGCTGTTAAGAGAGCCTTAGGAGTACTCATATTTTTATATTTTTATTTGCTATATCTTAGTTTACATCTGAGGAGTACTTATTCTCACAAAAGGAGCATGAGCAGAGCAGACTGAGTGGAACACAAGTGTATGTGGATTATGATGGCATGGAGGGTCTGAACACCAAGATACATGTTAGCACTTTGTGAAAATCTCTGTGTGTGATTAATTTTTCCCTCCTGTGTTGATCCGAACCTCCTATTTGTCTACTGGAGGTACTGCAAATAGAAATAAGATCATGTGTTTGAAGCACTTGTTCATTTCTCACTGAAGAGCAGTATTCAGCAGAATATGGTGGCCACACACAGTATGGGTGCTCTGTAGCTCCTTATTTATGTCTCCACCTACTTAGCTTGTAGGAAGGGTGTACTTTCAGATAACAGGTGTCAGCTGGTTGCAGAGGGGGATGCTATTTATCTCTCCCCCATTTTTCCTTATGAATGACCTCTGAGTTGGTAATTGACAGGGATTATTGCCATTTTTTTAATCTCTGCTAGGAGGCTGCTGGAGTCTTCCCTCATTTCATTATCCCGTTATGATGGAGCAGGATCCAGAGAGCACCCAATTTACCCAGACCCAGCGAGGTAAGGCCAAAGTGAGAAATGGCACTAGGTGGGGGGGAGGGGCGGCCCTTGGGGTTGCCAAGCTGTTGAAAGTTCCGTTCTGTGCCTCTCTGGTCCTGGTGCTCTTTGACTCGTCAGTTATGGTATTGAGACAGGTGGTTCAGGTGATTGGGAAGTATTGCAGGTAAGTGAATAGTACCTCTGGTGACAGGGTTATGACTGAGCTCTTGTCTTTTGGGGCTCATTTCTGCAAGTGGGTATTAGAGGAGGGACCTAAGAAGGCCACAGGCAGTCATAGGATATTCTTTTTCTGCTGGCTAGAGAGGCTGTTACCTACAATTCAGATGAACAGCCAACGGGAACACATTTTTTTTAACTTATATGGACATTACTTACAAATTAAACAAACAGAAACCCTATTTGCTGTAATTTGAGAGAGAATTTAGAATATCAAAGGGCAGAAGTCAAACTCTTTCAGAAAGTGACTTTTTTGGAGACTACCTAAAGGAAGAGATGACTGAAGAAAAAGTAACTGAATAAAACAGGTTTGGCATTCTATTAAAATGCTTGCTTTACACTTATTAGAAGATATTTGAAAAGTTCTTGAAGAGGGAAAAAAACGAAGACAAAAACCATTCAGATGAGTTCAGCCCTTCCCAAATGCCGGTAACTGAAGACTGAGCATGGGATGTTGTTGTGTAACATTTATCTGTAGAGAGCAGCCCTCGAAGTCGTCACAGTCAGATTTCCTGATTCTGTTTGTTTTTTGAGTCGGGGTCTTAACTTTGTCACCCAGGCTGGAGTGCAATGGCACTATTATGGCTTGCTGCAACCTCAACCTCCTGGGCTCAGGCAATCTTGATTAGCTGAGACTACAGATGTGTGCCACCACACTTGGCTAATTTTTTGGTGTGTGTGTGTGTGTGTGTGTGTGTGTGTGTGTGTGTGTGTGTATGTGTGTGGCGATGAGGTCTCGCCATGTTGCCTTGCCAGGCTAGTCTTGAACTCTTGAGCGCAAGCAGTTCTCCTGCCTTGGCTTCTCAAAGTGTTGGGATTACAGGCGTGAGCCACTGCACCCATTTTTACTGATTCTGTTAGTGATCTAAAAAGTCACAACCTGCACATAAAGAGCACATTGTGAAGTTTTGGAAAAGAAAAGGGTAATTTATAATTAATTTATAAAGGGTAATTTATAATTGTGGGATTGGCAGATTAGTAATTTAGGTCAGATAAAGCTAAACGAGTTTATACTAGATTAAGAATTTCAAATCTACCTGGGAAAATCTTAGACCAAGTTGATTTCAGGAATATTAGATGATTTTATTATTGCCAGGATTACGTTGTGTTACTCTGCATTCTTTCTGAGTCCATTATCCTCTTAGTTTCTTTCCCATACCCCAGAAATGACAAATCTAAGGATCAGGGGACAGAAATTGATGATTTTAAATAGTTAGGCACCTTGGAAGACAACCGAAGAAAAGAAGTTTTTATTAGTCTCTAATTATGTTTGAAAGTTATAAGCCCTGCATATGAGAGGATACATTTTTCATGTGACTCAGTTACTTTGAAGTGCTGAGATAGAGAGAAGTTCTTGTTATGAGACAGTTTCTGTTAGGATCACAATGAGGTCTCATCCCCAGAATTTTTAACCTGGCAAATTTCAACAAAGATTTTTAAAGACTATTATTTGTTCTCCTTTCATGTAGCAAATCTGGTATTTATTTCTACTCTGATCTCTTTATCATAGAAAGTATCATACTTTGTGGTATTGGTATTTTTACCTTTTCCCCTTTGAACAGAAAATAGGCTTTTTGGAGGAGAAAGTATTCATCCTTGAAGAAAACATTTAAGCATTATTTAAGCCGGGCTCGGTGGCTCAGCCTGTAATCCCTTGCCTTTGGGAGGCTGAGGTGAGTGGATTGCCTGAAACTGTGGGTTCAAGACCCGCCTGGGCGGCGAGACCTCATCTCTACAATAAATCAAAAAATCAGTCAGGCGTGGTAGCGCATGCCTGCAATTCCGGCTACTTGGAAGGCTGAGGTGGAAGGATCGCCGGAGCCCAGCAGGTCGAGGCTGCGATGGCCAGGAGTGGCCACTGCACTCCAGTCTGGGCGACAGAGTGAGACTCCAACTTAAAAAAAAAAAAAAGAATTTATTTAAACATTAAAAATTTTTACTTGGAACACTTTAGGATTGTTTGATGATTTTTCAGCTCTTCTAGGAGGATGATTGTTATTACTTCATTATTGTTTGATTTCTTTTTCCTCTTAGGCTTCACCCTATACAATATGTGTAGGTCGAAACTTTTGTGAGACATCTTTTCAGTGTTCAGATCCTTAGTTTCCCTCTGGATACCTAAAAGGACAGGGATAGGAGTACTTGTATTTAATAATTGTGTCAGGAATCCCCTTGGTTTGTTTTTTTTTAAACCATAGTTTCAGAGCTTGGGGAGTTCTTATCCTATTGTGGAATTAAACAACTGGGGTTACCTAGTGCTGAAATTTTGCCCCTACATAAAAGGGCAACCTTTATTATCATTAGCATTAACACTATTGCTACCTTTATCACCAATAATATTATAATTTTTCTATCACTTAGTGTAGGTTATAAATTGAGGAGTGAGTATATTCATGGTCACTTTTCAGAATCAGTTCCAAAAAAAAGATCTTCTTTCTCCTCGTGGAATTTTTCTCTGTTACATTCTTTTCTAGTCTGATTGACTTGAGAATTTAACCATGGTGCTTGATTTGTGCTGGAAGATTTCTGTATATTGGGTTGATAAAAGAACAACACACAAGCATTGTCTTCTGTTTGTTGAAAATACAGGATTCCGTGATTCATCCTTGCAGAATGCATGGGAACAGAAACTCAGACAGATAATGAACATTTTACCAGTTGAAGCACTTATGAAATAACTCATGTACTCTGATTATCTTGGCCAAGGCTTCTGTGCATCCCATGCCCACTTGCTATATAAAGACAATTTGAATTCATTGGTCCATAGCACAGATTTTTGAGTTCCAAAGATTGTTACCTGGTCTGCGTGGGGATTTTATCTGTTGGTTGGCCAGAAGGACACCACTTCTGATGACAGGCATTTCAGAGGCAGCCTCTGTTCCTATAGCAATTGACTTTGGCTTGGGTCAGTAGACTCACTAAAGACCTCTTTGCAAGATATTTGCAAATATATTTTGTACCATTTGGATATAACTATTTCTGTTTACATTCTCAGTTTTTTCAGATTTCTATGAAAAACAACCTCAGAAGGTATATGCTTTTTTCCTTTTATAGTCAAACATTATAGAAATATATAATATGAAAAAGTCCCCACGAATCATCTTAGAACTACTGTGTCTCGTTATGTTTTTTCCTCATCACCGAAACATATTTTAAGATATGTATTAGTATATACAGACCATTCAATTTTTCCCCCACTTACCGTTTTGTTTTAGAGGGCTTTCCTTGTGCGTATGTAGGGATAATTTATTCTTTTTAATCACTGCATAGTATTTCTTTGTATGGATATAATTAATTTGTTACTGGACATTTGGGTTCTCGGTTTTTCATGAACGCTGACAGTGTTGCAAAAGAACTTTCATGTATATTTATTTGCTATATATGCCTGTATCCTTGTTTATTTCTGTAAGATAGAGTTCCTAGTGGAATTATTGAGTCAGAGTGTGTGCCTCTGGCAGCTTTCATGTCTTGAAATTTCTTAGCAGTTCATAACCTCATAATAATGACGGTATGGGATATGGAAGAAAACATAAGAAAGAAGATTGTGGGGAATTGTTTGGAGCACTAGAAGTTTTCATGGAGTAGCAAGACACTAAGGCCATAGTTTGAAGAATAGAGACCTAAGCTGATTACTTGGATAGCCAGAGAATAAAGGTGAACAGCTGTTACCTTCTATATTGTTAAGTGTCCATGTAGCCTCTGATGCTCTGATTGTAAGAAATAGAAAATAGAAAAGTCTCTTTTTTTCTGTTAGATTTTCTGTTCCCCCAAGTATATTTCACTCTCAGTCTCTGTCCTGAATATTTTTTCCATGTCACAAATATCTGTGATTAATATGTAAGGGAGAGAGATAAGAGGTTCCAAGAACTTGTTCTAAGGCACTAGGACAGATCTGTAGCTATGTGTACTTGTTGGAGAAGAAAGAAATCCTGGTGATACCTGCGGATGCCTTCTTCAATCCTGTAAGGCTTACCATCTCCTGGCCTGTTTTCTCATCTATAAAATGAAAGACTAGATGATTGCCAAGGTCCCTTTTATTTCTTATATTTTGTGTATGGATGGTGATCAGGAAAAAGCTGTGAATCTCTGTAAAGAGCACCCCAAGAGGCTAAAAGGGTCCCCTCAGGAAGCTAGAAAGAAAGATCTGATGTTATCCTCTTGGTAAGGGCAACTCTTCCTCAGAAGATGATTGATTAAACTGCCTGTTTGCCTTATCTCAGAAGAGAAACACTGGTGATAGTCTCATAAGCATACTCTGCTGTACAACCCTCCTGGTGAGTTAAATGCCCTTTATTTTTCATGTCTCTGGAGTTCGCCTCAGCAGGGAGATACCATGGGAGAGCTAGATTTACTGTCACAGTATTCCCCACATTAGTGCTAGTTTGTGTTTGTCCATCTCTGTCTCTCTCAGATTATCTCCTGCTGCATACTACGCCCAGAGGATGATCCAGTATCTCTCACGGAGAGACAGTATTCGCCAGCGCTCCATGCGCTACCAACAGAACCGTCTCCGTTCTTCCACCTCCTCTTCTTCCTCAGACAACCAGGGTCCATCAGTAGAGGGAACCGACTTGGAATTTGAGGACTTTGAGTAAGTACATACTCAGCTTGCTTTCTTCCCTTTTTCCTCCCAAGCTATGAGTGCTTCCAAGTTGGCTATCGTCTGAGCAACAATGGTGGACATTCTTGCTGCCAAACCCTAAGTTATTATTTGTGAGTAACAGGCTGGGGTGAGGGATGAAGGGTTAGAATGCCCAGAGCACTCCCACTTCTGTCAGTTGCATTGCTGATTCACTGGAGCCTGTGGACAGAGACAGCCATTGGGCCCCAGGCCAGAGTGAGGATGATGACTGCTTCTCAGGCTGCATTTTAATTTCCGTTTGCATGTACAGTGACTGTGGGCTATCTTTTCATGGACTGTCTTCATTACTTCAGGGAGGCTGGAGGGTTGGTGGTTTTCTCTTAAGCAGAATAGCTGTGGAGATGCTTTATTTTGAAATACTTGGATTTCCCTAAAAGGTGGGTTTTCTCTCTTAGTAACCTGATCAGACTGACTCTTAAGATCCTATTCCCTTGCCTAAACCATCTCGGTCTCCCCCTCTTCATGCCCCATTCACGATCTTTTGAAAGCTACCTATCAAATTAATGTGGTGGGTTGAGAGGTGATTCCTTGCTTCTTTTGTTTTGTTTTGTTTTGTTTTGTTTTGAGTGGCTGGTGGGAGGGACATGGGGGACGGGTGAACTAAAGAGGCAGTGTTAGCCCCAGGTTCCTGAATTGAAGTTCACCAACCTTACTGCTGGGTGTTGCATTCTCCCACCTGCTGCTCTTGACCTTTCTAACCATTCCTTGTGTTTCTTTTAATCCTGACATGGAGCTTTCCTGGCTTCTGTCAACTGGACATTTGTTTCTTGTTTTCTTATATTTTGGTATTCTTAAACTTGCAAAGCAAGAGAAAAAGGAGATGATTCAGCATTTTTCCTCTTCCTTCTTCATTGGTGTTTTGGAACAACCTGTCAGTCACTTCTCCCCACCTATCTTGATGTAGCCCAGTCATGTCTGGGGTCTTAAGCATTCTTGCCTTACCCCAAGCCTTTGTTTTCTTCCTTAACTAAGTGGATAGTTTCTCACAAACCATCTTGCAGTAGAGCTTTATGATGTGTTTGAGAAGTCTCTTTGTCCGAAAGGACTAAGAAAGTAGGAACAACCTTTGTACCTTTGTACATTGCCTTCCTGATGTTATCACATAACGTACTAGTATTTGCGTTCTTAGAAGCAAAAGGAGGGCAGGTGTGGTGGCTCATGCCTGTAATCCCAGCACTTTGGGAGGCAAAGGCAAGAGGATTGCCTGAGCCCAAGAGGTTCGAGACCAGCCTGGGCATTTTGGCAAGACCTCGTCTCTACAATAAACCAAGAAAAATTAGCCAGGCATGGTGGTACATGCCTGTACTTCCAGCTGTTCGGAAAGCTGATGGGGGAAGGATCACCTGAGCCCAGCAGGCTGAGGCTGCGGTGGCCGTGAGCGTGCCACTGCATTCCTGTCTAGGCGACAGAGTGAGACTCTGACTCAAAGAAGAAGCATCAGCAAAAGGAAAACTAAGTGCAGGTTTATTTGTCTGAGAAAGTTGTAAATGTGAAAGAAATTCAGGAATGACCTGAAGCAGCTGTGGTGTGACAGATGGAGCAAGGGTCTTGGTCTTCTCCTGTCACCATGGAGGAAGAACAGAGGTACTTTCTGACTCCCAGCCTGTGTCCTTCTCTCTTCTGTGCACGCAAAGATGAGGTGTGTGCATACATCAGCAGTGAAGCTAACAGTGTCTCCATTCCCTTAGCCTGGCAGACACTTGTAGTGAAATATGTTTTCCTGAGATACTACGATTTTCCCAGCACCACAGTTTATTCGGGGAAGCAGTTTAAACATATGCGCCAAGGCTGCTGGCACTTAGTGCTGCTGAAAAGTCTGGGTGACTTTCTCTCAGCAATCCTGTGGAGCCCTGGTAATTGGTGCTGTGGATTGCCTAGTCCTTTTTCCATGCACGCTTGGAAAGCTGTGTTATTTTTGCAGTAGTGAAATGTGGGGCTGATGCCTTTAAGCTGTATCTTGCCTCGTGACTTGTCCTTCAAAAGGGAGTTCTGGGTTAGTTTAAAATGTTCTGTTCTCATCTTACCTTCCTTTTCTTCTGCTACCACCTCCTCTCTCTCCCCTTCCCTCCCCTTCGATTTTCCTGTGTCAGACTGCCTCCTCCGTGTGCTCCCCCCAGCCCACCTGTGCGCTCTCCCCCATACCCCTGGCTTAACCATGACCTGAGTTTACATTGCCTTCCAAACCTTTCATGTACTAACTTACTGTTGTTTTTTTCTTAGGGGGTCTTGTATTGCTCCTTGGTTAGTAACAATGGACCAATTTCTCTAACGCCTTCCGCAGGTGTTTGCCTTTCTTTTAGGCTGATGCAGACCAGAATCTTGTTTTTAATAGCAGGGTGGGTTAGTCTCTTCAACATTAGTAGTCCAGGTCTTCTAGTGAAGAAAGTCCTGGCTGGTTGATACTGTTTATTCTTTGGCTCCTTCTCTGCCTTCTCCCTGTACTGTAAACTGAGTGCTGCTTGTGGTTGCTCCTCTTAATCTCTAGGTGCTCTGAGAAGAGAGAGTTAGAAATAAGAAATGTACCAGTCCATTTAAATCTCTCTGACCCAGTGTTCTTCCTTAGCTTTGATAACTAGAAGGAAAGTTAGAGGTTTGTACAGTCAAAACTTATAGTTTCTTCAGGTATAAAGAGGCAAGTAAGATAGATGTAGCCTGAAATTTTCCTAAAATTAGAGTACCATTCAGAGAGATTGTTCTTACTGGGTTTCCTCACCTTCAAGCACATCATGCATCTGTCTTTGTGACCTCTCTTTGACCTCTTCACTCTCCTGTTTGCCAAGTCATAAATCATTTTTGCCATTTTTGGGCTTTTCCTATCCAGGTGTACCAAGTCTTCAGAAAATCAAAGGAGACATTACTCAGATCTCATCTTTTAGGGCTCTTTTCCACTTGCCCAAATCACATTGCTAACATTAGAGAACAGGAGCAAGCATATTTAGTGTCTGACCTTTATTGTTCTGCTGATTTTAAAAATGAAAGCCCTAGCCGGGCTCGGTGGCTCAGCCTGTAATCCTGCGCCTTTGGGAGGCTGAGGTGAGTGGATTGCCTGAGCCCGTGGGTTCAAGACCCGCCTGGGCAGCGAGACCTCATCTCTACAATAAATCAAAAAATCAGCCGGGCGTGGTAGCGCTTGCCTGTAATTCTGGTCACTTGGAAGGCTGAGGCGGAAGGATCGCCGGAGCCCAGCAGTTCGAGGCTGCGGTGGCCGGGAGCGGCCACTGCACTCCAGTCTGGGTGACAGAGTGAGACTCCAACTCAAAAAAAAAATAAAAAAATGAAGGCCCTTTTGAGCTCTTCCACAAGCTTGCTGTGGAACAAGATCATCAAGGTTTGGGAGGATGACTTTGGAGGCTGGTCAATATCAGGTTAAATTTTCTGTTCTTTTGGCCATCTTCTTAGGCAGGCATCCTCTCCTCCTTTTCATCTCCATCTGCTATGAGGATTGAGACTGCAGGTTCCCTGTGTTTATGAAAATGCACAAACAAGACATCCAGAGACCTGCTGTCAGCAGGTCTCTCCTGAAGCCTTTAGCAGCTGTCTTTGCATAAAGATGTTCGTAAGCAGGGTAAAGGTGTGACTGACTGTGACATTGCTGTCTGCCTGCTTTCAAGCCCAGACCATTTACTAGAATGTAGATGGCTAATAAACATAAGGCAGATTCCCATTTTTCATGTTCACTATCCCTGTGGGAAGAAGAGTGGGGATTATAAAGCCCAGGTTAAGTACTGTGTCCCAGTATTTGCCAAAGCCTGCAAAAGAGGTGTTATGTATGCCTTTAGGACTGTTGTTCAGCTATGCTTGCCCCTTGTTATTTTATCTGTTATTCTAAGTGTGATTATAGATTGGGTATAGTGGCTCAAGTCTGTGATTTAGCTCTTTTAGATGCTGAGGTGGGAAGATTGCTTAAGGCCAAGAGTTTGAGACCAGTCTGGACAACATAGTGAGACCCACATCTCTACAAAAAATTTTAAGAAGTTATCTGGGCGTGATGGCACATACCTGTAGATATAGCTACTCAGAAGGGTGAGGCAGTAGGATAACTTGAGCACAGGAGTTCAAGGCTGGAGTGAGCTGTGATCACACCACTGTACTCCACCCTACGTGATACAACAAATCCCAAAAAAATGAATGAATGAGCAGGCACAGTGGCTCATGCCTGTAATCCCAGCACTTTGGGAAGCTGAGGCAAGAGGATTTCCTGAGCCCACGGGTTCAAGAACAGCCTGGGCACCTTGTCGAGACCCTGTCTCTAAAACAACAACAACAAAAATAAATAAATAAAATAGCTGGGTGTGGTGGCACACGCCTGTAGTTCCAGCTACTTGGAAGACTGAGGCGGAAGAATCGTCTGAACCCAGCAGGTCGAGGACTGCGGTGGCTGTGAGGTGCCACTGTACTCTAGCCTAGGTGACAGAGTGAGACTCTGACTCAAAAAAAAAAAAAAAAAAAGAAAGGAATGAATGAATGAATGAATGTAATTATAATTCTACAATCATCCCCTGTTCATATTCCTGTTTCCTGCCTCTTTCCATAGGCATTTTGCCTTCTAAGCCAAAGGATACCCTAGCAAAGGCCTTGCTAATGGCAGAACTAGAGAAGTTTCAGATTAGATCAGCTAGAAGTATTTCCATCATACATACCAGCTACTGGGTAATTACATGCAACATCTTAAAAATTGTTGCCAGCATAGATGAGAGCAATACTTTCATTCACAATTGTGACACTGTGCTATATGAAAGGGGACCCCAAAAAACTGGAATTATCTTTTGGTGGGTGAGCACCTTGTAGTATAGGCATCCCCCTAGGTAAGTATTCTAGGAACCCATTGACATCAGTGTACCAGTTAGTGTTGTTTTGAGAGACTGCATTCCGCTTCAGTGAATTTTTGTTAGATATTCTTTTATCACTTTTGTCCATTTCATGATGAGTGATTTATGAGCACACCTGCCCACACTGCACTGAGCGCTCAGCAGTTTTTGACCAAAAACGGCATGACCACTGTGTTCCACTCTCCCTATTCATCTGATCTTGCTTTGAGTGACTTTTTTTTGTTTCCCTGGATGAAAAAAGTCCTCAAAGGGAAACGTTTTGCTGATGTGGAAGAGGTGAAATTAAAAAAACGGTAGAAGCACTAAAAGGCATCAAAATGGATGAGTTAAAAAAAACTGTTCTGAGCGGTGGAAAAAACATCTTTTTTTATATGTATTGCATAAAACGGAGACTACTTTGAAGGTGACTGAAGTTTAAACATGTACGAATAAATAATAAATTTTTTATAAATAAATTCCAATTTATTGGGTGGTCCCCCTTATACTTTGGATTTCTACCTGGGAAAAATATCTCAGTCAGAATTCTTGTCTTTCAGCCTTAAGATGAAGTGTTTTCAGGACAATTGCATTCATTTTCTTAACTCTTCTAATTTACCTAATTTATCTGGATCCCCTTTATGCAGAAATCCATGTTGCAACCAAATTTAATCTCACTTTATTGCCCTTTACTTTATTGCACTTTGCAAGTATTGTGGGGTTTTTTTTTTCTAAATTAAAGATTTGTAGCAACCCTGTGCTGAATAGTCAGCGCTACTTTTCCAACAGCATGTATTCATTTTGTGTCTCTCTTTTACATTTTGATAATTCTTGCAATATTTCAGACTTTTTCATTATTATATCTGTGATGGTGATTTGTCATCAGTGATCTTTGATGTGACTATTATAATTGTGCCATTAGCCATGCCCGTATAAGAACAGCAAACTTAATTGATAAATATGTATATTTTAACTGCACCCCTGACCAGCCATTCCCCCATCTCTCTCCTTCTCCTCAGGCCTCCTTATTCCCTTGGATATAACACTACTGAACTTATGCCAACTAATAACCCTACAATGGCCTCTAAATGTTCAAGCAATAGGAAGAGTCACATATCTCTCACTTTACGTCAAAAACTAGAAATAATTAAGCTTAGTAAGAAAGGCATGCTGAAAGCTGAGAGATCCCGAAAGCCAGGCTTCTTGTGCTAAACAGTTAGCCAACTTGTGGATACAAAGAAAATATTCTTTAAGAAAATTAAAAGTGCTACTTTGGTGAACATATGAATAATAAGAGAGCAAAACCATCTTATTGCTGATGTGGAGAATAGTGATCTGGTTAAAAGATCAAACTAGCCACAAAATTCCTTAGCTAAAACCTAATCCAGAGCCTAACTTTCTTTAATTTTGCAATGGCTGAGAAAGGTGAGGAAGCTGCAGAAGAAAGGTGTGAAGCTAGCTGAAGTTGATCCATAAAGTTTGAGGACAGAAGCCATTTCTATAATGTAAAAGCACAAGGTGAAGTAGCAAGTGCTGATGGAGAAGCTGCAGCAAATTCTCCAGGAGATCTAGTAACTGATAATGGTGACTGCACTAAACAACAGATTTTCAGTATAGATGAAGCAGCCTTCTATTGTAAGAAAATGCCATCTGGAACTTTTCATAACTAGAGAGAAGAAGTCAGTGCCTTGTTTCAAAACTTCAAAGGACAGGCTGGCTTTCTTTTTAGGGGGTAAAACAGCTGATGACTTTATTAGTTCTCAGGGATAGTTCTGAAAATCCTCGGGCCCTTAAGGATTATGCTAACTCAACTCTGTATGTTTTCTATAAATGGAACAAAAAATCCTGGATAATAGCACATCTGTTTACAGCATGGTTTACTGAATATTTTAAGCCCACTGTTGAGACCTACTGTTCAGGAAAAGAAAGATTCCTTTCAAAATATTACTGCTCATTGACAGTGCACCTTGTCACCCAGGATCTATGATGGAGATGTACAAGGAGATTAATGTTGTTCTTATGCCTGCTAACACAGCATCCATTCTGCAGCTTATATATCGAGTAATTTTGACTTTCAAGTCTTACTCTTTAAGGAACACACTTTTGTATGGCCATACTGCATAGCTAGTGATTCCTCTTATGGTTTGGGCAAAGTAAATTGAAAACTTCTGGAAAGGATTCACCATTCTAGATGCCATAAGCATAATAATAATTCATGGGATAAGGTAAAAATATTAACATGATCAGGAGTTTAGAATAAGTTGATCTCAACCCTCATGAATGACTTTGAGGGGTTCAAGATTTAACTGGAGGAACTAACTGCAGATGTGGTAGAAATAGCAAGATACCTAGAATTAGAAGTGGAGCCTGAAGATGTGACTGAATTGCTGCCATCTCACGATAAAACTTGAATGGATGAGGAATTGCTTCTTATAGATGAGCAGAGAAAGTAGTTTCTTGAGATGGACTCTACTCCTGGTGAAGATACTATGAACACTGTTACAATGACACCAAAGGAGTTAGAATAATTACATAAACTTAGCTGATAAAGTAGTGGCAGGGTTTGAGTGGATCAACTCTAATTTTGAAAGAAAGAGTCAATGTGGCAAACTTCGTTGTTGTCTTATTTTCAGAAATTGCCACAGCCACCTTAGCCTACAGCAACCACCTCCCTGATTAGTCAGTGGCCATCAATATCGAAAGCCAGAAAGCCAGGCTTCTTGACCCTCCACCAGCAAAAAAATATGACTTGCTAAAGACTCAGGTGATCATCAGTATTTTTAAGTAATAAAGTTGTGTGTTTTTTTTTTTTTTGTAAGAGAGAGGGAGTCTTGCTGTGTCTTCCAGGCTGAAGTATAGTAGCATGGTCATAGTTCATTGTAAACCTTGGACTCTTAGGCTCAATCATCCTCCCATTTCAGCCTCCTGAGTAGTTGGGACTACAGGCACATGCCACCATGCCTGACTAATTTTTCTTATTTTTTGTTAAGTCAGGGTTTTACTATGTTTGCCCAGTCTGGTCTGGACCTCCTGGGCTCAAGCAATCCTTCTGCCTTGGCCTCCTAAATGTTGGAATTGCAAGGTTGAGACATTGTGCCCTGTAATAAAGTATTTTTAAATTAAAAATACTGTATTTTTTAGACATAATGCTATTCTACACATACTGGACTATATAGTAGAGTGTAAACATAAGTTCTGTATGCACTGGGAAACAAAAGAAATTGTGTGACTCACTTTATTGCGATATTTACTTTATTGCAATATTTTTTTTTTTTTTGAGTTGGAGTCTCACTCTGTCACCCAGACTGGAGTGCAGTGGCTGCTCCCGGCCACCACAGCCTCGACCTGCTGGGCTCCGGCGATCCTTCCGCCTCAGCCTTCCAAGTAGCTGGAACTACAGGTGCGCGCTACCACGCCCAGCTAATTTTTTAATTTTATTTTATTGTAGAGATGAGGTCTCACCAAGTTGCCCAGGCAGGTCTTGAACCCGTGGGCTCAGGCAATCCACTCACCTCAGCCTCCCAAAGTGCTGGGATTACAGGCTGAGCCACCGAGCCCGGCTGACTTTATTGCAATATTTACTTTATTGAGGTGGTCTGGAACCAAACCTGCAATATCTTTGAAGTATGCCTGTGTGCAAAAATGTTTAGTTGTGAGTATAGCAGTTATTTCTGGGTACCAGAGATACCTTCTGGTTCCTTAGTTTAGCATGATGTGTTCTAGCAATAAAATGTACACATGTATAGAGGAGCCTCATGCAGGAAGAGCTTCTCCTTTTATGGTCCCCTTCTAGCCAAGAAGGTATTAAAAGGTCTTGTTGGTGTTTGTTGTAGCTGAGGAGAGGCTGTTACTCAGTTCTGCCATCTGACTGGGTGTGGCATAGGGAAGGTGCTTGCCTTTAGTTCACAATTTAATATCCTTCATCTGCTCCTTTGATATAACTGAAATCTAGATGAGCTGTGGAAAAGAAAATATGTTAGAAATCACTTCATACTACGCTTATCCCGATAGGCTTGTGAAGCTCATGTATTTACCTGTAAGAACTCAAGTTCTCCTAGCTAGAAATTCCAGCAGAGTAAAGCTACATGTCCTTGATAGTGCTTGCACTTCTTCTGATTCTGGAATTTCCAGGACTTCTGTGGGAGTCAATGACTAGTCTCTGATAACAGAAACATACCTTGTAGCTAAGAAAGGGAATGGTAGTTTTGGCAATTGAAATCTTCTTTCATTTGAAATAGAGTTCCCTTTGTGTTTTCCTTTGACTAACAAACCACAGACTCTAATAGAAGTGCAAGGCCAGACACGGTGACTCATGCCTATAATCACAGTACTTTGGGAGGCCCAGATGAGAGGATTGCCTGGGCCCAAGGGTTTGAGACCAGCCTGGGCAACTTGGTGAGACCTTGGCTCTATAATAACAACAACAAAAAATTAGCCAAGCATGGTGATGCGGGCCTGTAGTTCCAGCTACTTGGAAGACTGAGGCAGAAGGATGACCTGAGGCCAGCAGGTTGAGGCTGTGGTGGCTGTGAACATGCCATGGCACTCCAGCCTGGATGACAGAGTGAGACTCCAACTCAAAAAAATATATTAAAAGTGCAAGAGAAATGTTAAGGAAACACTGTAAAGGTATTTTGTTTATGGACTGGCACCTGTTTAAGCAGTTAGGAATGAGCCACCCATCTACATTGATTGAGTGGTGCTACTGTACAGAGTTAGCTGTGAAAGTGGGATGAGATTAAAAGCTGTTTTTTTCCTATTTACCAGAGAATTTTAAATAATCTCACTTACTTGGTTTTTGTAGTTGATTATTTTTACAAAGTAGCTTATAAAAGAGAAGGATGTAAGTCTTAAAATAGGGTCTTTCTCTCTCTCTCTCTCTCTCTCTCTCTCTATATATATATATATATATATATATATATTTCTAGAAGTATATATAAGTGTGTATATATACTTATAAGTATATATATAATAAGTATATAAATATATATATACTTATATATATAAGTATATATATATATAAGTATATATATATATAAATATATATATATATACACACACACACACACATACTTAGGAGAAAGGCAAGTACAGTAAGTCCTCCTTGAAAACTGAAACTTTAAGTGAAGCAACTATAATGAAACCAGTTTTACTATAGGGTAATTGATATAAACAAGAGTTAAGTTCCTATAGTGTATTTCTGATTATAAAAACATCACCAAACATCTCAAGAAAGACGCAAAACACTTCTAAAATTAAACATTGAAATAAATGTGACCTATATATAACTATATAATCTTTAAGAAAGATTAAGAAAAACACCTAAGATAACAATTTACTCAATTTTTGGTGAACCAGCCAGTGGTAGTGTTTGTAGTGGTGGATTAAATCAAGGAATAAATGTTTGCAAGGTGAAAATTATAAGGAGCACCTCCTAACACCATGCAGTTCAAAATTAAACAGTAACAAGTATGGTGGGCTTGCTGAGCATTTTCATACATCATCGTTTATTGTTATGTATTTGTGTAATTATTATGTACTTTATAAATTTTTATTTTGCAGTTATTTGTATTAATGTATCTATTTTCCAACCCACTTTTTTCAGTTCAGTCTTATAGGTGGCTGTAGCCTGTTCTATCAACTCAGGGCAGAGGCAGAGGACCAGCCCTGGACGTGATGCCATTCCATTGCAGGACACACTCATACACTCAGATTGTGGCATTCTAGACAAACCAGTTCACCTAATGTGCACATCTTTGAGATGGGGGAGGGAACCAGAGTACCCAGAGAAAACCCACGCCCACACCCACATGGGGAGAACGTGCAAACTCTACAACAGGCAGTGGCCCTGGCCAGAAATTGATTTTTTTTTCCCTCATCAACATTATACAAAATGATGTTGACCGAAACTATGATATTTGAGTACCAGCTATAACTGCATAATCATGGAAACATGAAATAACATGAAGTATTTTGGGAACTGTGTTGTTTATAGGTGTGGCTAAACTGCAGAGTCCCAGATGTATGACAGAAGATTGGCCCCTAGAGTTAGAGTGGTACCAGAAGTTAGAGAGTCCGTGTGACTTGCAGAGGAGCTGAATTTATCCCATAGGTGAGAGGGAGTCATTGAAGTGCTTTAAGCTATGGAATAACATGATCAATTTCCACATAAGTTTCTGAAAAGGTAGACTATAATAAGTTACCAGTAAAGTAATAGGAGAGCATTGTATGAAGGGAGGGAGTATTGGGGGACATGTGAGAAGGCTTCATGAATTTGAGCTGGTCATTGAATCTTAAATATAGGACTGACAGAGGAATTGTTGTGGAGGATGGTTATAGGGAAGGAGATTCTAGATAAATAGAATGGCTTAAGTAAAAGCCCAGAGACAGGAGATTTCCATGGTTTATTCAGGAACCCTGAATAGATCTGCGGCTAGAGATATGGAGTCTTTGTGATAGGAGAGACATATCAGAAAGCCCTGACCAGCACAGGTTGGTCTCAAACTCTTGAGCTCAAGCAATCCTCCTGCCTTGCCCCTCAAAGTGCTGGGATTACATATGTGAGCCACTGTGCCCAGCCTCTTCTTTGATGTGAATGGCCTGGAATGCCTGGCTGAGAGGTTTAGACTTTGTCTGGGGCCAGTCATTATCCAATATGTATTTTAGGCAGCTAACTGTGATAGCACTGGTTAAGGTGACCTAAAGTGGCAAGTGTTCTAGTGCTGGACAACCAGTTAGAAAGCAGTGGGCATAGTACAGGCGAGGATATGTGGGGGTTGAATTGTAAGTACTGGGTATATATATAAGAGGCCTTGGTGTTTTCTGAGTGTGGCCTGTTTGTAAATGTGTGTGTGTGTTTGGGGGGTGGGTGGGGGTGGAATGAGCTTCCTGAGAGCACAGCCATCTTACTTTTTGTCCTTTTTGACTCTTACTGGAGCCACTTTTGAACTATGTTTATAAATTAGCAAGTGACTCCTAGAACAGCAGTGATTGGAATTGAGATGACTTGTCAGTGCTGGCCTGACAGCTATTGTCTGGGGTATAGCCCTCGGTTGTGGTCTTGGCTGAGCCTGTGATTTGTCATCTGATCTTTAGCAAGCCCTTTCCCATCCTACGCTCCAATGTCTATCTGTAAAATGAGATTAGATAAACTCTGAAAGTTTCTTTTAGCCTTAAGCTTCTTGGACCTTTTTTTTTAAATAAAAAAAAATTTTTGAGTTTTTTGAGTCGGAGTCCCACTTTGTCACCCAGGCTAGAGTACATTGGCATGATTACGGCTCACTACAGCATTGAATGCCTAGGCTTAAGCAATTCTCTTGCCTCAGCCTCCCGAGTAGCTGAGGCTAAATACATACCCACCTGAATTCTAGCTCAACTATGGAGTATTTTGGCCTATTGTTTAGAAATGTATAATATTGCTTTGGAATTAATACTTTGGATTCTAGAATTAGAATTACTGGACATGAAAATACATATGGCTGGGCGCAGTGGCTCATGCATGTAAACCCAGCACTTTGGGAGGCCAAGGTGAGAGAATTGCCCGAGCCGACAGTTTTGAGACCAGCCTGGGCAATTTAGTGAGACCTCTTCTCTACAGTAAATCAGAAAATTATCTGGGCATGGTGGCATATTCCTGTAGTTCCAACTACTTGGAAGGCTGAGGTGGAAGGATCACCTGGGCACAGCAGGTTGAGGCTGTGGTGGCTGTGAGCAGCGTGCCACTGTACTCCAGCCTGGGCAACAGAGTGAGACTCCGACTCAAAAAGGAAAAAAAAAGAAAGAACATTTGTTATGGGGAGTGCAGAGAAGGCAAAGAAAATGGAAAATGTCTGGATTATGCCTGGGCTTAGAATGAGAAAATACAAAAGGAAAGAATTGCACAGCTGGGGCCTGGGAGGAGAAAGACATAACCCTTAGATTTATATACTCATTTTTTTAACCATAAAATGCACAAAAGGAATATGGATTTGCATCATGTAGGCAGATGAAATTAAAAGGTGGCATAAGGAAGGAGAAGAATTTGTAAATGGTAATTATCTCTTAAATATTACTGTTCCTTGGAGAAAAATGAAGACTCTGCAGTTCCAAGAGACCTATGCTTTTAGCTATCCCCTGTGAATAGTATCAACTGGGACTGTGCCTCCCTTCCAGAAATCTAAGCCCTTGCACTTGTGCATCGTCCTTGAAAGTAGAGACTGGGACCTCAGTTCCTAACTAACAACGGACTTGACCAAGATTACTGTGCCATCCAGGGACGGGAATACCGACTAGGCCTTCTGTTGTCTGGAGATTGAATAGAAACAGAGAAGCTTAGGGAAACAAGGATTTTTTTTTTAATAGTCTAATTTTCAGCAAAGTCAACTGTACTGTCAAGATGACAGTGGCCTTTTGAGCTTTTTACTGCAAGTGCTTCATTTATAAAGGCCCAAGTCAGAGCTGTTTGTCACTGAGGGGCAGTGACAACCCGACTGTCTGGTCAGGACTCAGACAGCAGTCTGTAGGTGCATTTTTCATTCCTTTAAATTATAGCCTCTCTCTGAGACAATTAATCCTGGGTGTTTAGCAAAAGAGTTGCTGCTGTGCTTCTATATTCTGGAAATATCTTCTTGTATTTAGTACTTGTCTTGGATCCTTGGTTGCTTGAAGGGGTTTTTTTTCTGGTCAAATTTTTTATAAGAAAATATTTTTTTCTCTCACTCCTTCTTAAATACCCCTCTGAGAGTTAATCAGAGATGCACAGAGTTCAACAACTGGGAAAGCCATTAATAACCCAGCCAGCTTCTATCCTGCTGGCTTAAAGGCAGCTTCTGGCTGTTGAAATTGATGAGGATTTCTCTGGTGTTTCCCTGAACAGTATTCCTCCTGTGTTGGAGGAACAATACCAGCTTATTTGTATATTCTGTTCTTTTAAAAAAATCCCCACCCTTGGAAAGAATGTTGGCTATGTTATGGTAGATGCCAGTGCTAGCACCCTTCATTATTCCTAAGGTAAATGTCACCCAGACTCTGCCTTTCTCCTACTTTTCATCTGATCGACATCTTCCAGTTCACTCATATTCAGTCTCTACCCAACTAATTTTACTTTCTTCTGTCTCATCGAGTCTTGCTTTATGTTGACCTGTGTCAGCACTGAAGTGAGTGGCAGAATCTGTGTAATTTTCTAAATACATCTTAAGTCCTTTTAATTTCTTTGCTTTCTTGGAAGTCTTACCATTATCCCTCTCCCCTTGCTTCAGTTCTCCCCCAGATATCTTCTGCATCGCAATTTTTTTCCACATCTCAGCTCCTTAACTCTGAATCCTCTCTTCTTTCTAGACTGTAGAATCTAGAAAGTTACCTTTTCTGCCTTTAGTCTTCAGATCTGTGCCTTTGGTCTAGGACTTGGGTGGGCCAGAACTAAGACTGAGGGCCTTTCCCCCTTTCTTGTCTTATTTGTCCTTTTTTGTGCATTATACCCTTTGCAACCTCACTCATTCCTATTTCTAAGTTTTTCTTGGTTAGTAAATGCTTGAGTTGTTTTGTTTTAGGCCGTTTTCTCTTAGAGGTCTGTGAGTTTTTTCTCCCATAGGCAACATCTCATATTGTGTGTTTACCATGCTTCACATTTTTCCAGTCATGCTGGATCCTATTCTGTCATTTTTGCTACTTTCCTAGAGTTCTCAACACTTTCGTTTAAAAATCTCTACATTTTATTGAGATGCCATTTAGCTCCTGCTTCCCTATTCTTAGCTAAGATCTTAAATAGGCTGAGGACCAGCAGATGTACTTCCACCTATATAATATATTGCCTCTTTTATGATGCCTAATATAACCTTCAGTCTGAGACTTTGCTTATATATGAGCCAGTTGATTTCATTCTTTTTTTTTTTTCCTTGAGTTGGAGTCTCACTCTGTCACCCAGACTGGAGTGCTCCCGGCCACTGCAGCCTCGACCTGCTGGGCTCCGGCAATCCTTCCGCCTCAGCCTTCCAAGTAACTGGAACTATAGGTGTGCGCTACCACACCCAGCTAATTTTTTATTTTATTGTACAGATGAGGTCTCACCAAGTTGCCCAGGTGGGTCTCGAACCCGCGGGCTCAGGCAATCCACTCACCTTGGCCTCCCAAAGTGCTGGGATTACAGGCTGAGCCACTAAACCCGGTCCCCTGAGCGCTTTGTCAGCTGCTCAGTACTATCCAGTGAACAGCTTCTTCTTCCCTGCTCTTCATCCCTGCTAGTACCAGGTAGAGTAATGTCTGTTATCCAGATAGGTCTTTGGACCTTGCAGGAGCACACTGTCCACTCTGTAATGTGATTCTGGAAAGGCCAACTCTCATAACTGTAGAATATATTAGTTGGATTTGCCTTGTTTCCAATACTTTCTAACTAAATTGCCCAGGCTGGTCTTGACCTCCTGATCTCAAGCTATCCTACTACTTCAGCCTCTCAGGTAGCTGGGTCTACAGGTATGTACCGCCTCCAGTTAGCTTTTTATCCTTTTGAGGCTTAGGGACCTTCCTCCTTTATCCCCCCTTATGACCCTTTTAAACTTCAAAATATTTTCTAACTCCTTTCCTGATAATTAGTTGTAGTTGTACAGCCCCTTGATAAGTGAAATCTGTATTAATGAAAAGCTGTCATGAAGTCAATTGTACTTTTAAATGAATTAATACTTTAACTGATCACAACTAAAATCTATATATATTAGAAAAATAGTAGTATACTTAATTTGGGAGCTATCTTCTTTGATATTCAACTATTTCTTTGTGTACATATATTAATAATTTGGGGGTGCCCCAGTAACTGTAGTCTGCTGGTCAGGAACTTCTGATCTCATTATTCTTTTTAATTCCTCTTTTACATTTTGTATATTCTTATCTCTCTCTTCTTGCCCCTCCTTTCACCTACAGAGTTTCAAGTCAAAGAGATATGATATGGTAAGAAAAACAATATTGTGCTTTCTCTTTTGGGAAAAGAAAAACCAAATACTGACCTTTAATGGATCATCTTCCAATATCCCTTGTATTGATTTGTCTCTTAATGCTCAGCAGCCAATTCTTCCAAGATATTCTGTCTTATGAAGCTCCCACTGGTCCACTTAAAAGGCAAAGTGTTGCCTTACCTTTGGTTCCAGGGCCAGTTTGAAGATTATCTCATTGATCTGAAGATAATCCAAAGGGAGAATTCATAAAATGTCCCAAGTCAAGCTCTCAAAGTTTCCTTTATTTGTGGAGTTGGTTAAGCAGCTTATTAACTATTCTGCCCAGCCACTACCCTTTAGCTTGTTGTTCCTTTGATGCATTGGAAACAAAGCCACATGAAATTCTTCTCTCTTTTCTTGTAGGATGCAGTGAATTGTAGGGAACTTCCTCCCTATACAGAGATCCAGGGTTTCAAAGTCAAATCTTCCTTGAATCCTGCCTCAACCACTTACTGGTTGTGTGACCTTGCGTATTTGCCCCTCCGGTCTTTAATTTTCTTCTCTGTATGAATGATACTTTATGGGATAGCTAGAAGGATGAAGTGGGATGGCATATCAATAACCTTTGTATTAGAACTTAGTAGATACTTAATAAATGACAATTATTACTATTGTTTTAACAGTCCAAAAAGAAAACACCTAGACTTTTATCTTTTTTTTTTTCTGTTTGGAGTAGTAGTCTCACTCTGTCACCCAGGCTGGAGGACAGTAGCATGCTCATGATCACTACAGCCTCGACCTGCTGGCCTTAGCCTTACAAATAGCTGGAACTATAGGCGTGTGCCACCATGCCTGGCTAAAATTTTGATTTATTGCAGTGATGAGGTCTCACCAAGTTGCCCAGGCTGATCTCGAACCCCTTAGGCAGTCCTCTCGTCTTTGCCTCTCAAAGAACTGGGATTATAGGCATGAGCCACTGTGCCCGACTGACTTGCATCTTTTTACTTAAGTGACCTGATTTTGAATGCATATTCTAATATTCTTCATCATGGTCAATTTTTTTGACTCTGAAAGAAGGGACTTTTTCTTGCCTTTTTTTTCTTTCACATCTCACTGATTTTTCCACATGGAGGACCTAAACAGATTTTATTTGAAAATAACCCCACCAAAGCCACATTTTTCTTGGGTCTTTTAATATAGAAAAATAAGTTGATATATTTCCATTCAAGACCCTACGATCTAAATTTGGTTTCAATTTCAGATGCTACAGGGTTCAGAAACCACATTAACTCAAGAAAATTTTTCTTCCTTCCTGAATTGTTGGTAAATGGTCATAAATCTTTGTTGAGGTACTCCAGAAATGCATTTTATTAATGTGTCACCCAATTAGCGAGCAACCAGACGTCTAATTTCTGTGGGGCTCTTTCCTAAATACAAAAATTTAGTTTTGGGGATGCTTCTCTTTGGGGCTGGTGGGTGATTTTGGCTTAGTGATTGTTTTATGTATAGTTTTTTTGTTTTCTCCAGGGACAATGGTGACAGATCCAGGCACCGAGCTCCACGTAATGCCCGGATGTCTGCACCTTCACTTGGACGCTTTGTCCCAAGGTAAGAACTGTGTTGTCAGCAACAGAGGGAGCCTTTATTAGAGCCTAGGATTTAGTTTCAACCCTACTTTCTGGTCTTTGGATTGTTCATATCTGGAATTACTTCCTAATGAACCCAAAGTCCAGCCCTGCTACCTAAAGGCTTGACAGGTGATGGTTGGCCACAGTGCAAAGGGATAGAAAAGTGTTGTTGGGAATATCTTATTCAAAAATAGAATCCTTGGGGGAACTTTAGAAGGAAAGGCAGGAAAAAGATACAAATCTATAGAAGGACAAATCCTGGGAATTTTTATTCCTTCCTGGGAATCTGTGTATTCCTTTGGTTCAGTGGGTCCCTAAGCCTAAATTTTTGACTACAGGTAGTTAAAACATCTTGTTTTATGGTAGTCTTTAGTTCACTTTTCACATGTGATTCCTTCTTGTAGGCGTTTTTTGCTGCCTGAGTACTTGCCTTATGCTGGGATTTTTCATGAACGTGGACAGCCTGGATTGGCTACTCACTCTTCTGTTAACAGGGTCCTGGCAGGTAAGGAATGTTCTTTGGATTTTAAGAAGGTGAAGGGACAGGGTGCCAGATAAGACTTTTCCCTGCTTTATCTCGGTTGATGTGATAGTGTCTTGGCATCTGGCTGGAAACTCTGTTTTGGGGTCTTGTACTCACTTTCTTACTTCAAGGCAGAAATGGGCAGGGTTGAGGAAAAATATTTCCATTCTCACTTCCTTCAGATCTTTTTTTCCCCTTTTAAATTGTTTGTTTAAACCATGTGTTTCTTAATCCAGCAATTAAATTCTAGCTATGCTTTTGTTTGTTTGTTTGTTTTGAGTCGGAGTCTCACTCTGTCGCCCAGACTGGAGTGCAGTGGCCATTCCCGGCCACCGCAGCCTCGACCTGCTGGGCTCCTGCCATCCTTCTGCCTCAGCCTTCCAAGTAGCTGGAACTACAGGCGCACGCTACCTCGCCCGGCTAATTTTTTGATTTTTATTGTAGAGATGAGGTCTTACCAAGTTGCCCAGACGGGTCTCGAACCCGCCGGCTCAGGCAATCCACTCACCTCAGCCTCCCAAAGGCTCAGGATTACAGGCTGAGCCACCGAGCCTGGCTTATGCTTTTAATTGAATGATAAAGGTGTCTTGTTCATGTTTCGGTTGGTGAGATACTTATGAGCCAGATCCTGTGATTTAATTAGGGACTTAATGCTCACCTCTCAAACCCTTTGCTATTGCCAGCACATGGAGTTTTCAGGCACTGTGGAATCTTCTGAGGATGGAGGAGGGGAAGAGAGCCATGGAGCTGCCTCAGAAATCTCCACAGAACAGAAAATGGTCTGGGCAAGCCCCACTGAGACAGTTTTATAACAATTTAGTGGCCACTGTTTTGGGGCTCTCAGGCATGATGTGACTGGATTCTAAGACATAGTGTGTGCAACCGCTTCTGTTCAGTCTCTATAGAAGGAAACAAAGCTACTTTTTCTTTTCTTTTCTTTTTTTTATGGCAGAGGTCATTTCCCCATTACACTCTTTCCCCACTCCCTCTCACCTCCACTGCCAACTTGTAAGTTTATGTATGTGATGGCATAAAAAGTATAAAAATCATGCCACATTTATATATATCTTTACTAAGCATCTTTATTAGAAATTTTAAGATGATATTCTGTTCTGGAAAATCTGATAGCCATGTGGTGGTTAAAGGTGGGGTGGGATCTGTTGAGACAGTGGCACTGTCAGACTGGGAGAATGTTGCAAGCCTTAGTATTCATTTATTTTTCCTGCCCTACACCCACTCTTCTGCTCTCTGCCCCTGCATCCACCTGCCTATTTTAAGATTTCTAACTAAGCTGCTGTGACAACATCAAGGGCATGGGATATGGCCTTCCCTACGTAGTGTGTTTGACCCAATATCAAGGCCTAGAAGTCCCGGAAACGTGAGTGACTTCTCTGCCAGACATCAGGACTTCATAGGCCCTGCCTTGACAGAGGAGCAGACTCCACCATAGTCTCCTGACAGCATTGACTGAGGAGAGCTATGGTCCTAGTTATAATGGTTCCATTCTTCTCCTTGCCTGGCACTTCTGTGTGACTTGCACTTCTGTGTGACTTGACTGAAGGCATGTGGAAGCTCCTCGCTGGCAGATAATCACTCACTGCCAGGCAATACTACAAAGCTCCTCTCTGCCCTTCTTTGTTCCAGACAATCTGCCTCCACACCCCACGCTGCACCCCCAGCTCCTCTGCTTTTGGCAGGTCTCTGTTTCCTTGGCATCGAGCTTTTCGGGAACTGCCTTCCCTCCAAAAACTCTTTACCTACATTTCCTACTTTATGCCCAGTAGTCTGATCCAAGTAGCCCAGTTGCACTTAAATATATTTTTGAAATTAGGAGCTGTGTTCCAGCAGTCATTTACAGATGTGAAATTGACTGAAAAAAATCTCTCTATCAAAGAATGCAAAATGCCATTTGGAGAAGGAAATCTAGACTCTCAGAACCTTACTCTTGAATTAGATTAGATACTTTTCGTTCATAATTAAACTAGTTTCTCTCATTTTTTTCAAGTTACATGTTACAAAGTGCTTATTTATCATATGCTGATATTTTAATATCTCTTCAGATCCTCTTAGCAGTTGTATCACTTGTTTTCTTGAGAAAATTCCAATAATAATAATAGCAATAACAAAACAGACTAACATTTATTGAGCATTTGCTGTATACTAGAGATTGTCCTAAGTGCTTCCCATATATTTCATTTCTGTCTCGCAGTAGTCCTACGACATGGGTACTATTACCTAATTAACAGTGGAGGAAACTGAAGCCCAGAGGGCTAACTTGTTCACAGTGATGCAGCTGGGAAGTATAGGAACCAGGACTGAACCTGGGCAGTGGACTTCAGAGCTTGCCTCAAGACCATCTTCCTAGTCTGCCTCTTCACAGTGGTTTTAAAGGACAAAGCATCAAAATATCATCCTTTATCCAGGATCTTCATCTATAAGAGTGAAAGAGCTCCCAGAGAACTTTGCTAACCTTCAGTGTTTTTCCTATTTGTTTTAATTCCCCTATTTAAATGGTTCCTAGACATAGCTTTTTATGAACCAGTGGTGCTTGCTGAAGAAAATCTTGTTATGTAACAGCCTTTTCCCTGAGCCTTCTTGCCCTCCTGGATACAGATGTTTTGTTTTATATTAAACTTACTTGTGATCATGTAATTGAGCTGCTATAATAATGGCTTTCAGAGTGAAAGAGAATTTGGACTTTTAGCAGTAAGCACTCCCAATTTTCCTGGAAAGGCACTTTGTCTTGTGTAATTGGAATGAGGTTGTAATGGTCCCAGAACATGTAATGTCCCAGCAGACATTTGTTCTGCAGTTGTTATATGCCAGGCACTGTTGTAGGCTACTAGAGTGAATAAGACAGACATCATCCCTGTCCTCCTGTAGCTCAAAATCTAAGTGGTTAGCCATATCTCAGTCTTGCTGTTTAGTTCTTATTGCCAAACATAAGCAGAATCTTTGTGTGGTGAGTGGTTTTTTGCAGGAATGAAGGTTGGAAATTGGGCAGACCTAGAAGGACAAAGCAGACACACAACTGCAGTTTTAGGGTATGTGACCAGTACTGTGTTGGCAGATGAATCTCCAGTGGACCCTAACCAAAGCCATTCAGAATCATCAACAGAAATGGACTTGCAGAAAATTAAGATCCATTCTGTCTACTTCCTGCCACAGAGCCTGTGAGCAATAACAGAAAAAAGAAGCTACTATAGAAAAGTATTTTTGATAGTCTGTTAATCTTCCTATCTTCTTCCTTCTCTTGATGCCTGCTCCATAATGCTGTATGTTCCTGGGGGCTTCCAATTACTCATCAACCCAAGCAGTGTCTCATCTTCATTAAAACAAAGTATAGATCCACACTTAAAAAGATGTAAATACATTCAAAGCTACTGCAACTCTGCCAGGTATAATGTTGGGAAACACTCAAAAGTCTAAGGAGCTCCCCCTGCTGACTTTTTAGCAGACAACTCTAGCTCTGTGTAGTAACATCAACTGAAATGAAGTAAACGAAGCTAATGACTGCCTACTATGGGTCAGTTACTCTGTTTTCCCTACATTATCTCCTTTAATCACTGTGACAACCCTGTGAGGTAGGTGGTAGTGTTTCCATTCTGCAGGGAAGAAAACTGAGACTCACAGAAGTTATGTCACTTGCCCAATATCACACCATGAGAGGCAGACCTGGAACTTTAAACCAGGTCTTCCTGACTCATAAGACCTCTGTTCTGTTTTCCATGCTATGTTTTGCTTGAGTTCAAGTAGGGAGACTCTACCAAAGGGTTTTTAAGCTTATAGTATTTTTCTGCGTGTTTGAGGCCTCATAAAAGTGAAGTGAGAAGCTCTGGCATTTGACAGCTTCCTGGCAATTACTGGAAGAACAGCAAAACTTCTGAGGGATAGGGACTTGGATAATGTAGGGTATTAGTTATCTGTCCTGCATAATCTTTTTGATTTTCATCCTAATGAGCTGTTCTGTTCCCAGCAGATGTGGGCCTGATATACTTAATTTACTATTTTGATTAAAATCAATGTGAAGTGTCAGGATTTTCTTGCTCCTAGCCACAGGTCATTAGGGCCTGGTAGAATATCTTAAGCTAGAGATGGCTTTGTGCCCAGTTATACTAATTTCTCTTATGATTTAACTCATTAGTTGTTAGGAGTATGTTGTTCAATTTTCACATATTTATGAATTTCCTGAAACTTCCTTCTGTCGTTGGTTTCTTATTTAATTTCATTATGGTGTATGAACATGCTTTGTATGGTTTTAGTTATTTTAATTTTATTGGAACTTGTTTTATGGCTTAGCATATGGGCTAGTCATTACCTGTGTGTTTGAGAAGAATGTGTGGTCTGTTATTGAGTGGAACGTTCTGTAGATGCCAGTTAGATCTGCTTGGTTGATAGTGTTGTTCAAATTTTATATATCCTTGCTGATTTTTCTCTAGTTGTTCTATTATTGAGAGTGGGGTATTGAAATCTCCAACTATTATTGTTGAATTGTGTATTTCTGTCCTCTTTTGTCAGATTTTGATTTATATATTTTGGGCCTTTGTCATTGGTTATATCTTCCTAATGAATGAACTCTTTTGTCATTGTAAAATGTCCCTCTGTCTCTAGTAATATTTTCATTTTAAAGTCAGTTTTTAAAAAATGTTGTTATAGCTACTCCAGTTCTTTTATGGTTGTTGATGACACAATATATATTTTCTCATTTTTTAAACCTATCTATGTCTTTGAGCCTGAAATATGTATCTTATAGAAAATGTAGAGCTGGAGGTTTTTTAATCCAGCCTGACAATCTTTGCTTTTAGTCCACTGGTCCCTAACCTTTTTGGCATTAGGGACCAGTTTTGTGGAAAATAGTTTTTTCACAGACAGAGGGGGGATTTGGGCAGGGGAAGAGGATGTGCAGTCAAGCCTCGCTGCTAATGTTGATCTATATTTGCAGCTGCTCCCCAGAGCTAGCATCACTGCCTCTGTTCCACTTCAGATCATCAGGCATTAGATTTCCATAAGGAGCGCGCAACCTAGGTCCCTCACATGCGCGGTTCACAGTAGGATTTGTGCTCCTATGAGAATCTAATGTGCTGTTTTGACAGAAAGCGGGGCTCAGGCAATAATGTGAGCAATGGGGAGCACTGTAAATAGAGTCCATTCACATGTAATATTATTGATACACTTGAGTTTCTGTCTGCCATTTTACTAGGTTTTAAAAATGTCTAATGTCTTTTGTGTTCCTCTGCTCCTTCTTACTTACTTCATTTGTATTAAATGGGTATCATCTAATGTACTATTTTAATTCCTTTATCAATTTTTGAACTATATTTTATCAGGATTAACTTCAGATTTATAAAGATTTAATTCTGGTAACAAATTGCTTAATCACTGTAAAGCAGATCTTCACTTGAATAGCAAACTTGGGAAAGAGAATACAGTTGAGGGCCATTGTGGTATTACTTAGATGAATATGAGCAGAGATGAATAATAATTCTGGTGTTGGACCCTTTATCTCTTTTATCTCCCTTTGTCTTTCTGATGTGTACCCATCTGGTACCCAGTAGCCAGGCAAATAAAGTGAGTGACACATTCCAACTCAACATCAATTAAGATGGCTGTTTATAACCCCCCAGATAAATGGACAATTAGTGGTGGTGGTACTAGCTAGTGCTGCTTTAATAATTAACCCAATTACCTTTTATTCTGCTCCAGTGATGAAAGTGAAGGCCAGAGGTGCTGGCTTGGTTGCCTGGGAGACAGAGAAGTAAATGCAGCAATCCTTCCGGACAACTCAGCCTTCCCAGTTGCCTTACAGTTCTCGGGGCCTTTTCCTTATTTGGTGTACACCAATCAAAGAAACATTCAGGTCTTTTCTACTCCAGCCCTTTGCTGTATTTCCCCCCACCCTTTTTTTGAGTTAGAGTCTCACTGTGTTATCTAGGCTGGAGTGCATTGGTACAATCACAGCCACTGCAGCCTTGACCTGCTGGACTCAGAAGATCCTTCTGCCTTAGCCTTCCAAGTAGCTGGAACTACAGGCATGCGCCATCCTGCCCAGGCGTGAGTCACCGCGCCTGGCTGTCTGTGTATTTGTTTGTATGTATGTATGTATTTATATTTCATTATACCACTAGTGAGAGGTGTGCTTAGAACCAGGTCCCAGTTTCTAAGCTGAATTGCCTGTGTCTTGATTTAATTTTTCTGTTCCTTTTATATGTGTGACTAAGTTTTTCTTTGCCTCTGTCTTTCTTTCCCTAAGCAGTTTTCTCTTGGCCTTTCCCAAATGTTGCTTTGCCCCATGCCCTTTCTGTGCTGTCACTTTGAAATGTACATAGCAGTTTCTAAATACTTAGCATTTTCCAGGACACTTTGAGTATTACAAAAGAATTAAATGGTTCTGCCCTTAGGGAGTTTACAGCCTAGCCAGGGAGTAGCCTGATTTTCTTTGTTTTGTTTAAGCCCTGCCACTAAAAATTTAATAATTCCCTTGGGACTTTACTGTCAATCATAATATATAATATATTAGCTAAGGGAGGTTGGGCTTAAACCTAGGCTTGGACCAAGGACTTACGTCTTTCAGTGCAGTTTGAAGAAGCTCTGAATATGTTCCCATTAATCTTTTGAACGGGAGATAGGAAGAACAGCTGTCTTTTTTTTCTTTTTTTTTTTTTTGAGTCGAAGTTTCACTCTTGCTAGGCTGAAATACAGTGGCATGCTCATGGCTACTGTAGCCCCAACCTCCTGGACCCAGGTGATCCTTCTGCCTCAACTTTCCAAGTAGCTGGAACTACAGGCATGTGCCATCATGCCTGGCTAATTCTTTTGATTAACTGTGGAGACAAGGTTTCACCAAGTTGCCCACGCTGGTCTCGAATCCCGGCTCAGGCAGTCATCTTACCTCCGCCTCCCAAACTGCTGGGATTACAAGCATGAGCCACTGCACCGGGCACAGCTGTCATTTTTAGGATATAGTCTGCCTGAGAGGCCATATAGCAAAATGTTTAAGAGTTTGGACTTCAGAGCCCTACTATTTAAGTTCAAATATTCATTCTACTTCTTAGCAGTGTAATCTTGGGTCATTTATTTTGCCTTTCTGTGTCTCAGTTTCCCCATCTGTAAGAATAGTACTTAGCTCATAGGATTGTTTTGAGGATTAAATGAGTTCGTATATGTGAAACACTTAGAATGATATTGTCTCACAGAATAAGTGTCCAGTAGTTGTTAGCCATTCTCATTACATTTATATCATTTTTACTATAAATTTTTTTTGGAGGGGGCTAGTGTAAGTTAGATTAGGCCTGATACAATTTTACTGATCTCTCACTGTGCTTCTGCCTTCCTCTCCAGTAGAGATTTTCCTCAGTCCCAAGCAGGGCTTTCCCCCTTTGTTATGGTCAGAGAGTTGAAAAGACTGGGAGCTTATGCTCTAGGCCACCAACAGATGGTGACTTGATAGTTCCTGTGTGGATAGCTTCATGAACTAGTATGTCCATCGTTACCCAAGGGGGAAATAGTAAAGGAGTTGCCAAGTTTACATTTGAAAACGCTTTCGTTCCCTGTCAGCACCTATGTTGATGAAATAAGCATCTAATCAGCAGGCCAAGTTCTTGCCACTTATGTAGCTGGGCAACATGGTATACTCAAAGTGTAGTTCCTGACTGACTAGCAGCAGCATCACCTGGGAACTTATTACAAATGCAAATTCTCAGGCTCTTTTCTGGATCCACTGAATCAGCTTGTGGGGGTCCAGGAATTTGTGTTGTTTTTAATTGTCTTCCAGGTGACCATGGTATACTTCAAAAATTGACAACCACTGCTCTAGATTAACTCATTAACAGAGGCAGAGGTATGGAAGAGAAGCCTTGGTACCACATTTAGGGATGGATGTGCATATCAAGAACTAAAGATGTAGTTGTGCTAGTGAGCCCCTGGCATGTAATATGGAGCTAATAGTGATGGGGGACATGAAATAATTTATAATTACCTAAGAGTGTTCAGCTGGTATATCAGCCATTTTGACTCAATACAGATTTATTGAGCTTCTCTAGTTACATAGTATACAGTGTTAGGTATATGATAGTTCCCAGATGAACAAGATGTGATTTCTGCCCTTTGTAAACTTACCATCTACAGAGTAAGACCATTATGCTCATCAGCAACTGTAGGACAATGGGTATGATGCAGAATACTCAAGTACAAGTACAAATAAAGGACTGGCTGTGAGAGACCAGAAAGCTGTACAGCATGTCTACAGCAGAAAATAGAAGATCATTTAGCTTTTATGCTGGGACAACAGGTTCTTGTTAGCTCTGCTAGGCATTTTATTCCCAGGAGAAATTGGTCTGTAACCTCTTTTCCAACTTTTGACTGATTTCCCACCTGTTTACCTTCTTCCCTTCAGAAAAGAGATCTTAGTATCAGTATGTCTGGATTGAGACCTCACTGTTTACTGCCACTTTTAGTTCTCTGTACTCCAGGACTTCCCTAGACCTAGAGTGATCACAAAGCTTATTCAATTTCATGGTTGTGCACTTTTTGGAAATACTGCTCCTTCTGAAGTTATCAACTGAAGATACCCTCTATTCTGTAATGACCCACTATAGTGCCAGAATCCTTTTGCTTCTCTCTTCTTAAGTTGTGATTACTTTGTGCTTTGACCTGTTTTACAACCCCTCAAAACAAATGCTGCAACAGTCTAGAAATCTGCAGAGGATATGTGTGGAAAGAAAAGGCCAAATATGAGGTTAAAACCCCATATTTTCCAGTGGGGGTGGTAGCTTTCTTGACCTTTTCTTTAGGTTTTCTTTCTTTACCTTTCAAACTTTCTTTAGGATGAGAGATCCTCTACTAACCCTGGAAAGACTTGGAATAATCCTCTTTGCTGTCCCATCTACTCCATCAGTTTTTACCTAAGTGAGCAGTATGAATGCTGAAAGCTAATAACCCTAATGCTAACCTTCTACCTCCTCCTTTTTAAAACTCAGAGTTTACATTAGTTTTAATTTTCTTTCCCTTTTTCTATCCCCAAGCAGCCTCATTTATTCCAACCTGACTGGAAATGCCTTGGGAACTGGCAGACAGCACCTCTCACCTTCTCCACCAAAGTGGAACCGACCTGTGGGTGTTAATTTTCTTTCTTTAACACCTGCTCATCCACAAGGCCAACTCTTCCCCCTGGGTCCTCATGCTGCTCAGCTGGAAGAGCAAGCACAGATATCTTGGTACAGCTATGATATGGAAAGAGACTCCTGCAGGTCGGTGACTGGGGACTTTTGGAGTGTTGGGACTCCCTGGAGGTGTTTCTTTTGACCAGTTGTTGTGTGTCACCCCAGAGCCAGAGAGTTGTCCTGTCTCATCTCTCATATAACAGCGCTATTGAGGTGACTCCCTGGGTTTATCATAAGTCCAGCCCACTGCAGTTGTGTGCCGTGCAGGAGAGGCCTGCTTCACTTCTACTGTCTTGAGCTATGGGTCTGTGTTCTTTGGAATGACTGGTGAACAGACGTGTGATTTTGGCTCTTGTGGCTCACGACTGGAAAAGCAGAAGCCAAAAATAGTCCTTCCTAAAGCAGAGAATTTCACTGGTCTAGGTTAGAATGGAACAGAGGGAAAGCTGGGTTGAAGTCCCAGTCCCCAGTGGCAACAAGGGTTTCATTTAGAGAAGTAGAGTAGCAACAGTAAACATGCAAGGAAAATGTTTTCATAAATGAAACTGCTATAGAGGTGAATTGTCTCCAGAATCTGCCATATTGACATATTGCCAGTAGATGCTTTTTATAATATTTGCTGAATTTCCCAACGGCAAGATTTCACAACAGTCTCTTGATTTTGGTTTCCCTTGGACTGGTAACATAAATGAAAAGAATGGCATGGAAATATCCATAGTCACTCCTGCTTATTAGAATGAAGTTTCTCACCTAGGCAAATAGCTCTGAGACTGTGACAGTTCTATAGCAGCCTTTAAAATTATCTGAAATATTGCCCCTCATGCTAAACTGGCAGAGGAGTTGTGGAAAGACAGAATTTAGTAACTCAAGCTTAGATTTGGCCATGAGCTAATATTAAATCACACTTGCAAAATGCGGTGGCTATGGGGCGTAGTATTTCAGTGTGCTAAGCCAAACCAATCCAAAACTCCCAAGAACATTTATTCGATGCCAAGTACTGTTCTGAGCACTTCTTGCATATTAATTTGCTTAATCATCATCACATTACTCATTTTTACAGAAGGGGAAACTGAGGCTAAAGAGAGTTAAAGCAATTTGTCCAGAACCACAGCTAGTATTTGACAGAGTGAGAATTGGACCTCAGTCCTCTCTGGATTGGGACTTTCAAGCAGAAATCCATCATGGCGTGTGGGTGATTACTTGTTGGTAGTAAAACAAACTGAAATGTAAACTCAGGCTTTGCTTTAAGAGAACAAAATAATTTGTTTAGCTCAAAAGACTGCTCCTGGGAAGGGGGCTACAAGTTCTGTTGTATTCTGGTTGCAGATTCTTTCCCCTAGAAAGAGGGCCCTGTAGAAGAATTATATTCCCAAACAATGAATCCTGAAGAGGTAATTACACTGTTGCCATCCCATTGGGAAGAAGGCTGGGGCGGTGATTATATTCCCAAACAAAGCTGTTCGGGTATAATTGCACTGTGCTGCTCTTATCAGTCTGGGGAAGGCAGGCCTCTGGTCTCCATCCTCATTTGTTTTTGAGATGGAATCCGAACAGCATTCAATTAATAGTCAAGACCCAGGCACAGGGAAGTCAGCCAAAAGAGCCAAAAGGACATTAACTTGCTATTGGCATTTTCCTTCAACTGACGTTTTCCAGACCTTTTAGTATCAGCAAATTTGAGGGGGCCCATTTGAGAACATTTATTTGGCCAGTGAAGGGTTAGAGACTCTTCTTTAGAGGCTGTACCCCAAATCCTTCACTGGTCTTTATACATAGGGGAGAGAGGTTTTGGTGGCAGTGAAATTTTTCTCTTCTATCAGCAGCTTTAACTCTATGAAAAGATTGTCCTTTCAAACTATTCCCTGAGACTTCCAGCATGTTTATTTGTTCATGTATATAGCTTCTGGTTGTGGAGCAAAATGCCATTCCCTGGTTCTGTTGAGATAATAAGGTTGACTTTGGTTAAATTTCAGCAATAAATTCTAGATCTGGACTAGAAGAAAAAATAAAATGAATTTAATTATTTGTTTTATGATTCAGAGAACAGAAAACTGCCACTGACCTTATAGGCATGTTCGTTTAACTAGAGCAGAGAAAGAGAAGATGAATGTTATCTTTTCTAAGGGTTGCACAGCCCTTGGAAGTAGTATAGCCTTGGCCATTATGCCATTTAGCTTTTGCTGCTGAAAAAGCCACTCCAAAATTTAGTGGCATAAGACAACATTTATTGTTTCTCACAATTCTGTGGATCCAGTTGTAGTTCATCTGATCTGAGCCATTTGGACTCTCTCTGTGGTCAGTTGATGGCTTGGCTGGATATGGATGATCTTGGTTGGCTTAGCAGGTAGATTAATTGTCTGCCCGAGAAGTCTGCATCTAATCCTCAGATCCTGTGAACATGTAGCAAAAGGGACTTGACAGTTGTGATTAAGATTATAGATCTTGAGTTGGAAAGATTATCATGATTCATCTGGTTGGACCCAATCTGATTACATGAGCTTTTAAAAATGGATGAGGAAGGCAGAAGTGTCAAAGAGATGCAATGATAGAAGATGGGGATGGCTCTCAGCTAACAGCCAACAAGGAGTGGGAACTTCAGTCTTACATCTACAAGGAACTGAATTCTGCCAACAACTCAAATGAGCAAGGAGACAGATTCTCCCCCAGAGCCTCCAGAAAGAAACAGCCCTGCCAAAATCTTGATTTTAGCTCGATGAGACCCTTGTTGGACTTCTGACCTCTAGAACTGAAAGATAATACACTTGTATTCTTTAAGCCACTATGTTTCCAGTAATTTGTTATGGCAGCCATAGGAAACTAATAACAGATGGTTTCACACATCTGGCATTTGGCAGACTGACTGGCTTCAACTGGGATGACTTGTCTCTTTTCTATACCCCAGTGAACTAATCTGTGCTTTTTCACATAGTGTCTCGGGGTTCCAAAAAGAAGTAAGAGAGGTCAGGGTCTACTGCCCAAGCACCTTTTAAATCTCTCCTTGTGTCATGTCTACTTTTTTTTTTTTTTTTTTTTTGAGTTAGAGTCTCACTCTGTCGCCAGACTGTAGTGCAGTGGCCGCTCCCGGCCACCGCAGCCTCGACCTGTTGGGCTCCAGCGATCCTTCCACCTCAGCCTTCCAAGTAGCTGGAACTACAGGCGCGCGCTACCATGGCCGGCTAATTTTTTAAAATTTATTATAGAGATGAGGTCTCACCAAGTTGCCAGGTGGGTCTCAAACCCGCGGGCTCAGGCAATCCACTCACCTCAGCCTCCCAAGGCACGGGATTATAGGATGAGCCACCGAGCCTGGCCAGACATGTCTTTTGTCTCACCAACTCAAGGTAGCCATGTGGCTAAGTCCAGCATCGGGGAGGGAACTCTCTAAGGAAGGCTTGAAGCATTAGGGACCGTTTCTGTAACATGCTACCACAACTAAGTGGCTTTTGAGATCTGAGGTAACCTGCTAGCTCACTCTGGACAAATTGCCTTTTTTTTTTTTTCTTTTGAGTCGGAGTCTCACTCTGTTGCCCAGGCTGGAGTGCAGTGGCATGCTCATGGCCACCGCAGCCTCGACCTGCTGGGCCCAGGCAATCCTTCTGCCTCAGCCTTCCAAATAGCTGAAACTATAGGCAAGAGCCACCATGCCTGGGTAATTTTTTAATTTATTGTAGAGATGCGGTCTCACCAAGTTGCCCAGGCTGCTCTTGAACCTGTAAGCTCAGGCAGTCCTCTTACCCCTGCCTCTCAAAGTACTGGGATTATAGGCATGAGCCACCATGCTCAGCCTACAGATTGGTTTTTAAAGCACCCTTACATATATTGAGGAAAGGTTCAGCATACCAAGGAATGTAGATGTACAGATTTGGAACTTTTGAGAAGCATCTTGTTATAGGCCATAATTTGGATTATTCAAAAAAATGAATTGAGAAATGACACCCAAATAAAGAAGGTGGACTCTGGTTTCCTAGACATAGCATTTCAGGCAAACCACCTTTTCTCTTTCTCTGGGTATTTTCTGGGTTGAAGCCCTCTATTTCTGTGCTAGAGGGTAAAAAGATGTGCAAAAGAGCTTGTAGGTGGTTGGGCCCCTTGGGGCCAAATGTATTTCTGTGTAGGAGTAAGATTGACAGAATTAACCGTGCAAGCAGTTACTAATTGGCTGTAAGTGAATCTGTACCCATGGCATCATTTATAATCCACAGCTCCCCTAACAGAAGCAACTCAGAAGAAAAGTACCTAAAAACTAAGGCAAGAGATCTTTGTGTGCCTGATTACTGTGGCACATTATGCCTTCTTATAGCAGTGTTTGGGAGAAACTAGAATTAAGTTCTTCTCGAGCTTAGGACTTGACTTTTGCTTGACCTTGTTGATAAGATTGGTTAAAAACTATTTTATGGGCTCCAAATTTGAATGCATGGGTTGGGCCTCAGGTCACATAGAGACAAATTGTGTATTCACCAGTTATTCTATTAGGACTTCTGGATGTCCTTTCAGAGCCATCTCAGGGGCTGGTGGGATGGGGACTCTGCTGTTGGTAAGCTCTGGATTTTGCCCTGCACAATTGGATTCAAAATGTGTACAAGGAAGATGTACCCTTTTCATTGGAGATTTAAGCTGGCTTTGACAAAAGCTTCATCATGAAGCAGGGCACTCAATGGGTTAGTGTGCTTGTTGTCTTTCTGTGTCCTATCCTGAAGCTTAGCCAAGATTTATGAAATGACCGTGAGGCAGAAAGGGGACCACTGCCACAGCTTGAAGTGTGTGTGTGTGTGTGTGTATGTGTGTGGTGTGGTGTGGTGTGTGGTGTGTGACCAGCTATGTTTACTGCCAGAAAGTGAAGAGAAGTGACATACTCGGCTTAGCCTGGGATGGGGGAAATGTAGATTCCATTCCCAAGAGGAGATGGAGCAGTGTGTGCCCTGTGAAGGAAGAGTAATGCTGAGCATGGAAATGCACAGACTGTGTAATCTAAAGTGACAGACTCTCCCCCACAGAAAACTAGACCTTATCTTATTGTGTGATAAGAGCTAGAGTTTGTGATGACGAGATTCAGCCTGTGTCCTTCTTTTCTTTTGCCTTTGCTCCTTGGGTCGCTTTCTCCTCCTACCTTTCCTTTTATCTGTTGTGTGTCTCAGTATTTAAACAGCATTTGAACTTGATTTTCCAGGCAGACCTAACAGAGCTTACATGGGAGCTAACTGAGAGCTTACAAAAGCCACAAAGTGTTTCTTGGTCTAAATATTTTTCTTGATTCCGCTGATGTGAAGTGACTGGGGAAAAGTGGGAAAATGTTAGATAACTTATTAAGTAAACTAATTAAAACCAAAAATATCAATGCAAAGCTGAAATAAATTGTTTCAAACTCCCAGTTTCTTCACTTTATTGTTCTAGATGGAGAGGCCACAGGGACAGCTTAGGAGCAGCTGCTGTGAAGAAGTTTCCAGCTATTCTAATCTTTGTCTTACCTAGGAAGACTGTTAAAATCCTATGGGATAGAAGCAGCACCAGCACCACGAGTTGGCTTGGGAATCTTCAGATACTTCCCTACCACTATTATCCAACCCCAAGCCACCCCTACAAACATACCATCTAAGTGGAAAATGGTGTGCTTGCTCTGCCGGCAGCTTTCCAGGCTAGTCGCCCAACCTGTCCCCATCCTACCCATTCATCTTCCAACCCTGAGACTCATGTATAGAATTTCTTGAGCTGCCACTGGCTGGAAGTAACAGAGGATCTGGCCACAGAATTTGGAGATAATAGTGCTGAAGGAAACACTGACTGACTGATTTCCACCCCCTACTTCATGCATATTTTTGCCCCTTTGTTTCATTATTTCGAGGCGTTCCATGTTATAGGGTTGGTTTTTTTTTTTTTTTTTTGAGTTGGAGTCTCATTCTGTTGCCCAGACTGGAGTGTAGTGGCATGCTTATGACCACCACAGCTTTGACCTGCTGGGCTCAGATGATTCTTCCACCTCAGCCTTCCAAGTAACTGAAACTACAGGCGTGCATCACCATGCCCAGCTAATTTTTTGATTTATTGTAGAGATGAGGTCTCACCAAGTTGCCCAGGCTAATCTTGAACTCCTGAGCTCAGGCAGTCCTCTCACCTTGGCCTCCCAATGTGCTGGCATTACAGGCTTGAGCTACCAAGCCTGACCTGGTTTGGTTTTCTTTGTGTTATTGGTATATCCCCTATGTGGGAGAGGGGCTTTCTTCTCAAAGGTTAATGCAGCTGTCTATGGAGAGGGACAGTGTCCTTTTCTGACACCAGGAGAGTTTAGAAATCTTGAAGAAAAAAAAATCTAATTCTTGGTATTTTGGGGATATCCTTTATTTCAAGCTGTCTACTTTCCTTGCCCTCCTTATTATGATACCACAGTTCCCTGTTCCATCTTTCTTCAAATCTGGGGCCTTAAAGTAAAAGTGGAAAGTATACGGCAAGAAATTATGGAATTCTTGTGTCAAGATAGAAGTAGTGGTGGTTGTAATTTGCCTATTTGACATTTAACAATTTTATATGACTCATTACTTTTGTGTGGGGATCATAAATGAAACAAATTATCAAACTGGGAATGGTCTCAGAGGCAGTCTCTGAAGAAAAAGGTTGGAATTTTAAGTCCTTAGGCCTTCTAATTTTGACAAATCAAATTATACTCAGAACTTTCTCATTTTGATTTTTCGTTGGGCAATCTGTGATTGGGAGGGGATTTTTGTGTACAGAGAAATAGACTCAATCAAAGCAAACTAGTATGAGTGTGATTTAGGTCCAGTCTACCTTCCAAGGAAATGCATGTCTAACTTTTCCTTTTCCTTTTTTTTTTTTTTTTTGAGTTGGAGTCTCACTCTGTTGCCCAGACTGGAGTGCAGTGGCCACTCCTGGCCACTGCAGCCTGGACCCACTGGGCTCCAGCGATCCTTCCACCTCAGCCTTCTGAGTAGCCGGAATTATAGGCACGCACTACCATGCCTGGCTGATTTTTTGATTTATTGTAGAGATGAGGTCTCGCCAAGTTACCCTGGCGGGTCTCGAACCTGCGGGCTCAGGCAATCCACTCACCTCAGCCTCCCAAAGTGCAGGATTACAGGCTGAGCCACCGAGCCCGGCTTAGCTTTTCCTTTTTCAACCTAGGATCTGGATATTAAACTTATGAATATTTTCCTTTTGGGCTTTGATGTTCTTATGTGTTGAACATTGGGAAATGTCATGAAAATACACTCATAGCTGCCTTCTTGTAAGAAACCAAAGACTTGAATTTTCCTTTTATTCATGAATAATACTTTGTATTCTGAGTTATAGGTAGCACTGGGCCCTAGAGGCTGCACTGAGCCCTGGAGACTGCTTGCCAGATAGATTGACTGGGGTTTGAAATTAGCTGGGTTGCTATTCTTCTTTGCAGAAGGGCCTATCATACTTGAATTTTTTTTCTGTTGACAAAGACTTTTTTTTTTCTCCAATTAAGATGTGTTGAATTCCACCCCAATCATTTTCTTCTCTCACTTCCTCTCTAAGTACTCAGGTTGATCCTTTGGGAACATATCATGGGAATATCTCTTCCTTGTGATATAGATATCTATGAACTTTCTCAAACTGAGCCTTAAAATTTCCATTTCTCAGGTGTGCACTATGCTCCTTCTCTTTTAACTTTCTTGAATTTCGCTTTTTTTGTTATTTTGGTTCTGATATGGGTTAGATGCCCTTAGTGAACCAGTACTGTATTTCTCTCCCTGAGCCTAATTTACCTGTGAACTGTAGGGGAAATCTAGAATGAGCACAATTCTGTTGTGGATTTTCCCTCTCTGTCCTGCAGAGAATATAGCTGCTTTAGAATAAAGGGTAGGATAATTTGGAGTAGAAATTGAGATCTCTGTTCATATTTGAGAAATACATGAATAGATCTGTTCATATTGATCATGTACCTCAGAACAATTATTTGTTCATTGTTCCCTTATTCATTGGAAAGTGTGTTCCTCCAGTAGTTCTAATATTTACTAATAGTCCTATTGTCAAGTCTGAGTGTAATAATTTATTGTAATGTATTTCTTGAGTGGTAGTTCCTATACTAAGTGTTAGGAATTTTTAACAGAATCAAGTTCATTTCACTAAGAATCTTTCCAGGATCAATGACCATTCTCTTGTCTTTTCAGTACTTTGAATTACTATTGTTTTTCTGCTTCCAGAAATTCTGTATTTATCTAATTCCTTATCCCTGTTCATTATATCACTCTCACAATTTCTTCCACAAGTAACAGGAAGATAATTAACTTTGTTTTATTAGAGCTTTACCCAAAGATGTCAATAAAATACCCTATCAGAAAAATGTCTTACAAAAATGCAACTTTATCACCTCTCTAGTTTTTTGGCACTTAACCACATTTGAAATTTCTACCCCTCAAACCAGACTTAAACAGTCTTCTTTTTCTTAACAAACTTTTTTGTTGAACTACAGTGTCTTTCCAGCTTTGGCTTCCTTAGGTGAGGTCAGCTATCTCTTCTTGGCTATCACAGAGGCTGTCATTCTGACATGATACAGGATGTAGTCTTTAATGAATGCCTTTGGCACTGCTTGTCAATTGCTTATTTCCTGGTGATGTTGCATCAAAGTATTAATTAACTACGACATTCAAGTTAACCACTTAATTGAGGAGACTGCTTTCCTGAAGGCAGGCTAACTTTTCTTGTTGGAACTAGCACACTAGTATGCCATCAAATTTCGATTATGTGTAAAATGCACTTTTTCTAAAACTGCTACTGCAATATCAAGTTGACTTTGAGGTTGAGGAAGTCAGTTTGTGTTCTAGGTTGGGATACAAGTCAATAGGAATAAGACGTAAGAGGCTGGTGCCCAAGAGTGAGCCTGTTTCCTAGTATAGGTGAGAAGTTTGCCTGGTGAGTAGGTGAGTGAATACAGGACAGGAAGAGCAGTTCTGCCCCTTGACACAGCGCCAAAGGCCACCAGATAGTACTAGGAAATATTGTCCCACTATAATAGTGATTATTTTTATTATTGCTGGCCTTACTGTTGTTTGAGTCTTTTAATCCCTTCAAATAAATTGCCCAGAAATCTAATATCCAAATGTATGTTCTAAACACAAAAAGTTTGAGCACTGCTGATCTTGTATTTTAGAAAATGAACTAGAAGCTGACATTTAGGTTATTCTCATTCTGACTCCTTCAGTAATTCTCTTCATAATTTGAGTGAATTATTTAACCTTTGTCCACTTGATGGTGAGGATGTGGTGGTCACTTCCATGTTCCTTCTGGGGTTTTAAGTAGGAAAAATTGGTAAAGCTCACTAACTTCCTTTGGCAATAATATTATCTGAAGTCAAAAGTAATAAAATTTAGATATATGCCTTAGCATCCAGGTTATTTGCAGTACTTGAATTACTTGAGACAAGCTGAGACTGCCAACTATACATGTTCGGTGACAAGAACACCTCAATGCTAAGAGACAGGCGCAGGTGGCAGAAAAGGATCCATCTCAGTTTAATAAAAGGAGTCACTATAGAACATCTGAGTTGCTCTAGGTACCCTCAGAACATGAAATAAATACTTCTTGTTGAATTAAATTGAGGTGGTCACAGCAGCAGTAAGACTTGTCCAGGATGCACACATAATCTTTTCTAGGCTGGATGTAGCTCATGAAATATCCTTTGAAATATTCCTAGCTAATTATTATTTTGATCTCTCTTCAACTTTTCCAAGAGTATAACGTCAACCAAAGATCTTAGACCACTCACAACTCCTTTGTAAAAGTTAATTTGGTTCTGAAATGAATGAGGCACCAAATACTGAAATAGAAAGCCATTCCTTAACCTTTTGAGGGGATTAAAAATGTCAAAATGGTCTTAAAGAAATTTCTGGTAAAGCAAACCTTCATTACTGAATTTATTACTGACTTGGGAAGAGACTTAATAGCTTTATTTTATCTAACCTAATACTACGTTGGTGACCATGGGCAGATTGTTTAACTTAATCTGAGCCTCAATTTCCTTCTCATCTGTAAAATAGATTCAGTAAAGCCTTCTAGTAACTGTCCTGTCAAACACCGCCAGCCCTCCACCTTGTACTTTCTGTTTCTCTTCCCTGTTTTATATTTCTCCATGATACTTGACATAATTTAGCATGTGAACTATGTGGTGAATTTATTAGTTATCTTTCTCCTCTACCCTCTAGAATATAATTTTCATGAAGTCAGGAATTTTTGTCTTTTTGGTTTATTACTTGGCATGTAGTAGGTACACAATGTCTAATGTATAAACAAACTTCCTTTAGAGTGGTTATAAAGATTGAATGAGAGCTTTTAAAGCACTTATTGTGGCACTTGGCACATAATAAATATTTAGAAAATGGCACCAATTAGGCCGGGGTTGGTGGCTCATGACTATAATCCCAGTACTTTGGGAGGCCAAGGTGAGAGGATTGCCTGAGCCCATGGCTTCGAGACCAGCCTGGGCAACTTGGCAAGACCTCATCTCTACATTAAATCGAGAAATTAGCCAGAAATGGTGGCATGTGCCTGTAGTTTCAGCTGCTCAGAAGGCTGAGGCGGAAGGATCTCCTGAGCCCAGCAGGTTGAGGCTGCGGTGGCCGTGAATGTGCCCCTGCACTGCAGCCTGGGTGACAGAGTGAGACTCCAACTCAAAAAAAAAGAAAGAAAGAAAGTAACAGCAGTTATAGTTTTCCTTGACTCTAAGGAAGATAATACAAGTCTTATTTATATAACTGATGAATGTGTAAAGTATCTTGCTACATGTTTTTGGAAAAGAACATGAATCACAGCGCTTAGTTATATCAGAATGCAAGGTATGAATATTAAATTATTATAGCTTTAATAAATGAAATATATGTTGCTGTGTTTAGTCTTAATTCATTTTGCTCTCAAGATTACTTATATTTAAATTGTGCCTAGTTTGTACAGAATATTTACAATATTTATCCTTGTACTCTGATATTTGTGTATATAGTTTCTCTTTCCTACTAGATTGCTCATTCTCTCAAGTCTTGTCTTTTTTCATATTTGTAGTCCTCAGTGGTTCTGTTACAGCCTCTTATGTTGTAATGCAAAGATTATATATGTTTAAGACATTCAGTGAAATAAAAAAATTATGTTATAAACCAATGATTATACTTTGGAGGGTGGGGTAGGTTAGGAGCTAGAAAGCTCAGCATACAACAAAGCATTTTACCTGGGACAATTTTAATTAAAATATATTAGATAAAACTATAAATTCTAAACCAACTAAATTTTAATATTTGATTATATTGTCCTTTTCTCTAAGAGTGATGCTTGGACATATATCTCCCCCCCCCCGAAGATCTCCCTTGATGGAGTGCATGGCACAATCACAGCTCACTGCAGCCCCTTAGTAGCTGGGACTACAGGCATGTGCCACACCCACTTAGTCCCTCCCTCCCTCCCTCCCTCCCTCCTTCTATTTTAAAAAATAACTTCCAGAACACTTACAGCACATTCTTTTTTTTTTTTTGAGTTGGAGTCTCACTGTCGCCCAGACTGGAGTGCAGTGGCCGCTCCTGGCCACCGCAGCCTCGACCTGCTGGGCTCTGGCGATCCTTCCGCCTCAACCTTTCAAGTAACTGGAACTACAGGCGCACACTACCACACCCGGCTAATTTTTTTGATTTATTGTAGAGATGAGGTTTCACCTGCCCAGGCGGGTCTTGAACCCGTGGGCTGAGGCAATCCACTCACCTCAGCCTCCCAAAGGCACGGGATTACAGGCTGAGCCACTGAGCCCGGCTACAGCACATTCTTATCACTCATTATTCTTACAATGCACAGAACCACTCAAATAGGCAGCCATTGTTTGGCCATCCTTCATTCAACAAATGTCTGAGGTTTTCCCTTCTAGAAACATCCTTTGCCCTGGAAGTATAGCAACCGCATTTTTCTAAGTAAACTGAATGTTCCAGAACTGGGATCAGACTCCTGTTTCCTGATTAACTCATCCAATTCAGGTATAAAAACTTGCATTTTTGATAAGTTCCTGTATGTATATACTATTATGACTCAATGCATATGTACTGAATTAATTTAGAGCTGACAAAACCCTTTCTCCTTTCTTTCCTAATGTGATTTTAGAGCTGATTCAAACTTCTGAGACTGACAATTGAAAACTATATAGTTAGGCTGAGTTTTTTAACCAATATTTTTATTTTTTATTCTTTTTAAATTTTATACCAATATCCTTCAATTTAATTGAGCAATTTTTTTAGACTTTCTCTTTATTTTGGGTTTATTAACCTGCTTTCAGCTTTATAAGACTGTAGATGATCTCTTACATTTTTGTTCCTTCCCAGTGACTTAGCTAAATTAATGGCTTTTTTCTAGGTCTAATTCATTCTCTTTGACCTTTTAAAAAAGTTTTGATATAATTGCATATAAAATTCACTCTTTTAGGCTGGGCTCAGTGGCTCAAGCCTGTAATCCCAGCACTTTGGGAGGCTAAGGCAAGAGGATTGCCCAAACTCAGGGGTTCGATACCAGCCTGAATAACTTGGCAAGACCTCTGCTCTACAACAGCTAAAAAAATTAGCCAGACATGGTAGCGTGTGCCCATAGTTCCAGCTACTTGGAAGGCCGAGGCGGAAGGATCTCCTGAGTTCAGCAGGTTGAGGCTGCCATGGCAGTGAGCATGCCACTGGACTCCTGCCTAGGTGACATAGTCAGACTCCAAATCAAAAGAAAAAGAAATAAAATTCACTCTTTCAAAGTACACAATTCAGTGGTTTTTCGTATATTCATGGAGTTCCGGAACCGTCACCATTATCTAATTCCAGAATTAAAAAAATTTTTTTTTGAGTTGGAGTCTCACTCTATTGCCTAGGCTGGAGTGCAGTGATAGGCTCATGGCCACTGCAGCCTCAACCTGCTGGGCTTCAGCGATCCTTCCACCTCAGCCTCCCAAGTAGTTGGAACTACAGGCGCATGCTAACACGCCTGGCTTATTTTTTGATTCATTGTAGAGACGAGGTCTCATCAAGTTGCCCAGGCTTGTCTCGAACCCGCGGGCTCAGACAATCCTCTCACCTCGGCCTCCCAAAGTGCTGGGATTATAGATTGAGTCACCAGGCCCAGTCATTCCAGAATATTTTTATCTCCCCCCGCCCCAAAAGAAACCGTATACCCATTTGCAGTTACTTCTTATTTCTCCTCTTACTCAGTCCTGGGCAACTACTTTCTGTCTGTATGGATTTGCCTGTCCAGGACATTTCATATACATAGAATCATACATCCGGCCTTTTGTGTCTGACTTCCTTCACTTAACTGAATGTTTTCAAAGTTCATCTGGGTTGTAGCATGCATCAGTACTTTTCTTTTTGTAGCTGAATAATATTCCATCGTATGGATATACCACATGTTATTTATCCACTCATCAGGTGAGGGACATCTGAGTTGTTTCCACTCTTTGGCCATTATGAGTAATACTGCAGTGAACATATACAAGTTTTTGTGTGAACATGTTTTCAGTTGTCTTAGATATATATCCAGGAGTAGAATTGCTGATTTATATGGTAACTCTGTATTTAAGTTTTTGAAGAACTGACCTCTTTTGAGCAGTAACTTCTTTAATTCCTTTCTTTTTGAAATGTTTTCCTTTCCCAGCCTTCTTTTTCTTCATCTACCAGCCCCACTTCCGCTCTCCTGTTTAGTTTGGCCTTTTTCTGTTTTCTGAGTTGTTACTTTATGGAAATTACTTTACGGAAACTTAAGATACTTTTCTCAACACTTTCCACTTTGACCCACAGCCATCTTATATTTAACATGTCAAAAACCAAGTTTTTAAAATAAATACCTCCCTCCATTTTTATTAGTGCTACCTGCATTATTCGTGCCCTCTCCAGGTGCTAAGTCTGCAAGTTTTTATGGATTATTTCTTCTCCCAACCTACTCTGTATTCTGTTTTCTGCCTTGTTCAAATGATTTGTCTATAATGGAATCTCTTATATTGTTTGTACCTTTCTCTTCTTCTCACTGTTCTAACCCTGAGTCTGGCCATTATCATACCTTTGTAGCAGTTTCCTAACTGGTTGCTCTCTCCTTCCAGTTTTCCCACCTCAAAAATATTTGCCATTGTGTGGCCCGAAACTTCTGGCAAACATGAAAGAAAGAACATGTGCATTGACTTCCACCCTCCCCCAGGTCCTTTCTAAAATGACAGTAAAGGAATTAGACAAAAGTATATGTAGGTCAGGTGTGGTGGCTCATGCCTATAATCCCAGCACTTTGGGAGGCCGAGGTGAGAGGATTGCCTGCGCTCATGGGTTCAAGACCAGCCGGGACAACTTGGCGAGAACTCATTTCTATGATAAATCAAAAAATTAGCTGGGCATGGTGGCACATGCCTGTAGTTCTGACTACTTGGAAGGCTGAGGCAGAAGGATTGCCTGAGCCCTGCAGGTTGAGGCTGCGGTGGCCATGAGCATGCCACTGCACTCCAGCCTGGGCAGCAGAGTGAGATTCCAACTCAAAAAAAAAAAAAAAAAAGTATATGTCTACCATGTAAAGATAAAAGAGAAAGATGACTAGCAAGTGAGGACAAGAACACTTCTCCAGAAGAAACAAGATTGAATGTCAAAGGAAAGATAAATGTATTATACTATTCCTATGTTCTGTGAATATTTTTATAGTCATAATACTGTAAATAATTAACATTAACCAAAAAATGTGATGTAGCTACTTTGGAAGGATGGGGGAAGAAAGAGGGCCAGAAAAAACACCTCCCATCATAGGAGGTCAATAGATGATAGCTAAAGTTGAAAAATCAGTAACAGTAGAAATATGATGGTTAAAAAAATACGATGGTTTTATCACAAGAAAAACCACAAAAAAAGTTTGAAAAGTAGGCCTTTGGAGAGCAGAAGTCAAGGGAGTTTGATCATGGGACTGGAGGCTATTATTTATTTATTCATTTATTGCGTTGGGAGTCTCACTCTGTCTCCCAGACTGGAGTGCAGTGGCCACTCCCAGCCACCACAGCCTCGACCTGCTGGGCTCCGGTGATCCTTCCGCCTCAGCCTTCCAAGTAGCTGGAACTACAGGCGCGCGCTACCACGTCTGGCTAATTTTTTTTGATTTATTGTAGAGATGAGGGGTCACCAAGTTGCCCAGGTGGATCTCGAACCTGCGGGCTCAGGCAATCCATTCACCTCGGCCTCCCAAAGCACGGGATTACAGACTGAGCCACCGAGCCGGCTGGAGGCTATTATTTAACTTTATTCATTTATTGTCTGGAGGTTGCTATTTAACTTTCCTCCCTCCCTTCCTCCCATCCAAGGTTTACTCTGTCACACAGGGTGGAGTGCAGTGGAACACTCACAGCCACCTCAACCTCAACCTGCTGGGTTCAGGCCATCCTCCTGCCTCAGCTTTCCACATAGTGTAGAACTGCACTCTGCCTATTTTTTTATTTATTGTGCATATGAGGTCTTGCCAAGTTGCCCAGGCAAGTCTTGAATTCCTGGGCTCAGGCAATCCACTTGTTTCTGCCTCCCAAAGTGCCAGGATTACAAGCATGTGCCACCGTGTCTGGCATTAACTTTCTTAGCTTTGTAGTACTTTTTTAGCTTCCGAGATCAGACAAGATAGAGTGCATTCAGAATGTTATGGCTATAGAGGGTGTTTTTTAACATTAAAATGTTATAGGTGTATAGTACTTTTATAAAAATAAAAATGGAAAAGATGTCCACTATGTAATTTCAAAGGATTCTTATTTCCTGCCACACAGATGACATATTCCTTGCCTTTTTCAGTCCGGTTTCTGTATTATATAAGCCTTTCCTTCCTACTGAATTGATATCAGCCATTGAATCCTCAGTACACCTTAAAGTATAACCTCCTTGCCCTGAACCATTCTCCTCCCTTTCTGCTTTCTAAATCCTATCAATCCTTCCTTCAAGCTCAAACTCCCACTTCCCTTTCTAAGTTTTCTGATCCTCCCCACATGCCCACCTGTGCCCAGTGGGACCGTTGTAGCAGTGGGACCCACTCCTATAGGACTGTGACTCTGGTTGTCTATTCCCTCATTAGACACTCACATTGCCTTTTTTTATTTGTAATGTTTTTGATGGAAACCTTATCTCCCCAACTGGGTTCTAGACTCCAGCCAAGCAAGAAGAACATCTATTACCATTTTATATACATCTTCTGCAGTACTGTTTGATAAATATCTGTTTAATATTCAGCTCTCACTCAGCCATCAAAAAGCTTTCTGTTTAGAGATCACTACTCTCTATTCTAGGCATGTCTCAAGACTCTGTACTTTGGTCTAGATCCCAAATCTCTGTATCTTTTAAAGCCTTAATGAGGATGAAGGCCAAGGCTTTATCTCTTTGCTCCTGGCACTATTGTTGGTTGACACAGTGTGCTAGTTGTTTTTACAGAACATAACATGGACAGTTCCTAATGTCACAAATTCTGTGGCTGTTCCTGAAATCATATGTATACCTTTCAGGAATTTTGTATTATTTGGGAGAAATTCAACTGGGGATTTATGAACCATTTCCCTTTATACCCCCTTCCCTCATGATCCCCTGCACTGCAAAGAGCCAAGAAAAAAACAAAAGTAAGCCACGCCCTCTGCAGTCTCCACTGTTTTTCTCTTTTTACCTCTTAAGAGCAACCTCCTAGCTTTGCATGCTCCTAGAGAGGCTTCATCTGTGCTCTGTCTTCCCCCACTGGGCAAGAGCCCCAGTGTGATCTGAAATATTTAGGTCATTCATTTTAGTTTTTAGAAGACGTTGAACTCTATGAGAAAGTATTGGTAAAAACTTGGACCCTACTCTGAGAAAAAATGTATACACATAACTGTAGTAAAGTATACCCAGGATTTTGATTGTATTCAGGTATGGTAAGGAAAACATATGAGGAGACAATTGCCATTGAAAGAATAGTTTGTTACTTACAGTTCACAAGAGATGGGAGAGCATACCATGCCATGTCACACAACACAAGGCCATATGTGGAAATACCAGGGAGTCAGGGGGCAGAAGGAGGAAGATGGGAGGAAGCCTGGTCTACAACATTTATTGGGATTTTCAGGGAAAGTAGTGGATAAGGCTGATATGTATGCTGATTTTGGCAGGCTCTGAACTGTAGGTATGGATTCTACCTGCGGTGACTTAGGGCAGGGATAGGGTATGGTGGTGTTATATTGGCTTGTTGTGTGAGATTTTAACAAAAGTAGGTGATTGTGCTATAAACTCTGGATTGATTGGTTTGTGTATCAAAGGCAAGTTGTGTGCTCTCTCTAGGAATTAACTAACCCTGGTAGGGGCAGTTGCTTGTGTGCAAAGCCCCCAAGATGTCAAAGCATGATACAATGTGGAAAATTTAAAATATGATGAATACAGTAACACACTCATGTGCACTCATGCACAGTTTTATTTATAGTTTCAGGGGTTTCGTGGACCTGCTAAAGTCCATCTGTAGACATAAGGTTCAGAACCCAGCTTGGGTCCTTGGAGCTGTATGCCTTTGGATATGGTATTTGGATTTAGTTTACCTCAACTTGAGGTAAATTATCTATTAAAGTCAAGAAAATGTAGCAATTGCTCAACTTTTTATGGTAAAGCTTTTCTTTCTACATTCTTTTGACTTTTATACTAGGAGCTTATTTGTGAGTATTTTGTGCCAAGAGGGATAAGCTTGCATTCCCTAATTGCAGCATCAAGTCTGCTCACAGGGCATCCTGATGACATTTTAAATACATGGAAATTTTAGAATGCATGAAAACATCTAGTGCTGATTCTCTACTGCAGTTTTGCTCTGGCACCTGCTCCTCTCTTCTTGGAGTTTATCCCATTGCCTAATTCTGTACATTGTTTCCAAACCTTTCATTAACCATTGTTGCAATTTTTGCTTTTTAACCTCAGCATCCCTGCTTATCTTTTGAACAGAAACAGAATCATCTCTGACTACTAGGCATTTCCTAGAATGAAAGGCTCCCATCTCTCCTTTTCTGGCTTTTCAGAGCATGAAATGACTGTGCTAATCCTGTTGGCTTTAAGGCAAGAACCTTGCAGAGGCCAACAAAGGAGAAAGTCTGCTCCCAGCCTGGATCCTCCACTGGCCAGAGGGGAATTTTAACATTTTACCAACTTGCAGAGAGAAACCTGCCCACCCTGGCTTTGTTTTGGCTGCAGTTATAAAAGAAGTAAATTCTTAGAATATTTCCCCTGTGTGAATTCACCCATTTCTTAGTTCCCTGAGTAGTGTGTTAGATTTCCAGAAGTTGGGTGCTTTCCCTAGAGTTGCAGAAATCAAACAAAAGGGTATTTTAGGAATTCTGGAAGTGTCCTGCTGGTTGGGTGGGTATTTTCTCAGATCCAAAGAAAGGTACCTTTTGAGTCCTGGTCAACAAATTGGGTTGCGACTTGGTGCTTTGTGCGAGGTACTCTAGCTGCAATAATTCAGAGGTACTTTCTTCTCTCATAGGGATTTAAGACAGTTTCTGCTCTTTTTTTGTTTTTGTTTTTTGAGTTGGAGTCTTACTCTTTCACCCAGGCTGGAATGTAGTGGCATGCTCATGTCCACCCCAGCACTGACCTGCTTGGCTCTGGTGATCCTTCCCAGTAGCCGGAACTACAGGCACACACTACCACGCTTGGCTAATTTTTGATTTATTGTAGAGATGAGGTCTTGCCAAGTTGCCCAGGCGGGTCTCAAACCCGCGGGCTCAGGCAATCCACTCGCCTTAGCCTCCCAAAGTACTGGGATTACAGGCTGAGCCACCGAGCCTGGCCTACAGTCTTTACTCTTAAGGAGCTGACACTAGGCAAGAGTAAGACATGTCCAAGTAATCATTTGTTATTGCATAACTTCTATGGTAGCGCATCAATATATTTCATATAGAAATGAAGAAATTATGTGTGTGCTTGATGTCAAAGGCACCTATTAATAATGTGCTATGGGAATTCTGGTTCAGAGAAAATGTTGAATGGGAACACAGCAAGTACACTTGACTTGTAAATTTTGAATTGGACCTCTGATGGACTGAATTTTAAATCCATCCTCAAGTGGAATGAATAATGGTAGAGTGCCCTGTTTGTATAGGAGGGCAGTAGATGGAGCAGAAGGAATATGACAGAAGAGAGCTAAAGTGCTGTGGGGCTTCCAAAGAAGAGATCATATCAGATTAGTGAGACCAGAAATGACTTCCTGGAAAAGGGGGTTGAGAGAACCCATGAATGGGGGGCGGAGGGTCAGAGGATTTTAGTAAACATTTATTAGGGGAGGGAGGAAGGAGTCTAGATAGAGGGGACAGTAGGAGCAAAAGTATAAACATAGGGATGGACATAAAACACAGTTACAAAGTGATGGGATTGACAAATAGTGGAAAACAAGCATGGAGAGGTGGACTGTAGACAGAAGGTAGGGGCCTTGAAGAGCAAACCAGGGGGTCTGCCTCCATTCAGGCAGTGAGAAGCCATTAAAGCTGTGGAACGGGTGAGTGATACAACCAAAACGCTGCTTTTAAAAACAGTCAATCTGACATCGAATGCCAAATAGGAGTGAGGAGAGTAGAGAGAAAGACAGATGGCGTTGTACGGACAAGGGCTTGACTGCGAGATTACTTCATGATGTTCTCCATACCCCAAGGGACTTATAGAGAAGTTTGCAAGTTTCCATGTGTCTTTTGTGGTGACCAGCAACTGAGTTAGTCTTTAAAAGGTGTGTGCTGCACCACCATGCTCACTGGCTCCCAGGCAGCCCTGTGTGTGTGTGATAACAGGTCCACAGTGTTCTTAGAGATGCGTATAGGCAGTTCTAGCAGAAAGAAAGACAACAAAACACATCTTAATCTCCTTTTGCTTTCCTTTGTAAAATATCTCTTGTAAAACCTAGAAATTAGAGGCCAGACACAGTGGCTCACTCCTATAAACCCAATACTTTGGGAGACCAAGGTGGAGGATCACTCAAGCCTAGGAGTCTGAGGCTCCAGTGAGTTATGATTGTACCACTGCACTGCTGGGTGACAGAGCAAGACTCTGTCTTTCAAAAAAACCCAAAAACTAGAAATTTGCCACAGACCTTTCTCAGAAATTTATCAAACCTCTCCCTCCACATCCAATGGCCCACTCCGTTAGTCCCAGCTACTCTGGAGGCTGAGGTAGGAGGATCTCTTGAGCCCATGAATTCAAGGCCAGGCTGGACAACATAGTCAGACTTTCCATCTTAATAAGAAAAAAGAGAGAGAGAGAGCGAGAATGAAAGAAATTTATCTAACCTGACATTAAAATTAATACTTTTTTGTCTTCAAGGTAAGATGTTATATGGCATTAAGGTGGCATCAAAGAGAAAAGCTTGGATCTGGGCATGTGTTTACATGTTTCATCTGTGATTACAGATTGTTCCCAGCTTGACCCAGGAAGCCCATTGTCTGAGAGTGTCTGTGTTTTTGTGGGGTACAAAGTTTGTGTAACCATATGCCAGTCACAGATGCCTGCTGGGTGGTTTCACCATCCAGTGCAATAACTCAGGCTTTACATGGTATAAACTGGATTCATCAAGACTTGGGACATGTTTCTGTGGGCGTATTCTTTTATGTCAGGAATTCCAGGTACCTGTAAATGGAATGTAGTGGGATCCCATATCCCAAAACACGTCCCTATAGCCAATTACTACCCCCACAACCTTGTTTGGCAAGGCTCAGACTGTGAGAAAGTAAAAGTCTTCTCCCCTTTGTGTTCCCAGTTGCTTGCTTTCTTGTTTGCTTCCTTCCTTCCTACTGTGAAAATTTTATATTTTTTTATTTATTATTTTTTGAGTTAGAGTCTCACTCTGTTGCCCAGGCTGGAGGGCAGTGGCGCACACTCTGCCACCGCTGCAGCTTCGACCTGCTAGGCTCAGTCGATCCTTCCGCCTCAACCTTCCAAGTAGCTGGGACTACAGGCACTCGACAACATGCCCAGCTGATTTTTTGATTTATTGTAGAGACGAGTTCTCACCATGTTGCCCAGGTTGGTCTCAAACGTGTGAGCTCTGGCAATCCTCTCAACCTTGGTCTCCCAAAGTGCTGGGATTACAGGCTTGAACCACTGCCCCTGGCCTTTTTTTTTTTTGAGTTGGAGTCTCACTCTGTCACCCAGACTGGAGTGCAGTGGCCACTTCCGGCCACCGCAGCCTCGACCTGCTGGGCTCCGGCGATCCTTCCGCCTCAGCCTTCCAAGTAGCTGGAACTATAGGCACGTGCTACCACGCCTGGCTAATTTTTTGATTTGTTGTAGAGATGAGGTCTCATCAAGTTGCCCAGGCAGGTCTCGAACCCGCGGGCTCAGGCAATCCACTCACCTCGGCCTCCCAAAGTGCTGGGATTACAGGCTGAGCCACCGAGCCCGGCCTTTTTTTGTTTTTGTTTTAAAGTTGGAGTCTCACTCTGTTACCCCGGCTGAAGTGCAGTAGTATGCTCACGGCCACCCCAATGTCGATCTGCTGAGCTCCGGCTATCCTTCTGCCTCAGCCTTACAAGTAGCTGGAACTACAGGTGTGCGCTACCATGCCTAGCTAATTTTTTTGATTTATTATAGAGACAAGATCTCACCATGTTGTCCAGGCTGGTCTCAAACCCCTGAGCTCAGACAATCCTTTCTCCTCAGCCTCCCAAAGTGCTGGAATTACAGGCTTGAGCCACCATGCCCGGCCTAGATGTATTGGTGTATAATATGCCTCTCCAAATTTTTTTCCATACATAATCAAACACGTGTATATTTTCATACTTGTATAATTTTCTCCATTTTGTTTCTTTCTTTCTTTTTTTTTTTTTTGAGTTGGAGTCTCACTCTGTCGCCCAGATGGCAGTGCAGTGGCTGCTCCAGGCCACCGCAGCCTCGACCTGCTGGGCTCTAGCGACCCTTCGCCTCAGCCTTCCAGGTAGCTGGAACTACAGGCACGTGCTACCACGCCCGGCTGATTTTTAAAAAAATTTATTGTAGAGATGAGGTCTCGCCAAGTTGCCCAGGCGGGTCTCGAACCCGCAGGCTCAGGCAATCCACTCACCTCAGCCTCCCAAAGGCATGGGATTACAGGCTGAGCCACCGAGCCCGACTCATTTTGTTTTTTAGTAGGGATAGAATTATACAACAATATATTAAGGATTTCTTTTTGTGTCAGTATTTATAGATCTACTTTATTCTTTTTAATGGCTATATGGTGTTCCATAGTGTAGTTGAGTATAGTTTCTTTAGCTATTTTCTTCCTGATGGATCTTTAGGTTTATTTACAATCAGAGACAAACTCTTTTTGCAAAATACACTTGCTTGGTCTCATTCCTACATATCTATACCAGGCTGAAAACTTCATTAAAATATGATTTGATTCTTTATAATTCATCCAGTTCCTATTACAGACAGCAAAGTCTGTCTAGGATCTACAGTGTTGATTGCAGAAGGAACAGTTTACAAGACTGGCTGTGATATTCCTTGTAGTTCTCTCAGTGCTCCTCACCTGTGTGTGTTTCATGTTTATGAATTGCAACAGTATACATGCCATGACTGTACAATAGTTAAAATGTGAGGGAAAAGCTGACCCCTTCTTTCAAGGAGCTCACCATCTAAAGAAGAAGGAAAGACCATGTAGTACCAGTGGAAAATTGATGGCCGAGTGTACACAGAAACAAAAAGACTTCACCTCAGTGCAAACTTTATGTACCTGTAGTCGGATAGCCTAACAGATGGCAAATGTTTTGTGTTATGAAAATAGCTAATATTGTGTCAGCAGGGATTTTTCTCTAATTCAGAAAAGCTTCCAGGAGAAGGTGGGATTTTAAGCAGGTTTCAAGACTCGAAAGGGTAGTCTGGATTTTCCAGGTATATCCTTCTAGCAGTGTCTCAATGTGTGGCTTGTTAGTATTGCTTTTCCACTATGTGCCTGGCCAGTGGTTTTTGACTAGAAGCTATTTCAAATTGGCTGTCTTTATATGACAAGTGCTGTTCTCCTTGGATTCCACAGCGTATGCCTGGTTCTGGGGACTACTCAAGTTTTGGAGCAGTTTGTGGTGTGAAGCAGACCCGTTCACCATGCTGTCGGCTGCTTATTTTTGCCCCTGATTTTCTATTAGTAGGTTCATGCACTTGAGAACAAAGGCCTGAAATCTTTTTTTCCACTTTAGGATCTAGAGGAAAACAGCATGACTGGGCCAGTAAGGCAGAATGTCTTAAAGGATCTAGTTACTAACATCATCCAGCCTACTTTTAGCAAAAACAGGGTGTAGTGTTTACAGAATTCCCAGCTATCTTCTTATGAGCAACTGCCACTAGCACATACATTAGAAGTCACTAACATTTTGACCTTACTTTAAAAAGCCTGATTTTCTTTACAAAAAGCAAGTCAGCTAGATGCTTTATCTCAGTGTCACAAATCCCGAAATAAACATTTTCCTTGGATTAGATGTGGGACGTCATTAAGATGGTTGATCTGTTAAAAAATTTTCCCTCTTTCCAAAGTGAAGGTGAAGTTGGTAGGCACAACTGTGTTGTATTCTGGTATCTACTTTTCAATCTAACTTTACCTTTGACCTCCAAGCTACAGGGGCTTAGCTAGCTAGCCCTTAGCACTTAACTCTGTCCCTGGGTAAATAGTAATGTGGCAGTGATTGCGGTGGAGTGATGGCATGCTGTCCTTGGAGCCTGAGTGAGCCAGGCTTTGATTTAGAGAGTTTGACAGGCTTGGGGTGGGTGGAAGGTTCTGCACCTTTCCTCTCTGGGAGCAGGCTTGGCCTCTTGCATGTTGGCCCCGACTGACTCAACTGTAGTGCTGTACCCTGAAATGTACAGGTGCTGATTTGACAGTAGCTTTTCACCCTTCAGAAGCGGGGCCCCCTAATGAGAATGTAGGCTCATAGAGCAATAATTCACGTGTAGGTGGCCTGTAAGGAAAGTTTTAACAAAAGAGTTGGTTAAGAAACTGATTTATTTTCTCGCTTTAACTCTCTTGTCATGTGCTGAGTGGGGGCGGAAGAGGAGGGGAAGGTGGGGACTGATGCTGCTGAAAGCATTTATCTTCATTTCTGCCATCTCCCAGTGTTTATTACCCTGTGATCGACAGATGAGGAAAGCTGCCAGTCAAACCCACATTCAGCACATTTCCATTTCCCTTCATTGCAGATTTTAGGTTTTTGAAATCTGCATCCTCTTTGCAGCAATAACGGTCTTTTCCCTCCTGCTGCTGACAGCCCTAAGACCCTCTGGTCCAATTCCACTCACTTGTGCTTCCACCAAACAATAAAAGCTGCGGGAGTCTCAGCAATTTAAGACAAGTGATTGGTGAGAGCTGTTCAGTGTTTGAGTCAGTTGTTCTTTCTCTCTCACCTCTTTTCTCATTCCCTCTCCCTGTCTTTCCCCCCTTCTCTCTGCCCATTCTTATGCTGGTGAGGTACCACCTCAAGCAGCTCCAGTGCGCAATGATGAGAGAATGACAGCTTTCCTGGCTTTACCTGGGACTTGCCTAAACCAGTGTCCCCTGTTGCTGGGACCTAAGTGTAGGAAATATGTGTTAGTTGAGGTAGAGTGATTCTTAATACTCCTATCCACCTGCATGTCTTATGTCTTCTGTTGGAGGCAGAGGCTTTGAGGAAATCCCTTCCTGGTGGGAGTGAATGCTAGGTGTTTTGTTTGGGGGGGGTTATTCCCCTCTGTTTTCCTTGAATATTGTGGATTTTTTGGAGTATTGTTCCTAATAATTTTTCAGTAGCATGTGTTCTTATGCGTTTATTTGTTTTTGTCTTAAATAATGCTTGTAGGTGGAAGAAATGTAATGATACTCATTTCTTTGAAAATGGATGTTCTCCTTTCATAATTACTTGTCCTAATTTCATCATTAGTATAAGTGCAGGCAATTGCTTCATTAGGACATATGTTTTGAAGGAGAGCAGGTCTACAGCATGGTGAGGAAATCGGTCTCACCCCTTTTCTGCCCACATGGGAGCATCTCAGCTTGACTTCAGGCATCTAGGAGCTACCAGACACTCTGCAAATAGCCAGCAACATAGTGAGACCTCGTCTTTACAGAAATTTAAAAAATTAGCTGGGTGTAGTGGCACGCACCTGTAGGCCCAGCTACTTGGGAGGCTGAGGTGGAAGGATTGACCGAACCCAGGAGGTTGAAGCTGCAGTAAGATGTGATCATGCTACTGCACTCCAGCCTGGATGGCAGGGTAGGTCCCTGACTCAAAAAAATGAAAAAGAAGATAGAAAGAAAGGGAAAAGAAAAGAAAAAAATTAAAGTGAATATAAGCTTCTTTGTACCACTTCCTACTTACTCTAGATAGGAAGGCTTTATCTACTCCCGTGGCCCTAGTAAACAGCAAGTTAATTTCTCATTCTCCTGCTGGCCTTTCATTTAATGAAGCTATGGTGGCCATGCCTATAATCTCAGGACTTTGGAAGGCGGGGGCAAAAGGATTGCCTGAGTACAGGGGTTTGAGACCAGCCCGGGCAACGTGGCAAGACCACGTCTCTACAATAAATAAAAAAAGTAGCCAGGCATGGTGGCGTATGCCTGTAGTTCCAGCTACTTGGAAGGCTGAGAAGAAAGGACTGCCTAAGCCCAGCAGGACAAGGCTGTAGTGGCTGTAGATGTGCCACTGCTCTCCAGCCTGGGAGATGGAGTGAGACTCCTACTTTAAAAAAAAAAAAAAAGGAAGCTATAATATGTACAAATATTTCATAACTGTTTATTTTCCTTTCCTCGTATACTGTCTGTATTCCAGGCCTTACTAATTTCCTTGGTGAACTCTGAGAGTTCAACTGTCTTGTTGGCCTCATCCAGTGCTTTTAGCCTCAGTAGTATCTTTCTCAGGTCTGCCCTTAAAGTTTATGAATTGTGTGTGCAATAATACTGCCCTTGTGTTTTGGAGCAAGAGCTTTGGAGCCTTTAGGAATTTATTGGATGCTAAAATTATGTTGATTTAGGGGCCGAATTCCTACAAATAACACATGTAGCCAGGGAAGTCTGTACTTACATTTTTATCATTTAATTTATGCTAAATATATTGCAACCTTCTATTGTATAATGACTGATGTCAACATCAGATTAAGTTACCAGAACAGCAGTTATTAAACAACCTAAATCCAGCAGCCCAAATTCCTCACTCAGAACATTTCATATGCCAGACACCCATGGTACCTGTTTGGGGTTTTATTTTGTGTTTTTATGGAAAATGATGTTCCCTAATACTCCTCATCTCTTATTTTAACCTCAGAAAAACAGTGAGGCCTCAATTTCAGCTATAGGGAATACACTTTGAATTGGTCTTTAAAACCCTGCCTTTTCCTTCCAGTAAAAATAGTTGTTTCCCTGAAGCACTTGTATAATTGCCAGTTTTCCATGCAGTGTATTTTCTGTGAAATAAAAACTGTTGTATAATTCTCATATGAACCTGTGGTTCCATTATAAACATACAATAGAATATTATTCAGCCATAAAAAGAAATTCAGCTGGTTGTGGTGACTCATACCTGTCGTCCCAGCTATTCAGGAGGCTGAGGCAGGAGGATAACTTGAGACTGAGAAGTTCCAGGTTATAGTGAGGTGTGATCACACCACTGTACCTCTCCAGCCTGGAAGACAGAGACCTTATCTCTTTAAAAAAAGAAAGAAAGAAATGAAGTATTAATTCATAGCATGGATGAACTTTGAAAACATTGTGATACATGAAAGAAGCCAAACACAATTATAGTGAGAGACAATAGCTTAGGGCTAGCAAGGGTGTGGTACAGAGTAGAGGAGATTGACTGTTTATGTGTTCCATATTTGGGGGAGATGATGACAATATCCTGAAATTAGATGGTAGTGATGGTTGCAGAATTGATTTGGTGATGGTTACACAACAGTGTGAATATACCAACAACCCTTGTAGCCGATACTTTAAATAGATAAATTATGTGTTATGTAAATTATATCTCAATAAAGTTTTAATTTAATTTAGTTAATTTATTTATTTTTAGTCAGAGTCTCACCCATGCTGGAGTGCAGTGGCACACTCATGGCTACCGCAGCCTTGACCTGCTGGGTTCAGGCGATCCTTCCGCCTCAACCTTCTAAGTAACCAGAACTATAGGCACATACCACCATGCCTGGCTAATTTTTTGATTTATTGTAAGATAAGGTCTCGCCCAGGCTGGTCTCGAACCCATGGGTTCAGGCAGTTCTATCACCTCGGCCTTCCACAGTGCCGGGATTATAAGTGTAAGCCACCACACCTGGCCAATAAGGTTTTAATTTTAAACAAACACACATATTTATGGCCATTTTCCTCAATGTCAGACCCATATATGGGAGTTAAGAGAAACTTGGGACCCTTCTACCCTTGGAGGAAGTCTTGTTATTTGTCATCAGGGACTCTTTCCAGGTTCCTAGATCATAGAATAAACTGGTGGTGATCTTAGATGAGATTTTTTTTTTTTTTTGAGTTGGAGTCTCACTCTGTCACCCAGACTGGAGTGCAGTGGCTGCGCCCAGCCACCGCAGCCTCGACCTGCTGGGCTCCGGCGAGCCTTCCGCCTCAGCCTTCCAAGTAGCTGGAACTACAGGCGCGCACTACCACGCCCGGCTCATTTTGATTTATTGTAGAGATGAGGTCTCGCCAAGTTGCCCAGGCGGGTCACGAACCCGCGGGCTCAGGCAATTCACTCACCTCAGCCTCCCAAAGCGCGGGGTTATAGGCTGAGCCACCGAGCCCAGCTGATGAGATTGTTAAGTGGTAACGGCGTGAATGTGACTAAGTGCTTAGTTATACCCCCTTCTTAAAACAGATTTTCAGACTATATTTGAATGAAGCTTTCTGGAAAGATTAATTGTTCTTTCTAGGATGCCATTCAGTATAAACTTAGGAAGAATGGTCTCTATGGTCAGATAATTTTGTATTATATTGCTTTAAGAAGAATTCTTTTTCTTTTTCTTGGGAGTTTCACTCTGTCACCCAGGCTGGAGGGCAGTGGCACGCTCCTGACCACCACAACCTTGACCTGCTGGGCTCCAGCGATCCTTCTACCTCAGCCTTCCAAGTAGCTGGAACTATAGGCACATGCCACCATGCCAGGCTAATTTTTTAGTTTATTGTAGAGATGGGGGGGGGGTCTCACCAAGTTGCCCAGGCTGGTCTTGAACCCATGGGCTCAGGTGATCCTCTCACCTCGGCCTCCCAAAGTGCTGAGATTATAGGTGTGAGCCACTGTGCCCAGCCTGAATTATTTTTCATAAACAGAAGCCAGTTTATTTATTTACAGAGCACTCATATAGTCCATAAGAAAAAAAATTAAAATGACCAGTCAATGTGGTAACATCTACTAGGGAAACTGAGGCGGGAAGTTTGCTTGAGCCCAGAAGTCCAAAGCCAGCCTAGAAACATAGTGAGACCCCCTTTCAAAAAAACAAAAGCACAAAAACCTTAAAGTAGCCAATGTTAAAATATATATAAGTGTGGGTAGGCTGTCTAAAAGACAGCCAGCAAACAAATGAAAAGATGCTTACCAGTACTCTAAATTATTTATGAAGTACACATGGATACTAAAAATGTTTACTTCACAAATTGATAAAAATTTTTATTTATCCTAGAATGGAAGGGCTTAATGAAATTTTTAAAAAATGTATATTGAATAGTGTTTTTACAATAGCAGCCTTATTGAGATATGATTCACGTACCTTGCAGTTCACCTATTTAAAGTATATACTTCAGTGGCTTTAGTATATGCAGAGTTGTGCACCATCACCTCTATTTATATATTTCAGAACATTTTTATCACCTCCTTTACACACTAGCAGTCATTTCCCTCTTTCCCTTTGTCTTTCTCTTTCCCTCCCTCACCTCCCTCCAGCCCTAGGCAGCACTAATCTATGTTTGTCTTGCTAGCTTTGTCTATTCTGGACATTTCATATAAATGGAATCATACAGATGTGGTCTTTTAAAACTGACTTTCTAAGAAGAATTTTGAAAAGTTGGTGAGTTGTTCCACTGGACCTGCCGCAGACTTTCTCGTCTCAGCTCTCCTGACCAGTTAGTGAGCTGGTTCTTAGCTCCATATAACAACCAAGAAGGATAGTAATTGTGTCTCCAGGCTGAGTATTGCATCCCCAGCCCCATTCTTATTCCATTTTCTCAGCAGCAACAGCAGCACAGAAATGGCTGTTCTGAATTACTCAGTCTCAAATGAAACAGGTTTTGTAGGACTGAAATGTAATTTAATCATTTCCTTCTTTGCAGCTTGCCCTTTTTTACCCTCCCCAAGTTAGTTAGCTTTTCTGATAGATTTGCTAATGATTCCCATTGTTCGGTATCTTCACTGAACTGTTAAATCATATTCTTCATTTTCTTACTCTTAGAACAGATCTTGTAGAGAGACTAGGGAGCCGTTTTAGAAAATGACTCCTAATTCTTTCCAAGCAACAGAAGAGAGAAGTCTGAGAGAAGCAGAGACAGAGAGGTGCAACAGGTTATCAGGCTTAGTAGAGCTTACCGACCATGTGGCTGTGATGGCTATTAAGACTTTGTCCCTAGACATATTCCTGGAACTTCTGATCTGCAAGTTGAGACCTGGCTCGGAGAATGAGAATTGGCAGCTTTGTTTTTGCTGTTGTTCTCTAATACTTGGCCAGAATAACTGGATTTAAGCTTCCTTTTCCCTTTGTTTTATCTCTCATCAGCATTATCTTTACTTATTTCTCTGCTCTGAGGAACTGCCATGACTGTCTGTCCGTATGGACAGCTTGTTGTTTCTGCTATCTCCTAGAACTTGAATGAAAGTCTTGGTGTCTCTCTCTTTCTTAAATAGACTTTTAAAAAGATTTATTTTTAAAGAATGAGTGGAAAGTACAGAGAGTTCCCATATACTCCTTCCCCTCACACCCACACCCTCCCCCATCAGCATCCTGCACCAGTATAGTGCATTTGCTCCACTGGATGAACCAATATGGATACATCATTATTGCCCAAGTCTTTATTTACATTAGGGTTCATTCTTGGTGTTGTAAGTTCCATGAATTTTGGCAAATGCTTGATATCATGAATCCAACATTGTGGTATCATACGAAATAACTTTACTGCTTAAAAAAATTCCTTGTGCTTACCTATTCATCTCTCCCTCCTCCCCTGAAACCCCTACCAACCACTAGTCTTTTTTCTATCTCTATAGTTTTGCTTTTTTTCCAAAATGTCATGCAGCTAGAATCATACAGTACATAGCCCTTTGATTTTTTCGCTTCGTAATGTGCATTTAGGGTTCCTCCATGTCTTTTCAAGGTTCGATTGCTCATTTCTTTTTAACCCTGAATAATATTCCATTGCATGGATGTACCACAGTTTATTTATCCACTCTTCTGCTGAATGAAAGACATCTTGATTGCTTCCAAGTTTTGTCAATTATGAATGAAGCTGCTTTAAACATCCATGGGTGGGTTTTTGTGTGGACATAAGTTTGTCAACTCATTTAGGTGAATACCAAGGAGTATGATTGCTGGATCATATGGTGAGAGTATGTTCAGTTTTGTAAAAAAAAAAACAAAAACAAAAACAAGCTGGGCTTGGTGGCTCAGCCTGTAATCCTGCGCTTTGGGAGGCTGAGGTGAGTGGATTGCCTGAGCCCGTGGGTTCGAGACCCGCCTGGGCAACTTGGTGAGACCTCATCTCTACAATAAATCAAAAACTAGCCGGGTGTGGTAGCGCGCGCCTGTAATTCCAGCTACTTGGAAGGCTGAGGCGGAAGGATTGCCGGAGTCCAGCAGGTCGAGGCTGCAGTGGCCGGGAGCGGCCACTGCACTCCGGTCTGGGCAACAGAGTGAGACTCTAACTCAAAAAAAAAAACCCAAAAAAACAAAAAAAAAATCTGCCAAACTGTCTTCCCAAGTAGTCATGCCATTTGGTATTCCTATAGCAGTAAATAAAAGTTCCTGTTACTCCACATCTTTACCATCATTTGGTGTTGTCAGTGTTTTGGGTTTTAGCCATTTTGATATGTGGGTGGTGGTTTCTTATTGTTGTTTTAATTTGCAGTTCTCTAATGATTTGAGCATCTTATCATATGCATATTTGCCATTTGTATATCTTTTTTGGTAAGGTATTTGTTCAGATCCATTGCCCATTTTTAAAATCAGGTGGTTCATTTTCTTATTGCATAGTTTTAAGAGTTCTTTGTATACCATTTATCAGATAAGTGTTTTGCAAAGATTTTTCTCTCGGTCTGTGACTTGTCTTTTCATTCTCATAACAGTATCTTTCACAGAACAGAAGTTTTTGTTTGTTTTTTAGTAAGTCTCACTCTGTTGCCCAGGCTGGAGTCCAGTGACACAAGCACGACTCACTGCAGCCTTGAACTCCTATACTTAAATGATCCTCCTGCCTCAGCCTCCTGAGTAGCTGGGTCTACAGGCATGCCCCACCACACTCAGCTATTTTTTTTTTTTTTGTAGAGACAAGGTCTCACTGTTTCCCAGACTGTTCTCGAACTCTTGGCCTCAAGCAATCCTCCCACCTCAGCTTCCCAAAATGTTGGCATTACAGGCCACTGTGCCCAGCTATAACAGAAGTTTTTCATTTCAATGCAGTTCAACTTTTCAACTTTTTATTTCATAGGTTGTGCTTTTGGTGTTGTATCTAAAAAGCCATCAGTAAATCCAAGGTCACCTAGATGTTCTCTTAGATCTTCTACGAGTTATAGTTTTGTTTTACCTCTAAATCTATGGTCCAATTTGAGTTAATTTTTGTGAAAAGTGTAATGTTTGTATCAAAGCTGGGCATGGTGGCTCACACCTGTAATCCTAGCTCTTTGGGAGGTAGAGGCGAGAGGATTGCCTGAGCCCATAGATTCAAGACCAGCCTGGACAACTTGGCGAGACCTCGTCTCCATAATAAATCAAGAAAAATTAGCTGGGTGTGGTGTTTTGTGCCTGTAGTTCCAGCTACTTGGAAGGCTGAGGTGGAAGGATCACCTCAGTCCAGCAGGTTGAGACTGCAGTGGCCATGAGCATGCTAGTGCAATCCACCCTGGGCAACAGAGTGAGATTCCAACTATAAAAAAAAAAAATGTTTGTGTCTAGATTTAGTTATTTTTGTGTGTGTAGATATCTAGTTGTCTCATGGCACCATTTGTTGAAAAGACTATCCTTTCTCCATTGATTCTTTGTCAAAGATCAGTTAACTATGTTTATGTGAATCTCTTTCTGGGGTTGCTGTATTTTGCCATTGATCTAATTGTCTATTCTTATACTAGTACCATACTGTCTTGATTGTTGTAACTTTATGTTAAGTTTTGAAGTCAGTTAGTGTCAAGCCTCCAACTTTGTGTTTTCCCTTCATATTATGTTGGCTATTCTGGGTCTTTTGCCTTTTCATATAAACTTTAAATCAGATTGCTAGGCCGGGTGCAGTGACTCACGCCTATAATTCCAGCACTTTGGGAGGCTGAGGTGAGAGGATTGCTGGAGCCCACGGGCTCGAGACCAGCCTGGGCAACTTGGTGAGACCCCATCTATACACTAAATTACAAAATTAGCTGGGCATGGTGGCATGTGCCTGTAGTTCCAGCTACTTGGAAGGCTGACGTGGAAGGATCACCTGAGCCCAGCAGGTCGAGGCTGCAGTGGCCAGGAGTGTACCACTACCCTCCAGCCTGGATGACAGAGTGAGACTTTTACTCAGAAAAAAAAAATGCTGATATCCACAGAGTAATTTGCTGGGGTTTTGATTTGTATTGTATTGAATCTATAGATCCAACTGGAAAGAATTGTTATTTTAACAGTATTGCGCCTTCCTATTAATGAACATGGAATAGCTCTCTGATTTAGTTATATCTTTTTTTTTTTTTTTTTGAGTCGGAGTCTCACTCTGTCGCCCAGACTGGAGTGCAGTGGCCGCTTCCGGCCACCGCAGCCTCGACCTGCTGGGCTCCGGTGATCCTTCCGCCTCAGCCTTCCAAGTAGCTGGAATTACAGGCATGCGCTACCACGCCCGGCTGAGTTTTTGATTTATTGTAGAGATGAGGTCTCGCTGCCCAGGTGGGTCTCGAACCCGTGGGTTCAGGCAATCCACTCACCTCAGCCTCCCAAAGGCGTGGGATTACAGGCTGAGCCACCGAGCCCGGCTTAGTTATATCTTCTGTAGTTTCTTTCATCACTTTTGTATCTTTCTGCATATAGATTTATAGATCTTGTACATATTTTGTACCTAAGAATTTCATTTTGTTGGTGCTAAGAAAATGGTATTTTATTTTTAATTTCAAGTTCCAGGCTGGGTGCAGTAGAACCAGACTAGCTTAGGCAACATAATGAGACCCCCATGTCTACAAAAAGTTTTTAAAAATTAGTCGAATATGGTGGCACCTGTGGGTAGTCCCAGCTACTCAGGAGACTGAGATGGAAGGATCATTTGAACACTGGAGTTAGGGGTTGCAGTGAGCTATGATTGCACCACTGCAGTCCAGCCTAGGGGACTAAGAAAGATCCTGTCTCTTTCAAAAAAGGTAATTTCAAGTTTCAGTCATACATTTGTTCATTGCTATTATATAGGGAAGCAATTATGTAGCCTTTCATTCTGAAACCTTGCTATAATCACTTAATAGCCTAGGAGTCTTTTGTTGATCCTTTGAGAGACAGTCATGTCATCTGCCAACAAATATTGTTTTATTTCTTCCTGTCAATTGGTATACTTTGTATTTGCTTTTCTTGTCTTATTGCGTTAGCTAGGACTTCCAGAACGATGTTGAAAAGGGCTTCCTTGCCTTGTTCCTTATCTTAGGAGAAACTGTCTAGTTTCTCACCATTGAGTATGATGTTAGTATAGGTACTTTGTATTTCTGTAAGATGGACTGAGCTACAAAGTATTTACATAGGAGGCACTTAGCCACAGAAATCAAATCCTGAGAGACTGCTGAGGGATTTTTAAGGCCTCAGGGTTGTCCCATGTAATAACAGAATGGAACAAACTGGACTCAATCTCTGCACTACGGGGCATCATTACTGATCCCATGGACACTAAAAGGATAATAAAGGAATACTATGGACAACCCTATGCCCACAAATTTGAAAATCTAAATGAAACAGATCAATTCCTTAAGAGATAGTCTATCACAATTTAAATAAAAAAATAATCTGGGCCAGGCACTGTGGTTCACACCTGTAATCCCAGAACTTTGGGAGGTGGAAACAGATTGTAAAGAACTGGCACAATTTCTTCTTAAATGTCTGGTAGAATTCACCTATGAAACCATATGGACCTGCTGCTTTCTGTTCTGGAAGATTGTTAATGATTGGTTCAATGTAATGGATATAGGTCTACTCAGATTATTTCTTTTTTGTTTGATGTTTTTTTGAGTAGGCATCTCTCTCTGTTGCCAAGGCTGGAGTGCAGTGTCATCCTCATGTGCCACCGCAGCCTCTACCTCCTAGGCTCAGGTGATCTTTCTACCTCAGCCTTCCAGGTAGCTGGAACCACAGGTGTGCACCACCATGCCCAGCTAATTTTCTTGATTTATTGAAGAGATGATATCTCACCAAGTTGCCCAGGCTGATCTCGAACCCCTGGACTCAGGCAGTCCTCTTGTTTCCACCTCCCAAAGTGCTGGGATTACAGGCCTGAATCACAGTGCCTGACTCAGATTATTTTTTTGTTTAAATTGTGATAGACTATCTCTAAAGGAATTGATCTGTTTCATTTAGATTTTCAAATTTGTGGGCATAGGGTTGTCCATAGTATTCCTTTATTATCCTTTTAGTGTCCATGGGATCAGTAATGATGCCCCGTAGTGCAGAGATTGAGTCCAGTTTGTTCCATTCTGTTATTACATGGGACAACCCTGAGGCCTTAAAAATCCCTCAGCAGTCTCTCAGGATTTGATTTCTGAGGCTAAGTGCCTCCTATGTAAATGCTTTGTAGCTCAGTCCATTAACTCACTCTGGCACATTTTCTATACCTTCTTCTTAGTGGCCAGAGACCTACTAAATGGTTGGGCTTTTTTTTTAACAGAGTAGTACTTTTTCTTCCTGATGTTTCCAGGAGACCAGTTCTGTTGGCCTGTAGTTCTTGCAGAAGGGAACCTGGAGACAATCTGTGGCTGGCATCTTTAGCTCCCTAGTCTCTGTTTACGTGGCACTGAAAATTAACTCTCCCTGATGCCAGACTTCATTCTTCCTCAGCACTCAGGCACCATTGACAGAGTGCATCTCCTAGTCTTTTCCATACAGTGTGACCCTATGTGTTTCTTTGATTGCCCAGCTGTTCTCCAGAAGATACTTCTTGAGGCATGGACTGTACAAGTTGTCTCTGGAGCTGGTAGTTGGGAATCTTAATAATTTGTGGTCCCATTTGCAGATGCACATACTCAAAAAGCATCTGGTATTATTCCTTAACTGTTTTTTGTAGTTCTTGTCTGTTCCCCCAGAATAAGCTCCTAGAATGTGAGGTGGTTTCTTCTATTTATCTTCTATCCTCTCTTAGCAACTAGCATTTTGTTCATCATAGAGTGAGAAAGTCAACTTACCCTCTACCGTTTGGGGTTATGTGCTTTTCAGTTAGAAGCTGGAGGAAACAATAAGGAACTAAAATAATTTGAAAGAGACTAGTGGCCAAAGGGAGATGTCAGCCATTTAGACAAGTGAGCCCAGGAAACAAATCAGAAGCTCAGTGGAATTCAGCCTGGGTCAGAATGAAACTGAATAATCATTCCTAGGAAAGTGGTAGGCTTTGTAACTAAAAAATGATTGTCATTATCAAAGAGGCCTGGAAAAATCAAGAAAGCTCCTTTTAATAAAGTCCTGCAGTATCTTACCCTCCTTGTAATCCAGAGGTTCAGCAAAAGTTTCCAAAGCAGATGTAATTATTAAAGGAGAATCTGAGTGCTATCCTGCAGGCCCCCCAAAAGGGATTTGAGGTCAGTGGACTGACTCACTGATAACATCCCCAAATGCTGTCTTTTTCAGACCTTCAGGAAGATCATGACTGTTTGGAACTATGTCTTTGAATCTGGAAGATTTTAAGGAATGTGTTGTTTTGGGGGCATTGATTTCTCTAGAGCAGTGTTTTTTTGTTTTTGTTTTATTTTGCGTTATTTCATTATTGTCCTCCTAAGGAAACTTTTTAGTAATTTTTTTCCTAATCATCTCCCTTCCCGTGAAACTTTATTATCACAGATATAGATATAATGTATATCTATATACTCCGGCACTTATAAGATTTTTTTTGCCTCCATGAACCAATTTTTATCCCCATGGGGGTGATAGTGCCCATGTTGAGAATGCATGATCTAGCGGTTTCATCAGGAAATGAACTGTTATTTGGAATTTTCTTTGTAAGTTGAAACTGAGAAAAGGACAAGGACTATCAGTAAACTAGATGCAGTGACCAGCAGAACTGCAAAAGAGCAAATAGAGTATTTTTTCCATATTGCATGGTTTGTATGGAGGACATTTTCTCTCTGAATGATCTCTTCATCATTTGAGGAAAGAATAGGGAAACACCAGGAGTAGCAGAGCAATAAATGCAGCTCTCTAAAAGAAAAATTATGTACAGTTTGCAAAACGCTTTTGCAGTGATATGCATAGGAGGAAGACCCATTGATACAGAAGAATCTGGGTATAAAATTGTCAGTTGTTCTAAGGCTGGTAAGCTCTTACAAGTTCAGGTTCCCAAAGTAGCTGTTGCTTTGCAGCAGAGAATACCATTTAGGTGCTCTAGCATACAAGAATGTTCTATTCTCCCAAGAGGTTTTGACTCTGTCTGATCAGAAGGGTGGTTGTGTATGAAATGCACTTCAGAAGGAGGAGGAGAAAATGACATGTTCATGTAAATGAAATACAACTGCAAATTAAAGTGTCACCCTGTTAAAAAAAAATCCATTTTTTATTTAATTGGTTACCAAGGGAAAAAATGTCATACAAGAGTATATCTCAGAGAAAGTTAAACCGTGAGGTGTTACAAGTGAATCTGGATTCAAGGAGTTTCGGGGGGCAGGGGGTGGATGGGGTCTGGTATTATAAAAGATTGCCTTAATAAAAATATTCTGATGCTGCAAAGCTAGGCTCTTAAATTTCTGCAGTGTTACATACCGGGGGTCCCGAAGAGATTAACAAGTAATACCTCATTTGTTCTTTACTGTCTCTCTCCATCCAATCAGTTGTATGCTAGCTGCCTCTTCCCTGGAGGAAGCTTCTTTTGGAGCTGTTTTATTAGGAAGAAGGTGATATACAAAGGAGACGATGCTTTCTCCCAAAGAGTGCTGCTTACCACCCGGGCATTTAGGAACTGAAATTCTCCTGACTTTTCTGTGTCAATTGTGTCTTCCTGTTTTTCATTTTTTTTCTCCCAATTTTCTTTTGTGAAAATTCATGTGTTTCTTTAGATGTTGAGCCTACCAGAATGTATGTACAGTACCTGCCACATTGCTGACACTAAATAAATATTAAGTAATGATGGAAGGGGCTGATGAGTAGGACTGTCTTTCCACATAGAAGTGTTCCCTGAGAAACGTCTGGTTTCCCTTTGAGACAAAGACTTGCCAGATGGGACTTATCAGCTTTCTTCAGCCTTATACTTCTTCCTCTTCTCTCTCTTCTACTAATCCAGATATTGCTTTATATTCTTCAGTGGAAACATGCAGATAAATAATATAATGTGTTCTCTTTGTCTTCTCCCTCATCAGGGGCAGTAATTGGTGATGGACAGTCTGCCGTGGCCAGTAACATTGCCAATACTACCTACCGGCTCCAGTGGTGGGACTTCACTAAGTTTGACCTTCCAGAAATCAGTAATGGTAAGCCAGGGTTGAATGGGGCTACTGGTGGACATGTTACATTTACTGGTGAGCCAGAACTCAGAAATTCATGTAGGACTGGGGTTTTCATCATCTAATTGAGTAGCTGTTGATCCTGTCCTATTTCAACTACTCTCTGCAACACTCTAAACAATTCAGCAAACATATCTTGAGCATCCACCCTCATCAACAATGTTAGGTACTAAAGTCGACACAAAGCAGGCATTTCTTTGCCCCGAGGAATTTGTGGACTAGTAGTTCATTGACCAAAGCCTAAGTTGAGGTGGAACTGACAGGAAGAGAAAGAAAAGGAAGTGTAGAAACTGAGAGTGAGACTTTGTGATCCTTCAGGAAAGACTAGAATGATTTTGTTGTTGTTCCTTAAATCTCTTTGAATTCAGTCTCTCTGTCCCAATATTTTTTAAGAGTCCATGCCAGTTGCCTTTGTAGTTGTACCAAGTACTCCAATACTGAATTTATGTTTCCTAAGACTAATACTCTTACATTAAAATTCATTGCTAAGAGTTTTGTTGTTGTTGTTCCTTCCTCCCCATGTGGTTGTGCAGGCAAAGCCTTTGAGCATAGACTATAGTGACATGAATTGAACTCACTGACTGATCCAGACCTGAATTGACTGAAGTGAGTGGTAGGTTGATATCTGATTTACAGACACGACTGTCGAACAGTTAAGTTTCCTTGCTTCTAGAGCAGTCTGCAGTCCCATGTCCCACTTGTTCAATTGGAATCACAGCATTGTAGATATGTCATGTTACTTTCTGTCTAATGAAGAACCCTCTCTTACACATTCTTGAGAAGTAGTTCAAGAATAGTAGGTTCAAGGAGTAGATCAAGTAGTTCTGCTTAACAACTTCTCATAATAGACCACTTTGACCATTGCTGCTAAGTTTCTGTCACAATGCTTATTCTTGTACTGCCACCATTTCCTTTGCTGTCACTTCCTCACATCATCTACTAATTCGATAAACATGCTTTCTATGTCTTCCTTCAGATTGTTAGCAAAAAATGGTGATCAGTCAGGACATTGTACCAACCCTTGTGGTATGTTATGGTGGACTTCCTCTGTGTAAAGTTTATGAATTAGCACCCTGGGTTTGGTTGTTCATATCTGAGGCCCACGTTTTTCTTTCTTGTCTTTAGTGTAATGTAAGATCTTGTCAGATGCCTTAAAATAATTAAGATATTCTCTGTCTGTGGTATTTCCCAATATATCAGTCTTGGTATCCTTAGCAGACAAGGAAAATGAGGTTAATTTTTCATGTCCTGTTCTTAGTGAAACCTTAGTAGCAATCATCCATTTCTTTCTAAGTGCTCATAAGCCATATGTCCAGTAATCTGTTCTATAACTCTTCTGGGAATCAACTCCGTCTACCTTTTCCTTATTGAAAACTAAATTTGCTAGTTTATCTCTAGATTTCTGACCTAGAACTTGTTGACCATAATTTATTTAAAATTATTTTGTTTCATGATTTTGTCACTTTGTTTCTTTTCTTGTCATCTGAAATAGATAATATACTTATCATTCAAAAATTCTAAAGTTATTAAGTAATAATACAGTAGGATCCAGGCATGGTGGCTCATGCCTATAATCCCAGCACTTTGGGAGGTGAAGGCGAGAGAATAGCCTGAGTCCCTGGTTTGAGACCAGCCTGGGCAGCGTGGCAAGACCTCGTCTTTATAATAAATCAAAAAATTAGATGGGCGTGGTGGTGCACGCCTGTAGTTCCAGCTACTTGGAAGGCTGAGGCAGAAGGATCTCTTGAGCCCTGCAGGTCAAGGCTGTGGTGGCCATGAGCGTGCCATTGCACTCCATCCTGGGCGACAGAGTGAGATTCCAACTCAAAAAAAAAAAAAAAAAAAATTAGGAAACCTCCCGATCCTTTTGCTTCTCCCCACAGGGAACCACTGTTAGCAGTTCCTTATGTATCCTTTCAAGGATGCTATATGTATAGATAAGCAAATGCAAACTTAGGTTTTTATTTATTTCCACTTTTTATTTAGTCCAAGTGGTAACATGCTGTGTACGTATGTAACTCACTTATGTGCTCATCTGTATTTTCTGCAGTTTTCTTTCATTATAGTATGTCTCAGTGATCTTTTCATATCAATATATAGTTTACTTGTTCCTTTTTATGACAGCCTAGTATTCCATTATATAAATGTATCATACATTTTTTTTTTAACCCGTCTCCCATTGAAGGACTTTTAGTTGTTTTCAGTCTTTTGTTCTGTAAACCATGCTGGAGTTTGTCATTTTGCACATGTGCAAGTATATCTATAGGACACATTCTTAGAAGTGGAATTGCAGGGAAGAAGAGCGTGTGCACTTGTAAATTTGGTAGCTATTGCTGGACCACACTCTGTATGGGTTATGCCTAATTTTATTCCCACCAGCAGTTCATGAGGGTGCCTAATTTCTTAAACTCTTGTTGATAGAATTTGCCACCAAATTTTTGGATATTTACAAATCTTATATGTAAGAAGGTGGTATGTGGGTGTTTTATATTATAGTATTTTATTTATTTATTTTTGAATCAGAGTCTCACTCTTGCCCAGGCTGAAGAGCAGTGGCACACTCACGGCCACCCCAGCATCAACCTGCTAAGCTCAGGAGATCCTTCCGCCTTAGCCTTCCAAGTAGCCAGAGTGACAGGTGCACGCTACCATGCCTGACTAATTTTTTGATGTATTATAGAGACACAGTCTTACTGAGTTGCCCAGACTAGTCTCGAATCCCTTGGGCTCAGGCAGTCATCTTGCCTCGGTCTCCCAAAGTGCTGAGATTACGGGCTTGAGCCATTGGGCCTGGCCACATGTGGGTATTTAAAATTTGTATTTCTCATTTTACAAACGAGGTTGTGTGCCTCCTCACATACATAGCCATTTGTGTTGCCTCTTCTTGACCTGTCCATGTGCTTTACCTGGTTTTCTATTGTGTAATTCGTCTTTTCCTTAGCAATTCTACAGGAGCTCTTTATAAATCAGAAAATCAACTTATAATAGGAGTTTCCCACTTGTCATTTCTCTTTTGACTTTGCTGAAGGTTATTTTTGTCATAGGACTTATTTTAGGTAGACAATTATACAACTTTCCTTTTATGGTTTCTAGATTTTGTGTCATCATTAGGAAGATCATTTAGAGCTTTCATGTTTTCATATTTGTCTTTGATTCACTAAGAAATTTCACTTAGTCCCAAATAAGCAAAGTATGATCTGACTCCCCCCCATATGGCTACTTACTTGTTTAATTAATAATTCATTTGTCTTCATTGATTTTGGATGTCAATTTCATCATACTGTTAATTTCTTTTGTGTATGTAGATATATTTCTGGACTGTCTGTTCTGTTCCACTGATCTATCTGATTATTCATGTGAAAGTTCCGCATGGGATTAATTTTTGAGGCTTTCTAAAGTTTTAAAATCTGATAGAACAAGTTCCCTATTGTTATTTTTTTAACCTCAAATTTTTCTGCCTGCTCTTATGTTTTTGTTTTTCTGTATAGTCTTTACAACCACCTTTTTATACTTCCTCCCCCTAAAATTCTACTGGCATAATTATTGCAATTGTAATAAATTTGTAAATTAACTTAAGGAGATTTAGTGACTTTATGTTATCTTCTTATCTAAGAAGAGATATCTATGATTCTTTGAGGGTATGACCATAATTCTTAAGTCACACCTACAGCCATTTCTAGTACTCTTAGATAGGAATTTTCCATCTCTAGAGAGGTATTCATTTAAACAGGCTCATTTCTGATGGGCTTCTGATATCTCTTAAAAATGATGTTTCTACCCAGTTGAAGATAATTTTTGTTAATAGGAAGCAAAAACAGTTCAGAAGAATACAGGCATTGGACATGTTGCTAGCATAGTTTGTAAAACCTTTGGTTGTCCTTAACATTTTTTTAGAAGCTTCAGCTCATTCAGACTACAACTTCTTAGCATTCTCCTTGACATTTGTCATTAGTTCTGTGTTCCACCTTTTGAACATGGCTCTTGTAAAACCCAAGCTGATCAGAGCACATCATGTGCAACCAGATTGGCTCATTTAGTTATGGCTCCCCTGTCTGCCTTCTTTAAATTGCTTTGTGGTGTTAGAATTCTCCTTTTGAAAAGTGCTTTATTTTTCCTAGTGTTTTATCCTTAGGATAGACCTAACTTCTAGGAGTTTAGGACACACATGTCTGAAAGTAGCCAGCGTTCCTTTCCATGGTATTACTCTTTTACCTGAAGTTCCTCTGGTTAGCACTTAACTGTGTTTCCTTGTTGGTCTGAAGGAAATCTACTTACAGTTTTTGATCTCCACTCTTGATAGATTCAGTTGTTAGTAGAGTAAGTTAAGAGTCTCTTTTGCTGTGGGATGGCTTCCAAAAGTCACCTACTTCCCTGTGAAGGTAGCATTTGGCTTTGGAACAGCCTGTATCTGGGAGCCACTAGTTCAGAGTTTTACTCATGGGTTCAGCAGCCACCAGTTGGTTGCAATCTGAATTGCATTTAGTCCTTTTCTGGAGTTAGGTTAAAGATTATTGCCACCGTTTCTCTTACTTAGGATGTAGGATTAATGAATTACTATCTGTTTAGAGTTTAGAAGTTTGTGAATAAGGCCTCATATGCACAGATAATTTTGAAGTCTACTTTCATGAAAAAAGTAGCATATTAGATTCATTATGGGGTTTTCCTGGTTTTGGTTTTGGTTTTTTTTTTTTTTTGAGTTGGAGTCTCACTCTGTCGCCCAGGCTAAAGTGCAGTGGCATGCACATGGCCACTGCAGCCTCAACCTGTTGGATTCAGGTGATCCTTCTGCCTCAGCCTTTCAAGTAACTGAAACTACAGGCATGCACCACCATGTCTGGCTATTTTTTTTTAATTTATTGTAGAGATGAGGTCTCATCAAGTTACCTACACCGATCTCAAACCTATGGGGTCAGACAATCCTCTCACCTCAGCCTCCCAAAGTGCTGGGATTATAGGTGTAAGATATTGCGCCTGGCTTTTTTTGTTTTTTTTGAGATGGGGTCTCATTCTGTCACCTAGGCTGGAGTGCAGTGGCACAATCATGGCTCACTGCAGCTTGGACTACAGGCATGCACCACCGCTTGAATTATTTTTTTTTGTAGAGACGAGGTTTTGCTATGTTGCCTAGGCTGGTCTCAAACTCCTGGGCTCAAGCAGTCCTCCCACCTTGGCCTCCCAAAGTGTTGGGATTACAGGCATGAGCCACCATGCCCAGTTTCATTGTGGTTTTTGTTTGTTTGTTTGAATTGAAGTCTCACTGTGTCGCCCAGGCTGGAGTGCAGTGGCACACTCATGGCCACCCCCAGCATCGACCTGCTGGGTTCCGGCAATCCTTCCACCTCAGCCTTCCAAGTAGCCGGAACTGCAGGTGTGTGCTACCGTGCCCGGCTAATTTTTTATTTTATTGTAGAGGTCTCACCAAGTTGTCCAGGCTGGTCTCGAACCCATGGGCTCAGACAGTCTACTTGCCTTGGCCTCCCAAAGTGCTGGGATTACAGCCTGAGCCACCGAGCCTGGGGTTTTTTTTTTGGTCACTGTGGTTTTTATGAGTAAACTCCTATTAGGTGGATAGTATTGGTCACTAGGGTGTCCTGCCAGAACAGGCTTAGGAAACCCAGAGAATGAATGATGTGGGGCAAATCACACTATAAGGGATATAGTGACTCTTGCCTTTAGGGTATGCTTATAGTGTCATCTAGAGTTCTGTGCAGGTCTCATTCTGAAACCAGAGGGACTCAGAGATAGCCAACAGGAAATTTTCCTGCTGATTTAAACCCCCTTGGGTTTTCCAAATAGATACCTAATGCATTTGCAAAAGCACTGCAACTGCTAATCGCTCCCACGGCCTCATCTGGCCAGCCAGCAACAGGCTACAAATCAATCTTTGTACAAGGTGTTTGTTTATAATTTATGGAGCTGATAGGAAGGCAGAGCCATCTGCTCCTCCAGGCATCAGTATTTCTAACCCCTCCCATTCCCTGCTAGGGCATTTTCACTTGGAAATCATTTCTAATTGGGAGGAGATTACATTGCAGAGTCTGGAACATGGCTTCCTGCTGTCTCCTGCATCGTTTTACCTTCCCTTGGAGCTGCCCCCTGAAGTTCTTACAAGCAGTTTTGATTTGAAAAATCCTTTCTTTCTATCCTTGATTTTCCTATCTTTGATGAGGCCAGCTAACTGCCCCATCATCCTTTCCAAGATGTATTTTGCCTTTAAGTGAAAGACAGCTGCTGTAGCTACAGCTCAGAAGTCAAGGACTATTTGGTAAGGGGATAATTTACAAGTGTGGACCCTGACCAGCAGCACCAGAGACACTGGAGGTTTGTTAGAAATGCATATTCTCAGGCCCCACACCACATTCTGTTTTAATAAGCCCTCCAGGTGATTCTGCTGCATGCTAAAGTTTATAAAATTTGTGAACCGCTGCTGTAAGGCAAGGTATAAAGCACAACAAAGATTTCTGATGCATGAAAGCTGCCATTGTCTTAGGCTGTATTTTACTCCACCTTTTTCTCTCTACTGCTTTTATTATTACTGAATCCCAAAAGCCTGGGTTGTCCTCTGTCATTAGTACATTACTTTCCTATGGCCCAAGAAAACAAGTAATAGAGATCCAAAAAAATCCCTTCCTGTATATATTAACCCATCAAAATTTCATCCTTATGAGAGGAAGCTGCACAAGTGAATTGAAGCAATGCCACTCACCATTGTAACTGAACATTTCCATTTCCGTGTGGAAAATTAATAGACAATAAGCAGCAAATGTAAAAATGAAATTGTAAACACACCACCCAGTGCCTGCTGAAATGAAGCTACCAGATCACTCTATGCCTATCACATCCCCTTCATTAGGGTAGAAGTGAAACCCTCGATCACGAGCTGCAAAATTTCTGAAACTGAATATGCTGTTGGAGAAGCTGTTACAGTTTTCAGCATTCTCTTTTCATTTGTCATTTGCACATCTCTCTGAGCCCATTGCAGTAGCTGGAAGCAGTTGTGAAATTAGGCAGAATCAGGGGAGGGGGCAGAATCTGAGAGCTGGTCATTGACTTGAACTCATCATCATATAATACAAACACAAATTCAGTGGCCAGGTTTGAGGCTGACAAAATGCTTTTTGTCTGTGTGACCAGCCAAGCTTTCCAATATAAGGAAAACCTTACTTGTAGTCTCCTCCTTAACCCTCGTCCCAGGTGAGTTTTGAGGGTCATTATAGGCAGAATATGTGTGTGACCAAAATACATGTTAACATACACAAGCCAGATCCGCGTAACAGCAAGAAAGGCAAGGTTACTTTGATAAAATACCCACCATGAGCCAGACTCGGTGGCTCAGCCTGTAATCCCGTGCCTTTGGGAGGCTGAGGTGAGTGGATTGCCTGAGCCCGCGGGTTCGAGACCCGCCTGGGCAGCGAGACCTCATCTCTACAATAAATCAAAAAATCAGCCGGGCGTGGTTGCGCATGCCTGTAATTCCGGCTACTGGGAAGGCTGAGGCGGAAGGATCGCCGGAGCCCAGCAGGTCGAGGCTGCGGTGGCCGGGAGCGGCCACTGCACTCCAGTCTGGGCGACAGAGTGAGACTCCAACTCAAAAAAAAAAAAAAAAAATACCCACCATGCATTTTTGAGACATTAAATGTGCATAAGATGGTAGGTATCTGGGGAAAACTGTCTTGGAGTCTATAGAGTTCCATCTCCTTCCCTATTTATTTTCATGTACTACTTAATATTTGATTTAAGTTCTTTCTTTCCCTGCCCTTGGTAGTTAGAGTCTAAATTGTTACTTTATTTTTATCTTTCTGAGCATTGTGCCAACCTAAAAGTTCAAAATGGACTCACTGCTGAAGCTTTTCCCAATTCCGTTGGTTCTACATTCCCAACTGGAATCATGTGTCAATCCAAAGGAGGGGGAGATTGTCATTTTTTTTGGCAAAGGGCTCTGGACCCTGAGTAAGTAGCAGACGGTCCCAGTGCTAACTAGATAAATCTAGCCACATAGGCTTGAGCAGATGGTGAGTTGGGAGTTGAGCAGTAGAGAGGCCTAATGGTGATAGCAATGTGTATTTGGATGTCATTATCTTATTAGTTAGCAAACAGAACCATCCGTGTGGTCCCTCCTCGGTGTTATGTGTAATGGTACTGTAGGTGTCAGCCCCCAAGAATTGGCATAGTAGCCTAATCAATGTGTTCTGATGCCTTTTTTGATATATGCTGTCATCTCTGTGACTTCATTAGCAACACACAGGGAAAGAAGAACAAATAACAGTTTTACAAATCATTCGAGTGCCTGATCCCACAGCCTCGAGGCTTCTGAAAAAGCAATCTTTGTTTTGTTTTCCTTGAGGTAATTTCTTAGGGAAACTTGGCATTTGGCTTACTGAAGTCTGGAATCTGGTGAGGGCGGCTAGGCTTGGCTTTTTAAAATTTACCATGATGCCTCTGAGACAAAGCCCAAAGAAGCTTGGGCCCTTTGACTGTTCTGCTTGTGTCTGATGTAGGCACACTTGTTCCAGGCTCACATCAAGGGTAAGCCACTTCCTCCTGGCAGGGAATCACACAGTGGACCTCGGAGAGGGATTAAAATGAAAACTGAAACAAGGCATGTAGGCACTGTGCCAGTGTGGGCTAACATCTCATCACCCCTATCATGTGGAGTGGATTTTCCTCACCGACAGACATTTCTTCCACCCCCAGATCCTGCAGCCTCAGCGGGCTGAGCCTGCAGCCCGGCCAACCTTGCACTTCGTTCTCAACAACTGCTAAGTGAAGAATAGGGCTGTTCATGGACATCGGCTTACAATAGGATAAGGCGTAGAGCCTAGTGAGAAATGAAAAGAGCCCTAGACATCCCGCTAGAGCTGGGCTTTGTTTCTCTTTATCTTGTCTTGGTGGAGTTTGCCATTAGTGTTAGCAAGGAGCTGTCCAGGCCACTGAAGTCTAAATGTTTCAGTTCTCTTTCTCTTAAATAAAGAAGACACAAATTTGTGAAATGAATTCCTTCTCTGAGGTCACATAAGGTGGTGCATAAGGTTCTCACCCCCAAGAACCTGCCTGCATCACCTTTTTCTGGGAATTAGCATTTTCGTTTATCTTAGTTTTGATCTTTTAGACAATAACAGCTGTTGAGTGGCTTACTAGGAATAACTTTTAATAACTTTTTCCTTATCTAATCTCTCGATGTCTCCTGGGTGTGAACTAAGACTCTGCAGTCTTAGTGTTGTTTTGCAGTTTTTTATTAAAACAATCCCCTGCCTCTTGTGTTTCTTGTTCATTTGGACATTTTTGTTTGAATGACAGGGTATCCTTTAGCATTTCTAGAGAGGGTTCAAGCCTTTAGGAAGCCCTAAAATTTCTTGGCCCCAGAATTTTCAGAGCCCCAACTCCAAACTTTCTTATCCTCTTTTCTTTCTTTGTCTGATGCAGCCTCCGTGAATGTGCTGGTACAGAACTGCAAGATCTACAATGATGCCAGCTGTGACATTTCTGCAGATGGCCAGCTCCTGGCAGCTTTCATCCCTAGCAGCCAGAGGGGCTTTCCTGATGAAGGCATCCTGGCAGTGTACTCCCTGGCTCCCCATAACCTGGGTGAAATGCTCTACACCAAGCGATTTGGTAAGGGATAGGAAGCCCAACCTAATGACACAGGAACACTGGTGCCTTGGCATGGGCATTCCTGGGTGAGGCATGGCTTGGGTGGGAGTAATGGTCATATACCAGCCTTGCCTTCATTGAGGCACAGGTCAGAGAAAGATTGCTTTTCAAGAGCCTTGGCTAATAACATGACAGAAGAATCTCAGAATGAGTGTCCTTCCTGCCACGATAGCATAACCAGCATGTTCCTATTGTGATGGACAGGAATAAGGGAGGAGCTTTTTGGTCATGGTTTGGGAAATTGGGCACACACATACACTGCAAGACAGTTTGGCAACGTGCATTAGAAGATGCCAAAGGCCAGGCGTGGTGGCTCAAACCTGTAATCCCAGCACTTTGAGAGGCAGAGGCAAGAGGACTGCCTGAGCCCATGGGTTTGAGACCGGCCTGGGCAACATGGCAAGATCTTATCTCTACAATAAAAAAAAATTAGCTGGGCACGGTGGCTCAATCTGTGCTTCCACCTACTTGGAAGGCTAAGGTAGAAGGATCACCTGAGCCCAGCAGGCAAAGGCATGCCACTGCACTCCAGCCTGGGCAACAGAGTGAGACTCCGACTCAAACAACAACAACAGCAACAACAAAAAACAACAACAAAGCTTCCCAAAATGTGTGTGCTCCTTGATCCTGCAAACCCACTTCTAAGGAAATAGTCAAGAAATTATACAAAGATTTACATACAAGGATGTTAACAGCAGTGTTATCATATAGAAACATGTCAAATTGTTGCTTTAAGAAGTTTTTTTCAGAGTTAAGCTTAAGTAAATGATGGTGCAGTGATAGAATATAATTGGCCTTTAAATGGCTCTTTCAGAAAAATATTTAGTAATAGAAAAGTGTTCATAATATATGAAAAAGTAGATTTCAAAATAGTACTTGTGGCATGATACCAGTTTTTTAAAAAATGGGTTATATCATAACAGTAGCATTTATTTAAGTACTTTCTATGTGTCAAACACTGTACTCAATGTGTTTATATATGCCTTCTTATTATGAACCTCACTTCAATCCTTTGAGATAACTCCAACATGAGCAAAAGAATGTGAAGATTGGAGGAAAAGAGAAAAACTGAGTGGAAGTTATTTCCTTGGAAAGGCAAGAACTCTGGGAAATATCTTTCTGTTCTGTTGGTCCTCAGGTCCCAATGCCATCTCCGTGAGCCTGTCTCCCATGGGTCGATATGTCATGGTAGGCTTGGCCTCACGCAGGATCCTGCTGCACCCCTCCACAGAGCACATGGTGGCCCAGGTCTTCAGGCTGCAGCAGGCCCATGGTGGCGAGACCTCCATGAGGGTGAGTGCCATTTCTTGTGCCCCCACTCTATGGCAACTCTCCTAGGCTTGGCAGGGTATTAAAGCAACAATAGTGTGACCTCCCATCCAGGACCAGAGGTGTTATGGTCTTAAGGAGTAAGGAAGGCCTTCAGCCCAGTCAATCCATGACCAGCAGGGTTTACTTTTGGAAGCTCTGGACCATTAAAAGCCAGGGACTTTCTCATACTCTAGATTTTGTGCTGGCTTCTCCAGAGGCCTGAATGTTTCTTCAGATGAAGAATAAACTGAATGTTTCCTTACCCGAACCTGAAACTTTTAGTCTAGAGATGCAAAAGGATCCAGTGAAATATTTATGCTTTTTTTAAAAAATGGTTTTTTGAGAAAGCAAGCCATAAAAATGTCATAATATACCATGAAATGTTATTTTCTACAAGTTACAATAATGATGGAAAGATGAAGATGTTAGGCAGCTGCTGTGTACTTAATCATCTCATCCATTTCACCAGTGGAGAAAAGGTCTTGTTTGGGACCCTGTCTTACCTGAGGTTGCCTCTCTTGTATTGCTGTAAAAGCCTTCTGGGCATTATGTGGTTGGTGGCCTTTTGAACTCAGCCAGACTAATATTCTTCACACATCCCATAGGGGCTCATTTGGCCAGGGTTTTGTCAAGGGAAGTCAAGCATTTGAACAGTTCTTTAATTGCATAGTATTTAAGCTCTGTCTCATGCTAAGAACCTGTGAATTCCCTTAGTACTTTGTGCAGCCTGTGCCATTTATAATTTGATGCACGTGTTGGTGTGAGTTTTGCTTTCACTGTGTGGTGTGTGTTTGATCCACCCAATTAGGCTCAGTGTAAACTCCTTAGGGTCATATCCCTCAGTGTCCCTCATTTAGTGCTAGGCATGCAGAGGCTTGTTGAGTGCCTGGAATGGGGAACATTTATTTTCAAGAAAAACTAGAGGCAGAGGACCCGTTGTATACAAAGTAGTGGGAAGTGGGTGGCCTAGTGTGGTCCTTGCCTCTCCAGCCTCTTTCTCCCTCCTGTCTCCTGCAGATATCCTATCCAACTGTACTGAACCACTTTCCAAACTCCTTGAATTTGGCAAGGTGGTCTCGTGGCAGGGTACCTTTACTTGGAATGCCCTCATCTCCACCTGCCCACAAGCTTTTCCCTTTCTGTGGCACTTTCCTTAACAGAATTCATCATTACCTCCTTGTGCCACCACCATACCTAGTACACACTCTCGTGTCAATACTCATCACTCCAAACTGCAGTTATTTGTTTTCGTGTCATTCTCTCCTGGACTGTGAGCTCCTTGAGAGCAGAGACTGTCTGTTTTATCTTTGAATTTCCAAATACTTAATAGGGAACCTGACATTTAGTAGAAGCTGAATGAAAAAGAATCTCAAGAAAAACATCCTGCTTATCATTTCTAGGTGGTAACTAGCAGAACCAGTGATGGGTGACTTCATGTCCCACCAAGGGGTAAGAACAAGGCATTCTCTGCTCTTGACATCATAATGACAGGAAATTTCTGGTTCTTGTATTTCTTTCCTTTTTTTTTTGAGTCAGAGTCTCACTCTGTCACCCAGGCTGGAGTACAGTGGCACACTCACAGCCACTGCAGCTTCGACCTGCTGGGCTCAGACGATCCTTCCACCTCAGCCTTCCAAGTAGCTGGAACTACAGATACCACCATGCCCAGCTAATTTTTTGATTTATTGTAGAGACGAGGTCTTGCCACGTTTCCCGGGCTGGTCTTGAACTGCTGGGCTCAGGCAATTCTCTTACCTTAGCCTCCCAAAGTGCTGGGATTACAGGTGTAAACCACCATACCTGGCCCTGATTCTTGTATTTCATATGACTGGAAATATTTGACATTGGGTGAACAAGAGAAGACTTCGTGGGAAGTTCATCAAGGCTATTTTCTTATCTAGATATTCGAGGATGGAAGTTGAATTTTCATTTAAATATTCTTCTTTTGCTTATCTTCAGCAGACTTAAGCAGGCTGGTAAAAGCACCTGGTCTCTGCTTTTCACCACCTAGAAACCTAGTCCCAGCAACTGTTCTTTTAACCCTTCCTGCCTAATTGTAGAATAATTATTTATATTAGTTAAGAGACATGATCTGATTTTGGTAACTCTAATGGACATCTCTAGCCTCTTCTGTAAGCCAGGCCTCTTGCCCAACTCCTGGGCACAGCCTGCCAGGCCTCCATCCTAGCATGGTTCCTCTTTTCTGTAAGTTGTCAGAAATATGTGATAAGGAAAAACAGCTACAATGCAGAAACCAAGATGTTGGGATCTGTTGCTGCATATAGGGCTAGCAGCCCAGGGGACACGGTTGGAGAACTCTGCTGAGGAGATATAGTAATCCAGTTAGTTCATGGCTGTCCTGCTAAGGGCCTCAAGGCAAATTAGCCAGCCACTGTATGCCTGAGGCTATTTATGAGACCTCCTAATGAGCCTTCTTTTTTTTTTTTTTTTTTTTGAGCTGAAGTCTCACTCTGTTGCCCAGACTGGAGTGCAGTGGCATGCTCCCGGTTACCGCAGCCTCGACCTGCTGGGCTCTGGCGATCCTTCCGCCTCAGCCTTCCAAGTAGCTGGAACTACAGGCGTGCGCTACCACGCCCCGCTAATTTTTGATTTATTGTAGAGATGAGGTCTCATCAAGTTGCCCGGACAGGTCTTGAACCCGCGGGCTCAGGCAATTCACTCACCTCGGCCTCCCAAAGCGGCCTCCCAAACTGCGGGATTACAGCCTGAACCACCGAGCCCAGCCTTTTTTTTTTTTTTTTTTAAGATTAGAAAATATAGTTTATTTAGAAAGTAGCTGGGTGGGTGGTTCACGCCTATAATCCTAGCACTTTGGGAGGTGGAGGTGAGAGGATTGCCTAGCCCAGGGGTTCGAGACCAGCCTGGGCATCTTGGCAAGACCTCGTCTCTACAATAAATAAAAAAATTAGCCAGGTGTGGTGGCTTATGCCTGTACTGTAGTTCTAGCTACTTGGAAGGCTGAGGTGGAAGGATCACTTGAGCCCTGAAGGGTCGAGGCTGCAGTGGCCCTGAGTGTGTCATTGCACTCTAGCCTGGGCAACAGAGTGAGACTCCAACTCAAAAAAGAAAGAAAGAAAGTAAATGAGAGAGAGAGAGAGAGAGAGAGAGAGAGGCAGAAGTCTACGATGGGCAGGGAGGCTCGAGGACACTGGTGATGCTAGGGCATTTTGAACTAAAAAGCAGGAATAAAGATTAGTGCTTTCAACTGGGGAATACACAGGTGTGTATTCTTCCCCTGATACATGGACCAACCCCCCAACAGGTGGGGACTGTAGGTGGTTTAATAAGTGTAAAGTTCCTTATTGCATAATCCCTGCAGATCCTAGAGGCACTAAGAACTTTTTCAAAGTAGGGGAGGGGGGCCAAAGCTTAGGAAAGCATAGCAGCCTGGCACATGGCCTGGCCTGGTCAGTGCTTATTAGCAAAGCGATGGCTACCTTTTTCTGATTCTCAGTAGGCATCTGCCTCTAGGAGAAGGAGCTGAAGTAACTAGAAAGTTTCCACTTGGCTAGTAGTGTTCCTCTCACCCAAGAGACAGGATCAAGTCATCTCAACAAGGTTTTACTCAACCTAGTGTCCATCCAGTCTGACTTTAAACCCCCATGCTACAGAAAGGTTTCTGGTTTTCCAGGTCTTGGTTGCCCCTTTCGCCCAAAGGCACTAAATCACTGAGCAAATGTCTGTGAATTCAGTGATTGGTGGAAGGGAAGACACCAGCTTTTTGGGATAGCTGTGCTATTTATACACCGTTTAAGGCAAGAAGTGAATTTTTGTCTGAGAACAGGGAGCAAGGGATTAATGGGACAGTAGCACATCTCCCTCTTTGCACAGATAAGTATGGGTTGGTGTCTCCATCTGTGATGTCAAACTCGGGCCTTGGAGGAATGCTTTCATGGGTAATAGGCCAGTCCTAGAGCTTCTCTATATAGAACTCCCTTTCGCTTTGGTGTTACCTCTTGGAATTCACTGTGGTATAATTCAGAGAGGTGAACTTGTTGGACCAACAGACAGTCCCAGAAGAGCATTGATTCATTTTAATTCCCACTAAGTGACATCTCTCCCCAAGAGATAATCTCTGACACAATGCCATATGAAAACTCTTCTGAAAATGAATTGCTAATTGCCATTAGCCTTGGTGTACTTATTCTAAGCAATTCTTCAGACCTCTGGGTTAGTGCTTCTCAAACTGTGCTTCTCGGACAGTTGCATTTGAACTACAGGGATTCTCATTAAAGTACAGATGTACGTCAGACCTAAAAGTAGAATAAGAACGGGAGGCAGAGGGACCCAGGATGTTAAAAAAAAAAAACAAAACCCAAAAAGCAAGCTTTCCAGATGATTTTCTGATACACTTTTTTGAGGTTGAGAACTGCTGTTTTTAGTATCTACTTCCTTCATTTTAGGTTTCTTCTCTCAGCCTCCTCGGCAAGGCAGAGACACAGTCTCAGGTTTACTTACCATGGTGGTTTTATGCGTGGTGCTTTGATTCTTTGCTAATTTTATTGCAGGCGCGGTGGTGTTTGTGTTCTATTTCCTACCAAACTCAGCTTTTTGGCTGTCTACTCTTCACCTCCCATCTTTTCTCAGCTGTTGCTGCTTTCCAGGTTTCTCCTTGAATATCTGTATGTGCTGGAGTCTTTTCTTCCCCATGTTGAGTCATTTTAACTTTTGTCCTTATTTCTAGGATCTAGGGTCCTTTTGATATTTCCTTTCTCTGCTTACTGAGTCTTAGTCCTCCCATTGTTAATGATTGGCAAATCAGGAAAAATACAACTGGGCACATATTTTATCTTTCCCTTTCCTCTGTCCATTTGAGAGTCTTCCAGACTGGATATACACTCTCTATGACTCAGAGTCTTATTTTCTGTCTGACTCCCTTTTACTTGAGCCAGTGAGGGCTTTTTGTTAAATTTTTGTTTTGTTTTTAAGTTAGGCTTTTTGAGACTGCCGAGCTGAAGTTTTGCTGAATTCCCAAAACACTAAACTGCCTGTGTTCCCTCTCGGCTTTCATTTTCTAATTGGAACAAGGCACAATATTGTAACAGAGACTGCAATTAATTTTCTAAAACAGTGGCAACTTGCTCATTATAATAACTTTGTTGTAACCAAGTGAAAGCATAATAACAAAAATACAAAATTGCCAATGAAACTAGCAGTAGTAATATACCAAACTGTCCTTCTAGTTTGTATCATAATAAGTGCTGTATTACTTAGGAATTGGGGCAGAAGTCTACGATGGGGGCAGGGAGGCTCAAGGACACTGGTGATGCTAGGGCATTTTGAGCTAGAAAGCAGGAATAAAGATTAGTGCTTTCAACTGGGGAATTCACAGGTGTGTATTCTTCCCCTGATACATGGACTAACCCCCAACAGGTAGGGATTGTAGGCATATAAGCGGTTTAATAAGTGTAAAGTTCCTCATTGTGTAATCCCTACAGATCCTAGAGGCACTAAGAACTTGAATCTCACCAGTGCTGGTTTGCTTTCCTCTTGGTCTTTTATTGGCAGAAGTAATGAACAAGGACACCTTCATTTGACTTGGTCAGGGGACACGGAGCTCCAGGACAGAAGGCAGTTTAGCTCCCCTTTCTCTGTGGAACAGTATTGCCCTCTTCAAGGCAAAGTCTCAAATCATAAGGGTCAGTTTATTGAAAGCCTTTTCTTTGTGGCTATATAGTCAAACTGTATTCAAGGGTTGAGTGAGTGTTATCCAGACAGATCGATAGTTTGGAGGCATGTTGACAAGAGAGCATCCATCTCTCTCCCTCTGCTCCTCTTCTCTCCCTTCCTTCTCTTTCTCTTCTCTTCTTCCCCTCTCTTTCTTTTCTCTTTTGGACCCTGAGTTCTTCAGTTAAGTGGTGGCCTGCTCCTGTACACCTTCTCACTCTAGAGCTCTAACAATATACATCCCCTTCACCCTCAACAGGTCCCAGGCAGCAGGGAGGAAAGCATATTAGCTACCATTTTTGTTACAGATCCACAACCCACCCACCCTCTGACTGGGCAGGGGTTCTCAACATGTGGTCCCAGGAGACCACATCAGCATCACCAAGGATGATTTCTTAGAAATGCAGATTCTCAGCTCCCACGCAGCCATGCATGTTTTAACAAGCCTTCCAGATGATTCTGCACACTAATTTAAGGTTGAGAACCAACCATTGACTGCAGAGAAATTACAGTTAGGCTTCACCTATCAATATAGTTTTGTCCTTTCTATTTTTGTTCTCACCCTGTCTCTGAAACATCATCTGGTGTACTTCTATGGCTCCTATTAACCAGATCTTTCAGATATTTCCAGATGTTGAGACACTGAGGAGTACCTTCTGCCCTAAGCTTTTCTGGATCATGCTAGTGTCCTAGTGGTGGCACCTTGAGGACCTTAAGGGCTAATGCTGTGATGCCTTTTCCCAATTCTGATTCAAATTTTTACCTGCCCACATTTAACTTTACTCAGGCTTTTACCTGAAAGCCCATACCTATTTGCCTACGTACTAAAATATAGAGAGATGCTTTTGGTTTAAACAGTGAGTAGCAAGGTCTCTATCTTTTCTCCCGGCCCTTCCTCATCTGAAGGAGTATTGCTTGAGTTCCTTTCCCAACATTCACCTCACTCCTGTTCTTGGGATGGGAGGTGTCTAATATGTTGTTGTTTTGTTTTTGTTTTGTTTTGTTTTGAGTTGGAGTCTCACTCCGTTACCCAGGCTGGAGTGCAGTGGCACACTCACAGCCACCCCAGTGACAACTTGCTGGGTTCCAGCGATCCTTCTGCCTCAGCCTTCCAAGTAGCCGGAACTACAGGCGCACGCTACTATGCCCGGCTAGTTTTTTATTTATTGTAGAGACGAGGTCTCACCAAGTTGCCTGGGCTGGTTGCGAACCCGCTACTATGATACTTATTATCTTAAGTGTCTGTTATCCTGGCTGTAAAGAAACATTAGGTGACTTTCTTTCTTTTATACTATTTCCTAGCCATCTTTACAGAGCCTAGTGATAATAATCAGGCGATAATGATTATTATAAGTTCATTAAAATGAACCATAGAAAAGACTTGGTAATCCAGAGTGCTCAAATTAGTCATAATTTGGCTATACACAGTGGCACGCACCTGTAATCCAAGCACTTTGGGAGGCCAAGGCGGAGGGATTGCTTAAGCCCAGAAGTTTGAGACCAGCCTAGGTGACATAGCAAGACCATGTCTTTACAAAAAAATCAATACATTAGCCAGGCATGGTGGCATGTGACTGTAATCCCAGCACTTTGGGAGGCCAAGGAGGGAGAATTGCTTGAGCCTAGGAGTTTGAGACCAGCCTGGGGTACACAGCAAGACCTCATCTCTACAAAAAAAAATCAAAAAGTTATTCAGGCGTGGTGGTACACGTCTATATTCCCATCGACTTGAGAGGCTAAGGTCAACGCTGCAGTGAGCCATGATCATGTTACTGCACTCCAGCCCAGGTGACAGAATGAGACCCCAACTTAAGGAAAAAACAGTCGTAACTCCAATTATAGCTTAGGTCCTTGGTTAAGGTGGGTTCCCAGTGCCGTCAGCACTGACCAGCATGTATATAACTTTACTTTATATGCCCTTTTGACCTATCCTAGCTTTATTTATCAATATATGATCTTTATTATGATTTTCTCCTTCACTGCCCTTGAATTGAACTTGTAATATAATCCTAATCATCTGTACTTCCGTGAATTCTAAAAGTTTAATTTTCAAAAGTGACCTAGAACTCTAGTTCAACGTAGAGTATTCTCTAGAAATCTAAGGAAACTGAGCCTCTTCTTAATCTTGTCTGGCCTTGGGGGTGGCAAATACCAAAAATAAAGATATTTTATTTTTGTGTCCTGGAAGGGTACTATATCTTCAAGGAGAACTGGGATAAAAGAGAGATGGCTTTGTTGTCAGAAATGATTTGCTCCTTCCTAAGATTTTGTCCTCATTAATTTTTTTAAAGCTGCCTGTCAGTTGATTAAAAGCTGCTTCCGCCGCAATTATCTTAAAGTTGACTTCTGAGATGTGGTACAAAGAATCTATCCTCAAAAAGTTCTTTTCTTCAGAACATTGTAGGAAAAGGGTGGGGGTATGGGAGAAGTAAGAGGTGTCTCTGGTGCAATTTGTCAGAGAAGGGAGGGGGCAAGATTAAAAAATAAAAAGTAAACATTTAGAACTGCAGTCAGAGCCATTCATTTGGAAGAATTTTTCCATAACAGGTTCGCTGAACTCTTGACAATTTTTTTCCTCCATGGCTTCTTAGTAGAGTGCAGTCTGTACCTCATTTTATCCTTTTCATTCAAGAAAATTTTATTGCGCCCCTGCCATTGATCTAGGAAAGCATAGATGAGCAAAATGGATCCGGTCCCTGCCTTCATAGTGCTTCCATGTTAGCCTGGCTCTCTGTCTCACTGCCTTATCCCCAGCCATGTTAGCCTGGCTCGCTTTTTCACTGCCTTATCCCAGCCTTCACTGTGCTGAGCTGCAGGAGGCACTCAGCATTTGTCTCGAAAATGTGTGTTGCTTTGACATCTTGTGCCATGGGTTTCCCTGCACATGCATGCACATACACTGTGCTCACCATCACCATCACTGTGACTAGCACATCACTCAGTAAACTGTATTGAATGAAGGTTCTAGTGAGATAATTCTTCTAAAAATAGGGAGAGTCTTGGTCATATCCATAGTTCTAATCAATATAAGTAGTTTCTCAGGGTTCTAGTCCCAGCACTAAGACATCCTCATGTCTCACAGGTTCCCAGTAGGTAGTTTCAAAGATGAAAGGCAAAACATTTTGTTTTTTCAAGAATTGGTAGGAAGACCAATTCTTGTATTTGTAAAAACTGATTGTATTTAAGGGGCTTAACAGAGAAATGCTTCCTTTTAAAAAAAAAAGTAGATCAAGCAAAATATATGGAAAGACTCTCTTATCCAGGGTGAATCTATAGAACTCATTAGACCATTTTCTCTGAGATTTGGAAAGCCAAGGAAGTTCAAGAACTTGTGTTCAGAGATATGGAAACAGAAGAAATGAATTATTTTAATTTCTTTTCTTGACAGGTTCTCTCTCTGTCACCCAGACTGAAGTGCAGTGGTGCAGTCATAGCTCACTGCAGTGTCAAACCTGGACTGCAGCAGTCCTCCCACCTCAGGCTCCTGAATAGCTAAGATATAGGTGTATACCACCATGCCCAGCTCTGTTATATATATATATATATATATATATATATGTATTATAGAGGTAGGGTCTCACTGTTTCCAAGGCTGGTCTCAGAATCCTGGCCTCCAGCACTGAAATTACAGGCTGATCTCACTCTCCCCAAGCACTGAAATTACAGGCATGAGGCGTTGCACCTAACCAGTTATTTTAATTTCTGGAAGATCCAGAAGCAGAGAGTACCTCAGTATTTCAGTTAGCCCAGAAGTATGTCCATCAGCTGAAGTAATCTCTGTGCTTGGATCCTAATGGTCAGAGGTGGCCTTTGGAAAGCATCAGGCCAGTTGAAAAATAAAATACCTGTCCTCTGTCTGTCCTTAAGTCTCCTTGAGGAACAACTGAATAAGATGAAGCTTACAGGACTCAACAAGTCACAGGAGGTTGCTTAGTAATGCCTTCAAGGCAGCACATTGTCAATAACAACAAAGGGCAAAAAATTCAAAGCTTTTTTTTTTTTTAAGGAGCTGTTTGTCTTCTTTTCTGCCAGGAGAGCTTTGGTTTGGACAAGTATGATCTAGACAAATTCATTCCCGCTTCAACTGAATGAAAGGAGAGAGGTAGCTAACTTGGTATCTGATTCTTGTTTTAAAATAATCACTTTAAAAATTGCATCGGCCTGGCTCGGTGGCTCAGCCTGTAATCCCGTGCTTTGGGAGGCAGAGGTAAGTGAATTGCCTAAACCTGCAGGTTCGAGACCTGCCTGGGCAACCTGGCGAGACCTCATCTCTACAATAAATCAAAAAAATTAGTCAGGCATGGTACCACGTGCCTGTAGTTCCAACTACTTGGAAGGCCGAGACGGAAGGATCGCTGGAGCCCAGCAGGTCGAGGCTGCAGTGGCTGGGAGCGGCCATTACACTCCAGTCTGGGCGACTGAATGAGATTCCAACTCAAAAACAAATAAAATAAAATTAAAATTAAATAAAAATAAAAATTGCATCAACATTCTATGAGTTCCAAACTCCAATAGAATATAAAGAAGGCTTGGAGACAGTAAAAGAAATTAAAGGTCTTTGCTGGGCACAGTGGCTCATACCTGTAATCTCAGCACTTTGAGAGGCAGAGACGGGCAGATTGCTTGAGCCCAGGAGTTAGAGGAGACCAGTCTGGGCAACATAGCAAGACCTCATCTCTAGAAAAATTAGCTGGTTGTGGTGGTGTGCACCTGTAGTCTCAGCTACTCCAGAGGCGATGCTGGAAGATTGCTTGAGCCCAGGAGTTAGAGGCTGCAGTGAGCCATTATTGTGCCACTGCGCTCCAAGCTGGGCAACCCTGTCTCCAAAACAAACAAAAAAGAAGAAATAAAAGTTTCTTTTAAAAAATATTCTCCCACGGGTTTGAGACCAGCCCGGGCAACTTGGTGATACCTCATCTCTACAATAAATTTTTAAAAATTAGCCAGGTGTGGTAGCACCCATCTGTAGTTCCGGCTACTTGGAAGGCTGAGGTGAAAGGATCACTTGAGCCCAGAAGGTTAACGCTGGGGTGCCCGTGAGTGTGCCATTGCACTCCAGCCTGGGCAACAGAGTGAGACTCCAACTCAAAAAAAAAAATTTCCTAGGAGTGAAGAAACTCCACTAATTCATACATCTAAGCAGATCAACAGCTCAAAAGAAAGAAAAAGATGCCCACAGTGTCTCTTCCCCTGCCTGCTCTGGGAATATGTGCATTTCTCGGCCTGTGACAGGATATGTAGTCATCTATCTCCAGTGGAAAGCTCAGCTGTCTCTTAGCATCTGCTTTCCATTATTTTTCCCTCTTCTCAGAAAGTTGGTTCTCTTCTAGTAACCCTTGCTTACAACTTAAAGACTTCCTTGATTCCTGTCATTACCCAGAAGGCATTTGTCCTCACAGTTCCTTTTTCCCTCAAATCCCCCTTGGCTCACGCCTTGCGCCTTTCACCTTCTTTGATGCCCTTCCAGCCTCCATTTCTAGTTGCCCCTTCTCCAGCCACCTTCTGTTGTCTTTAGAGGAGATCTACCATTGCAAGATTCTGACTTTGTAGTTGATGACATTTCCAATGAAAACAAAATAACCACAGAGTTTTTTCTTTTAGCTTCTTTTCTGGGCTGATCTGAACAATGCAGTTTGCTACTTGGACTGATGGTTGGAACTCTATTGACATGCAGCAGGAAAAATAAACATCTTGATGAGGCCTGCAAAACCTTTTTCCTCTGAATTTTAAAATGATGAAGAGAAGGTTTCCCACTGACCTTCTCTGGCTCCCTCTTATTCTTTTCCTGTCTGTGAACGAGAAGCAAGACTCCTTCAGTTTTCATCAGGACACTGTTACTGCTCCTGCTTTCTGTTAGCTTGTGAGGGATGGAGAGGCAAATGATACAGGAGATTGTCTTGGATGCCAGAAGTGGTGGGATCATTATCTTCCTCTGTTCCCTTAGAACCATAAAGATCTTGGTGACCTGACTCATTCCCTATTGACGTGCTGAGACTGCACTAACTCTAAGAAATTTGTTCCTTCTAGCATAGTGATTCTATTTCCCTTCATAGATGCTAGACAGAAATGGGAACAATCTACTTTGGGAAGGAGGGGCTGCTGTCAGCATTTGTCATGTACTCGGGAATAGCTACAGTTAAGACAGGTGAAACTAGGACTTTTCCATCATGAGTCAGCAACTGGATTTTGTCTTTGGCCTTGCAAAGGGTCCCCAGGTCCTGGTAATCCTCCTTAGGTGTAATAGGATTTGGTGTTGTGGCTTCACAGGACATCTCTTTTGTCAGAGAGAAGGGCAGGGTTGGAGTGGGTATTCAGCAGACCCCCCCCCCAGTTTTGTTGTTAACATCCCATGGGGAGGGTCAGGGCACCTGACTAATGATAAGGAAACCTTTACTTAGGATGTATTTTGGGTACCTTTAAGTGAAGACCAGAGTCATATATATATATTTTTGAGTAGGAGTCTCACTCTGTCACGCAGACTGGAGGGCAGTGGCATGCTTCCGGCCACCGCAGCCTCAACCTGGAACTATAGGCACACGCCACCATGCCCAGCTAATTGTTTGACTTGTTGAGGAGATGAGGTCTCACCAAGTTGCCCAGGCTGGTCTCGATCCCGTCGGCTCAGGCAGTCCTCTCACCTTGGCCTCCCAAAGTGCTGGGATTATAGGCGTGAGCCACTGCGCCTGGCCTCAGAGTCATCTTTTATGCTGTCTCAGTTCTTTCTTGTCAGTACTGATGACCCTTGGGTTTACAGAGCTAGTCACCATCAAAATCTAAAAAGAGACTCACAGCTCACCCAGTCTCCAGGTTAGAAAGACTGATGACCAAAACCATAAGTGGCCAAAACACTGGTAGACAAAACCATAAAACCATCTGTCAGTTTTAGGACACTTGTTGCTCAAATAGACTCATCTCTAGGGCTAGCTAATTGTGAGAAGTATTTCCCCTTATTGTAGCATATTGTGAACTTTTCAGCTTTGGCCAGGGAAAGTAGTGAAAACAATGTCTCTGGGTGCTTTTAAAAATGGACCAGATTCTTATTGCTCAAGTGTTCTTAGGCTTCAGGCATGTGTGAAATGAGGAGGGTTAGACCAACTGACCTCGGATCTGCAAATCCGTCATTCCTACCCATCATGCACCCTGTGTGCCTCTCCCCCCATAGGCCTTGCCCTCATCTCCCTTCCCACCTGCACTGGAGTGTGATAAGCAAGCAAGCGCTTATCAGGAATCCTGGAGGCTGCTGATCTTCACGTGGCATTTTCTGGCTTCCTGCCACAAAGTAGGATTTAGCCTAATACCCAAACACTGGAGGAGATGGGCACTTGAGGCTGCCCTTTCAGCATTGTTGAAGTGTTTGGACATGGGGGGGTGCCATAGCCAGAGGACAAATTGATGCCCTCATGACTCCTGAACCCTCGAAGTTGGGAAGCGACTAGCAAGGTCTGGAGGTCTCAGCCTTTAATTACTTCTTTTCGGTCGCTCTGTAACCTTGTCTCACCTAAGCGGGGCTCATCTGTCACATTGGCCTCTTGAGAGTTTTGGCCCCAAGACAAGTTCCTATACTCAAAATCAAATTGATAGTAAGAAGCAAGTCAGTAGTACAAAGGGGGACCAAAAAAACCCAGAATTTATTTATGAAAAATTGTGTATTCTTTTATATTTAAACTTCAGTCACCTTCACAGTACTCTCCGTTTGATGCAGTACACCTATCGAGATGCTTTTTCCACTGCTCAAAACAGTTTTTGAACTCGTCAGTTTTGATACTTTTTAGTGCTTCTGCCATTTTTGATTTCACCTCTTCCACATCAGCAAAACGTTTTCCTTTGAGGATGTTTCATGGGGGTGGGGGGAATGTTGGGGCAAGATCTGGTGGGGCTTGGAGTTCATGCCACTTTTGGTCAAAAACTGCTGAACACCCAGTGAGATGTGGGCAGACGTGCTTATAAATTACCCATCATGAAATGGGCAAACATGTTGAATAAAATATCCAAAAGAAAATTCACTGAAGCCGGATGCGGTGACTCAAGCCTGTAATCCCAGTACTTTGAGAAGTCAAGGTAAGAGGATTGCCTGAGCCCATGGGTTCGAGACCAGCCTGAGCAACTTGGCAAGACCTCATCTCAATAATGAATCAAAAAATTAGCGGTGTGTGGTGGTGCATGCCTCTAGTTCCAGCTACTTGGAAGGCTGAGGTGGAAGGATCACCTGAGCCCAATAGGTCGAGGCTGCGGTGACTGTGAGCATGCCACTGCACTCCAGTCTGGGTGACAGAGTGAGACTCTGACCCAAATAAATAAATAAATGACACTAGCTGGTATACTGATGCCGATGGGTTCCCAAAATACTGACTGTATTTGCATGTGTCATATACATATATGGAGGAGATGCTCTAAAGATCAAACAACCACGTTCTAGATAACTAAGGAATTCATAAACTTAATTTGGCTCTTCTATTTATGTATTTATTTATTAAAAAAAAATTTTTTTTTTGAGTTGGAGTCTCACTCTGTCACCCAGGCTGGAGTGCAGTGGTATGCTCCCGGCCACTGCAGCCTCGACCTGCTGGGCTCAGGTGATCCTTCCGTCTCAGCCTTCCAAGTAGCCAGAACTATAGGCACGCGCTACCATGCCTGGCTAATTTTTTGATTTGTTGTAGAGACGAGGTCTGCCCTTGTTGCCTAGGCTGGTCTCAAACCTGCGGGCTCGGGCAATCCTCTCTCCTCAGACTCCCAAAGTGTTGGGATTATAAGCTTGAGCCACCACTCCTGACCAAAAAAAAAATTTTTTTTAAATAGAGATGAGTCCTCACTATGTTGACCTGGCTGGGCATGAAGGTATCTGGCCTCTTTTTTATTTTTATTTTTATTTTTTTGAGTTGGAGTCTCACTCTGTCGCCCAGACTGGAGTGCAGTGGCCGCTCCCAGCCACCGCAGCCTCGACATGCTGGGCTCCGGCGATCCTTCTGCCTCAGCCTTCCAAGTAGCCGGAATTACAGGCATGCGCTACCACGCCCGGCTGTGATTTTATTGTTGAGATGATTTTATTGTTGAGATGAGGTGATTTTATTGTTGAGATTTTATTGTGAGATGAGGTCTCGCTGCCCAGGCGGGTCTCGAACCTGCAGGCTCAGGCAGTCCACTCACCTCAGCCTCCCAAAGGTGCTGGATTACAGGCTGAGCCACCAAGCCCGGCTCTCTCTTTTTTAAAAAATATATATTTATTTTCATTTTTTAATTTTTTAAGCAGGATTTCTTGAGAGGACAGAAAAACTCCCACAGTGGGAGGGGACCCAAGGGGGTTGCCCTATATATTTTTTTTTTGTTTAGAGATGGCGTCTCATTATGTGGTCCAGGCTGGTCTCAAACTCCTGGCCTCAAGCAGTGCTCCCACCTCAGCCTCCCAAAATGTGGACATAAGCCACCACATCTGGTCTGGAGTCTTTTTATTTTTTTTTTGGAGTTGGAGTCTCACTTCGTCACCCAGTCTGGAGTGTAGTGGCATGCTCATGGCCACCCCAGCATCAACCTTCTGGGCTCAGGTGATTCTTCCGCCTCAGCCTTCCAAGTAGCCAGAACATAGGCGCATGCCACCAAAACTGGCTATTTTTTTTTTTTTTTTTTTTTTTGAGTTGGAGTCTCACTCTGTCGCCCAGACTGGAGTGCAGTGGCCGCTCCCGGCCACCGCAGCCTCCACCTGCTGGGCTCTGGTGATCCTTCCGCCTCAGCCTTCCGAGTAGCCGGAATTACAGGCATGCGCTACCATGCCCAGCTGATTTTTTTTGATTTATTGTAGAGATGAGGTCTCGCTGCCCAGGCGGGTCTCGAACCCGTGGGCTCAGGCAATCCACTCACCTCAGCCTCCCAAAGGTGCAGGATTACAGGCTGAGCCACCGAGCCCAGCTTTTTTTTTTTTAATTGTAGAGATGAGGTCTCACCAAGTTGACCAGGCTGGTCTCAAGCCTGTGGGCTCAGGCAATCTTCTCACCTTGGCTTCCCATAGTGCTGGGATTACAGGCTTGAGCCACTGCACCCAGCCTGGACTCTTTCTTAATAGTCTTCTTGGCCAGGTGTAGTGGCTCACGCCTATAATCCCAGCACTTTGGAAGGCCAAGGTGAGACAATTGCCTGAGCCCACAGGTTCGAGATCAGCCTGGGCAACTTGGCGAGACCTCATCTCTACAATAAATAAAAAAAATAAGCTGGGCATGGTGGTACATGCCTGTAGTTCCAGCTACTTGGAAGGCTGAGGTGGAAGGCTGAGGTGCATGCCTGTAATTGCCCTCCAGCCTGGGTGACGGAGTGAGACTCCTACTCAAAAAAAAAAAAAAAAAAAGTCTTCTCAGATCACAGATTTAGGAAGGACGAAGGAGACTCTAAATGCCACAGGGACACAGCAGACCTGGGCTTCCAACCTGAACCAACCCCATGTCTGTCAAAGGCCCATGTGATCTCAGGACCATAACAAGGCGCTTCTGAAAGGTTGCCATTAGTACCCAGGCACGTTTCTCAGCACCACAACACCTGGAAGATTGCTCATAACAAGATTCTCTATGTGTGTGTCAGCATATTGAACACACATGCTGTTGTCTTCAAAGGCCTTTCAGACAGGTACCCAAAGTACTAAAACCCAGGGCTGTGTATGGCTTGGTTTGCATAAATGGAGTGAAGCTCAGTCTCTTCTTTCCCTCCCTCCCTCATCAGGATAATCAGAAAAATAATCATTATTACACCACCTTAAATTCATTTTATGAATATTACTTTCTAAATCATACACTCATTTCTTTCCTCTTCATCAGCCTTAGGAGCAGGTAGAGACAGATGAAATTCATCTATATTTTATAGATTAAAAACAGGAGAAGCTAAAAGGAAAGTGAACTTCAGTTTATAGACTCAGCTTTGTGTCCTTTTCTTAGGTCCCAATGACTTTTCTTTTTTTTGAGTTGGAGTCTCACTCTGTCACCCAGGTTGGAAGTGCAACGGCACAAACACAGCTCACAGTAACCTTGACCTTCTGGGCTCAGGCAGTCCTTCCATCTCAACCTCCTGAGTAGTTGGGATTACAGGTGTGCACCACAATACCTGGGCAATTTTTTAGTATTTTTCTAGAGGCAAGGTCTCATTGTGTTGCCCAAGCTGACCTCAACTCCTGGGCTCAAGGAATCCTCCCGCCTCAGCCTCCTTAAGTACTGGAATTACAGGCATGAGCCACTGTGCCCGGCCCCCAGTGACCATTTTTGAAGACCCAGATACAGGTTCCTGGTAATAGTGATAGCAGTTACCACGTATGAATGTGCCCCATGCCAGGCATTTTATATGCATCATCTCTTAAAGCATTTGAATTTATGTCCTTGTTCTAAGGTGGAACCTGGAGATGTTGTAATAAAGTGATCTCAAGGACCTAGACTTGTCTTTCTGACTATAAAGCCGATGTCTTTTTTTTTTTGAGCCGGAGTCTCACTCTGTTGCTAGAGTGCAGTGGGACGCTCATGGCCACCACAGCCTCAGCCTGCTGGGCTGCTGATCCTTCTGCCTTAGCCATCCAAGCAGCTGGAATTACAGAAATGCACCACCACGCCCTAATTTTTTTTATTTATTGTAGAGACCAAGTCCCCAGGTTGCCTAGGCTGGTTTCAAACACTTGTGTTCAGGCAATCCTCTCGCCTCCACCTCCCAAAGTGCTAGGATTACAGGCATGAGCCACCACGCCTGGCCCAAGTCCATGTCTTTCATTCTTCCAGTGGCTACCCCATCTCTGACTAGAGTTGCTTCTGAATATTATGCCAATGGCCAAAGGGACTGTGAATCTACCTTTTATCTTCAGTCCAAATGCTAGACACAGCTAAGATGTGCCCCAGAACATATAAGCTTGGAAAGATATACACTATTGAAAGAATCCTTCTCTTTGAAAAAGGGTATGGTCTATTTAATGATGATTTATATAATCTAGAAAGAAATCGTGGGCCTGAGAATTCATGATTCCCCTTTGCCCTGCCTCCTCCATCTTAATGTGCCTTTTAGGTTTCCTTCACAATAGCAGTTATAACATTGCTTTTTTTTTGGATTGGAAAATATAGTTTATTTAAAAATGTAAATTCCAGAGAGAGAGAGAGAGGAGATTCACCTTCCCAAGATAGGGGAGGGGACAAAGCTAAGAAAACATTGCGGCCATGGCTCAAAGAGCCACATGGCCACACCAGAGTTTAACAAAGCAATGGCCTAACATTGCTTTTAATTAGATGAATTAAGAATGTTCTCTGGCCGGGCTCGGTGGCTCAGCCTGTAATCCCACGCCTTTGGGAGGCTGAGGTGGGTGGATTGCCTGAGCCCGCGGGTTTGAGACCTGCCTGGACAGCGAGACCTCATCTCTACAATAAATCAAAAAATCAGCCAGGAGTGGTAGCGCATGCCTGTAATTCTGGCTACTTGAAAGGCTGAGGCAGAAGGATCGCCGGAGCCCAGCAGGTGGAGGCTGCGGTGGCCGGGAGCGGCCACTGCACTCCAGTCTGGGCGACCGAGTGAGACTCCAACTCAAAAAAAAAAAAAGAATGTTCTCTGATGTTATCACCCCTGCGCCCCCCATCCCCTCCAGTTCCCACTGCTGTGAGAGCACTGTGATTTCCATGGTAATGTGACTACCAGCTAAGGTTGACTTTCACTGGTTGGTCTGACCAGAGGAAAGTTGTGGGCAGTCCGTCCTGCTGTGGAGGGCTTCTCAGGACTTTCCTGGGAGTTAACTTAAAAGCAACGAAGTTAGCTAAAAGGCTCTAAGAGCACATCATGTATTACCCCTAGTCTCTCTTAAAAGAGACCTAGTTCTTACTCAAAATTAGAGGGTCCCACTCTCTCCTACCCCAAGTTCTCAGACCTGAGTTGAGTCATCCTATTCCCAGCCTAACCACCTCCTTTCTTCCCTTTGCTTAATTTGTTTCTCCCTGGATTTTATTATTCTTGGTAAATTGTTTCTCCTCCCCTTCTCTTTTCTTCCCTCTTTCTCCTCCACCCAGAGAGTTTTCAACGTTCTTTACCCTATGCCTGCTGACCAGCGGAGACATGTCAGCATCAACTCTGCCCGTTGGCTGCCTGAGCCAGGGCTTGGCCTGGCATATGGAACCAACAAAGGAGACCTGGTGATCTGCCGACCAGAGTAAGTGGCTCAAGGTATGGGGTTGTATGTTACCTGGGCTGAGGACTGGAGTAATCAGCATTCATCCATGAACCTGGCCAGCTAGGTGGGGCCGGTCATTTACTTACTTACTTACTTATTTTTAAAGATGTGGGGTACAATTCAGGGTAAGACATACAAGTGTTCATTATGCAGGTACCCTTGATAGGTGTGCCCCTCCTTTCCCTGGCAGATTCCCACTACTGCCAATCCCACATATCTCTCGCCCCTCTTCCCCCCACCCTGGGCAGTTTTCCTGCTATATTTATTTATTTAGAGTTGGAGTCTCACTCTGTCATCCAGGCTGGGATGCAGTGGTATGCTCCCGGCTTGACCTGCTGGGCTTAGGAAATTCTTCCACCTCAGCCTTCCAGGTAGCTAGAACCACAGGTGCACACCACCACACCCAGCTAATTTTTAAATTTATTGTATAGACAAGGTCTCACCAGGTTGCTCTGGCTGGTCTCGAGTCCCTGGGCTCAAGCAATCCACTCACCTCTGCCTCCCAAAGTGCTGGGATTATGGGGCATGAGCCTCCGCACCTGGCTAGGTAGGGTCTTTTAGATGGGAAATTTAAATCCCCACCTGCCTTATTCTCAGTGCCACTCCTTAAAGGTCCCTCTTCCCACAGGGGATGGTCAAAAAAACTGATTAACCATTGTGTCTTCTTGAATCTAAGACTGTAGTCCTTTTCTTTGTTTTCCCTTGTTCTGTGATTTCCTGGTGATACTAAAGTTTCCCTGCAGGCAGAAGCATAGATATCAAAGATTCTTTTTTAAACCCTTTTTGAAAAATTAAACAGGTGGTCTTGGGTTTGTGTAAATGCCACAGACATTAACATAAGAAATAAAATTGGAAAGTATTGTTAAAATCTTAAGTTGTTAAGCCACTGATCTCTAACAGCCTATCTGTGTCCTACCTGTTTTCCTTTCTGCTTGAAGCTCCATCTCATAATAGTGAAAGCAAAGTAAAAAGCTCAACTGAAAATTAAAACAGCTATCTGGTCTTGAAGTAGGGAGCAGGGAGAAGGAGCCAAAACATTTCTGTCTTAAGTCGCGATGACATCCTGCCCTTCCTCTGGCCTTTTGGAGATTAGAAGTCTCTCCAGGCAGACCCTAGGAGTCCGCCAGGTTTGTCATCAGTTTCTAGGTCCAGCCAGGTGGGGAGTGAGCAGCTCTGTGCTTCATCGTGGATCAAGCTGATTGCTATGTGGACACTGCAGGGTTCCAGTTGTATAAATGCCACTTCTACCTCCAGGCTGTCCTAGTACAGAGTCTTCCCTTTGAGTGTTCTGCAGATCACAGAATGTGGTGTGATGGGTCTGCTGGGTCTCTGGCTATTGGCAGTGTCCATGTTGCCTTTCTTTTTTTTTTTTTGAGTTGGAGTCTCACTCTGTCGCCCAGACTAGAGTGCAGTGGTCGCTCCCAGCCACCGCAGCCTCGACCTGCTGGACTCCGGCGATCCTTCAGCCTCAGCCTTCCAAGTAGCTGGAACTACAGGCACGCACTACCACACCCGGCTAGTTTTTTGATTTATTGTAGAGATGAGGTCTTGCCAAGTTGCCCAGGCGGGTCTCGAACCCGCGGGCTCAGGCAATTCACTCACCTCAGCCTCCCAAAGCGTGGGATTACAGGCTGAGCCACCAAGCCTGGCTTCATGTTGCCTTTCAATAGAGTCCTCCTAAAGTATGTATTTGGGTCAGTTCACGTGGACTCGTTGGGGGCTGATGATTAAACCTTTGTTGGTGAAGTTAGATTAGCAGCCCAGGAGAAAGAAAGTGGTTCTTATGGCAGCTCTTGCCTTCCATTTTGAAGTTTTTGGAGTCCCTCCAATAGGGAGGCTACTGGTCTAAGCCAGACCTGGTCAGGCTGCTCTTGGAGCTGAGAGCTTGCTTTGTGTTGCTAGCTGATTGCTCCATAGAACATCTTTCACTATGTCTTTGTGACTTTCCAGAACACAGCCTGCCTCTGTCACGATTCTGCCCCTCTTAGCCTAGGTGCTAGGTCAGTTGGCTTCTGCCCCTCTCCTGGCCTGTCTGTAGTCCCAGGATCTGTCCTGAAATACCTTTTTTCCCCCAAAGCACATGAGGCTGAATGTCTTACCTCTTCCTCTTAGGAATCCATAAGAAGAATCTAACAGGCATCTTTTCCAAAACTGGCACAGAATTCTGGTCTATAATTTTACCCTCACCAACACACCACAGTTAAGGTCTGCTTTTCCATGTTTCTCTGAGACCTCCTTCCTTAGCAGTGTTGTTTTTTTGTCTATGACTCCTGCCACTAACCATGCTCCCAGCCCCCTCTCTCGCAAAAGTGATCTGCTCTTACAAAGGCACATTCTCTATACCCAGTTTGTTGTGGTCCCACTAAGGTTTTTATGTCTGAAGTCCTAGCCTACATACTTGGTGTGTGAGAGTCACAGTCCCCTCAGCCAGACATGAAACTGGCTTTGGCTGCCATTGTTCTCTTTTCTCCCTGTGTGTCATCTCCGGCTTCCCAGAGTCTCAGCAGACCTAAGCCATCTTAGGCTGCCTGGGGAATTCTCTTACCTATCAGTAACTCAAGCCTCTTCCCTGAGTGAGGTGGCACTAGCATTGGAGACATTGTATAGTGTCCCATCACACACCAAGTTGTGTTGGACTTTGAGAAAACTAGTTTAGCACATCCTTTTTGGTATTGCTGTTTCTCCTGATTCCTCAGGTCTGGTTGGTAAATGCCTCAAGCCTTAGGGCTAGAAATGTAAAGGTGTCATATAAACTTGACATGGACATGACCTTGTCCTAAGTTCTTCAGTAGTCCTCAGTCATCTTCATTTCTGTGCAGCTTTAGGCAAAAAAGACTGTGAACAATATATAGGTAAAGAAGTTAAGACTCACCCAAGGACTTATATCCAATCCAGAACAATTCCAATCCAGAACAATAGCCGGGTTTTGACCTTTTTTGCTCAAAAACTCCTTTAAAATTCTGAAGAAAGCAATGTACTATCTTCCACAGAAAAAGATTCCACAAGAACACACAATTGCAATTCTTTTTTTTTTTTTTGAGTTGGAGTCTCACTCTGTCGCCCAGACTGGAGTGCAGCGGCGGCTCCCGGCCACCACAGCCTCGACCTGCTGGGCTCCGGCGATCCTTTCCGCCTCAGCCTTCCAAGTAGCCGGAATTACAGGCATGCGCTACCACGCCCGGCTGATTTTTTGATTTATTGTAGAGATGAGGTCTTGCTGCCCAGGCGGGTCAACTGCAGTTCTTTAAGACCTCAGGTAAAGAGTGCAGCTTGAGATATTTAAGCGGGTCAAGTGATTGAGGCTGTGGAAAATGAGAGGATAAGTGAGCACATTTACATCTTTTCAACAGCCTGTGATTGGTCTCTGGCCTAGAATGAGGAGAACAAATAGGGAAGTAGGAGCTCAGGGTTGTGTTTTTTTTTTGGGGGGGGGGGGTTGTGTTTTTCATAGGCAGCTGTCTGAGGCTTGCTGTGTCTCCTGCGGTGACACAGCTCTGTGGCACACCCATTCCCAAGGGCACAGAATCCAGCCAGCCAGCTGGGCCAAGATTGGAGCCCGCCCTCTGAAACAGGTGGTTGTCTGCCTTTGTCACAGGCATAGGCAGCTGCACCTCATTTTGTGCTATCTCAATACTACTTTTGATTTCTCCTCCATTGTCTTAGCCTCGGACTCTCTCCAAGCCCAGAACAGAGGGAACAAGCTCCTTGGGTATCTCTTGGTACTAAAACCCAGTTGCGAGTAGACAGAGTTCTTAGAAAATACTCCCTCTCTCCAGTAGAAGGAATCTTAGGACTGGTGAGAAGATAAGCAACTGACCCTTGAGCCCCTACACAAAGCTGTCACTGGGGCTCCTAGCCCAATCCCCCCATCCTTCCTAGCAGCAGGGGGCTCCTTCTCCTTGGTTTGCTCTCCCACCTGCACTCTTCTCAAGCTGCTTCTGTGCCTCGGACTGCCTGCCAGCCCAGCCAACACCCCCACTGATAACCATAGCGGGTGTGAAATACAGATTGATATGAGGGGGTGCTTGCCCATTTCCGGCTTCATAGGTCAGCTCTACAGATGGAGGGCGGACTGGGGGGGCAGTATTGCTAGGATGACCACTGTTCCTCAGAGTCCCCTCAGAAGGCAGAATTGAGGACTCCTGGCAGAAAGAAGTAGGCTGAGAGTGTGGGGCTCCTGACAAGGCCCTTGCTCGATCCCTGCAGGGGGCTACCACTGTAAGCAGTAATTATAATCAGGCAACACTGCCCAAGGAGGGGAATGCATAACTCTGAATCCAAAGGGAGTCAGAATTGCCACAGAGACCATGTCTTTCAGGCGAGGCGATGAGAGCCAGGTGCCAGTTCTGTCCCTTGTCGCAGAGACAGTGGGGGTGGTAAATACCAGTCTTCTTGGAAATAGTCTTTCCCAGGGACATAACCGTGTGGTCCAGTCCTCTTCAGCCATGGTGAAAGAAGAATGTTCTCAAAGGGAATGTTCCCTAGAGCTTGGAAAGTTCAGAGCCAGAACTTCTATGAAGAGAGCATGGTGACCCCTGAGGCATTCAGGCTATGTCCAGGGAGCCCAGGAGGATCCTTGCTGTGAGGAAATTTTTGAGCTAAGCCCAGAAACACAGCTTCCAGATGCTGTTGGAGGAAGCTAGGTGTTAGCAGAAGTTCTTTTGAAAAAATGACCCTGCCTGGCCCCCCACTCTTCATCCTTTGTGTGTTTGTCTAGCTTCCAGGAAGAATCTAGAGCAAACAGTGACTCATTCACTCTTACTAAGATCCAAGAAGGAAGGAGGTGGTTGGGGTCATTCTTTAGCTCACAGACAGAAACCAGTGACATTGGATATTGAAGGCATAGAGTTCCAGTAGCCAGAGAGAGTGTCTTCAACTCTATTCCTAGCTAGACGTGGTGGCACATGCCTGTAATGCCAGCATTTTGGGAGGTGGAGGAGAGAGGATTGCCTGAGCACAGGGGTTTGTGACCAGCCTGGACAACTTGGCAAGACCTCGTCTCTACAATGAAGCAAAAAATTAGCCAGGTGTGGTGGAGCTTGCTTGTAGTTCCAGCTACTTGGAAGGCTGAGGTGGAAGGATCACCTGAGCCCAGCAGGTTGAGGCTGTGGTGGTCGTGAACTTTCCACTGCAATCCAGACTGAGTAACAGAGAGAGACTCCAACTCAAAAACAAATTTAAAAAACTGTATTCCTTGTTACAATGCCCAGAATGTAAACCAAATCCACGAGCTCTTTATATTCAAGCTCTGACCACAGAAAATCAAGGCTTAGCATCAGACCTGTTTGTGGGGAGCAGAAAGGATCAGAGGAGGGAAGGGGAGAGGGCAGTGGGTCGCGTCAGTAAGTAGCCAACGTCATGACTCTGAGCTGATGATGCATGCCGCCCAGATGGGACAGCCTGTGGGGTCCCTTTGGCCACCAGCTCAGACAGGGGGTCTTCTGGTGGCCTCTTTTCTGAGATAGGAAGGAAGGTTCCGGGTCAGGCAGTACACAGTTTTTGTAAGTTTGGTGTGAACAGTTTGTTGTCACTTACCAGCCCTGGCTAGCGGGAATTGCAGAAAAGAGATTTGGCAGGGACCCACATGGTATTGCAGCCTGTCAATAAATCTTGACAAGTTTATAAATCAGAAGCTTCCCGGCAGCTGGCTTCACATAGGGGGCCTCATGCAGCCAGAATTTGCATACCAAAAAGTGTAGCGATTTTGTTTTGGAGGCCTCTGCTGTTGCCTTCTGGCCATTTGCCTCTTCCCTTTCCCTAACATAAGGTGGCCTTCTCTCACCTCTGCCCTCCAGTGCCCATCTTGTTCTCAGACAATTCCCCAAACCACACAAAAATAGCTGAGTGTTTAGAAGAAGGACATATAGTCAGCCTTCAGTATCTGTGGATTCCACATTTGTGGATTCAGCAAACCGTGAATCAGAGATATTCAGGGGAAAAAAAACAGCAAAACATAACAATACTATAACAATGAAAAATAAAATAAAAAGTCAGTATAACAACTACAGCATAACATTTACATTGCTTTAGGTATTGTGAGTAATCTTGAGAGTATCTGAGGTATACCGGAAGGTGTGCACAGGTTATATGCAAATACTACATGGTTTTTATCAGGGACTTGAGCATTTGTGAATTTTGGCATCCACAAATACCAATCTGGGGGGCCTTAGAACCAATCCCCATGGATCCCGAGGGACAATTATACTCCTTTCTAAAGGAGTGGCCAAATCCGCAGCCCAGCGGGATCCCAGAAAGGACTTGGGAGGGGTTTGGTGCAGAGCACCAAAAGGAAGCGTACTCTTGTTTGCCTGTGGCTCTTTCCCTTCAAAAATGTGAGTACTCCCACAGATGAAGCCTAGTCCTGGTGATCCTCTAGGGACAGGTGTGGGGCTCAGTGCTTAGTCCTGCTACCTTTTACTTGCTGCACACGGCCTCCTGGCACATATCCCAGTCATCAGCCCTGCCAGGTTTCTGTCCTAGCCAGTCATGCTTGAGAAGGAAGCACCTCACATCATCTCCCCAAACTCATCTTTTACTGGCTGATTCTTATAACCCACTGACTTCAATATGTTTGCTCTTTATGGAAGTAAGTGCTGTTGTCCAAGGAGGGTGATCTAGGCCTCTAGTTAAATCGCTCACTTTTGTTGTAGTTTGTCTTCATCTGCTCAGGCTGCCATAATAAAATCTCACTGGGTGGCTTAAACAACAGAAATGTATTTTCTCAGAGTTCTGGAGGCTAGAAGTCTGAAATCAAGGTACCAGCATAGTCCAGTTATGTTGAGGCTCTCTTCCTGGCTTGTTGATGGCTGCCTTCTTGCTGTGTCGTCACACGCTGGAGAGAGGGAGAGAAACATCTTTCTCTGTCCCTCTTGTAGGGCTACAGTACTGTCAGATGAGGCTCCCACCCTTATGACCTCACTGAACCTTTATCGTCTGCTAAAGACCCTGTTTCCAGATACATTAACATTGGGGTTAGAGCCTCAGCATACGAATTTGGGGAACCATAGCAGAGCTCTTCATGAATGCTCGGTCCCATTTAAGAGCAGAGCTGGGTGTTTTCAGTATCAGGATCTCTACACAGACACCAAAGCTCTAATCAAAGGACTCCAAAACACCTCTTTCCCACCTCCTGTCCCTGCATATTACAACTGTCACCAGCATTCTACCCCCAACCATGGTGACTGGCGCTAGGTAAAACCACTTAAGTGAGAAGTGTTTAAAAGCAAAGTAGGCCGGGCGTGGTGGCTCAAGCCTGTATTCCCAGCACTTTGGGAGGCTGAGGCGAGAGGATTGCCTGAGGCTGGGGGTTCAGGACCAGCCCGGGCAACTTGGTGAGACCTCGTCTCTATAATAAATCATACACACACACACACACACACACAAACTAGCCAGGCGTGATGGCGTGTGTCTGTAGTTCCAGCTACTTGGAAGGCTAAGGTGGCAGTATCACCTAAGCCCATCAAGTCGAGGCTGAGGTGGCTGTGAGCAGCGTGCCACTGCACTCCAGCCTGGGCGACAGAGTGAGACTCCAACTCAAAAAAATAAAAAATAAAAGCAAAGCAGTCTTGTATATTGGGACCACCATTGTCAGTCAGGATTGCTACTTGAGGTGGCAGTTCAGTATAGAAAGATGAGAGACCACTACTTCCTTTCTGGCTATGTGGGATCGGAAGAAACGACTTCATTGTCCTATACAGGGATAGGCTGGCAGCCTGGAGAACTTGCCAGATAACTTCCCTGCCCACAGCAGTCCAGCCCATCTCCACTCTTTTGTGAGCACTCTGAAGGGCTTGAACTCTAGAAGTGCTTTTCCCCATTGCTTATCCCACGAATTCTGGCAAAGGAGGCTCGAGAACCAGAAAACAAAGTGGCACAGGCTAGTCCCATTCAGCAAAAACTCATTTCTACTTGGACTTCTGAGCTCCCTGCAAATTACAAAGGTTAAGGTACCTTCACTCTCCTCCTGCCCAGTTCTGTGGCAGTAAGGAAGACCCAGTGGCGAGACCCTGCACTGTCTTTGTATCCAGAACGTCTGCTCCTCAGGACTAAGCATGTACATTTGGCAGCTATTCATGGATCTCATTTGTCATCTTAGCTCTTATCTCTGTGTCTGAAGAATATTCAGAGCCCACCATCTGCCTCTGATGCTGTTTTTCTTTTTTTTTTTTAAGCTGTCTCTTAGCCTCAAGGAGGAATCAGTTAGGCTTTGTTAGGAGCATGGAAGAGGCTAAAACCACCATTCCAGGCATTTGGACTCTGAGAGGTGTCTGAATTGCTCGGATTTGGGCATCCTGATGAGGGAGCATCTCTGGTCCTGCTCTCTGCCCAGACTCAGGAAAGAGAGGCTGGACTGCCAAGCCATGGTCCACAGAGCCCAGAAATCGTAAGGTGTTCTTATCATTCTCTCTCGATTGCCTTTCACCTTCTCTTCTCCACCTTTTCCAACTGCTTTTCAGGGCCTTAAACTCTGGTGTTGAGTACTACTGGGACCAGCTGAATGAGACTGTCTTCACTGTCCATTCCAACAGCAGGAGCAGCGAACGGCCTGGGTATGTTTGGGGAGTGGGAGAGGAGCAGCCAGCTGGAGGCCTGACCCTTCCTCCTGCTTTTGCTGGGCTCTCATGCAGCGCCCTCGGACTATGCTCTAGGTCTGGGCCTCTCCTCAACCAGAGCGGCTTCTCTTTGATCTGCTTTGCACATGGTTTCAGTTGAGAAAAGTGTTCTACAGCTAAGAAAGAGATCAAAACCTCTGCTCTCAGAGTCTTGCTTTAGAACAGCCCCTGACCCTCTCCCCTCCTGGCCGTGGTGACTGGCACACTTGGTGAGAGGAGAGAAGACAGGACAAAGGGGAAAGATGAGGCCCCATGAAGTCTGCTCTGTGGCCTGGGGAATTCTGGAGGGATGACCAGGACCTCGAGGAACAAGCTGCCCAGGGCTGCTGCCCAGGGACAGAGTCTCTCCAGGAGCCATTTCGAGAATAGAAATCTGGTGTTGATTTATCTATCACTCAATTCACTAATGAAGTCTGGAAAGTTATGATAAAACAAAGGGCTGGGTTGATGATAAACCCAAGGCAATTGCTGCATCCTATAGGAATTACTGGGCACAGCTGGAAGAAAAAATCCCAGAAGCAACTAGAAATGTGAGGATCTGGTGATCGTCTCAAAGCCCTGGGTGCCAGCTCCAGCTATGCCAAGGGTTAATGCCTGGGAGGTGCCCAGGGGAAGTGGGGTGCAAGCCTTGGGCCTGGGCCTTCTGTTTCTAGCACAGGGATAGGCTGGCAGCCTGGAGAATTTGCCGGATAACTCCTCCCTGCGCACAGCAGTCCAGCCTATCTCTATTTGAGGCTCTCTTCTTGCTAGCCCTGTATAATTTTGTGAGCACTCTGAGGGGCTTGAGCTCTGGGAGTGCTTGTGCTCCCTACCTGCAAGTATCTGTTTTCAGAAGACCCTGGAAAGAGGATCCAGAACAGCCTCATGAGAATTCTGGTCCTTTCCCTCCAAAGTGGAGATCTCAGTTCCCTTTGATTCCAAGAATTTAAATTGAAACTGGAATCCTGAGAGTATATAGTTAAAAGGAAGGCAAAGCTAAAGAAAGGACTTTCTTCTAGTGCTTACCCTCTGTCACATGGATCTCACCTGGTGACTCTCCAAATCTAAATAAGAGTCTTCTCAGATCAGCCATCTATATACTTTCCCCCCTCCCCAAAAGGGCCTGTTGTTTCAGGGGGTGACTGAAGCAGCTGGGGTTGTAAGGTTGGATGGTTCTGTGGCCTCCTTTCATTGTCCCAGGGCATGGGACTGATCTTGGGAGGAGCATGGACACATATGGCTGCAGCCCTGGGCAGCTTGGTCCCCGAATTCCTGGTCATCCCTCCAGATTCTCCCTGGGACACAGACGAGTTAACTGCCATTGGGAGGTGGCTGCTGGGGCACAGGACATCTCTTCTCAGCCTGCAGGCCCTGGCCTCTGCTGTGCCCTGAGGATTGGCATAGTGCCCACAGAGCTCTGTGAGGGGCGCTGTCCCAAGCCCCACCTGACTTCAGTCTGCCTTTCTCTCCTAGAACTAGCAGAGCCACATGGAGGACAGACAGAGACATGGGTCTGATGAATGCAATTGGCCTGCAGCCCCGGAACCCTGCCACCTCAGTGACATCTCAGGGCACCCAGACACTGGCCCTTCAGCTGCAGAATGCCGAAACCCAGACGGAGAGGGAGGTACAGGAGCCAGGGACAGCAGCGTCAGGTCCTGGTGAAGGTAGGAGCCATGTGAGGCTAGAGGGGAGGTCTGCCTGGGGGATGGGCCCTTCCTGGGAGAGGCGGCCTAAGGCTCTCGGCCTTTCCATGTGGCAGGTGGTGCTGTGTGAGTGCCACTCCCCAGCCAGGATGAGCACCTGCTTGTGTCTGGGCAATGCCCACCCGGTGCCATTCAGAGCCTCCTTGGTGCTGGACACGGTGGTTCAGCCTGTAATCCCAGCACTTTGGGAGGCCAAGGCAAGTGGATTGTCTGAGCCCATGGGTAAGAAACCAACCTGGGCAACTTGGTGAGACCTCATCTCTACAATAAAAATTAAAAAATAAGCCAGGCATGGTAGCTCATGCCTGTAGTTCCAGCTACTTGGAAGGCTGAGGTGGCAGAATCGCTGGAGCCCAGCAGGTCGAGGCTCCAGTGGCCAGGAACATGCCACTGCACTCCAGCCTGGGTGACAGAGTGAGACTCCAACTCAAAAAAAAAAAAAAAAAAACACACAAAAAAACCTAGCTGGGCATGGTGGCATGTGTCTGTAGTTCTTTCTATTTGGAATGTTGAGGCAGAAGGATGGCTCAGCAGGTCGAGCCTGTGGTGGCCGTGAGCATACCACTGCACACCAGCCTGGGCGACAAGAGTGAGACTCCAGCTCAAAAAAAAAAAAAGAACCCCTCAGGCAGGGACATCGTTTCCCTGAGCCAATCACTGTTTCCAGTAAGCTGAGCAGCTCTTGCAGCTTTGTTCAGCCTTCACCATTTACCCTAACCTCCTTCTCCTCTGACTTGGAGGACCCAGGCTGTTTCCCCCTCTCTTCTCCCCCTCCTCTGACACTGAGGACCCAGGCTGTTTCTATAAGAGAGTACAGAACATAGCCTGCATTGAAGGGGCACAGAGAGACTTGCTGCTGCAAGGGCACTGCACCCCAGGCCTTGGGCTCCCCGGGCCAAACCACAGGACAGCTTGGCCTCCCCCCTGCTAGCGTGGCAGATTTGGGACTCCCACAGGTGAGGCCCTCTCACTCTCCTGTCACACCGGGGGTTTGTTGCCATTTTGACTGCAGCCTGGCATGCCATCAGCCTTACTCTCACCTATTTCAGGTGAGGCTCGGCCCTGGCTTTCTGTGCCAGCCTCACACTTTTAAGAACCAATTAGCACTTCCCAGCAGTCGAGCTCAGCCACTTAGGCATCCTCAGCAGCTGTGTTAAACAGGCTGTTCTCACTCTGTTACTGTCCTCACCCCTACTCAGCCCCCTTGCTGGTCCTAGCTCCAAACAAGGCAGCCTCCAGGCATGATTTCAAAGTCTGTGTTGAGCCATTTGCCCAAAGAGACCGTGGAAGGAGAAGCCACAGTGTACATTAGGCAAAAAGCAGCGAATGTATCTGTGTTACCCCCAGGGAACAGCTTTTACACTGCAGCCGCTGCAGGGTACTGTTCCTCTCACTGTCATGAAGTGAACATTTTCTAAGTTAAGTCCCTTTTTGGTCTATGGCCCAGCCCACCTCTTGTATCCAAGACCCATGACTCTTTGCTGAGTAGAAAGAAGCCCCCTTGGTAGGGATGTGAGCAGCTATAGGACTGGCAGGAGCAGTCAGTGGCAGCTTTGTGCCTCCATGGGAGAGGCAGTGGAAGCTTCTGGGTCTGGTTCTGGAGGTTTCCATGGACTCTGTGCCACCTTGGAGTCCACCAGGCCTGATCCAGGAAGCCTGAGAGCCAGGTAGCAGGGACCCACCACAGGCTTCTCCAGTGAGCCAGCTGGCCAGTCTTCTCTCAGCAGACAGGCAGCCTCTGGGAGCCACTGGTGAATTTGGATAGAACGTGGACTACCCAAGGGGCAGGGACCAGGTCCCAGCTCCTGAAATGGGAAAGAGCTCCTACCCTCCTGCCTATTCTTTGCCCCCCAAACCCCGTACAGGAAGAAAAAAACATAATTGACCAGAGGCCAGAGAACGGGCCAGATGTTAACCAAGAAAACGGCAAGAGAACTCCTTTTTTTTTTTCTTTCTTTTTTTTTTTTGAGTTGGCGTTTCACTCCGTCGCCCGGACTGGAGTGCAGTGGCCACTCCTGGCCACCGCAGCCTCAACCCACTGGACTCCGGCGATCCTTCCACCTCAGCCTTCCGAGCAGCCGGAATTACAAGCGCGCGCTACCATGCCCGGCTGATTTTTGATTTATTGTAGAGACGAGGTCTCGCCAAGTTGCCCAGGTGGGTCTCGAACCTGCGGGCTCAGGCAATCCACTCACCTCAGCCTCCGAAAGGCGCGGGATTACAGGCTGAGCCACCAAGCCCGGCTAGAACTCCTTTTCTTTGGAGGGATTTGGAGAGGTGGGCTGTAGTCTTAGGCCCCTCTGGTTTGATTTCATGGCCATTTCCTGATCGTGTGTCAGCTGCTTGGGCTGTACAGATAAGTAAGTCTCCTTCCTTCTGCAGGGCCTAGAGAGGAAGACAGGCACCTAAGCCCGTAATTGCTTTAGTGTGACAAGGACCTCAGGAGCACCAAGAAGAGGGGCCGTGCCTAGCGTGGGGCTCAGGATAGACTTCTGGAGGAGGTGGCCCTGAGCTGAGTCTTCAAGGTTGAGTAGGAGTTAGTCAGACAGAGTGGGGTGGCGGGGAGGCATTCCTGGAGATGAGACATCTCAGCATACGCAGAGGCACCAAGTTCAAAAACATGTCACTATACACAGAGGACCACTAGCAGGTTTGTGTTCATGGCATGTCCAGTGCATACTGTGAACTGAGGCTCGATGATGAGAGAGGGCCAGGGGTCCCAGCTGCGAGCAAGGCCTCTAGCCTGAAGGGGAAGTCCAGGGCTCTGGGAACAGGAGGTGCCAGCTAGTGTTCCACCTCCTAAGGAATTCTCTTGCTGTTTTTTTGGTTAGCATCTGGCTCATTCTCTGGCCTCCAGTCAATTATAGGTTCTTTTCTTCCTGTTTGGGGCTTAAGGGCAGAGAGTGGGCAGAAGGGAGGGAGCTCTTTCCCGGTTTCAGGAGGCCACCTGTTCTCTAACCCCTCCCTCCCACGAAGCAAAGCAGGCAGTGGAAGGTGTGCTGTTCCAAGCCAAAGCTATGGTCAACAGAAGCAGCAGCAGAATAGGGCCGGCAGCTGCTGCTTCTGCCTGTGGCCTGTGAACTCTGCCTGGATTGCTGGACCTTCAGCTGTTCCTGCATCATGCCCCTTTCAGGCAGCAGTCAGGGGAGGGGTGGTGTGGGCTGGAGAATTTGGGGATTTGATGGATAGGTGTCACTGCCTGGCCCTGTCCCTCCTAGGTCCAGGAGCCTTGTTCTGAGGTGCTTGCCCCACTGTTCTGCTAGAGTCCTTATACAAAAGACCAGTGATCAGGGCTCTGTTTGTGCCCACATTCTCCATCCAGAGGCAGGCACAGAGTCCTCTCCTCGTACTGACAAAACTGGTGGCCATATCTGCAGAACCATGGAAAGCAAAACCCTGGGAAGTTAACTTTTCTTCTAGGCATCCTCTGGACTCAGCTACAAGGGGGATGCCACCTGCAGGGGCTCAACTTGATTAATCTGGGAAACCTGTTCAGCTCGCAGTCATCACTGTTCTTTGGACTGCCCTGCCTGGCCCTTTTCTGTCAGCTAGCACCAGAGTTCCCAGGCTACTTCTCATTTACTTGTTCTATAAAAATTTGATTAAGCCGGGCTCGGTGGCTCAGCCTGTAATCCCGCGCCTTTGGGAGGCTGAGGTGAGTGGATTGCCTGAGCCCGCGGGTTCGAGACCTGCCTGGGCAGCGAGACCTCATCTCTACAATAAATCAAAAAAAAATCAGCCGGGCGTGGTAGCGCGCGCCTGTAGTTCCAGCTACTCAGAAGACTGAGGCGGAAGGATCGCCGGAGCCCAGCAGGTCGAGGCTGCGGTGGCCGGGAGCGGCCACTGCACTCCAGTCTGGGCGACAGAGTGAGACTCCAACTCAAAAAAAAAAAAAAAAAATTTGATTAAGAGCCATTCAACTCTTTCCAAGGTTTCCAAGAAGAGCCCCTACAGGGGTGATTTGCAGGTGTCGGCTTTTTTGTATGTCCAGCTTTAACAAAAGAGTTTGACCTCCAGGCAATCAAGTAAGCATCAAAGCATCAAGCATCAAGCTGGTGCTTGACCCTGTAGCAAGCTTCCGACCCTGCTGGCCAAGAGGGTAGCTCAGAAAGGGGAAGAAGCACTTCCTGGCCTCACGGTTGCTCCCAGCACTGGTACATACAATAAGCCTTCAGAAAGTGTGTGGATGGATAGATTGAGCTGCGGAAAGGCCCTGCTCCTGGCTTGGCTGTGCCACACTGTTTGGAAAGCACCATGGCTCTCTGACCTGTAACAAAGGTTGTCTGGGCCTCTTTTGTCTGGTGAAGACGGTAATTGAACCAGCTGTGGGCCAGGAGAAAGCAAATGTGAAGAGAGAGGCCGGAAGACCAGTACCCTGGGATCAGGAAGGGCAGCTCCTCCTCTGAGTCTCTGAACCTTGGCTCCTCTTCTGCTCTTCTGGGCAGTGAAACCCCCAGAATTAAATGTTGTTGCAGGGCTAGGCATGATCGGCTCATGCCTATGATCCCAGCACTTTGGGAGATTGAGGCAGAAGAATTCCTTAAGCCAAGGAGTTCAAGATCAGCCGAGCCACATAGCGAGACGTTGTTTCTACAAAAAATTTAAAATAGGCCAGACATGGTGGCACATGCCTGTGGTCGCAGCCACTCGGGAGGCTGAGTGGAGGGATTGCCTGAGCCCAGGAGGCTGAGACTGTGGTGAGCCAGGATTGTGCCACTATCTGGGTGACAGCGTGAGACCCTGACTCAAAATAAAATACACATAAAAAATAAATGTAGTTGCAGGGCATGGTGGGAAGTTGCTGATTCTACGCTGGCCTCTGTATCCAGAATGTACCTTATAACTTGCTGAGGAAAAGATCTCATGTCAACACTAAATCCATTTTCTGTTGGTCAAAGACAAAAGAAATGCTTTTGCTACAGGGGAGGAAACAGTAGGATTAACTCCTGTGGCCACCACAGCTTCTGGGTCCTTGGCCGTGGCCGCCATTTCCCTCCTGCCCAAGTGGAAAAAACTCTTGAAGAATTTGCTAGCTTCCCTCAGTGGCTCTTAGCCTTGGCTTAGAGTTCCCAGGAGCAAAGTGCAGCTCTTACCTCTGTAGGCTGAAGCTATCCACACCCAGCCCTGGGGAAACCATTCATGTATACATTTTTAAATCTTCCATTCATTCTTTTTTGAGCACTTACTCTGTGCCTGGTATTGCAGAGGGAATTATGTTCAGAAATGAAGCCATTATGCCTCTTCCCTCAAAGAGCAAGTGTAGAAAGAACTAGACATAGAAATGCTTCTCCCACAGCAGGAGGTAACATGTGACCAGTTTTCAAAGTTGCCTGAAGTCTGAAGCGCCTGTAAGCAGCCTGCGAGTCCTTTTATTCATCCATACATATATTTGAAAAATACACACCAAGGGCAAGGCCATGTTTGATGCTGTACTCAAAGCTGAACAGAAGTGAGTCCAAGACCTTCAGGAACTTACAGCCCAGAGACAGATACCACAGCCACAGAGAGGTGCGGGGCATGGCAAGGTCTTGAAAAAGAAGCAGCCCCTTCCAGCTGGGGCCAGGGAAGACTGGGTAAATGAGCAGATGGGGGCAAAAGCAGGGCAGAGCACACGGTGCCCATCTGTGCAGGTGCAGGGGCACGGGGCAGGCCCACATCGAGCAGTGCTGAGTCTGCTTTAAAGGTTTTGGGGTACATATGGGGGCGTGGGCAGGGCAGGAAGGCCAGGAAGGTGACAAGGGCCTGGCCAGCACACCTTCCAATGTCACGGAATAGAGTTCTGTCGACTTGGAGGACTGTTGGAGCTGCTGGGTTCTGAACCGGGTACAGACTCAACCAGAGCTCAGGTCATCAGAGCTTAATGGGAATGTTAGCAGCAGCAGCACAGAGACTGGGTGGAAAGGGAGGAGACTGGAGGCGAGAAGACCAGTTAGGACACACAGCCACACACCCTCTCGTGGGGAGAGGTGGCCAGGGCTGGAGCCATAGGCAAGCAGCGGAAGGTGACAGGACAGACTGTGCTGGCAGCAGGGCCTCCTCCAGAGCCCAGGAAGCCCAGCGAGGCTCTCTAGGGCTGCCTGAGGCCGCCTGTTCTGCCCCTAGAAGGGACCTACCTGAGAAGAGCTGATGGTTCACCAGGTGCAGAGCCCAGCACAATGAACTCCAATGCCAGCAGGCCTCGGGCCAGCCCACCGCATATCCCAGACCAGGCTGGGAGATGTTCATTGCTCAGAGTTCTTGGAAAGCAGTGGGGCTGCAGGGAGCACAAGGAGGTCCCCAGGGGCCACCTCAGGCAGCCCTGTGGCGCTCAGGGCAGAAGTGCTGGCACCGAGGCCCTGGGCTGACCCGTCCTCTACCCTCTGCCCCACTGCTAGAAGGTTCTTCCCCTGAGAGAAGGCAGGGCTGACCCAGTACTCTGAGAGCCCTTCAGGTTTTCCTTCCTTCTGCCCTGGGAGCTGGAGCCAAGCTGCCCAGGAGGAAGTGGGGAGCAGCACTTACCAGGGGATCTCAAGAAAAGCAAGAGTGGAACATAAGCCAAAGCCCCAGTGGAACCCCCACTGCTTAATGCTGAGGAAAACTGTTTAGGACCTGGAGGAAGAATGAGTAGCATGATACTGCCAAGCACTAGCAACAAGGGAGAGAGATCCAGTGGGGCCTCAGACGCCGCCAAGCTGTGAAGCTGGCTGGCCCGGAATCTAGCCCTGGCGAGGCAAGCAGAGAGAAGAGCCTGGACAGGGCTGAGGAACAGAAAGTCTCGGGAAAGTAGCTGTGACAAGTACCCCAAAAAGAAAACCCACCATCAAAACCCCCCAAACTGGCCAGCAGGTAGAGCCATGGGAAACAAAGCTCAGTGGAGCCATCCCTGGCCATAGCTGCCCTGGGCTTGCCCTTGTTCTCACCTTCCCAGAGCTGAGCAGCAGGCTGGGGGGACATCCTTCGGGACAGAGCTTTACTGCCCAGACCCAAAGTTGATCACTGCAGCCACCACTGACCCAGCACCGGGCGTGTGCGTTATGTTTCCTCTGCTCAGCACTATGCAGTGTGGATGTTAAGGGACTTTTCACAGTCACCCAGGTAGTGAGTGGCAGAGCTGAGATTTGAACTTAAGTCTTGTCTGTCCCCCCACAAGGGAATGCCCCAGGGCTTTAGGGGGAACAACAGCCTCTCTGCCTCCCTAGAGCTACAGGCTGAAGACTTGGGCCTGGGCTGGGCTGTTGACTCTCGACAGGGAAAGGTGGCCTCGGGCATCCAACTCCAGGGGAGCCATACCAGGGAACAGTTTGGGAAGGCTGAGGAGAAGAAGAGGAGACAGTTCTGGGAGCAGCTCACACTCCAGGCTTCCTTGCAGACTTTGAGGAAGTAACAAGCAGAACACCACTGAAAGAAGACAGCGTGAAGCCAGTGGAGCGGCATGCTTGCCTTTTGCCACACCCATAGGGTGTCTTCTCTCCATCCCAGCCCTAGGTCTAAGTTACCCAAGACAGGGCAAAGGCCGATACAGCCAGCTGTCTGGAACTCCCCTCTCCAGCCATGCTTCAGACTGCCCTGCTGTTGGTTCTGAGCGGGCTAATTATAGCTAACCACTTGCCTTCTGGTCCGGCTCTGCCTCTTAACTGGCTGAGTTTCCCTACCAGTGAACAGAAGCATGAATTGTGGTCATTTGGGGGGTTTTCACAGTGACAGAGTTGGGCCTCTTTCTCCTGCTTTTAGTCTCGAAACTTCCAGCCCTTACTAGTGGTTGGCTGCTTGCGTAACTCAGAAGCCCCGGCGTGGAGCTGATTCCCTCTCTTCTGCTTCGTTCCTTCCAGGTGAGGGCTCCGAGTTCGGCGTGAGTGGGGAGGACGCCCTCAGCAGGATCCAGAGGCTGATGGCCGAGGGGGGCATGACGGCCGTGGTGCAGCGGGAGCAGAGCACCACCATGGCCTCCATGGGCGGCTTCGGGAACAACATCATCGTCAGCCACCGCATCCACCGCAGCTCTCAGACGGGCACTGAGCCCGGGGCTACCCGCGCCCCCTCGCCCCAGCCCTCCACCTCTCGGGGACTGCTCCCGGAGCCTGGGCAGCTGGCAGAACGAGGCCTAAGCCCCCGGACAGCCTCGTGGGACCAGCCTGGCATCCCCGGGTGGGAGCCGCCCCAGGCAGCCCTGTCCTCTTCCTCCCCTGTCCCTGTGCCTGTGCCCCTTCCCAGCCCTGAGGGACCAACCCTGCACTGCGACCTGACCAATAACAGCCACCTTCCTGATGGAGGTGGCAGCAGCAGGGGGGAAGCTGCAGGCCCCAGTGGGGAGCCACGGGACAGGTAGAGACACGTGTGTGCCCTGGTGCCTCCCCTCGAACCGCCGAGCAGAAACCAGACCTCACAGCTGACTGGGAACTGTGTGCGAGGAAGAGCTTCTGGCTGCATCAGGGAACAGAGGAGTGGGGGGGCGGTGCAGAGGAGTTGAGGCAGAGGGCACAAGGCAGTCTCGAGGTACTAGAACCTTCCAGAATCCGGAGCCCAGAGAGCCATCCTGTTGGGCTGACTGTGAATGGAGGAGCAAGTGGGCATCTCTGCCACGAACCCTCTTTCTCCAAGAAACATGGGCTCAGGGGACGCAGCCCTGGCCAGAGAGCCCCAGAAGAGTGAACAGTCTTCCAGATCTGGGCCACATAATCCTGGACAGAGGCCAGTGGGGCAGTTTTGTGCTGCCCGCCTGTCAGGTGTCAGAGCCACCAGCGGCCCACACAGGAGCGGCCGGGCCCTCAGGAACCACCTCCAACTCTGAGCCTTCCAGGGTTGCAGCCTCGCTGCATCATATTGCCCCTCAGAACTGCAGTCAGGGCTGGGGCCAAGCTCCCAGACTCCTGAGGACAGGGACTACCCACATTCCCAACGAGGACTACTGTGGGGTGAAGGAGGTGGCCTGCTTGTCTGACACAAGAGGGAGTCGAGGGATGGGGGGCAGGTCCTCACTCAGGAGTGCGGGGTATAGGCTGGCCCGCCCCCAGGGCCTGTCCACCGGGCTCCTCCTCCCCCTAGGGCCCTCAGAGCAGCACCTGTGGGTGTCAGTATTACCTGACCCTAGGCCAGAGCCCGCCCAAGGCTGGGGGAGGGGAGGAGACGCCAGGTCAGAATGTGAGGTCTTGGTCTGTGATTTAAGGTGTTGCATGTGGAATCTTGAACTGTATGTGTAGTTTCTAGTGGAGAAATCAAGGCTCTGATCATTTTGTTTTTAGTATGAAAATGTGATTTTCTTTCTGTTTGTAACTCATCATAGAAACATTGTGGTGGGAGGAGAGGGGATAGTCTGCTCACGAGGGAAACACCAAAGATCTACGTCATTAAAATGATGACTTGCCCCTCACAGGCTCCTCTCTGTTTGTTTCCATGGAGGAGGGGGTTGGCACTGGGATGTGGGGGCACCTGACTGAGCCAGGCCCAGGTTCCCAGGCACTGACTCTGGTGCTGTGGTCCTACAGACCTGTCTGACCCCTCAGCCAGAGCTGACCAGGTAAGGGCTGCTGCCTCTGCGGCATACTGCTTCTCTGGACCAACACCTCCTGCTTCCCAGGGGCCTGCTTCTGACTGGGGCCCCCGTCCAGTGGTGGGTGGGCAGGTAAGAGAGAAGGAAGGCCGTTCATCCCGATTGCTTCCCACCCAGGACTTGGGCCTGAAGTAAAGATGTAGCTGGCTGGATCCCTTCCAGTCTTGGGAAACCACCCAGACCACGTGTCTGGTGGTCCTGTCTGTGGGCATCTCCACAGACACCAGAGGTGCCATCTGCTGGCTGCTCAGGTCCTCCTTTCCTTTGCCCTCCATGCAGGGGCTGATGAGGCCTGCTCTGTCTACCTTGCCTCTACAATAAATCAAGCATCAGGCCAGTTAGAAAGCAAGAGAAGCCTGTCTGGCCCAACCCTCAAGAAGGCAGAAAGGGAAACCAGAGCAATCCCAAGACTTGTCGCCAGCAACAGGTACTTCTTCTGTTTGCACAGCTCTGTTCCTGATGCTATGGGGCATGCAGAATTATAGGTTATGCCCTAACAGAGTCAAAACCAAAAAAATGGGCAAGAAACACAGAACAGTGTGAAGAGGTCTATAGTTAGAAACACTGGAAGTTTTAGAAAACTACATATAACAGTGGACTTTGGACTGACATGTCAGTTAGCTGTATGGCCTTGGGCAAGCAACTTGCCTTTTCTGGGCTTATTAGGATGCAGGGTGTATAATACACAACCTCTTATAGTACTTCTAGCTCTGTGATCTTGAATCGTTGGAGGTCAAAGAACACACAAGTGGTTAGGGGACGTTTCCTTTACCAGGAATTTAGCTGGGTGTAATGGCATGTCTTTGTAGTCGCAAGCTTCTTGAGAGGCTGAGGCCACAGGGTCGCCTGAACCCAGGAGTTCAAATCCAGCCTGAGCAACATAGCAAGAACCCATCTCTTGTACTTAAAAAAAAGGGAGCCAGGCATGGTAGCTCATGCCTGTAATCCCAGCACTTTGGGAGGTGGGGGTGAGGGGATTGCCTGAGCCCAGGGGTGGGAGACCAGCCTGGGCACCTTGGCAAGCCCATGTCTCTACAATAAATCAAAAACATAGCCAGGCGTGGTACACATCTGTAGATCCAGCTACTTGGAAGGCTGAGATGGAAGGATTGCCTGAGCCTTGCAGGTCAGTACTGCAGTGGCCTTGAGCGTGCCACTGCACTCCAGCCTGGGAACAGAGTGAGATTCCACCTCAAAAAAAGGGGGTGAGGGGGTGGATTTGAGCTCATCATTGAAGGATGGAAGGAGAAGGGAGCCCCGTGTCTTCTCCCCTCCCCCAACAGGAGGAGGAATTCCTTGGTCTGACTGCGGGTCCTATTTGTTCACTGCCCTCCAAGGATTCATATGTTACCTTTCTTAACCCTCACAAAAACCCACTGAGATAGTTATTACTGTTACCCCCAGACCACATGACTAACTGGTAGGATTTCACATATGATTCCAGAACACACACCTCAGCCCACTGGGTGAAGTGGCCCAAATTCGGTCCTGCCTGGTCCCACCCCAGCTGTCTCTGGCCAAGGATGGGCCCGCCCCCGTCTGTGGGAGGCCCCTGTCGCCGCCTTGTTGTCCCCACACCAACCCCTATCCTTAGAAAGCCCTTCCCAGTGACAGAGCCTCCCTGTCCATAAAGCCTTTGCAGAGTCCCCGCGCGTCACAAGGTTGTGGGGTCAGCGGGACAGACTGGCACTCCCTCTTGGAGATGAGGAAACAGGTTCAGAGAACTTCTGTGACTTGTTATGGACCTACTTAGAGGCCAAGCAGAGAGACTGTCAGGTCCACGGGTCCCAGCTCAGCCCTCCAGGGCTCATGCCACTGGGGTTGGGAGTGGCCCAAAGCCCAACCCCATAGCAAGCCACTGCGGAGCAACTCAAGTAGTCGGCCCGAGGGCTTCTGGGAGAGCGCAAGGCAGTGGGGAGGTGTTTCCGGGCCTTGGCCTTGCTTGTTTCCCCTCTGTGTTAAGGGGCTTCCCCCCACTCCCCTGCGCCACGTACACGTTCCAGTCCCCTGGGAGCACCACCCTCTCCTAGACCCTAGAAGGGATGTGGCAGGCAGACTCCGTGCAGGACTGCCATTTGATTGTCTTAGGAACGACCTTCCTCATCTGATCCGGGGGACAGAACAATGGCGCTTCTTTCACCCTCCAGTTGTGAGGATCGTGGGTGGCCAGACCCTTCCTGTGACAGGCGACGAGATGACTCCTGTCCAGCCAGCCAACTCCAGCCCCGAAGCTCCCGACTCCTAAGGGCCCCAGCGCTGCGCGGGGCCAGCATGGAGAACCCCCGCCAAAAGCCTCTTGCTCGGGTTCCCGCCCCTCCGCTGCCCAGAGGCTCCTGCCACCTCCCCTCCGCTGGCGTCCCCGCCTCCACCTCCCCCCTCCACACGGCCCCCTCCCCCGCCGGCCCTTGGGGGAGGGTGGAGGAGGGGCGGGACGCGAGTTGTTTTCCTGAGAGAAGGAGCCAGACGTCTTAAGGTTAGCCGGGTGTTTGCGCCCAGAGTTTGGAGCGACAGGCCTCGGGGCCCGGGCGTGGAGGGGCGCGTACGACCTTGGCCGGCCGCAGGCAGGCGCGTCTCAGCGAGCCCCGCGCGGGTGCGGGACCGGCGGAGCAGAGGCCGCGAGGCCCGGGCCGGTGCGGAGCTCTCCGAGGTGCTGAAGCCGTCCCGCTTCGGGTGCGGGCCAGGGACCTGATCTGGCGGCTCGCTCCTGGGGTCCCGTCCCCGGCTGCGCCCCAGGTGACCTTGGGCACCCGCTCTCCCTCGCGGGCGGCGGGGGACCCGCCCTCCAGGCCGCGGCGGGTTGGGGGCGCGCTCCACCCGAAGCCGGCAGAGCGGGGGCGCGCCCGCCGCCCGGCCCGGCCGCGGAAGCAGGAGCCATTCGGAGCGGGCGTGTCGTCTGCGATGGGCGGGCGCTCGTGTCCCGGCGGACCCTCGCCAGCCTCCTCTCCCGCGCCCCGACGGCGCCCTCCTCTCGGGCCGCCGGGCGGCCGCGCGCAGCCCGGGCTGGAAGCTCGCGGCCCTCCGCCCCGACGGGACGCTGGCGGCGGAGCCCACCCCCCCGCCCGCGGCCTCCTTGGGGCCAGCCCGCCGGCGGGGCCGTGGAGAGGGCTGCGGGCCCCAGAGGCGCGAAGACACGCGGGGTCCCGGGCGTGCGGGCAGGGCGGAGGCGGGCGCACGGCCGGCCGGCGGCCAGCTCCCTCCCCAGCCCGCGAGGGGGCGCCGCGTCCCCATGACAACGCGGCGCCCCCACCCCCGGAGGGCAGCGCCCCCTGCTCCACGGCCGGGCCGCTGCGGGCGGCGCCCTCGGCGCCTGGCTGCGAGCCGCCCGCCGCCCGCGGGGCGCCGGCCGCCGGGGTCTCCGGCGCCCCGGGCGCTGACCCCCGCGCGTCGCCGCTGGGTGGCCGGCCCGGGGCGGGCGGCACGGCCCCGCCACGATTGGCTGCCGCCTCGTGACATCACGCGGCTCGGGGAAAAGTGCGAGCGTGAGCGCGAGTCGGAGCCACAGCGCCGGGAGCTGCGGGCGGAGCTGGGGCCGCCCCTCGGCACCCTCCCGCCCCCGGCCCGCCGCCCGGCCGCCCGCCCGCCGACCCGCGGGGCCTCGCGTCCGTCCCGCCGTCCGTCCGGCGCGAGGGGAGCGGGCAGCGGCGGCGGGTAAGTGGCTCCGCGGCGGCGCGGCGGGGCTCGGCCGAGGAGCAGGAAGCCGGTCTCCGGGACCCTCCGCGGCTCCCCAGAGGTGGGTTCGACTGGGCCGCGGCGCCGGGCCGCCGGAGGGGCCCTTGCGGCGCTGGACGCCGCGGCGGGCCCGGGTGGGGGCCCCGCAGGAGGAAAGGCCCGGGTCGCCGGAGGCACCTCCGGGTGCGCCCCCGGGAAAGGAGGGGCCTTCGGGATGGCGGGGGCGGGAAGGTGCCCGCCCACAGCCCTCGTGCAGCCAGGGCCAACCGTCGGGGGTGGACCCCGCGCCCCTGCCCTCCCGCCGGCGGCTCTGCGGGGCGCGGGCGCAGGAGCCCGGGAGCCTTTTCCCGCCGGTCTCCCCGCCCCCTCCTCCTCTCCCGGCGCGGCCAGCCCACACCGGCCCGAGGAGTCCTCCGTCAACGACCTTGAGCCCCGACGGAAAGCACCCCTGCCGTCGCCCAGCACCCTCCCCCCAGGGGGCGCCCCTCCCGCTGTTGCCCAGGCCCTGAGCCGGGACGTCCAGCTCCAAGCCCCCTCCCCGGCGCCGCGGCGGAAGTGGCGGGCACCCTGTCGGTGCCAGCTCCCCGGCGCCCCTCTCCTTCCCCCGAACTCCGGAGACTCCTCTTTCGCGCCAGGGACGGATCCAGGCGCCCCAGCCTTCCCAGAGCCACGGGCCGAGGACCCACGCCCCACACCACCCCACAGGCCCCCGGGGCACCCCTCCCGTCTCGTGCGGGGCAGGGGCTCGAGCACCCGGGAGAGCACGGTGCCCCCGCCCAGAGGCTGCGGGAACTGCGTGCTTGGGGGCTAGCGGGAGGGCGGGGCACCGGCGTGGAGGAGCCGCCAGAGGGGCCCAGGAGTGGGCCCCAGCCCGGTTCTCGAGGCCCGCCCGACCCAGTGTGAGAGCCGGTGCCCACTTTGGCCGCCGAGGCTGGACAGTGCCTCTGGGGTGAGGAACCCGAGCGGGAGGAGAGCCTTGCACTCGCCTGACCCAAGCCCGCTCTGAGCCTCCGTGTCGGGGCGCACCGACGGTGCCCTCTCGCCGGGAAGCTGGGCGGCTTGTGGCCATAACGCGCCGCGGGGCATGCTGCGCCGGGCCCGGGGCCCCCGAGGCCCGCTTGGGCGACTGTCGCAGCGGCCCCTCGACGGAAGTCAGTCCGAGGCTGGCACTCCGCTCCGCAGCTTTGAGGACGCGGACACTTCTGGGCGCCCGGCTGAGATGGCGTCCCAAAGTCAGGGAGCCCGTGGCTGCTGGCAGTGGGGTCTAGTCACCTCTTCCTGCCCGCGCGACCCTCTCCTTCCCACTGGCCAGGCGCGATCCGGACGCCCGCCCCGCGCCCGGCTCTCTCCGCGCCCAGGCGGACAGCTAAGGTCTGCGCTGAGCCTCTCAGGAGGGGCGTTTGGAATGTGACCGGTAACCCACCGTCCGCCCTACATTTGCTCGGGTACACAAGTTCACAGGTACAGAGACACCCGCCCCGTGTGCATCCTGCGGGCCACAGCGCCAGGCACGCACACGCATGCACATGCACGTGTCCACACGGCGCGGCAGGCTCACGCGCTCTCCCGGGCGCGCTGGTATCCAGGCGTGGCCGTGCGCACACACACGCACATGCAGACGGCTACGAGCGTCTACTCGCGCTCCCCCGGAGTCACACACAAACAGAACTCGCACTCGCGTTCCCGCCCACACGTTCCTCGCCGGGTGCCGGGTGCAGTCTGGGCGCCCTTCCCTGCCCCACCCTTGAACTCGGCGCGGAGCCGAGGGCCGCCCCGGGACGGCGTCCGGCGGAGCCTGGCGAGGGGGCCCCCGCGTCCCTCCCCGGGGAGGCTCTGCCCGGGGGCTCCTCTGTGTCCGCCGCCGCCGCGTTGGAGCTGGGGGCGGCAGCGGACAGCGGCCGCTCGCTCCGGGTCCGGAGCGGGCGCCCGGGGACCGACATTGCCATCTAGCGGTGCGCACGGCCCGGGCGGCCGCGGCTCTCCGGATTCCTGGCGGACCCGGCGGGGAAACGCGCCGAGAGGGCTGCGGTCGGAATGTCTGCGGGTGACCGGGAGGCGCCCAGCAAGGCAAGCCGGGACGCAGTCGGGGAGACGCCTGAGCCTCGCCCTGTCCGCAGCTGGCAGCGCCCTCACGCGGGCCGAGCCGGACGACCACCCGCCACCCGGTGGCCCAGGCTCGGCCTGGCCGCCGGGATCTGGGAAGACAGGAGGGCCCTTGTCTTCTGGGGAAGCCGTCGAGGAGCCAGCGGGAGCGCGAGGGCACCCTCGCCTCTCCGGGCCACCCCCTTGTGCGGTTTGGGGCCAGATGGTGTCCCCCCAGAGGCGGGACACCATCTCTGGGCAGTAGCCCCTTGGGGCTAAGAAGCCAGCTCTCGGATTGCTGTCCTAACCCCCACGCCTACTTACAAACCGGGTGACTTTGGGCGAGTTAATTACCATTATCCTCATCTCTAAGCGGGTATTTACAGCTGTAAGATGAGGGTGCTAATAGTGCCTACCTTTTCGGGCTGTTGTAAGGATTAAACCAGATAATCTATGTGGAAAGCTCAGAGGGACTCCTGACTCAGTTAACACTCAATAAACGAGAGCTATTATGTTTTCATATCTGGCACCTCTGGCCCCGCGTGTTACTCCCTGCTGGCCTGCGTCCTGGCCCCGCCAGGCTGAAGTGCGCTTCCCTGGGGTGGCTGGCTGATCACACCCGCCGGCCCCGGCCCCGCCTGCCCGCGTGGGGGGCGGGCAGCCTCTCCGTGCTGGGGGCTTCCGTCCTTCCAGCTCACAGGGCGACCCCTGAGCTTCTCTTCAGAGGCTGTTAGGGCTGAGAGACGCTGAGAGGGGGCAGGATCTTTGCCCTTGACTCTCTGCACGACCTTGGGCCCTCAGCCCCTCCTCCTAGGAGCCAAGGATCTGGAAGGAGCCCTCGAACTGCCAGGCCAGGAGGTTGGGCCTGTTGTCTGTGGTGGTGGAGGAGGGGGCTGGGGCTAGACTTGGGGTGGCCACCCGGCCCCCAGCCCCGGCCTCGGGGCGTCTTCCTGTTTAGGAGAGGGATCCGGCTTGGGTGCTGATCCGGATAGCTGCCCTGGGCCCAGGACGGGACCCCCTGTTTTGCACACGAGGAGGTGCAGGAAGGTGAGGTCTCGGGTGGGCCACACGGGCAGGGCCCAGGTTCAGGCGAGCCCCCCCCCCCGCCAGGCCGGCCGCGCCCCCTCTTCCTCACACACGGGCGACAGCACCGCGTAGAGGCCGTGCCCGCTGGGCTGGCGTGGCTGTGCTGGGCCCGTGTGCGTATGTGGAGCGGTGTGTGTGTTGGCGGGTGTGAAGGAGGCTGGGCTGAGCGGCTGCCCTGGCACCGAGCGCCGGCGTGGGCTTCCCTCACATGTAGGGAAGAGGAAGAGGGGGAGGAGAGCTCAGAGGAGCCTGGTGGGAGGGAGGGAGGCGCCAGGAGGGGTCTTGTGCTGGGGAGGGGAGGGGTGCGCTCAGGCTGGCCACGGGCTCCCAGGCAGCCCCTCTCTCCCCGTGGGACCATCCTGTCCCATCGCGGGCGCTCAGTCGGGCCTAGGGTTCTCGGTGGACAGCCCCCAGCCACCCCTGCTCTCCCCCACCCCCAGCGCCGTGCCCTGGGACTGCAGCTGAGGGCTCTAGGAAGGGGATGCTTACGGGGCAGGTACCTCCCTGCGTTTCTGTAAGTCTCTCCTCACCCTGGAGGCGCCCAGCCTCATGCCTGCGGCCTGCCTCTGGTCCTCTGGGAAGCCTTCCCCCGGGGGAACTCAGGTTCCCAGAGCTCGCTGGCCTCTTTCTGCCACAACCTCAGTTATGAGAGCGATCTCTTCCCACCTCCCCACTCCATACTCGTCGTTGCCAGCAACATGACATCACGGAGCTGTGGAACGTCAGTCAGGTTACTTAACATCCCTGTGCCTCAGTTCCCTCATCTGTTAGTTGTTAAAAAAAATAATAACAATATCTACCCCATAGGTTTGTTGTGAGGATGAAATGAATTAATATTATAAACAGTGTTGTTGTTCGTGGTGGTCCCAGCTATTTGGGAGTCAGGAGGATCGCTTGAGCCCAGGAGTTCGAGACCAGCCTGGGCAACACAGCAAGACCCCATCTCTAAAATAAGTAAAATAACATAAAAACAGACATATTTTTAAAAAGTGCCTGGCATTTAGTGGACAGTAAATGTTAGCTGCTCGTATGTGCTCCTGTATCGCTCTTTGTCTCCAGTGCCTTCTGCCGGGACTTGAGAGCAGGTCCCCTGGGAGTGTTGAGAAATGACCAAGCAGGTGAGCCGAGTGCAGTGGTTCACGCCGGCACTTTGGGAGGCAGAGGCAAGAGGGCTGCCTGAGCTCATGGGTTAGAGACCAGCCTGGGCAGCTTGGTGAGACCCTGTCTCTACAATAAATAAAAAATTTAGCTGGGCGTGAAGGCACGCGTCTGTGGTTCCAGCTGCTTGGAAGGCTGAGGCGGAAGGATCGCCGGAGCCCAGCAGGTCGAGGCTGCGGTGGCCGTGAGTACACAGCACTGCACTCTAGCCTGGGCAGCAGAGTGAGACTCCAACTCAAAAAAAGAGGACTGAGCAGGTGAATGCACACCTCTCACCAGAGCCCAGACACTCGTGGCCTCCCCCACTGCTTCCGCAGGACACCAGCCCTGTCTAGGCCTTGCACATGCCTCTGGGCCTTCGCCCTTGTCCCTGCCCTTGGCTGGGCCACTCTCCACAGCTCTTCCTGTGGCTACCTCCTCCTCATCACCCAGATGACCTGGCAGGTGAGGCTCTCCCTGATGGCTCAGCAAGCGGTCATCCTCATCCCGGCTTCTGACTCCCTCCCTCCACCATCACCGGCCTTCTTTTCTTTCTAGTGCTTTTTTTGCGCTGCGTGTGTTCGTGTGTCTCCCTCGAGAGGTGGGGACCGTGTGTCTCATTCTTCTGGAACCCCAGTGCCTAGACCAGACACTGGCGCCTCGTGGGTGCTGGGTAAATGGCAAATGAATGAACAAATGAGGGACAGTGGTCCAGAGTTCCCTCAGGTTCTGCTGGACGGTGTTCCTCTGTCACCTTGCCTGCAGTTCACCTCGCATCGCCCCTCAGCGGGTTCTTCACCCCTTTTCTCTCTGCTTCCTCCCCCAGACGCTGCCCGCCCACTGCCGCTGACCAACATGGCCAACTTCACGCCGGTCAACGGCAGCTCAGGCAACCAGTCCGTGCGCCTGGTCACGGCAAGCCATAACCGCTACGAGACGGTGGAGATGGTGTTCATCGCCACGGTGACGGGCTCGCTGAGCCTGGTGACTGTCGTGGGCAACATCCTGGTGATGCTGTCCATCAAGGTCAACAGGCAGCTGCAGACAGTCAACAACTACTTCCTCTTCAGCCTGGCGTGCGCCGACCTCATCATCGGCGCCTTCTCCATGAACCTCTACACCGTGTACATCATCAAGGGCTACTGGCCCCTGGGCGCCGTGGTCTGTGACCTGTGGCTGGCCCTGGACTACGTGGTGAGCAACGCCTCCGTCATGAACCTTCTCATCATCAGCTTTGACCGCTACTTCTGCGTCACCAAGCCCCTCACCTACCCGGCCCGGCGGACCACCAAGATGGCGGGCCTGATGATCGCGGCCGCCTGGGTCCTGTCCTTTGTGCTCTGGGCGCCCGCCATCTTGTTCTGGCAGTTTGTGGTGGGCAAGCGGACGGTGCCGGACAACCAGTGCTTCATCCAGTTTCTGTCCAACCCGGCGGTGACCTTTGGCACGGCCATCGCTGCCTTCTACCTGCCCGTGGTCATCATGACGGTGCTTTACATCCACATCTCCCTGGCCAGCCGCAGCCGCGTCCACAAGCACCGGCCCGAGGGCCCGAAGGAGAAGAAAGCCAAGACGCTGGCCTTCCTCAAGAGCCCGCTGGTGAAGCAGAGCGTCAAGAAGCCCCCGCCAGGGGAAGCCTCTCGGGAGGAGCTGCGGAACGGGAAGCTCGAGGAGGCTCCCCCGCCGGCGCTGTCGCCACCGCCACGCCCGGTGGCCGACAAGGACACTTCCAACGAGTCCAGCTCAGGCAGCGCCACCCAGAACACCAAGGAACGACCCCTCACGGAGCTGTCCACCACAGAGGCCACCACGCCTGCCCTGGCTGCCCCTTCCCTGCGGCCGCGGGCCCTCAACCCGGCCTCCAAATGGTCCAAGATCCAGATTGTGACGAAGCAGACGGGCAACGAGTGTGTGACGGCCATCGAGATTGTGCCCGCCACGCCGGCTGGCATGCGTCCTGCGGCCAACGTGGCCCGCAAGTTTGCCAGCATCGCTCGCAACCAGGTGCGCAAGAAGAGGCAGATGGCGGCCCGGGAGCGCAAGGTGACACGGACCATCTTTGCCATCCTGCTGGCCTTCATCCTCACCTGGACGCCCTACAACGTCATGGTTCTGGTGAACACCTTCTGCCAGAGCTGCATTCCCGACACGGTGTGGTCCATCGGCTACTGGCTCTGCTACGTCAACAGCACCATCAACCCTGCCTGCTATGCGCTGTGCAACGCCACCTTTAAAAAGACCTTCCGGCACCTGCTGCTGTGCCAGTACAGGAACATCGGCACTGCCAGGTAGGCAGGTGGGGCACCCCGGAGGTGCTGGTGTCGCCTGAGTGTGCCAGGGGATGGCTCACCTGCTGCGGGCAAGAGCTGGAGGCACCGTTCTGTGCTCTCGTCTGCCAAAAAGAACTGGTCTCCGGGACGCCTTGAGGCTTGGGAGAGGCTGGGGAGAGGCCAGGGCTGGGGTTTGACCTAGGGAGCGTCTGGACTGGGGCCGCCCGGCCCGTCTCTGCGTCCCCCCTGCTCAGGGGCTGGGCGGCAGGGGACCCTGGCCTGGGCGGGTGCCTGCCCCACTGACTGGTCAACAGCATAGCCGAGACAACGGACATCCAGAGGGGGGGAGCCGAAGCCCGGGACCTCCCCGGGAGAGGCAGAGGAGCCAGTGCTTGGGAAGGAGGCTCGGGAAGGGCGTGGTCCCCCATTCTGCTGTAACTGGTGCTTTCTGCCCCCCGCACCCCGCATGTAGGCTCAGCCCCTCCCCCCACATCCCTCTTCAGGGGCAGAAATCTCTCGCTGCAGCTACTCAGCCAGCTCTGGGTGGCGGGTGCCTGGGTGGGCACGCCGGAAGCCCGGCTGTGTGGGCTCTGCAGCGCCCCCACCTGTCCCCCTGCAGCACTGCCTCTGTCACATCAGGATGGGGCAGCCGGGAGGGTGGAGACTCACACTCAGGAACTAAAGTCTAGCCTCCTGCTGTCCCAGGCTGAGCCAAGAGCGTCCGCCTTGCTCAGAAGCCTGCCCCCAGGAGGCTGAGCCAGGTGGGGCTGCGGTGGGCAGCGTCCTCATGTGCCCTCCCCCTTGGCCCTGCGTGGTGAAGAAGGCCTGGGTCCCAGAGGCAAGAGGACCGGGGTAAACGTGTGGGCCAGTTCAGGCTGCGGCGACAGTGAGGGCCGAGCAGAGGCAGGCAGGCAGCTTCCCTGTCTGCTCGCGCCAGGGCGTAGAGCAGCCCTGATCGGCTGGACCAGAAGACCTTTGGGTGAGACAGAGACAGGCATGGCAATCCTAGCGAGCCGTCCTGGTTGAGGTCTCTGGGAGATGAGGACTGAACGGCTTAGGGGCCTTCACGGGGGTGGCCTTTCAGGCCACCCTGGAAGGGATTTTCCTAAGTGTTCTGCTTTTCCCATGAGTTCTAGGGAGCACTCCCCACCAAGCTTCCGGCCCCCCTAAGTCCACCAGCCCCTCCAGCCTGGTCCTCCTCCCCACCTTCCCACCCCTAAACAAATGTCCACAGCAAACTCCCTGGGAAGGGGCTTTTATATATTAAAAAGAAAAAAAGCTTTTACTGGGAAAAAAAAAGTCACGTTTATTTTATTTGTTTCTTAGTAATGATATCATTGTGGGGAAGAACAGGAGGGGGGTCCTGAGAGTCAAATCCCCCCGGGGAGAGCTCCAGCTTCCCAGAACCCCTTGTCCCTCCAACTTTGGGCACTTAGGGGTGGGGCTGGGGAAGTGGGGAGGCAGGGCATGATTGATAAAGCTAAGAGTAGACAGAAGGCACTGGTGGGCAATATCTCGGGCCTGAGGGAGGGAGGGTGTGGGCCGGGCCCCAGGTAAAGCCAGGGGGGCTTCTCGACATCCTGGCCTGGCCTCTAGTCCTTTCCCTTCCCTTTCTTGGCTGTAAAACAAGAAAGAGACACCACATTAGCAGTTAGGGTGACCCAGCAGAGACCCCCGGCGACACACACCCCCCCACAGCAGGGAAAGAGGCACATTTTGCCCCCTGGTGGTTTCTGATCAACTGACCCGGAAGCAGGGGGGCAGAGGCCATGAGGAAGTCCCACATTCCTGACCAGCCCAGCTTGAGAGCAGAAAACCCTCCAGGCCCCAGTCCCAGTCCCGACCACAGCAGCCCTGAACAGCCTCAGCCTCCTCACCTGGGACATGGGCAGAGTCACCTCTGCCCCGCAAGCCTCTCTGGGCTGTTGAGTCAGGAATGAGCTAAGTAAGAAAGGCAGCAGGGTGGACCAAGAAAGGGCAGAGCGGATGGCCTGCCCTGGCGTCGCCTCTGGCTAGAAAGCTGACAAAGGCAATCCCTTCCGGGACGATTTCCTCACGCCCCAAGCCACACGCTCAGCCGAGCTTGTCCCACTCGGGCCAGGAGGGATTTGCGATCTCCCGAGCACCTTCCACGGGCGGCTCTTGGACACGCCCGTCTCTGAGGTTTCCCCAGACGAGAACACTGACTTTGGAGCGATGTCAGGGAGTCGCTGGCCAGGACCCAAAGCTCCAGGGGTAACCACTCCGTGCACAGGTCGGGAGGGGACAGCCCCCCGCGAGCACCTCAGGCCCTCGCCCTCACTGACCTTTGGCCTTGGCTTTGGTCTTGGGGGTGCAGGGCTTGGTCACGCGGATGGTCTCCTGGCACTGGGCGTTGTACCGCGCTTTCTTGAGGGTGCCCTGGCGGACCTTGGTGCCTGTGCCCCCATCACACGCCCCCCAGTTCTCGAACTTGTACTTGCAGTCGGCTGGCGGGAGAGCGCCCCATCAGGGCCTGGCGGCCCGCGGCCCTCCAGGCCCGCCCCTCCCCGGCCCCCCCGCGCCCCGCCTCACCTCCGAACTCCTTCTTCCAGTTGCAGGGCACCCTGCAGCGGATGCGCTGGGTCTGGGCCCCGCAGGCGCCCTCGCGGAAACCCACGCCGCAGTCCTTGCTGCTGGGGGTGCAGGGCCCCCAGGCCCACTCCGCGCACTCGCCGCCCGGGCCGCCCTTCCTCGCCTTGTCTGCAACGCGCGGGGGGCGGAGTTCAGGACACGCGCGGGAGGCTCCCCCGGGCCCGCCTTCCCGGCGCCTCGAGGTCGCGGGGCCGCGCCCGCGCGCCCGGCCCTCCCGCCCTCACCTTTCTTCCGAGCCGCCGCGGAGGGGAGCGCCAGCAGGGCGAGGAGGGCGAGGAGGAGGAAGCCTCGGTGCTGCATCCTGCGGGGAGAGCGCGGGTCAGAGCCGCTGGGCCGCCCCGTCCCCGCCGCGCGCCCGGCCCCCCCGCCCCGCTCGCCCCCGGCCCCGGCCGCGGGACTCGGGCCGCCGGGGGGCGGCGGGGCCGGCCGGGGCGCGCGCCCGCAGGCGTCCCCCGGGGGCGCCGGAACCCGGGCGCAGCGCAGACCCCCACCCCGCCGCCCGGCCCCGCCGCCCGGCCCCGCCGCCCCGCGCGCTCACTCGCTCGCCGCCCGCGCCGGCCCGTCCCGCTCCGGCCGCCGCGGCCCCTTTTGTCTCCAGAACCGGTCTGAGCCGGCCACATGGGCCCCCGCCCCTTCCCCGCCCCCCGAGGACGGGCCCGCCCCGCCCCCTCCCCTCGAACCCGCACCGCCCCCCGCCCCGGGCGTCCCCGCCCCGCCCGCGCCCCCCGCCCCGCGTCTCCTCCGGCTTCCCGGTGCGGGCCCGCGCCGCCGCCTCGCCTCGCCTCGCCGGCCGGCGCCCGCGCCGTCCGAGCCCCACCCCGGCCCTGCTTCGCACCCTGCCCCCGGCGCGACCCCGGCCGCCCGGGCCCCCGCCCCCGCCCGGGTCTCCCGCTCCTGGCGGACGCCGGCGGCCGGGCCGCCTCCGGTCGCAGCTCCCCGCGGCCGGGGCGAGGCGGGGCCCGGAGCCCGGTCTGCCCCCGCCGTCGGGGCCCCTCGGCCTCGCGCTGCTGGCTGGGGCGCGCCCGCCCCACCTCGGCTCGCCCGCGAGGGCGGGGGAGGCTCCGCGGCGCAGGGGCGCCCGGCGGGGGCGCCGCTTTCGCGGGGCGCGGGTCCGGGCGGCGGGGCCTGGGGGCGGGCCCGCGGCCCGGATTCGCCGAGACCGAGCTGACAGGAGCCGTCTGAGAAGTTCCAGACCCGGCCGCGGCGGCGGCGATGCCCGGCCCCGCCCCGCCCCCGGGGGCGCCCTCGCGGCTGGGGGAGGGGTCGCTCGAGGCCACGGGGCGAACGGCCCGGCGCCCCGGCGTCCCCCCGCCCCACCTCTTTCGCTTTCATTGTTGTCCCCGCGGAAGCGGGAGGAACTCGGCTCCGCCCCGCGCGGCCCCAGGCGGCTGGGCAGAGGTCAGGAGCCGGGCAGGCCCCGGGACCCCACCCCGAACGGGAACGGGCCCGGGGAGAGCCCGGGGCGACGGCGTCCACCCTGCACCCCGAGGCCGGCCCGGCGGCCCCGCAGCTTCTGGAAGGCCTCCCCCGCCAAAGAAGAATAACAGAAAGGAAAAAAAATCCACTTTACTGAGTCACACCCAGCTGTAAACATGTCACCGCGAGAGCCCCACCCCCACCCCCAGGCCACACAGTCCGCAGCGAATCGACTGGGTATCGGGGAGGGTCACCGGGTGGGTGCCAAGCAGGGCAGCGGGCAGGCAGAGGCGCGGGCTCCGTTTCCGGGGGAGCCTGGGGGGCGGGGGCCGGACCCTGAAGACCGGGTGCCCCGGAAGCCTCTTCCCGAAGGACTCCTCCCTCCGGAGCCCCCCGACGCTTCGGAGGGGGACACCTGCCGCGGCGAGGCCGAGGCCCCCTCCGTGGTCCAGCCTGCCAGGCTCCCGGAGGCCCGTCCAGCCCGGCCGCTTCCTGTCCCCCCGCGAGCCTCCGGTCCGGCTGGGGCCTCGGGGGGACAGGCGAGGCCCCCAGGCTTGGAGTCCAGCCCTGCCTCCGGCGGCTCCTCAGGGGCGGCCCGGGGCTCCTTCCCTGGGGCGCGGGTCCCCCCGTGGCCACCGACTGGAATGTGGCAGTGAGGTGGGCGAGGAGGGCGCTCACGCCCGGCCGCCGGCCCGCCTGCCGCCCTACACAGCTGTCTCCTGGTCCTCCCGCTGGATCATCTGGTAGTGCTGCCGGTTCTCCAAGTAGGCGGCCAGCTCGGTGTCCTGAGCCTTCTCGGCCCTCTGCCGGGGCGTGTCGCCCTGGATTCGGGCAGAGCGCCAATCAGCGGGAGCCGGGGGCGTGTGGGGAGCAGCCCGGGGAGCGGGCAGGGGCTCCTCCGCGGGGCCTGGGGGGCGGGAGGCCTCGCGGGCTCACCAGCGCCTCCCCTGCCGGCTCGGGTTTCTCAGGGTCTGGACTGCGTCGGGGCGGGACAGCACGGCGGTCCCGGGGCCAGGCCCCGCGCGCGAGTCTGGGAAGCGCCTGGGGACTGCGGCCGTAGGCTCCCCGCCCGCCGGTGTGCTCACCTGCTGGTCTGTCTTCATGAGCGAGGCCCCGGCCTCCACGATGTAGTGGCAGATGGTGCGCTGGCCCAGGGCCGCCGCCTGGTGCAGACAGGTCTCCCCGCTGGGGAAGCAGGGGCTGGCTGTGGACCCCATCCAGTCCTCTGGGCCCACCCACGTCTCCGAGCGCCATCAGAAAGAGCAGGAAGTTCGGGGCCTCGGGGCAAGGGGGCATGACCCAGGGGATGCCAGATGGGGCAAGATGGGAGGGGTGGGAGGACGACAGGGTGGTTTCCATGGTAACCCGGGTCCTGACTGCCCAGACACTCACTTTTCTTCCACGGCATCGAGGATCTCCGAGGGGGCTGGAGAAGGGGAAGGTGGTTAGAGGCCTGGCAGCCTCCCCGCCTCCCACCGTGGCCCCCGACCCTGGGCCCCAGCAGCACAGCTCACCGTGGTCCAGCAGGTAGCGGACCACCTCCTTGCTGCCGGTGCTGACGGCGTGGTGCAGGAGCGTGCGGCTCTGCTCATCGCGGTGCATGAGGTCGCCCCCTGCTCGATGCAGCTCCTGGAGCTGAAGGCAGGAGGCAGAGCAGGGCTGGGCTCCCAGGGCACCCCTCCCTCCTCAGCTCGCATGCCTAACACTAGTGTGTGTACACACATCTCTCCCTAGGCACCTCTAGGGGGTCTGAGTGTGAGAGGAGAGGCAAGGGACCCCTCTGACCCCAGGGGCTGTGGTCTCCCCGGCAGCACTGGCAGCCAAAGACTCGCTCCTTTCTAAGCATGGGACAGGTCGTAGGAGCTAGGAAGCCCAGACGGATATCTGTTGTGGCTTGGATAGACAGGGCAAGGTGAACTGGGACAATCACTGTGGAGACCCTGCAGAAGACCAGATGATAGCAGACAACAGCGCCAGGACGGGTCAGCTCTCAGCCCAACCCAGAGAAGGGGGCTGCCAGGGAAGACGCTGGAGCCCCGGAGCCGGTACCTTACAGAAGTCATTCCTCCTGGCAGCCTCGATCAGCTCGTCACCTGCACAGAACACCTGCCCGTTACTCTGCGGTCGGAGGCCTGGGCTTGTGTGGGTGCATGTTGGTGCACGAACACACATGTGCTGCATCGCTGTGCAAAGTGTGCCTGCCGGGACGTGTACACATGCCGAGGGCTGGGCTGGTATGTGAACATGACCATGTGGAGCACCACGGCTGCTTGTGTGGGGCTGTGCAGGGGCCCCGCCCCGCCTCCCTGAGCCTCCTGCCTCTGCCCAGGCAGAAAGGAGGGGCCCTGCAGGGAGGGGCCTCACCTTGGGTGGGTGCAGCATCCCCTTGCAGAGACCTGCAAACAGAGCAGGGTGAGACGTGACCTGCTGCGGCACAGGCCTTGCTGGGCACCCTCCCCGGCCCCAACCAGGGCTGCTCTCCATTCTTTCAACAGTTTATTAGTCCTACTACACACCAAGCACTGTTCTAGGCGCTGGGGTTACAGGAGGGAATGAGACCGATGAAGAACTTGCTCTCGTGGAGCTCACATTCTAGTGCAGGGCGACCAACAGGTGAAATAAATAAGTGCTGGGGGGACGGGGTGCTGGAGGGGCTGAACAGGGAGTGGAGGTGAGCAGCAGGGAGGCGCCCTTGCAGGGGGCTCCTGGGGAAGACCCCAAGGAGGAAACAGCACACTGAGACCCAAACTGCTCCGGAAGAGCAGGGAGAAGTCTGAGGCAGTTGAGGCAGTGAGGACAAAGGTTGGAGGTGGGCCAGCCTGGGGCCTCAGAAAACCAAGACAGGAGCCTTGAGGCTGGACTGTGAGGTGGACGGCAAGAGGGGGCTGGGTGGCCAGAGGCAGCCAGGCTCAGGCTCAGCCCCGAGCCATGATGAGGGACCTGGGGAGGGTCCATGACTGCAGGGAAGGTTGCCGAGAGAGGTTTCTAGGCTGGGGAGTGGCCTGGTCTGATCTGCATTTTTTTCCCTAAAAATTTTTATTTTTATGGTAAAGACAGAGGTCTCGCTATGTTGCCCAGGCTGGTCTTGAACTCCTGGCCTCAAGCGATCCTCCCCCTTCAAGCCTGCCAAAATGCTGGGATGACAGGTGTGAGCCACCCTGCTGGCTGGATCTGCAGTTTTAGTAGGCTGTAGTGTGGAGACAGGGTCTGGGCACCAGTGACACAGAAGATACAAGGGTTGGGACCAGGGCGTGGCCAGGCTGGTGGCAGCAGAGTTGGGGAGGGGGTGGGTGGGGGAGAAGCAGAAGAGCTGCCAGGACTTGCTGAAGAACTGAGGGGCGGGAGCCCAGGTCTGAGGCCTGAGCAGCAGGTGGATGAGAGGCCGCTGCCCCAGGGGAACTGTGGGGCTGAGGGCTCGCTGGGGGGCTCTGGCCAGCTCAGGCTGCCGCCATTTGCCGACTGGTGGAGGGGCTAGGCGGGCAGCTGGCTGGGCAGAAGGCAGGGATCCAGGAGCTGCCTGTTCACAGGGGGGACTGACCACGGGGGCCGGAGGAGTCGGGGCGTCGGGGACTCACCGGGGCATGGGTGAGCGGGGTGAGGTGGGGAGAGGGGATGTAGGGGTCGGGAGGTCAGGCCGGGCCGATGCCCCCCAGCAGCTCAGGGTCTAGGATGTAAATCTCGTCCTGTGCGATCTCAGTCACATAGTTGAGGTGCTCCTGTGAGGGGAGGCCAGGGTCAGGGCGCAGAGGAGCAGCAGGGCTGGTAGACCTGGAGAAGCCTCTGCCACCGCGGGCACTAACACCAAGAAGCTGGCCAGGCGAGTGCCCTGCCCGTCGCTCCTGCCACCTCCAGCCCAGGCCCTGACCTCTGCACTGGACCCACTGGCTCCACAGCCTCCTTCCACCGCCTGGCCTTTGTCCCAGTGACCTGGCACCTGGCCACAAGTGCCTCTTCTTTCTCCGGCGGCCCTGCGCTTCAAGGCCCTCCCGCCCACCCGACAAGCTGTTTCTGGCACACCGGCTCCCTCTCCCGTTGGCATCCTCCCTGCGCACCTGAGTCGGGAGGGCAGAGCCACACCCTGTCCACAGACACAGACAAGTGTGAATGCACTACGGGGACCCAGGAGTCCCTGGTGGAGCTGATAGGGAAGGCGTCCTGGGAGGGTGGGCCCTGGGGCCCTGGACCAGCTGTGGCTAGAGCAGGCCTGCGAGTACTCACCTGGGCCCGGTCGATCCTGTAGAAGCGGCTGGCGGTGGTGGCTGCGGAAGAGAGGGGTGCCTGAAGACAGGCCTGGGTCGTCTGCCGCCCTGACTGGAGTCCCCTGGGGCAGGGGCAGGGCAGAGCCAGAGCCAGGACTGCCAGGGGCTGACCTCTGGGGCAGACTCACCATCTAGGAAGCACCACTTAGGGGACAGTCTCTGGCACACTGGGGACTTAGCTTCAGCACCATCAGGCTCCTGTTGAGAGAAACAAAGGCCAGGCTGGGGTAGAGCTGGGACCCGGGAGGGAAGGGAGCTGGAAGCAGATGGGACCAGCACAGGAGGCCAGGCTCACCTGGGGAGGGGGGTGCCGCCCACTTCCTACCACCTCACGGCCAGCACGAGGCTCCCGCCCACCGCTTACCTGCTGGAGCCTCTCGATGTGGGCACGGCAGAGCTCTAAGTCACTGTCTCCTGGGACCACCACGGTGCCCAGTGGCACAGCTGGAGGACAGGGTGGCCATCAGCAGCTGGCGGCTCCCCAGGCTCTGCCCTCAGGGGACCGGCAGCTCCTCACCCCGCCTGCCCCGCCCCGCCCCTGCTGCCACTCACAAGCCTCCTTGAGCTGCTCCTTGTCGTAATGCAGGGCCTCGTAGTCATGCATGCTCACTCGGCTCACCTGGACCCGCAGCTGCTCGGGCACTGGCTGCTGGCTGTGGGGCAGACCCAGTAGGAGGGACTCGGCAGAGACCCTGCCTGGGGTGCCAACCCTTGGCCAGGCCCCGCGCCAAGTGCTGGCCGGACATCCTGCCCCACTACCGGCAGCCCGGGCAGAGGGCCGTCAGCCCCCTTCTACAGGTGGGGGAGCCCAGGCCCAGAGAGGGCAGGGCCAGCCTCAGTGCTCACAGCACATGGTGGCAGGGGCGGGACGTACTCGCTGTGCAGGGGGGCAGTGCTCCGCCGCTTGGCTTTCTGCACCATGGTGGCCTGGTTGCGTAGAGCAATGCGAATGCGTGAGGCTGCGAGCTTGCAGGGCTCGCCGTCCACCTGCACTGGTATGGCCTTGGACGTGGAAAGCACCACCTCACGGCACTGCGTCAGCCGCTCACCGTGCCCGCCCACCTGCAGCGCAGCCTGTGGGTGCAGGAAGCTCAGGTCAGGTGGGGGCCACAAGCTCTGCTCTTTCCAGGGAGTCTCTGGCCAGAGAGCAAAAGTAAGAATGACCCCAGACAGAGACACAGGGGAGAGGACGAGGCAATGAAGGTGACACTCCAGCCAGAGCAGACAGTGAAAGTGTCCCCCCAGACATACAGAGGGGACAGGCTGGGAGTGGCTCTCGGGTCAGAGACAGGACGCAACAGAGAAGGGAGGTGAAGGTGGCTCTGCTGTCCTGGCCAGCGAAGGGGAGTGTGGGTGACCTTCCATCCTCAGGCCATGCTCCCAGCTCTGCTGCAGGCCCAGGGCCCACTCACCAAGGACGTCATGGTGAAGCCAATGACTTCGAGGTAGCCGTCGTCGTGCCGCTGGGGCTCAAAGTCGTGGTGCTCCCCAGGGTGGCCCCAGGGCATGGTGCCCGCGCAGTACCTGGGGGGTGGGCAATGGCTGGGCTTCAACACAGTCTGCAGGTCAGGGGCAGCAGGGCCACCGAGCTCTCCCCTCCTCACCTGGGGATGTTCAGGAAAACGATGCACTGGGGTTTCAGGTCCTGAATCTTGGGGGTCAGATCTGTTCCATCACACTGGAGGCAGAAATGGAGGCGGGTGTTAGAGGGTACACGCGCCAAGGCAGCTTCCTCCCTGCTGGCCCGCCCGCTCTGCTTACAGCTTGGCCCCGCTCACCACCACTCGGATGTGCTTGGCCAAGTCCTTGGAGCTGCCCATCAGGAAGTCGGAGAAGGCTGTCTGTGGGGGACAGAGAGCGTCACCATCTGGTGACAGAGATCATTTCTCACCACCACCTGGCAGGGCTCCTGTGGCCTGATAGACACAGGTGGGCAGGAAGCACGGGTGGTGGAACGGGTGGGCGTGGAGGAAGGTGCTGGCAGACCCCAGACTCACCCCGGCATAGAACATCTTATTCCGAAAGCGGCTGTTGAATTTCTCTGGGTTGGCCTCTGGGTGGAGACAAGAAATGGGGACAGTGAGTCCATCTGAGCCTGCTGGTACTTCCCAGTCAGAGAGGGGAGGTGGGGCCAGGAAGGAGTGGCTTTTACTGGTGCGAGCAATGTCTGGCCCTCTTTGGAGACACTCCTGTGCCCTCTCTCCCCCCGGCCTGCCCAGGAGGCTGCCAACCTCGAGACTCATGAAACTCCAGGGTGACGTGGGCATCAAAGCCCAGGCTGAAGTAGTTGTTGAAGACATCCAGGGGCAACTGGAAAAAGGGCGAGGGACCAACATGAGGGCAGGCCTCACAGATGTCCCCCTCCAGGGGCTTGGCCCATCATTTGCAGAAGCCCTTCCCACAGCTAACAATGGCCCCGGAGCTCTGCGCCAGCCCACCCTCCATGTCAGGTGCCGCCCTGCTCTTCCCTCATGGCTCCTCGGGGACTTCCCTGAGTGCCCAGTGGCACCTCTTCCCTGCTGGACACCCGTGCTAGAGCACTGTGAGAGTGGGGACCTTGCTCTCCTCGCTGCTTAGAGCAGTGCCTGGCAGGGAGTGGGTGCTGAGGAACTATCCTCTGAATAAGAAGCCACTCTGTGAAGCGAGTGCCACATTCCCATCGTGCAGAGGAAGCAGCAGAGGCTGGAGAAACGGGGAGACCTGCCCACGGCCCCAGAACCGGCAAGTGGGAAAGCGAGGCCCAGCCCCCAGGACCCGCCGCCCTGGCCGACCCACCCGGTCGGTGGCACCCTCGTCTCGCTCCTCGGACCCTGCATCAGGGTTGGGCTCGGCGTGGAGGTCCCAGCGGTCCAGCTGCACCACGTTCCCCTCCTCCACGTGGGAGAGGATCTTGGACACAGGCTCATCTGTGTAGCCCTGGAGGGAGGAGGCAGGAACTGAGCCCCTCCTGTGGTCAGAGACCCCCTGCCGCACCCCCCTCCTGCGGGTGCTTACCCCACCCCAGTTGAGGGTGCGGGCCAAGTCGTTGCCAGTACCCAGGGGCAAGATGGCAACAGGGGGTGGTGGTTTTAAGCGCAGCTGATCCAGGGTGGAGAGAATCCAGCCGACCTGGAGGAGGCAGAGCAGAAGAGGCCAGGTCAGGCCAGCGGGCCAGGGCTTCTGGTACACCCACACTTGGCTCTGTTGGGGGAGACTCACCGTGCCGTCGCCCCCACACGCCAGGATCCGCAAGTTGTGCACTTTGCGGTACATCTCCAGTCTGGGGTCAGGAAGATGGGAGTGGGGTGAGGGGATGTGCGCTGGATCTCAAGCAATAGGCAAGTCACCTCCACCGTCCCCTACAAGATCCTGGCAAGTACTTACGCCTCCTTGGGCCCTCCCTGGCTCAGGTCAAAGACTTGTCGGGGATTGAGATACCAGAGGAAGGATTGGATGATCTTGGCGCCCTGCAAGGGACAGGAACCAAGAGGTGCTGGGGACAGGGAGGCAGGAGGGCAGTGGGAGACGGATGTGGCTGTGGGGATCCGGTCAATACAGGGCGTGGGTGAGGGCTGGAGATGGGCCAGGATTTCCCAGGATTCCTGGGAAAGAGGGAGTAGGGTGGAAGCTGGAAACGGACCCTGGGAACAGCTGGGCAGGTGGGCTTGACCCCACCCCTCCCCAGAGCTCTCTGTGGAGGGACGACTGTTCTCACCTGGTTGCCCCCACTCTTGGGGTTCACAAACACCAGCAGGGGCTTCATGAGGGGGGATGGGGTGGGCCTGATGATGAAGGGTCTCCAGCGGCCCTCCTTGGAGACAGAGAGCCAGTGAGGCTTTCTGGTCCTGGAGACCCCACTCCCATCCTCAGTGGTTACCCGGGGACACTCCATTCCCTCGACATGGCCTCATGTGCCATACCTAGGCCAGACCTAGTGAGCTAGCCGTAGCGGGGCAGCTGGCCTCTCATCTCCCGCCCTCCTCAGGGACCCCAGAGTCTAAACGACCCCACCAGAGGGCCATGCACCTCGGGGGCTCCTTCTTCTGAGAAACACATCCCTCCCTTATTCCCCTTCCCATTCCCACCAGCCCAGGCCTAACCTCGGGCCCTTTCTTGCTAGATTTCCTCTTGAAGGACGCCCTCTTTTTCTTCTTGCTTGCTTTGAGGGTGTTCTGCAAGGGAAGCAGAGGTGTTGGTGACGAGCAGGGTGGGCTGGGCTGGCTGGCAACTCCAAGCGTGTGGGGTGTCGAGGGTACAGGCAGGACTCACCTGGGGCCTCCGGGCTCGGAGGATCCAGGTGGGCGGGATGACCACAGCTGCGTGGACCCCCAGGGAGCATGGCTCCTCGATCTGCTGCAGCATGAAGCAGGACACCTTGCTGTGGTACTAGAGAGGGAGGGGCCGGGCTGAGCTGGGTGGCACCGAGACCCCCGGGCCGAGCCCAGGGCAAGGCGGGGACAGCCGGGGGTGGGGGCGGGGAGGAGGCACCACTCACTGCTTGTTTGCACCAGGAACAGCTGATGGCCACGATCTCCTTGCTGTGGAAGGTGAACTTCTGCTGGAAGCCCTGAGGGGGACAGGATGGCTAGGCACAGGGACACAGAGCAGCAGGCCCAGCCCCTTTCCCGTGGCCAACCACTCTCACCCAGGGACTTTTCCTTTTTTTTTTTTTGAGTGTGAGTCTCACTCTGACACCCAGGCTGGAGTGCAGTGGCATGATCATGGCCCACCATAGCCTCGACCTCCTGGGCTCAGGCAGTCCTTCTGCCTCAGCCCCCGAGTAGCTCGGACTACAGGCGTGGACCACTGTGCCCAGCCAATTTTCTTTTCCTTTTTTCTGTTTTGTAGTGACGAGGTCTCACTATGTTGCCCAAGCTGATCTTAAACTCCAGACTTCAAGTGATCCTCTTGCCTCTGCCTCCCAAAGTGCTGAGATTACAGGCATGAGCTAGCACGCCTGGCTAAACACTTTTTTTTAAGATACTGAGTCTGCTGCCCAGGCTGGTCTTGAATTCCTGCCTTCAAACTATCCTCCTGCTTCCGCCTTCCAAGTAGGTGGGACTATAGGTACAAGCCACGATGTCCGGCTTTGAACACATTTGTTAAAATTTTTAAAATCAGCCGGGCTCGGTGGCTCAGCCTGTAATCCTGTGCCTTTGGGAGGCTGAGGTGAGTGGATTGCCTGAGCCCGCGGGTTCGAGACCCGCCTGGGCAGTGAGACCTCATCTCTACAATAAATCAAAAAATCAGCTGGGCGTGGTAGCGCATGCCTGTAATTCCGGCAACTTGGAAGGCTGAGGTGGAAGGATTGCTGGAGCCCAGCAGGTCGAGGCTGCGGTGGCCGGGAGCGGCCACTGCACTCCAGTCTGGGCGACCCAGTGAGACTCCAACTCAAAAAAAAAAAAAAAAATTTTTTTTAAATCAATAAAATAAGCTCCAAGAGTAGGGATGCTCAGCCAGGGGCCCATGATTCTGAAGTTAACTGCAAAGTGTTGAGTTCTAGAGTATTCGGGGCCAACTCCTGCCTAACTCATACTTTCCCTCCGTCCTGCCCTGTCCTGGCCAGGTGTCTGCGTGTTCTCACAGAACTCACTGTTTCTCTAGAGTACCTATCACCTTCTCTCCCTGTTCATCCCACACACTGTTACCAAGGGCCTACCATGTGCCAGGTACCTGCCGGGCACGCAGAATACACAGAGAAACAAGCCTCTAAACTCTAAAGCCTCCACTCACTGCAGGAGACAGATAAGAGGCAAATGAGTGAGTAAACAAACCCACTATGGACTGTGGACCACTCCTGCCACCTGCCAGGGCAGGTCCCTGGAGGGTCTGTCTTCGAGTCACTCAACAAACAGCAGCTGAGCTGATGGATGAGCATGTCTAAATGATCCTCAAAGGGGCCACCCACTTCAGAGCACACCAGACACGCCAATTAGAAGGAAACTTTCTTCCCTGCTCTCCTGCTCTGCCCAGCGACCGAGAGCAGGCCAGGGTGCTTTGGGATATTGCAGTTGGGCTGAGAGTCAGCCCTGGGACTCTGCACGCTGGGGCTTGGCCAGTGACGGCCAGGCCCCGCTGGATGCACAGCGTGGGCTTGGGCTGCTGGCCAAGCAGCAGGTGGCCATGTCCTCGGGCAGGGTCTCTCACCTTCCCACAGTGCCGACATTTGCCATCCTGGCGTCGCCTGTGTACCCAGTGGTGCCGTACAAAGGTTGGCTGGGGGAGGAAGGGAGAAATGTCACTGAGGTGAGGGGTGGTGAGGGTGCACAGCAACAGTGGCCTGAGGCTACAGGAAGCCCTCCACAGTCCTGTGCATGAGCTGAGGGGCCCAAGACTTTTCTCCATGGCCTGGAGGGGAGGCTCAGACTCCAAGGGGAACAGAGAAAGCTGGTGGACAAAATGAGGCACACACTGTCCCACCCCTTCTGCAGGCAAGGCCAGCCAGGCATACCCCTCAGAAACCTTCTGTGAGCCTCCGCAGGGCACCTCCCCACCCAAGAGCAGCACAGAAGGAGCCGAGCCCCCTGGTGGCACTGCAGAGAGGCCCACTTAGGAAACAGGGCACCCTATCCCCCACCACCCTGGGCACCTACCTCGCGGACGTTCCTGGAGCCTGATTCACGGAAGGATGGCTTACAGCGGAAATTTATCTGCAAAACATTGTAGTAACCACCAAAATGTCAGCACCTCCCTTTGGAGTCAAGTGTATGGTCACCCCTCCATAAAAGGATCACCTGGAGTCATCCTCATGAGGCAGGGATACCCCCAAACCATCCTGGGATCCCTCAGAAGGTGAGACACCTCCTCTCAGAAGCCCTCCTGCATCCTGCCTCCTCCCCACTAACCAGATGGAATCTTTCCATCTCCACCCAGCACCCAAGGATGGGGGAGAGCCTGGGAATTTCATGTCTGTCTCCCCACTGAAATGGGACCGTGGATTACTCATCCTTCTGTTCTCCCTTGCCCTCCAAGCACTCCTGACCCAGGCACATGCAGCCAACCTGAACTTGCTTACAGGCTTGTGCTGCTTCCCCCGGGGACCTTTGGCTAATCTGTAGACTCTTGGTTCCATGTCCACTTTAGATGATGGGTCTACAATGCTTGGGCTTGCATTTCTGGTTCTCTTTTCCTAGCTGTCCCTGCGTCAGCCTCACAAGAAGCACAGGAGAACCTCACTCCACAAGTCAGAGGCTGGGAAGCAGCCCACGCCAGCTTCTCTCAAGCCATTCCTGGTCTCATGGACTCTCCCGTGTGCAGCCTGGGAGCCCTATCTCCATATGAACTCCCCTGTCCTCTGTCTAGACTGTCTGCCTAGCTGCCCTCCACCTCCCTCCAGAAGTGCAGTGCCCAGACATGCCCCAGGCTGCAGACACGCTGTGGACAATGGTCCTTGGAGAAAGGTCTCCACAGAGCAGCATGTGGGGACCAGCCCAGCCACAAATGGGTTCTGAGGCGTCAACAAATCATAGCCTCCTCCAAGCGCTTGCTTGGACAAGATGAACTGATACAGCGGCCATCATTTGTTAATCTGGTCCCTTGGGAAAGTCAATGAATCCCACTCTGTGCCAGACTAGTTCTGGACAGTGAGGATACAGTGGCTAATAATGGGGGAGCCAGGATTCCCAGGCAGGCATTTGGCTCCAGGGTCCTTGACTCTTCACCACTGTGCATGCCAAGTGACCTCCGGCAGGTGCTGTCTTTGTAAGGTGTGGACATGTGTACAGTTACATATGAGAGCGTGTGTGTGTGTACATCACACCCAAAGGGTGGGAAGGGCCGAGAAGTCACACTCACCTTCTCCAGTTGCTCGATGCAGGGAGTGTGCACCACGATCTTGCAGGCCGCACACTTTCTCCGGGACACTGACTTCTGCTGCGAGATAAAGTGGGCCCTGAGGCACCAGGCAAGGCTATCCCTAACGCTGCCTCTAGCAGGCAGAGAAGCCCTCTGCAGCTGTCCCAGCACAGAAGCCATCTGGGACCCCCATCCTGGTGTCTGGCATCAGGACAAATCCCCCCAGGCCCTCACTGTCCTGGGCAGCCCAGAACAGGGACGCACAGGTGAGGGCTCACTCCGGCTTCCAGGAAGGGCTGTGGTTGCCGGTCCACAGGGTTGGCCTGCAGGCTTGCAGACCCTGCTCCTCTGCCACCAGGGGGCAGCATGCCCCACGGAGCGCACTCACCAGCATCTTGGCTACACAGTACTGCTCCCCAACATAGCAGAAGTCCCCCGACACGTTGGTCTCGAACCAGATGTGCTCCCCATACGTCGCTGACTCCTACACCACAGGATAAGCATGCTCAGTGCGGGTCTGCCACCCAGCCTACCCATCAGCCCCCACCCACACTCCCTCTCCCAAGATGGACCAGCTCTAACTGCCAAGATTGCCTGTGCACTGTCCTGTTTTCCCCACTGTCCCTACTCTGGAAGGCTTGCCTTCAATGTAGCCACCCCCAGGAGATCTGCCCATGGGCTCCTTGCCCAGCTATCCACAGTGCCTCTACTGCCCTCCCCAACGGCTCCACGCCCAGAATCCAGCAGAGCTGGTACCCAGCAGTGCCCCCACACACCCGTCCCTCCCAGCACCCAACCACTCACACTCCAGTCCACAGTACTCCGGATCTGCCTCTCTGAGTCACCGCAGGGGGCCCCAGCAGCAGGAGGCGGTGGGGCCAGGTGCGGAAGGCCCGCCTTGGTGATGGCTTTCCTACAGAAGAGGAGACTACTGAGGCTCCGGGGGGACTGAACCCCTGCTCCCTCCGCCTCCTGGGATCTCTGCCCTCGCTGTAACCTCGATCCAAGGCCAAGGCCGGGACAGTGGCGGGGAGGCCCTAAGAGCCTGTAGAAGCCTCAGCTTCCGAGAGGCTCCCTGCAGAAGACTCAGCCCTCTCATGGCGTTTCTGGGTGCACTGGTTTTGGGGTGCTGCCAGAGCTGTTCCCGAGCGGGCTCCCTTGGGCCAGGCAGCGCTTCGAGGCCCCTGCCCTGCCAGACCCCTCTGAGGCCACACCGCTTGCCTAGCCACAGCTATACCTACGCAAGTAGGGCGCTCCAGGACTGGGGTCCGGCCGACTTGCGCCGTAGGGCTACCTGGCGCCTGCGGGACAGCGGTCGCACACAGGCGGGCATCACAGGGCCAGCAGCGGTGCCCGAGGCTCTTCGGCCCCCAGAGCTGGGGTGCTGGCCCGTGGGCCGCCGCTGGCTGAGGCGCCGATAGCAGCCGTGCAGGCCCCAGAGGGTGTGGTCATACACTGCCTCGGTGGGGAGCAGGTGGGAGGAGGCTCGGCGCAGGCATCGGGGCCTGGGCAGCAGCAGCCGGGTGCCCCAGTGAGGGGATGTCCCTGCTGTCCCGGGGCCCGGCTGGGCGGCACTCGCTGTCTCAGCTGCCACGTGCTCCTCCTGGACCCCCTCTTCCTCCTCCTCCTTCATGCCCACGAGCCCCGCCGACGGCAGGGGTGCACCCAGGAGCGGGGCCCCCATTGGGGCAGGCTGTGGGGTGGGCGCCTCATCCACGAGGAGGTGGGGGCTGCAGGCAGGGGGCACAGTGCTGGAGTGCCGGCGACTGGAACCCTGGGTCCCCACCCCGCAGCTCGGGAGGCAGCCCTGGAGCTGAGCGCTGGAGCGGCGCCGCTGGGCCAGTGAGGAGGAGGCCTGCCCAGCAGGGGAACGGCGCCGGGCTTTGCCCGTGGGCAGCCCCATGCCACTGGGCCGCCACTGCCCCTCTCCAGGACCTGGCGCCTTCCGATGGAAGTGTCTCCTAAAGAAGGTCTCCATGGCAGGGGCAGGCGGGTGGCTGTTGGGCAGAGACCGGGAGTATCAGGGGCGGGCCTGGTCATGGTCCAGGAGCCCAGTCACAGCCTCTGCCCCCTGAGTAGAGAAGCAACATTTCGGAGGGAGGGAGGTCCCTGTGGCCTCTGACCTCCACGAGAGGAACAGAGGGTCTCTGGGGGTTCTCAGGGAGCCCACGTTTACAGCTGCTGGGGCATCCAAGGTAGCCCCTGAAGTCCTAGGTGGGGGGCATTCCGGGTTACCCCCCAGCTTCCCCTGCCCAGGCACCATCATCCACGGAGGCCGGGCCTAATATATTTCACCTTCTTTGCCAGAAGCTGATGCAAAAGAAGAAGAGGAAAAGAACGCTGGGAGCTGGAATCTTCCTAGACAGACCGTGGGACCCTGAGTGAAGAAGGCCTTCCAGCTGCTGGGCCTTCGTTCTGCCACCAGCTCAGGGCAGGTTAGTTTCCCCTCCCGGGAAGTGGCACAAACCAAGCTCTGATAACAAAACAAGGGCCTCGGCAAAGGAACTCCGTCCTGACAAGACTCCCAGTCAGAGCCTTGGGTTGGGCCGAGGGCAGAACGACCCATGGAAGCAGCTCTCAGGGGACTGGACAGTCACTGGCCACCAGTGAGAAAAGCCCCTCCATCTTCCTTTACTCGGGGGACGCGACAGGAGGCCTGAGCCAAAACAAAAGCCTTCTGGATTCTGGATGTGCACATAAGAACCTTCTGGTGCCTCTCTTCTCTGTATCAACTCTGAAGGGGCAAAGTATGGATACCCCATGTGTGAAGCGCTGGGTGATGCCCGGAAACCCTTCTGGCTCTGTGGGTGAGGGAGCTTGCAGCTACACATGGTCCTAGGGGCCTGATGCTGGCGGCCCCAGCACTCTCCTGCAGGGAAGGCAGGCGCTGTGGGCAGCATCCTTGCTCCAGCTGCCTTCTCGGGCCTATCCTGGACTCATGCTCCTCCCAGCAATCCTGTCTTCACGGGCTGCCGGTGTCAGGCTCCTGTGACCTCGCCTCTCTTCATCAGGGAAGGCCAACAAGCCTGTGTGGTTCAGGGTGGCAATGCCTCCAGGTGCCCAGGGGCGTCTGTGTCCCCACATGTTCTCCTGGGCCCTAGCCCCTGAGCTTGGGAGAGGTTGGTAGGGGAAGCATTCTAGCCCCTGGTAGACACAGAGGTCTAAGTCACAGCCATGGAACATGCCACCTCCGGCTGACAGGAGAAATGCTTTGCCTGCCAAAGGCCTGGCAGAAGGGAGGCATGGCGGGTGAACAGTGGGAGGAAGGAGGACGAAGGCAGAGACAGTGGGCTTGAGGAGTCAGGCCTGGGCCGTGTGTCCAGCGCCTTTTCCTTCTGCCCACGCGACTCTCATCTGCTGCAGCTCTGGGGGTCGAGCAGGCAGCTGCAGGCCGGATGCAAGAATAGCAAAGGAGAGGTGGCCAGGGTCAAGGTGTCTAAGCTCCTATGACCAAGTGCAGGCAGCCACGCCTGGGGAAGCAGAGCTCGGGACAGCCCAGCTCTCGGTCTCTGCCTGTTAAGAGTCCCCAGCTGCTGGCGACAACAGGGAGGCGGTCAGGGCAGTGCTCTCACACCCAATAGTATCCTACTCAAACCAGAACCACGGGGCAGGAGGGGAGCTCATGGGCAGGAGGGCAGGCACGGGCAGAGAGCACTTGGCTTTCTCCTACAATCAGTGTCAACATGGCTAACATCGAACTTCCCATCATTTTGTAACCTACAACACTCCCCGGGAGCAGGAACTGCACTGCATTTCCGATGAGGAAACTGAGGCAGAGGGGCCACTTGCCCAGAGCGCATGGCAAGTCAGTGTGGAGTCGATGCTGGAACCAGTCAGCAAAGCCTCAGGCATGGGCGGGGTTAGGGTCCTTCCTCTTGGACCATGGGGCTGGGATGGGACAGGAATAAGAATGCGATCCCAACTACTGAACGTCCATGTGACAGGCCCTGAGCTAAGCACTTTACTACTCATTTACTTATTTTGGAGATGAGGTCTCACTATGTTGTTGCCCAGGCTGGTCTCGAACTCCTGGCCTCAAGCGATCCTCCAGGTTTGGCCTTCTAAGATGTTGGGATTATAGACATGTCAGGCCTGGTGGTAAGCACTCTGGTTTATCATCTTATTGGATCCCTACCACAACTCTTTGAGGTAGGCTCCATTAGAGATGAGGAAATTGAGGCCTGAAGAGGGCAATAACATGCCCCTGGTCCCACGGTCAGTCAGGGGCAGAGCCAGGACCCGAACCTAGGTCTCTCTGACTTGGGGTCTGCTCTGTGTTCAGGGAAGAGGAACCTGAAGGCCTGGCTGCCCGCTGCTGCCAGGGCACTGGCTTGCCATCAGTCCCCAGGGTGTCAGCTTTCCCTGCTTGTCTGGTCAGGCTGCCCTGTGACAGCTGCCCGGCCTGGAGGAGATTAGTCACCCGGACACACCGCCTGATGCTAGTGTCACCCAGAAAACAAAAGGCCACAGTCACTGTGGGGGAGGTGCTGCTGCACTCTGTGGGTGGCGGCATGGGCTGGGTCAGACCCACACCTCCCCTGGGGGCCAGGACCCCCATCTTGACAAGGGGGCAGCTTACAGGTGCTCCCACAGCACTAGACTCCACACCCTGCCGGGAGCCCATCCAGGATTCTGCTCAGTGGCCGGATGGTGCAGCCCCTCCCGGCAGAGGGCAAGGCCGGTCACACTGTGTGGCCAAGTGCAGAGCCGTCCCCTCACAGGCCTGTCTCCTTGTTTGTCCGAGGAGGCTGTTAGGTGGGCTACTGGACACTGCATGACAGGCCCTCCTGCAGGCACCCTCTTGCTCCCAGGGCCTCCTCCCCCAGTCCGGTGCTTCCTGTTCCTTTGGTCTCCATAGAAACCTCTGTCCTCTGGTCAGCAAGTGCCGGACTCCTCACTTCCTATCTCTGGAAAGGCTCTTCTTGGGCCTTGTCAGAGCCCAGCCTGGGCCCGAAGTCTCTCCCACAGCACAGCTCTGCATGGCAGCTCCTCGCCACGTGCTGTCACCTCCAACTTGCCACAGGACATGTAAAGGTCACTCCACAGGGCTTCAACACCAACAGCACAGCAAAGTGGCTGCCCCTCAGCCTCCTGGTGGGGAGCCTGGAGGAGCCTGTCACACCAAGGGGAACAGAAGGGGAAAGGACTCATGGGACCCTGTCACTTCCAGCTGGATGTGGGACCTGGCAAGGGCAGGGCCTGGGAGGGCAAGGGATGCTGGGGACAGGCGTGGGGGAGTCTGGCTTCATTCCCTTGATGAACAGCGATCGTGGCTGCAGTGGTGGGGTGGGTGGCTAGAGCTTCATCAGCTACTAGCTGGAGTGGACAGGACTCCTCACCTCTGCCCAGACCACCTTGTACCCTGCGCCTGTTTCAAGGGCTGTGGAATCCGCGCCTGCCATTGTTGCCCTAGGCGGATCCACTAACCTTTCTGAGCCTCAATTTCTCACCTACAGAGTGGGGATGACACCACCTGGTTCAGAAGGTTGGCCTAGGGTGGTTCTGGTGTGAGGATGGAGGTCAAGCACCTGTCAATACCTGGCAGACAGCAGGGGCCTGGCAGGCCCTCTGTCCACAACAGATGCCGAGGCTGTGACTGTGCCACCTCCTGGGGCTTGTCTGCCCACGGTGGGGGTGGGAACCCAGAAGGGGAAGCAGGAGTGCCCAAGGTGGCCACCATCCACCACATGAGGAACAGAGTCGGCAGCCGGTGTCAGCTGGGTGTCTGCTCGTGCCATGAGGAATGCCCTCAGCCCCTGGTACCTGGCCTGGCCCTCAGGGACTTTCTGCCCCCAGAGATGCTGTCACAGGATACCCGGTGGGATTCAGCCAGAGTTTGTTCCACGCCGTGGGCAGGGCTCCCCATGCCCCCTGCTCAGTGAAGGCTGGGCATGGCACGTAGTGAGCCCATCGCCAGCAGCCCCAGCCTGCGGCTGCCTCCCCAGGAGGCTGCCGGCCAGAAGTCGCCTCGGGTCATTTTGCTCCCACTGCCTCCAGGTGAGAGGGAAGGAGGGGAAGCTGGAAGGGAGGCTGGCACACCCCAGGCAAGCTGGGGGCTGGTGAGTAGGGCCCTGACTTCCCAGACCTCTGCTCGCTGGGGGCCCCGTCCAAACAAGACAAACCCACAAGAATGGCCATCAGGAGCAGGTGGCCCAGTCCAGTTACTGTCACCTCAACAGGGCCTGGCTTGGAGCAGGGGTCCGACACAACCCTTTCCCTTTTCCAGCAGCTCCAGAGGCCTGACGGAGCCAGACCTTCACCTAGGATCAGTGGCGCCTGGATCCACCCTGACCTCCCCCAAAGACCCACCCACACAGATACAGGGGGAGGAAGCAGAAGGCGAGGAGGAGCTGGGGGAACCCCTTTTGACCTGATCTGGAAGGCAGGGCGCAGACAGGTGGACAAGCAGGTGGGAGCCGGCCTGGCTCTGGCTCCAGCTCCAGCTCCAGGCCTCCGGCCTCTGCTGAGCAAGTCCTAGTTTGGAGAGTGAGCTGCCGCAGCAGCTCCTCTACTCCCTCCCCCTCACCACCCTCCTCCCCCAAGCCTGAGACAGCCGTTATGAAAATAACCCTATTGGTAACCGAATGCACTTCCTCTCCCTGCGGCGGTCCGGGCCCTGCAGCAGGCAGGCAGGCAGGCAGGCAGAGGAGGGTGGGCGGGCAGGCATGCAGCACAGGACCAAGCCTCAGGGCTTCTCTTCTCAAAGTTCCCAGGGCCAGGCTGAATAACAGCCCGGTGGCCTCCCCTCCACCTGGAGCTGGCCACTGCCCAGCCCACGTCTCGGCCTGGGAAAGAAGTCTATGGAGGAAAAAGTGGGGGTTGGGCTCTTTCAAGGAAGGGGTGCTGGCCACCCAAAGCCCTCCCACGCCCACTGGTCAGGCTTTCTGGGGTCTGAGGCAGCTAAGCACACCAGCTCTAGACAAAACCACCACAAAGATAAGTATCTTTGGAGTGTTTCACAACTTAGAAAATACTTTGTCCCCAGCATTACAGACAGGGGCCAGTAAGTCCCCTGTGCGGGACACTACTGTCCCAATGAATAGACGGGACACCCGAGGTTCATGGAAGCCTGGGACTGCTTGCAACTTAAGTGGCCGAGCAAGAGCTCTAGGTCCTGGGTCGTCCGGCCCTGCCAAGGGGGCTTTCAGAGCTGACCTAGCTCTGCCAAGCTAAAGAATACCTGGGAGAGGACAGTCCATGTTACACAGATCTTATCTAGAAAGCCACCCGCGGCTCACAGTCTTGTTATGTCTCCCTAGGGTCGAGCATGACAACTGTTGCACGCCCTCATCCCAAGACCTCTTCACATTTTTTTAATGGGTGAAGGGGCAAGGAGTGTTCATGCCCTCTTGGTCACGCCACCCGCCCCGGGTAGCTATCCAAGAGGCCCTAAGACTCCTCTACACTCTGAAAATTTATTGACAATCCCAAAAGGGCTTTGTTTTGGAGGATGACAGCTACTAATATTTACCATATCAAATACTGACACTAAGAAATGTTTAAAAATGTATCAATTTGTTTAAAAATAATAAGCCCATTACATGTTAACAGAAATAACATATATTTGTGAAAAACCATATTGTTTTTGTTTTTTTGGGGGGTCTCACTCTGTTGCCCAGGCTGTAGTGCAGTGAGTGGCACACGATCACAGCTCACCGCAGCCTCAACTTCCTAAGCTCAGGCGATCCTCCCACCTCAGTTCCCCTGCCCCCAGGATAGCTGGGACCGTAGGCACGCACCACCACACCTGGATAATTTTTAATTTCTTTTTTGTAGACATGAGGTCTCACTATGATGCCTAGGTTGGTCTTGAACAACTGCCTGGGCTCAAGCAACCCTCCTACCTCGGCCTCCCAAAGTGCTGGGATGACAGACACGAGCTACCGCTCCCAGCCTTAATAAGCCGTATCCTCTTAAGAAGTTAGCAAAAGAGTAGCATCATTTTACATTTTTGCAAATCTCTTTAATGTCTAGCTCAGTAGATAGCAGCTGGATTCTCATACCTGCCCCTGCATTCAATCTGTTGTGATATGAATTTTGCTTGAAGAAAATTCTGCCTCACACTGACACGTAGTTAGAAAAAGAAGGAATATTTTAACAGCCTTTTCAGGTAATTATAGATATTTTTTGCTACTACACCAAAATATGACAAACGGTAGTTTCTTTTAAGGTTAGTTGCGATGCAGAATCTGAAGCTGTATCAAGGAACTTTTTTTTTTTTTTTTCGAGTTGGAGTCTCACTCTGTCACTCAGACAGGAGTGCAGTGGCCGCTCCCGGCCACCGCAGCCTCGACCTGCTGGGCTCCGGCGATCCTTCCGCCTCAGCCTTCCAAGTAGCTGAAACTACAGGCACGCGCTACCACGCCCGGCTGATTTTTGATTTATTGTAGAGATGAGGTCTCGCCAAGTTGCCCAGGCGAGTCTTGAACCCGCGGGCTCAGACAATCCACTCACCTCAGCCTCCCAAAGTGCTGGGATTACAGGCTGAGCCACTGAGCCTGGCCTCAAGGAACTTTTTACTGGTCTATCTTGCCTTTTGAATTTTGTAACATCAAGCTTCAGTCACTGGAAAATACTCATTTGCAGAGTTACACAGATTTTCTATGTGTTGCCAATTTCAGTATACAATACCCCAAATCACATTCACTAATATCACTACCAATGTCATCAGAAAAATGTGAAGTCCTAGGAAGCTGACAGGCTCTAGAAGGTGGGTAAAAGGTTTCCAGAATTCTCATTTTGGCTCAAAAGCTCAAACGTTATCATTGGCAACAGTTATTGATACGGTTTTTGAAGTGACAAGCTCACTTCATTTTTGAGAAAACGTTCACTAGATACCCAAGTCTGACTAGTTCGTCTGTCAGGTGTTCAAGTAAAAATGGTATTCTTAAAAACAAGCAATGAATACAGCATGCAACTCCACCCATAAGAGCTTTTCCTCAACACAGTTCAGTTTGCAGCAAGTGTCTTATGCATAATTCCTATTTCTTCACACAAAATATGAACAGATATATGCTCAAGTGTCTAGATGTTATAAAATGAATAATTCTCACTACTTAAAATATGTAAGCATGGTAGCCAGAAGTGGTGGCACATGCCTGTTGTCCCAGTTACTTGAGAGGCTAAGGCAGGAGGATTGCTTGAGCCTAGGAGTTCGAGGCTGCAGTGAGCTATAATTGCACCACTGCAATCCAGCCTGGGTGATAGAATGAGACTTGGCATTTCTAAATGAAAAAAATATCTTTTTAATTAAAAAAAGAAAAGTTTGAGTGTGGAGCAAGGAACACAATGCCAGGGCCACAGCTTTGATTTGCCGTGAGTTTCCAGCAGCTTCACCCACTGCTACTTTTTACCATCGGTCCAAGTGTTAACACAGTGAAAAAGCCATGCCCAGGGCAGCTACGATAATATGGTGATGAACACAGTTTTGACCTCACCCACCCCCTGGCATGGGCTAGGGCATCCCCAGGAACATACTTCGAGACCCACTAATTCAGTGAGTTCTAAACCCTTCAGTTTGGCAGCTGTGGCGCCTGCAGTGTGGCACTAACTCAGCCTCCTGTGCTGTGACACAAACCCTTGGTTCTTCCTGAGCCAACTTATCCTCTGCCCTTCCAGTCTGGCTGTGCCCGGCTCACTGCTGTGGCCCTGCACCTGGCATACCTTCTGCCCAGAACACTGGCCTCCCTCTCTACCTGGCAGCAAAACCCCACCTGCTCACAGCTGCCCCTGCCAATGAGGCAGGCCCCCTGCTGACAGCTCCCCACCGTCCATGGTTCTCTGCTGCTGGACGCCTACAAGACCTGCTTCTCTCAAGTCTGTGTGCCGCGTCCCTCCACCAGACCAAGCTCCCAGGAGGACAGAGGGCCAGTCTGGTGGATCTGGGCATGGCCGGCATGGGGCCTGACAGTGAGTCCCTATCTACTGCTGTTCAGTGCAGAAGGCAGGAGCGGGGGAATTCCATGGGGGAGGGGCCAGAGCCTTGAGGGAAGAGAAGGGCTTCTTCCACCTTGGGGAACAGCACCCAAGGGCTGACCACAGGCCCAAGCTGGTCCAGGCCACTTCTCTTTGTTGGGCACAAGGGCTGGCAACAGCTTTGGTTCTGGTGGCTACCTTCCTCTCCTCTCCAGAAGATCCCAAGAGCGACAGCTCTTTGCTTACTCCATGTCCACCAGGGCTTTCCTCATGAAACCTAGACAGCAGGATTTGGTGACACGAAGACACAGGTGAGGACAAGACAAGGGTGGTGGGCAAGGAATAGGGAAGGAGAGGCTGTCTCGGAGGCTTGGGGGCTGGGCCAGGACCCTCACTCTGTGCTCCTTGGTGAAACATCCAGTCTTAGCCAGGTGCAGTGGCTCATGCCTGTAATCCCAGCACTTTGCGAGGTGGAGGTGAGAGGACTGCCTGAGTCCAGGGGTTCAAGACCAGCCTGGGCAACTTGGCAAGACCTCGTCTCTACAATAAATAGAAAAAAATATCTGAGTGTGGTGGCACACACCTGGAGTTCCAGCTACTTGGAAATTTGAAGTGAAAGGACTGCCTGAGCCCACCAGGTCGAGGCTGTGGTGGCTATGAGTGTGCCACTGCCCTCCAGCCTGGGTGACACAGTGAGACTCCTATTAAAAAAAAAAAAAAAAGAAAAGAAATATTCCCAGTCTCTTCTTTCATGTCCTGAGCCCTTGTCTCAGGGTCTGGACCCTGCTAAGCCTCAGAGCTGTTTGTGGAATGACTGACGAACTCCCTCCCCAGAGCCTCCTCTTTCTCCACCAGAATTCATCCTAAAGCATCCACTCACCCTTTATTGACTCATCACTGTCAGCTGAGGAAATGCAAAGAGACCAGGGGCTGGAAGTCCCCAGACCTCCCAGCCACCTCACCCATCTTTCATATTTTTATTATCTCATTTGACAAGTACTTATGTAACTCACTCTGCTGGGTACTGTTCTAAGTGTTTTACAAATATTGGGCTATTAATCCTCACAAGAATAGTTGGTATTATTATTCCCATTACTTATAATATCCTCGTGTTACAGATGAGGAAACTGAGGCACAAAGAGGCTAAGTCACTTGCCCGAGGTCATGCAGCTAACTAGTGGCAGAGCTGGGGTTCCAACCCAGTGGTGTGCTCCAAGGCCCAGGGTCTCAACCCCTCACTCTATTCTGGATGCTTCTGTCAAACTAAACACCACAGGTCCCTTTCTATGCACTTGGCACGCGGTAGCCTCTCTACCTGGAACACCCCCTCTTCTACTTAACGAATACTCCCGCATCATTTTCCTTTCACCTATGAAGAGCTGGCTCAGACACTGGTCCTGCCAGAAAGTTCTCCACACCCGCTTTTCTCAGGTCTGGCTGCTCCCATGGGCAGGCCCTTCTCGGTTATTCTGGGCTATCGGCCCTGGTTTACAAGCCTGCATACCCCACCAAACTGTGAACCCCCAGGACCTGACTTCATCCCTAATTGCATTCCCAGGCTCTAGAGGTGCCTAGCGTGAAGAGTAAGTGGAGGGAAAGTGAATGGTCCCAGCTGAGACTTGTGGATGCAGCTGAAAGCATCGGCTTCAAGCGGGCCAGTGCACCCGCAGACGGCCAACCCCTTCCTACCTTCACTACCAGCACTACCACCAGCCCCGGTGGACAGCCCGTCCTGGGCTGAGCTCTTGTGTCTCAAAAGCAACACTGAAACTGATCCCTGATGGGAATGTCGATATGCCTCCCTCCCAGTCTCCTAGAGGGGCCCCTTTGTTTCAAACCCCCGCTGGCCCTCTTGCTTCTATGGTGACCGCTCCCTCCTTGCCTTCTCCTGTGTCTGCAGCGGGCTCCCATTGCCCATCTGCTAGGAGAGGCATTTCCCCCCAACCCCTCATTCAAAATTAACTCCCCACAACCTTCTGACCATGTTGCTCCCTCCCCCACCCCCAAAAGACCTTCTAGGAATCAGCTATCAGCCTCCAGGGTCCCACCCTGACCTCCAGGCTTCCCACACAGGGGACACAGGTCTTTGGGGGTGGGTTTGGACTCAAAGGTCCAGATGGTTCTGCCGCTCACCAGCTACCTCACATGAAGCCTTTTAACCTGTTTGAGTCTTAATTTCCTCATCTAATAGACAGGGCTGACACCCACCTTGTCCTTCTCATGGGATTTTTGCAGGCTCGAAGGAGAAAGCGTTAGTTCGTGGTAACTAATTCCTCAGTTTACCAAAAGCTTAAAGAGAGAGAGAGAAAAAAGAAGAAACACCAGAGGCCTAAAAACTAGGACAACCACTTTGGAGCACAATTTGGCAACATCTATCTAAGCTGAAAATACACACACCCTGTGACCAAGCACTGGAGGAGAGAACACACGAGGACTGTTGGCAACTGCAAAAAGCTGCAAAGCACCTTAAATGTCCATCGACAGGAGACTGGGCGAATAAACTGCCCTCACAGAACAGAATTGAATGTGGCATTTAAGGCGAATTCACTAGAGCACATGCTTAAGATGATTAAATCTCCAAAACAACGTCGAGGTTTGAAAACCCAACATTCAGAATATGTCCGGCATTCCGTTGAACCCAGGGTGAAACCACACAGCATGGCACTGTGTGTTGCTAGGGAGGCCCACCTATGTAGGACAGTCTTAAAAACAAGCATGAGAACAGCCACCACCACCATCAGGAGTGTCGTTTCCTTCAGGGAGGATGACACGAAGGCCTCCCTGTCTATCTATAGCCAATGTGGCGTAATGGTAAGATTTGACCAAGCTGAGCGTTACATTACTCTGTATACATTTCTTTGTGTTTTTTTGAGTCAGAGTCTCACCTTGTTGCCCAGGCTGGAGTGTGGTGGCACAATCACAGCTCACTGCAGCTCCAACCCCCTGGGCTCAGGCGATCCTTCCACCTCAGCCTGCCAAGTAACTGGGACTACAGGTGTACACCACCATGCCTGGCTAATTTTTTGATTTTTGTGTAGAGATGAAGTCTCAGTATGTTGCCCAACCTGGTCTACAACTCCTGGGATTCCCAGCCTTGGCCTTCCAGAGTGCTGGGATTACAGGTGTGAGCCACCACGCCCAGCCTGTATACTTTTCTAATTATAAGGTATTTAATGTTTTTATTACTATTATTTTTCGAGTTGGAGTCTCACTCTGTCACCCAGGCTGGAGTGCCGTGGCACGCTCACAGCCACCCCAGCACTGACCTGCTGGGCTCAGGAGATCCTTCTGCCTCAGCCTTCCAAGTAGCTGGGATTATAGGTGTGGGCCACCCAGCTAATTTTTTGATTTACTGTAGAGAAGAGGTCTTACCATGTTGCTTAGGCTGGTCTCGAACCCGTGGGATCATGCAGTCCTCTTGTCTCTACCTCCCAAAGTACTGAGATTACAGGCATGAACCACCACACCTGGCCTATTTAATGATTTCCAAAATAATTTTTCAAAAAAGATCTCCCAGAGGAGGCTGGGCACAATGGCTCATGACTGTAATCCCCAGACTCTGGAAGGCCAAGGCGAGAGGATCACTTGTGCCTAGGAGTTTGACACCACTCTGGGCAACATAGCAAGACCTCATCCCTACAGAAAACCAGAAAAATGAGCCGAGTATGGTGCTTGTGTGGCTGTAGTCCCAGCCACTCTGGAGGCTAAGGAGGGAAGATCACCTGAGCACACGAGGTTGAGGTTGTGGTGACCATAATTATGCTACTGTACTCCAGCCTGGGCAACAGAGTGACATCTCAACTAAAAAACAAACAAACGAACAAACAAATAAATAATAAAAAGACCCCCCAGAGGGGGGGTGTGGTGGCTTACACCTGTAATCCCAGCACTTTGAGGCAGGAGAATCACTTGAGACCAGGAGCTCAAGACCTACCTAAGCAACACAGTAAGACCCTGTCTCTACAGAAAGTTTTTTTGAAAAATCAGCTGGGCACGGTGGTGTGCATCTGTAGTTCCAGCTACTTGGGAGGCTGAGGCAAGAGGATCATTGGAGTTCAGAAATTTGAGGCAGCAGATAGTGCCACAGCATTCTAACCTGGGTAACAGAGCAAGACCCTGTCTCTTAAAAAAAAAAAAAAAAGATCCCCAGAGGGAGACCAGCTCCCTAGGGTTGCTCTGGGTCTTCCACCTCCATCACAGGCAGGCCAGGTCTGGGAGGGGGCTGAAAGGAAGAACTCCCCTAGGGGATCCCTTCCAGAGGCGGATGGGGGCGGCAGGTTGTGTCAGTGGGGTGTCTGCGTGGGCTGGGGAGCAAGAACCAGCTTGCCCCCTTTCACAACCACCCCCGCCTCTCCTTGTAAAATGTCAGCAAGCTGGGGAAGGGGGTGGAGAGACAGGCAAGCTGTTAACCCGCGAGATGCTGGGGCGTGGGCGGTGCAGGCCCCAGCTCCCAGACAGCTATTTTGGCATGTGCTGTGACAGGCTCAGCCCTGGCAGGGGAGAGGCCTCTATGTGGGAGCTCTGCGCTGGCGCTCTGCCAGGAGCAGGGGAGGCAGTTTTGGGGAGTAGAGGGAGAGGGCGCGGGGCGCTCTTTCTTCAGACCTCTCACCAGGAGGCGTTGGGTACCAATGAGGCAACACCTCTTCCCCAGGCCACAGGCTACTCCTGACCCCTGGGTGATATCAGGGACTCCCTCGAACATGTCACTGGGGCATGCTGCTTCCAGCACTTCTGAAGCAAGACCAAAGATCGCAGACTTGCCCCTCCACTCCAGACCCAGCCCGGGAGCCACATGACAACCTACTCATAGCCTCAGTCTCCCCACCCAAGGTATCTCCCTGCTCAGCCTGCTCCCCCTGACTTGAAGGATCCTGTGGCCAGTCTCCCTGGGGGTCCAGGAGCAGATCACCGAACGGGTCTCTTGCCACTCACACAGGAGGCAAAAACCTTTTGCTAAGCTCCACAGAGCACTCAAGCCCCCCTTTAGGCCTTGCCAGTCTGGGGATGGAAAATAACAGAAGAGTACTGATCAGCAGGGCAGCCTAGTGTTCTAAAGAGATTCTTGGGCTGGGCGGCAGTGTGAGCTGGGTGACCCTGAGCCAGACCCTTGGTCTCATCTGCAAAATGGGAATAAAACCAACTACAAAGTTGTCATGAAGATGACATGATATTGATGGATTTACAAGCCTTGGCAACAGTTAATCACCAAAGATAGACAGCTGGAACATGACTCACCTGAACGCAGGTGCATACAGGCTCATCTCCTCAGCCTCGGTCTCCCCATTCTCTCCCTTGGTCTCACTCAAACCTTCTCTCCCGACCCACCCATGTCTCTGGCATCTCAACCGAGAAAGGGGGCAGAGAGGGAAGATGGCAGAATGATGGCCCCTCAAAGGCATTCAGTCACCACTCCAATCTACCCCTTTCCATGACCCAAGTGCCAGCCAGGCCCTGCACTGAGAGCCACGGTGGGGGGCTCACACTGCAGGCTGGATGCGGGGCTGACACCCTACAGGCGTCGGGGGTCCCCACGTGGAACACAAAGGAGGTGGCTGAGAAGAGTGAGGAACGGAGGTGCCTGGCACTGCCCAGGACGCTCCAGGCACGAGGGGAGCCGAGACCCCCGTTCCTGCCGCGGACTTAGGGACTGCTCAGCGCACAGCAGCAGCCTCCAGGAGAGGCAGAGGGGCAGGAAGAGGCGGGGCAGCTTGAAGGTGCCAGGTGAGACTCTCAGAAGGCAAGGAAGACCACACAAAGGAAACGGCCCTGGGAGCCAGGAGACCAGCATGGAGCCCCAGACAGCCCCTGCTGGCTGTGAGACCTGGCTGAGTCAAGGCCACGGGCTGGGCCTCAATCTTCAGGGTCAGGTGGAGGCACATGCCCAGCCTGCCTGCTGCGCATCCCGACCGGCTCTGCTCTGGCAGCTAGTGTCAGGCAGCTCACCAGCGGGAGGTATCGGTGGGCCCACCCGCAGCAGGTCTCTGGTGCAAGCGGACTAGCCGGAGGAGACGCTCCTCGCCCACTGTCCTCCCACAACGGCAGCTGTCGCCCCCTTGTGTCACTCCAAAGACACTGCAGGGCCGGCTTCAGGGTCAGCTTCCAGACCTCTGAACTCTCTCTTGCCTTAGCTTGGGTAGAAGCAACCACAGCCCAAGCCCCAAGGCTAACCTGCCCACCCACGTCCTCCCCTGCCAGGGGGAACACTGGTGAATTCCAGAGAGGTCTCCCAGAGGCTGAGGAGGGCAAGCCTGTGTCTCTCACTCGCCCCCAGTCCGAGGTCCAGGGCCTAGGTTTTCTCTGCCCAGAGGTCACTTAGTCCTTTGTCTTCGCCTGAGAGAGGATACCAACTCTCGTGCTCTCTTGGCCAGCTGAGAGTCCTGGGCATTCCCACTTCAGGGATTTGACCTTTTTAGAGTATGGCACAGAGACAAAATGACAAGAATCTCCCACCCTTTCCTGACTGTAAGAATCCTACCCTCAGTGCCCAACCTGGGCCAGCTCCACGCTGTGGCACCTGACCTTGTGTAGGGAGCACACAGGGCGAGATGAGCACAGCTCAGCCACTGAGGCCCATTTTCCCCCCACACTGGTTGGAACCCAACAACCTTGGGCTGTGCCTGCTCAGGCAAGACAAACCACTCTAAGAGGCTTCCTTTTGCTCCCAGACGTCCCGGCACCACAGACAGAGGTTCTCGCCTGAGAGACAGGTGTCCCTCAACACGTCCCACCCCATTCATTGCAAAATCAACCCAAACGGGGTGGTTTCGCTTGGGCTGCACACCGGGCACCCTCTGCAGCCTTGACTCCAGGACCATGGTCACTGGGGCCGTGTGGTGTCATCTCTAGATGGGACCCATTGTCTTACACTTGTTCCACAGGTGTGCCTCCTGCCCGCTGGGAGCTTGTGACTTTGAGCACAACGAAGGGCAGGGATGGACGGCACAGCAGACGCTCAGGTTCCCAGGGGCTCTGAAGGCCAAGGCTCCTCATGTCTACATGTGCGAGGTGCCAGGTCATTTCTGATGCCCCTGGGGTGCAAAACCAGCTAATCCACAAGCTGCATGACCTGCCAGGATCAGGCTGCTGGGGCCAGGTCAGAGGATAAGCGAGTCCTCCCTCCCGGTGGGTCCGGGAGGAGGTGGCAGTGGCAACTTCCCCCCCACTCCTGGCTGCCCAACCTTGAGGTAGATAGATCTGAATATGTGAAGGTCCGCCCGCCTCCTCCGCTCAGGGTAGAGAAAACCGGATGCCCTGGGATCACAGCAGAACCCATACCTCCTCTTCCTTCTCCTCCCCAGGGAGGGGACCGCGGCTCCCTGCTGGGGTGGGAGGAATCCACAAGCTGGGGAGGATCACGGCTCACTGGGCTAAAAAAAAAAAAAAAAAAAAAAAAGGGAGACAACAAGCTGCTCCCCAGATTCCAGGAGGGATGACGCCAGTCATGGGGGGCAGAGATGGGGTTTAAGGAAAAGCCTCTTCAAGGAAGGTGCCACAGGGGCTGCCGTTCAGAGACTGTTCTACCCAGAGACACTAGGGACCACAAACATGTGGCCGGTGTGCCTCTCAACCCCCTGCCAAACCCACAGCAAACACTGCTAATTGTTCATGGAACTCTCCCAGTGAGCCAAGATCCGAAGGCAGAATTCCCAGCCTGGCTTCAGTGGCGTGGCGACTGCTGGTCCAGCTGTTACCCTTGATCCTCCCCCCTTCTAGCTATGGCCTATTTACCTGTCAGGCCCCTCGGGCCCAGGGCTTGAGGTGTGTATGTGAGTGGAGTGGGGGGGCCGCAGAATGGGGGAAATGCAGAAGGGGGACATCCAAGAAGCAAGAGCAGATTAAGAGCGAGTGTGGAGGCTGGGAAGAGATGGAGGGTCAGTCCGGCTGGGGCATGAGGACTTTCACCTGAGGCTGGCACCCAGCAACAAAGGCAGCAGGACTGGATAAGCAGCATAAGAGGGCTGAGAACCCAGAGGAGGAGCACTGCTCCAAATGCCTGACCCCCACGATCACACCAGGGGAGATGGCCAGCCCCAGTGGGCACTGTAACCCTGAGCTCTCAGGCCTGTCAAGGGAAAGTCTTTCCCCCACTGCCCTCTACCCAGCTCCACTGGGCTCTCTCAGTCTCTTTACTTCTGCAGGCTCCCAGCACAGTGCCACCACACAGGGGACACCCCTTACATGCTTCCCAAGGTGCTGTGTGATTTTCTGTCTTCACTCCCCAGAGTGATGGAATCGTTTCTCAAACTTGGTAGCACATCAGAATAACCTGGGAAGCTTTAAACAATGGCCAGGCCCCACCTCCAGACCTGATGAGTCAGACATGCCAAGGGTCAGATCTAGGAATCGGTATTTCTCAAAACTCCCTAGGTTGTTGTGATGTTCTCTCTGGGACCTCGATAGAGAGAGAAGAATGTGGATTTTGGAATCAGACCAACCTGAGTTCAAGCCCTACCTCTGCCTTACTTGCTGTGTGACTCTGGACAAACCCCTTCTCTCTGACCCTGTGTTTCTCCCTCATCTATAAAAATGGAGAAATAACACTTATCCTGCCTGCTTTCGAGAATTATGTGAAGGTATCTGTTGGTTTTCTTGCTTGTTCTTCCTTCGGAATGGGCCTAAGGCTCATCTCTCCATGCACAGACCCGTGCCCTTCAGAAGGGGCACAGTCACAGGTCAGAAGAGCCCAACACTTGGTGCCCTGTGGGCAGTGACAGGAAGCCCTGGTGGAGCCCCTCCCTCCTGCGGCAGAGCCTGTGAACACTGGAGGCTACATCCTGCAGGGCTGGGTGTACACTGCTCCATCTTGCAGGGCTGTGGGCGACCGAGCTACGGGAAGCTTTACTCTCTGCCCTGTTTCACTTGACATTGAAGCCTGCGTGGCTTCACTTTAGCCCACGGAGCTCCATCTGCCAGCGTAAGGATCCAGATCTGTGTGTGTGCTCCCGACACAGTGCCGGTGCCAAGAGCAGGGTCCTGGCTAGGGTGAGAGACAGAGGGCATAGGTCAGCACCACAGGCACGCCAACTGGCACCAAAGGAGAAAACCGCCCATGGGTAAAGTCTGCCCAGTGAAGGGGCAGGGCAAAGGTTGGGATGGGGGAGAGAGGGTTAATGCCACGAGGCCTGGGCAACTGCAGAAAAGTGAGAGGGAGGCCTTGGGCAGGCTCCAAGTGGTCAGAGTCCAGTCTGAGGTGGCTCTGAGGTCCTTGGCTGATTGGCTGCCAGCTCCTTGGCCACCAGAGGTCAACCAGGAAAAAGCTCGGGGAGCCAGGTGGGGTATTTCTGGGGTCACACAGACATTGGTCACACTAGGGCTGCCAGGGCAGGTGGCGGCACGCCACCAAGGCCAGCACACATGCCATGAACTGTCTGCACTCAGTCTTTCCACACCCTCCCCCAGTTCCTCACGGGTCCTGGTCAAAGCTCTGTCACAGGCACAACAGAGTGACATTCTCCCCCAGAGAGCTGGGGGAGTGGGCACGATGGAGACTGAACAGGTAGCACAGATTTCGGGCTATAGCCCACCACATCCTTCTCCCAACATGGACAGGAAGGGTAGCGGGGGAGAGATGCTGACCGGATGGCAGAGGTAGGGGGCTGGGGTTTCCCTGCTAAGGGCAAGGTGGAGCAGATGGGGGGACACCCCCAACCCAAGGAAAGCCTAAAACGGCTGAGCAAGTAAACCAGTGACCTGAGCCTGGAGACAAGCCATGTGTCGTGACAATGTCGACGGGGCTGCGTTCTGCAGATGCCATGCAGTGGTGGTCGCCAACTGGGTCCCACGGAGTCCAGAGGGCTGCGAGACCCCCACTTCCCCGGCGCCGGGAGGCTCAAAGAGGCCCTGTCCTACCAGTGCCAAGAAGGGGTGGGCGGCCAGCCACAGGGGCCCTACCTGCTGACGCCCGGGGTTTGGGGCACTCCGTCTCCCCGCTGGAGGATTAGGAGCCGACCTGTCAGGTACGACGGATGAGGAGCACTCAACTGCGGTGCCAGGAAACGGTCCCCGCCCGGTGCCAGCGCCCGGACGCCGGGGAGGACCCCCAAGCGGCGCCAGCGCCAGACGGCCCGCACGGCCGGCCCCCAGGGGAGACCTCCGCCGGTGTCGGCGCCCCGTGCCGAGCGCGGCCACCTGCCGGGGCGCGAAGCCCGTCCCGCCGCCGCCCCGCTCACCTGTGCCCGAAGAGCCGCAGCCCGGGAAGCGCCGCTTGTTGAGTCGCCGCGGCGCCCTGTCCGGCTCGGGACCGGCGTCGCGCTCGGAGCCGCTGGACGAGGCGGAGGCCGAGTCGGAGTCGCTGCTCCCGGCCTCGGGGCTGCCGTCCCGCGGCTCCATCCGGCCCTAGCCCCGGCCGGCTGCGGGCCCGCGGGAGACGCCCATGCCGGGCCGGCGGCCGGGGCTCAACACGCCCGCTCCGCGGCGGCGGCCATGGCGCGCGCTCGCTCCGCCCGCCCCGCGCCGCGCACCGCGCGCCCCCGCGCCCCACGCCCAGGTGCCCGGGAAGCGGCCGCCGCCGCCGCCGCTCCAGGAAGTGCCGCCAGCCGCGGCCGCAGGACCCGCATAGCTGGCCGGGCCGCTGCCTGCCCGCCGCCGAGCACGCCCCCTCGGCCGCGCGGCGGCACCGGCCCGCGGCGCCCTCTGCCGGCCGTCGGCTGCACCGCAGCCCGCCCAGGCGGCCTGAGGGGGCGGGGCTGCGCGGGGCGGGGCCACAGAGGCCCCGCCTCCTCACCTCGGTGGTCAGCCGGGATCGGAGCGAGTCCCGGCCCGGAGCACTCGCGCGGCGCGCACCCGGACACTAGATCGTCTCTCCCCCTTAGGACCCCCCCACCAGCCAGCCTACATGATCACAAGTGTGCACCCGCGAGGGCGGCTGTCACCACCTCTCCTCCCACACCCATACGGAATGGATTCCGCTCTCGCACACCCTGTGCCTGCTGGAAGCCACTCGCAATCTCCACCCTTACCCCCTGGCTCTTCCGAATCACACGCACGAGAACAAGAGTCACACGGTGCTCCTCACACACACAGAACAACACGCCTCTCACGCACACATGCTCACCCATTGCTCAAACACTTCTCACTCCAGCCGCTCACACTCAGTGACCAAAGTCACTTAGTGACCTTCACGCGCATCCACAAAAAACTCACACGTGCATCATATAAATTCACCCTTCCACAGCTGTTCACGCTGGTTTCCAGTCCTCTCACCTACTCTCACATGTCACATTTCCCCAACGCCATATTCGATGGAAAGTATAGATCTCTTATACAGAAATCACCGGCACACCTCTTAACACCTAAATATACACAAGGACAACAGGTGTGGCTATCTTATTCACAGACACACACACCCACATAGAACATACACATCTTTCTACTACATGCAAATAGCCCCAGGACAGCGGTTGCGGGTTGCCATACCCTCTCACACGCACACATCCTCCCATCCAGAAGTACCTTGTGTGCACACACAAACACACCCCCGGGGGCAGCAGGGGCCGTGCCCCTCCAGAAATGAGAGCAGTTGGCTGTGGGGGCACAGCCATCACACACGCTTGGGCAGGCTCTGATGGCCCCTGCAGGGCTGGCAAAAGGAGACCAGGAAGCTGGAGGGCATGGTCTTCCTTTTCCCCAAGCACTGCCACCCGATGCCCACACCAGTTGCCCACTGTATCTACTCATACTCCTCTCTGCAAAGCCACATCCTGTGCCACCTTCACTTTCACCCTCTCCTCTGGGGTTCTGGCAGCCCGTTTTCTAGCCACGGCCAGTCACAAACCGTCAATGCTGGGGGCTGTGACCCATGGGTGAGCCTGTGATTTTGAGAAACGGCCAGCACCCAGGGACCCAGAATCCTCTCCCAGCTTCCTTCAAGTTTCCCAGGAGGCTGGAGAAGGTCTGACCAGGGGGGTGGGGTTCTGACCCTGCTGCCAGCAACTTGGGCCAGGGTGGCCAGGAAGAAGGCGGAGAAATCCTGAAGCCAGCCTGACACTGGCCTCCCAGGGTGCAAGGGGTCCTTTGGGGAAGTTTCCCCATAGTTCCTACTCCAACCTCAGAGGGAAGCCATCCGAGGCAGCTAAAGATCGCACTGAGTTTGCTCAAGTCCTTACAGCTGGATCAGAAACCTTCAGCATCCAATCCCACACCCCAGTGGGGTCTCCTCTCACCAGATTCCACCGCTGTTAGCTCCATCAACTTTGCGCCTCCTATAAGCTCAGCCTTCCACTACCCTGCCCACAACAGGCCAAACATTAGAGCTCCCTCAGTCCTGCCAAGAACTCCCTTGCCCTTCCCTGTGCCTCCGCAGAGGCGCTGGATGACGGACGGCTAATCTCACTTCTGCCAACCCCCCCCCCCCAGACAAACAGGCTCTGAGAGGGACAGAGGTCCCTGTGCCCACTCCCAGGCCACCCCTTGTACCTACTGTGTCCGGGGTGCCTCGGCGGGGATCTGTGGCACGTCCCAGGAGCGGTAGCGCCACATCTGCCTCAGTGCTCCCAGCTGCTCCCCCTCTTCTGTCCCCAGCGCCTCCGCTGGGCCCAGAGCTGTGGCCTCATCGCAGCTTCCCCCAGCACTGTGGCCAGACCCCAGTGCGCTCATCCTGCCCGGCGACTCTCTTCCTCTTTCGGCACTTCCTGACCCGGGGGGTGGGGGGGCCCCTGCTAAAGGCCGGCTTAAGACCGCGGGCCTGTAGGCGCCTTCCGTTGGCTGGGGCAGGAGGTGGTTGGGGAGGGGGCTTAATGGGAGGGCAAGGGGCAGGTGAGGACAGGCCCAGCCAGGCAGCCAGGAGACGGCCCTGAGACAGAGGCAGCCACCGGGCCTGTCTGGGCTGGAATCTACCCCAGGACGGTTTTCATCTCCACTTCACTCTCCAACGACCACCTCTTGGTCCTGCTGAGTCTCTCACTTCATGACATCCAGGTAGCCCGTGTGTGCATCACGCCATCTAACACAGGGCGGGGCACACGGGACAGTGGTGTTGTGGAAGAGTATCAGTGATGGAGCTGAAGATGTGGGCTTGTGTCCTGTTTCTGTCATTTACCAGCCGGGTGGGCTGGATCTGGCCATAAACCCCTCTGAGTCGCTTAAATCACTTTTTGGAATAAAGTAGGATTTAAACAGATCAACTAATGAGCCTCAGTTTCTTCATCTGTAAAATGGAATAATAATTGAACTCATGGAGTTACACAAGGATTACATAAGAGGGGAAAGGGTTTATACATTAACTAATTCAATAAATGCTTATTGAGCCGGGCATGGTGGCTCACACCTGTAATCCCTGCACTTTGGGAGGCCGAGGAGGGAGGATTGCTTGAACCCAGGAGTTGGAGGCTGCAGTGAGCCGTGATCCTGCCATCACACTCCAGCCTGGGCAACAGAGTGAGACCCTCACTAAAAAAAAAAAAGCTTATTGAGTGCCTTCTCAAAGGGTGTAGCAGCAAGTGAGGAAGCAGGGACCTGTTCTCACGGAGTGTAGGTTCCAGTGGGAAGACATCCAGGTAACTAATGATCTATGCACACTGTAATGTCAGGTGAGATATGCTATATGGAAAAATGAAGTCAAAAGGACTGGGAAGATAGTGAGAGTGGGGCAGGCAGGAGGATTGGGAAGGCCTCCCTGGGGGAGGTGACCCTTGACCTGAATGAATGAAGAGAACAGGGCTGTGTGATATGGGATGAGAGCATTCCAGGCAGAAAGAGCAGTAAGTGCAAAGGTCCCAGCAAGGAACACACGTGAATGTGGCTGGAAAACAGGGGCCCGGGGGGACTGCTTTAGGAGCTGGAACAGTCTCCAGAGGCCAGACTGCACTGGAGTTCAAGGCCATCACGAGGGCTTGGTAAATACATGGTAAGGCATAGACTCACTCTTTATTCTTAGGGTTGGTTCTGGGAAGGACATTGTACCATCCTTTTTTTTTTTGAGTTGGAGTCTCACTCTGTCACCCAGACTGGAGTGCAGTGGCCGCTCCCGGTCACCAGAGCCTCGACCTGCTGGGCTCCGGCGATCCTTCTGCCTCAGCCTTCCAAGTAACTGGAATTACAGGCATGCGCTACCATGCCCGGCTGATTTTTTGATTTATTGTAGACATGAGTTCTCGCTGCCCAGGCGGGTCTCGAACCCACGGGCTCAGGCAATCCACTCACCTCAGCCTGCCAAAGGCATGGGATTACAGGCTGACCCACTGAGCCCGGCTGTACCATTCTTAAGTGTTCTTTTTTATTACATTTTTAATTTTTAAAAAATTTTTTGGTAGAGGTCTCACTACGTTGCCTAGGCTGGCCCTGGCCACCCAAAGTGCTGGGATTACAGGCATGAGCCACCACGCCCAGCCCATCCTCAAGCATTCTTTAATAACACTGCTTTATAATTAGTTTTTTAGTTGTATATGTGTGGGTTACCCCTGAAAGGCGGTGAATTTCTCGAGTACAGAAACGGTGTCAGCTCCGTTCATTAAACATTTACGCTACACAACCTGGCGCACACGATGCCATCCCGACCCTTAGAAGCTTCCATCTGGTGCTGCAATCACCTTTGTGTCCTTCATGACTAGAACTCAATATTTTTCAATAAATATTTGTTTAATACATGCATGCTAGGTAATGAATAATTAATACTCAGTAATACTAAGACAGCAACGAATATTTCTTGGCCGCTGCTGTGCTGCCAGAAACCTTACTGAATATATAAAGTAGCTCATTGAATACTCATCATGACCCACCAGATAACAGTTTGTTATTTTCCTCCTTTTACATATGGGGAAACCGAGGCACGGAGCTGTTAGCTTACTAGTCCAAGGTTACACAGCTGATAAGTGGCAGAAATAAGACTCTAGCCCCAGGGTCTGTGCTTTTAAATAAGACATCTTGTAGCCCCTCTAAGCTTGGGGACATGGCCAGGTAATGCCGTGAGGCTCAGCACCCCCTTTCCCAACAGCTCTGCCCGACCCCCCATCTCTGAATCCCTCAAGGAGGGTCCTGCGTGCTGTGGCCCATCAGAGATCCTCGCCTGGAAGGAGGCTGTGGTAGGGTCCTGCCACCCTCTCTCAGGCCTTCTGCAAGGAGCTCCAGCAGTTAAACAGAGGAAACGGGGCTGGGCTTGTTTTCCATCCGAGGCGTCTGGCAGCCTTGGAGCAGCAGAGCACAGGAAATGGGACTTCTGGAGGGGAAGCGGGCAGGCCAGAGGCTTCAAGAGGCAGAACAGGCCTGACTGTGTGACTAAGGCCGCCTCGAGCTTGGACTCCCCGAAGCTGTCAGTGCCAGTTCTGCTTTCCAGGTGGGCCAAGGAGGACAAGCCTGGAAGGGACAGGTGCCCAGGGCTGGGGAGGATGCCCTTGGCAGTTGTTAGGACACTGTGTGCGAGCACTGGGGAGCTGGGGACCCCTTGGAATCCACCCAGGTACATGCAGGAAGAGGAATCTGGGTAAGGAAATTATTCTGGGCTTAGTTGAGGCCCCAGAGGCTGAGGTGTTCTACTTTCTGTGGCCTGGATGAGCAAGTGGAAGCTGGGGAAAAGAAATGTACCAGGACACCAAAGAACCCACGACTTGGACGTCCACTGCCCTCAAAACCTGCCAAGCCAGCCTCCTTGGCCTGACCTTTAAGGCTCCTTATGTTCTCGCTCTTCTGACTTTTTTTGCCTCACTGCCCAGGCTTTCTCTGCAGAATTCTTCTCTCAGCTTATGCCACGCTGGTGTCCGCCTCATAGTAGGTGCTCAACAAAACTTTCTTTCTTCCTCTTTTTCCACACTTCCTTCACATGCTGCCCTGACCCCTGCCATCCCATTTGCCTAAGCTGCCCCCTTTGCCTGCCTTCTCTGAATATTTGGCCAATCAAAATTGCCATCCTTGGGCTGGGCCCGGTGGCTCACACCTGTCGAGGCAGGAAGATCGCTTGAAGCCAGGAGTTTGAGACCAACCTGGGCAACACAGCAAGACTCTCATCTCTATTTATAAAAAATAAGAATACATTTTTAAAGACTTCCATCCTTCAAACCTCAGCCTAGGCCCAAGTAGAAAGAGCACCAGAAAGAGTCCATTGGTGCACACTCCAACCCTTGTGTGACTCTGGGCTAGTCATTACCCTTTCCTGGTCAGACCAGATTTCTAAGATCTTCTCTAGTTCTGACAGCTTTATTGGAATCTTCTTCCCTGATCTCCAAGTTTTCACGCATCCATTCATTCATTCATATGACAAATGTTTTATAAATACTGCTAAGCAAACCCTTTTCCTGAGTCAGCATTCCCACTGACTTATCTCTGCCATTGGTTTTTGTTCCCAATTATGTCATTTGAACCTCTGTGCACATTAGTCTTGTCTCCTTACAGAATTTTTGTTTCGTTTTTTGAGATGGGGTTTCACTCTGTGGCCCAGGTTGGAGTACAGCGGCATGATTCCGGCTCACTGCAGCCTCCACCTCCTGGACTCAAGTGACTCTCCCGCCTCAGTCTTCCAAGTAGCTGGGACTACAGCCATATGCTATCATGCCCAGCTAATTTTTTCATTTTTTTGTAGAGATGAGGTCTCACTATGTTGCCCAGGCTGGTCTTGAACTCCTGGGCTCAAGCAATCCTCTTGCCTCTCTGCCTCTCAGAGTGCTAAGATTACAGGTGTGAGTCATTATTCCCTGGGTGGCCCATTACAAGATTCTTTTTTCTTTTTTTTTTTTTTTTGAGTCAGAGTTTCACTCTGTCGCCCAGGCTGGAGTATAGTGGTAGAAGATTCTTAAACCCTACGTTGCTCTTTGTTCAGTGCTGGTTACACGAATCTGTGCCCAGTGACTTCCTATGGAAGGTGAAGTTTGAATGCAGGTGTTCAAAAAGCTGAGGAAAGGGAGGGAAACGGGCTTCTTGTTGGCATGAGTGACTGGAATAGACACAGAGGATTTTTTAAAGCCCAAGTCCCTCCCCAGCAGTTATGTCTGTGATCCAGGCACCTGTCACAGCTCTTGGGAGCAACCCAGAGCCAGAACCCTGCTGATCACGGGCCTTGCCCAGCCTCTGCCCCCACTGAGGAGACAGGTGTATCTGAGCTGGGCTGCAGGTGCTGCTGGCTAGTGACAGATGGCAACTTGATTAGGCTTCTTCCGGGCAGCTTCATGACAGTCATGAGCAGGAGGAAATCTGAAGAGGGGCTGGAGACCCTCTCCCACTGGGCAAGAGAACCACAGGAACGTCAAATCACCATCTATCTCTCTTGGAAGCCATCCTTTGGCACCCCAAGTCCCCAGGCTGGATTGACAAAGGAGCCTACATGGCTCTCTCTGTCCTCTGGGTCAGCTAGCAGAATCTGCTCTAAGGGGCTTCCTTCTGCCTCACCCCGGGCTACGCTAAGCCCCCAGGGCAGGGCCAGTAGGCCTCCCATCCTCCAAGCCTCTCATCCCCATCTGTAGGGTCACAAGCACATGCCCCCTTGACACCTGCCCTATGACCCCACTCAGGGATAGGCACATTTTGTACAGAACCAAAAGAAAAGATCTCTGAGGTAAAAGTCTAGGCCCTTACAAGCTAGTCAGAGTGAAACAGATCTGAGCCTGGATTCAGGTTCTATCAGCCAGAGTGAAACAGATCTGAGCCTGGATTCAGGTTCTATCAGCTGGCTCTATGATCCTAGCTACTCATAGAACCTCTCTGAGGCTTAGTTTTCAGCTGTAAGCGGTTGTCCTGTGGCCCTCAAAGCCTCAAAGGTATGTAACCTTCCTTCCTCAAGCATCTGTGGGCCAAGGGCCCTGGCTAAGCACAATGAAGCCCAGCAGAAGCCCAGAGTCGAGCCCCAGTCCCTACTCTGCCCTCTTTGAGTGTCACTGAAGAGTTTTCCCAGCTTGCACTAACCCTTGTCCTTGGGATCTGGACCCTCGAGGGGCCTTTCTGAATACTCTGCTCTGAAAACGCACCAAATGAGGCAAAAACAAGACTCCAGCCTAGGTTTCCAGATGCCTGGTCCACAGGCCACCATCTCGCAGGACACCAGACAACCTCTTCAACTGTCATTACTTGGACCGGCTCTCCTGGTTCCCTTCCAAAAAGGTTGTGCCCCCTTGGTGCTGGGGTTGGGGACATGAGCTGCTGAGGGCTCGTCTCAAGCTCCTTGTGCTAAAACGAGGTCAGACGAGGACCCTCTCCCGGGATCCCAATCCGCGCATGTTGGTTGGCCCTCAGGACGAGCCTGGCCCCACCTCTGGGCACTGCCCTCTCAGGCCTTTGACTCACTGGTCAGCAAGAACCTCGGGTCCTTGAGGGGAGGAAGGAGCTCTGGACTGGGCCTGGGCCCCGCCCTTCCCAAAGGAAGGAGAATGGATGGACCCCGGGCTTCCGGCTTCCTCTGGCGGGTTGTCCCCTCCCCCGCTCAGCTCAGCTCTCTGCCCCCGGTTTCTGCATTTTTAATTCAGGACAGAATGTGATCTCTTGCAGCTCCTTGCTTTATCCTGTTGCTATTTAAATTACAAATCGGTCCCATCTCCCTGTCACTCTTGGGTTATTTTTAGGTTCTGGTAAATAGCAGCAGAGAGGGTTGGATCAGGCGCCCCTCCCTCGAGGAGCCTTGACCCACAGGCCTCATGCCCGCAGCAGGGGGCACCCCCCTCTGCCAGCTGGTGCCCGAAGTCGCTCCCCCTCCACCCCCTACCCCTCTGCGGGGACGGAGGGGACAGGAGAAGACATGTTAAGCTTTGCCACTGCCAGTTCCCACCCCCACCACTCAGGGCCTGCCTCCTTCCGGGGCCTCCTGACCCAGGAGGAGGCGGCTAGTAGGGTAAAAGGTCTTCTCATTTGTGTTTCACCCCTGCTTTGAGTCAGGAACTTGACATCTCTTATCTTTAATCTTCCTGGCCATGCTCCTGAGTAGGTATATTGTTCGCATTTTCCATGTGAGGAAACAGGGTCAGAGGTGAAAGCTACTTACCCAGCTAGGAAGTGGCAGGGCTGGAACTTGAACCCAGGTCTCCCTGACCCGGAAGCCTAGATGCACATGCATGGCACCGCCTCTCTTGGTGGGACATGGCACCATTGTGCCCACGCTTGAGATCATTCCCAAGGCCCGCTATCCGCTGTGGTTTCCCGCCCTTGTCCCATCCCATCTACAGGACCAGGAGTTGGCAAACACGGTCTGGGGACCACATTCAGCCTGCTGTCTCTTTGCGTAGGGCTCACAAGCTAAAAATGTGTTTTCCATTTTTATTTTTATTTTTAATTTTTTTTATTTATTTATTTTTGAGTTGGAGTCTCACTCTGTCGCCCAGACTGGAGTGCAGTGGCTGCTCCCGGCCACCGCAGCCTCGACCTGCTGGGCTCCGGCGATCCTTCCGCCTCAGCCTTCCAAGGAGCTGGAACTACAGGTGCACGCTACCATGCCCGGCTAATTTTTTAAAAAATTTATTGTAGAGATGAGTCTCGCCTGCCCAGGCGGGTCTCGAACCCGCGGGCTCAGGCAATCCACTTACCTCAGCTTCCCAAAGGCACGGGATTACAGGCTGAGCCACCGAGCCCGGCTGATTTTTGATTTATTGTAGAGATGAGGTCTCGCCAAGTTGCTCAGGCGGGTCTACGAACCCGCGGGCTCAGGCAATCCACTCACCTCAGCCTCCCAAGGTGCGGGATTACAGGCTGAGCCACTGAGCCCGGCTAGCTCAAGAGTTCTAAATTCTGCATCTTTGAACTGGTCCTTCCAGACCATACCCAGCATCCCTGGCACCTCTCTGGCTTTTCCCTAGCAGAAGCCTGCTCCCCTATGGCATTTATTTATTTATGTATAGGATCTTACTCTGTTTGCCCAGGCCGGAGCGCAGTGGCACAATCATAGCTGACTGTAACCTTGAACTCTTGGGCTCAAGTCATCCTCCTGCCTCAGTTTCCTGAGTAGCTAGGATGACAAGTGCATGCTACCATAACTGGTTATTTAAGAAAAAATTTTTTTGTACAGATAGGGTCTTGCTATGTTGCCCAGGCTGGTCCCAAACTCCTGTCCTCAAGCAATCCTCCCTCTTCAGCCTCCCAAAGCACTGGGATTATAGGCATAAGCCATCATGCCCCGCCCGCGCCTCCCCCTCCCCTTTTTTAAAACTTATTGGAAGCCAGGCCCCATTTAAACCAAACAAGGGCTTACCCCACTCAAGTCCTTCCCTTGCCTGTTTTCCTGTCTTCTTGCCCAGTCCCCCCGCACCTCCAGGTGTCTGAGTTTCTGCTGGCACACACCTGCCATCTCTCCATCCACCTAAAGCAGTTGCCAGGGTTGCTTCAAGTCCATGCTGGCACCGAGAAGGGAGCCTATTTCTCAGAAACCCCCACACCCCTAGAAGCCTCTCGTGTCCCGCCAAAGCCCCCGTCCTCACTTGCGTCAGAAGCAGCCAGGCCTCAAGCCTGCTTCCGCTTCCACTCCTCGCCCTCAGATTTTTGCCCCCGCATTTCTGTCTAAAAGGCTTTTCTCTCTGTGAAGGGCTTTCACGCTTTTCTTAGCAACTCCTCACAGCGGGGTGGGAGGTTTAGCTGTGAGCCAGAGCCCCAGGGAACTGTGGCACGTAGAGGATGTCAAAAGGGCCTGAGCTCCTGCCAGCCCCCAACCCCCACCGGGTGGCCTGTGTAGGGGAGAGGAGCATCGGTCAGTGGGCCACTCGGGAGGACAGTCCTCCCGCAAGGGAAGGTTCAGCTGGAAAGCAGCACAGCTTGTTCTGCTGGGATCCCCTGGGCCTCCTTCTCAGGGCCTCGTCTGTCCTCTGATCGTCTGTCCTCTAATCAGGGCTCTCCTTGCCTTGATGCCTTGACAAGCTCTGAGACTAAGACAGGCATAATCCCAGGATGTGAGGAGGTGCCCTGCCCAATCTGTCCAGGGGTGGCAGCTGGAGTCCACCCTGGTGCTGTCTTCTGCGGTCCTTGCACAGGTAACCTGGAGGCCTTTTGTTTCCTTCACAGCCATAGCGAAGCCATAGCTTGGTTACCTGGCATCCTCAGAGATCAGAGGCCCCACATTAGGCTGTGGAGTGGTGTCCATTCTGACGTCACCCTGGAAGAATCCCAGCCTCTGCAGCTGTGTGTGTGTGTGTGTGTGTGTGTGTGTGTGTGTGTGTGTGTGTGTGTGTGCGCGCGCACGCGCGCATGTGCACACACGCTTCATCTTCCATCTCAGCCCTTTCATTATTCTTTGCTCTTTAAGCCTCTACCCTACTCTGGCCTCCTTTCCAACTCCAGATGTGATTTGCCCTGAACCACAGCCAAGGCAAATCTTGGGGCCATCCCCTTATGTTACAGGAGAAGAAGTGAGGCCCAGAGAGAGATACTGTCCAGCTCAAGGACACAGCAAATCACTGACAGAAGTGAGAATACAAATCAGGTCTTCTGACTTCTGGGCTGTTATTTTGGCCAGGAGTCTACAATTCTTGGCCCCATCCCTCTGTGCTTCCTCCTCCCCCAGGGGACTTTCAGGGGTGCCTCTATCTGCAACCAAAGGCATGGGATGGATGATAGTGTTCTGGAAGAACTTGGTCATGGAGCTCAGAGTGCCTGTGAGTCCTTGTGTTCCCCAGAGTGTGGAGGTAGGGACCCGTGGGAGCCTAACCTACTTCCCCTCGCTCTGAACATCTCGCTTCATGAGGGGGAACGTTCCCTCTCCTCTCTCATCCTCCCCCAAGTGAAGGAGGCCAGATGGCCCCCTAGTCATTAAGAATAGTGGGACCTTTCAAGCTCCCAGGGCTGAGCCAGTTTTTTGTTGGTTTTTTTTTTTTTTTTTGAGTTGGAGTCTCACTCTGTCGCCCAGACTGGAGTGCAGTGGCCGCTTCCGGTCACCGCAACCTCGACCTGCTGGGCTCCAGCGATCCTTCCGCCTCAGCCTTCCACGTAGCTGGAATTACAGGCATGCGCTACCATGTCCGGTTGATTTTTTTGGTTTATTGTAGAGATGAGGTCTCGCTGCCCAGGCGGGTCTCAAACCCGCGGGCTCAGGCAATCCACTCACCTCAGCCTCCCAAAGGCAAGGGATTACAGGCTGAGCCACTGAGCCCGGCCTGAGCCAGTTTTATGAAAAAATCTTCCCAGAGGCCTTAGGGAAAACCAGGGCAGCCTCAGACACCCCAAGGCCCTGTGGTTGGAAGCAGACAGGAAACTTGTCCTCTCCAGCCATTCTGTGGGCTTTGAGGAGTGTTGCTGCCCCAGTGTCTCTGTTGATCTCTCCACAGGAGGTCACTCTGGCCCAGGGGCCTTGGGTGGGGACAGAGAGGCAGCAAGTTGAGTGTAGCCCTAGCCCCACCACCACCTCTCCTCAGCTTCACCCTTGTCCTGGGGGACGATCCTCCCTCATCAACATAAAAGTCCTCCCCCTTTAGGTCATAAAAGTGACCTCTGGAGCCCACTCCAGCGGATTCCTCCAGGGGCCCTCTGGCCAGAGGTGGCAGGATGGGGAGGCTGGGAATCTTACGTTGGCAGAAGACAATTTAACTAAGATGGTGGGTGGGGGTGGAGAGGGTCCCTCTGCCCCCGAGGTTGCCTGTGAGGGCCTGCTGTGGCACAGGGGTTCAGGAGGGGATTCCTTTTCCCATCTCTGGGCAGCAGGGTCTCCCCCGTGGTGGCAAGGGGCATCTCACTCCCACAAACCAGTGCCCAGCATGGAGGCAGCACGGAAGAGCTCAGGGACTGCCTGTTCAACGAATAGGGGGCTCCTCTTTCCCCTAGAAGGGCCAGAGGCATCGCCCCCGCCCCAGCAGATACAGGATTGTAAGAACCACGTCTTGGCTAGTTCTCCCCCCAGCGCCTGGTACAGCGCCTGGCACACAGTCGACACTCGGTAACTGCACACTGAATGAATGGGGCTTTCACGGTTCGCGCAGAGAAGGCGTCCCGGGAGCCTTCTCCTTCCCCCGCACCGCGAAGGCAGGGACCCCTTGCTAGCCATTTCTGAGCCCGCAACACCCGGAGCGCGCCAGGCAGGCGGCGGGCGCTCCACGAACGCCGGCCAGGTGCTGGATGCAGCGCGCGGTGGTCCCCAGCGCCGCGCGCCCCCTGCCCCCGCACCCCCTTACCTGTAAGACACCTGCTTTCGTAGGTGCATCTGACGGAAGCGCTCCTCCACCAGGGGCCCGGCGGCCATGCCCCGGAGGCCCTCCGGCCAGGGTTGGGGGACCTCGGCCTCCTGCCCCCGCCGGCAGCGCCGCCGCACCACCTCCTCCTCGGCCGCCCGGCCGCCGCCGGCCCCGTCCCCGCGCGGCCCTCCGCCGCCCGGCCCCTCGGCCATCCCGCGGCCCCTCGGGGCTCCCGCTCGAGTCCAAAGTCTCGCGTCCGCCCGGGCAGGGGCGCCAGGCGGGGAGGGAGGGGCGCCGGGTCCCGCACGTCCCCCGCGACGCCGGCGCTCAGACGACGCGGGCGCCGCGCCCGGGAAAGGCCGCCGGGCTCCCCGGGCGCCCCCGGCGGGAGCGCCGCGGCCGGGATCCGGGGCTGCGCCGCGCGCGGGGGCGACCCCCGGACGGCTGGAGCGGGAGCCGGAGCGGAGCCGCGGCCCGGGCGGAGAGCGCGCTCCTGCAGCCGCCGCCGCCGCCGCGCACCGGAGAGTCACCTTAGAGACGCTCGCCAGCCCGTGGGGTCCGGGGCGGGGGGGTGGGACGCCGCCCCGCCCAGCCAGCCCGGTTCGGGGCACCGAGGGAGCGAGCCCGGCCCAGCCGGCCGCGGGCACGGACCTGGCGCCGGCCGCGAGGCCCGGGGTGAGGGGCGACGCCTGGGCCACCTCCGCGCCCCCGCCCCGGTCCCCGCACCCGGCTGGCCGCGGCTGCCAATCATCGTCCCGCCCGTCACTCAGAAGCCGTGTTGTCCCCCCTTTCTCCTCCCCCCTCCCCCTCCCCCACTGCCTGGTCCCTCGCCTTCCGCCTCGCATTCGCAGCTGCAGCGGGCAGGTGGGGGAGAGGAGGGCAGGGGCGGTGACACGAGCCGGCTTTAACCCCGTCGGCGCCACGGCAATCTAGAGACCCAGCTGGATTTGAGGAAGGGGGATAGGAAGGGGAACAGCCCCAGGGACGCCTTGAATTTGGAGATGGACCCGACTGCGGGCAATACTGTCTCTCGGCCTGGAGCTCTTCTGGACCGCGCCTGGAGAGGGCCCCAGACGGAGAGTCTCTCAGTCCCTGAGCCCCTCAGCCTCCTCAAGGCAGAGGAGGCCTCCCACGACCCGAGGCCCCGAGGCCTCAGGGCCAGGGTCTCCTAGAGGATTTCATCACCCTCCTGGGTCAGGAGAGGCAGATGGAAGTGAGGAAAGGCCAATCCCAAAAGGAAAGTCTGGAGAGCTCCTTGGGTCCGTCTTGGATTCCTCCCGGTCCCTCTCTGAATTCCATGGCCCTTCCTTGCATCCTCTCTTGTCCTTGGGGTGTTGGTCACCTGAGCCTTACATCTGGACTAGGGTGGGACCCTGGTTACTTTTTCAGGTCTAATGCCTCCTATTCATGGCCCCAGAATCCTTTTTCTGACCATGGCACCTACTGTCTGCCTGCAGTGTTTAATGATTTCCTCCATGCCTGTACTTTAGCCTGGCATTCGCCTTGACCTTCCCACGTCCTGTAATGGAGTCCCACCATTTCCTTCCACTCATCTGTGCTACTTATGCTGGGAACTGGCGTCGGGCATGTACAGCATCTTTCAGATCGTCCCCTGTATCTGAAATCTCAATCTATTGATACTCCAAGTTCTGAGGCTCTGTTGAAAAGTCTCCATCTCCTCCAGGAAGTCTCCCTGAATGGTTCCCGCTGAAAGACCTCTCTTTCCTCCCAACCCCATTGCTCTCTGCCCCAGTCTGGTCTAGTCTGTCTTACCTTTTTTTTTTTTTTTTTGAGTTGGAGTATCACTCTGTCTCCCAGGCTGGAGTGCAGCGGCACGCTCACGGCGATCCTTCCACCTCAGCCTTCCAAGTAGCCAGAACTACAAGCATGCACTACCATGCCTGGCTAATTTTTTATTTATTTATTGTAGAGATGAGGTCGCCCCAAGTTGCCTGGGCTGGTCTTGAACCCACGGGCTCATTCGCCTCAGCCTCCCAAAGTGCTGGGATGACAGGCTGAGCCACCGAGCCTGGCCCTGTGTCTTATCTTTCCTCACTAAAGCTGTCACTGTGAGCTGGGAAGGTGGGAGGGACCAGAGGCAGAGAATGGGTTACAAATGGGGACAGCTTTGTCATTCATGGCCCGACAGTACTCAGGTTGCTTCCATTGCCTGGGGCGTGTCCCTTCTCTATTCCACCTGTCCATCCTTTAAGGCCCATCTCAACCCCGAGCCCTTCCCGGATACTTCAGTACAGATGCTGACTCCCCCCTTCAGCCCCATAACAATTTCCTGGGCCTCTTTTGGGCACTCCCTTTACCCTTTAACAATAGCTAACATCTTGTTTGATCTTCACCACAGCCCTGGAGGGTAGATATTATCACTTCCTCCATGTTACAGAGGAGGGCACTGAGATGTTATTCAAGTGATTTATTTGCTCAGGATGGCTCAGGCAATGAGTGGTGGGGCCAGGATTTAAAACTAGGGCTTCTGGCCCCAGAACTCACGCTCTTCTCCACTCCACCATGTGGCCAGGCACACAGTGGCAGCCTGGCATTTGCTTGCTTCCTTCTGATCTGGAAGCTCCCAGAGGGCAGGGAGCAGACTGCTTTAGTTCTGTCTCCCGGCCAGCAATCCCCTGTTGGATGAATTTTATTTTATTATTTTTTGAGTCAGAGTCTCATTCTGTTGCCCAGGCTGCAGTGCAGTGTGGCACGCTCACAGCCACCACAGCCCAGGCCCGCTGGACTCAGGTGATCCTTCCGCCTTTGCTTTCCAAGTAGCTGAAACTATAGGCACTTGCCACCAAGCCTGGCTAATTTTTTGATTTATTGTAGAATCAAGAGCTCGCCAAGTTGCCCAGGCTGGTCTTGAACCCCTGGGCTCAGGCAATCCTCTTGCCTCCACTTCCCAAAGTGCTGGGATTACAGGAGTGAGCCACCACACCCGGTAGGTGAATGGAATTTTGAAAAAGTGAAACATGGCTAGGCACGGTGGCATGTGTAATCCCAGCCCTTTGGGAGACCGAGGCAGGAGGATTGCTTGAGCCCAGGAGTTCAAGACCAGCCTGAGGAACATTGCAAGATCTATAAAAATTAAAAATTAACCGGGCATGGTGGTACACACCTTAGTCCTAGCTACTCAGGAGGCTGAGGAAGAAGGATAACAGCCCAGGAATTTGAGGCTGCAGTGAGTAGTGATTATGCCACTGCACTCCTGCCTAGGCTACAGAGTGAGACCCTGACTAAAAAACAAACAAGCTTCCTCCCTAGAGCCAAGTTCTAAAGAAGTCCTGCTGCTGGAGGGGACCGTGGGGCACTTGGGACCCCCACACCCCTTGGGCCCCCCACCCCCGCCCGGAGTTCCCCTTCCAGGATTCTTGGCTGCTATTTCCAATGGCCTGGCCCAGGTGCCCTCCTACACCAGGAGTTATGGGAGTTTCACATTCCCTCGCCAGCTGCCTGGCTGCTGGGTTTCCAGGTTGGTTTTTGTTTAGCTCTTTCCTGCCAAGCTCTCCCCACTCAATTCTTTTTAAAGTGAGGTTTCTTTCCCCTGTCCTCACATCTCCTCCTTCCCGGCCTTAGGACCAGCTGCTGGCAGCATTCTCTTTTAGCTGTGGCTCCGCCCTGATCCCAAGAAGGAAGACTCCTTGAAGCCCCCTACCCTGACCAACCTGACCACTTTCTGCTGCCTGTCCCAGCTGTGCTTGTTCCTCTGAACATGTCCAGCTCATTCATTCATTAGCTTTGTGATCCAAAGATCATGGCTAATATGTCGGGTGTGTGTATTGCATAGCTGACCCTGTGCTAAGAGCTTTATGTGCAAGCCTTCATTTATCCGTCATTGCAACTTTGGGGGTGAATACCATCTTTACAGATGAAGACACCGAGGCTTAAAAATCTTTTTTAAAACTTTTTGCCGGGCACGGTGGCTCATGCCTATAATCCTAGCACTTTGGAAGACCGAGGTGAGAGGAATGCCTGAGTCCACGGCACGGGTTCGAGACCAATCTGGGCAACTTGGCGAGACCTCATCTCTACAAAAAAAAAAAAAATTAGCCGGGTGTGGTGGTGCATGCCTGTAGTTCCAGCTACTTGGAAGGCTGAGGCGGAAGGATCGCCTGAGCCCAGCAGGTCGAGGTTGCGCTGGTCATGAATGTGCCACTGCACTCCAGCCTGGGAGACAGAACGAGACTCCAACTAAAAAAAAAAAAAAAAAAAGATTTTTTTTTTTTTTTGTGGAGATGAGGTCTCACTCTGTCACCCAGGCTGGTCTTGAACTCCTGGATTTAAGTGATGCGCCCGTTTCAGCCTCCCAAAGTGTTGGGATTTCAGGCGTGAGCCACCACACCTGGTCTGGGACACCAAGACCTTGAGAGATTAAGTAATTTGCCCAGATCCCACACTTAAGTGCAACACACATGTCAGAGCTCAGACTCTTAATGCCACTCTGATGACAAAGCATCTCAAACACCCTTGGAGCTGAGTTCCCAGTCTGTCTCCTCCACCACCTGGAAAGGCCCCAGGGGCACCTTTTGCCTACATCAGATAGGTGACCCGTTTGGCCAGATGGCTCCAGGGTCACTCAGACCCTCTGAGATTGGAACCTTGCCTCGGCCCATCCCAGCTCCAGGCCTCACCGGCAGCTGCTCTCCCTGTTTCCAGAGCTTTGTTTTCCGGGTATGACAAAGAGTTTGCTGTGGCAATCTGAGCAGGATGACTGGCACTGTAAAAGCCATCACGTGTGAGTGGCGAAGCTGCCAGGGCTGACAATAGAGTGCGGAGGCTGAAACTCCATGGCAGGAGACACACGGGAAACGTGCTCTTTTCAGGGCAGTGAGGCCTGCCACTGAGGAGGCGGCGTGTTAACAGGTGGCTTGTGCGGGGGAATTAACCTTGCATCCCAACACAGGCCGGGAGGACTGCCTGGGGTGGACTGGCATACGAGCACAGATGACCACACTTTAGCCAGTTTACCAAACCCTGGACTCTCTGGCTCTCGGGTTAGTTGCTCCAGGAGGCCTCAGTGTTCTTGGATCTTGTGCACTAATATAAAGTGGGAGCGGGGAGGGAGGCCTGGAGAAGATGGGAGGGGTGGAGAAGTAGCCTGAATTCTGAAGCCAAACAAACCTGTGTTCAGATGCCAGCTTTGACAGTTATCAGCTGCATGACCTTGGCCAAGTCATTCACTTCTCAGAACCTTACATTCTTCACCTGTAAAAATTCCCAGGCTGGGTGCAATGGCTAAAGCCTGTAATCCCAGCACTTTGGGAGGCCGAAGTGAGAGGATTGCCTGAGCTCAGGGGTTTGAGACCAGCCCGGGCAACTTGGTGAGACTTCATCTCTACAATAAATCAAAAAATAAGCCAGGCATGGTAGCAGGTGCCTATAATTCCATCTTACTTGGAAGGCTGAGGCAGAAAGATCGCCTGAGCCCAGCAAGCCGAGGTTGTGGTGGCTGTGAGTATACCACTGTGCTCCAGCCTGGGCAAAAAAATGAGACTCCAACTCAAAAAAATTCCCACCCCTTAGGACTGTTTCAATGCCGGGCACATGATAACTGGTCAAAAATGGGAGAATGCCAGATTTCAAGTCCCTGGACTTAGGAACTGTTTCTTGTTTGAGCTCCATTGTTAGTATGGTGCCATGCACATCGGGGACACCTGTGAATATTTGCTATGAATACATGATTTTTGGGGTCCCCTAAAAGTCAGCTTTGGCTGGGCAAGGTGACTCATGCCTATAATCCCAGCACTTTGGGAGGCTGAGGTGGGAGCATTGTTTGAACTCAGGTGTTTGAGGCCAGTCTGGGGAACATAGTGAAACTTTGTCTCAACAAAAAATAAAACAAAAATAAAAATAAATAAGCTGTGCATGGTGGCACATGCCTGTGGTCCCAGCTACTTGGGAGGCTGAGGTGGGAGGATCACCAGAGCCCAGGAGGTCGAGGTTGCCGTGAGCCATGATCATGTCACTGCACTCCAGCCTGGGTGGCAGAGTGAGACCCCGACTTGAACAAGAAAAAAAAAAAGTCAGTTTTGTCTCCCATTTTTCTGAGTGACTACTTCAACTTGTTCCTTTTTCTCCCCAGTTCAGCTCCCATGCTAACCCCCTCTGCATTGTCCTACCCTCTTGCCTCACAGTTACTGGGGAACATCCTCCCTTTCCTGTCTCCCCACATCCTGTACCCACAGAATGCCCTCCCTTTCTGTCCAGGCCTCTCGGGTCCAAGATGGGCCTCTCCACCTGCGCCCGGGTCCCATTCTCACCTCCCTCATCCTTCATCCCCCTGGTGGCCTCCTAGTCTTCCCGCTCTGGTCTCTTTGTCTTCTAGAAGTAACCATGGTCAATACTCTTCCATCTGAAAAACAGCCACAAACCACTCTTTTTTTTCTTTCTTTTGTTGAGTCAGGATCTCACTCTGTTGTCAGGCTGGAGTGGAGGGGCACCATCATGGCTCACCACAGCCTCAACCTCCTGGGCTCAGGTGATCCTTCTGCCTCAGCCTCCCGAGTTGCTGGGACTATAGGTGCATGCCACCACGCGTGACTAACTTTTTGATTTTTTTTCCCGTAGAGATGAAGTCTCACTATGTTACCCAGGCTGGTCTTGAACTCCTGGGCTCAAGTGATCCTCCCACCTCAGCTTCCCAAAGTGCTGGGATTACAGGCGTGAGCCACCACACCCGGCCTACCAAATCATTCTTGGTCCACATCTCTCCTCTAGATGCCACCCACTGTTCTTACCTACGAGCTCCCTGAAAGATTTCATCTTCCACAGCCTGGGTGTCCATCTCTTCTGTTCTCGCTTCCACCCAGATGACCTCACTTGCCCCAGCCCTCCCCCAGTGCGGCTCCTACCAGGGTCCCTGGTGTCTTCCTTGTTGTCAGAATGAGTGGACACTTGGCCTTCTTCTCATCTTCCCAGCCTCTCCTGTGGCATCTGACAACCCTCTGGGAAGCTCTCTCCTGTGTCGGTTTCCGGACACACACCTCTCCCACTTGCTGTCCCCTCCCTGCTGGTAACTCTCCAGCCTTCTCTTTCACCCCCTCCCTCCCTCTGAATGTCCGTCTTCCCTGGAGTTCTGCCCATTTCTGGCATCCCTTCATGCAGACTGAGACCAACACATCACCTGAATGCTGACAGTGTCCTAACCTCCAGCTGGGGTCTTTTTCTCTCAAGCCCTACACTTACGTGAATTCTAATCTTTATCTGCAAACCCACTCTTTCCCCTGGATTCTCTGACTCGGGGAATGGTCTCATCATCTACCCAGACCTCCAAGTCACACACCTAAATGTTATCGTAGTCTCTGCCCTGGCTCTGGCACCTCACGGCCCATTGGATGCCAGAGCCTGTTGATAATTCCTTCTAATGATGTCTGGAATCATCGCCTCCTCTCCACAGCTCCTGCAGAGAGCTGGAGGACAGGCAGATCTGATGATCTCACTCTCTGGCTGGAAAACACTCAGTGATTCTCTGTCACCTTCATGATAAAGTGTTACATCTTGCTGGGTATGGTGGCTCATGCCTGTAATCCCAGCACTTTGGGAGGCAGAGGCAAGAGAATTGTCTGAGTCCAGGGGTTTGAGACCAGCCTGGGCAACTTGCCGAGATCGTATCTCTACAATAAATAAAATTTAAAAAAAAAATTAGCTGGAGCTGGGCCCGGTTGCTCAGCCTGTAATCCCGCGCCTTTGGGAGGCTGAGGGGGAGTGGATTGCCTGAGTCCGCGTGTTCGAGACCCGCCTGGGCAGCGAGACCTCATCTCTACAATAAATCAAAAAATCAGCTGGGCGTGGTAGCGCACGCCTGTAATTCCGTCTACTTGGAAGGCTGAGGCGGAAGGATCGCCGGAGCCCAGCAGGTGGAGGCTGCGGTGGCTGGAAGCGGCCACTGCACTCCAGTCTGGGTGACAGAGTGAGACTCCAACTCAAAAAAAAAAAAGAAAAAAAATTAGCTGGGTGTGGTGGTGTGAGTGTGTGGTTCCAGCTACTTAGAAGGCTGAGGCAGAAGGATCACCTGAGCCCCAGCAGGTCGAGGTTGTGGTGGCCATGAGTGTGCCACTGCACTCCGGGTTGGGTTACACAGTGAGACTCCTATTAAAAAAACAAAGAGGCTGGGCTCGGTGACTCAGCCTGTAATCCCAGCACTCTGGGAGGCCGAGGCGAGTGGATTGCCTGAGCTCGCAGGTTCGAGACCCACCTGGGCAACTTTGCGAGACCTTACCTCTACAATAAATCAAAAATTAGCGGGGCGTGGTAGCGCACTCCTGTAGTTCCAGCTACTCGGAAGGCTGGTCGAGGCTGCAGTGATCGGAAGCGTGGCACTGCACTCCAGTCTGGGCAACAGAGTGAGACTCCAACTCAAAACAAAACAAAACAAAAACAAAGAAATAAACAAAAACAAAGTGTTCCTTTTTGAGATCTCTGACGGGACCACGCTTTTCTCCAGAGCAAGGCTAGGCAAGCTGGTATGGAGGGTGTAAGATTTAAGGAGATTCTCTTTCCTGGGGTTGTCTGAGTGCCTCCTTGCGTTTTTTGCACCTTGGGAGCTTGCTAGCCTCACCCTGTTCTTGCTTTCTATAGCTCCAGGCTTTGTACCCACTCTAAACGTTCCGCCCCTTCTTTGTCTTACCAACTCCTCCCGTCCTTCAAGGCTCAATCCAAAGGCCACCTCCTCCTGGCTGACTTCTCTGATGCCCCATATCTGAATTATATGACACTCTTTGTGTCCCTTAATATACTGTCCACTCCTCCATCAATAGATCCGTTGGCTGGTAGACTCCCCAACTTTCACCCCCAGCCTGAGGAGCTTTGAAGGCAGCTTGTTGAATGACTAATAGAGGGAATGAATGATTCAATCAGGAAAGGAGGTGTGCTAAAAGTTACTGTGTTTTTGTTCTGTTTTGTTTGTGAAGTCAGTGTCACCCAGGCTGGAGTGCAGTGGCATGATCACGCTCACCGCAGCCTCAACCTCCTGGGCTCAGGTGATCCTTCCACTTTAGCCTCCCAAGTAGCTGGGACTACAGGCACACACCACGTCTGGCTGAATTTTTAATTTTTTTTGTAGAGATGAGGTTTCGCTATCCTATCCAGACTGGTCTCGAACTTCTGGGCTCAAGCAGTCCTCTTGCCTCGGCCTCCAAAGTGCTGGGATTACAAGTATGGGTCACTGTGCTCAGCCTTAAAAGTTATTGTTAAAAGTAACAATATTGCCTGAACCCATGGGTTCGAGACCCACCTGGGCACCTTGGCGAGACCTCATCTCTACAATAAATAAAGAATTAGCCGGGCGTGGTAGCACACACCTGTAGTTCCAGCTACTTGGAAGGCTGAGGCGGAAGGATCGCCGGAGCCCAGCAGGTCGAGGCTGCGGTGGCCGGGAGTGGCTACTGCACTCCAGTCTGGGCGACAGAGTGAGACTCCAACTCAAAAAAAAAAAAAAAAGTAGCAATAGCTTGGGATCCAGAGCCCAGTCTTTAATGGCCTTGCTATGAAGGCATGTGCTTTCCAACAGTTAAAACTGAAACCCATAGCCAGGCGTGGTGGCGCATGTATATGATTCCAGCTACTTGGAAGGCGGAAGGCTCACCTGAGCCCAGCTGGTCAGGGCTACGGTGGCCATGAGTGTGCCACTGCACTCCAGCCTGGGTGACAGAATGAGACTCCAACTCAAAAAAGCAAAAAACAAACAACCTCCCTCAAACTGAGGCCCAGCAACAGACAGTAAGGTCTCTGTCACTGGTGGTGGTTAAACTGAAGCTGCCAGGGGAAGGCACGTGGAAGCCAGTTCTGAGTTTTCATAATTCTTCCTGGTCTCATCCAGTTCTTCTTTTGGGAGGCAGCTGATATAGGCAGCATCCCACTACCACGCCCGCGCTTCCTTGTCTGACAGTATCATATCTGCATGATAAAGTTCAATGTCTTACCAAGGCATCCGTGACCCCTCTGCATCTGGCCCCTCTCACCAGCCAGACTTGACTCTTAGCTTCCTCACCCTCTACCGACTGGATATTATGAACTACTATGGGTACAGTGGCTCACACCTGTAATCTCAGTACCTTGGGAGGCCGGGGCAGGAGGATTGCTTGAGACCAGGAGTTTGAGACCAGCCTGGACAACATAGACCTCATCTCTAAAAAAAATCCAAGCCAGGCTCGGTGGCTCAGCCTGTAATCCCAGCACTCTGGGAGGCTGAGGTGAGTGGATTGCCTGAGTCCGCGGGTTCGAGACCCACCTGGGCAACTTGGCAAGACCTCATCTCTACAATAAATCAAAAATCAGCCGGGCGTGGTAGCGCGCGCCTGTAGTTCCAGCTACTGGAAGACTGAGGTGGAAGGATCACCGGAGCCCAGCAGGTCGAGGCTGCGGTGGCTGGAACCGTGCAACTGCACTCCAGTCTGGGCGACACAGTGAGACTCCAACTCCAAAAAAAAAAAAAAAAAATCCCAAAATTAGTCAAGCACAGTGGGGCACGCCTGTAATTCCAGCTACTCAGGAGGCTGAGGCAGAAGGCTCGCCTGAGCCCAGGCAGTTGAGGTTGTGGTGAGTCATGATTGCAGTCCAGCCTGGGCACTGTAGAACGAGACCCCAACTCAAAAAAAAAAAGAACTATTTGCATTTTCTTGCCATCTCTCTGCTTTCTCCCATCTTGGAGTCTCTGGCCCAGGCTCCTGCTTCTTTCTGGAATGCTCCTCTCTTCTTTCCTGCCTGTTTCCAACTCCCTTTCCTGCCACCTCCCCCAGGAAGTGCTTGCTGCTTCAGCCTGGGTGAGGTCCTAGCCTCTGCGTCACCATAATCTCCCTACTCGGCCCTTAGCACATTGCATTGATCTTGCCTCCAAGCATATGGCTGATATTTCTCGGGGCTCAGTATGTGCTGGGCCCTGATGTAGTATCTAAGCATTTTGTGTGACTTGCCTCCTTGAACTCCACAATGTTCTCATTTTATAAATGGAGAGATGGAGTCTTTGGGAGATTCGGGTTAATGTCTTACTTCCCTATGCTGCAGAAACTTACTATCCACCTGTTCGTTATTAACAATAACTTTAAGGCTGAGCATGGTGACCCATACTTGTAATCCCAGCACTTTGGAGGCCGAGGCGAGAGGACTGCTTGAGTCCAGAAGTTCGAGACCAGTCTGGACAGGATAGTGAAACCTCGCCTCTACAAAAAAAATAAAAAAATCAGCCGGACGATGGCGTGTGCCTGTAGTCCCAGCTACAAATGACACTCATTTATTATCTCAGTTTCTGTGGCTCAGAGTGTGGGCACGGCCTGACTGCATCTCCTGTTCTGGGTGTCCCAAGGCTGCAGCCCAGGTGCTGTCTGGGCTGTGCTCTCTTCTGGAGCTTGGGTCTTCCAAGCTTGTTTAGGTTGTTGGCAGAATGAGGATTCTAGTTTCTATGGCACTGGGCCCTCAGCTTCTAGAAACCGCCCACTCCTCAGAGCATGGCTGTCTGCCTAATGGCTGGTAGAGGTTGCTTCTCTGTTCAGGAAGGGCTCGGTTCCTCCGTGTGTGGCTTTCACCTGATTAAGCCAGGCCCACCCAGGTTTATCTTCCTTTTTATTTTATTAGATTGGAAGATATAGTTTATTTGGAAAGTAAATTAGAGAGAGAGAGAGAGAGAGAGAGAGAGAGAGAGAGAGAGAGAGAGGATTCACCTCCCCAAGGCAGGGAAGGGGGTCAAACCTCCATCTTCCTTTTTATTTTTTGAGTAAGGGTCTCATTCTGTTGTCCAGGCTGGAGTGCAGTGGCATGATCATAGCTCACGATAGCCTTGACCTCGTGGGCTCAGGTGATTCTTCTACTTCAGCCTCCTGAGTAGCTGGGACTACAGGTGCACGTCACCACACCTGGCTATTTATTTTGTATCTTTCTAGAGACGAGGCCTCACTATGTTGCTTAGGCTGGACTGGAACTCCTGGTCTCAAGCAATCCTCCCACTTTGGCCTCCCAAAGTGATAGAATTACTGTGCCTGGCTGCCTCTCTACTTTCATACCCAGAAATAGTAGGTGCTTGGAACGGCATTGGGTTGGAAGAATTGCAGCAGAATTCTTTGGCTGACTGGTTTGAATTCTGCACCTGGCTGGAAGAAGGGAGCCCAGTAGAAATGCCTTCCTGCCCCCTGTGCCTCCCCACCCCAGACAGAATGTGAAAGAAACTCCGTCTCCTCACTCTCTCCCAACTCCTGCCACCCTCTCCCTCCCCATGAAGAAAAGCACAAAGTCAGAAATTGATGCTGCATCTTTTTTTTTTTTGAATTTTGCTTTCTTAAAGCATGTGCTGAGCAATCGGAGGGAGCAGTTTGGCGATTAAAAAGGCCCAGTGGCCTGGGCAGCGGCAGAGGGCGGCCAGGCAAGGGTGGGAAGAGTCCCTCTTTCCCGGGCCAGGGGTCAGCAAAGCCCGCACTAACTTCATAAAATATAAAACAGGGGAGGGCGAAGGGAGGAGGGAGATTTGTAAAATACAATATCTTAGGGGGGTGGCAATAATAAAAAATAAGGTTCATTATTTACAAACAATTTCTGTTCTTGGTCTCTGTACAGTGGGAGCGGGGGGAGGGAGGGGTGTCCGAGTGAGGGGTGTTGACGTGTCTGTGTGTGGGCGGGTGTGGGCGCAGGAGGCAGTGGTCGTGTTGGTCATATGAGAGAGGAGGAGGGTAGCCAGTGAGTGGTTCATCTGAGAAGGACGGATGGTCGTGGGAAGGAGAAGGGGAACAGAGGGGTCGGCCCAAGGGAGCAGTCCAAATGTCAGGAAGGAGGAGAGGCCCCGGCCAAGGCAGGACGGGCAAAGAAAGCCTGGGAAGTGGAACCCTTTCTCCTGGAATGGGAAGCTCCAGGGGGCAGGGACAAGAGCCGGATCCGGGTCAGTGAGCAAGACAGCTCCTCTTCTGGGTGCCGGGGGTTACGTCCTGTGTCCTGGGTCCTGGCACGGCCTAGGAGACTTTGATGGTGGTGTTGGGACCCAGATCCCTGGAGAGGGAAGAGAAGTCGGGGTGACTTGGTCCAGTAGGGACCCGCTTGCCCTTCTGCAAGCTGAATGTGGACATGGGAACATTGGGACTTTGGGAGACTGCAGTGGATGTGGGGACCCGGGGAGGGCAGGTGAGCCTGGGGCCCCAGGAGGGGAAGGGGCCACCCACTCACCTGTCCTGGAACCACTCCTTGGGGTGGGAGAAGTCGGGGCTGGTGCCGTTTCCACCAACGCCTTCAGGCCAGGCCTCGCTCAGGTACTTGGTGGTCTCGTGGGTGCTGTCCAGGTGGTCATGCTGCTGGCGGTCCTGGGGCCGCTGCTCCGCTGGCCCCCCGGGCTTGATCTCCCAGCCATCCGGGGACTCCATGGGCAGCAGGGCGCTGCGGCCATCTTCCCACGAGCCTGCCCCCTCGTCATAGAACAGGAGGCTTCGAGAAGGCACTGCAGAGAGGGAGTACAGGATGAAACATGGGGGCCCAAGGGGTGCCCCACTCCCCCACCAGCACTCATGGCCCGGTAGTTAAGGACAGAGACCCTGGAGGCTTACAGACCTGGATCTGAGCCCCCGCTCTGACACTTCCTAGCTGTGTGACCTTAGGGAAGTTACACGCTTTGCTTTAATCTTTCTGAGCTTCAGTTTGCTCATCTGTAAAATGGGGATCCTTGGTACCAACCTCATGCAGATGTGAGGTTCACATGAGGTGATGCCAGGGGAGAGACTGAAAATATTTAGTAAGTACTCAGAAAAATTAGTTCCTTTAAGCAGAAGGGACTGGGTTTGGGCACCTGAGAGCTAACGTCTAACCTGCCCCACTTACTTTCTGTGAGATCTGGAATAAGTCTCTTCCCCCATTCTTTCTTTTTTCCCCCGTTTGGTAGAGATGGGGTCTTGCTATGTTGTCCAGGCTGTTGTTAAACTCCTGGCCTCAAGTGATCCTCCTGCCTTGGACTCCCCAAGTGCTGGGATTACAGGCATGAGCCACCGGGCCTGGCTAGTCTCTTCCCCATTCTAGGCTCTAGTCTGCCCTTGAGGGAATGAGGGGAAAGACGACACATGTTTGTTGGACACTACCATGTGCCAGGCATCACACAAAGCCCTAAACCTGTGTTTGAACCTATGTCAGATCTTTAAAATCTTACAGAAACTCTTGAGAATGAGCTTGCTTCCTTCCTTCCTTCCTTCCTTCCTCTCTTTTTTTTTGGAGTCGGGGTCTCCCTGGAGTACAGTGGCATGATCACAGTCCACCACAGCCTTGACCTCCTGGGCTCAGGCAATCCTTCCACCTCAGCCTCCTGAGTAACTGGGACTACAGGTGCACGCCACCACACCCAGTTAGTTTTTCTTGACTTTTAGTGAAGATGCGGTCTTGCCATGTTGCCCAGGCTGGTCTCGAACTCCTGGCCTCAAGCAATCCTCCTGCCCTCGGCCTCCCAAAGTGCTGGGATTACAGGCACGGGCCATTTGGTCCCATTTCCAAGAGCAGGTAACTGAGGTTCCAGGAGCTCGGGTAAGTTGTCCCATGCTAGCCCTCATGGATGGTAGCAAGCAAACCCGGGTCTGCCTGGCTCCAGGATATGCCCCCTTCCTCCCAGCTCTCACAGCCACGACCTTGTAGTCTGTGTGAAAGACAGCCCCTGAGTTGTGCAATGCACCAGCTGGGTCCTGCAGCCTTCCCAAAGCCAGGTGCCTTCTCAGATCCTGGGCCTGAAACCCGCTGCGGTCCCTGCGAGGGGTTCCTGCGCTCCTGGCCTCCTCTCGCTCCATGGCCTCGCCCCCACCTCCCACTCCCTTCTCTCCACTGACTTCTCTAGTCTTGCAAGAACAGCCGGGACTCTCACCCCCTTAAGACGTCTGTCTCAGGACGCCCGTCCAGGAGTGGCTTTTGCTCGCCCGCCTCCGCTTCCTCTTCCCTGACCCTCCCCATGATGGCTGCCCCCCCTCAAGGCCCAGAGTCTGTCTTGCTCATCCTCCCTGCCACATCCCTCCTTCTTGAAATTCACTCCCCTCTCCCTGACCTCCCATCTGTTTCCTCTTCCTCCCGCTGCCCTGCTGGACACGTGGTTCTGGGTAAGTGACGGAGGCAGCCAGGAAGGTCGTCCTCTGTGGACCCACCGGAGGGATCCTCTGTCTCTGAAATCCACACTGCTCTTTGCCAGCCCTATCCCACCTCTCGCCTTGCAGCCAGGTGGGGTATTTCCTCTGTCCTCGCACGGGCTCTTCCAGAAGGGGGTGAGTGTGTCATTTAGGGAGGTCCAGGCACTGTGCTGAGCAGCACGTGTGCAATTTCATTTAGTCTTCACAACAACCACAGTTCAGTCATTGAAGAGGGGCAACTCTCATTTTGTAGGTGAAGAAATGAGAGCTTAAGACACACACCAGGGCCCAGAACAGAGCTCATGCCTGTAATCCAGTGCTTTGGGAGGCCGAGGCAGGAGGATCACTTGAGACCAAGTTTGAGACCAGCCTGGGTCATATAGTGAGACTCTGTCTCTACATAAAGATTTTTATTTATTTATCTATTTATTGACTTAGAGTTAGGTCCTTACTCTGTCACCACAGCCTAGACCTCCCTCTGCTCAGGAGATCCTTCCACCTTAACCTCCCAAGTAGCTGGGACTATAGGCGTGCACCACCACACCTCATGACCAGCTAATTCTTTGTTTTTGTTTTCTTTATTTATTTGAGTTGGAGTCTCACTCTGTCACCCAGACTGGAGTGCAGTGGCCACTCCCAGTCACCGCAGTCTCGACCTGCTGGGCTCCAGCGATCCTTCCGCCTCAGCCTTTCAAGTAGCTGGAACTATAGGCGCGCTACCACGCCCGGCTAAGTTTTTGATTTATTGTAGATATGAGGTCTCGCCAAGTTTCCCAGGTGGGTCTCGAACCCAGCTGTTTTTTTTCTTTTCTTTTCATTTTTTGAGTTAGAGTCTCACTCTGTTGTCCAGGCTGGAGTGCCGTGGCACACTCACAACCACTGCAGTGTCGACCTGCTGGGCTCCAGCGATCCTCCCGCCTCAGCCTTCCAAGTAGCTGGAACTACAGGTGCAGGCTACCATGCCCGGCTAATGATTTATTTATTGTAGAGATGAAGTCTCACCAAGTTGCCTGGGCTAATCTCAAACCCGCGGGCTCAGGCAATCCATTTGCCTTGGCCTCCCAAAGTGCTGGGATGTCAGACTGAGCCACTGAGCCCAGCTTTTTTTTTTTGAGTTGGAGTCTCACTCTGTCGCCCAGACTGGAGTGCAGTGGCCGCTTCCGGCCACCGCAGCCTTGACCTGCTGGGCTCCGGCGATCCTTCCGCCTCAGCCTTCCAAGTAGCCGGAATTACAGGCATACGCTACCATGCCCAGCTGATTTTTTGATTTATTGTAGAGATGAGGTCTCGCTGCCCAGGCGGGTCTCGAACCCGTGGGCTCAGGCAATCCACTCACCTCAGCCTCCCAAAGGCACAGGATTACAGGCTGAGCCACCGAGCCCGGCTGCCTTTTTTTTTTTTTTTTGAGACTGGTCTCTCTCTGTCACCCCAAGCTGGAGGGCAATAGCATGATCATGGCTCACTGTAGCCTCAACCTCCTGGGCTCAAATGATCCCCCACCTCTGCCCCCTTGTAGCTAGAACAAAAGGCACGTGCCACCATGCCTGGCTAATTTTTAAATTTATTGTAACGATGAGGTCTCACTATGTTTCCCAGGTTGGTCCCTAACTTCTGGGCTCAAGTGAGTCTCTTGTCTTGTCTTCCCAAAGTATTGGAATTACAGGTGTGAGCCACCATGACTGGTCCAGGCTGGTAGATTTTTACATTTCTTGAATAACTGGATGTGGTGTTATGCACCTGTAGTCCCAGCTACTTGGTAGACTGAGGCAGGAGGATTGCTTGAGCCCAGGAGTTGGAGGTTGCAGTGGACTATGATCACACCACTGCACTCTAGCCTGGGTGACAGAGTGAGACACTGTCTCAAAAAAAAAAAAAAAGAAAAAAGAAAAGGAAAACGCATGCCCAGGTGGCAGGTAGCAATGCCAGTTATTTCTGTCCCTAAAGCTCTATTCTGGCAACTACCGTACTTTCCAATCCCTCATGGAAATGGCAAACATCTGAACCCATACCATAACTGCCCTTCCTCTGCCCATGGTAGACATTACCAATGGATCATGACACTCCTTCCTGTTGATTCTGAATGGTGCCTCAGAACCCTTCTTAACACAGTACTTATTGGAAATGACTCGAGCTGAAATTCACTTGCTAGCCACATCACGGGGACAGTGCTTAACAGATGCCCCATAACCACTGGCATCATTATGCATGGGGACTAGGGCTGAAGCATTCCTGTTGCCCCCTAAGCCCACCTCCTGCAAGCCACTCCCGAAGCTCTCCAGGAGGCCGGCTGGGAATCAGGGGCCCTGTATCCCAGTCCCAATTCGATCACTACCGGTCAGTAAATCATCTTTGGGCCTCGGTTTCCCCATCTGGAAAATGAGGAGGTAGAATGAAATGATGTCCACCCCCAAACTTGGCTTCTGCCTTGTGTCTGGCTGGTCCTTCTGTGGGCCTGAGGTGGAGGGAACAGCACCTACCATGAGGCAGCTGCGGGACAGGAGGGCACTCACTCTGGCTGGCCGTGTAGGCACTGTCTGCAGCCATGGGGTCTTCTTTCACAGTCTGGGAGCCGGAGGAGAACTCAGGAAGGCAGGGCACAAGAGAGCCAAGCACCAGAACGAAGCACAAGGCTGCCACCTGGTAGCAGGGACACGGTGGCGTCAGAGCAGGGACAAGGAGGGACTCCAACCCTGACCACCCTCAATGCTTCTGCCCCAAGCCGACGGCTGCAAAGTCTCAGTGTTTTCCCAGGAAAGTAGGCCCTTGGGCCAGCCAACCTTTCCTACATGTAGGGCCTCCCACCCTCTCCGGAGAAGGTGGGCACAGTTCAGGCCACTCCAGTCCAGTGCAGGGGGACTGCTACAGGATGTGCTAAACACAAGAGGGAAGTGGCCAACGTGGTCGTCACCTGGAGTGGAAGAACTAGGAAAGGAACAATGGGGGAGGTGCAGGTGGGAGTTGGGGTTGGGGTGGGGGCGGGGGACATATCGCGGCATCACATCTTTAGCCGAATTCTAGAAAGACTGGCCAGCAGGAGGGACCGGAAACCAGGAAGCCCACACTATCCCCGGCCCACATCCTGCGTGCAGAGGCCAGTCAGCGGCGACAGGTTGGACACTTCCAGAGAGGACAGAAGAGGAGATAGCAGAGGGCTAGCCACACCCTGGGTGTCCTTCCAGGTTTCCAGGGATTTCCTGAGCCTTTTCACTGCTGTCCATTCCAGAAAGAACCATGTCCCTTCTTCCCTGGGTCCCAAGCACTTCGCTTCACAGGGCCTGCAGAAGCCACCTCCTCCAGGGACCTCCCTGCCGTCCCCTGGCTGGCTTCACTGGCATCACCGCCACATCCACCGTGTGTTCGCTGGTCAGGGAGGGCTCCGTGGGCTCGGGGAAAGAGGCGGGGGTCTACCTGGGCCAGCCCGCCAGGCACCAGGATGTTTTACCCTGGTGACGTCACCCACAATATTGCCAATCCCTCAGAGTTCAGCCCCCCCCCCAAAAAAAGTCAGCCTAGGGAAGGCTGGTCCTTCTGTGGGTCTGAGGTGGAGGGAACAGCACCTACCATGAGGCAGGTCCCAGTCTGGGTGGCGGCCATCTTGTAAGGTCTGGAGATCTTGCTGGTGACCAGGGTCTGGAGTTTCTGCAGCTGCTGGAGCAGGGTCCTGGGGTGGGGGGGCACAGTGGTCACCCAGCAGGCTCTAACTCGGCAGGCGTCTCTGCCTCCTGGAGCTCCCCTAGGGCGGAGTCTCCAGACTTGGCCTCCACGCCAGGTGCCCATTTCGGTCAGGATAGGAAAGGTCACCTCCTGCTCGGCTTCTCTGCGGAGTGGCTCGGCACCTGGGGACTGCCTTCCAGTGGCTAGCTGGGTCACCCTGTGGCTCAGGGGTGCCCTATGATGCTCTTGGCCAAGGTGGAGGGAAAGCCTGTCCCCCACTTGGGCTGAGGGCAGCCTTCTTTGTTTTGTTTTTTGAGTCAGGGTCTAACTCAGTCACCCAGGCTATAGTGTAGTGGCACAATCACCTTGACCTCCTGGGTTCAGGCAGTCCTCCCGCCTCAGCCTCCCAAGTACCTGGGACTACAGGTGCACACCACCACACCTGGCTAATTTGTAAAGACGAGGTCTCGTTATTTTGCCCAACCTTCTTTTTATTATCTTACCCCAGGCACGGATACATTGACCTGCCCTCCTGGACACCCTGCAACACCTTGAACTGATAAGAAGGAACTTTGGAGAAAACCAAACACCGTGTGTTCTCACTTATGAGCAGGAGCTTATAAACTTACATCACGTATAAACTAAGGGTGTGCAAAGACGTAGAGAATGTATATGGACCCTGGAGACTCAGAAGGGAGAGGGAGGGAAGGGATAGAGGGACAAAAATCACCTGTTGGTGGGGGTGGCAGCTACACTTAAAGCCCAGACCCCAAACTATTTGTATCCCCCAAAGTTATTTTTTTTTGAGTCAGTCTCACTCTGTCGCCCAGATTGGAGTGCCGTGGCATGCTCCCGGCCACTGCAGCCTCGACCTGCTGGGCTCCAGCGATCCTTCCGCCTCAGTCTTCCAAGTAGCTGGAACTACAGGCGCGTGCGACCACGCCGGCTAGTTTTTAAAAATTTATTGTTGAGACCAGGTCTCACAAAGTTGCCCGGGTTGGTCTCGAACCCGCGGGCTCAGGCAATCCACTCGCCTTGGCCTCCCAAAGTGCTGGGATGACAGCTTGAGCCACCGAGCCCGGCCCCCAAAGCTATTGAAATGAAAAAAAGGTGGACCTGTCTGGGCCCAGTGCCTGGAACGTAGTGAGAGTACTTAGCACATGGTGGCTGTTGTTTTTGCTAATTTTACGGCTGTTTTTGCTTTTATCACAGCGCTTCATTTATTTGCAAATTTCCACGCCAGTCTCCTTCGCTAACCGTGGACTCCCTGAGGGTGAGGACTGAGTCCTGCCCAGAGTGGGATCTTCTGGTGCGCAGAAAAGGGGTTCAGCGCACGCTCTGGGGACAACCGCCCCTCCACGAGCCCCCCGGCGGGAGTCGCAGTTCCTAGAATGAACAGCAGGTGGCGGAAGAGCTCCAAGGGCCGGGCCCTGTTTGGAAGCAGAAAGGAATCCCAGCCAGAGGTAGAGGGGAGACGGGGAAGGGGCGGCGAGGGAGGAGGCCAAGCAGCGAGCAGAAGAGTGGCTGGATCCCGCTGGAGAAGCTGGGGGGGAAGAAAGAAGGAAAAAAGGAAAAAGTCTTGGGTTGAGCACCTGCTACATACCAGGTGTGTGTCTAGATTATTGTAACTAATCGCAGCAAATAATTACTAAAGACACACCAGGGACTCATGGTTGGATATTCTCAAGAATTCAGAATAGGCCAGGCACGGTGGCTCACGCCTACAATCCCAGCACTTTGGGAAGCCGAGGTGAGAGGATTGCCTAAGCCTGTGGGTTCGAGGCCAGCCTGGGCAACTTGGTGAGATCTCATCTCTACAATAAAAATAAAATTATCTGGGAGTGGTGGCAAATGCCTGTAGTTCCAACCACTTGAAAGGCTGAGGCGGAAGGATCGCCAGAGCCCAGCAGGTCGAGGCTGCAGTGGCTGTGAGCGTGACACTGCACTCCAGCTTGGGCAACAGAGTGAAACTCCAGCTCAAAAAAAAAAAAAAAAAGAATTCAGAATAAAAATAGGGCCACAGCCTCAACCTCCTGGGCTCAGGTGATCCTTCTACCTCATTCTTCCAAGTAGCTGGGACTACAGGCGCATGCCACCACACCTGGCTAACTTTAAAAAATTTTTTTGTAGAGATGAGGTCTCGCTATGTTACCCAGGCTGGTCTCAAATTCCCTAAGCTTAGCTGTCTCTCCCAGTGGCTCATGTCTGAAAATCCAGTACTTTGGGAGGTGGAGGCGGGAGGATCACTTGAGCCCAGGAATTTGAGACTGGCCTGGGTAACATAGCGAGACCTCATCTCTACAAATTATTATTATTATTATTATTTTGAGTTGGAGTCTCACTCTGTCGCCCAGACTGGAGTGCAGTGGCCGCTCCCGGCCACCGCAGCCTCGACCTGCTGGGCTCCGGCGATCCTTCCGCCTCAGCCTTCCCAGTAGCTGGAATTACAGGCATGCGCTACCACGCCCGGCTAAACAAATTTTTTTTTAAAAGTTAGCCAGGTGTGGTGGCATGTGCCTGTAGTCCCAGCTACTTGGAAGAATGAGGTAGAAGGATTGCCTGAGCCCGGGAGGTTGAGGCTGTGGTGAGCTGTGATCTGTGATCATGGCACTGCACTCCAGCCTGGGTGTCAGAGTGAGACTCTGACTCAAAAATAAATACATAAAAACCAGAATAAGCCGGGCTCGGTGGCTCAGCCTGTAATCCCGCGCCTTTGGGAGGCTGAGGTGAGTGGATTGCCTGAGCCCGCGGGTTCGAGACCCGCCTGGGCAGCGAGACCTCATCTCTACAATAAATCAAAAAAATCAGCTGGGCGTGGTAGCGCATGCCTGTAATTCCAGCTACTGGGAAGGCTGAGGCGGAAGGATCGCCGGAGCCCAGCAGGTCGAGGCTGCGGTGGCCAGGAGCGGCCACTGCACTCCAGTCTGGGCGACAGAGTGAGACTCCAACTCAAAAAAAAAAAAAAAAAAAAAACCAGAATAAAAATAATGAAAGAAGAAAAAACGCTAACATGGATTGTGTTTTCTTAAATGCCAAGTGCCAGGTTGGGCCCTTCACTTGTACAATCTCATGAAATCCTCAATCCTGTGAGATAATGCTTCCATCACCCCCATTTAAACAAAGACACGTGCGCCCAGAGTGATCTCACAATTTCCCCAGAGTCACAAAAACGGCAGGGCAAGGCAAGAACTCAGAGCTGTGACTCTGTGTGACCGCTGTAGGACAGGCACTGTGCTGATCTCTCCACTCTCATGTTTTCCAAACTTCACTGTGAATCACCAACGATCTCTTCAAAATGCAGTTTCTGGCTCAGTAAGTCTGGGGAGAGGGAGTCCTGAAATTCTGCATTTCTCATAAGCTCCCAGGTAACACTGATGTTACCTGTCTGGGAAGGACTCACACCTTTGGGTCTCAAACTGTAGGGTACATCCAAATCACTTGGAGGGCTCATTAAAACCCACAATTGGGAGGCTGGGCATGGTGGCTCAAGCCTGTAATCCCAGCACTTTGGGAGGCCAAGGTGAGAGGACTGCCTGAGCCCGTGGGTTCGAGACCAGCCTGGGCAACATGGTGAGACCTCATCTCTACAATATATATATTAAAAAAAAAAATTAGCTGGGTGTAGTATCATGTGCCTGTAGTTCCGGTTACTTGGAAAGCTGAGGCAGAAGGATCGCTGGAGCCCAGCAGATCGACGCTGGGGTGGCCATGAGCCTGCATGCCATTGCACTCCAGCCTGGGTGACGGTGTGAGACTCCAACTCAAAAAACAAAACAAAACAAAAAAACCCACATTGGGCCGGGAGCAGTGGCTCATGCCTGTAATCCCAGCACTTTGGGAGGCTTAGGTGAGAGGATTGCCTGAGTCCAGGGGTTTGAGACCAACCTGGGCAACACAGCGAGACCTCATTTCTACAATAAATAAAAAAATTAGCCGAGCATGGTGGCACATGCGTATAGTCCCAGCTACTCAGGAGGCTGAGTCAGAAGGATCGCCTGAGCCCAGCAGGTCAAGGCTGTGGTGGTGGTGAGCATGCACTACAGCCTGAACGACAGAGTGAGACTTTGACTCAAAAAATGAAAAAAAAACACCAAAACCCAGATTGCTTGCCCTACTTTTGGCATTTCTGATTCAGCAGACCTGGCATGGGGCCCGAGAATAAGCATTTCTAGTAATGCCCAGGGTGTACTGATGCTGCTGGTGTAAGGACCACACTCTGGCAATTTCTGCTCTCTACAGTCTCATGTAAGCAGCTCACCAGCCTTGCCAATGTCTAGGGCCATGTGGAGGTGAGGAAAATGGGGGATGCAGGGAGGGGCAGAACAGAAGTGGCCCAGGGTCTGTTTCTGGGGTTCCTGTCTCCCTAAGCTTAGCTGTCTCTCCTCCCTCCTGCCTCCCGGGACTATGCAGAGCCAGGCAGGGGCTGCAGGAGTACAGGGGGCCAGGTGGGACACAGGCACACCACCCACCTGTTGGCATTCTCCAAGGTCTCCACCTTTTTCCATAGTTCATTGTTCTCGGATGTAAACGTCTCCACCCTGTGGAGGCCAGGCAGGCACAGACTCAGGGGCCGTTCCCAGACTCACCCCAGCGCCTCAGCCCAGCCCACCACCATTCCACTCCCTGGACCCCTGCCCCTGATGCCCCATGAGAGAGGACTAGGCGAGCCCGGGCCCCCCACCCCTCTCGGGACCCTTACTTCTTTTCTAGACACTCCACATACTCTTTCTTCTTACGGCGACTTTCCTGGGCCGAGATCTGGAGGGGGAGACCCGAACACAAGGGTTACCGCTGCCATGTATTCACTTCCTGGGGACTCCCAATTTCAAGGCTGGCATTCCCAGGGGAGCAGAGACACCCCCCCCCCGCCCAGCCTGCCAAGGAAGCTCTCAGAAGACCCAGGGATAGGACCAGGGCTGGGTTCAGACTTTACCTTGTTCTTGATTTTTCTCCGGACCCTCTTCAGGGCTTTCTCCTCAGCTTTGGTGAGGGGCAGTTTCGTGGGGATGGGGTAGCCCTCTGCGATCAGGGTACGCTTCTCCTCCTCTGTCAGGAGCAGTGGCCCCGATGTCCCCTGTAATTTCTGTAGGAAACAGGACATGGTAGTCAGGAACCAGACAGCCCTGGATTCAAACTGAAGCCCTGCCATGCACTCTCTGTATGACCTGGGCAAGGCACGCAACCCACTGAGCCTGTTTCCTCATCTGAAAAAGGGGCAGATCTGAGTTCAACCCAGTAACATATATCAGGCAGTGCTAGGATGGTTCTGGGAGCCCGTCCTACTAGGTACTCAGCACATCCTTTGGGAGGACACCCTGGATCCCACCCCTAAATCCACAGCCTTGAGCTCACTTGTCTGAGAGCCCCAGAGCCCACAATCTTGACTTGGGGAGGCTCCATGTCCATACCATGGCTCAGGGTCTGACTCGATGCTTCCTGGGCAATTCTGGACCTTCTGAGCACTGCTCCCCAAACGGTGCTCCTTGGAGGTAGCCTGGGTCACCCCCACAAGTCAGGAATGTCAGGTTCTAGTCCTGGCTTTGGCAGACTCCTCTGGCCTTGTCTGTCTGCCTCAGTTTCCTATTTACTATGAGGCAGAATTAAAAGATTCTCAGCCAGGTGTGGTGGCTCATGCCTATAATCCCAGCACTTTGGGAGGCCAAGGAGAGAGGATTGCCTGAGCTCATGGGTTTGAGATCAGTCTAGGCAACTTGGTGAGACCTCATCTCTACAATAAATCAAAAAATTATCCGGGTGTGGTGGCACATGCCTGTAGTTCCAGCTACTTGGAAGGTTGAGGTGGAAGGATTGCCTCAGCCCAGGAGGTTGAAGCTACAGTGGCCGTGAGTGTGCCGCTACACTCCAGCCTGGGTGACAGAGTGAGACTCCAACTCAAAAAAAGAAAAAAGAAAGAAAGAAAGAAAGAAAGAATGTCTTGCAGCTGGGCATGGTGGCCCAAGCCTGTAATTCCAACACTTTGGGAGGCCGAGGCGAGAGGGTTGCCTGAACCCAGGGATTTGAGACCAGTCTGGGCAATTTGGCAAGACCTCGTTTTTGAAAAAAAAAAAAAGAAGAAAGAAAGAAGAAGAAGAAAAAGATTCTCATTCCCATCTGCCAGACACCAATTTCTGTTGGGGGTGGGGACCGGGCTTGTGGTTCCCCAGACCCTCCCCGCTGATCACTATACAGGGGTGGATGGATTCAATTCCTGCCTCCAGGGTCAGCCCACCCCCAGCTCTTACGTGAGGGGCAGTGAGGAGAGGGGAGGTGGAGATGGCCGTGGAGGAGCGGGCCATGGGCCGGACAGGGCTGGAGGGGGGCAGAGAGCGGGGACTCTGGGAGCCATCGCTGTCGCTGCCGTGGCTGCTGGGGGGCGTCGGAGGCATCTGGACCATGTCCTCTGGGGAGAGGGGAAAGGGGAAACCAGGTTAGCAGGTTCGCTCTGCTGTGACATCATCAGTTCAGCTTAGCATGGGCTTGCACCAGCCCTGAAACTGTGGAAGGGACTGCCGGGCCCTTGACCTCAGCTGTACCCCCTGCAGCGTCAGAGCTGACATCCCAGAGGGCTGATTCTTGTGTGCTACCCCACCTCTGCCACCATGGAGACCCAGCTTCTTTAAACCTGGTCCTTGGCCTAGACATCAGAGATGCTGATTTCACAGGGCCCAGGGTCTTTAAGCCCCAGCTCAGCAACTGCAGAAGGTGACTGGGTCTCTGCCTTGAACCAGACTCATGGGCTCAGACTGGGCAAGTAGCATCCTCTCCCTCCGTCCCTTCCTTCCACCCCAAAATATTTAGCTATAACCACCCTAGGCTTTCTTTTTTGGTCTGTGACCCTCACTGCTTTGTAGAGTTTTCATTTCCAGTTTTAGAGTTACAGGACAGCAGGCATTAGGATTTCGGCATACCAGTAAGGAGCCCAGCCTCCTCCTCCATGCTGTTCCCTCTATGACCATGGCATCAGGAAGACAGACACTCTGTAGGTGTCTGGGGAAGGGGCCAGAGAGGCCGGGCAAAGGCAAGGACCAAGGGTGTAGGTGCAGGGAGAGCTCCCAGGACAGCACACGCTGCCCGGATAATGCCAGGTGCAAACACCTGAGCTCCACCACAGAGCACGAGGGCTGAGGCTGGAGGAAGAGCCCCCGTGCATCCTCCCTGTTCGAACAGGTGGCCTTCTGGAGGAGTCCTCCCTCCTTGACACTTATTTGCCTCTTATGAATGCCGCTCTGTAAAAAGCCCCTCCCCTGGACACACCTACCTTGGGAGTCAGACCTGTGGTGAGGTCCTGACTGTAGCGCCCCGCAAACTCTGTGACCTTAGTTGTGTTCACTTGACCTCTGTGAAATGACTCCCAGCTCAGAGCCAGGAGGATGCAATGAGCTAATGTGCATGAAACGCCTCGGGGGTTGAAGGGCACTGTGCGAGGCAGGTGTCTTAGGCTAGCCTCTTTCTACCTTGTGTGTGTCTTGTCTTCTCTCTGAGGCAGCTGAGCACCTTGAGGGTGAAACTTTGGTCTTATTCACATTTCTGAATCATGTGGTACTTAGCCCAGGGCCTGATACATAGAAGATGCCCGATCAACCGTTGGTGAATTGATGAGACAGGATCAGAAAGAGTCCATTTACTCTTTCTCCTCTGGCCAATTCCACGAAGCTTCCTCTGTGCCCTTCTCCCCTGTCTGGGGTGGGGATGTGCTCCCAAGGCTCCCTGGGGATCTACCATCTGCACACCTGTATGACTGCTGTGTTACAGGTGATTTGTCTGTGACCTTCATTACTCTGTGATTGACTCCGGTAGAGGGAAAGTCTTCTCTCTGCTTCCCCAGTGCCTGGGACTGGCAGATGTCACCCAGGGGACTCTGGATGGATGGATGGATGAACAGATGGATAGATGGATAATGGATGGATGGCTACATGGATGAATGAATAGATAGATGGACAAGTGGATGGATGGATGGATGGATGGACAGAATGAGTGGACAGGTGGGTGGGTAGATGGATGGATGGATGGATGGATGGATGGATGGATGGATGAATGGACGGACGGATGAATGGATAAATGAACTAATGAACAGATGGACCGACGGGTGGATGGATGGATGAATGGGTGGATGGACTGATGGATGAACGGCTGGATGGATGAATGGATAGATGGATGAACAGATGGATGGATAGATAGATGGACAGATGGATGAATGGGTGGATAGATGGGTGGACAGATGGACGGATGGGTGGATGGATGAATGAATGGATGGATGGGTGGATAGATGGACTGATGGATGAAAGAACGAATGGATGGATGAATGGATGGATGGATAGATGGATGGATGGACGAATGGATGGATGAATGAACAGATGGATGGGTGGATGAATAAATGAATGGATGGATGGATAAATGGACGAATGGACAAATGGATAGACGGGTGGATGGATGGATGAATGGGTGGATGAATGGATGGATGGATGGATAAATGGGCGAATGGATGGATGGTTGAATGGATGGAGATGGATGGATGAACAGATGGATGGATGGATAGATGGACGATGGATGGACGGGTGGATGGATGGGTGGATGAATGGATGGATGGATGGGCGGGTGGATGGATGGATGGATGGATGGATAGATGGATGGGTAGATGGATGGATGGATGGACAGATGGACGAATGGGTGGATGGATGATTGTATGGGTGGGTGATGGATGGCTACAGAAAAAGCTTCAGTTAGTGAGTAAATGGAAGGGGGATTAGCAAAGAGGGTAAGAGTTGACAGTGATAGCAGCAGCAGACTGGGCGAGAAGAGGACCGTAAGGAGATGAGGGAGCATTGATGGATGGAGAGAGGATAGGTCAGGGAGGGGAGGATATCTGGGGAGAAGCGGGGGTGTCAAGGGACAGGGTGGGTTGGGCCACGGAAGTCTGCCCAGTACTGGAAGGGAGAAGAGGCCCTCCCCTAGACACACTTACCTGGTGTCACTTTGAGGAACTGGTTCACCTCCTGGGGCTCTGCTTTGATCACTGGCAGCTGAGTCATCTCTCCTGGGGCCTGAGGAACCGACAGGTTCAGCTCCATCAGCTGCCCCTGGGACTGTCCCCACCATGCCACCCATCCACCTTCCTCTGTAAGGCTGGCGGTCTGCCTTGCATAGTTGGGCAAGTGGCTGGGCTCTGGGTTCTGGGCACAGCCTTGAAGGAGCAGAGATAAATTTTCATGCTTGGGGAAGCCAAGTCACGTTGAAGAGGTGAATGGCTCAGTACCATAGTTCAGACCTTATGCTCAGGGAGGGAGCACTGCCTGTGGTCTGCGAGGCTGGGGCCATTTTCCGGTAAAGAATGACCCTGCCCTGACTATGAAGGCCACACAGACCTTGGCATTCTGGTTGCCATGAGGGCCAGAGGCAAAGTCTGGCAAGTGGAGCTGTTCGATGCCTGCCAACAATAGTGCATAAGAAGGAGACATTAATTGCCGGGGACTCTGAGAAAACTTGTTGAGAAGCTGAAATCTGAAATGTTCCAGAAAGTTCCAGAAAGAATTCCAAGAACATGTGTGGCTTCCTATACATGCTTGATTACCAGCACACATGCAGGTGCTGTTCTCTGTGGGGAAGGCTGGATTTGGGGACCGTCTCTCCTCTGGGTTGGCAACAGTCATGATGATGTGGGTGGGACACAGAATCCCAAAGGTGGGCCGATGACTAAGACTCACAGAAGGTTCAGGTTGGCAGGGACCTTAGAGATTCCTTGGTCTACATCCCAGCTCAACCCTCGAGTGACAGACGAGGTGCAGGTTGGTGACGCACTGATGTGGGTCACGAGGCTTTCAAGTGGCAATGTCAACACCTGGTTCCTGTGTCTTCCAATAGGCATCGTGACCTCACTAGCATGGGCTTCAGGGTCTGAAAAGCTGAGTTTGGAAGTCAGTTCAGGTGATTCTTCCTTCCTTCCTTCCTTTCTTTCTTTCTTTTATTGGAGTCTCACTCTCTTTCTTTATTTCATCAGAGTCTTCCTTCCTTCCTTCCTTCCTTTCTCTCTCTCTCTTTCATTGGAGTCTCACTCTGTTGCCCAGGCTGTAGTGCAGTGGCATGCTCACGCTCACAGCTATCATAGCCTTGACCTGCTGGGCTCAGGTAATCCTTCCACCTCAGCCTTCCAAGTAGCTGGGACTACAACCACCGCACCGGGCTAATTTTTTGATTTATTGTAGAGACGAGATCTCTTCATGTTGCCCAGGCTGCTCTCAAACTCCTGGGCTCTGGCAATCCTCTCGCCTTGGCCTCCCAAAGTGCTAAGGTTACAGGCATGAGCCATCATGCCCAGGCAGTTCAGTTGTTTTTGACTGTGGGATTTGAGACAAATGGTTTAACTCCTCGAGCCTCAGTGTCCCCGCGCCCAGTCTCCGTGCCCACGGCTGATGCTGTCATGCCGTCCCTTCCTGCTCTGGCAAGGTCCGAGGAGTCTCTGAGCCAGTCTTGGAGATGATTCTAAAAGATTCTGCATATTTGCAGCCAACCCAGGTTCCAGGTGGGGCTACAAGCGGCCAACCCCTTTTTGCCTTTGGCCACGTACAGGTTGAGCATGTGAGCCTTGTGGCCAGCAGGGGGCAGCACCAACCAAACTCCCACTCCAGGGATTTTTTTTTTTTTTGAGTTGGAGTCTCACTCTGTCGCCCAGACTGGGGTGCAGTGGCCGCTCCCGGTCACCGCAGCCTCGACCTGCTGGGCTCCGGCGATCCTTCCGCCTCAGCCTTCCGAGTAGCTGGAATTACAGGCATGCGCTACCACGCCCGGCTGATTTTTTGATTTATTGTAGAGATGAGGTCTTGCTGCCCAGGCGGGTCTCGAACCCGCGGGCTCAGGCAATCCACTCACCTCAGCCTCCCAAAGGCGCGGGATTACAGGCTGAGCCACCGAGCCCGACTACTCCAGGGATTTTTAAGATGATGCCCGCGTTGTGGAATTTTAGGGCTGGATGTAACTTTGGGGTGGGAGAGGTTCACATGCCCATTTTACAGAGAAGGACGCTGAGGAAGAGAGAGGGAATGCAAAATGCCCAGCGCACAAATGAGACACCGAACTGGGATTCAGGCAGGGAAGCTCCCAGGAGGGGCCTCACCTTTCCAAAAATGCTGAAGGCTGTTCATGGGAGGAAGGGTTTGGCTTGAGAGTGTGGGTTAAAAATATTCATCTAGCCGGGCTCGGTGGCTCAGCCTGTAATCCCGCGCCTTTGGGAGGCTGAGGTGAGTGGACTGCCTGAGCCCGAGGGTTCGAGACCCGCCTGGGCAGCGAGACCTCATCTCTACAATAAATCAAAAAATCGGCCGGGTGTGGTAGCACGTGCCTGTAATTCCAGCTACTTGGAAGGCTGAGGCAGAAGGATCGCCGGAGCCCAGCTGGTCGAGGCTGCGGTGACCGGGAGCGGTCACTGCACTCCAGTCTGGGCGACAGAGTGAGACTCCAACTCAAAAGAAAAAAAAAAAAATTCATCTGATAGCCTGGCATGGTGGCTCACACCTGGAATCCCAGCACCTTGGGAGGCTGAGGGGGGAGGATTGCTTGAGGCTGTAGGTTGAGGTGAGCCATGATTGTGCCACTGCACTCCAGTCCGGGTGACAGAGAGAAACTCTGTCTCAAAAACAAATACCCCCCCAAATAAACCCTCAGAAAAATCTATCCCATAAATGTAAAGAGTTGAAATATGATGCAATTTTTGCATTTCCATTTCGGTCTTTTTTTTCTTTCAGACAACTCCATGTATTTCTAGAGTCTTGACTATGTGTGATTTTCATGAATTTCCCTCGCTCCTGTATGGTGTGAATTGTTTACAGACGTATCTCCTCTATTGTGTTACAAAGTCTATTTCACTCAGACCCCCAGCTGACTTGTGGGCACAAAATGTATTCCTTTTTTTCTCATTGTCTTTTATTTATTTATTTTTGAGTTAAACTCTCACTCTGTTGCCCAGGCTGGAGTGCCGTGGCACACTCATGGCCACCCCAGCGTCACCTGTTGAGCTCTGGCGATCCTCCTACCTCAGCCTTCCAGGTAGCCAGAACTACAGGTGTGCGCTAATTTCTTATTTATTGTAGAGATGAGGTCTCATCAAGTTGCCCGGCCTGGTCTCGAACCCGCCGGCTCAGGCAATCCACTTGCCTCGGCCTCCCAAAGCGCTGGGATTACAGGCTGAGCCACCGAGCCCGGCCCTCGTTGTCTTTTAAAGAATGTTTAGTTTTATAGATTTGGGGGTGCAAGTGCAGTTTTGTGACATGGAAGTATTGTGTAGTGCCAGAGATTAGGATTTTAGAGTATCCATCCCCCAAACAGTGAACACTGTACCCAACAGTTAATTTTTCAACCTCCCCCTTTCTTCTTTTTTAAAATCCCAAAGCTTCTAGAAAGTAGGCAGCCTGGGCTGTTTCCGTCCACCTCTGAGACTCTGGACTCCTAACACCCGCGTTGCCTGGCTCCCTGTAAGCTTTCGTCTGCACACAGTGAGGCCTCAGCTGACTCAGGGCACTGTGGCTTGTGCCCCTTGTATGGTGACGGGGCGGCCAGTGGGTCAGGCACAGGCCTCGACTGGCCGTTCCCACCCTCGGTTCTGAGGTTCATGTTGCTTCCTGCTTTGGCAAAGACTGAGGAGTCCCAGAGCCAGTCTTGGAGATGATTCTAAAAGATCCTGCATATTTGCAGCCAACCCAGGTCCCTGGTGGATTGGGGACACAGAGCCCAGGGGACATGGGGCTTTGGACTTCTCTTCCTGAAGACCCACCAGTCCTCTTCCCTCCCTCTGTCCCTGCCAACTGTCCCCAGGCTCACCTGGTGGGGGATAGGCAACCTGGATAGGGGGCTGAGGCCCAGCAGCGGGGTGGTGGCCATGGCGGCAGCGGCGGCCATGGCCGAGGAGGCCGCCAGAGGGTCAACGGGCAGCTCTGGACTCTGCTCCTGCTTCACCATGATGGAGCACAGCTTGTGTCCCAGCGCCCACGCTCCGTGCTCCACGTCTGGGGGAAAGAGCAGGACTCAGGCTCAAAGGACTCCCAGGGCAGAGGGCTCAGTCCCCTTCTGCCCCCTGGGAGCAGCTCTGGACTGAGGAGAGGCTCTGTGTACCAGGAGGCAGGCAGGAGAGGGGGGCGTGGGCTTGCGGGGTGAGAGGGTGGAGTGGGCTGGGGCCAGAAGAGGTGAGGACAGGGCAGTCTCTTCGGTCAGCAGCTTGCAGAGTGAGTTTGGACACCAGCCCGGGGCCCCTCTTGATTGGCTGTGTGACCTTAGGCAAGTTGCTTAACCTCTCTTAGCCTTGGTGTCGTCTTCTGTAAAATGGAGAAAGGAACAAGACATCCCTCATGGGATGTTTTGAGGATTAAATAGTGCAATGCACATAGGACACTTAACCCAGCGCCTGACCAGAAATAAATGTTCAGTAAATGGCAGCTAGTGTGAATGCGATGACTGTTATTCCATTCACATCTGCTGAGTCCTGTGCCTGGGACTGGTGATTTAGCACGGGTCCCACACCGTGTAGCACAGCTGTGATGCAAAGGGGCGTGAAAGACGAGTCAGGGAGGCCGGGCGTGGTGGTGGGGGCTCGGCTTGAAGGCTGGGCTCAGAGATGTGACTTTGCGCCACAGAGAGTGGGGGCCGCTGAGTTTTGAGCATGCTCGGATTTATAATTTTCAAAAAGATCACTCTGCCCTCGTGTGGGGACAGGACTGGCTGCAGGCAAGATGGAGGCAGGGAGTCCCGCAGGGGCTGAAATCAGCCAGGCCGGCGAAGGGGAGGCCTGAACAAAGGCAGCGGCAGTTGCGATGGGGAAGAGGGAGCTTACTGGGGCCAGATTTAAAAGCAGCCACAGGACCTGGTGATGGAAGGGTGTGTGTGTGTGTGTGTGTGTGTGTGTGTGTGTGTGTGTGTGTGTGTGTGTGTGTGTGTGTGTCATGGGGGGGGTCATGGAGGGGAGGGGGAGGAGGGGCAGGAGGGGAGGTTCGGGTTTCCTGAGGGTAGAGGCCCCCTCCGGGCCACCTAGTGGGCCTCGTGGCCTCACCTGGGCTACAGAACTGGCAGGCATCACCCCTTTTCCTGACGGGTGCCCACAGTCCTGCACCCCAAGTCAGCCTGGCTCGCAGTGCCAGCCAGAGTAAGACAGGGCTAGGGGGCGGCGGTCAGCATGGAGGGGAAGGACTGGAGGGGCTCTGGACTTTGGAGCCTGCTGTGGGTGGGGGGAGGGGTCGCTGAGGCCTGATCCCACCTCAGAGGCCAGGCCCTGCCCTGCTGGGAGCCTCAGCGCCCCCGCTTTGGGCCACAGGCTGCCCCTGGGCTCCAGGAACACCCACAATCTTCCCAAATTACAGGGCCAGGCCACCAGCCTCCGGGAAGCTGCCCCCTGCAAGGGGCCACAGACAAATTGCTTTAAAAATAGAGTTGGAAGCCGGGCTCAGTGGCTCAGCCTATAATCCTACGCCTTTGGGAGGCTGAGGTGAGTGGATTGCCTGAGCCCGCGGGTTCGAGACCCGCCTGGGCAGCGAGACCTCATCTCTACAATAAATCAAAAAATCAGCCGGGCGTGGTAGCGTGTGCCTGTAATTCCTACTGCTTGGAAGGCTGAGGCAGAAGGATCGCCGGAGCCCAGCAGGTCGAGGCTATGGTGGCCGGGACGGCCACTGCACTCCGGTCTGGGCGACAGAGTGAGACTCCAACTCAAAAAAATAAAAATAAAAAAATAGAGTTGGAGCCGGGCTTGGTGGCTCAGCCCATAATCCCGTGTTTGGGAGGCTGAGGCGAGTGGATTGCCTGAGCCCGCGGGTTCAAGACCCACCCGGGCAACTTGGCGAGACCTCATCTCTACAATAAATCAAAAAATCAGCCGGGCGTGGTAGCGCATGCCTGTAATTCCGGCTATTCGGAAGGCTGAGGCGGAAGGATCGCCGGAGCCCAGCAGGTTGAGGCTGCGGTGGCTGGGAGCGGCCACTGCACTCCAGTCTGGGCGACACAGTGAGACTCCGACTCAAAAAAAAAAAAAGAAAGAAAAAAAAAATAGAGTTGGGGTGGCCGGCCCAGCAGGAGCGGATGGAGAGAGTCTGCCATAGGAGGGGTCTACCCCACACCCCTGCCTTTCCCCAAGCTGGTGTGACTGGAGTCTTGGCTGAGGCCAGGGCATGGTGGGAGTTTGGGGCTTTGGCAGCCACAAACCCTGGAGTCATGGAAAACCCAGAAGGTGCCCCTGCCCTCATGGGGGTGGGGGAAGGTCCAGTGGGCTGTCTCTGCTCTTGGGGATCCTCAAGGATCCTCAGAAGCAGCTCACACGCCTTTAAAAAAATAAATTTGTTTTGAGTCGGGGGACTCACTCTGTACACTGAAGTACAAAGGCACGATCACAGCTCACTGCAGTCTCAGCCTCCTGGGATCAGGTGATCCTTACGCCTCAGCCTCCTAAGTAGCTAGGACTACAAGTCCACGCCGCCATGCCTGGCTCTTTTTTTTTTTTTTTTTTTGTAGAGATGAGGTCTTACTATGTTGCCCAGGCTGGTCTCAAACTCGTGGGCCCAAGCAATCCTCTTGCCTTGACCTCCTAAAGTGTTGGGATTACAGGCGTGAGCCACTGTGCCTGGCTCTAATTCTTCCAACTCTATGAGGCAGGCACTGCCGCTCTCCCCATTTAATAAGTGAGAAAATTAAGAAACTCATTCAAGACCATTGTCCTTTGGAAGGAGAAATAAAAATTCTGTTCACTGTTTTAGCTACTCCTAGTATTAACAGGACTATGATAATAAAATAGCCACTGATCACTGATATATATTATGTGTTGGGTGCTGAGCTTGGTACTTAATGTGTATATTTTAATTCTGATCAGAACTCTCAAGATACATATTATCTTCATTTTGTAATTGAGGAAGCAGAGGCACAGAGAGGTTAAGTAACTTGCCCAAGATCACCCAGCAGCTGGTGAAGGCACCGGGATGCACACTAAGGCCTGTGTGGTTTCCAGCCCAAGAGCCCTTGCCGCCCCTCAAGGCTGGCAATTGTGAAGGTATCAAGTGACTGAGAATCGGGGAGCTTGCTCTTCAGTGTCTGTTCTGCATTTTACTGGGTACAGGACCTGGGCAACTCCGCTTTTGTGATGTCTCCTTTTTCTTATCGAGCAAATGAAGATTATGATCAAAGTGATTTCTACCCCACCTGTCAGTTGTGAGGAATAAACGAAATAATTAGCATGAGGACAGTCTGCAGGCTGGAGAGTACCATAGACATGTTTGTTGCTACTCCCGTTTTCAGATGAAGATACAGAGGCCTGCAGAGGTTAAGAGAGTATCTGTGATCACCCAGCCAAAAATGATAGACCCGGGACCACCTGGTATTTGAGGAAATGCCCAAAGCGACCATTTCTAGGTGGGGCTCAGTGTGGACCTTGAATGCCGATACCTGGGGGGAAGGACTAGGGGTGCCCTTGGCTTTAAAGGGGGAGCTGGAGGAGAGGGGAGCTTTCAAGAACGCTGCCTGCAGGAATCTCTCCCAGGTAGCCTCTCAGAGGACATCACAGGATGAGCGGTCTTTGTAACTTGCCCATATTTATTATTTAACTGTTTCCTCTAAGTCAGTGGTTCTCAGACCCGAGTGTGCACCAGACTCACTTGGAAGGCTGGGTTCTACCCACAGATTTCTGATTCAGCAGGTCTGGGGTGGACCTGAGAATGGCATTTCTTTTTTCTTTTCTTTCTCTCATTTTTTAAATTAAAAAGTAGGTCAGGCTTAGTGACTCAAGCCTGTATAATCCCAGCACTTTGGGAGGCTGAGGCGAGAGGATTGCCTGAACCCAGGGGTTCGAGACCAACCTGGGCAACTTGGTGAGACCTTGTCTCTATAAAAAATCAAGAAAAATTAATTGGGCGTGGTGGTGCATGTCTGTAGCTCCGGCTAGAGTCTGTGGTGGCCGTGATGTCACTGCACTCCAACCTGGGCAACAGAGTGAGACTCCATCTCAAAATATGTATATTAACAGGCCTATGTGCACAATAAAAATAGCCACCAATTACTGATATGTATTATTTGCTGAGCGCTGAGCTGGGAACTTTATATATGTATAGTAGACATGGGGTCTCGTTGTGTGGCCCAGGTTGGTCTCGAACTCCTGGCCTCAGGTGATCCTCCTACCTTGGCCTCCCCAAATGCTGGGATTACAGGCATGAGCTACCACACCTGGCCGAAAATGGCATTTCTAACGAGTTCCCAGGTGATGTTGCTGGTCCAGGAGTCACACTTTGCGAACCACTGACCTAAGTAAGCAAAACCCCTTTTGAGACGTGCCCTCATGGGTTTGACTTGAAGGAGAACGAAAAGGCAGGGAGCAGCCCCTCCTGAGAGGGGCTTGTGGGTGGCTCCTCCCGGGCCACAGGTGTCCCCTCCGGTCGCTCCAGAACTTCCTCCCTCCTGGCCCTTCTGCCTCTTACCCTGGGTGGTGTCCTCCATCTTGATGGGCACGAGGGGACTCTGAGGTGCGGAATCACCGCTCAAGGAATAGCTGTGCTCGGCCTGGATGCCTGGTGTCGGGGAGTCCAGTTCCATGTCCAGTAGAGGGCTCTTCTCATCCAGCACGGGGTCATCAAAGAAACTGCTGAACAGGTCGTTGGAGAAGTCCTCCATGTTCTCTGCAAAGTGGTCCAGGTGCTCAGGAAAGGGCTAGGGAGGGAGGAGGGCAAGGGGAGAGGGAATTCAGCTTGGCCAGGGAAGGGGGTGCAGGTGTTGCCACCACCGTCTCCGAAACCCCCGTGACCGTCCCCACCACCACCGTCGTCACCACCCTCCCCACCAGCAGCATCATGTTGCTCCCTGCCATAACCACGTCATCCCGCCACCTCCACTGCCACCTCCCCATCGTTATCCGCAAGGGAGAGCTGCAGGTGGGGTCAAAGCCACCCAGAACCAGGCAACACAACCCCAGGCTCCCTGAGTCTGTTTCTCGAGTCACCCTCCTTCCTTCACAGTTTGATTTGATGACTAAGTAAAAGAATAGCTGCGTGTCTGTGCCAGCAAATTTGTATTTCAGAGGCAATAATAGTGACTTTTCTTTTCTTTTTTTTTGAGTCACTCTGTGGCCCAGGCTGGAGTACAGTGACACAGTCACAGCTCACTGCAGCCTCCACCTCCTGGGCTCCAGTGATCCTTCCACTTCAGCCTTCTGAGTAGCTGGGCCTACAGGTGCATGCTACCACGCCTGGCTAATATTTTGATTTTTTTGTAGAGACAAGGTCTTGCTATGTTGCACAGGCTGGTCTTGAACTCCTAGACTCAAGCAATCCTTCCACCTCAGCCTTCCAAAGTGCTGGGGTTACAGGAGTGAGCCGCCACACCCAGCCCATTAGTGACTTTTGTGTTATCTTGGGCTGGGTTGTGGGGAGAGCGTGATACAGGTGACAGGGCCTCCAGTCCCATAAGGCACAGTCCTTGTTTGTCCTCACACCTCCAGGGTCCCTCTCCTTTCCCAAGCCTTTCTTTATGCCCAGAGGTTAGGCTCTGGAGCCATCCTACTTAGGTTCGAATCCTGGCCTCAGTCCTTCTAGCTATGACTCAGTGCTGTTCAAATTGTGGGTAGTGATTCATTAATAGGTTGCGAAATCAATTTAGGGGGTCATGACCAGAATAAGTAAAAATAAAACAGAAAAAAATAGAGTAGAAAATATCAGCATGCACTGCACATAGTGAAGTTGAATACCTGGCAAGTTTTTCATCTTAGTTACGTGTATATGTGTGTGTGCATGCACAAGTGTGTACCTGGAAATGATGTCACGTATTTCTTAGAAATTAAAAATGAAAATCTTGGTCTCTCTGATCTTGGGGAAATTAATTAACCTCTCTGCTTCATTTCCTCTTTTGTATAATGGGGCTGATAATAGCTCCTACCTGCTAAGATCATTGTACAGATTCAACAAGTTGGTATACATAAGGCGCTTAGAACAGTCCCTGTCACATAGCGACTACCTAGCAAACATTATCACTTACCATTAATAAAGCACCCCAGGAAGTGACACATAATAGATACTTGTAAGTTACTTTTCTTTCTCTGAAGAATTATAAATGTGAAATGTTACCATTATTTATTTATTTATTTATTTGAGTCAAGGTCTCACTCTTGTCACCCAGACTGGAGTGCAGTGGCATAGTCATGACTCACTGCATGCAACCTTGACGTCCTGGGCTCAGGTGATCCTTCTGCCTCAGCCTCCTGAATAGCTGGGACTACAGGCACATGCCACCATACCCAGTTAAGCTTTTGATTTTTTTTTTGTAGGGATGAGGTCTCCCTCTGTTGCCCAGGCTGGTCTTGAACTCCTGGGTTCAAGCAATCCTCCCACCTCATCTCCCAGAGTGCTGGGATTACACCATGTGCTGATATGAGTCACCATGCCAGTCATTATTTATTGACTGAATGGATTTGCTGGTGGGTTAGAAGAGATGGGAGTGGAGGTACTTGAAACCCTGGAGCCCATCTGGATTAAGGACTTGGCTAGCAGGGAGGGATTGACCCAAGGTGTGAAGTTGTTGACCCTTTCTGGTCTGAAACTTTGGGAGCCTGTCCTAATTTGGAGGGGGTAAATGGAGAAGCCTTCTGTCTGACAATAAGGTTCAAGGCCACATGAATCCATCCTCATGGAGCAGGGTGTGAATACAAGCTCTGGAGTCACAGACTTGCATTTCACTCCCAGCTCCACGTCTTGCTAAATTACTTCCCCATGCCTCAGTTTCCTCATCTGTATGGTACAAATGTATAAATAATAGTTTCCTACCTCAAAGTGTTGTCATGAGGATCAAATATTTGCTAGATTACTACTCACCTCACAGGATTATGAGGATAAAATGAATCAATACTGTACATATGAAACACACAGAACAGTGCCTAGTATGTGGTGAGTGTTCACCTATGGTTAGCTATTGTTACTATGGAAACTGCATCCCCCAAACTGATCCAGAGCTGAGCTTGGAACCAACGGGGGGAGGTGGTCTGGTCTTCCCCACCAAACAAAGCATGATCAGAGAATCCAGGGCAAAATGAGCTGAGAAACCCCATTGATGAAGGTACTCTCCCCACTTCTTAGGATGTCAGATATCATCCTACTTTTTTTTTTCTGAGCTGAAGTTTCATTCTGTCACCCAGGCTGGAGTGCAGTGACATGCTCTTGGACACTGCAACCTCGACTTGATGGGCTCAGGAGATCCTTCCATCTCAGCCTTCCAAGTAGCTGGAACCATAGGCATGTGCCATCATGACCGACTAATTTTTAAAAAATTTATTGTAGAGCCGGTCTTGCCAAGTTGCCCAGGCTGGTCTTGAACCCCTGGGCTCAGGCAATCCTCTAGCCTCAGCCTCCCAAAGTGTTGGGATGACGGGTGTGAGGCCCCGTGCCCGGCCTTCGACCTTTTTGTTGGGGTTTTAGCCTTCCAAAGCGCTCTCCTATGCATCGTTTTATTTAATCTTCACAATTACCCAATGAGATAAAGAAGTTGGCTGGGCTCAGTGCCTCAGCCTGTCATCCCAGCACTTTGGGAGGCCGAGGCGAGTAGATTGCCTGAGCCCGCAGGTTCAAGACCAGCCCGGGCAACTTGGCGAGACCTTGTCTCTACAATAAATAAAAAATTAGCTGGGCGTGGTAGCACACACCTGTAGTTCCAGCTACTTGGAAGGCTGAGGTGGAAGGATTGCCAGAGTCCAGCAGGTCGAAGCTGCGGTGGCCAGGAGCATGCCACTGCACTCCAGCCTAGGGGACAGAGTGAGACTCCAACTCAAAAAAAAAAAAAAAAAAAGAAGTTGTATATCTGCATTTGACAGGGAAACTGAGGCCCAGGGAGCCAATCGAGCAGGGAAGAGTCCACAGTCCCTCACTGCCCAGTCCTTCCCCAACTGCAGCAGACTTTCCCTTTCTGTTTAGTAACTGCCTGTTTGCCAGACCATAAGCTCCCTGAGACAGGGTCTGTATCTCATTCACCTGCTGGATTCCACACCTGGCTCATGATAGGCAATACATAAACATGGATGGAGAGACAGGGTCTCCCTCCCAGCAATACCATCGGCATCTCAATTGTCCACCAATACCTAGGGCGAGGCAGTACCAGGAGGACAGGGGTCTCAACTGAATGAGTCTCTAAGAAAAATCGTGATCCCAGACAGAAGTCGTTTACAGGGTAAAAGCTCCCCAGTCACCCAGCCAGGCCATAGCCAGGGCTGTTAGTCACACCCTGAAGAGCCCTGGCCCGCCCAGCGAGGGGCGGCTTCCTCCAGCTCTCCTCCTCGGGGTCTCTGGAAGGCCCTGGTGTGGGGCCCAGTGGGAGGGGGTTGTGAGGAGAGGGAGCACGGTGAGTCAGCTGCGAAGGTATTTCTCCAGCAGCTGCTTCTCAGGCAGATAAGAGTTTGCCAAGCCCCTTCCTGGGGCCTGGGAGAGGGGAGACGCTTCCTCCAGTCTGGGCTGGGGTCCCTGAAGGCCTGGGCTCCAGGCAGATGAACCAGGTTCTTCTCAGAGACCCTCAGAAACTGCCAAAGAAGCTTGGTTGGCCCCCTTTTGTGAGCAGCTCCCACCCCACCTGCTAGGAACAGCAGCCAAAGCCCAGCGGGATGGAGCTTCCAGAGTGGTGGGAGCCAAGTGGAAGGGGAGGGCGGCCAAGGGGCAGGCAGGGTGGGGGTGGAGGACACACTCAGCCACTCCGGTCCTCCTTGCTTAGGGTTTATTTGGGTGCTGAGTGGACGGTGAGCCCCTCCCATCACCCCCAGGGCCACCTCCCCCTCGTGGGAGCACCGCTGTCAGGGATTCCCCTTGGAGAGCTTTGCGGCCCTCTTTCCATCTGATACCTGGCTTCCCATAGGGCTCAGTTAAGGTTGGTTAGTATCATTACTTCAGAGGCAGGAGGGATCTGAGAAGGCTCATGGTCCAGCGCCCCTCCCCCCTTGCTTTTGCTAACGAGGAAACGCAGGTCCAGAGAGGGGAAGTCATGGACCCGGGGTCACACAGTGAACCGGTGACGTTGAGGGCGAGTTCTCCGCAGCTCTGGGGTGTGCGGTACCTTCTCCTTGTCCTCTCACTTCCTCTGTATCCACCTCACCCCACTCCGGAGACCTCAGGTCTCCCCAGCTCCGGCACGGCCCCTTGTACCCCCCACTCCCCCCGCCCGCCAACCACACCCAGGCCTCCTCCAGTTCACATGCAAGTTCAGGTTTAGACTGGCCTTTGGAAATTGGGGAGCAGGGGGGAGAGGCCGGCTGCCAGGAGTCCACAAAGGGCAGGGGTCGTGTGTCAGCGTTTGAGGGGCACAGGGGTCTCCGGGGGGTGCGCGTTCTAGGGGGGGCCTTTCCAGGCAACGGAGGTGGGAAGCCAGAGAAGGAAATATTATGATTTGTTTCCCTCCTCGTTAAAGACTTTTTCCTACAGTCGTGCCAACACAAGCTCCTTCTCGGCTGCCACGCGCCGCCGGCGCCGGCTCCTCTCTCTTGGAGGAGAGGTCCCCCAGCTCTCCGGCTCGCAGGCCTGCGTCCCCTTCCGTGCGCCTCTGCTTGGAGCCGGGCCTCGATCGCCCGCCCTTTCGCATGCTGGCCAGGACTCCGGTGCCCCCGGCCCGGCGCGGCCCGCAAAAGGTTAACCCGGGCGCGCTGGGGGCCGCCCCTCGCCGGAATACGGCCTGCTCATTGGTGGGGGCGCAGAGCTCTTGGCCAATGGGAGGAGGCTGCGAGCGGCCGTCCGCGGCGGCGCGGAGGGCACCGAGGGGCGTGGGGATCGCGCGGAAGGGGGGGCGGTCCCCGGGCTTAAGCGGACGCCCGGCCGCGGGGAAGGCGGGGGGTACGAGGTCTGGCCTGGGGTCCCTCTGCGTCTAGGGCAGAGGCAGAGATGGCCTGGCGGCCCCTCGGCCTCCTAAGAGCCTACGCCGCAGCGTGGCTCCGCCCCCTCCCATCCCCGTCCCGCCCCCGAGCTGGGAGGGAGAAGTGGAGAGGGAGGGTCTCCTCCGACGGCCCCTCCTCGGAGAGCCGGCCGGGCCCGAATTGAGTCCCTTCGCCGCCCTTCCAGCTCAGCTCCTTCTGCCCCTCCTTTAATCATCCTTCCACGGGCACCCGGGTGCAGCGTGGTCTCTGTCGCTGGTGGGGGGAGCGGGGACACTCCCGGGGCGGGAATCGCTCAGGCTCCTGTGGGTCCCCCTCCCACATTCCTTCACTGGAGTCAGTGCAGAGACAGGGTGAAGCTCTGGGGCGCAGCTGCCTGCTGGGGGGTGTGCGGTGGAAGGGTCTCCCCCGATCCGCACCGCTGCCTTCTCTCTGCCCCTCCTCTGGCCCAGCCTGGTTCAGGCTGTGTTTGGAGAAGGGAGGGAAGAGGCCGGATGGGTCCAGGCTGAGCTGTGGGATAAGAGGTGGGGGGGAATCCTGAGCCCGGACATTCCTTCCGAGAGAGCGAGCTCTGGGGAGAGATGGGAGGAGAGTCCTCTCACATTTCCCCCTTTCCTTCCCCTGCAGGCTGGGCCCCGCAGACCCCCCTCCCCAACACACACTGACCCATACATTCCCGGACGCTTACTTGCCTCGTGGTCACTAGAAAATTGCCCCCATTTCAAGCCGAAGGGCCAGTAGTCTGAGTCACTGCTGTGCCCAGAGCTGGGGTAGGGTCAAGAGAGAGCAGGGAGGGGAGGTGGGGTCCTGGGTGCCCGGCTGCCAGCAGACCCTTCCTGTCCTTCAGCATCACCACCCACTATTTGGGGGTCCTAGGAGACCCAGGACTTGCCGTCCCAGAACTAGACCCTAAGCCCATTCTGTGAAGGGGAAAAGACATTCGACTCAGACTCAGGGGGCCTCAGCTCAAGACCTGGTTCTAATCTGAGACCTGGGCAGGGGCAGGTGCTGTCTCCTCTCAGGGCCTCAGTTGCCTCCTCTGTTACGGTCTGTGTCCCTCTTGAAGCCGGGGTGGTGGGGGCTGGGTGAAGTGAATTCGTCCTCAGAGCTTGGGCTCTTTTCCTCTGCCCTGGCCTCTTGGGCTCTGGAAGGAGTGAAGGCAGTTCTCCTGGTCCCTGGAACTAGCCCTTCCCTGAGGCTTCCTGGTAGGGCACAGAGTTAAGGGGGGCACATTGTTCCAACCTCCAACCTCACTCTTGTCCCCGCTCCCCACAGGCCCAGGGAAGGCGGCTGCTGAGGTCTCATGTTTTCTCTGTACCGAACTATTCACCACAGAGGCCACATCCACATAAGCAGAAATGCTTCTGTGTATTGTGTGCATATACTACACAGACATGGGTTGAGAGGTTCCTTCAGACACAGGGAACCTCTCTGACACCACACCATGATAGATGCATACACCCATCGACACACTGAGACAATTCCATGAATTGCCTTGATGGGTGCTGTCACACTTATGACACCCTCAAGGGCTCATGTAGGTTGACACTCAGGCATGAACACAAACCCAACAAGGAGACACACATCAGATGTGATCAGACAGACACTGATTAACATATGCACACTCGCCAGGTGTGGTGGCTCACGCCTATAATCCCAGCACTTTGGGAGGCAGAGGTGAGGAGGCACTTTGGGGTGACAGAGTGAGACCCAGTCTCAAAAAAAAAAAAAAAAAAGTCTGGGCTCGGTGGCTCAGCCTGTAATCCCAGCACTTTGGGAGGCAGAGGTGAGAGGATCGCCTGAGCCCAGGGGTTTGAGACCAGCCTGGGCAACTTGGTGAGACCTCGTCTCTACAATAAATCAAAAAATTAGCTGGGCGGGTGGTGCACGCTTCTGGTTCCAGCTGCTTGGAAGGCTGAGATGGAAGAATTGTCTGAGCCCAGGAGGTCCAGGCTGTGATGAGCCATGATCAGGCCACTGCACTCCAGCCTGGGTGACAGAGGAAGACCTCTGATTCCCTCCTCCCCAAAAAAACCCCCACACAAAACAAAACAAAACATGCACACTCACACAAGTATGCAGTCACCCCAGACACGGGCTCACAAACATGGTCATGCACACTCGCACATACACATGCAACATCTCACACAACCACAGAACCAAATGTTGGCTTTGCCATGCCATGTGCCTGAGATGACTATCATGTGAGCTTCTGGCTTGCATGGGGCTGTGTGTCCAGTGAGGGCTGGGACTGGAGGAGGGGACCATATGGGGACTGAGCTTTCCTGTGCCAGTGTGTGCTAAGAAAGGATTGGAAAGAGGAGTGGGCAGGCTGGTGCCCACCATAGGCTGCCCCAGTACAGAGTGGGACCCTGGGAGGGTGTGTGTTCTCTGCAGCCCCCAGTCCCCTTAGTCTGGCCTGCCAGTTGCCCCTCCTGACACTGGTAGCCCTGCCCTGGCTAGGCCACAGGTCCCTCAGTTTCCCAGCCAACCCCTGGCATCTTCTGACCAGGCAGCCCATGTGCTGTGGTCCAGCCCTGGGGCAGGCGCCAGGCACTGTCTGGGCAGGAGGAAGCAATGGCAGCGAGGGCCACCGCCCAGGGCTAGGATTAGCTGTGTCTGGCACCACCAAGGGCACAGCAGCCCACGGTCTGGCTCCTGGAGACACTGGCCCATAGGCAGTGGCCAGAGAATCCCTGTGGGACAGCTTGGGACACTGGAAACCAAATGCCAGGGCTGGCACTGGGGCCTCTGGAGGATAAGGGCACTCAGGCACATTCATTCATTCATCATTCATGCATCTGTTCAGCATTTACTGAGCACCTACTGTGTGTCCAGCTCTGAGGATTCAGAGATGAAAGGGGCCCAATTCCTGCTCTCAAGGGTTTTCTGACTAATGATGTGACTACCCCTGTATGAAAATAAGTCCAAGTCTTTAACTCTGATCCCACTCCGAAGCATTCCCACCTTGCATCGAGAAGTGACTATGTCACTCCTATGCTTGGTATCCATCAATGGCTCCCTACTGCTCTTAGAGTAGAGCCCAAGTTCCTCAGGGTAGCTTGAAATGATCCAGTCTATTGCCTCTGTGTCCTGCTGGGTCCAATTCACATCAGCCTAGCATCAGTCCCGGCACACGGTAGGTGCTCAGATGTTTGTTGAGTGACTAGTGGACTGAGTGGGTGAACGAAGGCATGTGTCAGCGAGCTAATGAACTGAGGCCCTTTTTCCTGCAGGAGAGCCTCCAGGAATGACCCTCCTGAATTCCGTTCCTATGCCAGTTTGCTCCTGCTCCAGGCGGAATTTCCATGCGCCTGGACTCCTGCCCTCGGCTCCTCCCTGGTGGGGTTGTTGTACCCATTCTCCTGGTTGCTCGTCCCCAAGGCCTTTTTGTTCTTAAACCCCAGCTAGACTGGGAGTCTGGGAAGCAGAGACCCCACTCGGTGCTGGAGGGGCGGCCCCCAAGCTTGGGCCGGGCCTAAGGGTATAAACAGAGCACAGTGGCCAACCAGCCAGAGCTGCGCCCCGGCCTCTGGCCAGCTGGACGGCCCTTCTCGGCTGGAGCCTACTGCCTAGCTCTGGCTAGAATTCCCTTGGCCTCTTCCCTCTCCTTGGTGCACTCAGCCTTCGGCCTCTGGCTCCTTCAGCGGTCCTGGCCTTTCTGAGTTGTCCTCAGGTTTTATTTTTGGAAGGAGTGATATCCTCTCTCCTACTGATGCCCTTCTTTCAGGGAAGGTGTGGGACCCCTGGGTTCAGCTGGGAATTAGGCTCTGACTCCAGTCCCTGGGGTCTGGACCTCTCCGGGCCTCCACGGAAGGGGGCCTCCCAAGACTCTCGACCCACCCGAGGCTTCAAAGCCAGCTGCCTCTGCCCTCCTTCCCCCACCCAGTGTGTGACTAATGCCTACCCTGGTCCTTCTTGAAGAGCACCACAATGGCCAAAAGAAATCATCACAATTTTAGAGCTGAAAGGAATTTTGGCATCAGCAGGTCCACCCACTCTAACTTGCAGAGGCAAAGTAGTCCAGTGGTTATAGACAAAAGAGGCAGATGGACATGGTTCCAATCCTGACTCTGCTATATACTGTGCAACCTCTTGGCAATTACTTAACCTCTCTGAGCCTCAGTCTTGACTATACAATGGAGTATTTATATCTACCCTGTCAAGTTGCTATGAGGATTAAATGATAACATTTCTTTTTTTTTAATTAAAAAAAATTTTTTTTTGAGTGGAGTCTCACTCTGTCGCCCAGACTGGAGTGCAGTGGCCGCTCCCAGCCACCACAGCCTCGACCTGCTGGGCTCCGGTGATCCTTCTGCCTCAGCCTTCCGAGTAGCTGGAATTACAGGCGCGCGCTACCATGCCCGGCTAATTTTTTTGATTTATCGTAGAGATGAGGTTTCGCCTGCCCAGGCAGGTCTCGAACCCGTGGGCTCAGGCAATCCACTCACCTCAGCCTCCCAAAGGCGTGGGATTACAGGCTGAGCCACCGAGCCTGGCACATGATAACATTTCTAAAGTGCTTTCTACGATGCAAGACATGTAAAAGGGAGGCTCTCACTAAATATAACTATTATTATTATCTTTTTTTCAATCGGGGGTCTCACTCTGCTGCCCAGGCTAGAGAGTGCAGTGGCACAATCAAGGCTCACCACAGCCTTGACCTCCTGGGCTCAAGGGATCCTTCTGCTTCAGTCCCCCCGAGTAGCTGAAACTACGGGCATGGGCCACCACACCCAGCTAACTCGAAATTTTTTATTTTTAGTTTTAGAGACGAGGTCTTGCTATGTTGCCTGGGCTGGTCTGGAACTCCTGGGCTCAAGCGATCCTCCTGCCTCGGCCTCCCAAAGTGCTGGGTTTACTGGCATGAGCCACTGCGCCTGGGTTGCTGTTACTACAGATGAGGAAACCTAAGAGATGCGGACTGGAGCGGACTTGCTCAGGATCACGAAGTTCAAGGTAGGCAGCCATTTCCAGGGCTAGTCATCTGTCTCTATCTCCCTTCTATGGAGAAGATGAGAGCTGGCGTCAGCCCAAAGGAAGAATTTTCTCGACCTCCTCCCATCATACCCAGGACCACCTCTGTAGTCAGTGGAGGAGGAGGAGCTACCCAGGGGCCTCTTTCTTGCTCACCGAGAGTGAGAGTTCTGGGGAGGAGACCCCGCACTCAGTCTCAAGTGGCCCCCAGGCCAGTGAGACTCCGAGAGGAGGGGGGAGTGCCGGGTCCTGACATCACAGAGCGGAGAAGCTGGAGCCGCAGCCGTGTGGGCCAGCTGGGGCCCTTCCAACACGTCCAGATGTCTCAGGAATGTGCTGAGCTGGGAACTACCTCGCTCCTTCCCTCACCACCCCAACCCCTCATCCCTCCTAGACTTGCTCAAACTCTGCCTCCGCCCACCCCCCAGCCCTTTCTCTTTCATCTCTGCCTGGGAGGCCGCCTGTCCACTGTCCCTCTGGTACCCTGCCACAGTCCAGCTCCCCCTCCATCCTCTGAAGGGGCTGTCAGAGGCAGGAGCCCTTCCCCTTCTGCAGACCCCATGGGCTGGACTTGGGTGGAGGGAGATGGAGCTGATCGGGAGGGGAGAGCCCTGAGCAGATAGCGCATGCCAGATCCCAAATGTGGAACTGATTTGCAGCTCTGGAAAGACAGGGGTGAAGGCTTTGGGGCGGCAGAGGGCAGGGCTGGGAGATTGGCGAGAGGACTATGGGCATCTTGTCCCAGCTGATGGGTGGGAGGCCAAGGAGCTGGGATGCCAGGCTGGGCTGGGCTAGGAGGAGGGTCCGGATGCTTCGAGGCCCCCCCCGGGGTGCGGTGGGAAATAGAGACATGCTCTGTCTGATAGCAGAGGGTTCTGCGCTATTGGAGGGGGTGGGGGGACCTTGTTAGGGTCCTGGGGTTGGGCCAGGAGGCAGGACATGCTTCAGGCTGGAGCTCCTGGCCCAAAGAGGAACAGCCTGTCCCTCTGCAAGGGCGGAGTTGCCTTGGGTTCCCCCGGGCCAGCCTGGCCCCGGTGCTGGGGATGAGAGAGCCAGAAGGGAACTGGTACTCCTGGCCCAGGGTGAGAGTCATATCAGGGCATGGGGTGGAGGTCACAGGAGGAGAGGGACTGGGGGTCAGCTGCCGCCTCGGGCTTCCCTGGGCTCGGGGAGGGCCCACATTCAGTCTCCCCGGAGGACGGTCCCTATCACCCAGACAGGCTGACAGCTAAGATCCCCCAGTGGACTCCAGACCTCCCAGCGCCGATCACCCCGTCCAGCTCAGAACTATCATTGGCTCCTTCCTGCCTGCTGAAAAAGCTCCCAGCTCCCTGGCATGGCATTCAAGGTCGCTCAGAAATGCCTTTCTTCTTCTAGTGGGACCACCACCAGCTCCTTCAGCCTGCTGTGAGCTCCACTGTTGCAGGGCCTTTGCTTACGCCATTCCCCTGAGACTTAACATGCCTTTGCCCTTTATCTCTTCATTCCAATTCCTCCAACTTAAACCTTCCCTGAGCATTCAGCTCGAAGAGTCCTGTTCTTCTCTGGACTACCATAGCACGTACAGATGGTCAGGCCACTGGCTAATATCATGCCTTGAACTCTTAGGCACACTGGGGTCCATCTCTCCTTCTAAACTTTAACTTCCTTGAGGGTAGGATCTAGGGCATATTTTGCCCTTGAGCCCTCTGTAGGGCCTCAAACAGAGCCTGTGCTTCATAGTAACGATAAGAATTCTAATGAGAGCTGATATTTATGTGCCAGGCACTGCTCTAGAACCTTTTATGTAGTATCTCACTTAAGCTTCAGAAGATAAAGTGGGCAGAAGCAGAGGCACAGAGAAATTAAAGAGCTTGTCCAGGCTCATTCAGTTAGCTAGTGGTTGAGCCGGGATTTGAACCTAAGTTCTACTCTTAAGAACCCACACCAATTCTGGTTGCCTGGGAATGATCCTGCTGCCCCATCCCAGCACCTAGTACAGGGTCAGATACAAAATATGGGCCCCGCTCCCTGCACTGGGCTCACACCTGGGGCCCCAGTTTTGCTGCTTCCCTGACCCTCCCTTTCTGATGCCCAGAAAGACAGAGTCCTGAGAAGGGGACTGGGGCTTTTTGGCTTTACTCAAAGGAAAGAGCCTCCCATCTCCAGAGAGGTGAGATAGATAGAAAAATAAAATTCCCGGGAGGCCAAGACGAGAAGCTAAGGCCCAGGAGTTCGAGACTAACCTGGGCAACATAGTGAGACCACATCTCTACAAAAAATAAAAAAGTTAGCCAGGCGTGGTGGTGCATACCTATAGTTCCAACTACTTGGAAGGCTGAGGTAGAAGGATTGTCTGAGCCCAGGAGGTCAAGGCTGGGGTGAGCCGTGATCATGCCACTGAACTCCAGCCTGGGTGATAGAGTGAGACCATGACTCAGACAAACAAACAAACAAACACCTGTGACCAGGGTTCAGCAGGGCTGGACAAGGCAGGACCTTCCTTTCAGGCAATAACAACAACAGTCAGAATAAAAACAATAGCAGCAACTATTGTTCGTGGAAGTTTATGTGTTAGGCCCCTTACAAGAATTTCTAATTGAATCCCCACAAGCACCCTGTGTTTTACCATCGGTCCTACCTGGATGGGAAGATAAGCTTGGAGAGGTGAAGGCACCCGTCCAAGCTCATGCAGATGACAGGTGGTAAGAGCTGGGGTCTCTCCTGGTCTGAGCAATGCTAAAACCACCCGTCTTAAGACTGCTCAGCTACCCAGGGCTGACCCAGTTACCTGTAGTCTGACCTGTGGACCTGACATCTGTTAAGACTGGGCCTGGTCTCAGGACTTTCCTGTTAAGAACCTGCCCAGGCAAACCCCTCAGGTCTCCTCCCACTGTGGGAGCTTTTCTGTCTTCTCAATAAATCCTGCTTAAAAAAAAAAAAAGAACCTGCCCAGAGTGGGGTGGATTCAGGATCCACAGCTCACCTCTGTCCCAAACTCATGCAGTTTTAAGAGACCAAAATATTTAGAACTGGGCCTATTTCTTAAGCTGGGTAGTGAGTTTTCAGGTATCTATTTTATTATACTTTATAATTCATAGATATACATTATATATATTCTGTTAGAGCATAATATATTTCATAATAGAAAAGGCCATGTTAAAGTGAAAGGTAGAGATGGGATCTAGGCTAAGATTCACTACTTGAATAAATTAATAAATCAAATTTACTTACAAAAAAAGAGGACTAGCCGGGCTTGGTGGCTCAGCCTGTAATCCCGCGCCTTTGGGAGGCTGAGGTGAGTGGATTGCCTGAGCCCGCAGGTTTGAGACCCGCCTGGGCAACTTGGTGAGACCTCATCTCTACAATAAGATAAAAAAAATTAGCCGGGCATGGTAGCGCATGCCTGTAGTTTCAGCTACTTGGAAGGCTGAGGTGGAAGAATCGCTGGAGCCCAGGAGGTCGAGGCTGCGGTGGCTGGGAGCGGCCACTGCACTCCAGCCTGGGCGACAGAGTGAGACATCAGAGCTGGAAGTGTCCTTTCTTTCTTTTTTTGAGCCAGGGTCTCACTCTGTCTCCTAGGCTGGAGTGCAGTGGCACAATCATGGCTCACCACAGCCTCAATCTCCTGGACTTAGACAATCCTTCCGCCTCAGTCTCCTGAGTAGCTGGAACTACAGGCCCGTTCCACCACATATGGCTAATTTTTTTTTTTTTTTTTTTTTGTAGAGATGAGGTCTCAGTATATTACCTAGGCTGGTCTTGAACCCTTGGACTCAAGCAATCCTCCAGCCTCAGCTGGATTATAGGCGCAAGCCTCTATGCCTGGCTTTTTTTAAAGCCATTTTTTAAAAACTATCAATCCACCCACCTGTTGATTCCTCTGTCATCCCCACTCCACTCAGCCCTCCCTCCCTCCCAATTATACATTTCTTGAGCACTCAGTCACTATGGCTGTACCTAGAGAACAGCCAAAAAATAATTAACTGATACTCCCTGCCCTCCAGGAACCCTCAGTCTAGGCCAGCAACGAGGAAGTAAGGCACAGAAGAGGGAAATGGGTGAGTTAGGTCACAGGGTGAGTTAGGGAAATGAGGTGATGGGGTTGAGGACATCCCAGGCAGAGGGGAACCTGCGGGCAAAGGCTCAGGCCTGTGCGCCTCCTATTCCTGCCTGAGAAACGCCTCCCGGTTCTCCTGGAGGCGTGAAGAGCCAGCCTCACACCACTTCATTTCTGTTATTCTTTTGGAAGAGGAGGAGAGGAAGGGGCTTCTGCTGTCCAGTTGTTATGGTGGACCACACATTCCAGCCCAGATGTGTTAGCTTCTCTGTGATGGGTGAAATGGCTTCTGGGCCACAAGCCAGGGACCAAGGAAGCAGCCGCAAGGGCTCTATCCCAGGACTGTCAGGGGAGGCACACTATTGATCCAGCTACTCAGTTGACCTTGTAGACGATATGGTGTGTCCAGACCATGGGGATCAGGGTCTTTGAGATTCCAATAAATTAATGTCTTTGACTTGCAGCCTCCGAGGGGCAGAGTCTCAGGCCATCTTCTATCTCTCCCATCGTCCCCTGAGCTAGACACTCCCACCCCAGGTTTTCCTCACTCCTGGTCCAGGCTCCCTGGCCTGCTTGGGGGTTACACAGAGTTCCAGCCAGAGCAACGCTCATGCTCTTGATTTAACTCCACCCAAATCTTCCTCCTCCATCCTGGCCCCTGGAGTGCTGAAACTTCCAGAAGAACAGCCTGTTCTCCGGCATCTGGGGTTGGTTTCTTGAGGGAGGCTCGAGGGCAAGCCAGGCCCAGAGAGGGATGCCCGGAGGTACAGGGCATGGAGAACAGACACGAGGCAGGGTCTCCTTCATCCTCTCCTCTCCTGGAGCAGTAGCCAGACCAGGCCAGACACAAACAGACCCTGCTGGGAGCCCTGGTTGCTGCAGAGAGCAAAGGTCCACGTCCCCAGAAGCACTGGGACGCAGCATCTGAGGAGGGGATATGGGATGGGATGTGGGGGCCTGTCCAGGGGTCTGGCTCTGCCCCTAATGGTCTCGGCATTCAGGGTGCCCTAAGGATCGGAGTGGGTGGGGATGATATCCAAGATACCTGATTTTCCTTGCTTTAGAGGGCAAAGCTCAAATGAAAACAACAGCAGGAGAGAACTCGCTTCTAGCTTCTTCTCTCTCCCCTCCTTGACTCTCTCCATAGGACTCCAGCCCTTGAACAGTTCGCATGTCCCCTTCCTCTCTAGGTCATGGTTTTATCGTCTGCTCAAGGGCCAATCATGCCTATGCGTTCTCAATAAAAGGGACACAGTCCCCATCCTCCCTGCTGAAATGTCTTCCAATAACTCCTTCGCCACTAGGTTTGGGGGAAATTGGGCAGAGGTGCAGAGGCTACCCGCTTTGAGGAACCTTTCATGACCTCTAGCTTGACTCGGCCTCCCAGCATGCTCTGCTCCATCATGGCACCCACCATGATGTTGTTACTGCCTGTTTTCCTCTCTGTCTCTCTCATTAGCTGTGAGTGACTGGAGAGTCAGGTGTGTCTTCTTCATCCAGGTAACCCGGGCATCAGCATGGGTGCTCTTGAGGTGCCCACTTGCTGAAGGAATGACCGTGTGTATTAAGGAGGAAGCAAGTAAGTCCCCGGCTGGCCCAGGGAAGCCAGAAGGACCGCGCAGCAGATGCAAGTGCAGATCGCACTTCTGTGGGACCCAGCAGCCCTACCACCCTCACCCTGGCCAGGCCAGGGCCCCGAGAACCCTGGCTGGGGCCTCTTCGGGAATTGCCTGGACACTTCTTGAATACTCGGGTCTGTTTTTTTAGAAAACAGTTTTCCTCATCACAGCCTAAAGTACTTTTCTCTACAAATATAGTCAATCTTGGAAATGGAACAAAATCTATGACAGTGTGACCAAAATTTGGCTTCTGTCTTATGCTCAGGCCCTCTCCCAAGGGGGCAAAACTCTTGTCTCTGCAGGTAGGTAGAGAAGTGATAGTTGCGTGCTCCTGTGAGACCGTCTCAGTGTGGCCTGCTGCAATCTTAAATTTATCTTTTATGCTTTTTATCGATCCTACAGAAACGTAACTCCACGCATTATATACTTGGAAGTTTTAGACTCAGCTTATTGCATTATGGTAGAGTTTGACTACATCGAGCACCTCTTTCATGCCATGGTGCTGTGCTAAGTTTATGGCAACACACGAAACTGATATGATCTCTGCTACTGCAACTGGGCTAAAGGCTAGAAGAAGTCAAAGGACTGAAACAGAAAATGATAGGGGGCCCACTCTATCGAGGTGGCCAGGGAGGCTTCTCTATAGAGGTGACATTAAGCTGGAACCAGAAGTCTGAGATGGAGAGAACTGAAGGGGAAGCAATCCAGATGGCAGAACCAGTATGTGCAAAGGCCCTGAGGCAGGACCGGAAAAGGCTTAGTTTTAAGCTGGGTGAGTGTGGATCCAGAAGTCCCAGAGCAATCTGAAGAAGAAACTGGGGAAGATAGAAGCCCTAGAACCAGTGCTCAGGGTAAGGCCTGAGCCACAGGTTCAAATCCCCTGTGGGTCAGCCAGCTCGAGGCTATCCTAGACCAGGAGTTGCAGGGGTCTGTGCCATGACAACTCATTGGAAATCATGGTGGGCCCTTCCCGAATCTCAGCAGCGTGGCCTGCAGGGCCCTGGGGGCCGGGGGCGGATGCGCTTAAACCATCTTTTCCCTCCTCCCTAAAAAATTGTGGGGTTTATCCTGGGCTGCTTTTTGTCCTTCCATCCCTTCCTCCGTCCATCCGTCCGTCCGTCCGTCCATTCATCCATCCATCCATCCACTGAACCAACGACAGTTGTTTGGGGCCTTCTCTGTGCCAAGCGCCTTGCCAGGCACTGGGATACAGCACTGAACTAGACAGACAAAGCCCCTGCTTCACGGAGCTGTTCCCTCAACAGTGGGGGAAGCAAAAATGAAACACAGCCTCTGCCCCAAACAAACTCCATGTTTTGGTGGAGCAGCGGGTATGTGGGGAGGCTCCTTTCTGAACAAGCTGCCTGAGATTTGGGCTCCTCCATTTGCTTTTCTTCATTCGATCATTCCTGGTGGATTTTGCTCCGAGACCAGAGTGCCTTGGCCCTTCTGTCCTCTTTCCTGTTGGTGGGAATTTAAACAGAAACACACACACAATCTCCCCTGTCAAGGGCTGTTAAAGGCCCACCCACAGGCACAGGAACACCCAAACACACATACTTCTCTAATCTCCCTAAATCTCCCAGCGGCTGGGGGTGGGGGGTGGGGTGGCGGCTTTCTGCTTCCCTGGTTAGCTCAGGAGAAGCCAGGTTGGGGGCCTGGGCAACAGCCATCAGCCTCGGCTCCCACCTCTTCCCCAAGTGGGTCGTCACTCCCACACCTGGCCTCCCCAGCTGCAGGGAGGTGGATGAGTGTGCTGAGCAAACATCCTTGCAGTTTCCTGCTGCTCCCCTCTGAGAAAACAGACCTCTTCTTCCTCCTCCTTCTCCTTCCCACACCCTCCCTGCTGGGGCTTCTCTAGGATCCCAAGCCAGTTCCCTCTAGAGAAGTCAGTCATCCCTGCCCCTAGGTCAGGGGAAGGAGGTAGGAGCACACAGGCCTAATGTTCTACCTAGAGCCACAACCTGCTCTCTCTCTGGGCCCATAGCCAAGTTCTTGGAGCCCAGACCCTCCACCATGTGTACGAAAGGCAGAAGGATTACCGGGCAGGATGGCAAGAGGTGGTGGCCACCTCGGGAACTGCAGGAGAATGGGGGAGGCAGGGAGGTAAACCCCCACATTTGGCAGGAAGGACAGCCCCCTTGGAGGGGTGTCTCTGTGAATCACAGACACAGGGTTGCAACAACATGAAAGTATCCTCACAGAAGCAGCAGTCCAGCTACAACCAGACACACCTGACTTGACTTTGTGGACGCAGTCTCCTGTCTCTGACTAAGTGAATGCCTATTTCTTTTCTTTTCTTTTTTTGAGTTGGAGTCTCACTCTGTTGCCCAGGCTGCAGTGCAGTGGCCCGCTCGTGGCCACCACAACCTTGACCTGCTGGGCTCAGGTGATCCTTCTGCTTCAGCCTTCCAAATAGCTGGAACTACAGGCATGTGCCACCAGGCCCAGCTAATTTTTTGATTTATTGTAGAGAAGAGGTCTCACCATGTTGCCCAGGCTAGTCTCGAGCCCGTGGGCTCAGGCGATCCTCTTGCCTCCACCCCACAAAGTGCTGGGATTACAGGCATGAGCCACCGCGCCCAGCCGAATGCATATTTCTTACACAGTTGTATTCAGGAGGCACATACCTTGCACTTTCTGCACAGAGCAACAGAGCACATGTATTTTCCATGTGACTTTATAGCCTGTATCTGGATTTTTAAGAATAGTGAATATCCTGCCCTCTTTTTCCAGTCGAAGCATCTAGATGCTGTCCCTTCCCATCCTGAACCCTGGGGGCGGGACTGGAATGGGATCCCAGCTGGGAGGGACCTAAAACATAAAGTGGAGACCTCAGAGAAGGGAAGTGACTTGCTCAAGGCCACACAGCAACTCCTTGCCAGAGGTTCTCACTAACATCCACACCCAGTCTCTGGATCAAGTCAACTATGGACTTCACGTGCCAGGGACTGTTCTACATTAATCTTTACCTTAATTTTATCACTAAATGTCTACAAGTATGCTATGGGGACAGTTCTAATATTCCCATTTTTCAGATGAGGAAACCAAGACCCAGGAGAAGAAAAGTCACTTGTCTGAATTGCCAATGGCAGAAACAGCCAGAATCAAGTTTCCTGATTCCTAGCCCTAGGAGTTCCTCCTCTCTTCCCCTAGCCACCCTTTGCTTTCTGTCTGCCTCACCTGGCCTTGCCTGGCATGAGGTCACAAGCCTGCCCAGCAGGGCTTTCCCTCACCAGTGTCCCAGGGCTGGACACCACTATCTGACCATTCCTCCTTTCCTGTGCTGGACCAAGGCCCAGATAAGCAGCTGGGGATGCAGGGCTGAATGGAGCGGCAGGAAGAGACTGGGGCGGCCGAGTTCATTCAGAAGAAAGCCCAACTGAAAGCTGCCAAGGGCTGAGGGAAGCTTGCAGGGGGGCTCTATGGGCCCCCTTGACATCAAAGGTCCGAGCTCTGCCAAAGTCCCTTCTCTCTGACCAGTATCTTTTACCAACTCCAAAAGGGATGTGTGGACCCCAGATTTCTGCTATTTTATCCCTAGGATCAATGCCAGAACCATCCTTAGAAAGACTTGATCCAGCCTTTCCCTATTTCACAGACAAAGAAACTGAGGCCGGGGGAGGAGAGATGGTGGCATGACCCAGGCTCACAGGGGAAGCTGAGCCAGGACTAGAACCCAGGTCTCTCTGCTATCACTGCATGCCATCCCTTCTTGTCCCCTTGACCTGTCTGTAGAATTGTACTCCCTCTGACTGGGCCAAGGAGCCTTCCTCGGAATGCAGCATGACCCGGATCTGCTGCCTAGTGGGGAACAGGGAGACCTCACACCCCATGCATCCCTAACTCAGCCTCCTGTGCCTTGGCTTGTTTCCTCATCATTAGTCTAGCAGCCTGGGACCGTTGAAGTGGAAGTCCCAGATGTTCAAGTCTTCTAAGGACTTGGCTTTTGCCTAGCCAAGTTTATCTTAGTTTCAGGAGGCCGAGGTTAGTAGGTAGAGAGACCTTCAAGTGCTTGATCACAGGGTGTGTGTGTGTGTGTGTGTGTGTGTGTGTGTGTGTGTGTGTGTCTTGGGGCAGCATATGTGCAAATGGTGGTTCACTGACGGGGGGCTCCCACTAGATTCCCCAAGCAGTCATTTCATCGGGGCAGGCTGTTCTGAACCCAAATATTTCTACATTCTGAGCCTATGCCCCTCCCCCATCGAGTCCTTAGGGCAGAGCCTGAGAGAGGGAGGGAGGGAAGAAGAGAGAAGCCACGTTTCCTTAGGGAGGGAGGGGAAGAGAGAGAGAGAAAAAGACAAGCCCGGAGACAGAGACAGTCAGGAAGACACAGGGAGAGGGAGAAAGTCAGTGAGACATGAGGGGCAGAGAGGCAGAGCAGTGAATTACAGACACAGAGATGGAGAGACAGGTCTCCTTCCTCCTGAGAGATCACCCTGTGCTGCCCTGACGCCCTGAACCTCAGGTTCCTCCCTGGGGGGGGGTCTTGGGCCTGACTCCCTGGGGCGACCAGGGCAGCACCCTGCAGTTTCCTGGACTGGCTCGGGACCCACGTTTGGCTCTGGCCCCCTGGGGTCTCTGGCCCTCTGAACGCTCCCCTGTGCGCCCTCCAGCGGAGATCCAGCCGGGGAGCCACCGAAGCCCCGAAGGAGGCGCAGGAAAGGGCGCTGCCACTTTGCCCAATCTGGTCCCAGAACCTTGGGGTGGGTGGGGGACGGCTACAGACGTGGGCGGGGGTCGGGATTGGTGTCTTTTGAGCGCATATCCGAGGGTCGGATGGCCCCGACGCCTCGGCGGCCCCTTCCCCAAGAAGGTGGAGACCCACGCGCGGAGCCCCCAGGAGGGGCGCGCACTGGTGCCAGCTTTGAGGTTCAGGTCCAGGCTCAGGTCTAAGGGAGGCGTCGAGGGACGTAGTCGCCAAATCCCAGAGCTCCAAGCACATGTCCCCTCCAGGAGACCCTGACCAGCCCCCTCCCCCGCTCGTGCCCAATGGTGTGTAGTCCGGTCCCTTTGAGGGGTCCCGGCTCGCCACGAAGAGGGGTGCCGAGGTGTGGAATGGGAAGGAGACCCTTCATCTTACCGCATTGTTGAGGAAATCCGACTCGTTCAGATCCCCCAGGTCCAGGAAGCTGGATCCGGGGAACAGCCTGTCGGCCGGGAAGGGTTCCAGGACGGCGTCCATCGCGGCTGGCTCCCGGGACCCCCTTCGACTGGGCTTCCCTCACTCCAGGGCGGCGGCGCGCCCGGCCCGGAGCTCCTGCCTGAGCGCTGGCGAGCGGGCGGGGGGCAGGTTCGGGGCGAAACCCCGGGGGAGGGGCGGGCGGAGGCGGCGCGGCCCGGGCGGGGGGCTCGGGGGCCTTAGGGCAGCGGCGCGGAGCGGGCTGGGCTCAGGAGCCCCGGGCGCACCGCGGGCATTCAGCCGACTCCTCCTCCCGCGCCTCCCGGGGCACAGCTGGCTTCCATGGGGAGCCCGGGGGTGGGGCTGAGGGCTTGGGGAGCCCCCCGCGCAGGGTGGGAGCCGGGGGCGGGGGAGCCAAGCGCTCCCCCCGAGACTGGGTGGCTGCCGGCCGCTCCGCTGCCTCCGCGTCTCCCTCGGCACGGCTTCTGTCACTTTCCTCTGGGAAACCGGGAACCCCTGGCTGGAGAGCCCAGCTGGCCAAGGCGCCACGCCCCCACATCAATATTCACAATAACTTAATATTAATGAGAAGAGGGCGTGGCTCCGGGACTCGCCCCTCCTCTTTTAAAGAGACATCTGCAACCTAGACTCCGCGATCTCTCTTCTCTCAACCCGCAAGGCAGGCACTTAAAGCAAAATCGCCCTGGAACCGAAGACAGCGTTCCCGGAACATCGGTATCTTGTTAAGGCTTTGCCAACCACTACCCCGCACGTCGATAAGGGAGCTGAATCATTTCCATTCTTCCAGCCTTATGCTGAAGCCTGAACCAGACCCCAAAGTCAGGGGAATTCCACTTCATGGAACCACCCAACAGATCTCGCCCTCAATGGGGAGATTTTCAGCTTTTTAACTCCATCTTTCAGCTCACGTCTCTTCCTCCAGGAAGCCTTCCCCGAAGCCCCAGGCTGGAGCAGTACCACCCCTGTACACTCACAGGACATCCTGTGCTTGGCTCCACTGTTTCTAGTCTAGTGTGGTATTGCCATTGTGCGCTCACATTGTCTGTGACTAAGACCCCACTGGGCTGTGAGACTTCTCAGGGCAAGGGCTGTTTGTGAAAGTGCTGGGTGGACGGCAAGAGGTGGGTGAGTACCCTCTCTTCTGGATCATCAAGTCCCCTCGTGGTTCTGAAAAGCAGGAAGTGGGAGCGTGGTGGCAATGGAGTCAGGATGAGCCCAAGTGCTGGTTGGCTGTGCACTCCACAGTCACCAGCCACTCCCAGGCCCCCTGGATCCGTGACCTAAGTGGCCCACTCCTGCGTACAAGTTAATCTCTTGAAAGGGCTGATAAACAATCACCCCGCACCTGAACAAATGGAGGCGGTTTCTTAAGGCGCTCCCTTGAAGGGCTGGGCACACTGTTTCCTGCCCAGAGTCATTAACAGGATTAAGTGTGTCCTCCCTGTCTGAGGCTTTTAATTAGCTCAGGAACCAAAAGGCCTTTAAGAAGTAGAGATGTCATTGCAGCTAAGCCATAGATGTCACTGAAATTGCTCTCCATGCTCGGGTGGGACAAGGGCTCACACTGAGGCTGACAGCAGCTGTTTGCTTGCCTGGCAGTCAGACAGGCACGTGGCTTTTCCCCATCTCATGACCCAGTTGACACAGTTCTGGAGGGTGAAGTGCTGACCCTCCAGGCTCTCACACGTCTTAGCTCCCAGGCTCCTGGAGAGTTTGCTCCTGAGAAGTGAGGGTGATGGCCCATGCTCTGGGCACCGGTCACCAGCCATGCACCTCCAAGTTAGGCTGGGACAAAAAGAAAATCAGTTTACTCTCAGGGGAAATGTTTCTAGTTTCTGTCCATTTAGCCATATGTTAGCTGTGGGTTTGTCATAGATGGTGCTTACTATTTTGAGGTATGTTCCTTCTATACCTAGGTGTTTGAGGGTTTTTATCAAGAAGCGATGCTGGATTTTATCAAAAGCTTTTTCTGCATCTAATGAGATAATCATGTGGTTCTTGTTTTTACATCTGTTGATGTATTTAATGACATTTATGGTCTTGCGAATGTTGAACCAGCCCTGCATCCTGGGGATGAAGCCTACTTCGTCATGGTGGATGATTTTTGAGATGTGTTTTTGGATCCGATTTGCTAGAATCTTGTTGAGGATTTTTGCATCTATGTTCGTAAGGGATATTGGCCTGCAGTTCTCTTTCTTTGTTGGATCTCTACCCTGTTTGGGTATCAGTGTGATGTGAGCTTTGTAAATTGATTTAGAATTCCACCTTTCAGAACAGTGGTGGGTGGGATTAGGATGCTGGGGTCATGGGTGTTTTTTTGCAAATGTGTCACATCTGGCCAAATGGGAGACATTCAGAAACACTGAGCCGTGGCTATTCTTCTCAGGATGAGGGGGCATGGTCTCTGGCTGGGTGAACAAGCCAGTCTGTCATGAGTGAGCTGGTGGCAGCAGGTGTCTGGAGTCCTAGCTCCTGAGCTGGAGTCCCCACAGGCCTCCAGCAGGAGCAGAAGTGTCCCTCTGCCTGAGGTTGGCTGGAAATTGTGCCTGTGTTCCTCCCAGCCTGCTCTGTAATTAGAGACACAGGTACCATTTAAGTGATTGGGGAAGATTATATGGTTTTAGGTAAGTAGGATTAGAGTGTCCTGTCTTTCCTTATTCTTACCCAGGTGAACACCCCAGGAAGCCATTGAAAATAATCCCAGGGAGACATTCTGGTTCCAGCAGCTTCTGTGGAGTCTGGGGGCAGGCTCTCCCAAGAGAAATCCTGGGGGGAGGGTGCAGGAGGAAAGAGGGGGAACAGGCAGTGTGGAGCCCGGTTCGTAGAGGAGCATGACCGTTTTCTTTCTGGAATGAAGGGAATGGCAAAGTACAGCAGAGATGAGGATGACAGAAGACTTATTTGCACTTTCTAGAGTATTATTGAGTACCTACTACAGACAGTTCCTAGACCAGGCGCTGGAGACACAGTGGTAATTGACACCCCGGAGTGAATGTGGGGGCACAGGGCTGAGTGAACAGAAAAAAGTTTGGGTAAATATTTTTAAGAAGATAAATTTCGGTTGGGTGAGGTGGCTCACACCTGTAATTCCAGCACTTTGGGAGGCAGCGGCGAGAGGATTGCCTGAGCCCATGGGTTCGAGACCAGCCTGTGTAACATGGCGAGACCGCTTCTCTACAGTAAATCAAAAAGTTAGCTGGGTGTGGCAGCGCATGTCTGTAGTTCCAGCTGCTTGGAAGACTGAGGCAGAAGGATTGCCTGAGCCCAGCAGGTTGAGGCTGCGGTGGCTGTGAAAGTGCCATTGCACTCCAGCCTGGGCGACAGAGTGAAACTCTGACTCAGAAAATAATAATAATAATTTTGTGTAGTCCAAAGGACTGTGAAGAAATAAAATAATGTGGGCCAGAAAGGCCTTTCTGAACGGGTCATGTGTGAACTGAGAACTGACTCAAGGTCTGGGGTCATTTCTGGGGCAAAACTGAGGGAAAGCATTCTAGGCAGAGGGAACAGGAAGTAGGAGAGAGCGAGAGCGAGAGAGAGCGAGAGCGAGAGCGAGAGAGAGAGAGAGAGAGAGAGAGAGAGAGAGAGAGAGAGACCTGACTGGACAGAGCAGGCAATGATGCAGGAGCGAGATGATGAAGGCAAAGCCCCAGTGCCCTATGCAAACCCGGTGCTTACGGCCACACAGAAGCCGAGGGAGGCTCTGTTCTATGCAAGGACTGAAAACAGTTGCGCCCACTTGAAGCCTTCTGTGGGGTGTGGCCAGTAGCTTATCTCTTTCATCTTGTTGATTGAGAGGGAATGAGATGGGTCTGAAGTCTGGGTTCTGATCCAGCAGTGAGGGTTTGTTGCCTCCTTCCTAGTCCCAAGGCCTGGTCCCCCAACCCAGCCCCCCTCAGGCCCCTTCTCTACATCTGAAGGAGTCAGGGGACGGAGGCCGAGGTTGGTTCTGAAACACCACCCCCGTCTGCCCAAATAAATATTAACACTCCAGGTCAAGAAGAGGCACAGGTGCAGCCCTTCCTGCTACAGGCTCAGGAACACCTGGTAGCTGCTCCAGCAGCTGTTCCAGCTGTGAAGACAAAACTTCATGCATAAAGATATCCTAACACAGTCAGAGACGCACAGGAGAAAAAAGAGAGATAAGCTTCTTGCCTGTCCCAGACACTGAAGATCAGATGGAGAGAGAGACTCCTGCTAGGCTGAGCTGTGAGCAGGAATGGAGTGGTGTGTGTGTGTGTGTGTGTGTGTGTGTGTGTGTGTGTTTAGGGGTGGGAGGCTTGGCTGGGCACCCCTGGAGAGTCACTGCCCTTCTCTGGGTTTCAGTTTCCACAGCTATAAAATGGGTGGGGGCGGTGTTGATGCCCTCCAGAGTCTCTTCCTCTCTAAGGATTTCCAAAAGTGCCCTTACCAGGTGGGGAGAAGGGGCAGGCCTGGGAGGAGGGAAAAGGTCTGCCTCTTTCAGAATGCCTGGCACTTAGATTTTCCAGGCTCCTGCCCGGAGCCTCCAGGAGGGTGTGAGGCGGGTGTTTACACTCGGCAGGCAGGCCCCCGGGTGGTGGTAATAAGGTCGCCCAAAGTAAACCTGCCTTGTTTGCCTGGATCGTAAAGGGAAAAACGCTTTGGCACACTCTAGCAGGAACTTCTGAGAAATGAAAACATATTCATCCTGGAGATTAGGCTGACTTCCGGGGTGCAGATGGGGGCCCTTTGTTCTCTTGAAGCTGCATGGCCGGTATCCCTGTGTCCCCCACTGGGACTAGATATGGAGCCCTGGGGTGGCGCTTAGCCAGGAGCAGGGATGGGCTTCAGACTCTCAGCTCTCTTGGCCTGTGGTCCCTTCCTCACTCCACCCTGATTCATAAAAATACCTGACATTTATTGAGTAGTTGTTCTGTGCCAGGCACTAAATACTTTGCTTCTATTATCTCGTTTAATTCTTGGAAAAAGCTTGTGAGATAATGTCACCGATTCTGAGATGCACATTTCAACATCTCTGAAGTCAGAGTGTGTCTCATAAGTGATGGTAGGTCATAGTTTAATGGGTGGCTTTTCCTCCCTTCTTTATGTACATTCTTCTATAGAATGGTGCATCATATAACAGATGACATCTCAGACACCATGGAACATGATATCATTCCCAGTCTGCAGATGAGAAAACCAAGGCTCAGGGAGTTTACGTGACTCTTTGATTTTACAGAAAACCAAGGCCTGGGGCCATAGGAGGCTCGCCTTGGGTCACCCAGCTTGGCGAGGCAGAGATGAGGCTGAAACGCAGGCCTCCAGGGCCCTTCCCATTCACCCCAGATGAACTGAGTTTGCTCATTGGGGAGAGGCAGGAGCTGAGGGGAGGGCCTTCCAGGGCCTTCCTCAGCAGCGAGTGAATCACCGGCCACCCTGCCTTGGAGAAAAACTTCAAAGATGGATTTTTTTCCTCTTTAAATTCTCTGAAGACTGAAGTTCCTTAAGGACTAAGAAAACACTTGCCTTCCTTCCAGCTTCTTTTCCTGGTAATTATTTTAGCTTCTTTTTTCCCTGAATTTCTGCTCCACTGTCCCATCCTTGGACGGGCGGCGGGCCCGCCCCTTGGCCCTCTGTCTGCCTGCCATCTGGGGAACAGCTCCACCCGCTTCCTGCTTTGCTCTACTCCTGTTCTCAATCCACCCTTCTTCCCTCCAGCCTGAATCACCTGCACCAACTCAGCTTCTAGACGTCTCCATAACCCACGCCACCGGGGTCCCTCCCCCCAAGACATACAGTCTGGCATCTGTCTTCTCTCTCCCTTGCTCTCTAAGTCTCAAGCAATGAGAGAAAACTCAGCAAAGCCTGTTGTTTCCTCCTGCCCTGGTGAGGCCTCCTGTTGTGGGGATACTCCCCTGCAAACCCTGCCCCACCTAGGGTGGACAGAGCTAGAGCTACGGAGCTCAGAAGTTGCCTGCCCCAGGTGTTCAAGGCCAGCCTGGACAGTTTGGCGAGACCTTGTCTCTATAATAAATCAAAAAATTATCCGGGTGTGGTGGAGCGCGCCTGTAGCTCCAGCTACTTGGAAGGCCGTAGTGGAAAGATCGCCTGAGCCCAGCAGGTTGAGGCTGTGAGTGTGCCACTGCACTCCAGCCTGAGTGACAAAGTGAGACTGACTTAAAAAAAAAAAATGCACCCAGTCACAATTCAGTTCAGTGGGGACTGATAACAGTCAAGGTTAAGCCGGGACTCCAGATTCTTCCCTGGAAAACGAGGGTCTGTGGCAGGATGGTCTCTGAAATTCCATCCTTCCAGCTCGGCTCTGAAGCACTAGGATTCTGTCTCCCCGCTGCCCAGGAGGCAAATGGGGTCCTTGTTTGTGAGGAACCCAGGTTTCCCCTGGGCAGTGACTGGCCTGGAGCAGGGTGTGCAGACCATGGTGGTGCTACCAAATGTGTAAACGCCCAGGGGGATGACAGGGTGCCTGTAGGTGTGAATGTAAGTGTGGGACTTCTGCCATTTGTGCCTGTGTTTTGCCTCTGAAGGACAACGAGCCAGCTCACACCTAAGGGCGACTGCCTCTCCAGGCATGGCCATGCCAGCGCGTGCAGCTGCAAATCTGGTTTCCATCTTCTCCCAATAGGCAGCAGGGCTGGGGGAGACTGAGCGGAATATTAATGGTGCTGTTGCACGTGGCCAAGCTCCATGAATGTGGTGGTCGGAGGGAGCAGCCTGGAGCTATGTGGGGAATGAGAGAGAAGCCACAGGAGCAGGGCTCTCTGGGGTTTATGGCCCTGCTGGGGAGGTGGCAGGGCCCCAAGACCCAAGAGGGTGGGTAGCAGGGGGAGGGAGGTTGCTTCTGAGACCGAGGATCTGGGGATGGCAGGGAAGGCACCAGCTAGGTCTAGAGGGTTCCGCGTTTGCCTAACCCAGGGTCTGCACACAGTAGGTAGTCAATAAGCATTTGTTGAATGGTGGAAGAGCTGAGTGCTGTCATGGCTGTAAGATCTCACAGATGCGCCTTCCTTAGGAGCAGACAGAGCAGGAGGAAAGAAGGAAATGGGCACATATTAAGCGCCTGCTGTATGTGAGCCACTCCGGGGGGCACTGCCAAGCATTTCATTTTATTTAGAGCTCACAAAGACCCCAGGAGACAGTATGACCCCCCCATCTGGGGAGGGGACCACTGCACACGTACCCCCTACCCCACCCCACAACCTGCCATTTAGGAAGGCCCAGAGAAGGTTATTTTCTTTGACTACAGAGCCCAGCAAAGCTGGCTTCTTCTGAGCAGTGGACCTATTTTTAATTTGATGGATACTCTGGAATTTATAGCTCATTTCATTTCCTTCTTCTCTTGGGCTGTGAGGAAGCTCAGAGCTGAATTTGCTGAGGTCCGCCTCTTGCAGCAGAATTGCATGGAGATGCATTTCACAAGCTCACTGTGTCCTGTTTTCTTATGTTTTTATCCCCATGGTTTCCATATCCTTTTTCCTCTCTTAAAAATCACCTGGGGGGACATAAAGTTGAAGGAAAAAAAAATCCTCTAATTCCATTGTCTGTAGGGTTTCTTAAATGACTTTAGAAGTGAGACAGAAATACACAAATATTTTTACTTTTATAGGTGAAGAAAATTAGGCTCAGAGAGGTTATGTTATTTATCCAAGGCCACACAGCTATGAAGCAGGAGTACTGGGAATTTGATCTGGCCTCTGACTTCATCTTTCTGCTGCACCAGACACTAGGATTGAACAAGCTGCACAGTAACCAGGAGGCTTCTGGAGAGTCAGGAGGAGACTGAGGCCTCTGCAGACTCAGTCTTTACCTCCCCCTGGCCCTCACCTTGGTTCCTCTTTCTAAGGAGGTCTGGGGTGGGGGACTCCTAATGCAGGTCATGCACAGAGAGGGAGCTCTGGGAGCCTGGGCATCCCCCTCCTCAAGAACCAGCCCGGCCTCTGTGGTTGAGCAGAACAAACAGAAACCCAGCAGGCTTCGCCTTGGCAATCACTGGTTAAAGCAAATACAGATTCCAGATGCTCCGAGGAACATTTCTGGAGCCCCTGGAACTGAAGGGTGGGCCAATTCTCTGGAGAAAAAGGAATGGATGTGGGCCCGGGGGAGCCACATTTTTTCTCAGCTTTATGGCAAGCAAGCACCGAGTGTCCATGGATCAGGGTGAGGGGTCCCCATGGTGTATTTTGCTACCCAACTCCCTGACGTAACCCTCCAGGCCTGCCTGCCGGGATTCTCTATCCTCTGAGATGAAGACTTAAGGTTTCCTGGGAGGCCTTACACGTATTCATCAGTGAATTCATTTCTTTCTCTCTCTCTCTCTCTCTCTTTCTTTCTTTCCCTTTCTTTCCTTCCTTCCTTTCTTCCTTCTTTCTGTCAGAGTCTCACTCTGTCACCCAGGCTGGAGTACAGTGGCACACTCATGGCTACCATAGCCTCGATCTGCAGGGCTGAGTTCATCCTTCTGCCTCAGCCTTCTGAGTAGCTGGAACTACAGGCATGTGCCACCAAGCCGGGCTACTTTTTCTTGATTTATTGGAAAGACAAAGTCTCGTCAAGTTGCCAAGGCTGGTCTTGAACCCCTGGGCTCAGGCAATCCTCTCACCTCTGCCTCCCAGAGTGCTGGGATTACAGGTGTGATTTATTGTAAAGACAAGTTCTTGCCAAGTTGCCAAGGCTGGTCTCGAACTCCTGGGTTCAAGCAATCTTCCCACCTCAGCCTCCCAAAGTGCTGACATTACAAACATGAGCCACCATGCTTGGCCTATTTATTTATTTAGATTTTTTTGTAGAGATGAGGTCTCGCTATGTTGCCTAGGCTAGTCTTGAACTTCTAGGCTTAAGCGATTCTCCTGCCTCGGCCTCCCAAAAGGCTAGGATTACAGGCGTGAACCACCATGCTTGGCCTGGTGAATTCATTTTTTGTAGGATCTGGCATCACACAGGTGCTCCACAGACCTGGTGACCCTCAGGGAGACACGAATAATACGTCTAATCCAGAGTAGAAGGGAGTGATGTTATTCTGGGAGCTGAAGGTGGAGATGTCTTGGGGAAGAACAATCTCTGACAACCCAGGGGAGACCAGTAGGGAGAGACAAAGACACAGTGACAGTGACTAAGACTCCTCCTTGGGGGCTGCTCAGATGAGTGCCACGGTCTCTGATGGGGGATACCTTCAGACAGCATGAGTGACTGGAAGGAGAAATCGTCATAGAAATATAATGATTTTCACAAACTGTCACTTGTGTCCCTGTTACTTCTCTGTTTTTTGAGTTGGAGTCTCACTGTGTCGCCCAGACTGGAGTGCAGTTGCACGGTTCCGGCCACCGCAGCCTCGACCTGCTGGGCTCTGGTGATCCTTCCGCCTCAGCCTTCCGAGTAGTTGGAACTACAGGTGTGCGCTACCACACCTGGCTAATTTTTGATTTATTGTAGAGATGAGGTCTCGCCAAGTTGCCCGGGTGGGTCTCGAACCCATGGGCTTAGGCAATCAACTCGCCTCGGCCTCCCAAAGTGCTGGGATTACAGGCTGAGCCTCTGAGCCTGGTCCCCTGTTACTTTTCAGTGCTCTGCCAGTTAGCAATATACATCTCAATCTTCTGAATCAATAAAGAGCTCCTATAAATCAATAAGACAAAGACCAGCGTTCCGGTAAAAATATTGGCAAAGCATGTGGACAGCAAAGCTCTGGAATATTTATACAATATGGTGTTTCTCCCGTCCCAGGACCTATGCTAAGCACTTCCTATGAAGTTTCTCCTTTACACCTCACCACAATTCTCAGAGGCAGGTGCTAAGATGGCCCTGCTTTCCTGGAGTTCAGAGAGATAAGGTCTCTTGCCCAGGGTCACACAGTGACTTGATCTGACTTCATAGTCCGTGGTCTTGAGGCATGAGTTGAGACGGCAGCATCATTTACTGGGATCCAGGGTCTCAGGAAAACCTGGCAAGAATGAAGGAGGAAAAATGACAGAGGGACAGCCAGTCGAGGTAGAATCACATTTACCCAGCAACTTGGGAAGAATTCCAGGAGTCCGAGTCCTAGTAGAGGTTTTTTGTCCTTTCAGTTTGTTAGTAGATGACACAGTCATATGACTAAAAAATTAAAAAGGAATACAATGAAAAGTAATCCTCCCATCTCTGCATCCTATGTCCTAACCACTAAGTTCCCTCCCTTTAACCAACATATAATCTATTTTATCACTTTCTTGGGCATCATTCTATACTATGTGTTTCTTTTCTTGTGTGGGTATATACACGAATGTGTATAATGCATATAGATATATTTCTCTCTCTCTTTCTCTTTTTTTAGAGACAGGGTCTTACACTGTCACCCAGACTGGAGTGCAGGGTCCAAGCACAGCTCACTGCAGCCTCAAACTTTTGGACTGAAGTGACCCTTCTGTCTCAGCCTCCTGAACAGCTAGTAGTACAGACGTGCCATGATGCCTGGCTAATTTTTTAATTTTTGGTAGAGACAGGGTCTCGCTGTGTTGCCCAGGTTGGTCTCAAACTCCTGGCCTCAAGTGATCCTTCTGTTTCAGTTTCCCAAAGTGCTGGGATTACAGGTATAAGCCACAGTACCTGGCCTCTCCCTATTTTTTTTTTAATGAAAAGGAAGATATTATATGCACTGTTCTGTGTCTTTTTTCCCCCACTTAATCTTTTTTGAAGATCTTCCTGTATTAGCACATAGAGAACTTCCTCATTCTTTTTTTTAAATAGCTGCATACTGCATAGCCACCCATTGTATGAATTGCCATAATTTATTTACCTGTCCCCAACTGATGGACATTTGGATTCTGTCTAGTTTTTTACTGAAACAAACAATGCTGCAAAGATAAACTTATTCAAGCACTGCATGTAGGATAAATTATTAGAAGTGGGACTGCTGGGCCAAAGAGAATGTGAATTTGTAATATTGACAGATATTCTCAAATATCTTGTGCCAATTTACAATCCCACCAGCAATGTATAACATTGCTGGTTATTCTACTATCTCTCAGACAGAGAATATTACTAAACTTTTGAATTTTTCTAATCTGATAGATGAGAAATTGTTTCTGGTGTATTTTTAATTTGTATTTCTCTTGAGTAGGATCGAGCATCTTTTTAGATGTGGTAGAATAATTTATGTTTCCTTTTCTGTAGACTCTTCTCCTGTCTTATTGATTTCTAGACACTCTTTATATATTAAGGAGATTGTGATTGATATGTAAGGTCAGTGAGGACACAGTTTGCGTCCCCTCTGGGAAAGTCTGTAATGGTAGACTCTTCCTCACTCCTTCCATTCTCTTGCTCAAGCCCAGTCATCTATTCAAAGAGCATTTATTGAATACTTCTTGTGTGCCAGGCTCAGGGCTGAGGTACCAGAGATCGACAAGCCTCAGGATGCTTGCAGTCCGGTGGGGGAGCCAGATCTGAAATCAGACCTGTTGCAGTCCAGTGTGAGATGAACTGTAGCTCAGGGATCAGAACGAGGGCTTCAGAGGTATGGAGGAGGAAGTAACAGCCTCTTCCTGTTACAATAGCTCTGACCTCCAACTCCACCGGGGGCCAGATTTGCCTGCCTCCCCTCTCCCTGTGGACTCAGCCCTTAGGTCCTGACTGCAGGAAAGCTTTGCTCCAGGAAGAGCGTTCCCTTTGTACATGTTTACAGAGTGCTCACCACATACCAGTCCTCCACGTGCCCAGCCTGTCTATGCTGCCTCCTGTGGCTGCCTACCCTGCCCTGCTCTGCACTGGTCCTCACCATCTCATTCCATCCTTGCCACCTGTTTCTGGTGTGCATTCCTCCACTGCTCTGAAGATTTGTTGCCTTTTTGCTGGCGGGAAAGGTGGCTTTCCTTTGGGTCCCCTCCTCTCAGTGCTTGGCATCTGGTGACACTCCGCAAAGGCTTGTTGGATGATTGATTGGCTGATGTTAAGGAAGTTCAAAACCATGGCTCGCCCGAATCAGGGTGTGTGTGGCGGAGGTGAGAATGGCACGCATCAGGCACAGGGTTGGATGGTATGTCAGGCTGACACCCCGACATCCGGGACCAGCCAGGAAAGGGTTAATCTTGCCGGAGTTTTGTATATGAAATGGCACTAGAAAAAAAAAATGTGCAGACTAGCAATTGAGCCCTGTCTCATCTTGGTTCAAATGACATTGTCTGAGCTTCCCCAGCCTCGCCTTCTGCACTAATTACAGACCTTCCCTGGGGAGGAAGACTGGGGCCAGGAGGTCCTCATTACAGGCTCCCTTGCTGGAGAGAGCAAACCCCAATGACCAAGCCCAATGACCAAACAAACTCTCTTGAAGAGAGCCTAGGCCTTCCTCTCCTGAACCTCTGGCTACTGCCTGGCTGGGAAAGGGTTAAAAAGAGGGCGTGGAATGGAGGGACGGGCCAAGATATGATAATGAGGAGCCCACACCCAGGCTAAGCTATCCTCCTGGTTCCCCTTGCCCAGGCCTAGGCCCCCCCATCTCTCCTCTTGTCCCCCAAGATGGCCACTGCCAGGGCTGTGTCAGGGCATCGTCACTGTGGTCGCCTGCCGGTCGCCTCTCCCTGTGGCCTTGTGGAGACTGAGCCTTCTGTAATCTTCCATTTATCTTGAGGCCTCGCCCGCCCCTCCAAGATTGGCTTTGATGTGGGGTCTGCTCTGGGGGGAAATCACAGGTTTCTGAGGCCTGGGCTGGGCTCTGCCCGCTGCCCCCAGCCCAGGCAGTGCCCAGAGGTCTCCCGACCATCAGGGCCAGACCCAGAAGGTGACCTTGGCAGACAAGACAAAAATTTTGGTCCCTATTTTTCAGGCAGATGGAGGGGCCACGACTCATGCCCCCAAGTGGAGCAGAGGACTCAGGGGTAAGAGCTCTATTATCACAAATCACTTATTTTCACACCTGTCCCCCCCTCCATGAGATGGTTACAAGCACCAAAATAAAAACAGCATGAACAATGACGATAATAATAATAGCAGCTATCATTATTGTGTTCCAACTAAGCTCCGGGTGCCAGGCTAAGCATCTTCCATTTATAATGTTGACGAAAGATGTCAAACTCTGTAAAATATCCAGGATGGTTTATTCTGAGCCAAAAGCAAGTGACCTTAGGCCTGTGATGCCCATCCCCAGGAAGTCCTGGAAAAGTGTGTCTGTCGTGGTTGAATTGTAGCTTTGGTTATACACATTTTAGGAGGACAGAAATGACAGAAAACCATAAATCAATACATGTGAGATTTACATTGGTTTGGCTCAGGGAGGCGGACCATCTTTAAGTGGGGGCTTGTAGGCTATAGGTGGACTCAAAGATTTCTCGATTGGCAACTCGTTAGCAAGATTTTTATAAGGAGTTTTGAAAGCAGTAAAAGAAATGGGCAGCATGAGAAACCAGAAGGGAGTCACGTTTCTTTATATGTAGATGAAGTTTCATAGGTAGTGCAGACTTCAGAGAGAATAGGGTGTCTTAAGAGGTGCCCAGAGTCCCCAACAGACAGCTTTACAGAGTCATAAAACACTGTACTTTTCCCTTTTTATCTATTTTATGATGTTATGCCAAGAGTCTGATTGGAAAGCAAACCACATTATACAGTTCATAAAAAAACTGTCTCTCTAGGCCCCTTAGTTAGGAATGTGGCAAGGTTTTTTTTTTTTTTTTTTGAGTTGGAGTCTCACTATGTCACCCACGCTGGAGGGCAGTGACACGCTCCCGGCCACCGCAGACTCGACCTGCTGAGCTCCTGCAATCCTTCCGCCTCAGCCTTCCAAGTAGCCGGAACTACAGGTGCGTGCTACCACGCCTGGCTAATTTTTGTTTTATTGTAGAGACAAGGTCTTGCCAAGTTGCCCGGGTGGGTCTCAAATCCGTGGGCTCAGGCAGTCCTCTCGCCTCCCAAAGTGCTGGGAGTACAGACTGAGCCACCAAACCTGGCCAAAACATTTAATTCTTACAACTATGTGGCCGTATATGTCATTTTGAAGGGGAAGAAATGGACAGACTTTGATTTATTCATATAACGAAAATTGATTGAGGTCCTATTATTTGCCAGGCACTGTTCTAGGCACTGAGGAGTGAACCAAATGGGTGCATTCCTACCCTTATGCGCTAGTGGGAGGGACAGATCATTAACAGATGGTCAAATACACATATAGCATCAGGTCATGTTATACAGAGATAGTGCCTTGAAGAAAAGATAGCTGTAGGCTGGGTGTGGTGGCTTATTCCTGTAATCCTAGCACTTTGGGAGACTGAGGCGGGAGAATTGCTTGAGCTCTGGAGTTTGATCCAGGCCAGGCAACATAGCAAGTCTTCATCTCTACAAAAAGAAATTAAAAAATTAGCCAAGCATGGTGGCCTCGCACCTGTAGTCCCAGCTACTCAAGAGGCTGAGGCAGAAGGATCGCCTGAGCCCAAGAGATGGAGGCTGTGGTGAGTCACGATGGTGCCACTGCACTCCAGCTTGGACTTCAGAGTGACACCCTGGCTCAAAGAAGAAAGAAAATACAGTTGAGAGTGACAGGGTCACATTTTTGAACACTGTGGTTAGGAATGGCACCACTGATGAGACAGAGATCCGATTGGCAGGAGGGACTTAGCCATGTGTCCATCTGGAGAAAGTGTGTCCAGAAGAGACAAGGGCAAAGGTCGGAGGTTAGAGGTCCTTGTCTTGCTCCAGGCATAGCTGGAAGTGGGTGTGTCCGAGGGTGGAACGAGGGCTAAGCAAGAGACAGGAAGTGAGTTGGACACAAGAGCAGTGCTGGGCCATGTGTGGCTCTGCTGAGGTGTCTGGCTTACTCTGAGTTGATGGGAACATTTGGAGGTTTTGAACATGAGACCGGCTTGATCTAGGTTATTTTTGAATCTAAGACTCAAAATATGAGACGCAGAGGTTAACAACCAGCTCAGTCCTACACGGCGAGTCCGTGGGGATGTCACGATTCAAACGCAAGTTTTGTCAGGCTTGAGAAATCGTGCTTTCGCCATTAGGCACTTGGCTCTCATGAGGGGCAGGGACTGTGTCCCATGTGCCTCAGTATCTCTGCGTCCAGCAGATGGCTGGACACAGATTCGTGTCCTGAAAACACTTGGAGAGTGATGGATTCGATGACTTCCACTGAACAGGCTGCAGGGTTGGGAAAGTCATTTAAATCTCTCTGAGTCTCAGTTTGTTCATCTGAAAATGGGAAGCAAACGGTGTCAGTGTCTATCTTGTATGGAGAGCCATGCATGAGGAAGATGAAATGAGCCTAGTGTGTGTGAAAGGGCTTTTGCACTGTGAAGTGAAACCTTCTGATTTCATTCCAGGATCAATGGAAACTGAGGCCAGGCGTGATGGCACAAGTCTATATTTCATCTGACCTGACTCCCAGACAAGCTCTTAACCTGACTACTTACAGGCTCAGATGTGTCCCTGTGACCACTGCCCTCTCCATGGGGCAAGGTATATGCTCATGTCACCTGTCTTGTGTGTGTGTGCGTGTGTGTGTGTATGTGTGTGTGTGTGTGTGTGTGTGTATGAGTGTCTGTTCACTGTGTTGATAGCACCTAGACTACAGCTGCCTTGGTCTGGTGGCCTTTAGGAACTTGACCTCTAGGGTTCAGGGAGAGGGAATGGAGACATAGAAACAGTCCATTCAGTCTGCTATAGGAAACTAGCATGGACTGGGCAGCTTATAAACAACAAAAATGTATTTTTCACAGTTCTGGAGGCTGGAAGCCCAAAATCAAGGTGCTGGTAGGGTCAGTGTCCAGTGAGGGCCCAGGTTCTGGTTCATAGACGGCTGTCTTTTCACTATGTCCTCACACAGTGGAAGGGATGAGAGGTCTCTCAGGCCTCCTTTCTTTTTTTTTTTGAGTTGGAGTCTCACTCTTGTCCAGGCTGGAGGGCAGTGGCATGCTCACAGCCACCGCAGCCTCAACCTGCTGGGCTCAGGTGATCTTTCTACCTCAGCCTTCCAAGTACCTGGAACCATAGGCATGCGCCACCATGCCCAGCTAATTTTCTGATTTATTGTGGAGATGAGGTCTCACCAAGTTGCTGAGGCTGGTCTCAAACCTGTGGGCTCAGCTAATTCTCTCACCTCAGCCTCCTAAAGTGCTGGGATTATAGGCATGAGCCACGGCACCTGGCCCTCTTTTATAAGGTCACTAATCCCATTCATGAGAGGTCCACCTCCATGACCTAATCACCTCCCAAAGGCTCCACCTCCTTATACCATCACCTTGGAAGTTAAGACTCTTAACACACGAATTTGGGGTGGGGGACACAAACATTCAGACCGTCGTAAGTGGTGTCTCCCATCCCCATCCAGATTAGGGGAGTAATTCCCCTAGCACCTTCTACCCACTCCATCCTAGCTTGTTGTGACAACTGACTGCATACCTGTCATTCTGTCCCACCTATCTGTGGGCTCCTGGGGGCCAGGACACCACTGTGTTCTTTGTTCCCCAGGGAATAACATAGTGTCTGGTAAGTGATGAGTGCTCAGTGGGCGACTCCATCATCCCTGGAATTAGAGTGGCTGGAGTTATAGGGTTTCTGGACTCTACTTTGGCCAAGTCCCTGCTCCTACTGGGCTTCAGTTTCCTCTTCTAAAAATGAGGTTGCTGTCTACATTCATTCATTGAGTCACAACCATCTCTTGTAAATGTGATGGTGCTGTGGTGTGTTCTGGGGATACAGAAATTTGAATCCCCAGTGCTGCCCTCAAGAAACTGAGGCCGGGTGCGGTGACCCAAGCTTGTAATCCCAGCACTTTGGGAGGCTGAGGCGAGAGGAGTGCCTGAGTCCAGGGGTTCGAGACCAGCCTCGGCAACTTGGTGAGACCTTGTCTCTACAATATAACAAAAAATTAGCTGGGTGCGGTCGTACGTGCCTGGAGCTACTTGGAAAGCTGAGGCGGAAGGATTGCCTGAGCTCAGCAGGTCGACACTGGGGTGGCTGTGAGCATGCCACTGTACTCCAGTCTGGGCAACAGAGTGAGACTGACTAAAAAAAAAAAAAAAAGGGTCAGTTTTTCCACATCCCTGACTTTTGTACTAATAGTAGGTACAGGTCATTCACAAATGGTCAAATACACATATAGTATCGGCTCATATAATACAGAGATAGTACTTTAAAGAAAATATGGCTGCAGTAATTGCAATGTAAAGTGAAAAATGTCATTATAGACAGTCCCAAAGTGGCTCAGAGGAGGGATTGGTCTTCTCTGCCCTTGGGGGGAGGACAGGAAGGTGTCACAGAATAGAGGGTCCTTGATGTGGTTTTGAAGGATGGGCAGGTGTTTGCGAGGTGGACAATAAGGAAAAGGGTGTTTGAGTGAAGGGAAGAGCATGGTGGCAGAAATCCTTGGGGTGTGGCACAGCCTGACACCTCAGAGATGCTGCTCACAGTTGGGAATGACTGAAACATACCAAGGCTGGAAGCGCGTGGCGAGATACAGGTCTGGGGAGGGTAGCCAAGGGCTAGCTTGACAGGGCCGCGGAGCCCATTCTAAGAAAGTCTAAGAGCTTCCCTGAAAGCAAATGGGAGCCGCTGATGAACTTTAAGAAGGAAAACAGCATGAGCAAGATTGCTTGGTGGACAGCAGGTCAGAGGTGAGCAAGACTCAAAGTAGCCAGTGGAGCTATGCGACTGGTACTGTTCTCCAGGCAGGACACGGTAAGGCCTAAACAAAAGCTAACAATGGCCAACGGCTGTTCAGCGGTCACTGTGTACCAGTCAGGCTCTGTGTTAAACACGTGCAAATATTATTGCATTTTGCCCTCATAGCTAACCTGCGAGTAGTGCTATTATTACAGACAGGGAAACGGAGGCTCAGTCACTTAGCTGGTAAGTGGCAGAAGAAGGACTTTAATCCATCCACCCTGACTTCAACACCTTTCAGTGGCCTAACCACTATAATATTTGCTAAATAAGGAAGGAGAGGTGGGCAGAGACAAGGGCTTGGAGTCCAGAGCCGGTTAGGAGTGGGCCCACCAGGATATGGGAGTGAGGGAGAGGAGGCGATCAAATCCGTCTACCAGTCAATGGGATCCACAGTGAACTCAGGCAAACCAGCAAATTTTATGACCCCTATGCCCATAGGTCTAGGATTCTGGGATAGTGTCCAAGCCAAGGAGGATACTAGTGTGTCACTGCGGCTGTTGCCATAGGCCTCCCCGTGGGGTGATGACACAGGCTAGGCTCCCTCAGAAGTCATCATTGAAGCTGGAGTCCTCACTGCCTTTGCTGGTTCCGCTGCAGAGTTCCGGGAAAAGGGGTTCTGCCCCACAAATTTGGGTCCTGGGAAAGCATTTTTGTAGCCTCCTTTGTCTTTCCAGGGCCCTGCCCCTCTCAGAGAACTGGCTGGTTTTGGCGTGCACTTCGGGGAGGACACTCTGATTGTGTCCCACTGGTGGGTCAGCTCGGCACTGGTCATTTCAGAGCCAGGCCCTGGCCTTCAGTTGCGTGAGGTTGGGCCTGGGATGCCCCGTTTCCTTGGGTCCTGAGGACTCCCACAGAGGCAGAGTCCCCTGGGCCAGACCTAAGAAAATAGGATCTGGTCCTTATTAAATGGTTTCCAACCAGCAGTATGGATTCTGTTTGTGTGTTTCCTTCTGGGCCACAGTTTGAGATGCTGCCTCCCCGCTTACTCCCGTGGACTTTTCCGGGTCCCGTAGCCAGCTGGACCAGCTGACATCAGGAGGCTGATGGGCCGTACTGCGAATTCACCTGCTGATTCATGTCGTGGTCTCCAACTGGGGGCTTTGTTTTGTCCTCCACAGGTCGGGTCGTTGGCTTCCTTTTATGATAAATAAAGCTGAACGTGACTCAGAACTCAAGAGCAGCCGCTTGTTCCGAGCCATCAGCGTCACCATGGCAACCGTGCCGTCTATGAATACTTGAAAATATCGTATCAACAGCCTCCCTGCGTCCTCCATGCCTCACATCAGCCTTGGGCCTCCACAGCTTCCTGACTCTTGGGGATCGGTGCAGGCCTGGGCGCCCCCAAAAGCAGAGCGTTCAAAGTAGGAACCCGAGATTCCCACTCAACCTCATCTTACTTGCCCACCACTCACACAACCTTCTGGAGGAAGCTGAGAACAATTTCCATGTTGGGACAAGCACTGGGAATAGACATTAAGCCCTCATCCTGGAGCCCTGAAATCCATGAATTCTATTGGGAGGATAAAATTGTGTGTTGGGTGCGCTGCAGAGATAATAAGGCCTGGAATTAAAAAGTATGTGAGGGTGGTTAATAACAGCAATAATGATAATAATAACAACCACTTATTGAGTGCCCACCATCATAAGTCAGGCAGTGTGTGAGAGGTTTACATGCCTTGTTTCCAGGCCCTTGCTGTAATTACTCACCTAGAGGCGATGCTAATTAATAAATTAATTTTAATTAATTTAATAATAATTGCTGGCACTTATTGGGTGCCAGATTCTCTGCTAAGTTCTTGAACATTTAAACTCACATGGGAAGCACTATGATTATCTTCGTTTTACAGATGAGGAAACTGAGACTTATGGAAGTTAACTGATTTGTCTGAGTTCACTCAGTAACTAAAGGATGGAGCTGGGATTTGGGTTCAGGTCTGACAGGTGTCACCATTATTTTTATACAGCCTAGGGCTTAACTGAGGTTCAAGCCACTTCCGGAGCAGAGAAATTCTCCAGGTTTGCCTGGTTCCAGAGATTCCCTCCAAGAACCTTGTCTAATATTTTGCTTCTAAAATGGTCCCTGATCACCATCAGGGGGAGATCGACAGGTTCTGGGCCCACCAATATCTATTATATCTGATTTTGGGGTGCAAACCCCAGGATTCTGTATTTTAGGCAGCTCTCTAGGTTGAACTCTAAGGGCTGGGAATTGAAAGTTCACTTAGCTCCACGTCTTCTCTGAGACATTCCCAGAGCCTGGCACAGACCGTGGCCCCATGTGAGGGCTTAGAAGCATTTGTTGAAGCTGAATGGAGAATGAATGGGCCCCACTGAATCCTTCAGGTCTTTGCAGGGCCAGGCCCTCCTTTGGGTCTTGAAGATGTGTGGTTTCTTCCTACTCACTCTCTACCACACCCGGACACCCCTCAACTCCCCTACCTGGGGTGGACCTGCTCACCAGGTCCTGCACACTGCTTGTAATAGGAGCAGCAGGGTGCATCTGTTGCCAAAAAGCTTCATTTGTTAGCAGGAACAGATCACCCCTTTTAAACCAGTTTTCCAGACAGATACTGCTCTGACTCTCCCCCCAACAAAATATCTTTTTTTTTTTGAGTCAGGGTCTCACTCTGTCACCCAGGTTGGAGGGCAGTGACATGATCATGATAATCATGGCTCACAGCGGCCTCAATTGCCTGGGCTCAGGCAATCCTTCCATCTCAGTATCCTGTGTACCTGGGACTACAGGTGTGTGCCACTATGCCCAGCTAATTAAAAAAAAATTTTTGACTGGGCTCGATGGCTCAACCTGTAATCCCAGCACTTTGGGAGGCTGAAGTGAGTGAATAACCTGAGCCCATGAGTTTAAGACCAGTCCGGGCAACTTGACCAGACCTCGTCTCTACAATAAAATAAAATAAAAAATTAGCCAGGCGTGGTAGCACACACCTGTAGTTCCAGCTACTCGGAAGGCTGAGGCGGAAGAATCGCCTGAACCTGCAGGTCAACACTGGGGTGACTGTGAGCATGCCACTGCACTCCAGCCTGGGTGAAAGAGTGAGATTCTAACTAAAAAAAACCCAAAAAACAAAAAAAGAGGTGTTTTTTTTTGTAGAGATGAGGTTTCATTATGCTGTCCAGGCTAGTCTTGAAGTTCTGGGCTCAAGCAATTCTCCCATCTTGGCCTCCCAAAATGCTGGAGTTATAGGCATGAGCCACCGTACCCAGCCCAGCATAATATTCTATAGACACCCTATAAAAGGTGGAGAGGAAAGCTCGGGATCTCTAATAAGTTTTAAACATAAAAGAGGTTTTATTTACCAGAGCAAAATACCTGGATATCAATTAAGATCTGTACATGATGCTACGTACGTATTATTGGAGTTATGAAAAACCAAGACTTGGAAAGATGTTTGTGACATGTGGCAGAGATGCCAGTTGTTCCTCAGTATCTGTTCTCCCCTTTTGCCATAGTGAAAGAACCCACTACTTAAATAAATAATCCAATTTCCTAGTGGTTGTTTTCCAGAGACTAAGTTCTGGTTAGTGGGATATAAGCAGAAGAGATGGACATGAGTTCTAGGAAGTGTCCACCTTAGTTCATTCCTGCTGCTGTAACAAAATTACCTTAGACTGAGTAATGGATAAACAACAGAAATGTATTCTTCACAGATCTAGAGGCTGGGAAGTCCAAAATCAAGGCACCAGCAGATTCACTATCTGGTGAGGGCTGTTCTCTGTTTCCAGGATGACACCTTCTTGCTTGTGTCCTCATGTGGTGACAGGGGCAAACAGCTCCTGCACACCTCTTTGATAAGGGCACTAATCCCACTCATGGGGGCTCTGCCTTCATGAGTGAATCACTTCCCATAGGCCCCATCTCATAATTAATACTGTCATATTGGTGATTCAGCTTCAACATATGAATTTTGGGGGGGCATGTTCAGACCATAGCAGTATTCTTGGAGAGAGAAGCTACTCTCTTCTTTGTTTCTTCCTCTTTTGGTTTTCTGGAATGTGGACATGAGCAGCCATCTTGGGTCATCAGGCGGCAGACATGTGGAGGATGAAAGACATTGACTTAGAAGGAGTCTGGTCCCTGGTGGTCACGGAGCTGCCTTGCCAACCTGAGCTGCTTACCATTGGACATCATTTACTAGAGAGAGAAATTAACATGCCTAAGCTACTCTTACTTTGGGTTTTCTGCCATTTGTACCTGAAACAATTCTAACCAATATGAAATATATTATGAAGTAAACAAAGAAATGCCAAGTTAAGAGCAGTATGAACTGTATGGTTCCAATTTTATTTTAAAATGTGTGTTTATATATTTCCATATGTACATAAAAAAGCAGATGGGAACATTAAAAACGAAGACATTAGCAGAGGTTATTTCAGGGTAGTGTGGCTATCAGGATTTTACACATTCTTTTGTTTGCTTATCTTTCTTTTCTTTTTTTTTACAACAAAAGTATATTATTTTTTAAATAAGAAAAATGATACATTTATTTACTTATTTTAAAGTGAGTCTGAGGCGAGTGGATTGCCTGAGACTGTGTATTCGACACCAGCCCCGGCAACTTGGCGAGACCTCATCTGTACAAAAAATAAAAAAAACAAAACAATTAACCAGGCACGGTAGTGCACACCTGTAGTTCTGACTACTTGGAAGACTGAGGCAGAAGGATTGCTGGAGCCCAGCAGGTCGATAATGGGGTGGCCATGAGTGTGCCGCTATACTCCAACCTGGGCAATGGAGTGAGACTCCAACTCAAAAAAATAAAGTGAGATGGGGTCTTACCCTGTTGCTCAGGCTGGTCTCAAATTCCTGGGCTCAAATGATCCTCGTACTTCAGCCTTCCAAGTAGTTGGGATTATAGGCTTGACCCACTACACCCAGCTAAGAAAAAATAATAAGAGATATAAATGGTATGATCTTAATGAGATCCATATGGATTGCAATCACTAAGAAAAAACCTTAGCCAGGCTCGGTGGTTCAGCCTGTAATCCCAGTGCTTTGGGAGACCGAGGTGAGTGGATTGCCTAAGGCCGTGGGTTCGAGACCCGCCTGGGCAACTTGGCAAGACCTCATCTCTACAATAAATCAAAAATTAGCCGGGCGTGGTAGCATGCACCTGTAGTCCCGGCTACTTAGAAGGCTGAGGCGGGAGGATCGCCAGAGCCCAGCAGGTCGAGGCTCCAGTCACTGGGAGTGGTCACTGCACTCCAGTCTGGGTGACAGAGTGAGACTCCAACTCAAAAAAAAAAGAAAAAATCTTACTCATAGTTACATGAAAAAAAGACTGAAAAAATACTAAAATAAATAAAGTCATGGGAAATTGTTTAAAATACATTGTTAAGGAGGAAAATGTCACTCAATGATAGGATACCATTTTTTAAAATAAAAAGAATAAAACAACCTAAATACATCTAGAAAAAAAAGCAGGAAAAAATAAGCCAGTGTATCAATGGTCTGGTTCCAGAGAAGGGATTTTGATGATTCTTATTTTCCCCTTATGCTTTTAATATTTTCTAAATTTTTTCGAATAATCCGGTGTCAATCTTATTTATTTAAAATGTTTTTATTTAAAGCAGTTTTAGCAATACAGAAAAGTATGTTACAAAGGACAATAAAAGACACATCTTCACTACCCAAATTTTGTCATACTTAATTCCAGTCTTTATTTTTTATTTTTATTTTTTTGAGTTGGAGTCTCACTCTGTCGCCCAGACTGGAGTGCAGTGGCCGCTCCCGGCCACCGCAGCCTCGCCTGCTGGGCTCCGGCGATCCTTCCGCCTCAGCCTTCCGAGTAGCCGGAATTACAGGCATGTGCTACCACGCCCGGCTGATTTTTTGATTTATTGTAGAGATGAGGTCTCGCTGCCCAGGCGGGTCTCAAACCCGCGGGCTCAGGCAATCCACTCACCTCAGCCTCCCAAGGCATGGGATTACAGGCTGAGCCACCGAGCCCGGCTCCAGTCTTTATTTTAAATAAATAAATCATAGCAGTAGAGTCCCATTTATGTATGTCTATCATGATCATTAGAATATTTAGAGAGAGCTTACCCTGTCTGGGACAGCCTGGGGTGATGCTGTGTGAGGGAAGGGGAGGCATGCTCCCACCTTCAGCCAGGGGTTTGGCTCTAAGTGACTGTTTCCAGGGTGGAGGTGGCCTGGGTGCCAGGATGCCAGTTTTGCCTGGCACTTCCCCTGGAACATATAGGACCAAGCAGGGCTGGAAGAGGAGGGTCGGGGCAGCACTCCCCTCCTGAGGTCAGTGGGTGCCCAACTAGTGTTTACAAAGAGGGTGGGGCTTGAGCCTCCTGGTTCTGTGGCCTTTGCTCTCGGGAGGGGCTGGCCCACAGCAGGCCACAAGCAAAGGATGGAGAAACCGCTGTCTCCTGCAAGGCTCAGAGGCTGGGCCACAGCCTGGGAGGATTCTGGGAAATGAGGGCTCTGCAGCTAGGTGGTGAAGTGGTCAGTGGCGGTTGTGGGGATCCAGAAAACAGAAGTGCTAGACACCTATGGATGGGAAGGTATTATTGCCATTTTACAGATGAAGAAGCCAAGGTGCAGAAGGACTAATGAAGTCACTTGCCTAAGGCCTCACAGAGGGTCCAGGCTAAGATTTGCACCGACTCCAAGGCGCGTGTTCCTCATGCCACACCAGGCTGTGTCCCTTGGGCTTTTAAGAGGGAGCCCTTCTGCATGGCTCAGAGCCTGCAGCAAGGGCTGGGGTCATTTGGAGGTTGATTTCCAGGAGGTGGCGGGCTCTGGGGAAGTTCTGAGGCATCCCAACCTCACGTGGTGTGAGTCTGCAAAGCTGTCAGTCACCTTCTGGCTTGGAGGCTCAGAGAGGCCGGTCAAGTCTGAACTGATGTGGGAAGAGTTCCCTGGTATCCTCTCTTGACTTTGTGGAGAGCAAGGGTCTCAAGCCCATAGCCAGTTCTCCAGGAAAATCTTCAAGCATCTCCCGGGAGGTGAGAGGGGGATGAATGTGGCAACCACCTAGCCCACTGCACCAGACCTGCCAAATGGACAGCCTTTCACTGTTGTCTTCTGGGCCAAGGCAGAGGTCAGGCTGGGCATGTCCATACATGCCTGTGTGCATGCATGCACACACCACACGCATGTGCACGGACACACATATGCGCGCGCACACGCACACACACACACACACACACACACACACACACACACACACACCCTTTTCAAGCCTGCCCCTTGTTCCAACATCTGCCACATATCTCACAGGTGGAACAGGCCTGCCGACCCAGACTGGATCACAGACTGGTTCTGAGAGTGATCCATTTATCTATGATAAATAAACCCTTCATCTCCTTGTCTCAAATGCCAGGACCAGTGCCCATCCAAGCAGAACCATGTGCAGAGAGACACTAATCCTTCCCGGGGTTTTTCAATCCCCTTTCTGTCGGATAGGGTTGGTTGGAATTCTGACTGTGCCTCATTCCAGCTATGTGACCTTAGGCAGATTCCTGAACTTCTCGGAGGCTCAATGTCTTAATGAAGCAGGGATCTAGGGGTGCTGGGTACACATCAAGCCCAGACTTCTTCACCATTATACAATGCATTCATGTGATCAAAAGCTATATGCGGTTGGGCACGGTGGCTCATGCTTGTAATCCTAGCACTTTGGGAGGCATAGGTGGGAGGATTGCTTGAACCTAGGAGTTGGTAGCTACAAAAAAAAAAAAAAAAAATAGCTGGGCGCGGTGGGGCATGCCTGTAGTCCCAGCTACTCGGGTGGCTGGGATGGAAGGATAACCCGAGCCCAGGAGGTCAAGTCTGCGGCGAGCCCTGAGTGAGCCACTGCACTCCGGCCCGGGCAACAGAGTGAGATCGTGACTCGAGAAAGAAAAAATTATGTGTAGCCCCTAAAGCTATTGAAATAGAGGGGAAAAAATAAATAAAATGGGGATGTTGTTGTCGTTGCTGTTTATAACAGACACATCATAATGACTAGCGGATTAAATGTGACTGTGCAAAAAGTGGTCACGTGTTTTGCACACAGCCAGGCACATAGCAAGCCCTCAGGAAGAGTCCCTGATGCTCACGTAGCCTCTGTACCTTTTTTGCTCCCAGGCCCGTCTCAGGATCCAGTCTTCACTCTGGAGCACCAGGGGATGTAAAATCCCCTTCCCAGGTGCTCCCGCTCTCTGAAGGTCCTTATAGACAGGCTCCCCGAGTGTTGCTCAGGTTATTATTATTGTCAACAATAATGGCAACTGATGTTCCCAGTTACTGACCACTGACTCTGTGCTGGGCATTGCGACAAGCCTTTTTGTTTTGTTTTGAAACAGGGTCTTGCTCTGTTGCCCAGGCTGGAGTGCAGTGGCAGGAACACAGCTCACCGTTGAGATCCTCCCACCTTATCTTCCCAAGGAGCTGGGACTAATTTTTTGTTTGTGTGTGTCAGAGTCTCTCTCTGTCACGCAGGCTGGAGTGCTGCGGCACGGTCACAGCTCACTACAGCATTGCCCTCCTGGACTCAGGCAATCCTTCCCTCTCAGCCTCCTCAGTAGCTGGGACTACAGATACGCACCACCAAGCTCGGCTCATTTATTTATTTATTTATTTATTTTTGAGTCGGAATCTCATTCTGCTGCCCAGGCTGGAGTGCAGTGGCATGTTCATGGTCACTGCAGCCTGGACCTGAGGGGCTCAGGTGATCCTTCTGCCTCAGCCTTCCAGGTAGCTGGGACTATAGGTGCAAGCCACTGCATCTGGCTAATTTTTTGATTTATTGTAGAGACGAGGTCTCGCCAAGTTGCCCAAGCGGGTCTCGAACCCCTGGGCTCAGGCAATTCTCTCACCTCGGCCTCTCAAAGTGCTGAAATTATATATATATATTTTTTCTCTCTTTTTTTTAGAGACAAAGTCTTGCTATGTTTCTTAGGCTGGTCTCAAATTCCTGGGCTCAAGCAATCCTCCCACCTCAGCCTCTCAAAGTACTGGGAATTACAGGTATGAGCCACTGTGCCTGGAGGAACTAATTTTTAAATTTTTTTTGTAGAGACGAGTTCTCCCTCTGTCACCCAGGCTGGTCTTGAACTCCTGACCTTAAGTGATCCTCCTACCTTGGCCTTCCGAAGTGCTAGAATTATAGGCATATAAGTCACTGCACCCAGCCTTGTACCAAGTTTTATTTCATCTCATCACCATGTAAGTCACTGCACCCAGCCTTGTACCAAGTTTTATTTCATCTCATCACCATGGCAACTCTATGAGGGAGTACCATTATTTTCCCTGTAATACAGATGAGGACACTGAGGTACAGAGAGGTCAAGTGACTTGTTGAGGTCATACAGGTAGAAGTGGCCCAGCTGGGAATCTATGGAGGCTGGGAGGACATGAGTGACAGAGTGAATCCTGATGGACAGGAAGACCTTCAGCAGATTCAGGTGCCCCAGGTGCCAGGGCTCCTGTCTGGGGTCCACTAGGGTTCTGCTGGTGGGTTTCTGGGTCCTGTTCATGGTCATCTCACCTGGCGCCCAAGGAGCTCCTGGAGGCCTGGCTGCAAGATGGGGCATCTGCCCACCCTCGTGCTCAGGAGTTTCCTGCTCCTTTACTGGTGAGCCTCTGTCCCGATGTCACTGAGCAAAGTGGCTGGGGTAGGAGACTTGGACCGTGATTGTCTCCTTCCAGCTGGGATTAGGTGGGGCACTGTCAGTAGATCAGAACCCAGGTCCAGTGGAGGGAATGGCTGGGTCTTTAGAAAGAGCACCTGGGGAGTAGAGAGGCAAGCCAGAGCTTAGCAGCCCCAGGACACTGCCACCACCCCCATTCTGGAAAAACAAAGGGGAGAGGGTATGATTCAAGAACCAGGGAGCTAGGGCTGACCAGTGGAGGCTGGAGCCAGGAAGGGGATGGAATCATAGCCAGAGATGCCACCCAAGTCTGGGATCAGGAGAAATACCCAGACTTCTCTCCTCTTGCCCTCATCTTCCTCCAGAAACTTTTTATTTTATTTTATTTATTTTTATTATTATTTTTTGAGTTGGAGTTTCACTCTGTTGCCCAGGCTGGAGTGCAATGGTATGCTAACAGTCACCGCAGCCTCGACTTGCTGGGTATCGGTGATCCTTCCACCTCAGCCTTCCAAGTAGCTGGAGCTACAGGCCCGCATCACCACACCCGACTAATTTTTTTGATTTTGTTGTAGAGACAAGGTCTTGCCAAGTTGCCTAGGCTGGTCTCGAACCTGTGGGCTCAGGCAATCCTCTCACCTCGGCCTCCCAAAGTGCTGGGATTATAAGCGTGAGCCACCACGCCCAGCCTGAAATTTTCATTGGGTACATCTAGTTGAAAGCCAGTTGGCAAGGGAGACTGGGGTATGTTATTTGCCCTCCAAGACATTGAGCAAAACAGACAAAGGCAAGAAACAGACGTGACAACAAACAAAACAAATGACCAGGAAGCAGACCTTGCCAAGGCTGCTCCTGCCCCTGTGGCCAACCCTCCCCTGCTACTGCAGAGTTCCTGCTGAGTAGGGGAGTGGGTGGACTTGCGATGCTGATCACCATCCACCAGCTTCTGAAGAGACTCTCTGTCCATCCCCCGCTGTGCCCCCTCTCCTGACCCACACCAGGTTGCTTCATTAGATCCTAACCGACAGGGGTGGGGTGGCCACTCCTTTAGAGCTTGACTTGGGCTGCCTGGTGGCCTTCAATGGCCTTAGCTTGACTGTGTTCCTCTCTGGTCTTTTTTTTTTTTTTTTGAGTTGGTGTCTCACTCTGTCACCCAGACTAGAATGCAGTGGCATGCTCCCGGCCACCGCAGCCTCGACCTGCTGGGCTCCGGCGATCCTTCCGCCTCAGCCTTCCAAGTAGCTGGAACTACAGGCACGCGCTACCACGTCCAGCTAATTTTTGATTTTTTGTAGAGATGAGATCTCGCCAAGTTGCCCAGGCGGGTCTCGAACCTGCGAGCTCAGGCAATCCACTCACCTCGGCCTCCCGAGGCGCGGGGATTACAGGCTGAGCCATCGAGCCTGGCCTCTCTGTGGTCTTAACTTCCTCCTCATCAACATCGACCTTACCTTATGGGGCTAGGGCCTCACCATGTCCTTCCCCCAAGCCTCCTCAAGTTGGAAGATGCCCCTAAATTCCGATCCTGCAAAAATTCTGGCTAAGAACCCAAGTGGGGGTGACTCTCAGACCTGAGGTCAAGTCTAGCTCTGTTGCCTACTAGCTCAGCATTTCACCTCACTAAGCCTTAACCTGCCCACCCAAAAAACAGGAATAGCAATAATATATACCTGTAGGGCTGTTATAAAGATTAAATAAGTTAACATAGGGAGAATGCTCCATGCATAATAATTGTCCTCTAAATAGTAACTGTAAAAGGCATGGGAAGGAAAACTTGCAGTCACTGCACACTCAAGAGGAAGTAGCCCTGGCTCCTCAAAGTCCTGGTTGACCACATTATCCATTCACTGGCTGTCTTCCTTGAGATCTAAATCTCCCATATCCCAGTTGGCCAAGGAATGGGCAGTCCCTCCTTGCCATGCTTCCCCGGTCTGCACAAGTGAGCAGGAAAGTAGAGCCCTTGTGGCTGGAAGAAGGAAATACCTTGCCTAAAACTGGTGTGCCTTCCATTTTGGTCCCCGCGAATGGCACTCTGGATAGTCGAGCAAAGGACACAAGGAACCTGAGTGTCTCAGATGCAAGAACTGATCGAATGTGTGAGAACCACAAGGCTCGCCTGCCTGTTCCTCAGCGGGGCCAGCCTCTGGTCTCATCTGGAAGGACAGCGATGTGACAGTGCAGACCCTCCTCAGGGCTTCCTCATCTGTGCTTGGAGCAGGACGTCTAGTGGCCAACCAAAGTATGTCTTGTATTTCACACAGGATTACAGACTCTTGGGACTTCAGTGCTTAAAACTATTTCAGGCAGAGCCTCAGACCGTTAGTGCCGGAAGGAACTTGCTGGAGCCATGGGCTTAGAGCAAGAGCCCAGAAGAACCCCTTGTGAGACCGTACATTGTTAGAGCCAGAAGGGTCTTTGGTATGAATGGCCGAATGACTCCACCAGAGAGAACCTCCGGCACAGCCATGGGATGTGAGCGCTGGAAGGGCCTCAGGAGATATTCTGCTAAAAGGTGTCTCGGTTAACCCCCTCATTTAATAGCTGAAGTCAGTGGGTAGGTTTAATGACTCTTCTAGAAATGAGCTCCACAGGACTGCTTTAGGGCTCATGCTGGGGCGGAGGGAACGGGAAAGGCTTCCAATTTATCTGTGAAGTAGTCATTACAGGCACAAGAAGAAAAATAGCAGGCAGGTACTCAGTCTACACATGTTTATTGACACTTTCTGAGCACTGGGTTCGGCGCTAGGAACAGTAGTGATATGAAGAGGAATGAAACACCGGAAGGTAAGATGTGTCAGAAACCCAACTCAAGCTGGCCTCAACAAAAGGGATGTTTGCTGGCTCACATAATTGGAAATCCAGAGGTAGGGTGAGTGTTATGGAACAAATTGGTATGTTGGAGCCCTTACTCCAATGTGACTGTATTTGGAGGCAGGGCCTTTATGATGATCATTAAGGTTAAGTGAGGTCAGAAGGGTGAGGCCTAGTCCCATAGGACTGGTGTCCTTACAAGAAGATGAAGACACGCCAGAGATCTCATTCTCTCCATCCACATACAGAGAAGAGGCCATGCAAGGACACAGCAAGAAGGTAGCCGTCCGCCATCCAGGGAGAGAGGCTTCACTGGAAACTGATCTCATGGCACCTTGATCTTAGACTCCTAGCCTTCAGAACTGTGAGAAAACATATATTTCTGTTGTTTAAGGCATCCAGTTGATGGTATTTTGTTATAGCAGCCTGAGCAGACTAATACCATGGACTTCCGAGTTTTTTCAGTCCCGGAACTCCAATTCTACTTCCCTGTGATTCTTTCAGCCTCTCCCTTCCCTGTGTGTAGAGCACCATCCTTAGGCTGGTCACTAGAAGACTGCCCTAGTTCCAGGCTGGGCAATGTCCAGAGTAAGACAGAAGGTTGTCCATGAAGCTGCCTCATAAAAACAAGAGCACACTTTCCTAGAAAGCTCCATCAAGCTTACCTTGTATCTATTGGCCCTAACTAGGTTACATGCATTCCTGAACCAATTTCTGAGATTTGGGAAAGCCAGGCACTGTGTATTTTGTACAGCTGTAACACAGAGACCCCAAATACAGAAGTGTAAGCACAATAGAATTTATGTCTCTTTCAGCTAAGAGTTCAGAAAAAAAAAAAGCAGCCCAAGACTGGATAGAGTTTGACCATTCTCCAGATGTGGTTTTCCTCTCTAGGTCCAAGGAGACGGCTTCAATTTCTATCACCTCCCAGTCAGGGAGAAGGGCAGAAGGACAGGGAAGCGCACGCACATTCCTTTTGAGGCCCCAGCTTAAAACGGGTGCAATAATTTCTGCTCACTGTTTATTGGCGAGAACGTAGACTCATGGCCACATTGAACAGCAAGGGGTGCTGGGAAATGTAGTCTTTATCGAGGCAGCCATCTGCTCAGCCCCAAATCCTGAGTTCTATTATTATTATTATTATTATTATTATTTTTTGAGTTGGACACCGCTCCCGGCCACCGCAGCCTTGACCTGCTGGGCTCTGGCGATCCTTCCGCCTCAGCCTTCCAAGTAGCTGGAACTAAAGGTGCGCGCTAACACACCCAGCTAGTTTTTTGATTTACTGTAGAGATGAGGTCTCACCAAGTTGCCCAGGCAGGTCTTGAACCCGCGGGCTCAGGCAATCCACTCACCTCAGCCTCCCAAAGGCGCGGGATTACAGGCTGAGCCACCGAGCCCGGCTAATTTTTTTTGATTTATTGTAGAGATGCGATCTCGCCTGCCCAGGTGGGTCTCAAACCCGCGGGCTCAGGCCATCCACTCACCTTAGCCTCCCAAAGGCGCGGGATTACAGGCTGAGCCACTGAGCCCGGCTGAGTTCTATTATTAAGGAGGGGGAGAGTGGATGTTAGTGAACCAGAGAAGTCTTTGCTGCACACTGACTGCTTTAGGCCCAGATTCCTGAACTGAGTCTCGGGAAGGGCCAGCTTCCACCAAGGCACATGGACTTGCTTAAGCTGTACTCTGGGTCTGTTTGTTACATCAGCTCAACTGGTACTCTAACTAATGCACTGTGCCTTGCATTTCCTTGGTTTCTTTAGGAACCTGGAAGGGGGAGAATGGATGTTGGGTAGTCAACCAGCAGTGTCCACTACATCATCTGCCCTCGAGGGTCCCAGAGTCTGGCAGAAGGTACAGATTTAAACAGATAACTATAGGTCAATGTGACAACAGGTCAACTAGCAGCTATATATATATATAAAGCTCAATGAAAACAGAGGGAAAACTTAAAAGGAGGCTTTTTAGAAGGAAGAGTATAATGAGTTCATTTTGGCTGGGTTTTAAAAGGTGCGTGGGTGCTGGATGCGGTGGTTCATGCCTGTGATCCCAGGACTTTGGGCGGTTGAATTGCTTAAGCCAAGGAGTTCGAGACTAGCTTGGGCAACACAGGGAGACCTCGTCTTTATTAAAAAAAAGTTAAAAAAAGGATATGTGGGACTTTCCCAAGGGTTTTGCTTGGGGAAGGACATTTCAGACAAAGAGAATAGCAGAAGTGTAGAGGTCCACAGGACATGACAAGTGGCCTGGTGCCTCTAGAGAGTGGCAAGAATCAGTTAGTGAAGGGCACCTGAAACCGGGAAGAAAGTTGCCTGTCCCACAGGCCTCTGGAAGCCATGCAGGGTTTTTAAGCCAGGGGAGACATGATCAGATCTCTGTCTTTCTGAGGGAGGGACTGGAGGATGACTCGATAGGAAGCTATTTCACAAATTCGGCTGAGTAATGAAGAGAGCCTGCATCAGGTCAGGGCTTTGGTGGTGGGAACAGAGACAAGAAGACAGTTTGCAGAGAGACTGTGGTGGCGGAATGACGGAACTTGGTGACTGGGTGATTGAGGAGGGTTGTGTGAGGATGGGGGGGGTAAATATGGTTAAATATGATCCTGAGTTTACATGCTTGTGCTAGAAATCTAGAGAAGGAGTACAGGAAATGCAAGTTTTGAGGGTGAGAGGAGAACATTCCTTCCCTCTATCCTAAGCCCGGTCCATGACAGACTTTGGGTTTCTGAAATGCATAACGGACTCTCTTAACTCCAGGCATCTGAATGCTCTGTCCCTGTTAAACAGAACACTCTCCTGCCCTCAAATCTCAAACTGGCTAATTCCTCATTTTCTCCAAGAGCCTTTCTTGAACCCCAGCCTAGGTCAGAAACTCTCTTCTACTGCCTTACAGCAGCCCATTTCTTTTATTTCCACATCTCTCATGGCGATTGTTGAATGACTGTCTTCCCTATCACACCTGTAATTTCTACGAGGCAGGAATCATGTCTTCCTTGTTCACTGCTTCTTATCAACACCTAGCATACTGCCTGGCACACAGCAGCCACTTGTGCCGGGTCTGAGGCATCCGACAGTGACCTTTGGAAATAGGACGTGGCCAGCAGTTTGGATCTGGTCCCATCTGGATGGGATGCAAGGTAATGAGACCACCATGGGGCAGGTGATGTGCCCTTCAAAGGCCTGGATCACGCTAGACTGGTGGTTCTCAACGGGATGGATTTTGCCTCCCAAGAGACATTTCTGATGGCCACGACTGAGTGTGAGTGTAAATGTGTGTGCTATTAGCATCTAGTGTGTAGAGGCCAGAGATACTGCTAAAGATGTATAATACCCAGGACAGCTCCCTACAACAAAGGATTATCCAGCCCAATATGTCCACAGTGCCGAAGTTGAGAAACCTGCTGCAGAGACCAGCAAGTCAACTGGCATGGTCAAGTCCCAATTTGGCCTACTGGCTGCTATGGCCCAATTGAGTAAGAGCAAGAGAAGCTTAGCGGCTGTCACAAGAAATATGGCCTTGTGATGTGCAGCCAGGAACCACCTTGGATTGGGCCTCAGTCAAAGGCCCCAACACCTTGGGCAGTTTCCCCTTAACTGAACTCCCAGCCATGAGCCCAGCCGGCCCAGCCTGGCACTCGCCTCTCTCTGACTCACACTGTTGGGTTTCTCTCGCTCTTGGTGGAAGGGCACCACACGCTCTTCCCACCCCATCTGCCTCGCGGATTATTTTCAGCTTGGCTTGCTGAGGCCCAACACTGCAATTACGCCCCAACCTCAATGGCTCCTTCTGAAAATAACATTTGGGTCGAAGAAAACCTCAGTCTGGTGGGCTGGATTTTATACTAAATGGTTAAAGAGGGAGTGTGGGTCAAGGGGAGTGGGTGGGGACATGGGAGTGGCAGGATGGTACAATTAAGAGAAGAATCTGGAAGAAGGGGAAAGGAAGGCAAACGAAGAGAGGGAAGAGGTGGTGGTGGTAAGGGCTGTTGCAGAAAGAAAATAGATCCACTGGGCAGGGGCCATCAATCTTTGAGAAGTCTTAAGCCAAGTCGTCATTTATGCTTCTAATTGAAGGTTTTGCTTGCTGTAATAACCCACCCCCACCCCCAACCTTTGAGGCCTGGGAAATTCGCATCTGCCTGGGGCCAGAAGAATGAGTCTTCGGGCATACCAATCTTTATCCAAGCTAGTGACCAGATTTTCCGACCCCAAAATAGAAGACACATGGTCTGACATAGGATTTTTGTTCTCTTGCCAGGTGAGAATGGCAGTCTGGGAAATGTAGTTTCAATGCGAATAGGTGGAATTTCTGAGTGTTTCCATGGTCAATAGAGGAGCGTAGATAGGATGTTCAAAATGGGATTCTCATGGGCAGCAGAGATTTATGGGTTATCTTGGTTCAGAGGAGAAACTTTGGAAATGAGAGATTTTTGACTCCCCCTGCCCCCCAGATGGAAGGAAGATGTGAAATGTAGGGGGTGAGGAGAAGAAATGCCTGGAAGCACTCTTTGAATTCCAAAGGAGGCGGACATTAAAAAAAAAAAAAAAAAAAGACCGTATAAGGTGAAATTTGAAAAAATAGGCAGGAAAGAGTTCCACATGATTAAAAGCTTAGTTCTGGAATCAGCCAGATTTGGATTCAACTTTAGCCTGCACTAACGACTTAGGGTGACTTCCTGCAGTAAGTTTGTCTCTCCAATCCCTCCATTTCATTTGTTAAGATGGAAACAGGGATAGAACCTACCTCCTGTGATTGTTGTGAGAACAAACTGAGATGAAGTTCGCAAAGTGTTGGCCCTTGTGCTTAGAAGCACCAAATAACCAGTAGTTCAGGAGTGCAGTGGTCAGAAAGGGAGCTTGAGGACAGGAGCCAGGGGAGGCTACCCCAAGACTATGGAGCACACTTCCTTATGTTTGTGGCATTTCTGCCTGCTACGTGTCACCAACTCAACTAGCTCAATGGGGATCTCTTGGGGTCAGCCCAAGTGCCTTCCTTGGGTGATGGTGCCAGTGCTGCCTGCTGTTGTAGAATGTGCCCTTGGGAAGGGTCCTGTGTGGATGTCTCCATCACTCTGAAGCAGGAAGGGAAGGTCTAATTCGTTGCTAATTCGTTCAGCACTATTTTAATGGTTTGCACCATGTGCCCGGTACGAGGTTGTACTGGAGACATAGCAGTGAGCAAGGCACAGGCTCTGTGCTCAAGGAGGTGCCGGTCTAGTGGGGGAAGCAGGAGATTACAATACAGTGATATTACAATCTGGGTAAGTACCAAATGCCAGGGGAGCATATTGGAGGAGCCCAAGCCCATTTAGCCTTAGAAGCGGGGAAAGGCCTCCCTGAGGAAGAGACTTCTAAACTGGGAGACAAGTCTTGAATTGGTCAGATCAAGTAGATGTGAAGAAATGATTATTGTGTGGATGGACTTAGAGTCTATAATACTGAGTGATCTTTCACAGAAACAAAGAACTGTGTATCACATGTTGTCACTCATAAGTGGACCTTGAACAACTATTGCAATACTATAAGAAAAGGATTGACAGTGGGAAATTGCAGGGGAAGGGAGTGGGGAAGCAGTAGTGGGAATCTGCCTGGGGAAGCGGGGGGGGGCACACCTCATCAACAAGGGTACCTGCATAATGAATATTTGTATACCTGACCCTGACTTGTACCCCACAATTTTAAAATAAAAAATTTAAAAGTAAAAAAAAAAAAGACATGATTATTGTGTTTGTTCTACAGACGAAGAAGCTAAAAGCTTCAGATCATACAATGAGTAATGGCAGAACTGGTATTTGAACCCTGGTTGACCTGGGTCTCACTCCCTCTATGCCAGGGCCTGGCTCTTGGAGGCCTTCATCCAGGCCCTGACTTTGAAGCTTAACCTTGCAAGAGGGGTAGGATTTAGAGAAATCCTTGGGCCCTCAGATAGGGCAGTAATGTAGGCTTTGGAGTCAGGCTTGTGTAGTTTGTATCCTGGCTCTGTGATCTCAGGCAAGTTATTTAACCTCTCTGGGCCTCACTTTTCTCCTCTGTAAAATGTAAACAACACCCACCTGCTAAGGTGTCATGAGGCGTTAGAAAGGTAAAGTGCTTAGAACAGTGCCTGAGATGTTGACAATCACTCAATATGTTGGCTATTATTACCTCTAGAGTTATTCTCCAAATGTGGTAGGCAAGATAATTTTAGTTTAAAAAAATGTATATACATATATGCATATCTACATATTTTTTTTTTAGTTTAGTCAAGTGAGGCAGTGGGATTGGAGAAGGAACAAAGAAATCTGTAACTGATTGTGATCAATTAGTTGTAAACATCACTGCACTCAGAATTTATTTTCAGGTATGTTTTTGCTAATGTTATTACTTAGGGCGAGGCCATGTAAAAAGGGGAATCGATTTAAAGTTAATTTAAAGAAAAAGTTAATAAAGCAAAGAAGTCGATGACAAATATATCATAGATGTGGAATGTGGATATGGAAGAAAATCACGAAGGCGATACCTGAATGGCTGAACATTTTGGAAAAGAATCTGTGATGCCTCCTGCTCATAAAACCTTCTAAAGCAGATGAGGGCAGAGAAGACACTGACCTCTCCCCCCTCCCGCCCCTCTCCGCCCCACCATCCTTCCCTTCTTCAGCAAGCGGGTATGGAGTCCCAGGCTTGACCGCGCTTCTGAGCTCTGGATCCCCGACTGCACTGTGGATTGGGGGGCTCGGGGAAGGGAGGCTGAACCCAAAGGCCCCGGTCTGGAAACCAAAAGCCAACTTCCCGACTTCGCTCTCCCGGCGCGTTTGGGGCGATTTGGGTCTCTCTGATTTTTTTGGATCACTGGGTCAATCAGTCAGCCAGTGCCTCGGGAGAAATTTAATTAAGCTCAGATCGCCGGCGCGAGCTGCCAAAGGTCTCCCCGCCCAGCGGCCGGCCCCGCCCCCAGCACATCTGGTGAAAACTCCCCCCACCCCTCCAGTTGGGGCGGGGCCTCGGCTCGCGCATGCGCACAGGCCGGGCGCACGGCGCCCCGCTGCAGGGCTCGACTCCCAGAATAGCATTGCAAACTGTTGCATCAGACGGCAAGCAGTCCGCAGGGCCGCCAGGGTTTCTAGGAAGATAGGAAGGGTTTGCGATCCTCTGTGGTCGCTTGGGAGCTTTGGCTGTCACTCACGGTGTTTACACGCCGGTAACACGATCCCCCTAAAATACCAGGCTTGCACCCGTCAGAGGAGGGCCTTAGCCACAGGTGAAACTCGCTGAACCCCATTGCTCCTGTCTCCACTCCACGGCCAGCCCCGGGCAGGACTAACTGAGCTGGACTCGGTCTGCTTTTTTAATGGCAAGGGCCCTGAAGGAATGAGCTGGGTTTGATTTCCCTTCCCAAGTACAAGAATGCCCCCTGAGGAATTTCTCACTCGGTGGAAGTGCAAAACTAATTTCCCCAGACAAGCGCTGTTGCCGGTTCCCAAAGGGCTTGGAAAGATCCCAGCAGGAATGTTCAGTGAATTCTAGATCTCTTCACCCCAGCAGCTGGACACGCAGACTCTGAGCTAGGAGTCCCTCTGGCCACCCAGAGCTTCTTGGTTGGGTGAAAGCATGTCCTTTATAGATAGGTCTTCCTTTTGTGGTATCTCAGACCCCAATGTAATGGAGACTTTGGATGTGAATTCACAATGAGAAACTTATGCGAAGGCAGCACACATAGAGAAGGCAGCACACATATACCGAGTTTCCCGGATCCAAGTGACTTAGCAGCTCAGGACAATGGAAAAGTTGTCCCCCCTACTCTCCCTCATTCTTTTGGTCTCTGGGCCACTCTTCTTCAAAGGAAGAGAAAATAATGCTGTATCTAGAAGAGATGGGACCGTCTTGGAGGGGTGGGAGATCTAAAAAGAGTAAGAGTGCTGATTTGGAATGTACTCTACAAATGAATTCTCAGGGACATAATCTGAATCTTATGGTTCAATTCTCTTTTTTCAAGACTAAGATCATTCAGTAGTAATGGATTTTTTCAGAAAGACCAAAACTGGCAATTTACCTTCAGCATTCTGTCTTTTTTAGGGTGTTGATGGTGCAAATCTATTCCATTAGAATGATCTTGAGAGCTAAAATAGGCCTAGTGTTCTTCCTCCCCCTCACTATTATCAATCACTCTATCCCAAGATTCAATGTTTTCAAATGGCCCCAAAGACTTGTAAGCATTATTTAATGCATCCCTTGCCAGACAGTCACCATTGTTCGTCACAGCATTTTCCTGTGAACAGTGGAGTATTATGTCACCATGAGATGTCCATTGTAATAGATGTTTCATAAATATGGCCTGAGATATTGTGGTCATCATTAACAGTGCTCTTATGAGCTGAAGGAATAACAACTAGAAAGGGATGCAAAGGCATGTTGGCAAGTCTTGCTTCTGAGGGTATGTCGGGACCCAAAACTTCTGCCAAATGGACATCACCAAGGTGGGGTACTAGGGTCAGGGGGTATGGTCACAGGGAGCTGCCAGGAGCTGATAGAATGTCTCAGCAATCACCTCCACCTGGAGGAGAGAGTCATTTACTCTTGTGGGACCCAGCCTGAAATTTGGAGCTGTGAGGTCAGAAGTCAGGTGGGATCGAGAAAAGATGAGTTCATGAGCTCATATGAGGTTCTCTGCTGTATCCCAGCACCTACACACAGTGGGTCCTTGATACATGTTTGTGGGATAAATGCACTGAAAGAGGGAGCGGAAGAGCAGATGGAGAGAAGGGTAAGGAAGTCTGAGAACTTAGCAGGAGGCAGCCTTGGAAGACCAAGGCTGTCTTGAGTTGGGTGACGAGAGGAATCCTTCTGGTCTAAAGACATAGGACAATAGAGTAAGAACTACGAAGTGACACATCTCATGAGATCCCTTCTGCCTTGGTTTCCCTGTTTGGAAAGCCCTCCAGTTGGTGGTTTGAGAGCTGAGCAGTCATTCTGCTTAACCAAGCCTAGAGAAATCAACCCTCATTACCTCACCTTGACTGAATTTCCGGAGCAAACTTCTGGAAAAGTGAAGGGTCTGGAGGAATGACTGAGATCCAGAGAACAGGAAAATCCCCCCAGAAGCCACACTTTAAAGCCATAAGCAAAATGGTGGTCCAGATAGCCAGACGACACAGGCATACACTCCAAGTATGATTTGTTTTCCACATTTGTTGGGAACTCACAGATTCTAGACACTATACCAAGCCCAGACCCAGACAAAGCGCCTGTTCTAAGGGCTTATGATCTAAATTCCTTGTGGAAAGTCTGTCTTTGGAATGTTTAAGGCACCTCATTTAATCCTCATTTCCACTTCACATCATGCACCTCCTTCCTGAGAAACCCACCACATTTGAAGTTTGTAGCCGGCCTACCTTCTGTTTTTGCTATTTATATGCCAATTTAAAGGGTGGGGAGAGCCATGTTAATTTTAAAATAAAACACAAATAGCAAAACGAGGCTTGGTTCAAGTAAAAAACCACAAAAGGGATTTTTCTTCCTCCCAGACTTTTCAGATTTTCCTAGAACTACCTTTATTTCCTCAGATCCCAGACATAGAAAGTGAGTGGGCCTCACTGGGTGCTCTTCCAGGCTAAAGCCTCATTCCTGTTCTCCTTGCCCTCCACCTTCAGGGTTTGTTTCTCTGTTTTAGATATTTGAGCTCCAAACTGGGGACTCCAATGGGCCAAGCCTGCAACTCACATGTGGTGTTTCTAAGCACTTTTAGAGTAGACAGTGGTTCATTTCTGCATGATTTGCATCCGATCCCTTCTGTTTATGTGTGTCAGCTTTTACGTTCCGGGTGATGAGAACGCGGCTTGAAAAAGTCAGATACTTCTGGGTAGAATTCCAGCTTTGCCACTTACCAGCCTCGTGACCTCATCCATCGAAGGGCAATAATGATCCACACCTCTCAGGGCTGCAGCGAGGATTAATGAGTCAAGACATTGAAAGGGCTTGGCGCAGAAGAAGCATTCAGTACACGTAGCTATTATGAAAATAGATCCCTCTATCCATCTGCTCCTTCCCTAACCAATCCCACCCCCCCATCCTCCGCCCTTAATTTTGAGAAGAAAAGAAAATTAGGCATCTATTCCAAGTGGATGGTTTATCTCTATTTTAAATCACCAGAAAGTCGCCGGAAAGGGGGGACAAGGCTGTCTGAATAACCTGGGTAAACACCTGGGCCTTTGGATGGGGTGTGGGAGAAGCCCAAAGCCCCTGTGCGGAGGGAAAGCCTTGAAGGCCAATGGCGGGGTGGCAGGAGCATGGAGATGGGGACGAGCAGTCAGGAAAGCAAGGTCGAAGGCCGAGGCGAGGGGCCAGAGGGGTGACAGTCACCAGGAAGGGAAGCTGCTTCTTCCTGCTTCGGGGCTCCGAGACCCGGCGTCCGCAGGAGGAGGGCCACCCGCCCCGGGGTCTGGTGACAGTGCGACCCAAGGCGCGTGCGGCAGCGCCCTCTGCCGGCTGCACGGGGCAGGTGACCGGCCCTGCGCTCGGCCCCGCCGCTTTGCAGGCGGGACTCCGGGTCCCTCCCGCTGCCTCCGCCCAGCCCTCTCCATCCATCCTTTTCGAGGACCGCGCCGCCGCGTCTCCGGCTGGATTCCTGGCGACGCGTCCCTATCCTACGCCTCCGGGCTAAGCAGGGACGATGCTCGGAAACGCCCGATTCACCGGGGGATCGGAGGCTGCAGGATCCCATCCAAATCCCGCAAGGGCTGCGCCTCTTGGGACCCAGGGCCAAACCCTGCTGGGCTGTCGGAAGTGGCATCGCCTATGGCCAAGACCGCGGGTTCTGCGGACAGAGAGGAGCCCTGGGTTCGCTTTCTGCCTCGTCCATTTTCCAGCTAGGTGACCTTGGGCAAGGTACTCAAATTTCCATGTGCCTTAGTTTCCCCATCTTTAAGATGGAGAGAATGATCCCGTCCTTAGTGGGTTGACATGAGGATTACACGGGATCGGACAGCCAGGGGTTGGAATTCTGGCACTGGTCTGAGCTAGCTGTGTGCCCTGGGGCAAGTTTCTTAACCTCTCTGTGCCCGGGTTTCCTGCAAAATAGGGATAATAACGGTACTTACCTCTGAGGGCTGTTGCCTGCAAAGCGCTTAACACAGTGCCTGGCACCGAGTTGGCGCCCAATAAATGGTGGCTATTATGGCTGTTGTCGTTATTATTGTTCTTAAGAGCGCTGAGCACGCGAGCCGAGCTGGGCTGGTGGCTATTATTAGTCTCTTTCTTGGGTCCCGCTATTTCTTTCCGGGCATTGTTAACAATCTGCTGCCATGCGCTGGCGTCCTTATCTGCAGCCGAAGGACAGCTGGCCTTCCCGAGTTTGGAAAATCGAGGTTCCCCTGGAGGAGGGCCAAGGACGCGGCCGCGGGCTGCAAGGACCGGGACCTCCCCGGAGGAAGCCCGCGCCACGCCGCCTCCGCCCGCGCCTCCATTAGCGCGCGTCAGAGCCGCAGTGACGTCGCCCGGTCCGCGGGCCGTGGGGGGCGGGGGGCGCGGCCTGGACGCGCGGGGAGCTCGGGGGGCGGGGACGGCCCGGGCGGTGCGGCCGCCCGCAGGAGGCGCGCCCCGGCTGCGCGGGGACCTGCTCTCGGGGGCGGCCAGAGGAACGGCGGGGGGGGCCCGTGCGGGGTCCGCTTTGCCGCGTGTGCGGGCTCGGGGCGCACGCGGGGCCCCGCCCGCAGCCCCCGGGGAGATCGGAGATGCCACGCCGGCTTCGAGCCCGGCCCGCCCCGCGCCGTCGGCGGCCGCTCGGCTAGGCGGCGTGGTCCTTCTCCCTGTCCTCCTCGCGTCCCCACCCGCCCCGATCGCATTCCGTGTCGTCCCCGGCGACCCGCTCAGGCTCCGCTCCCCTGCCGGGCTTCTGGACCAAGTCCTTTGCTGTCGGCGGCTGGCGTCCACTCACGAGAGGCCCCGCCCGCTCCCAGCCCTGCCCGCAGCCCCCCGCGCCTCCAGCCCCCAGCTTGCCCGACGGCTCCACGTGGCTCGCCCGGCGCGCACCTCCACCTCGCCGCGTCCTGCCGCTGTTACCGGCGGTCTCGGTGATGGCGCTGCCCCCCACCCCGGCGTCCAGGACGCTGAACACCCCAGGCACTCCCCACCCCGTCCTCTCTCCAGCCAACCTCATCTAGGCTTCTACGGCGCCCCTCCCCCCGTGGCGATTAGCATATTTCCCCTAAGGTCTCCTTGTCTGCGCTCCGGTCTCCTTCAAACCCACACGCGCTGCCAAGAGCGCCGCGACAGCCCAGGTCCGGCCGTGCGTCTCGGCTTAAGGCTGCCCTGACTTCCTGGGCGCGCTCGTCTGCCATCTTCCACCTAACACCGTAGGAGCTAGTCTGGGGGCTGGACCCCCGGAGGCCACGCTGTCGAAGGTCTTCAGTGTCTTTATTGCGCTTGGTCCCTATCCAGGGAACTTATACCTACCCCTGTCTCTCCCTCCCCCAACTGGCTTCTTCTTACTCATTCTCCAGAACACAAGATGTGAGTCACCTCTCCGAGAATGCCCTCCCTTTCCTGCTATCTGGCTGAGTGATGTGTCTCTGGGCTGGCTGCTGCTTTTGTCATGTTTAGGGGAGAGATTTGACACTTGAAGATGGCCTGTGAAGTCCTGCATGGTCTCTGCATCTCTCCCCCCCATCTCCCCTCAACTCCACGCCCCTTCTTTCTCTGCTCTGACCACACAGTCTCTACGTTCATTCTCCCAGTCCGGGTGTTAGCACAGTCTGGTCCCACTACCTAGAACACCTGTCCATCCTTCCTTATCTACTCAATTTTGGGCTTTCATTCTAGGGAAGTATCATTTTCTCGAAGTGGCCTTCCCTGGCCACCCCCCATCTCAATCAAATTCTCCTTTAATACGTCAAAATGCAATTTTTTAAAAATTTAAAGCATACATGAAACTATAGAATATAGTATAATTAAATACTTGTTTATTCTGTGTATCTCGTTCTCCCCCACCTCTGTCAAAACTTAACATTTGCTCTGTGTTCTTCAAAAAATAATTTTTTTTTTTTAGTTGGAGTCTCGCTTTGTCGCCCAGGCTGGAGTGCAGTGGCACGCTCATGGCCACTGCAGCCTGGATCTGCTGGGCTCAGGTGGTCCTTCTGCCTCAGCTTTCCAAGTAGCTGGAACCACAGGCGTGCACCACCACACCCAGCTATTTTTAAAAAAAATTTTATTGTAGAGACAAGGTATCGCCAAGTTGCCCAGGCTGGTCTCGAACCCCTGAGCACAGGACCCCTGAACTCAGGCAATCCTCTTGCCTCTGCCTCCCAAAGTGCTGGGATTACAGGCATGAGTCACAGTGCCCGGCTTCAAATATTTTTTAGAGGACACAAAACCTCACAGATCTAGCTGGAATCCTCTGAACTCATTTTTGTCCCTCCCTTATGGTATCCACTTTCTTACCTTTGAGTTTATCATTCTTGTGCATGTTTCTTATTTTTCCTATGTATCTTTGTTCCTGTAAGCACTTTACAGAATTGTTTGGTATGTTTTTAAACTCTGAAGAAATGGATTATACTGACTATATAATTGTGCACCTTGCTCTTTTTCACCCAGCAGTATGATTTTGAAATGTGTCCACATTGATACACGCATTTACACTGCCCATTATGGTCTCATTATATGAGCTCACCATAGTTTACTTGCCAATCTCCTGGAGGACATTAAGCCTACTTTTATTTATTTATTTTTTTAGAAACAATGCTACAATTAGCATTTTTAAATACTCACCCCTTTGTGTGAAAGTGAGCCCTCTGGGTAGACACTTGGATGTGAAATTGCTGGGTTCAGGGCATGGGAATTGGCAGCTTTACTTGGCATGGCTAAAGGGTTTTCAAAGTGGTTGTACTATTCACAGTTCGATAGCAACATATGAGCGTTCTCCTGCTTGGCATCTTTGTCAACACTTGGTATTGTCAGACTGCAAAACTTTTGCCAAGCTGATGGGTGTGAAACGGCTTTTCAATATTTTAATTTGCAATCCCCTGTTTACAAGCGAGAGCGGGCATACTTTCATCTGTTTGTTGGCCATTTGCCTTTCCCCTTTTGAAAGTTGCCCTATAGTTTATTTGACAGTGCTATTGTTAGATGATCTCTTATTAAGTGTAGATGTTCTTTTTATACTCTGGATACTAATCCTTGGTCAGGCTGTGGCCCGTCTGGTGGCTTTTATGGCACTCAGTTGCAATTGTGTGATTATCTGATTAATATCTGACTTTCCTACTAGACTATAATCACCGTGAGAAGCGGGACCATCCCCTGCAAATAGAACAGTGTCTAACATGTATCAGGAACTCAATAAACACTTCTGGACTGAATTGTATTGACATTATTATTATTATTATTTTGTGTTGCCTCCTCAGCTCTCACCCTCAACATCCCACAGGGCCATCAACCATCAACTCCTTGAGGCAGGAGCCTGGTGCTATTTTGTTCATCTTTGTATCTCTAACGTCTATCATAACACAGCACTCTGGCACAGTGTATATACATTATATATATATTTTTTGAGTGGAGTCTCACTCTGACACCTGGGCTGGAGTGCAGTGGCACGCTCATGGCCCTTCCAGCGTCAACCTGCTGGACTCCAGCGATTCTTCTGCCTCAGCCTTCCAAGTAGCTAGAACTACAGGCGTGCGTTACCATGCCCGGCTAATTTTTGATTTTTATTGTAGAGACGAGTCTCACCAAGTTGCCCAGGCTGGTCTTGAACCTGCGGGCTCTGGCAATCCTCTCACCTCGGCCTCCCAAAGTGCTGGGATTACAGGCTGAGTCACCAAACCCAGCCTTAACAGAAGTTCTTTCAGAGAGGGAATAAAAGTAAATGTCCTAAAAATCTGGTGACCATTTACCCTCTTTATTGGCACTTGACCCACAATATAAGACTCAGTCTTAATGTGATCTCTAAAAGGCATCAAATATCATTCTTCTCCTTTTCTTTTATAAATTCCAGACATATCAAAGGCATATGAACCATACATAGAATTCAAACGTTTAAGTGGAAACATATAAAGGCCAATTCCACGTCTTTGGCCAGAAGTCAGAGAGCAGGAAGGAGGTCTGTCAGTGATGCTACAGGTGGGATTAAGCAACTGCAGTCGGGCACAAAAGAGGAATTTTTACATCTGTTTCCTACATCTGCCATTGATTGTGTGACCTTTGATCTATTTATAAAATGAAGATGATCATTCTTGAGTTTTCTAGGGGTTGAGCTGCATTAATTACTCATTTGAAAATGCTTTGAGATCCTTTACATGAAAGGCAGTTTGGGTGTATTTAAACAGTGCTCTTCCAAAGTAAATGGGCCAGCAACTTCTGTCTTTATGATAGAGGAATATGATCTCTATTTTGCCAGAGAGTGAGGCACAGGAAGGTGGATTTGCCAGTCCAACGTCGCAAGTTACCGACAGGCGGGGGGAAAGCCCAAGAGGGAAGTCCTCGTTCTGTACACAAACCCCCTTAACCTGCGGCCTGATTTTTGCAGGAATGATAAATCTCAGGGCTGCCTTATCTGATCAAGATGTAATACAACGCAGAGGCCTGTTGTCTCTAGGGTTTCATCTCCGCATGAGGAAGGCAGGTGGCCACGATGGGTCTGTTGCAAAGGGAGCCCACCAGTGAGAACAATTAGCCGCACTGGCCGCTGTGACGGCCACCTCTCCCCAGAAGGGCCAAAGGGAACTTTGCTGAGAAATGTAACAGGAGACGGTGGGCCGAACCCAGAAAGTCCCTCTGGAGGCTGACCTTCTTTGTCTTCAACTCTGAGACCTGCAAAAGGGTCAGGAAAGCAAGGGAGACGGCTGTGTGGCACCTCTGTGTGGCAGCGCCCTGGTAATGGTTGGAATTAGGAGCTATGTGCTGTAGCCATGTTGAGGAGAGAACCCTGGAACCAGAAGAACTGGCTTTAAAATCCAACTATGAAACTTACTAAAATTTGGTCATGAAACCCCTTTGAGCCGCCACTGTGGATAGGGATAATAATAACACCAACACATCAGGGATTGTTAGGAAGATTAAATGAGAAAAGCTGGGTGGCAGCGTGTCACACATGAAAGAGGTTCAGTCAATACCTTTTTTTTTTTTTTGAGTTGGAGTCTCTCTCTGTCACCCAGACTGGATGGAGTACAGTGGCACGCTCCTGGCTACCAGTCTTGACCTGCTGGGCTCCGGCGAGCCTTCTGCCTCAGCCTTCCAAGTCGCCATAACTATAGGCATGTGCTACCATGCCTGGCTAATTTTTGATGTATTGTAGAGATGAGGTCTCACCAAGTTGCCCTGACTGGTCTCGAACCTGTGGGCTCAGGCAATCTACTCGTCTCGGCCTCCCAGAGTGCTGGGATTACAGGCTGAGTCACCCAGCCCGGCCAGTCAATACTTATTAAACAGATTAAAATGCTAAAAACTCATTAAAAACTCCTCCCTTTACTTAACAATTTTTTTTTTTTTTTTTAGAGTCAGGGTCTCACTCTGTCTCCTAGGCTGGAGTACAATGGCATGACCACGGCTCACTACAGCCTTGACCTACTGGGCTCAGGAGATCCTTCTGCCTCCGCCTCCCAAGTAGCTGGAACTATAGGTGTGTGCCACCATGTCCAGCTAATTTTTTGATTTTTTAAATAGAGATGAGGTCTCACTATGTTGCTCAGGCTGGTTTCAAACTCCCGGGCTCAGGAAATCCTCTCACCTCAGCCTCTCAAAGTACAGGGATTATAGGCATGAGCCACTGTGCCTGGTTTGTCTTTTTTTAATTCTTGAAGCAACATTCGTACATGATGAGACAAAAACAGAAACAAAAGTCACAACAGCATGAAGGGGGATACAGGGAAAAAACAAACATCTCTCCCATAGGAATCCCTTGTCACCCATTTCTCTTCCCTGGTGGTAATAAGTGTTACCAGGTTCTAGTGAATCTTTCCAGAGGTACTCTGTGCGTATATATATGGGTTTTAAACCATGCCTTCTTTTTTTTTTTTTGGAGCTGGAGTCTCACTCTGTCACCCAGGCTGGAGTGCAGTGGCATACTCCTGGCCACTACAGTCTCGACCTGCTGGGCTCAGGTGATTCCTCTGCCTCAGCCTTCCAAGTAGCCGGTGCTATAGGCACGCACTACCATGCCCAGCTAATTTTTTTATTTATTGTAGAGACGAGGTCTCACCATGTTGCCCAGGCTGGTCTCGAACCCATGAGCTCAGGCAATTCTCTCCCCTCAGCCTCCCACAGTGCTGGGATTATAGGCTTGAGCCATTGTGCCTGGCCCATGCCTCCTTTTTATACAGATAACATGCTATGTACACTCTTCTTATACTTTGCTTTCCCTCTCCTCTTCTTAATGTATCTTGGAACTAATTCCATGTTGGTATGTATAGAACGACCTCATTCTTTTTGAGGCTGCATGGTATTACACTGATTTATTTACCAGTCCGCTACTGATGGACATATATGTTTTCATTAGTTTTCTGTGTCAGCTGTAGCAAATTGCCACAAATTTAGTGGCCTAAAACAGCATAAATCTATAATCTTACGGTTCTGTAGTTCTAAAGTCCAAAATGGGTCTTGCTGGGCTACAGTCAAGATCTCATCAGGGTTGCTTTCCCATTCAGAGACTCGAGGGGGGAACCTTTTCCCTGCCCTTTCCAGCTTCTGGAAGACACCGTGTTCCTTAGCTTGTGTCCCCTTCCTCCACCTTCAAAGCCAGCAACAGTTGGTCGAGTTTTTCCTTAAATCACATCCCTCCGACCCCTCTTTTCTACCTGTTTCTTCTACTTTTAAGGACCCTTGAGATTACATTGGGCCCACCTGGATCATCCAAGTTACTCACCCCATTTAAAAATCATCTGTTTCGTAACCTTAACTCCATCTGCAACTTTAGTTCCCTTTCCCATGCAATAGTCATATTACCTGTATATTACATGCATATTACATGCATATTCGTATTACATGCATATTTGTGCTACGTGCATATTTACAGGCTTTGGGGGTAGGAGGTGAACATTTTGGGGGGGCCTATTATCCTGTCTACCACAGGTTATTGTCTTTTGCTATTACAACAGAACAATATAAATGTTGTTGCCACCTGTGAGTGTATATGTACAATAAATTCTTGGAAGTAGACTGGGTAAAAAAAAAATAAAGTATATTGGCCGGCATGGTGGCTCAGCCTGTAATCCCAGTACTTTGCGAGGCCGAGGTGAGAGGATTGCCTGAGCCCAGGAGTTTGAGACCAGCCTGGGCAACTTGGTGAGACCTCGTCTCTACAATAAATTACAAAAACTTGCCTGGTGTGGTAGCATGCGTCTGTAGTTCCAGCTACTTGGAAGGCTGAGGCGGAAGAATCACTGGAGCCCAGCAGGTCAAGACTGGGGTGACTGTTAACGTGCCACTGCACTCCAGCCTGGGTGACAAGAGTGACACTACAACTCAAAAAATAAAAGATAAAAATAAAATTTGAAAAAAGTGTTTTAAAATTTTTGTTAGGTATTGTCAAATTTTGCTCCCATTGAATGTGATTATACCCATTTCTACACCTACCATGAATGTATTAATATCATTTTTTGGTTTTAATTAGTAGCTTTTTTTTTAGAACAGTTTTAGGTTAATGGAAAAATTGATCAGAAAGTACAGAGTTCACATATACCTCCCTCTCTCCTTCTGTAGTTTCCTCAGTTATTTACATCTTTTATTATTAGTGTAGTGCATTTGCTATAATTGATGAACCAATGTTGATACATTATTAACGGAAGTTAATAGCTTATATTAAGGATATCTCAGTGTTGTATGTTCTGTGGGTTTTGGTAGATGTATAAAGATATGCATCCATCGTCAAAGCATCATATGGAATAGTTTCACTGTCCTAAAAATCCCACCCTTTTATTCCTTCCTCTTTCCCATCCCAAACCCCTGTCAAAAACTTATATTTTGGCTGGGCGTGGTGGCTCACACCTGTAACCCTAGCACTTCGGGTGACCGAGGCAGGAGGATTGCTTGAGGCCAGGAGTTCAAGACCAGCCTGGGCAACATAGTGAGACCTCATCTCTAAAAAGAATAGAAAAATTAGCCGGGTGTGATGGTGCATACCTGTAGTCTCAGTTACTCAGGAGGCTGAGGTGGAAAGATCACCTGAGTCCAAGAGGTCGAGGCTGCAGTGAGCAGTGATCATGCCACTGTACTCCAGCCTGGGCAACAGAGTGAGACCTCAACTCAAAGAAAAAACATAAAATAAAAACAAAACAAAAACCCTGATATTTTTACTGTCTTCATACTTTTGCTTTTTCTAGAATGTCATAGAGTTGAATCATACAGAATGTGTTTTTTCAGATAGGTTTCTCTTGCTTATCAATATACATCCAAGGTCCCTTTGTCTTTTTGTGGTGTGTTAGCTCATTTTGTTTCAGCACTGAATAATATTCCATTTTCTGGATGAACCTTAGTGCCTTGTCCAGTCTCCTACTGAAGGGAATCTTGGTTGCTTCCAAGATTTGACAATTATGAATATAGCTGCTCTGAACACGTGTGCAGGCTCTTGCATGGATCTAACTTTTCAACTGTGTCCATCTTTTTCACATCTTTGAACATGTTGTATCTTAGCCACTTTTTCATATTGGCTTATCTGACAGATGAAAAGTGGTATCTAGTTGTTGTTTTAATATACATTAATTATGAGTGAAGTTGAACATTTTTCAAATTTATATTTTTATTTCTGGAAAGGGCGTGTTTATGTTTCTTTTTCTATCAGTTGGTGCTTTCTTAGGGACACGTACAACATTTCTGTATAATAAGGAAGTTGGAAGCTTGGGTTGTATTTTTACAAATATTTTATTCCATTTATTATTTTTCTTTGATTTTTTCCATGTAGAAATTAGGAAAACTTTTAAGTTAAATCAATACATTTTTTTTTAATTTGGGGGTTCTTCAGAGTTTGCCTTTTCCACGCTGAGATTTGACAACATTCATCTGTTTTAGCCTGGTGTTTTTTTAGTTTTCCTTTTTACATGTAAGTCTTCGATTCATCTGTACATGTTTAGGTGAAAAGAGCAAGATAAGAGTCCAGTCAGGGTCTCACTCTTTTGTTCAGGCTGGATTGCAGCGGACAATCTCACTGAAGCCTTGATCTTCTGGGCTAAGGAAATCTTTCCGCCTCCGCCTCCTGAGTAGATGGGACTACTGGCCCATGCCACCATGCCTGGTTAATTTTTTTTTTTTTTTTTGTAGAGATGGGGTCTCATTATGTTGCCCAGGCTGGTCTTGAACTCCTGGCCTCAAGAGATTCTCCTGCCTCGGCCTCCCAAAGTGCTGGGATTGCAGGTGTGAGCCACTATGCCTGGCCTTAAAATAGCTTTATTTAGATGTAATTCTCATAATATAAAACTTACCTCGTTAAATATACAATTTATTGTTTTCCAGTATATTCACAGAGTTGTGTAACCGTTACTACATTACTACCACCTAATTTCACAACATTTTCATCACCTTGAAAAGAAACCCTGTCCCTGTACACAGTCATGCCCCATTCCCCCCTGCCCTCAGCCCCTGGCAACCAGTATTGTACTCTAGGTTTCTATGGATTTGCTTATTCGGGACATTTCATATAGTAGGATATGTACATTTTGTGCTGGCTTCTTACATTTGACATAGTATTTTCAGGGTCCATCCACGTGGTGGCATGTATTAATGCTTCATTCCTTTTTTAGTGCTATTGAACATTAATATACAAGTTATATTACTAGAATTGCTGGATCATATAACAACTCTATGTTTAACATTTTGAAGAACAGCTGTGGCAGACTGGTTTTCAAACTGACCGAACTGTTATACTTTTTTTTTTTTGAGTTGGCATCTCACTCCATTACCCAGGCTGGAGTGCAGTGGCATGCTCATGGCCACCCCACCATCGACCTGCCGGGCTCAGGTGATCTTTCCACCTCAGCCTTCCAAGTAGCTGGAACTACAGGCATGCGTTACCACGCCCGGCTAATTTTTGATTTATTGTAGAGATGAGGTCTTGCCAAGTTGCCCGGGCTGGTCTTGAACCCTCAGGCTCAGGCAATCCACTCGCCTCGGCCTCCCAAAATGCTGGGATTACAGATTGAGCCACCAAGCCTGGCCCATTTTACTTTCTTAATAACAATGTGTGAGGGTTTCAGTTTCTCCCTGTCCCACCAACACTTGTTAATGTTTGCTTTTTTGATTATGGCCATCCTTGTAGTGTGAAGTAGTTCCTTCATGGTAGTTTAAAAATATTTTTTTCTTTTCTTTTCTGAGTCAGTGTGTCACTCTGTCACCTAAGCTGGAGTGCAGTGTCACAATCATGGCTTACTGCAGCCTCGATCTCCTGGGCTCAGGCTATCCTCTCACCTCAGCTTCCCAATTAGGTGGGATTACAGATGTGCACCACCACACCTGGCAAATTTTTTGACTTGGCGGGGGTAGGAATGAAGTCTTGCTGTATTGCTCAGGCTGTTTTCAAACTCCTGGGCTCAAGTGATTCTCCTGCCTCAGCTTCCCAGAGTGCCAGATTACAGGCATGAGTCACCACACCTGCACATTTTTTTTTTCTTTAAAGGAGATGGATTCTCACGTCATTGACCAAGCAGATGTTGATTTTCTGGCCTCAAGCGATCCTCCTACCTCAGCATCCCAAAATGCTGGGGATTACAGGTGTGAGCCACTGGGCCTGGCCTCATTATAGTTTTGATGAGTTCCTTATGGAACGTTCTTTGACCATTTGTATATCTTGTCTGGATAAAAATCTACTCAAACTCTTTGTTCGTTTAAAACACAGGTTATTTGTCTTTTTGTTGCCAAGATGTAAGAGTTCTTTATATATCCTAGCCGCCCAGTGCCCTGCCTGAAGCCCCCGATGCTAGCATCCATGGCTCTGTTCTCTTCTCCCTCCTTATGCTGGAGCTTATGGTGGAGACCTTAGTTTATCCATCTGCAGTATGGCCAGCTGGGACACCAACTCTGACCCAACCCCCTGGCTTTATGGGAGATTTTGCAGCACAGAGCGTATCTGTTCACAATTGTGCAGCCTGGTGTGATTTTTAAGCACCTTATTGTAAGGCTTTCATTATGGCAAAAATCAAACCCCCTGTGACCAAAAGACAAGCCAGACTATTCAAGGAGGAAAGTGCTTGCATCCTGGACTTCGCAGTGTGCGTGACTGTGTGTGTCACACAGCAGACCCTTAACACAGCTGGGGCACACCCAGCCCTGATACCTTAAGGTCCAATGGCCCAAATGCACAGGACATTAAATTATTAAAAGACCTGAAAAAAAAAAAGAGTTCTGGACAGTATCCCCTTGTCATACGTATACTTTGCAAATGTTTTCTCCCATTTTGTGAGTTTGTCCTTTCAATTTTGGGGGGGGGTAGAGATGGGTTCTTGCCATGTCTCTTGCCTGTAGTCCTAGGCTCAAGCAGTCTTCTGCCGTAACCTCCCAAAGTGCTAGGATTACAGGTGTGAGCCACCACACCCGGTTGTGTTTTCACTTTCTTGATGGTGTCCTTTGATGCACAAAAGTTGTAAATTTTGATGAAGTCCAATTTGTCTCTTTTTTCCTTTTGTTGTTTGTGATTTTGGTGTCATAACTAAGAAGCTATATTATGTTTCAATGTCTGGTAGGAAGTCTATCTTCACTGTCTTTTGTCTTTATTTTTCCTGGCTATTTTTGCATGTTTATTTTTCCATGTGAACTTGTAGAATCAGCCCAGTCAGTTTCAAAAGCAATTCTTTTAGTAAGTTTTAAAAATTGGAGTCACTGTAAATATCATTATTTGTGAAAACTGACATCTTTACAATAGTACATCTTCCTGTTCAAAACAAGATGTCTTTACATTTATTCAACTATTAAGTGCCCGGCAGCATTCTAAGGCATTCTTCTTACAGATTTAGCACATTTGTGATGGTTGTGATTTGTGTCATTGCTCATACAAGAGGAATATTTTCTTATATTTTCTAACTGGTTGCCGACTGCATATAAGAAAGCTATTAACTTTTGCATATCGATCATATAACCAGCCATTTTATTTATTTACTTTAATTTTAATTTTTATTGTAAAGATGTGGAGTCCAATTCAGGGTTAGGTATACAAATGTTCATTATGCAGGTACCCTTGTTGATGAGGTGTGTCCCTCCCTCCTCTGGCAGTTTTTCACTACTGCCAAGCCCTTTCTTATAGTATTATGATAATTGTTCAAGGTCCGCTTATGAGTGAGAACATGTGGTACTCAGTTCTTTGGTTCTGTGATAGATCTCTCAAATTTGTAGACTCGAAGTCTATCCAAGTTGCTGCAAAGTTCATGATTTTGTCCTTTTTTGTGGATGTTTAATATTCCGTCGTGTATATGTACCACATTTGTTTTATTCAGTCCTCTTTTGATGGGCAGCACAATTGTTTCCATGTTTTTGCTATTGTGAATAATGCTGCAGTAAACGTATACGTAGGTATCTTTTTCATAGAGTTATTTGAGTTCCTCCGGGTATATTCCCAGAAGGAGGATTGTGGGGTCATATGGAAGGTCAATTTTTAGATCTTTTAGGAAATGCCACACTGTTTTCCACAGACACTGTACTAGTTTACACGCCCACCAACAGTGTAGAAGTGCTCCCTTTTTGCTGCATCCTCTCCAGCACCTGTTTTTTGAGTCATTGATGATGGCCATCCTGACTGGGTATCTCAGTTAGGTGATATCTCAGTGTGGTTTTAATTTGCGTTTCTTTGGTGACTAGTGAGGCTGAGCATTTTTCATGTATCTGCTGGCTACTCATATGTCTTCTTTTGAGAAGTGCCTATTCATATCTTTTGCCCACTTTGTAATGGGGCTGTTTGTTTTTTTCTTTTTGACACGTTTGAGTGACTTTTTAGATCCTAGATGTTAGGTCTTTATCAGATATACAGTTGGCAAATATTTTTTCCCAGTCTGTGGGCTGTCTCCCCACTCTCCTGATGGCTTCTTTGACTTTGCAGAAGCTTTTCAATTTGATGAGGTCCCACATATCTATCTTATCTCTTATGGCATTGGCACTTGGGGTTTTGACCAGGAATTGGTTGTCAGTTCCAATTTCCATAAGAGTGTCTCCTGCATTTTCTAAGGTTAGCCATTTTATTTGATTGATAATTGATATTGAATTATTTTATTGTTAATTCCTGAGTGAATTATCTTGAGTTAGAGATTTACAGTCATATGATCTAAAAACAATGCAAGTGTTCCATTGGGAGCAGTGGCTCATGCCTGTAATTCCAGCACTTTGGGAGACTGAAGTAGGAGGATTGATTTGAACCCAGAAGTCCAAGATCAGCCTGAGCAATATAGCAAGACTTCATAGAGAACATAGGGAACATAAAAAGACTTCAGCTTTACCAAAAATTAAAAAAATTTGCCAGGAGTGGAGGCATGCATTTGTAGTCCCAGTTACCTGGGAGGCTGAGGCGGAAGGATCACCTGAGCCCAGGAGGTCCAGGCTGTGGTGAGCTGTGATCATGCCTCTGCACTCTAGCCTGGGCAGCAGAGTGAGACCCTGCCTTTAAAAAAATGACAGGTGCTCGCCTATAGTCCTAGCTACTTGGGAGGCTGAAGTGGGAGGATTGCTTGAGCCTGGGAGTTCTAGGCTTCAGTGAGCCATGATCACACCTCCAGCCTGGGCAACAGAGTATCTTTTTAAAAACAAAAAAAGAGAGATGATTTGGCTTCTCCATTCCTGTTTTCCTACTTCTTGTCTCTTTCTGTTGTGTAACTGATAAGGCCAGCGTTTCCAGAAAGGCCAGCGTTTCCAGAACAATGTTACGTATAACATTGTTAGTGGTGTTAGTGGAAATCCTCATTTTGTTCTTGACTCTGGGAAATGCTTCCAGCATTTACAGACTTTCTGGGTCTTTTTTCTCCTGGGCTCTCTTTGTCAGGTTCCATACAGTGTTGTGCTGGCTTCATAAAAATAATTTGGACCTTTTCCTGCTTTTTCTTTGCTCTGGAACAATTTAAATAGCAGGTAGAATTCACGCATGAAACCATCTGGACCTGACAATATTTTTGGGTATAGCTCTTTGAAAACATTCTCAATTTATTCTACAGTATTTGGTAGGTTTCTTTTTTTGTGTGTGTTTCTAAAAAATCTTCTGGAATTAGTTGTAATATTTTCTATTTTCCTGGAAAATCATCTATTCTACCCAGGGTTTTAAACATGTTTGCCTAGGTTGGTTGAGGTAAATGTATGATCTGTTAATTAGCTCAGTGTTTTGTTTTGTTTTTTGCCAACTCTCATTTCATATTTTGTGAATTTGGTCTTTAAGAAACTGGTGGTGGGGGTGGGGTGGGGTCTTCTGCCGCAGGATAGCCTGTTTATATGATCAGCCTGAGGCTGAGGGTTCTGGATCATGAAAACCCCCACTGCCCAGCAAGTATGGTTTTGTTTGTGATGATGGAAGACAGATATTCCTCCTCATGTGGCTTTAGCTGTGGTTGATTGAGCGTTTACTATGTGCCAAGCTCTTCACTTTCACTTTCCATTCGATTTCACACAATTCCAGGAGATAAGGAGTATCACATTATCCACATTTTCCCGTCTAGGAAACAGAGACACGGAGTGTTAATACTCCCCCAAAGTCCCGTAGCTGGTAGCTGGCAAAGCTGGGATTCCGACCACTTGCCCTTTCTGCACTTGACTATGACTCCCTTGGTGTCGGCAACACAGAGACCTTCACAGTTGATGGACTTCTAACACAGGCCAGTGTTTTTTAGACTTCTGAAGTGCCTCACAGTGTGACCGCCCCCCACCCCTTCCCTGCCCACTCATCTATTAGATATTTGCTCTGTTCCTGACACAGTGCCAGGTACTAGAAAACCGGCTGTGAAGCAGAGATCGTGGGTTCAGCTCTCAGACATAGTGTTCGCAGTCCGCTGGGATTCTTAGTTAAGTAGCAGAACAATGGGGGGAGGTGGAAAGGCCTGGCATGGTGGCTCACTCCTGTAATCCCAGCTCTTTGGGAGGCCGAGGTGGATGGACTGCTTGAGCCCAGGAGTTCAAGACCAGCCTGGGCAATATAGTGAGACCTCGTCTTTACAATAAATCCAAAAACTAGCCAAGTGTGGTGGTGTGTGCCTGTAGTACTAGCTACTCGGGAGGCTGAGGCAAAAGGATTGTCTGAGTCTAGAAGGTCGAGGCTGCAGTGAGCCATGATCATTGTGATCACACCACTGCACTCCAGCCTGGGTAACAGAGTGAAACTCTGATGCAAACACACACACACACACACACACACACACACACACACACACACACACACACGCATGCACGCCCACACGCACACACACCAAGCCATCAAATCATAGCCATAGAGAGAGGAGCCCAGGATTAGATTGAATCACATATGTCTTCTCCCTCGTAGCTATATAACTGGGGCCCGCCAGTTCATCCGTCTGGGCCTCCACTCCCACATCTGTAAAATGTGGATAATGCCACACATTTTTTTCACGAGGTAGGATGCATTCTCCAATTGATGTCATCTCATACAGATACTTCAGGTGAAGCGGTGTAAGGAGCATTGGTGAGAACTGATCTGTCATCACTGCCTTGCTGGTGACCGTGGGCAAGTTACCCCCAGTGTGTGGCCCCCAAGTTTCCCTCCCAGGTCTTCCTTCTCAGCAAAACGAGAGATTTATTTAATTCATTAATTCAGCAAAACATCTACGGAGCACATTTTCTGGGCCAGGCACAACAGCCCTGGGGGATGTGAGACAGGGTGGAAGTGCCTCATTCAGCAGGATGCAGACAGGGAAAGGCTTTCTTTGCAAGCGTCATACAGCAAAGGTAGAGAGTTTGGGGACACAAGCTGAACTTAAGGGTCTCTTCCAGCTTTAAATTCTGTCCTTCTGGGGTGACGAGGAGGGACCGACAGGGCAAACATGTTTGGGGAGGCCATACAGTATAGCAGTTAATGTAAAGGTCCCAGGATGGGACAGTCTCTGTAACCTATAGCTGTGTGACCTTAGGTCAGTGACTGAATCTTTCTTTCTTTTTTTTTGAGTTGGAGTCTTACTCTGTTGCCCTGGCTGCAGTGCAGTGGCATGCTCACGACCACTGCAGCCTCGACCTGCTGGGCTCCGGCGATTCTTCCGCCTCAGCCTTCCAAGTAGCTGGAACTACAGGCGCGTGCCGCACAGAGATGAAGTCTCTCCAAGTTACCCGGGCTGGTCAAGAACCTGTGAGCTCAGGCAATCCTCTCACCTCAGCCTCCCAAAGTGCTGGGATTATAGACGTGAGCCACCACGCCTGGCTTGACTGAACCTTTCTAAGCCTCAGTAACCTAATCTGTATCTGTAGTACTAGGCCCCCCAAAGACCCCAAAAGGGAAGACAATGTGTCTGAGAGGCCGAAGTAATGACCCAGAGACAGCACACAAGCTTTATTCAGGAACTTACTAACAGAAGGTGGCCCATGAATGGCCGGCTGGACAGGAAAAAAGCACTCCAATGATTAAAGGCACACAGTATTTCCCATAGGGCAGAGTGTGGGATTAAGTGTGAAAAGGAGGGACTCTAGTGTGCAGGTGTATTGTGAGAATGTGCTGATACATGTGTCACATGTACACAAAATAGCAGTGATTTCTTTCTAGGGGTGGGATTTTTAGTATTATAGTGAACTAAAGATGAACTAAAGGTAACCAAAGTTCACAGACATTGCTCTAGGGGTGCCCGATCTGGTCTGAACCATCCCAGGGGGCCGACTGCCTCAAGGAAGATACAGGAGAACATTCTCCATGCACAGCTGCAAGATGTGGGCAGCAGGTGTGGGGGACACTTCACCCATGGCCTCAGTATTACCTGCATGCCCAGGCCGGAGCCTAAGGGGAAGGGAACATCCCGGGTTGGCCACCCCAGGACTCCTCCCCAGGCCCTAACCCCCTGCTTGGGGCCACATCCAGGGTGTGCTCTTACTTTGCTGAGTGTGTGTCACCGCTTTACAGTCATATGGGAGTGACAGTCATCCCCGTCTCATAGGGTTGTTGTTTGAGTGTTGAATGAGATACAGTATGTAAGGCTCTTTGCTTAGTGCATGATATATAATAAAAAAATGAATGATTGCTAACCTCCCTCCCTCCCTTTCTTCCTTCCATTTCCTTGTTGCTTTTCCTTTCTCCTTCCTGTTTCTCCTCATCTGCTTCTCTTTCCTTTCCCTCCTCCTCCTCCTCAATTTTGCTTACTGTACTTGAGAAGCAAAAACCTTCTGGAGCAGGAATTCCCTGTCCAAACCTTCCCACTTTCTATTTGGAGGTTGGCACAGAAAAACCAACGCCGCCGAATAGATTGGCTTTCCCCATTGCTAGCCCTCGCAATGGCTCCTACCCTTGCTGGAAATTTTCTGGTGTTTTCCACCATGAGCTGACCGGTAGCTGAAGGAGTGCGAGCAGGATAATTTGCTCCATGAGCAAGAAAACACACAGAACCCAAGGCCGGAGTGCTTTTCAAGGACCTAGGGACAAGTTTGAGATCTGAAAAGTGTTGCTGGTTGCAAACCATGAAAACTGTAAACTCAAGAAATGTTTAAGTAAGAATCTATAAACGTAACATTGTGTTCACGCCATTAATTGTTAAATTTAGTGTTTCTTTATATTTGAAAACAACTTGTAGGTTGGATTTTTCTCAATTTTCAAGAGTTCTCCAATATGCACAATTACTGAGAAATTATAGCCAATTGTAAATTAAGTGAGTTGTTTGCCAGTTGTAAATTAAATGAGTATGTTTTGCCAAATTCAATAGCAAAATTTCAAAAAGCTCTTTCAAAAAAATTTACAGTTGAAATTGCTAATATGGAAAATTTTAAAGTGTTTTAAACAATGTAAGCCTTCTCTAGGGCCTAGAAAATCTTCAAAATGCTTTGTGCTTGTGCTTGTCTTGTGCCATTAACCTTCTTTTTGGTTTTTCTATTCCTCCCCCGCAGGATAGCTGATTTTTCTAGCCCTTTATGAGACATCTAATATTTAGAATTTATAATAATTTTTGAAAATATTCACAATGTAATAAAAAAAATTGCAGAATATTAAACTATAGATCAGTTTGAGCTAAAGTAGTTTAAAAAATTCATACATACATTTAAAAAAAGACTAGAAAGAATTATACTAAAATGTTAACAGACTCTCTAGGTAGGACAACATGCATAATTATCTTTTATTTTTTATAGTTTTCATACTTTCCAAATTTTCTACAATGAAAATGCATTACAATCAGAAAAACAATTTTTGGTAGTTAAAAAATTTTTTTCTTACTACAAAAGTAATTTATGCTCATTATAGAAAAATCACAAAATACATTTAGGCATAAGGAAGGAAAAGAAACATGCAAATTCCACCCACCCAGAGCCAACCACTGGGCCCTTCCAGACCTTTTTCTGCATACATAAACATTTGTATTTTTATCACACAACAGGATCATTCTGTACATAGTACTGTTTTGAAACCTGCTTCTTTCCTTTACAATGTATGTTGAGAATTAAAAAAAAAAACCCAACAGCACATTTCTGCAAGATAATTTTAATGGAGCATACCACTGCATTTTGGGGATAAGCCATAATTTACTTAACCCCCGATTATTAGACATTTATGTTGATTCCAAATGATACTATAATAAAAATATTTTAAAGCACTCAAGAATCCTTTATTTTCACAAGAAAAATCACAGGATAAATTCACTAGATGCTTATTTTTGTTTTTTGGGTTTTTTTTTTAGTTGGAGTCTTACTCCGTCACCCAGGCTGGAGGGCAGTGGCATGCTCCCAGCTACTGCAGCCTCGACCTGCTGGGCTTAGGCGATCCTTCCGCTTCAGCCTTCCAAGTAGCTGGAACTCCAGGCACGTGCCACCATGCCCAGCTAATTTTTTAATTTATTGTAGAGATGAGGTCTCACCAGGTTTCCAGGGCTGGTCTTGAACCCGTAGGCTCAGGCAATCCTCTCACCTCGTCCTCCCAAAGTGCTGGGATCATAAGCGTGAGCCACCGCACCAGGTCTGAGGTTTATTTTTGAAGGGAGTCAGGTACTGAGAATCCAAAGGTTGTTGAAGCTGTGATTCCTACTCCAGAGGAATTCCCAGTGGCAGGAGCGACAAATCATGTCTGAGAAGGCCAGGAAAGCCTCCTCTGGGAGGTGACTTTAAACTGGGACTTGAAGTTCGAGTAGGAGTTCACAAGCAGACAGGGTGGGGTGAGCAGGGAAGATGTCACAGGCATAATCAACCAGCTTGAGAAAATGGGAAATGAGCATTTTATTCAGAGTCTGTGATGTGCTGGGTATCTTCATGTAAGTTTTCTCATTTAAGCCTCACATTGATTCTGCAGAATAACTGTTCTTATTCCCATTTTGCAGCCAAAGAAACTGAGGTGACAGTGCATGTTTAGAGGTAGAGTTAGGATTTGGACACAGGTCTCACTTACTCTGAAGCCCAAGCTCTTTCTTTCTTTCTTTTTCTCTCTCCCCTGATGATGGCTGGGGCAGTTCTATGCTCCCTGGAAAGGTAGGAACAGGGTCTAATTCCTTTTCTTCTCATTTGGCACTGCTTGGTACCAAACATCTGCAGCCACTTTAAGATGTGTCCTACCCGTTGTCCTACTGCTGTATTGTCTCAAAGAGTTCAACTTCTTTTTTTTTTTTTTGAGTTGGAGTCTCACTCTGTTGCTCAGACTGGAGTGCAGTGGCCGCTCTCAGCCACCGCAGCCTCGACCTGCTGGGCTCTGGCGATCCTTCCGCCTCAGCCTTCCAAGTAGCTGGAACTACAGGCGCGTGCTACCACGCCCGGCTAATTTTTTGATTTATTGTAGAGATGAGGTCTTGCCAAGTTGGCCAGGCGGGTCTCGAACCCGCGGACTCAGGCAATCCACTCACCTCAGCCTCCCAAAGCGCGGGATTACAGGCTGGGCCACTGAGCCCGGCTGGAGTTCAACTTCTGAAGCATCACACACTGTCAATAGAGATTTGAGTTGCCATGGAGAAGTGGTGACGTCCCAGCCCTGTCTTGGTTCTTGCAGTAGCCATTTCTTACAGAGCTTGAAAGTGCATCCATAATTTTGTCCTTCTTTATGGCTGCATAATATTCAAAATTATGAACCTCGCAGCAACTTGGTTGGACTTAGAGTCTATAATACTGAGTGATCTTTCACAGAAACAAAGAACTGAGTATCACATGTTCTCACTCATAAGTGGATCTTGAACAATTATCAGAAATACTGTACTATAGTATTTCTATACTATAGAAAAGGATTGTCAATAGTGGGAAATTACTGGGGTAGCGGGTCGGGATTGGCAGTTGAGGGAAACTGCCAGGGGAGGGAGGGGCACACCTCCTCAACAAGGGTACCTGCATAATGAACATTTGTATACCTAACCCTGAATTGGACCTCACATCTTTAAAATTAAAAATTTAAAAAGAAAGCGCATTCAGCCACCATCTTGGGCTCTGTCTTTTGTCACCACTTGGGCAGCTCTATGTTTTTTCTACTATGCCTGGTTTGTCTTGGCACAAAGACGCTGGGAATGGTGAAACCTTCAGTGGAGCAGAAGCATTGGGGTTAGGGTGGGGAGGAAGGAGACTGAGGGTCAGAAAGGTGGGCCAGACAGATGGGCCATGCTAAGGTGTATGTTAGTGTCGTTTGTCAGGGAAATGACCCAGACAAACGGTTCTTTAGGAAGAGGAGTCAGGTAGCTCTGACAAGGATGGTTTGGGTTACAGAGAGAAAACAGGTCATGGACCGAAAATAATAATAGCTAACTTTTTTTTTTGATTGCCAGACACTGTTCTAAACATTTAAAAGTGTTGTCCTGGTGTGGTGGCTCAAGTCTGTAATTCCAGCACTTTGGGAGACGGAGGTGAGGGGATTGCCTGAGCCCACGGGTTCGAGAACAGCCTGGGCAACTTGACGAGGCTCATCTCTACAATAAATCAGAAATGAGTCGGACGTGATAGCCCGCCCCTGTAGTTCCAGAAGGACGGCCTGAGCCCAGCAGGCCGACGCTGGGGTGGCCGTGAGTGTGCCACTGCACTCCAGCCTGGGTGACAGAGTGAGACTCTGACTCAAAAAAAAAAAGTCTTAACTCTCTTAATCCTTATAAGGTAGTACTCTCATTACCCCTGTTTTACAGGTGAGGAAACAGAAGCACAGAGAGGTTAAGTATCTTGTCCAAAGGCACACAGTATGTGGAGATGTCAAGATTTATCCTAGCCAGCCTACTCATAAACCTCAGTCTAGTTTAGCTGAATTTTGTGAAGCTGAAAGAGGAAGTATGTTAGCTCCAGGAGGAGAGGGGACCTGTTAGTTTGATTAACTGCTGTATTGTCGCAAGGAGTTCAACTTCTGAAGCATCACACACTGTCAATAGAGATTTGAGTTGTGATTAAGTGTGAAAGCGAGAAATCTGAACTAAAACAATGGCAGGGAGGTGGCAGGGAAGAAATGTCTCTGACTAGAATTGCAGGATTTGGTGACAAGACACGGGAGTAAAGACTGGAAGGGGAGGGCTCTGGGGGGACGACTTGGAGGCTCCCAGGAGCAGGAGGACGGTGGTGTCATTAATGAGGCCTGGTCTACAAGAGAAGGGGCTTGTGGGAGAATCCTGCCTGGGCCCTGTTAACCTGAGGTCCTGTGGGCCTCCACCCTGGCTCTGCATGTGAAAATCACATAAAGCTTATTCTTCTGATTTTGATAGCAAAACTAACAGGTTTGCGAACTTCCTACATGCTAATTAAGAAACTAATTAAAATCTTTCAGTTTTTAAAGACATATGGTTTATTTAAGGTTGGTCCAAGATTGATGTTTAGTTAAACAATGTTTCAATAAATCACAAAATAAATTGGCTCTAATAATACTATTAATAGTATGGTGTTCCAATCTACTAGATACTTTCACATGTATTCTTTTTTCATTTGAAATATATTTTTAAAAAAAGGCTGGAAATGGTGGCTCATGCCTGTAATCTCAGCACTTTAGGAGGCAAAGGTGGGAGGATTGCGTGAGCCCAAGAGTTCGAGACCAGCCTAGGCAACATAGCGAAACCTCATCTCTGCAAAACATTTTAAAAATTAGTTAGGCATGGTGGCACACGCCTGCAGTCCCAGCTACTTGGGAGGCTGAGGCAGAAGAATTGCCTGAGTCCAGAAGGTCGAGGCTGCGGTGGCCGTGAGCATGCCACTGCACTCCAGCTTGGGTGACAGAGTGAGACTCCAACTCAAAAAAAAAGAAAGAAAAAAGAAAAATTATGAAACAAAAATGAGCTAGTGTAGATAAAAATTTCTCATGATCATTTTAAGCTAGAGCCCTTCTTCTGATCCCATGGCAATTGTGTGGGGTAGGTATGGTTATTACCCCCAGTTTACCGATGAGAAATAATTAAGAGCAGTTAAGGGGCTCATACAAAGTGATTTTGCAAGGAAGTACCAAAGTCAGGACTCACACTTACTGTTGCTGTCTGATAAAGTATTCTCAAATGTAGCAGCTGACAGTAAATCATATTTATGCTCTCAGGCAGCTGATGAGGGCCAGCAGTTTGGGGGTCGCTTAGCTGGAACTGCTGTCTCTGCCGGCTTGATGGGGCTGGAGATGCCCTTTCCAGGTGAGCTCATGGGTTTTTGGGTGGGAAACCTTAGTTCCCTTTCATGTGGGCTTCTCTTTAGGACTGTCAGGACACAGCTTTACCCAGACCAAATGATCTGAGAAGGGTGTGTGTGGTGGGGCGGGGGGGGGGGTGAAGAGAAAGAGGGGGAGGAGGGTGGGAACAGAGGAGAAAGTAAGAGACAGTGAGGAAGAACAACCAAGTTGGAAATCTTATGACCTGTCTTAGAAGCAACAGGGCCAGGCTCAGTGGCTCAGCCCGTCATCCCAGCACTTTGGGAGGCCGAGGCGAGTGGATTGCCTGAGTCTGCGGGTTCGAGACCCATCCGGGCAACTTGGTGAGACCTCGTCTTTACAATAAATCAAAAATTAGCCGGGCGTGGTAGTGCGTGCCTGTAGTTCCGGCTACTTGGAAGGCTGAGACGGAAGAATCGCTGGAGCCCAGCAGTGGCTGGGAGCATGGGAGGCTGCAGTGGCTGGGAGCATACCTCTGGACTCCAGTCTGGGCAACAGAGACTCCAACTCAAAAAACAAAACAGAAGTAACAGCCCATCGATTTGCTATATTCTCCTTAGAAGGGGTCATCAGGTCCAACTGCACTCAAGGAGAAGGGACTTTAGTTTGTTTTTTTTTTTCTTTTTGAGATGAGGTCTCACTCTGTCACCCAGGTTGGAGTGCAGTGGCACGATGATGAATCATCACAGCTTCAACCTTCTTGGCTCAGATGATCCTTCCTGCCTCAGTCTCCCAAATACCTGGGACTATAGGTACGCGCCACTACACCTGGGTAAGTTTTTGATGTTTTTGTAGAAACGAGGTCTCTCTATGTTGCCCAGGCTGATCTCAAACTCCTGGGCTCAAGCAATCATCTGGCATCTGCCTCCCAGCTGGGATTCCAGGCATGAGCCACCATGCCCCATGGGAGGGCACTTTGGGATAGCATGAACGCCCAGAGGCAGGATCCCCAGGGGCCATCTTAGACATTGCCTCCCTCAGGCATGCTTTTCTCCTTGGCCGTGCATCTCGTCATTTTCATCTCTGAGCTACTCCCCACCTCCTACCCCCCACATAGAAGTATTTTATGAACTTCATAAAGTTGCGAGGCAGCCAGTTTGGGGCAATTTATATCTTTCATAGACAACAGCATTGAACTACTTAACAAACCAGGAAGTGGAAAATGGTTATGAAGGGAGCCAATTACTTTCATTGCCAAGGCAGTGGAAAACGCAACATGTAAAAATGGACTTAATTGGTGAAAAATTAATTAGACAATTAAACTTATTTCTGCTTAAATACACTTAGGTGTTAATTGGTAATCTGACTTGAGGTTTATTTTAAGGTGGATTTTTTTTTTTTAATCTTGACTCTGTCCTTTAAGAATCTCTGTTTAATATGCCATGAACACTCCTGACTCCTGGTCTTGCTGAGAGATGATGTCTAGTTCATTGTCATGGTTCTTCTCCAGATAGGACTGATGGGGTCAGACTGGCCCACAGGGCAAAAAAGTCTTTGTTTTGCATGCCCCATCAAGAAGAAAATCTTCCTACTGCCCAAGGGGCTTATCTGGGAAGGCCCAAATGAAAGTGCAAGAGACACAGGATTCCGAGAGGGAAATACAGAGACTTTCTATTTCTGAGGTGCACTGGTTCTGTGGCTTTGGGCAAGTTACTTCTGCTGCCTGGGTTTCGGTTTCTCTCTCTGTAAAATGAGGTAGTGGGTGTAGATGATGTCTGACTTCATGTCACCCAATCATAAAATTCCATGATTGTCAAGTACGGGGGTTTCACTACAGGAAGGATTGCCTGCAAGGACTTGACTTTCTTTTTCTTTTTAAAAAATGTCTTAACCTGATCTGTTTGCTAAAATTTGTTTCACAGAGTATTTTATGTGCTGGTTAGACACAGTGGGTGGGAGCCACACTAACCTGAATAAGCTCTTCTAATCCCATTTCTTTTTCTTTTCTTTTCTTTCCCTTTTTTTTTTTTTTTTTTGTTGGAGTCTCACCCTGTCACCCAGACCGGAGTACAGTGGCACACTCCCGGCCACCACAGCCTCAACCTGCTGGGCTCCAGCGATCCTTCTGCCTCAGCTTTCCAAGTAGCCGAAACTACAGACGTGCGCTACCACACCCGGCTATGTATTTTATTTTATTGTAGAGACGGGGGCAGGGGGTCTCACCTAGTTGCCCGGGCTGGCTTCGAACCCGCGGGCTCAGGCAATCCACTCCCAAAGTGCTGGGATTCCAGGCTGAGCCGCAGAGCCGGCCCAAATCCCATTTCAACAACGAGGACAAAGAGAATGGATGAGGGGACAAGAGGTGGGATGGAAATGACAAGGCCTGTGAGGGAGATGCCAGCCAGAAGCCAACACGCTTGTCCTGTGGAATCTCAGAAAGGCCCAGGAAATTCAGGGACGCACTGGAGGCAGAGTGAGGGTTAGGCACACGTCTGGATGTCTGGGTGGATGAATGGGGGTGTCCCTCCCACTCCCCAGACTTGCTCCGTCCCTCACCACCCTTAGGTAGAAGATTGGAAGCTTTTTCTCTGGAGAAACTAAGCAAGCCCAGAGGAAGCAGTTCCCCAGTGAAAAATCCAACATGTCACCTTACAGTGAACTCGACCAGGTGATAAATTATATTCACACAGAGCTTCTCATCAGCTTTCAGTGCCCCCCTTTTTGCTGTTAAATTAAAAAAAAATTTATTGACAAATAATGATGAATATTTATGGGGTACAATGTGATGTCTTGCCTCCCTCTGAATATGTATGCTCCGCCAAGGGTCACATATGAGGATAGGACCAAAAAAGAGGGACAAAAGAAACTGAAGGGACCAGGTGCAATGACCTGTAATCCCAGCACTTCGAGAGGCCGAGGCGAGAGAATCACTTGAGCCCAGGAGTTCGAGACTAACCTGGGCAATATAGTGAGACCTCGTCTTTACACACACACACCCACACACACACACACACACACACACACACACACACACAAATTAACTGGGCATGGTGGCACGTGCCTGCTAGTTTTAGGTGCTTGGGAGGCTGAGGTGGGAGAATCACTTGAGCCCAGAAGGTCAGGTGGTGGTGAGCAGTGACTGTGTCACTGCACTCCAGCCTGGGTGACAAAGTGAGATTCCTGACCAAAAAAAAAAAAAAAAGGAAAGAAAAAAAGGAAATAAGAAAAAAGAAAGAAACGGAAAAGAAAAAGAACCAGTGCAAGGAATGAAAGAAACATATAATATTTTTTCTCCACGATGAGAATAGACTCATTCAGGCTTTTGCTCTAATGTCATTTCATCAGAGACATTGCCTCGACATTCTACCAAAATAGTATCTCTTATTACCTTCTACTTCCCTACTTTGCCTTATTTCAGAAAGAGAGAACAGAGAAATGGAGGAGAGAAAAATATTAAAATGAGTAATATGAAAACTTTTCCCAGAAGTAAAGGATATGAAACACAATGATGAGGATCATTGTGAAATTTCAGAACCCCCATGGTAAAGCAAAGATCTTAAAAATCTTTCCAAGAAGCCGGGCACGATGTCTCATGCCTGCAATTCCAGCACTTTGGGAGACGGAGGTGAGAGGATTGCCTGAGTCAGGGGTTCGAGACCAGCGTGGGCAACTTGGTGAGACCTCATCTCTACAAGAAATCAAAAAATTAGCCGGGCATGATGGTACACGCCTGTAGTTCCAGCTACTTGGAAGGCTGAGGTGGAGGGAATCACCTGAACCCAGAAGGACGAGGCTGTGGTGGCCCTGAGCGTGCCACTGCACTCCAGCCTGGGCGACCAAGTAAGACACCGACTAAAAAAAAGAAAAAAAAGCTTTGCAAGAGATAAAAAAAGTTTTGTTTTTTTTTTTAAACAAAGGATCAGCAATCAGAGTTGCCTCTGTCTACTCAATAAAAACATCAGAAGCTAAAAAGAATATAGAGTCAGGCATCGAAATCCTGAGGGAAATAATTCTAACCCATAATTCTGTATTTAGCTCAATTATCAATTAAGTATTGAAGGGAAATAAAGACATTTTTAGACATGCAGTTTCTCACAAGATGTGTTTCCCACTTTCTTGGAATAAACCGAGAGAGAGAGTGTGACAAGGGACCCAGGGGACCCAAACACAGGAGCGTGGCTAAGGAAATTCCCAGGATGATGGAGAGCCAGTCCAGACTGAAGGAGAAGACAGAAGTTTCCAGAAGGAAGAACTGCGAGAAAAAATGAGTTGGGTAGATTATCTGAAATGCTTGGTGTGTGGAAATATTTTTTAAAATATTAGAAAGGCTGAGAAAAATTATTGTTAGGTATTGGGAATCGTAATAATAAAAAAAAGAGCAGATGCTTAACTTCAAGGAAAATGAAAAGTTATACAAGAAGAGAAACAGATCTTGGTACACAGGCATGACTAAATGAAAGTCACATAATCATAATAAGGTAAACATTTAGTGTTAAGTAAGAGGGATAGCTACATTGAGTGGAAGAGGGAACGAGAAGTGCTTTAAAAAAGCTAACTCCTAGGCCAGGCACAGTGGCTCTCATCTGTAATCCTAGCACTTTGGGAGGCGGAGGCAGGAGGATCGCTTGAGCCCAGGAATTCGAGACCAACCTGGGCAACATAGCAAGATCGCGTCTCTACAATATATCAAAAAATTAGCCGGGTGTGGTGGCATGCACCTATAGTCCCAGCTTGGGAGGCCGAGGCAGAAGGATTTCCTGAGCCTTAAGTTGAGGCTGTGGTGAACTGTGATTGTGCCACTGTACCTTAGCTTGGGCAACAGAGTGAGACCCCACTCAAAAAAAAAAAAAAATGCTAATTTCTCATTTGTCATGCTGACCCATAGATGCTAGGTAAACCCAACAAACTGAGGCAGTGTCTAAGCCTGTTCTTTAGACATCTAAAGATAAATACCAGAAAAGATGTATAAGAAAGTGATTGTTGTTACCTCTGACTTGAAGAGGAGGAAGTTATTGCGGGTTTTTTTTTTTTTTTTTTTTTTGGTTAAAGGTATTTTTATTTTCTTTAGCCAGTAAAATTTAGCAGTGTAAAGGTGTTTTTTATACTCTGACTTCTTAAAGTGCGATCATGACCGAGAAAAATATAGATCAAGTTCAAAAACTCTGCCTCTCATGCGCAGACTTTCACCCCTCATCAGCCAGTGTGAACCAGAATAAAATTGCTAGAAGGACGGCTGGCTCAGGCTCAGGCTGCCCCTCGAGTTTGATCTGAGGGGGCCTGGAAAGGTTGTCCTGCTCCCTAATCTCACCTTCCTGATGATGGATGTCCCACCATTCTGCGATGATGGTGAGGAGAGACAGCGACAGACTGGAGGTAAAGGATTTAGGTTCAAATTTAGTTTCTGCCGTTTATCAGCCGAGTGATGTTGGCAAAATGACAAATCTCAAATATCCCCTGAGCACCCACCAGAACTGCCATTAGACCCTGGGAATACACATCCCTGTCCTTGAGGAGTTGAAGGAGGGGAGAGACCATTTCCTCATCTTGGACTCTAGGTGGCCAGATACAGAACACATGGAGGAATGGACAAAAGGGAGTCAGGGAGCTCGTCACCATACAGCAAAGGCCCCGACTCAAAGCCCTCATGCTGTGTGTGGTGCGAGTGGAGGGTAGGGCGGAGCAGTGGTGTCCACTTCCCCTGACACTGTTTGAGCCGATCACTATGTCTTCCTTCCAAGAACTATCTTTAGAGGACTGGGAGCTTAGGATTTCATTTCTACATTTTTGCAATTCATAAATCAGTAACGTTCCCAAACTGATTGATGGGTCAGCAGGTTATCAACGTCTTACTTGCTACATAAAGGTATGAAATAGAAACATGGGACAAGTCTCAGCTACCATCTACCATCATTTCACAAAAGAAAAGTCCAACCAGGCATGGTGGCTCATGCCTGTAATCCCAGCACTTTGGGAGGCCCAGGCGGGAGGATCGCTTGAGCCGGATGTGGTGGTGCATGCCTGTAGTCCCAGCTACTTGGGAGGCTGAGGTAGAAGGATGGCCTGAGCTCAGGAGATCGAGGCTGCCAGCCTGGGTGACAGAGTGAGATCCTGACTCAAAAAAAAAAAAAAAAGCCGGGCTTGGTGGCTCAGCCTGTAATCCCGCACCTTTGAGAGGCTGAGGTGAGTGGATGGCCTGAGCCCGCGGGTTCGAGACCCGCCTGGGCAGCGAGACCTCATCTCTACAATAAATAAAAAAATTAGCCGGGCGTGGTAGCGCGCGCCTGTAGTTCCAGCTACTCAGAAGGCTGAGGCGGAAGGATCCCCAGAGCCCAGCAGGTCGAGGCTGCGGTGGCTGGGAGTGGCCACTGCACTCCAGTCTGGGCGACAGAGTGAGACTCCAACTCAAAAAAAAAAAAAGAGAGAGAGAGAGAGAGAGACAGAGAGAGAGAGAGAGAAGTCCACTTGCCAACACCAAAATGGGAAAGACGTAATGTCAGAGTAGTGGACATTCTTTTAAACTGCACACATTTAGTGTCATTCATGAAAAATGCACTATCTTGGTCTTATTTTTGTCATTTCCCTGCAGTCATGTGACCCCTTGGGTGCAGACAAGCACTGAACCATGGTCACCTTCAGGTGATGTTTTCTCCACCAACCCCTTCATCTTATAGGGGAAGAGATCAGAGGCCCAGCCCACCTCAGGTGTCCGAGATCACAGCAGAGCCAGGCCTCATAAACAGGCCTGTGACCCTAGGCCTCCTCGGCTTCCATTGGCACCCTCTGTGCATCTGCTATGAGCAGCGAGAACTGAAATCACTGACAAGCTCTTAGTACCATGAGAGGCTAGAAGAAAACTTCAGACCAGCTTCCTGTGGAAGCCACTGCTCCCTCTCCTTCCCGACACCCCCAAACTAGCCTGCAGAATCACTATTTACCCTCTTGATTTCACTTCCTCCCGGCCTCTCCTTGGGATTCCTCTCCCGGGGAATCTCCACAGGACCCTCTTGGTCATCACCTCCTTGACTTCTGGTAGCAGTGGAGGACACTGACGTTGCTGACTGTCCTTTCACCTTGAGCCTCCTTATCCCCCTGGCGTTTGGGCGTCAGTGTCTGTTGGTTCCGCGTCTGCTTCCTAAGCCACCTTTTCTCTGTCACTCATTCCTCTTTCTGCCTTAAATGCAGGTTTTCCCTGAGTTGACTCCTTACCCCCAATGATCTCATTCATTTCATTTACAGAGAGACAATTCCCAAAATTTTATCCCAGTGCCACCTTCTCTTCCAAGCTTCAGACTCATCTCATTTGTGGATATTTTGACATCTTCACCTAAGACTCTGGAAAGCACCCAAAGTAATGTGTTGCTAACAAGAAGCCCCCGCCTTTTTAAAAAAATAAATAGAGATGGAGTCTTGCTACGGTGCCCAGGCTTGTCCTGAGATCCTGGGCTCAAGTGATATTTCCACCTAGGCCTCCCGAAGTTCTGGCATTACAGGTGTGAGCCACCATGCCCGGCCAAATAAGAAGCTTTATTTTCCTTTCAATTCTGCATTCCCCTGTTTTCCCTGTCTCAGCTAATGCCATCACCCCCCATTCTACCTCCAAAGCTACATACTTCAGCCAGCTTTGACACCTCTCACTTCCTCCTTGCCAGTTGTGGGTCAGTCACAAATCCAACCCAGCCTTTCTTAGAAATGTCTTTTTCATCTCAAACGTCTTCAACCCACCTTCACTGGCACTGCTGGCTATGCCTCCTGTTTGGTCTCTGTACCTCACTCTCACCTCTCTGCAGCCAACCTCTCTATCAACTGAAAGACAAACCTAATCATGCCCCTCCCTTGCTTATGAAATCTCTATCAGAGGGAGAGAATTTTAAAAACTATAATCTTTGATGCAGTTGAGGATGTTGTGAAACAGGCAATTTTATTAATTGCTAGTTGAAATGCAATTTGTTGAACCCTTTTAGAATACAATTTAAGAATATATAACAAGAACTTAAGTATATTCGATCTTTGATCCCGTAACTTTGTTTCTGAGATGCTAAGGAATTAACCTACCTTGGAAAAAGCATCAAGCTTTTGTAAAAGCTTATTAATTACACCATTGTTTATATATAGAAAGGTTGGAAATAACCTAACTATATTAAAATAAAAGTAATCTATGATATTGGATGGCCTATTACATAGCCATTAAAAGTGATGTTTGCTCATAGAAAAGAGATAACATAAAATACACTAAAAAATTTTAGTAGTGATTACTTCTTGCTAGTGGGATTATGAATGATTTTAATCTTCCTCTTTGCAATTGTCTATATTTTCCAAATTTTCTACCATAAACTACTATTATAATTAGATAAGAAACTTATTTTTAAGTGATGCTTACATAAAGTTTATGGTAACAGTGGGGGAGCAAAAAAAAAAAAAGAAGCACAGGCTGGGCACCGTGGCTCACACCTGTAATCCCAATACTCTGGGAGGCTGAGACAGGAGGATTGCTTGAACCCAGGAGGTGAAAACCAGCCTGGGCAACATAGTGAGACTTCATGTCCACAAAGAATTTTTAAAAATAAGTGGGCATGGTGGTGTACACCTGTATTCCCAGATACTCAGGAAGCTGAGGCAGGAGGATTGCTTGAGCCCAGGAGTTGGAGACTGTTGGAGGCAGCTGTGAGCTGAGATTGTGCCACTGTACTCCATCCTGGGCAATGGAGTGAAACCCTGTCTCAGGAAAAAAAAAAGGCAGCATACCAAATTGTACAAAAAGCTCAATCTTGCTACAAACCCAAACAAGAGTTTAGAGAACTATAACAAACTATTCCTAGCGTTTGCCTCTAGGTGATGGCACTATGGGGAAGTTTCTTGTTGATTTCTTTCTTTCTTTTTTATTTTTTTGCCTGCCCGCCCCTCCCTTGCTAATTTCACCTGCCTAATTTTCCAACTAAAGTGGAAGAAGAGTGTACACACACACACACACACACACACACACCACACACACACACGCACACACACACGCGCACACACACACACACACACGTGACTAAGAAACGCTCCATTGCCTGCAGGATTTTATTCACATCTCTCAGCATGGACTACAGTACAGTGACCTTAGATGGCATTTTAAAGAATTGAGATGTAATTCACATCCCATAAAATTTACCCTTTTTAGGGTGTACAGCTTAGTGGTGTTTAGGATATTCCTAAAGTTGCACAACCATCACCACGGTCTAATTCCGGAACATTTTGTCACCCCGAAGGGAACCTTGGTAGTAATTTGCAGTCACTCCTCTTCTCCCCAGCGCCTCCCTCCCCCAGCCTCTGACATTCACAAATCTACTTTCAGTTTCTACGAATTTGCCTTTTCTGGACATGTCATACAAACAAAAACATATGATACATGGCCTTTTGTGTCTTGCTTCTTTCACTTAGCGTGATGTCTTTGAGGTTAATCCATGGGGTAGCATGTATTAGTGCTCATTCCTTTTTATTGCAGAATAATATTCCATTGTATGGATATACCGCATTTTGTCTATTCATTTATCAATTGATTGACGTTTGGATTGTTTCTACTTTGTGGCTATTGTGATTCATGCTGCTATAAACATCCATGTACAAGTTTTCAACGTGTGTTTTTAGTTCTTTTGGGTGGACACTTAGAAGTGGAATTGCTGTGTCATATGGTAACTCTATGTTTAGCTTTTGAAGGACTGTTTTCCAAAGCAGCCTCACCATTTTACGTTACCACCGCAATGCATAAGGATTTCATTCATGTCTGTCTTTTTCATTCTAACCATCCTAGTGGGTGTGACATGGCATCTCAGTGTGGTTTTGATTTGCATTTTCTTAATGATTAATGGTGTTGGGCATCTTTTCATGTGCTTATTGACCATTAGTATATCTTCTACCTATCTATTTAAATCCTTTGTCCATTGAAAATTACTATCTTCTGTCTTTTTATTTTTGAGTTGTAAAAGTTCTTTATATATACTGTCCTGGACTCTAGTCCTTTATCAGAGATGGGACTTACAGATATTTTCTCCTATTCTGTGGGTTGTCTTCTTACTTTTTTGGTGGTCTCCTTTGAAGCACAAAAGTTTTAATTCGATGATGTCTAGTTTATCTATTTTTTCATGTGAGTTTGTGCTTTTGGTGTCATATTTAATAAACCGTTATCTAATTCAGGGTCACAAAGATTTACACCTGTCTTCTTCTAAGAGTTTTGTAGATTTTAGTTCTTACATTTAGTTCTTTGATCTATTTTGAGTAAATTTTTGTGTATGATGTGAGGTAGGGGTGCAACTTCATTCTTTTTGCATGTGGATATCCAGTCATCCAACCACCATTTGTTTAAAAGACCATTCTTTTTCCATTGAGTTATCATGACATCCTTATTGCAAACCAATTGACCATAAATATAAAGGGCAGTGGACGTTTTAGTTTAATTTCTAGTTTCATCAGGCCTCTTACTTTGCCAAGCTTTTTTCATCCTTGGTACTTTTGTATAGGCTGGTCCTTTGCCTGACTTCCACTTGTCTTGGTGTCCGACCCTCCTCATTCTCCATTTATTCTCTGTATGCACAGCATTCCTCTCTCCCCCAGGCAATTAGATTCTGCACTCTAAAAGCATTTTGCTCACACTTCTATCTATCATTGATCTATTCACATGGTATTAAAGTGATTTTTCTGCCTGAATGTACTTTGAGATTTCCAAGAGCTGTAACCAAGTCTTAGTCCTCTTTGAAGCACGTAGCACAGTGCCTGACACTTAAGAGGTACTTTGTGAATGTTAGTTGAATGGCCACTGACAGAAATTTCTGAAATTTAGGACTATACTGAGAACTTTAATGGGAAGAGAAAAGGGCCAATTATGGGATCTCTGCCCCCCCACCCTCTCTCTTTATCTATTTCCAGAGAATAGTATTTATGTGTTTGTTCATTTGTTCAAGAAGTTTTTGATGAGAACCTACTATGTGCTAGGCTTTGAGCTAGAGGCTGGTGATAATGTAGTGAACATAAACAGCATGATTCCACCCTTAATGGTGTATAGAACGTAGTGGGTGAAATCGACACCAACCAAACAATCATATAAACATGAAAAAGTGAGCACGTGTTGTCAGCTCATCTATTGTGCTGTCTACCTATTTCCTGCTCATGTGTTTATTGACAATCTGGCCTCCTCACTCCCTGGCTTTCTCTATTCCTGCCACTGTCCATGGTGACTTTGAGAGCCATGTCGATGACCATGCATCACCCTGCCGCTTGTTTCTTAAGGCCTTTCTTTCCCTCCCTCCCCCCTCCCTATCTCCCACTCCCCCCCTTCACGCTCTCTCTCTCTCTCTCTCTCCTTTGTCAGAGTTTCACTCTGTTGCCCAGGCTGGAGTGCAGTGGTATGATCTCAGTTCACCACAGTCTTGACTTTCTGGGCTCCAGTGATTCTCCCACCTCAGCCTTCTGAGTAGCTGGGACTAAAGGTGCGTGCTGCCGTGTCTGGCTAATTTGTTTATTTATTGATTGATTGATTGTAGAAATGAAGTCTCACTACATTGCCTAGGCTGGTCTTGAACTCCTGGGCTTAAGTAATCCTCCCTCCTCAGTCTCCCAAAGTGTGGAGATTACAGGTGTGAGCCACCATGCCTGGCTCTTGACACCTTCATGACCTCATCATAACTACAGCACCTCTGAGGTTTACATTTCAATCAGCCTAGTTCGACCGTGACCATGTATCGTCCCAGCTCAGGTTTCCTGGGACTGCCATTCAGGCAATATCTTGACTTGATCGGAATCTTCAATCCGTTGGTTCTCTACCACTTTTCACTGTTCTTTTTTTTTTCTTCTTGAGTTGCAGTCTCACTCTGTCGCCCAGGCTGGAATGCAATGGCACGCTCCCAGCCACCGCAGCCTCAACCTGCTAGGCTCAGGCGATCCTTCCACCTCAGTCTTCCAAGTAGCAGGAACTACAGGTGCACCCTACAGCGCCCGGCTAATTTTTTGATTTTATTATAGAGACGAGGTATCACCAAGTTGCCCAGGCTGGCCTCGAATCCACGGGCTCTGGCAATCTTCTCGCCTCGGCCTCCAATAGTACTGGGATTATAGACTTGAGCCACTGTACTAGCCTTTACTGTTCTTTACCACTCCTGATCCAGGCCCTAAGTTTCCTCCTGCCCACACCCCAGTATCACAATTGCTTGATAATTGCTCTGTAGCAACTTGCAATACCTTTGCTCTGCCATATTCTCCTGCCAAAACCCCAACCCTGGTTAAACCCAACGGAGCACCCACTTTGCACCTGAGCTGGGCCCAGGAACATGGCTTAGAGAAAACACCCACAACTTCCCAGAGAGGCCTCGACATTGACATCTATGCTGAAGTACTGACTGCTTCAGCACTGCCCAACAATGCTAGGACAGGCCCCTGGTCACCCTGCCCCTCTCCAAGGTGGTCATCTGTACCTCCTCTTTTCTCCAATGCCCATACCCTTCTCCTGCCTGGCTCCCAGCTGATCTCTCATCTTCCTATTCGCTGAGAAAATAGAGGCCGTCAGGGTACTTGTTATTGACCACTAAATGCACTCACTTCCGGCATTAGGCATTGACAAGTGAAGGCTCCGCCCTCTCTCTCGTTGCAAATTACAAACTGCCCCCTGCCTGTGCCATGCCCAACCCTCCCTGGGGCCCTGGGAGATCTCACCTATCCACGGACTTTGACACAATTATCTCTCTCTCTCATGAATCACCAATGTCTTCCTCTCTACTGGAGCTTTCCTTTTAGCATACAGATATGCTGTAATACTGCCCATCTTAAAACAAAACAAAAACCCAAACAGAATTGCCCTCCATAGAGCTCACGCATGCCCCTGGCTGCTGCCCCATTTCTCTGTTCCTTATTGGAGCAAAATTCCTCAAAAGGATCATGTATGTGTCTCACAGCACCATTTAGTACTTTCGCCATTGGCTCACTCAACTCTAGCCATGCTGTCCTTCTGCTGTTCTTTGGGCTTAGCAAGTTCATTCCTGCACCAGGGCCTTTGCACTTGCTGTTTCTTTTGTCTGAAATCATTTTTCTATACATCTGGGCATGGTTTGCTCCTTCATTTCATGAGGTTTCGGTTTAAATGTCATCTTCTCAGGCTCTCCCTGCTTCCCCCTGCGGGCCACCACCCGAATTTTTATCCAGCTTAATTCTTCTCCACAACATTTATTATGGCCTGACATCCTGTTGTATATGTGTGTGTCTATTTGCTTATTGTCCCTTCTTCTGTTCAAATGGAAGTTCCCTAGGGGCAGGGCTTTCCTTTGTTCACCATTGAATTTCCAGGCCTTAGAAACCTGCCTAAACCCCAGTAAGAATTTTTGAACTGATGGATGACTTTTCATGATTCTGTGAGAACGTATAGGGAAGGATTTGCCCAGTCAGAAAAGGCAGAGAAAGCTTCCCTGAGGAAGTGTGATGACGTTGATATCTGAAAAGAAAGAAGTCACCCAAGTGTGGTAGAATGGCACAAGTGTTCCAGACCCCAGGATTGTGCAAAGGTCCTGAGACTGGAAGAAGTGTCTTGAATTTGACAGGCTGAGAGAAGGCCAGCATGGGGGCACAGGGAATGAGAAGGGGCTGATGCTAGGCAGGCAGGAGCCAGGCCGGGCAGGGCTTGGCCTCTGTCCTAAGGGCAGTGGGAGGCCTTGGACACAAGGCACAGTGTGGTCAGATGTATATTTGAAAAGATTCCCTTAATCCAGTTATTGTTACTGATGATGATGATGGTAAATGCTTTCATCTGTGTGGGCTGCAAAAGCATCTTCACCTCCTCCCTGCCAGCCTCAGTTTCTACCATCAAAATCTGTCTGACCTGAAGATGTGGTGTTCTCTGTCACAGGGATCCTGTTTTCTGAATCCCAAACCAGGTCACCTGATCAGACAAAGGACTTTTTCTTTTTGGTATATACAAAGCTACATGCTCCAATCACATTTAATTACACATTTAGCAAGCCGCCTCAGTTTAAAAAGCAACAATAACATGCTCAGACATTGAGACTGTGCCAGAAAGTTAAGGAACAACTATTGCTGGAAGGCAGCCCCTCACCAGGACGCAGTCACACTTTTAGAGTAATATGTGTCCTAACATTTTTATGCCATAAGTTCACTATATTATGACAATGATTTAAAAGTCAGTCCAAGTTACTCTGCCTCCCTCCTTCTTTTTTTTTTTTTTTTTTTTGAGTCAGTGTCTCACTCTGTCGCCCAGGCTGGAGGGCAGTGGCACACTCACGGCCACCCCAGAATCGGCCTGCTGGGCTCAGGCAATCCTTGCACCTCAGCCTTCCAAGTAGCCGGAACCACAAGCATGAGCCACCACACCCGGCTAATCTTTTGAGATCTCACCAAGTTGCCCAGGCTGGTCTCGAACCCCTGGACTCAGGTGATCCTCTCACCTTGTCCTCCCAAAGTGCTGGGATTACAGGCTTGAGCCACCATGCCTGGCCTGCCTCCCTCCTTCTAAACAAGCTGGTGCTTCCATGATTCCTGGCCTCACTCTCAATTTGGAGGGTAGGCAGGAAGGCAGAATGGCGGTGGAAGACTCAATCTTTTGGGAGCCAAGGGCTTGGGTCAGTTTTATCTGAGTAGAATGTTCCTTCAGCGAGACCCTCTAGTCTAGTCTGAATGTTGCTAGTGTGTCCTCTGGAGGACGAAGGAGGACGAAGAGAATCTGAGCAGTATCTGAATGGGAAACACAGCCTGGGGAAGGCAGGAAACAGGGAGTCGGACCTGGAGAGACAAGGACTGATGAAGATTCACTGTTTAATGGATGGTAGGCATAAATGTGCCATGCTGAGCAGGGTGGCTCATGCCTATAATCCCAGCACTTTGGGAGGCCAAGACAGGAGAATTGCTGGAGCCCAGGAGTTTGAGGCCAGCCTGGGCAACATAGTGAGACATCATCGCTACAAACAAACAAACAAAAAATGAGCTGGGTGTGGTGACATGTGCCTACACTCCCAGCTACTCAGGAGGCTGAGGTGGGAGCATCACATGACCCCAGAAGGTGAAGACAGTGGTGAGCCATGATTGTGCCACTGCACTCCAGCTTGGGTGACAGAACGAGATCCCAACTCAAAAAAAGAAAAGAAAAAGAAAGAAATGTGCCTGTGTACACACAACACACATGAGAACATTAAAATCAAGTCGTCCTCTGAGTCTGACAAGTGGGCAAAGGCACTTGGTACGACCTTGCCAATGAACGGGTGGGCCTTAAGAAGTCCTAGAACTCTCCTGGAGAAAATCAAGAAGAAAGAGTGACTCTCTGGCAACAACTGTAGAGAACGGTCAGAAAGGAGAAAGCAGAGTGAACTCTAGGGACTGGGGAATTTATGGCAATCAGCTGTCAGAACTAGGAACACCAGTGAGTCACAGTCTTCCCTTTGGTACTAGTAATTGGCATCATTTGGCTGGGAAACAAAAGACTGACATGTGATTTTGTAACCGCTGTCAAGTGGGGAGAGGTTTTCCTTCGGAAGACGGTCATGAGCTGTTTTCAACCCTTGCAAGGAACAGCTCTTCCCACGCTGGGTGTAGAATTCAAGGCCTTCTCAGCTTAGACACAAGAGCTGCCTGACCCTGGGACTGACTCTGTGATTATTCAGGAAGGCCCCAGAGCATCCTGCGTCCTCAGCACAAGACTCTGGAAGGGGGGATCCAACTGGAGGTTTGTGGTCCTGCTGCACAAAGTCCACTCCTCCACCTCTTTGTGAGCAGAGGGGCTACCCCAGCACCTGCCCATAGTCCTTAGCACTCTGGGGAGATCCTCAGACAGTGAACCTTGACCACTGTACCCCAAGGGGATGGGAGATTGGCCTCCAGGCAAGTACTCTCTTTCTCCTAATGAGAGTAGCTCCTCGAAATCTCTGTGGCCCTTAAATTCCTCCAATTTGGAAGAGGAAGGGAGGAAAGGGAGCAGTTGACTTATTTATTTATTTGAGACAGGGTCTTACTCTGTTGCCCAGACTGGAGTGCCGTGACACAATCATAGCTTGCTGTAACCTCAAATTCCTGGACTCAAGCGATCCTCCTACCTTGGCCTCCTGAGTAGCTAGGGCTACAGGCACGTGCCACCATGTCCAGCTTCTTTTTTGATTTGTTGTAGCGATGACATTTTGTTGCCCAGTCTGGTCTCGAACTCCTGGACTCAAGCAATTCTCCCGCCAAAGTGCTGGGATTATAGGTGTGAGCTACTGCACCTGGCCCATTCCTTTAGTCGTAAGTAATTACTGAGCACCTGCTCTGTGCTGGGTCACTTGGCTGTCCACTGTGAGAGAGGCGAGGATACCCAGTCACGACCAGAGGAGCTGCCACCATGTGTCAAGTAGCAGATTCAAGTTTTGTGAGGCCCAAGGCTTATACAATAGGCAGGACCTTCTTTAAGAAGATTACAGAATTCTGAAAAGAAAGGCCTGTGTCCTCTGCTGTGCCATTTGACACGAGCAGAAGGATGGCAGAAGGAAAGTCAGAGCGGGATGAGATAGTAATCTTTTTTTTTTTTTTTTGAGTTGGAGTCTTACTCTGTCCCCCAGACTGGAGTGCAGTGGCCGCTCCCGGCCACCGCAGCCTCGACCTGCTGGGCTCTGGCGATCCTTCCGCCTCAGCCTTCCGAGTAGCCGGAATTACAGGCGCGCGCTACCACGCCCAGCTAATTTTTGATTTATTGTAGAGATGAGGTCTCGCCTGCCCAGGCGGGTCTCAAACCCATGTGCTCAGGCAAACCACTCACCTCAGCCTCCCAAAGGCGCAGGATTACAGGCTGAGCCACTGAGCCCGGCTGCAATGAGATAGTAATCTTAACTAACTGTTGTTGACATATTTTGTAAAAAATGTCAACTCACTGCTAGGGCCTCTCTGAGGGCCTCAGAAGGGCTTCATGCAAGTGTGTGTGTGTGTGTGTGTGTGTGTGTGTGTGTGTGTGTGTGTGTGTGTGTGGTGAGGTGTCCCCAAAGCTTCGTTAGCATCAGGGTAAATCCACATTTGATGCTGAATCTTCACGATATGACTAGTGATCTAATACTGTTCTTCTCCATTTTCCAGAAAGAGAGATTGAGACTCGGAAGTTAGGAACTTGCCACACAGCAGGGATGTGTTGGCTGAGCCAGTCATCCAGACTCCAGCGCCTTCACTGCTCACCATGCCCTCCATCGCCTCCTCCTCCTCTCCAGGGCCTTATGGTTTCCCACAGCAGAGTCGAACACTCACAAGCAGCCCCCATAAAGTAGCCACTTCCCACTCTCCAAACCGGTTGGAGTTTCACCGTCGCTGTTTTTATCAACTGACCAAGTCTGCATTTCTTTTCTGTCCCCTCTCTCCTGCCAGACTTTCATACGGGCAGGGGGATCTCATGTGTTTTGCTCACTGTTGCAGGCCCAGTGCCTAGGACGCTGCCTGACAATCTAGAAGGCGTTCGATACATATTTATTGAATTAACCAATTCATTCAATAATGACAGCATCAGCCGTTTTTGGTAAATGCTGGGAGAATGTTACAGCCAACAGGTGTTATAGCGGTTGGAGACCGAAAACATTCCAAACCAGAGGATTATCAGAGAGGGTTTCCAAGAAGAGGTTGGCCCGGGAAGGATGGCTAAGCTGATATATATATATTTAGGAGGCAATGGCGGGGGAAGGTATGGCATGGGTAGCGGTCCAGCAAGCTGCTTGGCACGTCTCCCAGCCTGCGTCAGGCTCCTTGGATGTGGGCCTCTGTGCTATATTCACACATCATCTAAGTGGGTTGTTAAACACAGGCAGTAGCTACCAAGGGATGCTATGGTTTCTCCTTCCTTGGAGATCTTTAAAAATAGGCACATGCGATCAACTGTCCTAAATTATTTAGGAAGGGAAGCACTGACATTGTTGGCGCCTACAGTTTAACTGTCATCTAGTACAATCATCTCAAGAACCCTGTGAGGTTGACACTAGTGTTATCATCATCTCCATTTTGCAGATGAGGAGATCAAGGTTCAGAGGAGGTAATTGTTCCAAGTCACATACCTGCTGCGGGTTGTGTCTTTCCGGATGCAGAGCCTGTGGGTGATCTTCCCACAACTTCCAAGGCTCTTGAGGATTTAGTCTTGGTGTCTATTTTAGGACCTAAGGCATTCTGTATTAGAATAGCACATGGTGCTATGTAAGACTGATGTCAGAGAGCAGATACGGAATAAGGGTCATGGCAAAAGTGACTCCCATCACGTGACTGAATTCTACTGATTCAGGGCAGCATTTATCTAAGATGGAAGGTTGGACCATTCCCCTCACCCCAATCAATGTGGTTCTATTTACAAAGAGACGGTGTGAGTAGCAGTAAATTGTATCCTCCATAATTTGTTGGTCTGGGGGAATACAGATGAAAACAATCACTGAATTAGACACTGGGTACCCAAAGTGGAGATATAGTCCTGTGACTGCAGTGACGTATTGTTACACACCTGTGTATAGAGAGGCATGGGAGTAAATGTGGAAGAATTTTACAGAAGGCAGGAAAAGTGAAAGTCAGGAATTGGAAGTTGCATGAGCTTGACTTCTTATGCATGCCATTTGAGAGGCAGCATGGGACTTTGACATCAGATAGACCTGGGTTCAAATCCCCATTCAGGCTGGGTGCAGTGGCTCAGGCTTATAATCCCAGCACTTTGGGAGGCTGAGATGGGATGAATACTTGAGCCCAGGAGTTCCAGACCAGTCTGGGTAACAAGGTGAGACCCTATCTCTACAAAAGCATTTTTAAAAAAATTAGCCTGGTGTGGTGGCATGCACCTGTAGTCCCAAATATTCGGGAGTCTGAGGTGGAAGGATTGCCTGAACCTAGGAGGTCAAGGTTGTGGTGAGCCCTGATTGTGCCACTGCACTACAGCCTGAGCAACAGCATGAGACCCCGACTCAAAAAATAACAATAACAATCCTCACTCAGCCACTTACTAGCTGAGCTTTCTGGGAGGAGTCAGGTAACATTTCTCTGTCAGCATTCTTCGGTTGCCAGCAACAGAAACCAACTGCGGCTGCCTTAGAGCAGGGGAAGCTCAAGTTCTCGACCTCAGAAAAGGCTGACATGAGCTGTACAGCTTCCATCCTTGCTGCTCTGAATATTTCTCATGTAAATTGTGGGTTGCAGGCCAGGCATGGTGGCTTACACCTGTAATCCCAGCACTTTGGGAGGCTGAGGCGAGAAGATTGCCTGAGACCAGCCTGGGCAGCTCGGTGAGATATCATCTCTACAATATATAAAAATATTAGCCGGGCGTGGTAATGCGCACCTGTAGTTCTGGCTACTTGGAAGGTTGAGGCAGAAGGGTTGCTGGAGCCCAGTGGGTTGAGGCTGCAGTGGTCGTGAGTGTGCCACTGTATTCCAGCCTGGGCGACAGAGTGAGACACTGCTTCAAAAAAAAAAATTGTGGGTTACAGGAGAGACCTGGGTCCCACACCACCACCCTCTGGACAGGAGGGCAGAATTCTTCGACTGTTGGTTTCATCATGACAGTGTCCAGTGAGGGAGAGGGGTTTCCTGAAGCAGAATCAGGACAGAAACACTGGATAGTCACTGCTGTCTGTAAAATGAAGATAATGATACTTACGTCACAGAGATTTGTTGTAAGGATTCAAGTTAAGTGTCTAAACTGGTTTGTACAAAAAATTTCAACAAATTGTAGTTATTGCTATAATATAGTCAAATCTTTATTATCCTGTTTGCAGATAATCTATGGTAACTATTATTTCATTCCAGCATGTATCTTTAAAAGAAAAAAGAAAGGTATTCCCTACATAGCTAAAATAATATCAATATTACACTTAATACAATGAATAATAATTCTTTACTATCATCTAGTATGTCTGTACTCAAATTTCCTTGGTGACTTCTAAATCTAGCTGGTTGGCTGCCTTGTACAGTGGGTTCTCTCTGTGGGCCTATTGCAGTATTCGCCTAAGCCAAGCAGAACTGGAAAGGTACATTTGTAGCAGGAAAAAAAACTCATGGACTGTATTTCAAGACTAAATAGAGTTGATCTGGGATTTCCCTCTGTTTTGGTGTATTCAGGTCACTCCCCCTCATTAGTACCGACTGTATTTAACACTGCCACAGTTAATGAAATCTTCAGTAGTTAAACACGTACCCGACATCCTCTATTACTCCAGGGTATGTGTCCAAGTCTTCCAGTGCAATTCAACAAACATTTATTGAGTGCCTACTATATGCAGGAGATTTCTCCTCATAATCATTCTTATGTGGTTCTCAAGCCAAACTTCAGGTTTTTTTTCCCAGTAAATTTTATGCATCAGGAGCCAGATTCGGCTGTCTAAAGTGGGAGAGAAGGAACAGTCACATTACCAGAATTACTTGTCTATGAATTTTGAGATCTAGTAAAAGGAACCCTTCCGGTTCCTATGGGGACAAACATTTCATAATATAAATTTAAAAACCAACAAAGATTTTTTATAAAAAGGTCAGCCTGTTTGTTTCTTCTCACCCAGTAATGCTTTTCCTATAAGGGTAAGGGGATCTGAAAGGAAAGCTCTTAGGCTGGGTCTAGAAAACCACAGTCATCGGGGTTTTGTTGAAGCAGAGAAAGACAGCAATTCCCAATCTGGAGCCTTCCCCAAAGACTACCGTTTTCAGCTCCTTGAGCCAGAAATCACTGCCTTCAAGACAGCAACACGAGGAAGAAAAGATTTGAGCCAGGGTTAAGAAGGTATGAAATATAGTGTCTTATACGACCCAGAATGGGCAACAATGTGGAGAACTGGGCCTTGTAGGTGCTGCCGAAGGGAGTGTAATTTGACACAATCTTTCTGGAAGGCAATTTGGAAATACTATCAAAAGTCTTAAAAATGTTCCTATTCTTGAAATCAATCCCAAGGAAACAAATAAGGTGATGCACAAAGATTTATTCATGGGAATAGTCATTGCAACATTGTTTATAATAGTGGAAAATTAAAAATAATCTAAACAGCCAACCACTAGGAACTTAGCAAATCTTCTGATTTAGATTGATTCAATAACTTAAGGACATTCTTCTATGCTGGAATATTATTTAGGTACTAGGAAGAATGTTGTAGAAATAGGGCTCTTAGTTAGGGCTCATGGTTCAAGAAATCTATAATGTTGTATACAAAACTGTGTGTGTGTGTGTGTGTGTGTGTGTGTGTGTGTGTGTGTGTGTGTATGCACTTCTGGTAGGGAGGATTCTTATAGATTCCCAAACAGGGGCATAACCCAAGAGGGTAAAAAATCACCATTACAGAAAATATTGAAAACAGAAGGATGTCAACAGCATATTATTAAGCGAGAGAGTGGGAAGGATAGGTTAAAAGCAAATACAACACAATCTCATTTTGTAAAAAAAGTGTATGCATGGATGCATGTAGGAAAAAGATGAAAAGGTTATCCACCAAAATGATAAACATGGCTATCTCGGAATGGCAGGATTATAGGTGGCTTTATTCTTTGTTGCATTTTCTAAAATTTTTTACCATGAATACATATTACTATTATGTTAAAAAATACTTATTTTTTGGTTCAGCCTGTAATCCCGTGCCTTTGGGAGGCTGAGGTGAGTGGATTGCCTGAGCCCGCGGGTTCGAGACCCGCCTGGGCAGCGAGACCTCATCTCTACAATAAAAAATAAAAAATAAAAATAAACAATAAAAAATCAGCTGGGCGTGGTAGCGCATGCCTGTAATTCCGGCTACTTGGAAGGCTGAGGCGGAAGGACCGCCGGAGCCCAGCAGGTCAAGGCTGCGGTGGCCAGGAGTGGCCACTGCACTCCAGTCTGGGTGACAGAGTGAGACTCCAACTCAAAAAAAAAAATACTTATTTTTAAAAACATAAGAGCATGGAACCTGGAACCACATTACTTGGGTTCCAACTTACCAGCAGAGGGATCCACAGCGAGTTTCTTAACATTTCTAGGTCTTAATTTCCTCATCTGTAAAATGGAAATGTTAATGGTTTGTAGTAATCACTATAAAACACCAGAGTCTGACATGAGAAGGTGCTTAGCGAAAGCTAGCTATTGTTAGTAATACGAAGGTGAGGCAGCATGGATTGGCAGAAGATACATGGGCTATGAAGCCACACATCATTGGGCTTCAAGCCAGGTCCATGACTCCCTAGCTAGTGATTCCCTTGTATGAGAGGTCCAACAATTAGATTCACGAGCGATCCTAGAATAAGCGCTATATACGTCATTGCTGATTATCACTGTGGTCACCTTAGAAGTACTCCCTTGGGAAGCTATGCCCTGATGCTAGTGCCTAGTCCACCCATCAAAGCAATTCTGGAACTCTTTCTGGAATGGCCATCAAAGTTGTCATCATTATTTGTTGAGTTCTGACATTTAAGTTTGCGAACTTGCCATGTAAGCTTATCTTGGCAGCACTGTACAAATAACTGTACCGGAATATCCTCCTTGATCTGCCTCCCAATGACTTTTTTTTTTTTTTTACCCAAACATAAGGGAAATATTGAAAGGAAGGCATTTGATGACATTCAGAACATCAAGGGTAATATGACAGTGGCTCTGTCATATTGACAGATGGCTATTTTTGAAAAAGAGTTCCAAAATTGCTTAGATGGTAGACTAGGTGCTGCTGTCAGTGCGTAGCTTCCCAAGGGGAGTACATTGAAGGTGACCATAGTGATATTCAGCAATGAAGTATGTACCATTTTTCCTAGGATGAGTTCACGAACTTAATTGTCAGCCCTTGTAAGACTTACTTTTCTCATTTATAAAGTGGATGCATTCATATGTATCCCTCTGGGCTGATTTTGCACTAGAGAAAATAATGTGCCTTGTGCAAAGTAGGGCCTCAGAAAAGTGATGGGAGTGGTTCAACTAGAGTAGAATTGTATCCTTTGAGAATTGACAATAAATGCTCAGGAAATTAACCCTTTTGCTTCCCCCCCCCACTGTAACACAAATCTCATTGACCTCAAGCTAAAAGTCCTGCAACGAAGAGGCTGGCCTATCCAAGGACTTCAAAAAACACAACATTCCACATGTCTAGCCAACACTGCTTCTGTGATTACTGAGTGTCACCCATGGCTTTATTATTATGTACTGGTCCTGGGAGGAATCATTCTTCTTTTTTTCTTTCTCTACTTCATTTTATCTTCTCTTTCCAGAACTGAACTAACAAGAAAAAAGAGCACGTAAAAGAGAACTTGTCAGAGTTGGCCAGAACTGGGCCATCCTCTCTTGGTTCTGTGTGTCTCACCCCTCCACTCCCATGAGTTATCTGATTAACATATGACCTTGACAGAGACCATCATCTCTTTTGAAAGTTTGCGAGCTTGTGGGGTTTGCTGAGTAGCTATTTTGTGCTAGGCCCCATGTGGAACCTTTTTCACATGCCATCTTATCTAGGCCACAGGTTGAAGTTTCTGCTGCCTCATACTCCAATTCCAACGCACTAGAAGCTTCTGTTAACTCTTCTTTCAAAACATCTCCAGGATTCAACCACTCCCCCCCACATCCACAGCTATCACCCTTGCCCAAGCCTCCGTTATCTCTCACCAGGATTTTAAAAATAGTCTACTTGGACTATTTTTTTTTCTTTTTGAGTTGGAGTCTCACTCTGCCACCCAGGCTGGAAGGCAGTGGCATGCGCTCAACCATTGCAGACTTGACCTGCTGGGCTAAGGCGATCCTTCCGCCTCAGCCTTCCGAGTAGCTAGAACTATAGGCACATGCCACCACGCCCGGCTAATTTTCTTTTCTTTTTTGACTTATTGTAGAGATGAAGTCTCGCCAATTTGCCCAGGCTGGTCTCCAACCCACGGGCTCAGGCAATCCTCTCACCTCAGCCTACCAAAGTGCTGGGATTATAGGCGTGAGCCACCGTGCCCAGCCTACTTGGACTATTTTTTTAAAGACTAAATTTGGGTTCATAGCAAAATTTAGTGAAAGGCCCAGAGTTTTCCAGTAATCCCCACTCCCCTACACATGCAGAGTCTCCCTCCCTCACAACCCTATGAGTGGTACATTTGTTACAATCAGTGAGCCTACATGAACACATTATTATCACCCACAGTCTGTAGCGTACACTAAGGTCACTCTTGGCATTGTACATTCTATGAGTTATGACAAATGTATAATGACATCTATCCACCATTGTAGTCTCTTATAGAATAGTTTCACTGCCCTAAAAATCCTCTTTGCTCCTCCTGGTGATCCCTCTCTCCCCCATAACAACTGGCAACCCACTGATCTTTTTACTGTCTCCAAAAGCCTTTTCCTGAAGTCACAAATATGTAGCCTTTTCAGACTGGCTTCATTCATTTAGTAATATGCAGTTAAGTTTCCTCCATATCATCATGGTTTTTTACTTCATTTCTTTTTTTGTTTTTGTTTTTTTTTTTTGAGTCGGAGTCTTACTCTGTTGCCCAGGCTGGAGTACAGTGGCACACTCCCGGCCACCGCAGCCTCGATCTGCTGGGCTCAGGCGATCCTTCCACCTCAGCCTTCCAAATAGCCAGAATTAGAGGTGCGCTATACTACTCGTGGTTAATTTTTATTTATTTATTTGTTGTAGAGATGAGGTCTTGCCAAGTTGTCCAGGCTGTTCTCGAACTCGTGGGCTCAGGCAATCCACTCGTCTCAGCCTCTCAAAGTGCTGGGATTACAGGCTGAGCCACCAAGCCAGGCCTACTTCATTTCTTTTTTAGCACAAAATAACATTTCATTGCTTGGATATACCACAAGTTATGAATTCATTCACCTGAAAGTTGCTTTCAAGACTTTGCAATTTTAAATGCAGCTACTATAAACATCTCTGTGCAGGTTTTTGTGTGGACATAAGTTTTCAACTCCTTTGGGAAAATTCAAAGGTGCATGATTGCTAGACAGAATGGTAAGTGGAGGGGTGAGACACACGGAACCACGGCCACTCCAGTGTTGACTTCAGTGTTGAGATCCTTCTGCCTCAGTCTTCCAAGTAGCCGGAACTACAGGCCCACACTACCATGCCTGGCAAATTTTTAAAAAATTTATTGTAGAGATGAGATCTCGCCAATTTGCCTGGGCTGGTCTTGAACCCACAGGCTCAGGCTCATTGTGTGTAGGTTTGTAAGAAACTGCCTAACTCTCTCCCAAAGTGGCTGCATTGGCCAGGTGCGGTGACTCACACCTGTAATCACAGCACTTTGGGAAGCAGAAATAGGAGGACTGCTTGAGCCCAGAAGTTTGAGACTAGACTGGGTAACATAGTGAGACCTTGTCTCTGCAAAAACTAAAAAAATTATCCAGCTGTGGTGGCATGTTCCTGTAATCTCAGCTACTTGGGAGGCTAAGGTGGAAGGATCACCTGAGCCCAGAAGGTCAAGGCTTCAGTGAACCATGATGGTGCCATTGCACTCCAGCCTGGGTGACGAAGTGAGACCCCAACTCAAAGTGATTGTGCCATTTTGTATTCTCACCAAGAATGAATGAGAATTCCTGTGCCTCCACATCCTTGTTAGCATTTGACTATGTCAGTTTCCAGATTTCTGTGTAGCAGTATATCATTGTTTGAATTTGAATTTCTGTAATGACATATAATAGGGAGCATCTTTTCATATGCTTGACTGCCATCTGTGTATCTTCTTTGGTGAGATGTCTATTAAGTTCTTTGGCCCATTTTTTTTTTTTTTTTGAGTTGGAGTCTCACTCTGTTGCTCAGGCTGGTGTCCAGTGGCATGCTCACGGCCACCCCAGCATTGACCTCCTGGGCTCTGGCAATCCTTCCACCTCAGCCTTCCAAGTAGCTGGAACTACATGTGCACTACCACACCCAGCCCGAACCACACATGTGCCCGAACCCACAGGCTCGGGCAATCCACTCGCCTTGGCCTCCCAAAGTGCTGGGATTACAGCCTAAGCCACTGAGCCTGGCCCTTTGGCCCATTTTTAATAGGGTTGTTTATTTTCTTATTGTTGAGTTTTTTGTATTTTTTTAATATTTTAGATAATAATCTTTTTGTCCGATTTCTTTTGCAAATAATTTCTCCCAGTCTGTGGTCTGTCTTCTTATTCTCTTGATGAGTCTCTTAAAGCACAGAAATTTTTAATGTTAATGAAGTCCAGCTTATCAATTATTTCCTTGCCTTTGGTGTTATATTAAAAAGTCATTGGATGAAGAAGCTCATGCCTGCTAATCTAGTGCTTTGAGAGGATTGCTTGAGGCCAGGAGTTCAAGACCAGCCTGCACAACATAGTGATAACCTGTCTCTACCATAAATTTAAAAATTAGCTGGGTAGGGCGGTGTGCACTGAAGTCTTAGCTACTTGGGAGACTGAGGCGAGAGGATTACTTGAGCACAGGAGTTTGAGGCTGCAGTGAGCTATGATCATGCCACTTCACTCCAGCCTGGGCAACAGAGCGAGACTGTCTTTCAAACAAACAAACAAACAAATAAAAAATCATTGCCAAGCCGGGCTCGGTGGCTCAGCCTGTAATCCCGCGCCTTTGGGAGGCTGAGGTGAGGTGAGTGGATTGCCTGAGCTCGTGGGTTCGAGCCCCACCTGGGCAACTTGACGAGACCTCATCTCTACAATAAATCAAAATGATCCGGGTGTGGTAGCACACACCTGTAGCTCCGGCTACTTGGAAGGCTGAGGCGGAAGGATCATCAAAGCCCAGCAGGTTGAGGCTGCGGTGGCCGGGAGCGGCCACTGCACTCCAGTCTAGGTGACAGAGTGAGACTCTGACTCAAAAAAAAAAAAAAATCATTGCCAAACTCAAGATTATCTAGATTTTCTCCCATGCTATCTTTTAGGAGTTTCATAGTTTCACATTTTACATTTAGGTCTATGATCCATTTTGAGTTAATTTTTGTGAAGGGCATAAGGTCTGTGTCTATATTAATTTTTTTGTATGTGGATAACCAGTTGTTCCAACACCATTTGTTGAAAAGACCCTCTTTTCTCTGTTGAATTGCCTTTGCTCCTTTGTCAAAGATTGGTTGACTGTATTTATGTGTGTCTACTTCTGGGCTCCATGTTCTGTTCCATTGATATGGTTGTCTATTCTTTCACCAATACTATACTATCTTGATTACCACATCATAGTAAGTCTCAAAACCTGGTAGTATCAGTCCTCCAACTTTGTTCTCCTCCTTCAACATTGTGTTGGCTAGTCTAGGCCTTTTGCCTCAGAATGATTTTGTTGATGTCCACAAAATAACTTGCTTGGATCTTGATTGAGATTGCACTGAATATATAGATCAAGTTGAAAAGAACGGACAAATTCACAACATTGAGTCTTCTTTTCGTTAAACATGGAATTTCTCCATTTATTTAGTTCTTTGATTTCTTGCATCAGAGCTTTGTAGTTTTCCTCATATTCATCTTGTACATGTTTTGTTAGATTTATGTCTAAGTATTCCATTTTTGGAGTTGCTAATGCAAATGGTATTGTGTTTTAAACTTAAATTTCAGATTCTACTTATTCATTGCTGGTATGTAGGAAAATAATCTACTTTTGTATGTTAACCTTGTATCCTGTAACTTTTCCCAGGAGGTTTTTTGTTGTTGTTGTTGTTATTAGTCTTTTGAATTCTCTGCATAGACAATTATGTTATCTGTGAAGAAAGACAGTTTTATTTCTTCCCTCCAAATGTGTATATTTTTCATTTTCTTTTCATGTCTTATTGCATTAGCTAGGGCTTCAGTATAATGTTGAAAAAGAGTGGTGAGAGGAAACATCCTTGCCTGTTTCTAATTTAGCAGGAAAGCTTCTCGTGTCTCATCATTAAGATCATTAAGTATAATATTAGCTGTAGAATTTGTGTAGATGTTCTTTATCGGGTTGAGGAAGTTCTCTTCTTTTCCTGATTTGCTGACAGTTGTTAAAAATCGTGACTTGGATTTTGTCAAATGCTTTTTCTGCTGTATGTGATTTTCTTTTTTTTTGAGTTGGAGTCTCACTCTGTCACCCAGACTGGAGTGCAGTGGCCACTCCCAGTCACCACAGCCTCAACCTGCTGGGCTCCGGTGATCCTTCCACCTCAGCCTTCCAAGTAGCTGGAACTACAGGCGCACGCTACCACACCCGGCTAATTTTTGACTTATTGTAGAGGTCTCGCCAAGTTGCCCAGACGGGTCTCGAACCCGCGGGCTCAGGCAATCCACTCACCTCAGCCTCCCAAAGTGCTGGGATTACAGGCTGAGCCACCGAGCCTGGCTAGTGATTTTCAAATATTGTACCAGCCTTGTATACATGGGGTAAAGTCCATTTGATATGGTATATTACTCTTTTTATACTTTGTTGAATTCACGTTGCTAATATTTTGCTCAGGATTTTTGCATCTACACTCATAAAAGATATTGGTCTGTAGTTTCCTTGTAATGTTTTTGTTTGGTTTTGGTATTGGGATAATGCTGGCCTCATAGAGTAAGTTAAAAATTATTACTTCTGCTTCTATCTTCTGAAAGAGATTGTAGAAAATTGATATAATTTTTTTCCTTAAACGTTCAATAGAATTCATCAGTGTACCCATCTGGGCCTGGTAGTTTCTGTTTTGAAAGGTTATTAATTATTGCGTCAATGCAGGAGACATAGGCCTTCTTCTTGTGTGTGTTTTGGCAGATTTTGTCTTTCAAGGAGTTGTTCCTTTTCATGCAGGTTATCAAATTTGTGGGCATAGAGTTGTTCATAGTATGCTTTTATTATCATTTTAATGACCTTGAGATCTGTAGTGTAGCCTCCTATTTCATTTCTGATATTAGTAATTTGTGTCATCTCTTTTTTTCTTAGCCAGCTATACGCTTATCAATTTTATTGATGTTTTCAAAGAACCAGCTATTGTCATTGACTTCTCTATTGATTTCCTATTTTCAATTCATTGATTTCTGCTCTGATTTTTATTTTATTTCTTCTGTTTACTTTATTTTAAATTGCTTTTCTTTTTCTTGTTTCCTTAGGTGGAAGAATAGATTATTGATAGTAGAGCTTTCTTCTTTTCTAATATATGCATTCAATGCCATAAATTTTTCTTTAAGTACTACTTTTACTGCATTCTACAGATTTTGATAAGTTGTATTTTCCATTTTCATTTAGTTCAAAAGATTTTTAACTTTTCTTGAGATTTATTCTTTGACTTATGTATTGTTTAGAAATACATTGTTTATCCAAGTATTTGGAATTTTTTTCAGCTTTCTGTTATAAAGTTCAAACTTAATTTGCAGATTTTGTATGATTTTTAACATATATAAACATGGGGGCACGCCTCATCAATAAGGGTAACTGCATGGTGAATATTTGTATACCTAGCCCTGAATTGTACCCCACAATTTTAAATAAAAATTAAAAGAGGGGAACAAATATATAAACATACATGAATTTAAATTTGTTGAGCTGTGTTTTAAGTCACAGAATTAAGCCCAGAATGTAGTCTGTCTTGGTGAATGTTCTATGTGAGCTTGAGAAGAATGTGTATTCTGCTGTTGCTGGCTGAAGTAGTTAATAGATATCAGTTACAGTCATGCACTACATAATGACATTTCAGTCAATGAGGCATATATGACAGCGGTCCCATAAGGTTATAATACCACATTTTTACTGCACCTTTTCTATGCTTAGATATGTTTAGACACAAAAATACTTATGATTGTATTATAATTGCCTATAGTAATATGCTGTACAGGTTTGTAACCTAGGAGCAATTGGCTATACCATAGTACAGCCTAGGTATGTAGTAGGCTATACCATCCAGGTTTGTGTAAGTATATGCTGCAATGTTTGGGCAATGATGAAATCACCTGATGATGAGTTTCTCAGAGCATATCTCTGTCGTTAAACAACACATGACTGTATAATCAGTAGACTGATGGTACTGTTTGGTTCAACTATGTACTTTCTGATTTTTTGCCTGGTTGAGCTGTCCATTTCTGACAGAGGGTTGTTGAAGTCTCCAACTATAATAGTGGATTCATTTCTTTATCCTTGTGGTTTTATCAGTTTTTACCTTAGGTATTTTGACATTCAGTTGTTAGGTACATAGATATTAAGGACTGATGTGCCTCCTTAGAGAATTGACTCTTTATCATTATGCAGTACCCCTCTTTATCACTGATAACTTTTCCTGCTCTGAAGTCTTCTCTCTCTAAAATTCATATGACTACTCCTGCTTTATTTTGATTCGTGTTAGCATGGTATATGTTTCTCTACCCATTTACTTTTTTTTTAAATTTTTTTATTTTTTTGAGTTGGAGTCTCACTCTGTCGCCCAGACTGGAGTCCAGTGGCCGCTCCCGGCCACCGCAGCCTCGACCTGCTGGGCTCCGGCGATCCTTCCACCTCAGCCTTCCCAGTAGCCGGAATTACAGGCATGCACTACCATGTCCGGCTGATTTTTTTATTTTTTGTAGAGATGAGGTCTCGCTGCCCAGGTGGGTCTCGAACCCACGGGCTTAGGCAATTCACTCACCTCAGCCTCCCAAAGGCGCGGGATTACAGGCTGAGCCACCGAGCCCGGCTTCCATTTACTTTTAATCTACACGTCTTTACATTTAAAAGTGTGTTTCTTGAAGACAATATATTTTGAGTCTTGCTTTTTGATATGCTCTGATAATCTCTGTCTTTCAATCGGTATATTTAGACCATTGACATTTAAAGTGATAATTGATATAGCTGGATTAATATTTGCCATATTTGTCACTGTTTTCTATTCACTGCCTTTGTTCTTAGTTCCTGTTTTTGTCTTCCACTCTTTTTCTTCCTTGTGTGGTTTTAATTGAGCATTTGTTATGATTTCATTTTCTATCCTTTCTTCGCATATCAGTTATACTTTGTTTTTTCAGTGCCTCTTGTTTTCTGTAAACTTCTTTTTTTCTTTTTTAGTGGTTGCCCTTCAGATCGCAATATACATTTACAATGAATCCAAGTCTGCTTTCATATTACACTATACCAATTCAGGGGTAGTGCAAATACCTTAAGATAACAAAATAATCCTACTCCTCCCTCCCATCCCTTGCATTGTTGCTGTCATTTATTTCACTTATGCATAAGCATACATAAGTATATATCAAATCAAATACATTGTTGCTATTATTATTATTTTAAATCAACTGTTATATGTTGAATGAATTAAGAATAAGAACAATATGTTGTTATTTTACCTTCACTTATTACGTCTCTAACGCTCTCCCTTTCTTTTCTTTTTTTTTTTTTTGAGTTGGAGTCTCACTCTGTTGCCCAGACTGGAGTGCAGTGGCCGCTTCCAGCCACGGCAGCCTTACCTCCTGGGCTCCGGCGATCCTTCCTCCTCAGCCTTCCGAGTAGCCAGAATTACAGGCATGCGCTACCACGCCCGGCTGATTTTTTGATTTATTGTAGAGATGAGGTCTCGCTGCCCAGGCGGGTCTTGAACCCGCGGGCTCAGGCAATCCACTCACCTCAGCCTCCCAAAGGCGCGGGATTACAGGCTGAGCCACCGAGCCCGGCTTTCTCCTTTTCTTTATGTAGACCCAAGTTTTAGACCTATATAATTTTTCTTTGCTCTAAAGAACTTTTTAAAAGCATTTCTTGCAAGGAGTATTGGCAATAAACTCGATTTTTGTTTTTTGAGAAAGTATTTTTTCTTTACTTTTGAAGGGATAATTTCAGTGTACAGAATTCTCAGTTGGCAGCTTTTTTTCTCTCTCTCTCAGCATTAAACATTTCACTCACTCTCTTCTTGCTTGTATAGTTTCTGAGTTTCTGATAAGTTGGATGTCATTCTTAATTTTGCTCCTCTAGAAATATTATGTTTCTTCTCTCTCTGCCTTCTTTCTTTTCTTTCTTTCTTTTTTTTTTTTTTTTTTTTTTTTTTGAGGTGGCCCAGGTTGGAGTGTAGTGGCACACTCATGACCACCCTAGTGTCGACACGCTGGGCTCAGGCGATCCTTCCACCTTAGCCTTCCAAGTAGCCAGAACTACAGGTGCATACTACCATGCCCTGCTAATTTTTTGATACATTGTAGAGATGAGGTCTCGCCTAGTTGCCTGGGCTGGTCTTGAACCTGCGGGCTCAGGCAATCCACTTGCCTCGGCCTCCCAAAGTGCTAGGATTACAGGCTCAGCCACCAAGTCCAGCCCCTCTGCCTTCTTTCAAAATTTTTTCATTATCTTTGCTTTTCTGAATTTTGAATACGACATGCTTAGGTATCCTTTTTTGTTGTTGTTTGCTCGTTGGTTGGTAGTTTTGTTTTTGTTGTTGTTTTGCACTTATCCTGCTTGGTGGGCCCTGAGCTCCCTGGGTCTGTGCTTTGGAGTATAACATTAATTTGGGGAAAATTCTCAGTCATTAAATATTTCTTCTATTGTGACTTGTTTCTCCTTCTAGTATTCCTATTCTGTAGATGTTACACCTTTTGTAGTTGTCCTACAGTTCTCGGATATTCTGTCATCTTTTTTCTCTTTGCTTTTCAATTTGAAAGTTACTATTGAGATATTCTCAAGGTCAGTAATTCTTTCCTCAGCCATGTCCAGTCTACTAATAAGCCCATTAAAGGCATTCTTCATTTTCATCACGGTGGGTTTTTTTGTTTTATTATGTTTTGTTTTTGAGTTTGGGGTCTCACTCTGTTGCCCAGGCTGGAATACAGTGGCATGATCACGGCTCACTGCAGACTTGACCTCTTGGACTCTGGCAATCCTTTCACCTCAGCCTCCCAAGTAGCTGGGACTACAGGTGTGCACCTGTTATATGTTCTGCTCTCTATAAATTATATATTTGTCTATTTATCTCTCCAAATTCTAGGGGCAGAGGATTGCCCTGTGACCTTACTTTTTGAACAGGTCTAAGAAGGGTTGCTAATTTTTCAGTTTGTTCAGGTTTTTACTTGTTAGGATGGAGTGGCAACTTTCAAATTTCTTGCATGCTGGGCCAGAAACTGGAAGTCTCATCTGGACTTTTGCTAGCGCCACCTAACTGGTTTCTATCTTCTATCTTTGCCCACAACATAGCAGCTCCAATAAGTCTTTAAAATGTAAATTAGATTGTGCTACTTTGCTGCTCAAAACCCTCCAGAGGCTCACCATGTCACTCAGAGCAAAAGCCAAAGTATTGAGCCTATCAGGCCCTACGTATCTAGTCAATCGCCAACACTGCCCGGGTCTCCTTCTTTTCCCCTATGACAATGTCTTCTGCAGGCATGCTAGCTCCCTTGTTGATCCTTGGGTCAGGTATGCTCTAATTACCAGGCCTTTTCACTTGCTGTTCCATCTGCCTGGAACAGTCTTCTCCAAAGTCCAATCCTTGTGTCAGCTCTTGGTTCAAAGGTTACCATCATAGTGAGGTTTTTCCTAATACCTCTATAGATTATGGTTATTCCTTCCCACTCACCCTGCTGACTTCTTTCCCTGCTTTCTTTTTATCTTTTTTTTTGGGGGGGGTGTTAGGGTCTTACTCTATTGTCCAGGCTGGAATTCAGTGGTACAATCACAGTTCACCGCAGCCTTGACTTCTTGGGCTCAGGTGATCCTTCTGCCTCATAGGTGCACACCACCACACCCAGCCAAACTTTTGATATCTTGTAGAGATGGCGTCTTGCTCTATTGCTCAGGCTGGTCTCAAATTCCTGGACTCGTACAATCATCCCGCCTTGGCCTCCCAGAGTGCTAGGATTACAGGCGTGAGCCACTGTGCCTGCTTCTGCTTTATTTTTTCCATAGTATTTATCACTATCTGATGCATCACATATTTTACTTTTCTAAACAAAATTACCTTCTTCCCCCACCAGAATGTAAGGCCCATGAGGGCTGGGGTTTTTAATCTGTATTGTTCACTGTTGTATCCTCAGTTTTATATGTTGAGTTCTCACTAACTATTGGTTGAATAGAGTTTTATTGCACTCATCTGGATGGGGCAAGGGCTGGATGTGGCTATGGTTCATATTCAAGTCTTTCTGACTCAGAGACCATGTTCTGAAGCCTGTGCTACGCTGCCACTCAAGTCCATGATGAATATTGAATATCTGATGCTTTCTTTCAAATGGCTATTTTCTATACCCTGGCAGTTTTCTATTTCTTGGCTCTCACTGGAGTTGCTTTTTTCGAGTTAGGAAGACCTCTCTCTGAGCCGCATCCTAATATTTCCTCAAGATCATTGCATTGCAAAATAGGGTGAAATAAGACTGCTCACCACATTACGTGCAGGACTCTCTCTCCTTCATCTTGCTTCACTGCAGCCTGTTTGCCAGCTAAGGTCAGAACTTCACTGCTTCTGGCCAAACACGATATCAGGGTAAGTAGTCAGTGTGATGTGACCTTTAAAAAAAATTAGAAATCCCCAAGCAGACTGATAATATTCCTTAGGTTTGCATGTTTTGGGGTCTTCAAAGTGGTGCCTGTAAGTACACTATTTTGGTACTTATCATGACCGTTGGGCAGGTCACTACTTAGCCCATTGCTTGGATGAAGAAACAGAGGTCACAGTTGGTGACAGTGCTGGGACTAGAAGATCACGGGCCTTCTGACCCAAGAAGTCCAACTGCTCTTCCATCTGAATTTCCTTTAGTACTGTTTATCACCAGCCTTAATTTACAGTTCTGATAACTTTTATTCATACACAGCACCTGGAATTTTTTTTTTTTTTGAGTCAGAGTCTCACTCTGTTACCCACGTTGGAGGACAGTGGCATGATCACAGCTCACCGCCACCTTGACCTCTTGGGCTCAAGCGATCCTTCCACCTCAGGCTGCTGAGTAGCTGGAACTACAGGCATGCACCACCATGCCTGGCTAATTTTTTAATATATTTTTTTGTAGAGATGAGGTCTTGCTATTGCTCAGGCTAGTCTCAAACTCCTGGGCTCAAACAATCTTCCTACCTTGGCCTCCCAAAGTGCTGAGATTGCAGGCATGAGTCATCACACCCGGCCATCACCTGAGATCTTGGTGGTTAAAATGAATTCAGTAAGTGGGAAGAGACTAGGTATGTTTTAGACACGTGTAGTTTTTGGCTTCTCAACGTTCATCCTCCCATTTTTGGTAACAGCCCAATTTCAGTTTTGAACAATTACTTCTACCCTGTTGGTCTCGGTCTTAGCTGTGCTGTCAGTCAAGGTGGCAATGGAGAGGGCATTTTACTCAAGCCAAACCAATCAGATTCAAGGACTTGGGATCTGAACTCCAACAGCAGAGGGATAAAAGAATGTTGTGCAAGAAACAGTATGCTGGCCTTTTGGGAGGCCAAGGTGAGGGGATTGTCTGAGCCTGAGGGTTTAAGAACAGCCCGGGCAATTTAGTGAGACCTCATCTCTATAGTAAATCAAGAAATTAGCTGGGCGTGGTAGCACATGCCTGTAGTTCGGGCTACTTGGAAGGCTGAGGTGGAAGGATTGCCAGAGCCCAGCGGGTCGACGCTAGGGTGGCTGTGAGTGTGCCACTGCACTCCAGCCTGCGCAATGGAGTGAGACTCCAACTCAAAAAAAAAAAAAAAAAAAAAAACCATAAAAGAAACAGTATCCTACAAAAATAGCTGATTGGCTCTTATTCTAGGCTGTCATTGTTCCCAACCCTTTCAGTCTCCTCAGCTATTTCTTGATCCTGTGAGCTGGCGTATCCTCCCAATACACCCTCTTACTTAAGTTAGCCATGATTTGTTTCTGTTGCTTGCAACCAAAGAGACCTGTCTGGAGCAGGGAAGGATCATGGGATGGCTAGCTTCCTTTGGCAAGACTGGGACCCTCTTGTAGCAAGACAAACTGGGGTGAGTGACTGTGCTGTGGTGTTCTCCTTGGTCAGTGGGTCAGTGTGGCAGCTTGCTTCTCTCCTGGGACCTCATGGCCTGGCATGGATTGGGACCTAGAAAGGCCCTTAAGCAAATCAAAGAAAGCTTCATGTTGAGGAGAATGTGGATGGAATGGGACTTTGGGAGTGCTCTTCAAATTCTTTTTTTTTTTTTTTTTTTTGAGTTGGAGTCTCACTCTGTCGCCCAGACTGGAGTGCAGTGGCCGCTCCCAGTCACCGCAGCCTCGACCTGCTGAGCTCCAGCGATCCTTCTGCCTCAGCCTTCCAAGTATCTGGAACTACAGGCGCGCGCTACCACACCCGGCTAATTTTTGATTTATTGTAGAGATGAGGTCTCGCAAAGTTGTCTGAGCGGGTCTCAAACCTGTGGGCTCAGGCAATCCACTTGCCTCGGCCTCCCAAAGTGCTGGGATTACAGGCTGAGCCACCAAGCCCAACCTCCTCAAACTCTTGAGGTGGGGAGAACTAGGAGGCTTGGGGTGTCTTAACAGAGCTGCAGAGGTTGTCCGGGTGGAAAGAATGAGACCCAAACTTGGAAAACAGCTTTTCCTTTGCTAAGAAAGGCCAGGGCTTCCATGTCGGGTTCTCTGGCCCCAAGTCTCATATTTTAGGCAAATGTCCAAGCGATTCAACAACTATGATGAAGTGGGTCATGGCAGTGGTAGACGAAAGGGTGAGTTGTTGCTGCCCCTTCCCCAACACACAGAGAACAGAGACCTTTCTCTCGGGTGCCCCTCACTTGCTTCTCTATTCTCCCTCCCTTCCTGCTGGTTCCAATCCCAGCCACACACCTGTTCTGCCACGGACAAAGTGTGTTGAGTTTCCTTTTGCTCATCCTTACGGGCCAAGTTTAAAGCACTGAATTCCTTCTTCCAGGCATTCCTTGCTACGTGTCAGGAAACAGACGTGCTCTGGGAGCCCACTTTATGCTAGGCGTACTGGCAAGTCTTTCCCTGTGGAATAGATGAGCCCATTGAATTCGCACAGCACTTTGTGATGTGGAAAGAGTAACCCTGTTTACAAATGAGGAAATTAGCTGCTGAGAGGTTACCTACTTGTCTAAGCTAGACCACATAACTAACACGTGGTAGAGCTCAGCCTTGAACCCAGATTTGACCAATTCCAAAGCTTTCCAGAAGTCCTGGGATTTGATCTTAACTTGTTACTTACTAGCTCTGTGACCAGCTCTGCAAATAAACCTCTTAGGTTTATTGGTTACATAATGGCAGAGATTGGCGGTGGAGATTGCACTTACATTCTGTACCTCGTCTGGCTAATTGGTTAGTGGCTGTCAGGAGGGCTGTGTTGAGGATTCAGAGCCTATACTGAGATCATTAGGAAAGAGTTCTGTGATCACTTAGTGATGTCTGCATGGGTCCAAAGAGAGGAGAGGCTGTATTCATTTAGTTCATATTACCTGTCCTGTGATCATGAAGTACTTTAGGTTGTTAAATGTCATGATTCCTTGATTTAAAATCATGACCTTTTAATAATAAACCCATCCTGACTATATTCTTTTCTGCTCCCTTTTTATTTTTCTCCAGTTAGGTTCTGTCAATTTTCCACACCTGTTCAAAATCCATCATCATGGATTAATTGATCCAATTGCTAAAGGATCTCTTCCTAGTCTAGGCAGCATAATTGTACCTGTTATCTATTGCTAATTGACCACACCAGGACTTAATGGCTTAAAACAAAAATGGTTTATTTCTTATGCCATATGGAGGCTCTGTTGTTGGCAGGGATCATGCATGTGCCTGCATTCCGTTGAGAGCATGATTGGGGCACCCTGGTTCTCCACCATGTGGCCCCTCTCACCTGTGGTGTTTCTAGGGCATCAGGACAACCTGGATTTTCTAACAGCCTGGCAGCTGGGAGGAGCAGGCAAGAGGACAAGCTCTGATGTGAAAACAGGTTTTGAGCCTCTGCCTATGACTTGCTAATGTCCAAGACGCTGGATACGGATGGAGTCAATGAGGGAAGGTGTTCCATAGGGCTTGACTGCCTCGAGGCATGGCTTCCCTGGGGGCTGCCGATGTAACAATCTGTCATCATAAGCAATTTCAGATACTCTCAGGTATTCCCACCACCATGCACAGAGGTAGTCATAAAGTTCTTATTGGTGTGCTAGGATCCCTGTTTTTGTGGTGTTTCCTCTTCAGTGGATAATATAGAATGAATGGAACAACACAAGTTAGTGGGAACAGATTTCAACATACAGTTATATTTCCCAGAATTTTATTGTGGGTCAATTGTTTGGGATCTTTTTTACTTATTTACTTGTTTTTGAGTTGGAGTCTTACCCTGTTGCCCAAGCTGGAGCTCAGTGGCACGATCATGGCTCACGACAACCTTGATCTCCTAGACTCTGGCAATCCTTCTGCTTCAGCCTCCTAAGTAGCTGGGATCACAGGCACGCACCACCATGCCTGGCTAACTTTGTAATATTTTGTAGAGACAGGGTCTCACTATGTTGCTTAAGCTGTTCTTGAGCGCCTGGGCTCAAGCAATCCTCCCACCTCAGCCTCCCAAAGTGCTGGGCTACAAAAGCTTATTTAGCCCATAATATACATAAATTATGGTAGAGTTTCCCAAGCATTCCACGTTAAAGCACTGTGTTCATGATTTTTGCCATCAACGTGTATGCTGGAACTGTTACTTAATATTCTCCTTTGATTCAACTTCCTTTTTTTTTTTTTTGAGTCAGAGTCTCACTCTGTCGCCCAAGCTGGAGTGCAGTGGCACGCTCACGGCCACCCCAGTGTCAACCTGCTGAGCTCAGGTGATCCTTCTGCCTCAGCCTTCCAAGTAGCCGGAACTACAGGTGCGTCCTACCACGCCTGGCTAATTTTTTGATATATTGCAGAGACGAGGTCTCACCAAGTTGCCTGGGCTGGTCTTGAGCCACTGGACTCAGGCAATCCTCTTGCTTCAGTCTCCCAAAGTGCTGGGATTACAGGCTGGAGCCACCGCACCCAGCTTCAACTTACTTTTTAACACTGAAATAATTTTGTTTAATTTAAAATAAAGTTTTATGTCATTGCTATAAAAGCAAAATCAGTATTATTTGCCATAAATATAAGATGGCCATAAAAAGTAAATTCAGCTAAAATGAAAAATAGTGACCATATTAAATACTGGTGAGGATGCAGAAAAGATGGATCACTCATCCATTGTTGGTGGGAATGTAAGATGGCAGAGCCACTCTGGAAGATAGTTCAGCAGTTTATTTTCAAAAATAAGAGTGGATTTATCATACAATCCAGCAATTATACTCGTGGGAATTTATTCCAGAAAATAAAAGACATTTTCTTTCCTTTAAAAAAATTTTTTTTTAATTTTGAAGATGTGGAGTACAATTCAGGGATAGGTATACAAATGTTCATTATGCAGGTACCCTTGTTGACGAGGCTTGACCCTCTACCCCCGGCAGTTTCCCACTACTGCCAATCCCGACCCCGCCCTCCCCTGGCAGTTTCCCGCTACTGCCAATCCCTTTCTTAAAGTATTATGATAATTGTTCAAGTTCCACTTATGAGTGAGAACATGTGGTACTCAGTTCTTTGTTTCTGTGATAGATCACTCAGTATTATAGACTCTAAGTCCATCCAAGTTGCTGCGAAGTTCATAGTTTTGTCCTTCTTTGTGGCTGTTTAATATTTCATCGTGTATACGTACCACATTTTTTAATCCAGTCCTCTTTTGATGAGTAGCATGGTTTGTTCTATATTTTTGCTATTGTGAGTAGTGCTGCAATAAACATGCATGTGCAGGTATCTTTTTCATCGAGTGATTTGAGTTCCTCTGGGTATGTTCCCAATAGGGGGATTGCAGGTTCATATGGAAGGTCAATTTTTAGATCTTTTAGGAAATGCCACACTGTTTTCCTCAGAGACTGTACTAGTTTACACTCCTACAACAGTGTAGAAGTGTTTCTTTTTCCCCACATCCTCTCCAGCATCTGTTGTTTTTTTGTGTTATTGATGATGGCCATCCTGACTGGAGTTAGGTGGTATCTCAGGGTGGTTCTAATTTGCATTTCTTTGATGACTAGTGAGGCTGAACAGTTTTTCAAGCATCTGTTAGCTGTTCATATGTAAAGAAGACATTTTCTTGCAAGAACTTGGATGTGAATATTCAAGCATCATTACTGATAATAGCCAGAAAATGGGAAATTACAAATGTCCTTCAATATGTGAATGGTTCAGTTAACTGTGGTAAATCCATACTATGGAATATTACTCAGCAAGGAAAAGGAATAAACTAGTCATATGCAACAACGTGGATGAATCTGAGGGAGTTATGCTGAGTAAAAAAAGCTCATCCCTGTATGATTCCACCAATATAATATTTTTGAAAAGATGAAACTTTAGAAATGGAGAACAGAGTTTTGAGATGAGGGAGAGAGGATGGGTGTGGCCATAAAATTAAAATGATGCCACAAGGGAGTCTTGAGGTAATTGGTCCAGTTGAGTATCTTGATTGTGGTGATAGTCGTGCAAGACTGCACAGACTGATAAAATTGCATAGAACCATACACACACAAACATACGCAAATTAGTTTACATAACACTTATGAAATCTAAGTAGTTCTGTGGATTATATTGATATTAATTGTTTGGTTTTGATATGGCACTTATTTATTTTTTGAGACAGGGTTTCACTCCGTCACCCCGGCTGGAGTGTGGTGGCATGATCATGGCTCACTGCAGCCTCGATCTCCTGGGTTCAAGTGATCCTCTTGCCTTAGCCTCCCGAGTAGCTGGGACAACAGGCACATACTACCGCACCAGACTAATTTTTCTATATTTTGTAGAGAAGGGGGTCTTGCTATGTTTGCCCAGGCTGGTCTCAAATTCCTGGGCTCAAGCAATTCTCTTACCTTAGCCTCCCAAAGTGCTAGGATTATAGGCATGAGTCACTACATCTGGCCTGATATGGCACTATTGTTGTGTAAGAGGTTAACATTGGGGGAGATTGGGAGTAGTGTGTATAGGACTTTCTAGTACATTTCCTTGCAACCTCCTATGAATCTTAAATTAATTCAGACTGGGCACTGTGGCTCATGCGTGTAATCCCAGCACTTTGGAAGGCTGAGGCAGGAGGATCACTTGAGGCCAGGAATTCAAAACCAGCCTGGGCAACATAGTGAGATCCTCATCTCTACAAAAATACAAAAATTAACCACAGGCAGTGGCATGCATCTGTTGTCCCAGTTGCTTGGGAGCTGAAGCCAGAGGATTGCTTGAACCCAGAAGTTTGAAGTTATAGTGAGCTGTGATCATGCCACTGCGCACCAGCCTGGGCAACAGAATAAAACCCTGTTTCTAAAAAAATTAAAATTCAAATTAAAAAAATAGCTGAGCACAGTGGCTTACACCTGTAATCCCAGCACTTTGGGAGGCCGAGGTGGGAGAATTGCTTGAGCCCAGGAGTTTGAGACTAGCCTAGGCAACATAGCGAGATCTCGTCTCTACAAAAAATTTTAAAAATGAGCTGGGTGTGCTGGTGTGCACCCGCGGTCCCAGTTACTCAGGAGGTTGAGTTAGAAGGATCACCTGAGCCAAAAAGGTCAAGGCTGTAGTGAGCCATGGTTGTGCCGCTGCACTTTAGCCTGGGTGACAGAGTAAAACCCTGACTCAAAAAAGATAATGTTAATAAAAATAAAATTGAATAAATAAAATAAAAATAAACAAAATTATTTCAAGCAAAAAGTAAACAAAAAATAGACCAATTAAAATAAGATGTTTGTCAGCATACTTCCTAAAATACCTAAAATCACTTCAGTCATCACCAGTGTTATGTGGACCCCACAGCAGACGATTCTGAAATATGACAGTAATGGAACTAATCCAGGTTTAAGGAATAAGGGCAGGCCATTATCGGGTATTGGAGAGGGTAATAACGGTTAACACATGCTGCTTACTAGTTCAGGAACTATTCCAAGGCTTTCCCAGGTACTTATTCATTTCTTTTCCCTTCCTCCTTCCCTCCCTCCCTCCTTCCCTCTTTCCCTCTCTCCCTTCCTACTCTTTCTCCTATTCCCTCGTTCCCTTCTTTTTTTTTTCTTTCTGGGGTCTCACCCTGCTCCCAGGCTGGAGTTCAGTGGCAAGATCACGGCTCAACGCAGCTTTGCCATCCAGCACTCAGGCGAGGTTTCCGCCTCAGCCTCCCAAGCAGCTGGGACTACCAGCATGCACCACTACATCTGGCAAAATTTTAATTTTTTAAAAAGACAGGGTCTCACTATGTTGTCTAGACTGGTCTTGAACTCCTGGGCTCAAGCAATCCTCCCACCTCAGTCTCCCAAAGTGCTGGGATTTCAGACGTGAGTCACCGTGACTTAATTCATTTAATTCTTGTAATGACTCGGGTGGGAAGCGTTGAGTTGTATGGAAAACAGATATTGAGGCAGAGATTTGCATGCAGAAAGTAGAGGGTTCGCTGTGAAGAGTGAGGGACACACAATTAAGCAGATGGAGTTGAACTGTGAAGTAGTTACAACAGAGGTCGCAGCAGATTCTCTGGGGGAGCTCCGTATCTGGGACGGCCCTTCGAGTCATCCCAAATAAAGCAAGGGGGCCAAACTGTTTTACCTACTCATTCACAAGATATGGAATGCAGGATGCCTACAGGGGAAGCATACATTTGGGCAGAGAAGCTTTCTTTGGCTAAAGGCGATGCCTGGAGAGGAACCGAGCTGTGAGCTATTAGCAACCAACACTTCTGGAAGCTGAGGGAATGAAAACCTCCGTTCTGAAGGGGGAAGGGGCACGTGTGCAGCACACCACAGTGTCCACTACAGTCCACCTCTTGTCTCAGATCTGCTTGCTTAATAGTAAATGTGCCCCGTCTGGAAGCTGCTCCAAGATTTTTTTTTTCCCTGGGGAAACTTACAAGAAGGTAGTAAGACAAACAACTGTCCCAACTATTCATGCTGGCACTCACACTCATTGCTACGTCCTCTCTATGCATTCTAAATTTTTTACTCTCAGTTAGCACCTCTGCTGGTTTAGACAACTTTCTTGGTCTCGGGCTGTGGTTGCATTTGTTCATTTACTGTCAATATTGGGACATTGGACAGAGAGTTTGAAGAGATGCCCCAGTGACCATCTGGTGTCAACTGTGTTCTTCTTTGCTCATGTTATAGAAGCCATCCTACCTCTTCCTGATGATCTGGGCCGGTTGTCCCTGGCAGGACATGACTCCTTTCCTTGTCTCCTGGTTTCTTGACACAAGAAACTTGAAATGGACAGGCAGCTTAAAGTTTAATTGGATCCCTGAACCCCTGATAGAGGAAGTCTAGAAAATAAGACTTCTAGGCCCCCAGAACTGAGGCCACCGAGAATAAGGATAAGCAGGGCCAACTCTACTTCTGCCCAATTGGTCCCCTGACCCATGTATTTTATCTATGTAGGACACAGAACCATATAATGGTCATTGATTTAGGGCCTCTAGTGTGTCCTTGATGATGGTGTCTCATCTTCACAGGACACTGTCTCCAAGCTGGTACTTCAGCTGTACCTTCACAAGACCAAGTTATCACTCTGTGAAACCAGCAGGTCCTGGTTGGTGCAGTATATCACTGGACCCACGGATCCCATGGTCATATGTCTACAGCCATACCTCCTCGTTGTAAAGTGGGTCTTGGGTCCAAGATTATGTGAGATTCTGTTCCACTGTAAACTCTCAAACAGTGGTACTGGATGAGGCCGTGCAGTCAGGAAAGACAAATCCATGCACAGATTCAGTCTGCTGCCCCTACGGCAATGGAAGAGTAACAATGGAATCAATTTTCTACCAACTTCTGGTTGGTCCTTTGGAAAGAAGGTGCAACGTAAGGTGCACCAATATAAGGTGTTGGCGTCTGTTGTTGGTAGGTTGGATATTCGGCGGCTGTAGCTACATCAGTTTTGTTGAGTGGGAGATCACGCACAAGCATCTATCCCTGTCTCCACGGCTGGCTACACTGTTCATGAGCCATTCTACCAGTGTTGGAGTGGGTGACATCAACTGGCTGACATCAACTACCTGCAAATTTGTCTGCTTGATCTTTTAGCCTCTCTTCCCTGGTGAATATTAGCCCCTCCTTGATGGGTGTTAACATGAGTAAAGGTCTTCACATGTCATGCACAGTCTCATGGATTTATCCACTGACATCTTTCTCAGATCTGCTTGTCCCTAATCTTCCACTCTTTCTCCTTTCACACCTTTGACCTATAAACCACTCCAATCACCCTGCCCATGAGTCTGTATATATTCTTATCTCAGGCCACTTTTCTTTGCACACAAAGTGACCAGGTGCACTGTCAAGAGCTCTACACGCTGAAGGATTTCATTTCATTGCTACCTGTCAGGACCACCAATCCTCTCCCCACTGAGTGAGACTAGAATACATCAGCAGTTCATTTCAGTTTGCACTCACGTACTGAGCTGACCCCTCTGTGAAGCAATTTCAGCCTTTTAAAAACAATTTTTTTTGAGTCAGAATCTCACTCTGTCACCCAGGCTAGAGTGCAGTGGCATGCTCATAGCCACTACAACCTCGGCCTGCTTGGCTCAGGCATTCCTTCCACCTCAGCCCGCCAAGTAGCTGGAACCATAGGCATACACCCCTGTGTCTGGCTAAGTTTTTTGTTTTTATTGTAGAGACGAGGTTGCCATGTTGCCCAGACTGGTCTCAAACTCCTGGGCTCAGGCAATCCTCTTGCTTCCACCTCCCAAAGTGCTGGGATTATAGGCGTGAGCCACCACACCCAGCCCAGGCTTTTTCCTTCATCATCAGCTGGCCATAGAGGACTTCCCATGTGGTCACAGATGTGATCCGAGGGAGAGGTGCTGTGCAAAAATGGTGGGTGATGTGGGAGACTGATCCACCTGTTTGTACAGCTTCCTTGAGCCTCATGCCCTGCATGGCTTGATCCTGGATATACTCCTTCCGTCTTATGATAGAGTGCTTCTGGGCCCATAACTTTATGGCTTGGTGGGTCTGACAGAAGCCAGCTTGTAATGACCAGCTTTGACTCTACGGTCATTTGGTGTCCCATAATCAGGTGCTTTGTGTCTACCAGGGCTCCGTGGAACCCTGGTTGCATTTTTAAAAATTCTTTCTTTATTTTGAGTCAGTTCTCACTCTGTGGTCTAGGCCAGAAGGCGGTAGTACACTCACTGTACCCTTTACTTCCTGGGCTCAGATGATACTTCCACCTCATTCTCCCAAGTAGTTGGGACTACGGGTATGCGCCATCATGCCTGGTTAATTTAAAATTTTTTAAAAATTTTATAGAGACGTAGTCTTGCCGTGTGGTCCAGGCTGGTCTCAAACTCCTGGGCTCAAGTGATCCTCCTGCTTTAGCCCTCCCAAAGTGCTAGGTTTACAGGAGTGAGTCACTGTGCCTGGCAATGTTGTTGTTTTTTAAATGGGATATACAAGGGTGGGGGACCAAAAAAACCCTGAAATTTTTTTTGGAGGGTGAACCCCTTGTAGTACAGGCTTCCCCTACTAGGTAAATGTCTATGAACCCATCGGCATCAGTGTACCAGCTAGCATGAGAGGTGGCGTTCGGCATCAGTGAATTTTTTTGAGATTCTTTCAACACATTTGCCCATTTCACGACGGATCATTTATACGAACAGCCCACCCACAACAGGCTGAGTGCTCGGCAGTTTTTGACCAAACACAGCATGACCCCTGTGCCCCACCCTCCCTATTCACCTGATCTCACCCCAAGTGGTTTTTATTCCCCCCTGGATAAAGAAAATCTTCAAAGGGAAACGTCTTGCTGATGTGTAAGAGGTGAAACAAACAAACAAAAAAAATGGCAGAAGCACTAAAAAGCATCAAAATTGATGAGTTAAAAAACTGTTTTGAACAGTGAAAAAAGCATCTCAATAGGTGTATTGCATCAAATGGAGAGCATTTTGTAGGTGACAAGTTTAAACATGTTATAATAAATATACAATATTTTGTAAATAAATTCTGGTTTTTGGGTTCCTCTTGTATAATTTTCCATTATAGATGACTGACCTTATTACAGAACCTTAGAGGTCTATGCTGTGATTTCTTTCTTTCTGTCTTTTTTTATTTAGAGACGAGGTCTTGCCAAGCTGTCTGGACTGGTCTTGAACCCGCGGCCTCAGGCAATCCACTCACCTCGGCCTCCCAAAGTGCTGGGATTACAGGGTGAGCCATTGAGCCTGGCCTTATGCTGTATGATTTCTATAAATGCTATACAATGTCTTTTCCCACTATAGATGCCTCTAATACCACAGGCCACTTCACCTGCTGCAGAGTCCTTTCTTGCACTGGGCCCCACTGAAGCTGACAGCCTTCCTTATTGCTAAGTAAATGGGCGGTAACAATATTCCTGAGTATGGCGCATGCTGTCATTAGAACCAGGTTGTAGTAGGCAGTCTCTAAGATGGTCCTCAATGATCCCTGCCTCCTGACATTCACTTCTTGAGTTGTCTCCTTCCCTTGTGCATGAACTAGACCCGGTGGCTACTTCTAATGAACAGAAAACAGCAGATGTGATGGATGGCACTCCCAAGATTAGGGTATAAAAGGTCATGGCTTCTTTCTACTCTCTCTCTCTCTCGCTCTCTCACTCTCTCGCTCTCTAGCTCTCGTCACCAGCTGCCATATTGCAAGGACATTCAGGATACATGGTGAGGTACATTCCTGCAGCTGCAGGAATGAGCTTGGACACACACCCTCTAAGGCCTGCAGCAGCCATGACAGTGACCTTAGGAGCAGATGCTTCCAGCCAATACCTTGACTGCAGCTTCGTGAGGGGCTCAGCGTCCCATTCTTTCCAACCAGATCCCTGACCTTGGCACAACAGATCTACTGGAATTGAGAATCCAGTTTTCTCTGGAGTCCCATTCCTCCTACAATGAAGCTCTGGTCCTTAGTTTTCTCTGCCCTCCGATACAGGTAATGAGTCTCTTTATTTGGTGCTAAAGGTACCCTCAAGCCCTTGCACTTTGCCATACAGCAGTGATTAATTATTTTTGGCCTTTTGTTGTCTTTCTCCAGTGAATCTACACCCCCGCCACCCCCCAGCAACAGCTATCTCATTTGACAGTCTTACAGTTAATATTTACCCAGAACCTCTCAAAAGGCTTGATAGGCTGCACCTTCTAGAGCTCCACCATCCACCTGCATCGCACTGTGTACTTCTGTTGGCCAGTACACGCCAGAGGAAGTGTGAGCAGTTGCATCCTCACCACATGCCAGGGCTCTCCCGGTTCCATCTACCGTTAGTAATGGGGTCCTCAGACACAGCTCCCAAGCACCATTTTTGAGACTGCATTCTTAGACCAAGCAACTGCTGTAGTAGGTCAGGTTTCCTGGGAAACAGACTCGGAGGCAGAGATTTGCATGCAGGCAGTTTATTGAGCAGTAGTTTGGGGGATAATACTTAGGAGGAGAAAGAAAGGAAACGGGATTGGGTAGAGAAAGAAGCTGGGCTCTAATGCAGTCACCACAGAGGATTCAGTAGATTTTATGGGGAGATCAGAAGCTGGGATGGCCCTTTAGTGTTGACCAATCAAGGCGAGAAAGCCAGGCTTTTCTGTCCCCCATGGCTTGTTATTAGAGGCAGGCTGCCCCAGGGAGGTGACTTGTCTTGGGCAATGCAGCTTCTTTTGGCTGAGGGCAATTCCTGGAAGAGATTCAGCTGCGAGCAGTCAGCAGCTAACACCCCTGGCATCTGGGGGAGTAAGTCCTGAAAGGGCACCTGGACGGCAAAGCACTGCATCCACTCCGTTGGGTACTGTTACTATCCCCCTTTTAGAGATAAGTAAAACTGAGGCACAGAGAAGATAAACATCGTCCTTAGCCAGGAAGTAACAGAGCCAAAGCCTTTGCTCTGATGTTTCTGGAGGAGGAGGAGGAAGAGAATCCTTTCCGCGTTCCTGGGATCATGGCCAAGTCAAGGAACAAGTTAGACATGTAGAGTCTGCTTTTTATACTTCCCGGTTTCCATGTTGATGCCCTTTCTCTCTCTCCTCTGAGTCTCTTTCCCAGACCCCGAAGGCACAGGGAGAGCATTCCAGGCTTGGGAGTGGAGGAAATAATGCTGTCTGGGTGGGGGCATGGCCAGTGTTGAGGCAGTGAACGGAGACTGCCAAAAAAAAAAAGGAAAAGAAAAAAGTTTGGAAAGACTAGCAAAGGAGGTAAAATGGGATAGCAAGGCCAAGGGCAACCGTGGAGGTCTGAATAGTCAAACTCAGGAACTTGAACCCTGTTTGGTGCACGGTGGCAAGGGAGTGGAGGGTGGGAATGATGAGAGGTGTGGGTGGGAATGATGTCCAAAGGGATGTCTGAAGAAGACCGAATGCATCCTCGGGGCCAAGGATGAACCGGGGAGGCAGAGAGTGGAGGCAGGGAAACCTGTGAGGAGACTGCTGTACCAGTCCAAGAGGGAAGAGGAAGCAGAGGCAGTGAGAATGGCGGAGAAAGAACATTGGGACAGGAATCATGGAGGAACAGCAAGAATTCAAAGATGTTAAAGGTGATCTTCCTCGAAGACATTAACATGGACAGCAGGACTTCATGTGTGCTAAACAAAGGATCTTATAGCAAAGCCCCATAACGATGAAGAATCTCAAGGATTTTCTATGGAAAAGGCAGCAGAAATTGCTTTCCGATAGTGGAAGTCAGAGGACCCATGTGATGGCTAATACCATGAGGTCAGGAGGGCGTGTGAGCACACAGGAGTGGATTTGTCAGTCTAGGTGAGGATTTTAAGATGGTAATGCTGTGTGCCGGACACTGTTCTTTATATGAATATCAACTCCGTCATTTATTGTCGTAACAGTTCTATGAGGTAGGTGCTATTACTGCTTCTAAATAGTGCCATTTTGCAGACGAGAAAACTGAGGTACAGAGAGGTTAAGTAATTTGCCCATGCTTATCCAGTATCTTAGCTCAGGCAGTTAGGCTGAAATACCAAAATGTGGGTGGCTTATAGACAACAGAAATTTATTTCTCACAGTTCTGGAATCTGGGAGTTTGAGATCAGGGCACCAGCACTGTTGGGTTCTGTGACGGCCTGCTTCTGGGCTGCAGTCTGCTGACTTCTTGTTTCCTTATAAGGTAGAGAGGAAGAGAGCTCTTTGGAGTCCCCACTACCCCCCCCCCCTTTTTGGAGTTGGAATCTCACTCTTTCGCCCAGGCTGGAGTACAGTGGCACACTCACGGCCACCCTAGTGTCAACCTGGACTCTGGCAATCCTTCCGCCTCAGCCTTCCAAGTAGCTGGAACTACAGGGGTGTGCTACCACACCCGGCTAATTTTTTTTGATTTATTGTAGAGACAAGATCTCACCAAGTTGCCCGGGCTGGTCTCCAACCTGCGGTCTCAGGCAATCCACTTGTCTCGGTCTCCCAAAGTGCTGGGATTACAGGCTGAGCCACCGAGTGGAGTCCCTTTTTTTAAAGGGCATGAGTCTCATCATGAGGTCTCCATCCTTGTGACCCCCACTATCACTTTGGGGGCTAGGATTTCAGCATAAGAATTTTGCAGGGGCACACAAACATTCAGTCCCTAATATCCAATAAGTGGAGGAACCAGGATTCAAACCCAGACAGTGTCTCCACATTTCATGCTGTTAAACACTGTGCTCTATCCATGACACTTTGTCATTAACTATGACATTAATTGAATTGGAGATAAAAGATATAATCATCACCAGTTTCCTGGGAAGGCCAGGTGGACTTTAAACACTGCCAAAATTTCTAGTTTTTATTTTAAAGCCTACTGCGTCCTCACTTTTATCCCGTGACCTCATCTTACCTTCTCTCTCAGATCTGCAATTCATAAATACCTTTTGAGAAGCCACGCCCATCACTATGTCCCAGGCTGAACCGTGAGTCAGTACAGCCTGAGATAATCCCCAACATCCACCATGAAAGAGACAACAGAGTATGTCTTCAACATCATTGTGCTTGTTATTTATTCTTTCATTTAGTGCTTCGTTCATTCATATCAGACACAACTATCCTACACCAGTTCACCCAGTGGCCCCACTGTCATCTTGGGGGCTAGGATTTCAGCCTAAGAATTCACTGGGCTGAAGATGGATAGAAATACAGAGATGAAGCCAGGCTCGGTGGCTCAGCCTGTAATCCCGCGCTTTGGGAGGCTGAGGTGAGTGTATTGCCTGAGCCCCCGGGGTTCGAGACCCACTTTGGCAACTTGGCGAGAACTCATCTCTGCAATAAATCAAAAAATTAGCCGGGCGCGGTAGCGCATGCCTGTAGTTCCAGCCACTTGGACCAGGTGGAGGCTGTGGTGGCCAGGAGCGGCCACTGCACTCCAGTCTGGGCGACAGAGTGAGACTCCAACTCAAAAAAAAAAAAAGAAATACAGAGATGAACAAGCTTGGGCCCTGCTCTTACTTGAGGGGGTTGTAGTCTGCGGGACATCCCCCTCATCTCTGGTCACTTCTTCTATTGCATTTCCCAGATCTCCAGCCCAGAACTCTAAAGACATCGCCCATCAGGAAGGCTAAGGACCATTCCTTGGCCGTTGCTAGGTGGTGGGGGTGGAGTTGCCAAAGCAGTGTGAGGAAGAGATTGGGGCGGTTATTCCAAAAGGGGAAATGATTGCCCATTTAAAACCATGTCTTGATACACTTCTTTGCAACCTGACTCTCAAATGCTTATCAGCTGTTTTCTCAGTCTTGAAAGAAGCTCAGGGGGCCCTATTTTATTGATATTTTGATATATCCATGAAAGAGTGAGGTGACTTGCTCAATGTGTGTGGAATTCTCTGTCCTCCAATTTCATCACCTTCGTTTCTATCTTTAAAAAATGCTTGATAGATAAAAGAATATATACAACATACATCTAAGCATGAAACATAAATAATAAAACGAACATTTGTAAACTGCCCAGCTTAATAACATTTCCAATTCTGTTAGCTACCTGGAACTCCTCCCTAATTCCACTCCCTGCCTGCCTCCCAGAGGGAACTGCTGTCTTGAATTTTGTGTTAATCATTCCCTTGTTTTTTAGGATAGTTTTATCACATATATGTGTCCCTAAACAATATAGTGTTTAATTGGGCTTGCTTTTTTAGCTTTTAAAAAAAAGGTTTTATTCAGTACAGAGTCAGCTGGACTTGCTTTTTGCATCTCACAGTGTGCTTATAAGATTCATCCAAATTGCTTTGTGTAGTTGCATTTTATTTTCATAGCTGTTTATTAATTCATTCAATAAACATCGATCGGGCCCCTGTAATATTCTATTAAGTAAATATATCACAACTTATGTAGTCCCCTATTGACGGATGTTTGGGTCGTTTTGTTTATTTGCCTGTTTTTTTTTTGTTGTTGTTTTTTATGAATGATGCTGCTGGGAACATTCTTTGACATGGCTCCTAACACACTGATTATTATTAATTTAATAAGTTCAGTCAGGATTTTTAAAAATGAAAGCAACAGAACAGAAATTGAGCACATTTCATGACAACTAAGTAGTGCTCTAGTGAAACTTTTGTTTCACTTATGTTCATGTGTCCTGGGTTCAGATATGGAGTTTTTCTTACTATTGTTTTTAGAAAAGTTTGAAAGCCCTTGTTCTGGCTGGTCTTCTTAAACTCTGTGTCATGAATTTTAAGAATTTCCCAATTACAGACTGATTCTTTTGTAAAACTGAATTACTTAGAAAATGAAATTTAAAAAATCCAAAGACATAAAAAATATGATGCTCAAGCCGGGCTCGGTGGCTCAGCCTGTAATCCCACGCCTTTGGGAGGCTGAGGTGAGTGAATTGCCTGAGCCCGCGGGTTCGAGACCCGCCTGGGCAGTGAGACCTCATCTCTACAATAAATCAAAAAATCAGCCGGGCGTGGTGGCGCATGCCTGTAATTCCGGCTACTCAGAAGGCTGAGGCGGAAGGATCGCTGGAGCCCAGCAGGCCGAGGCTGCGGTGGCCGGGAGCAGCCACTGCACTCCAGTCTGGGTGACAGAGTGAGACTCCAACGCAAAAAAAAAAAAAGAAAAGAAAAATATATACATATATATATATATATATACACATATATATGAAGCTCAATTTATAATTATCATATTCAACAGACGTAAGTTATGATTCAATAAATATAGCATGGCAACTTTTAACAACAAATGCATGGAAGCAACTCATGTCCATCAATGGATGAGTGGCTAAACAAAATGCAGTACAGGTATACATGTACAATGGAATATTCTTTAGTCTTAAAAGAAAGAAAAGAACAATTATCATAATACTATGAGAAAGGGATTGGCAATAGTGGGAAACCACCAGGGAGGGGGAGTGGGATTGGCAGCTGAGGGAAACTACCAGGGGAGGGAGGGGCACACCTCATCAACAAGGGAACCTGCACAATCAACGTTTGTATACCTAACCCTGAATTGTACCTCACATCTTTAAAATAAAAAATTAAAAAAAGAAAGGAAAGTCTGACATACTACGACATGGATGAACTTTGAAGGCATTATGCTGAGTGAAATCAGTCACAAAGGGATAAATACTGTATGATTCCACTATATGAGGTACCTAGAGTAGCCAAAATCTTAGAGACAGAATGTAGAGTGGTAGATGGAGCTGGGGGGAGGAAGGAATGGAGAGTTGATGGGTATGAAATTAATTTTTTTATTTTAAAGATATGGGGTACAATTCAGGATTAGGTGTACAGGTGGTCATCATACAGGTAAAGTTTGGGCCTCCCTCCGGTCTCTACTTTGCCTGGTTAGAGATCAGGTACCCTTATTGATGTTGTGTCCCACCCCGTCCTCCCACCCAGGCAATGTCCCACTACTGCCAATCCCTTTCTTACAGTATTATGGTAATTGTTCAGGGACCACTTACAAGCAAGAACATGTGGTGCTCTGTTCTTTGTTTCTGTGATACATCACTGAGTATGATAGACTCTAAATCCATCCAAGTTGCTGCGAAGTCCATGTGTTTGTCCTTCTTTATAGCTTCATAATATTCCATCGTGTATATTTACCACATTTTTTTTTAATCCAGTCCAGTTTCAATGGGCTGCACGGTTGGTTCCATGTTTTTGCTATTGTGAATAGCGCTGCAATAAACATGTGTGTGTGGGTCTATTTTTTGTAGAATGATTTGGGTTCCTCTGGGTAGATTCCCAGTAGGGGGGTTGCTGGGTTGAAATTTCAGTTTGGGACGATGAAAAAAGTTCCAGAGATGGGCAGTGGTAACGGTTGCACAATAATGTAAATATACTTAATATCACTGAACTGTATGCTTAAAAATAATTAATGGTCAGTTTTATGTTATGTATATTTTATTTTATGTGATTTTTAAAAAATGTGTAAATAAATATAGTGTGGCGTGTTAAGAATTTCCTTTGTTCCTCATCCTTGCCAATACTTAGTACTGTCAGAATTCTTAATGTTTGCCAATCTGGCGGGTGTAAAATGGTATCTCGTTTTGGTCTTAATTTGCATTTCCCTGATTATTAATAAACGTGAACATCTTTTTATGTGTTTATTGACTGGTTGTGTCTTTTCTTTTGTGAAATGTCTGTTTAAATCATTTGCTCACTTTTCTATTGGGTTGTTGGTATTTTTGTTATTGATTGGTGAGCGTTTATTTAATCAACAAATATTTACTGAGCACCTGCTAGGTATCAGGCACTCTTGTGTGTTGTATTTGCAGTGAACAAAATAGACCAAAATTCCTGGTCTTATTCTGGAGTTTATAGTCTATTGGGGAGAGAGGGAGACAATCAAATCATTTAGTTAAAACATATAGCATGTGCGGTAATCATACATGTTGAAGTTTAAAAAAAAAATGCAGGAAAAGCAATAGGATGTACAGGAAGAGTTGATGAGCTTGCAGTTTTTTAAACAGTGGTCAGGGCCTGGTTCAGTGACTCAGCCTGTAATCCCAGCACTTTGGCAGGTCAAGGTGAGTGGATTGCCTGAGCTCGAGGGTTCAAGACCAGCCCGGGCAACTTGGCAAGACCTTGTCTCTACAGTAAGTGAAAAATTAGCTGGGTGTGGTAGCATGGGCCTCTAGTTCTGACTACTTGGAAGGCTAAGGTGGAAGGATCACCAGAGCCTAGCAAGTCGACACTGGGGTGACTGTAAATGTGCCATTGCACTCCAGCCTGGGCGACAGAGTGAGACTCTGAGGCGGAGGGATTGCCGGAACCCAGCAGGTCGAGGCTGTGGTGACTGGGAGCGGCCACTGCGCTCCAGTCTGGGCGACAGAGTGAGACTCCAACTCAAAAAAAATAAATAAATAAAAAATAAAAATAAAAAACAAACAGTGGTCAGGGAAGGTTTTCTGGAAAAACATGATATTTGAGCAAAGTCTTGAAAGAAACAAGGAAATGCACATTCAAATAGTTGTGAAGTTTATTATATATTTGTTTGCCAGTTATATATATATTACAGATATCTTCTCCTACTTTGTGGATTGCCTTCTCACTTTCTTTAAGATGTATTTTGATGAAAGAAGTTCTTGTTTTGGTTTGTTTGTTTATTTTGAGCCCGTGTCTCACTCTTCACTCAGGCTGGAGTACAGTGGTGTAATCATAGCTCACAGTAGCCTTGACCTGGGCTCAAGCAATCGTCCTGCTTCAGCCTCCCAAGTAGCTAGGACTACAGGTGCATGCCATCACGCCTGGCTAAGTTTTTAATTTTTTTGTAGAGACGAGGTCTCACTATGTTGCCTAGGCTGGTCTTAAACCCTTGGGCTCAAGCAATCCTCCCGCCTTGGCCTCCCCAAATGCTGGGATTACAGCCACGAGCCACTGAGCCTTGTTTTTAATATAGTATATCATACTTGCAGCCGGGTGTGGTGGCTCACGCCTGTAATCCCAGCACTTTGGGAGGCTGAGGAGAGAGGACTGCCTGAGACCAGGGGTTCAAGACCAGCCCAGGCAACTCGTTGAGACCTCATCTCTACAATATATCTAAAAATTAGCTAAGTGTGATAGTGCGCACCTGTAGTTCCGGCTACTTGGGAGGCTGAGATGGAAGGATCACCTGAGCCCAGTGGGTCGACATTGGGGTGACCGTGAGCACTCCAGCCTGGACAACAGAGTAAGACTCTGACTAAAAAAACCCTAAAACACATAGATATATATCATACTTGCTTTTAATATAGTATATCAGTCTTTTATTTTATGATTAACACATTTTGTACCTTATGTAAAAATTCCTTGCCTATCCTGACCTCATAAAGAAATTCTATGCTTTCTTCTAAAAAATTTAAAGCTTTGCTGTATACATTCTACTTTTAATTCTGCTTATTGTAGAGACTACAGATGCATGCCATCACGCCTGGCTAAGTTTTTAATTTTTTTGTAGAGACAAGGTCTCACTATGTTGCCTAGGCTGGTCTTAAACTCTTGGGCTTAAGCAATCCTCCCGCCTTGGCCTCCCAAAATGCTGGGATTACAGGTATTCACCCAGAATTTACTTTTAGATATGGTGTGAGATAGAAATTTATCTTTTTTTCCCCATGCGAGTAAAAAATTGTGGGCACCATTTATCGAATAATCTATACTTTTTCCGTGCTCTGCAATGCCATTTCTGTCATAAATCAGGTCTCCATGTGTGTAAGTCTGTTTTGTGGCATTCTGTTCAATTCCATTGGTCAATTTGTCCCTGTACCTATGCCACAGTGTATTACTTACTATAACTTTACCTTATGTTTTTATGTATAATGGAGAAGTTCCTTTCACCTCATTTTTTTTTTCAGTGATGACTTGGTTACTCTTAAGACTCTACCCTTCCATATAAATTTTAACAGTAGCTTGTCAAGTTACTTAAAAACCCTCTTGAGATATTAACTGGAGGTAAGTTGACTTTTAGAGATTAATTTAAAGAGAACTGACATCATTTTCATATCATGGTTTTTTTTTTTCCTCCATGAACATGGCTTATTGTTCCATTTACTTAAGTCTTGTTTCATGTCTTTCAATAAAGTCATTTTTTCTCTATGTAAAAATCTTTCACACATTACATCATATTTATTCCTTAATTTTTGTTGTTTTTTATGACTGCCATCTTTTTAAATTAGGCTTTCTAACTGTTCATCTCTGGAGTATAAAAATGCAGTTGATTTACATTATTTACCCACCTTGCTAAACTGCTTAAAATTAATCCCAGTGATTTAGAAGTCTTTTGTGTTTTCTAAATAAGCAATTATATTCTTTTTTTTTTTTTTTTTTTTTTTGAGTTGGAGTCTCACTCGGTCGCCCAGACTGGAGTGCAGTGGCCGCTTCCGGCCACCGCAGCTTCGACCTGCTGGGCTCCGGCGATCCTTCCGCCTCAGCCTTCCGAGTAGCCGGAACTACAGGCATACGCTACCATGCCCAGCTGATTTTTTGATTTATTGTAGAGATGAGGTCTCACTGCCCAGGCGGGTCTCAAACCCGCGGGCTCAGGCAATCCACTCACCTCAGCCTCCCAAAGGCGCGGGATTACAGGCTGAGCCACCGAGCCTGGCAGCAATTATATTCTATTTAATAATATCAATCTTATGTCTTCCTTTCCAAAACATATACATTTTTACTTCTTTTTCTTTTCTTATTGCACTGGATAGGACCTCAAGTACAATGTTGGAAAGAAGAGTTGATGTGGACATTTTTATCATGTTCCTGATTATAAAAGGGATGCTTTTAATATTTCACTTTGAAGAATGATGCTTGCTGTAATTTTTTGGTGAAAAACAATTTATCGGGTAGGAAGTTTTATTATAAATTGGTGGTAAATTTTAGCAATTTTTTTTTCCTGCAGCTGCTTAATCATATGGCTTTTCTCCTTGATCTATGAATGTTGTGAATTATGTTAACTGCTTTTCTATTGTTAAATCTCCTGTACATACCTAGGATCATCCTAGGATCAAAAGATAATGATGTGTTGTCTTTTTTATATATACCACTGAATTCAATTTCTAGGATTTTTGCATCAGTGTGAATGAGTGATACTGGCCTCCAATTTTCTTGACCAATTTCGTTTCTTTACATTCCTCCAACAGATTTGTTACTCTTGCTGAGCACAGGTCAATTATCTCCAACTTAGAAGGCCCTTTTCACCTCTGCTGGGCACCAAACAGCCTTTCTGTTCTGGGTTTCCCTCCTAACATCAGGGCACCGATGCATGGGTACCAATTACGGCAGAAACCAGGCACACAGCCCCTAGAGGTCAGCGGGAGGCCCCCAGAGGCCATGCCCCCAGAGGCCTGGCTGGTTGTCAATTCCAATGCCTCTTCTCCTCCAAACCCACTTTTTCTGAGAAGCTCTTCTTGATGATCAGCCTGTGATCTATCTTGAGGGCAAGGGCCATGTCTTTTTGTCCCTCCATTCGCAGGGTCTAGCACAGTGCAGGCACAGAGTAATTGCTCATACATGTCTGAGGAAATGAGTTTACCCAACCCAGTTCTGAGCTCTTCTTGGCTCAGTTGACACTGATTTTAAAAACTGTTTTTCAAAATGTTCTTGAGCCTTTTTTTACACACATGACATGCATATGCTGTGCCTCACAAGACAGACAGCGGTTGTTTTACAGATAAGACTTGTCATAATGAGGGATTTTTTTAGATGTTCCAGTGTCAGCGTTTGTCCCCTACAAGCCCAGTCCCTTCAGGGTCTTGTTCCATTGGTGTTTTCGTCCATACTCCTCACACATTGGAAACTCTAATGCTTCCTGGGTGTGTCACACCCCTTCATGCTTTTACGCCATACCTTTGCTTACGCTGTGGCCTTTTTTCTCTCCAGTTCCTCTTTCTCTTGCAAACTCCTTTTCTGTCTTTTATGTTTTACTGAACTCAAATCTTTGATGACGCCTCCCTCTCTTCCTCTCCTTCTCTTTCTCATCCCCTTTGAGTCAATCTTTCATCCTGCATGCCGTCCAGATATTGTATACACGCTTTTTAAAAAAGCGAAAAAAGAAAAAACTTTTTTAAAACCCTGAAATAGTTTAGTGTCTCTTTCCCCAAAATCAGGACATTCTCTTATAGAACTACATATACCACAGTTGTCAAAATCGGGAAACTTAGCATAAATACAGACGCCATTATCTGATTCACAGTTTATTCTCAAAATCATTCACTATCTCTTTCTGTACCTTTTAGTGTAACAGTTGTCACGTTGTTTTATAGATATTCACTTTTCTCTGCCCTTGTGTTTGCGCATGTGTGGGCACGCAATAACCCTAAGAGTCTGGGGTTAGATCTTTTGTCCTTGGGTTCAGTGGGTACAGTGTACATACACTCTGCCTTCTGCGTGTGCACATTTCATTAATCAATGAAATGTTGTGACTTGTCCTCGGTTCCTTTAGTCTTCCCAATGCAGCCCTCCCTGCTCACCCTGCAGCATGCTACCTGATCCTGTGCACCCTTACCTTTTTTTTTTTGAGTTGGAGTCTCACTCTGTCGCCCAGACTGGAGTGCAGTGGCCGCTCCCGGCCACCGCAGCCTCGACCTGCTGGGCTCCAGCGATCCTTCCACCTCAGCCTTCCAAGTAGCCGGAATTACAGGCATGCACTACCACGCCCAGCTTATTTTTTGATTTATTGTAGAGATGAGGTCTCCCTGCCCAGGCGGGTCTTGAACCCGCGGGCTCAGGCAATCCACTCACCTCAGCCTCCCAAAGGCGCGGGATTACAGGCTGAGCCACCGAGCCCGGTTTACCCTTACCTTTTTACTCCCTCTCTCTGAACCCTTGCGTGAACTCCATTCCTAAGCCTCCATTTTGACTAAGTAGTAAATGACTGATGATGGCTTGTAGTGTTCCTCCTCCCAGGGGTAGATACTGAGGGGTAGACAAAAGTAAGCACTATACTCCTTCTGTCCTCAAAGACCTCTGCTTTTTCTTTTATGAGACAGAAGGCTCTGTTGCCCAGGCTGGAGTGCAGTGGTATGCTCATGGCTCATTGCAGCCTTGATCTCCTGGACTCAGGCGATTCTTCCACCTCAGCCTCCCCAGCAGCAGGGACTACAGGTAGATGCTACCACATCTGGCTAATTTTTTTGATTTTTTTTTTTTGTAGAGATGAGGTCTCACTATGTCGCCCAAGCTTGTTTCGAGCTCCTGGGCTCAAATGATCCTCCTGTCTTGGCCTCCCAAAGTGCTGGGATTACAGATGTGAGCCATTGTACCCGGCATCTCTGCTTCTAATGTCCTGGATATATTCCTTCCTCCACCACAGGCCAGCAGTGTGCCTTATCCACAGCCTGCGCTTGATGTCTACTGGTTCAGGGAATGAATGCAAGTGTGAGGACGTGGCCCAGAGACGAAGAGCCCAGGGTTCAAGCACTCTCCAGGCAGGCTACTTGGCCGCATAATCAATGGCTGGACATAATGTTCCAAACCAGCAGTATTATATGACTTCCCTTTAGCTCATTTAAAGCCAACAGGCAGTTCTGAGAAGCATGTCAGACTAAAAACTTGGACTGCTTGTTTTATGAGGGAAAAAATATCACTAAGAGACCAAGGAGAGAAATTGAAAAAGGACTGAAACACACCTCACGGGGGTTGTCACTATTTTAAAATGCTTGACTTTTTAGCCAGCGTCATTTATCCCTTAAATGTCTGGAGCACCGTGGGGAGAAAACTCTACAGAGTTTGCAGTCAGCCTCCCTGCCCTGATATGCTTATAATTTATGCCATGTGCTTTCTTTAGCTCTTAGTCTTCCACTTTGTATCGAGCCTTTCTATTCCTTACACTGTTCTTGTTTAGTTGTACTATCGATATAAACATCTGTGATGCACTAGTAGTATGCATGACAATGTAAGAAACTTGGAATTAGGTCCCAGGGAGCTTATAATACAAGTTTGAAGAGGTTCCTGGGTTTTTCCAGCTATCTGCAGCCTTTTGTTTTTCCTCACAGTTCAGTGCCTTCATAAGAAGGAGCCACCATTCACCTGCCCTCTTACAAAAAGTTCTAGACTCTTCCTAAACCTGCACTTGGAATTGTGGGCTCCTGTCCCCTTTTCCTCAGTGAGGTATTTCAGGACCAGAATCTGTTCCTCACAGGTCAGGCAAATGGTTTGATCCCGGTGGAAAGCAGACAGAAAACCTGGTCTTCTATCCTCTTCTGGACGACAGGGCCTAGGTACCCCTAAGACATCTTCAGGCGTTCCTAAAAAACCCTGTGGGCGCGCAGGTAGAAGATGATTCCGATGGCTGAAGAGGCCAAAACTCTGCCCCAAATCTCACAGTGTAGGGAAGCCACTGGCTTGCCCACAGTTAATCCTCTGACAGCTGGTTATGGGTAAATAAGCCTGGGGCCACTCAATCCCTAGCGGGGCTCCAGGGGAGAGGTGGTGAGGGGCTGCTCTGTCCCCAGGATGGTTTTGCCATGGGACTTGGTTTCTTGGGGATAATTAGCGCTCCTCTGCCATGGCCCCAAATCAAACCCAGCTGGGCTTATGTTGTGACACCCTGCAATATTTGTTGACACTGTTTTCCTCCTCAAATTGCCATCCTGTCTTCCTGAGGGAAAGGGGAGGAGAGGGAGGTGAGGAAGAAAGCAGAGGAACGCAGGTCACGTCTCCTACCCCCACCAGGACAGAGCCAGCCTGCTCCCCACTGCGCCTTTTCTGATGTTTTCTCCAAATCTCGTTGGTGTCTCAAACCCTCCCCCAGGGTTCTGGCCCTTTCCCCTAGGGAGGAGATTTTTCACAGTGAATCCACTTGTCCTGGCTCTCAGCTTTTAGCACTTTCTTAATTCCAGCCATTGTTTCCCTTTTAAATGCACATTAAATAGCCCATCTGAATCTCCAGTTCTTTTTACCTTGCTGGTGTTTGTAGGTGGAATGATCGCTCTAGATTTATGAGTTAGCCAAGCTGTGTGTAATTATTTCTTCATCTTTACTCATGGATTCTTCCTTCCCTTAATCACTCTTGTTTTTCCCTCAACTGCCACTTTCTCTACATTTGTCTGGTAATAAGGCAGCCACTGCCGTGTCCAGTTCCTGTTCTGGGGACTATGTCTGAGGAGGGCAGCTAATGTGCTCAGGACCCGCCCCCTGGCATTATGAATCAGCTAGTCCCAGAGCTTTTCAGCACTTAACACTTTCATAATTTTAGTCATTGTGTTCATAGAACACTCGCTGACCACAAAATACCACAGTTCATCTCTCTATCTCTCTGTCTCTCTCTGTCTCTGCCACTCTGTCTCTCTGGACTGTTTCTGATCTAAGAGCATATTTACTCATGGTAGCTTCAGAATAAGGTATGCATTTCTGTTTTTCGGAATCTCCCGCTGTGTGCGAGAATTTAAGAACAGACATTATGAGGTGGAGGAGGGGACCCTGAGTCTAGTTTCAGTCAGCCTGGGTTCAAATTCCAGGCTTCCCCCTCCCCTTTCCCAGCTGAGTGACCTCGGGCAAGTCTCAACCTCCAGAAGCCTCACTTGCCTCATCCGTTTAATGCAAGTAAGATTGCCGGAAGGAAGCGTTGTAAGGGTGAAATGAAAGGGTTTGCATGAGCACAGTTCCATGGCAGGCTCATAGCAGGTCTCAGTGTAGAAGCTTTATCCTTCACTTCATGCACTTGGCTTATTTGTGGGGCGGTTCTTGAACTTGGAGCTTGTAGATCAGGATGATCTCAAACATACATCTTGAAGTGCCTAAGTTTGCCAGCTTTTAATTTTGCCAAGTAAGACAGTAATGAAGAAAAATTAATAGCACTACGAATCCCTATTTTCACTACATCTTCCATAAAAACATTTGAAAACCAAAAATAAAGAGGACACAATTTAGGAGTAAAAAATGGGATACATTTAGCTTTACGAAAAGCTCTCTGGATTATTCTTGTCAGCTTAGCTCACCAGGGATGGATGAAAAGTTGGTTCACAGATCAGCATTTGGGAACTGTTGCTCTCTGACGCTCAGGAGGGCTTTCTGGATGAGTGTTTCCGGGCTGCAGACACTTGGACCTGAGGTGGGGGCCGGGGCAGGAGCAGGAAGGAGCAGCAGTTTTTCCTGTTAAGTTGAAAGATGTGCTGAGGTGCGATGGCTGGGTCCAGGGACCCTGGGACTAGTAAAGATAAGAGCATATGTGAGAAGTCGATGTGCGCAGTATAAAGTATGTGAAGAGAACAGAGGCAGAACCTTTCCTGTCTGTTTCAGGTAAAATAAAGGTTCCATTTGCATCTTGGTTTTTAAAGACTCAAGCAAACAATAAAAACTTGCCACATCTGTAGCTGAAACACGGCTGGGCTCATGGTGGTTTCACTCTGACCCTGTTCCGAAGCACCTGTGATTTCTCAGACACCCTCTCCAAACACCCCCATCCCGCCCCCACCCCCCCACACGTATGCTCTGAGGCTTAAACACTTCATATCTGTGTAAGTGCAGAGGTGAACTGTTTTTTTTGTTTTTTTCTGCAAAAAGCTTTATTTTTATTTGGTATAGGGCTTGGGAGAGGGCTCCAGGGTGGTTAAAAAGCTGCCTAGTGGCTGGAGGGGGAGGCTCAGGCAGAAGAAGCCCTGATGCTTTGAGAGCCCCCCCCGGGGGGGGCGCTAGTCGTGCTTGAGGGTGAGCCTTTCGGAGAGATGCTCGCCCAGCCCAGGCTCGGCCCGCCAGCCTGCGAAGTTCGGTCAGGTGGTCGCCCATCTTGATGAGTTTCACTTCCTCCTCTAGGAAGGGGTTCTCCACGAAGTCCCAGAGCTCGGGGTCTCTGCGGGCAGATCCCAGGGCACGGAGGTCCGAAAGGGCTTGGCTCAGGCTCTTCTCCAAGGTCATGGCGGCTTCCGTGGCATTCCAGGGTTGTCCCCCACTCATCTTGAGAGGGCTTCTGGATGTCCTGGAAGAGGGCACGGCCGCCACGCTGGTTGTGCATCTCCGAGAGTCGCTGGGCGCCTTCGTGCTTCTCCTCCGCGGATTCGCGGAGGGAGTGGCCCACGCCTTCCAGAGCCTTCCAGAACCTTCCAGAGCCACATCGTAGCGGTCGAAATAGAAGCCCAGAGAGGTAAGTGTAGGGGGCCCGCAGATGCAACTGACCATGCGGTGGATGGCTGCCTCCACCTCGTGGAATAATCCTGGCGAACCTGGGAACTCGTGGTTGGTTGCCAAGAAGGCGCAAACCGCAACAACGGTGTTCGCTGGTCCCAGAAACAGGAGGGGGCTGAGAAGGTGGTCTCGAAGGCTGCCAGCGGAGAGGGAATCGGAGGGCAGTGGGAGGCTGGAAGAAAGGGAGTCCCCGGGTCTGTTCCGTCCAAAAACTGTTGATGCAAAAGACATATCTACAGAACTGGAGAAATTTGAGCCAGCTCTACTCAGCTGGTTTTGCTTAGGGAAAGACAGAGTAACCTTTTTTTCTTCCTAGAAGAAAATAAATTTACATACGTATATGTATATACTTATAGGTCTACACATTTGTATTTCTGTATACAAGGTAAGTACATGTATTACATAAATGACTATACACACACATACACACACACATACATATACACACATTTAGGGTCTTTTAAAGTCCAGTTAACTCATACTTGGGTAGGGAGCTTCAGCCAGAGAATTTTTTTTTTTTCTGTTACCAGGCTGGAGGGCAGTGGCACGCTTGTGGCCACTGCAGCTCCCTCGACCTGCTGGGCTCAGGCGATCCTTCTGCCTCAGCTTTCCAAGTTGCTGGAACTACAGGTTGCACCACCACATCCAGCTAATCTTTTGATTTATTGTAGAGATGAGGTCTCGCCGTGTTGCCCAGGCTGGTCTCAAACCCATAGGATCAGGCAATCTTCTCGCCTCTGCCTCCCAAAGTGTTGGGATTATAGGTGTGAGCCATCACACCCAGCCCAGACAAAAAATCTTAGTAGAGGGCATGGGGGCTCCATCTGGGAGACTGAGATGGGAAGATCGCTTGAGGCCAGAAGTTCAAGACCAGCTTAGGCAACAAAATAAAAAAAAAATTAGCCCAGTGTAGTGACATCTCACAGCTACTTGGGAGGCTGAGGTGGAAGGATCACTTGAGCCCAGAAGTTCAAGGTTACAGTGAACCATGATCACCCCAATGTATTCTGACCTGGGCAACAGCACAAGACCCTGTCTCTAGAAAAAAGAAAAGATAAAAGAAAATCTTAGTGGGCAAATATTGAGCTGCCGTGACCGATGTCTGGAAGCAGGCAGGCATGCTCCATCTGTGTCCACGTGGGAGTGGGCTGCCCCTGGGCTAACGAGTTGCTTCTGAGCCCCAGGGCCTACTGACTGTGCTGAAGAAAAATCACAAGCACTTACTGTGTGCTGAGCACTCTGTGAGACACCTCACATGATATTGTCTTGTTTAACTCACATACAACCCTCTGAGCTAAGCTTATTAGAAGCATTGTTAGAAGGCCCGTTTTGCAGATGAGAAAACTGAGGCTTACAGCTTTAGGCAAAGATGTCCAAAGTGGCACAGAGTTGATGGGTGGCAGAGCTGAGACATACACTAGGTCTTTCTGACTCATGTTTCAGCTACTAGGATGTTTAGCTAAAATCTTAGGCCTGTCATGAGTGGGAAAAGGGAGATACCCCCCCACATATAGTTTTTCTTTTTTTTTGAGTCAGGGTCTCACTCCAGGGTGGAGTGCAGTGGCACAATCATGGCTCACCACGAGCCTTTGACCTCCCAGGCTCAGGTGATCCTTCCGCATCAGCCTCCCAAGTAGCTGGGACTACAGGTGTGCACCACCACATCCTGCTAATTTTGTTTGTTTTTTTGTTTGTTCATTTGTTGTAGAGATGAGGTCTCGCTGTGCTGTCCAGGCTGGTCTCAAACTTCTGGGCTCAAGTGATCTTCCTGCCATGGCCTCCCAAAGTGTTGGGATTACAGACATAACCCACCGCACCATCTTATTTACTTTTTAAACTCTCTGAGACATTCCTAAAACACATAGTATTCACCCCCCGCCCCTTTAAAAAAGCAACCCAGGAAACTTTCCGGAGAAAAATCTAGCAATATTTATCAGAAGCCTTGAAATATGTATACTCTTTGACCCAGAAATTACCCTGCTAGGAATGCATCCCGTAACCTGTGTGTTCCGGTCTTCCCTAACTGATGGGTACAAAGGCCGTGCTCAAGTGTTTCCTCCACAGAGGAGCCCTGGCCACCCCGACTTAAGCGATTCTCCCCTCCCTTTGTTGTCCTTCAAAGTACTTGCCTCCGGGTGAAGTGATGGGCTGTAACTGTCATAGAAGGTGAGTCCCCTGATAGCAGAGACTTTTCTGTTTTGTCCCTGCCTTATGCCCAGCGACTAAAATAGCACCTGATACATTGTAAGCCCTCAACAAAGATTCATGAAAGAATGAGTGAGCTTATGTTACATAAATACCTCAAATCCCAAGACTCTGAACCCTCATCTGCTCGACTGGCAGCAGGGCTGGTCTTTTACAAAACCCCCCACTCTCACACTGCTAAGGCCCTCTTGAAGTTTCCATAAGTCTGTACTAGTCATTGCTCTGCTCTGTTGCCAGCAGGTGGAGGAGGGCATTCAGTCACGTACCGTAAGACCAGATTCCACAACCTGTGGTCTCCCTGACAGCCTCCAAGGAGCTGTTCCTGACGTGTCACCTTGCCTGCTGCTGGTCCAGCCAGGACTTTGGCTCGCCCCTCCGAGAGGCATCTTTAGGTCAGCAGTCCACCACAAGTGTCCCTGAGGTAAACCTCTGCCCATCAGTACAGGGACAGCGAGGCACCCCCTCTTTTGTCAAGTTCTGCCAGGGAATGTTCTATGACAAAGTTGCCTAGGTCTCAACATGTTACAGCTCCTTCCATGCACCTCCACAAGCAGACATGTCCACAAGGCACCGCCACACTCAGGGTTGCTGGGTCAAGTGGGGTCCACCCAGTGTGCTTGGAACCTGCCTTTTCTCCAAGTCCCAGACTCTGCACCAGAGTCTGATTCAGCCTGAGAGATCCTGTCTCTCTCCCACAGTGAGCTGAGGAATGGGGAGGGACACACAGCAGAATCAGAATTAGATTCTCTGGGTGTGGAAGATGGGCAAGAGAGACAGAAGAGGCCCCCTCCTTCCATGAGAACACCTGCCTAGAGTGAGCGTGTTCCTCCCTGCCTACTCTTCTGTCCTCAGGGTTCTTTTCTGCAATCTGGACTCAGTTTTGTTGTTTTCTTTTCTTTTTTATTTTTTTGAGTGGGAGTCTCACTCTGTCACCCAGGCTGGAGTGCAGTGGCATGCTCATAGCCACAGCAGCCTCGACCTGCTGGTCTCAGGTAATCCTTCTGCCTTAGCCTTCCAAGTAGCTGGAATTACAGGCATGCGCCACCACACCTGGCTAATTTTTTGTTTTATTGTAGAAATGTGGTCTCACCAAATCATCCAGGCTGGTCTCGAACCCCTGGAAGCAGGCAATCCTCTTGCTTCAGCCTCCTAAAGTGCTGGGATTACAGACTTGAGCCACCACGCCCGGCCTGTTGTTTTCTTTTAATCAATTTATTGAGCTGTAATTTACTTACAATAAAATTCACCCATTGTAAGTGAATGGTTCAAAGAGTTTTGGCAAATGTATAAGCTTGTGTAACCACTACTATATCCAAGATGCAGAACACATCCATCTCCCTAAAAAGTTCTTTTTAGCCCCTTTATAGTCAGTCTCCCCCACCAACCTCACCCCACCCCAGTTCTAGAATTTTACATAAATTGCATCTTGTCAAATGTACTGTTTTGTGGTCTGGCTTCTTTCACTCAGCAGAATATTTTTGAGATTCTTCCATGATGTTACACATATCAACAGTTAATTTCTTTCCTTGTTGAGTACTAGTCTGTTGTCTGGATAGACTAAAATTTGTTCATCTGTTCACCTATTGATGGGCATTCGGGTGGTTCCAGGTTTGGGCTGTCACAAACAAAGCTACTATGAATATGTGTGTACTAGTGTTTTGGTGAACATGTTTTTATTTGTCTTGAATATCTGAGACTTGAGTTGCCAGTCATATAAAAAGTGTATATTTAACTTTCTAGAAACTGCCAAACTGTTTTCCAGAGTGGCTGTACCATCTCGCATTCCTGCCAGCAATGTACTAACATTTGTTTGCTGGGCATCCTCACCGGTATTGGGTGTGGTCAGTTAGGACCTGTTTTTACATCCAGACCTGCAAAGTCTCATCTTCGATACAAATAGATGTATTAAGAGAGTGACATTACCCAGTTCCACTCACCCCACGAATCCTAGTCTTAAATGCATATGGACCTGCCAGACAGAGGGAGGTTTGGTCTAAATCCTTTCATCAGCCTCATCCAAGTTCCAGTTTCGGCCCATTTATAGCTCAAATGAAATCATCAGATAGTTACATCCATTTATATGTTCTCAAGGATGCTCATTGAAGCCTTGTCTAGAAATAGTGGGGAAAAAAACTAGAAATGATCCAAGAGTCAAAAATTAATAGACTTCTGGTTCTAGGACCGGGGTAGGAAATATATAAGACCAGCCAGTAGCATCTTGTATTGCCAGAAAGCAAGGAAGGCACAAACAAACATCTAACTCACAATGATAAGAGTATGTCAAAGGTAGACATGAGAGTTAAAGAGCTCTCAATGGCTGACTAGAACTAGAAGTTTGAATGAGATAAGGTAGTATTTGATAGTACGGAAATAATGACTGAAAAATAAATAAGTGGGGAGACAAGACAAATCTCCCATGCAGAGAGTTTTTCTTTTCTTTTTTATTAAAGGATAGCACCCATTTATTTTGATCTTTTACATTTTTCTGTCAGATATGTTTTTATAGTTTTCAGTGTAGAGATGCTGTACATTTTTGCTAGATTTTTAGATATTTGAAGTTTTTGATGCTATTGTAAATGATATTATTGTAAGATTTTTTTATTGTAACTGTTCATGGTAAATATATAGAAATGCAACTGATTTTGTAAATTGATTTTCATGTTCGATAATCTTGCTGAATTCACTTAGCAATTATCATATTTTCTTTTCATATTATTTTATATTCTCAACAAGCATAGTCATAGCTGTAATCTGTGAATGACAATTTTATTCTTTTCTTTTCAAAATTTATCAGTTTTTATTTTGTTTCTTGATTTATTGAACTAAGACCTCTAGTACAATGTTAGTTAGAAATTGGTAATGGTGGATATCCTTTTCTTGATCACACATTCATGAGAGCATATTCAATATTTCACCATTGTATACAATGTTAACTATATGGTGTTTTAAAAAAACATTTTAAATGTATTTATTTTAAAGATGTGGGACACAATTCAGGATTAGGTAGGTAAGCAGTCATTTTACAGGTAAACTTTGGATCTTCCTTTGGTCCCCACTTCACCAGAAGAATTTTCAATTTTTTTTTTTTTTTTTTTTGAGTCAGGGTCTCACACTATTGCCCAGGTTGGAGTGCAGTGGCATGATCATGGCTTTCCCCAGCCTCAACCTCCTGGACTCAGGCAATCTTTCCACCTTAGTCTCCCAGATAGCCGGGACTACAGGTGTGTACCATCACTCCTGCCTATTTTTTTTATTTTTTTGTACAGACAAGGGCTGACTGTGATGCCCAGGCTGGTCTCAAACTCCTGGGCTCAATCGATCCTCCTGCCTCAGTTTCCCAAAGTGCTGGGATTACAGGCATGAGCCATCACATGCAGCCTACATGGTGACTTCTTTCTAAAGTGTACAGTGTGAGAAGAGAGAAAAGAGTAATTTTACAGTGGAGAAATATGACAAACACCACCCTAACCAGGTGATTAAGGTTGATATCAACAGTGATAAGTCATGTTGATAGTGTGTACCCTTGACAAATATAATGAAAATGGCAGTTTCCCTCTGTGGTCTTCCTCCCAAAACATGTAACTCCAGGCTAATCATGAGAAAAACATCAGACAAATCCCCATGGAGAGCCATTCTACAAAATACCTGGTTAGTACTCCTCAACACTGCCAAGGTCATCAAAAACAAGGACAGTCTGAGAAACTGTCCCAGCCAAGACCACCTTAAAAGCTGTGACAATTACATGTGAAGTGGTATCCTGGAGGGAATTCTGAAATGGAAAGAAAGGACATTAGGTAAAAACTTAGGACATTTGAATAAAATGTGGACTTTAGTTAATAATAATGTTAATACATTAATATAGGTTCTTTCATTCTAACAAATGTGTCACACAAACATAAGGTGCTAATAACGGGAAACTGGGTATGAAGTATGTGGGAACTCTGTACTATATTAACAATTTTTCTGTCAATCTAAAGCTGTTGAAAATTTAAAAGTTTCTTTAAGCCCTCCTCCAATAGTGGACTACCTAAATAGATTATAGTAGCTTCATAAAATGGCGTGTACTGCAGCCTTTAAAGGGGATGCCCTAGATATTTACTGTGGATTTAAAAATATTCTTCAAGCCGGGCTTGGTGGCTCAGCCTGTAATCCCGCGCCTTGGGAGGCTGAGGTGAGTGGAATGCCTGAACCCACGGGTTCGAGACCCACCTGGGCAGCTTGGCGACACCTCATCTGTATAATAAATAAAAAAATCAGCCGGGCATGGTAGCGCGTGCCTGTAATTCCGGCTACTTGGAAGACTGAGGCAGAAGGATCGCCGGAGCCCAGCAGGTCGAGGCTGCGGTGGCCGGGAGCGGCCACTGCACTCCAGTCTTGGCGACTGAGTGAGACCCCAACTCAAAAAAATAAATAAATAAATAAATAAAAATAAAAATATTCTTCAAACATTCTTAAAGTAAAAAGTCAGTAACAGAATAACAGAATAATATATATGTTACAATCCAATTTTAAAAATACATATTCAAGTGGGGAAAGTGTAAAAGGCTAAATCAACATCTAAGTTAGGTTATCTGTAGGTGGAAGAATTTCCTTTTTCTTTTTCTTTTTTTTTTTTATGAGTTGGAGTCTCACTCTCTTGCCTAGACTAGAGTGCAGTGGCACACTCCCAGCCACCGCAACCTCAACCTGCTGGTCTCTGGTGATCCTTCCGCCTCAGCCTTCCAAGTAGTCGGAACTACAGGCACGCGCTACCACACCCGGCTAGTTTTTGATTTATTGTAGAGATGAGGTCTCACAAAGTTGCCCGGGCGGGTTTTGAACCAGTGGGCTCAGGCAGTCCACTCACTTCGGCCTCCCAAAGTGCTGGGATTACAGGCTGAGTCACCGAGCCCGGCCGAGAATTTTCAATTGTTTAAGTTATTTTTCTTTTTACTCACCTCTATTTTCTTTTCTTTTCTTTTTTTTGAGTTGGAGTCTCACTCTGTCACCCAGACTGGAGTGCAGTGGCATGTTCACAGCCACCCCAGTCTTGACCTGCTGGGCTCCGGCAATCCTTCCCCCTCAAGCTTCCAAGTATTTGGAACTACAGGCGTGCGCTACCACACCCAGCTGATTTTTTATTAATTGTAGAGATGAGGTCTCATCAAGTTGCCCGGGCAGGTCTCGAACACACGGGCTCAGACAATCCACTTGCCTCAGCCTCCCAAAGTGCTGGGATTACAGGCTGAGCCACCGAGTCTGGCTTATTTTCTCATTTTTTAGATGATGTGTCAGTGTAATATGTATAACATGGTAGGCTGAATTCTAAGGTGATCTCTAATAGCCCTTGTATAACCCCTTCTCTTGAGTGTGTGTGGGACGTATATGTATGATGACGGTCACTCCTTTGATTGGCTGTTTTGTATGTCAAAGATGAGAGAATGTTTGCAGATGTAATTCAAGTTCCTAATCAGTTGACTTTGAGTTATTCATGGGTAGGCCTGACTTAGGCAGGTGAACCCTTCAAAGAGTGCTTAGACCTTGCCTGAGATCAGAGAAATTCCTGCTTGCTGCTGTGGATGTGAATGCAGCCAGTAATCACACCAGCTTGGGCCCTGAACCTCAGGTAAGACTCAGCCCTAGCCAACATCTGCATTGGGAAACTCTGAACAAAGAGTCAGGTGTGGTGGCTCATGCCTATAACCCCAGTATCTTGGGAGGTCAAGGATTGCTTGAGCCCAGGAATTCGAGACCAGCCTAGGAAACATAGCAAGACCTCATCTCTACCAAAAAAAAAAAAAAAAATTAGCCAGCCATGGTGGCATACACCTGTAGTCCCACCTACTCGGCAGGCTGAGGCTGGAGGATTACCTGAGACCAGGAGGTCGAGGCTGCAGTGAGCTGTGATTGTGCCACTTTTTCAAAAAATGAAAAAAAAGAAAAATACAGGTGATTAAAAAAATAATGAGAGAAAAGGCAACTTAGAACAAATAGAATGAGATTAGTTTCATTTCCAAACAAACAAAAAATGCCATTCTTATTCAGTGTCTTGGGTCTGTTTGCTGGTCTCTTGTTATTCAAAGTATTCACAGCTCCTGCCTCCAAAGTTTTTCCAACAACATAAAAGTTGTTTGTACTCAATGCCAACAGATTAATCATATCAAAGACTATGAATAAAAGTACAAATACCCTTAAACTATATGGAGCTGTCAAGAAGTAAATTCAGGCAAATACGAAATAACTCAGCTGTAAAGAAGAAGACAGAAGCGATTAGAAAGTCTGTTCTTCCCCTCCAAGATGGAAAAATCTGTTGTTATTGTTTTTGTTTTGTTTTTGAGTCGGAGTCTTACTCTGTCACCCATGACTGGAGTGCTGTGGTGCAATCATGGGTTACAGCAGCTGTGACTTCCTGGGTTTAGGCGATCCTTCCACCTCAGCCTTCTGAGCTGGGACTATAGATGTGTGCCATCACGTCTAGCTAATTTTTTTACCTTTTAAATGTTTTCTAGTTTTACTTTTTTTTTTTAGAGATGAGGTCTCACTATGTTGCCTAGGCAGGTTTTGAACTCCTGGCCTCAAGTATTCTTCCTGCCTTGGCCTCTCAAAGTACTGGTATTACAGAATGAGTCACTGGCTAAAAAATATCTGTTCTTTAAAATTTATTTAAATATACACTGTGCATTATTATTTTTAAATTCTGTTTTGTGTAATACGTGATTATTATTTTTAACTTCTAACAATTATTATTTTAGATTCAAGACAGAATAAAAGAATATCCATCTAGGAAAGTCAGTTTTAGGGTTAGGAAATCATGGAGAAGACAATTTTTTGTGTGAAAGAGGGAAAAGAAATGGCTTGAGACCCTGCACACGGACTGCACAGGCCATGTCCCAGGTGGCTCCCATAAAAGCTGACATTACTGTCCTGAGGTCATCACGGTTATCATTATTTTTTGAGTCAGAGTTTCACTCTGTTGCCCAGGCTAGAGTGCAGTGGCACGCTCACGGCCACTGCAGCCTCGACCTGCTGGGCTGAGGAGATCCTTCCACCTCAGCCTTCCATGTAGCTGGAATTGCTGGCACATGCTATCACACCTGGCTGATTTCTTTTATATATATATAGATATATAGATAGATATAGTAGAGATGAGGTCTCACCAAGCTGCCCAGGCTGGTCTCAAACCCCTGGGCTCAGCAATCCTCCCACCTCGGCCTCCCAAAATGCTGGGATTACAGGCTTGAGCCACTGCACCTGGCCAAGGTCATCATTATTAAACATGCATACACACTCTTCCTATGCCCCAAACACCTTCTTGTTTGTTAAGGCCTGGATGGAAGAGATGGCGTATCTGAGAAGAATGAAGTGAAAAGCTTGTTGTCCCCAGAGAAGCAGCCCAAACCAGACTCTTGCCAGGGCTAGCCTCCATCTGGGCTTCTTCCTCCCACCCACCTCCTAACCCTTCCTGTTCAGGGCGGGCTTTTCCTGTCACCTAGGCAGGCCTGTGGCTGCACGAGGCTGGGAAGGTGCCCTAATAGAAGCCATCAAACTGTGCCTTTGAAATCACAGTGTCATTTTGACTTTAGAAGGAGCAGAAAAAGAAGCTCCCTCTGAAGTGTGACTTAAGAGTTAAGGATAAAGCTCTCAACCCAAAAATATTTCAGCGACTACCTTTCACTGTTCTCTAATTGCACCATTAAAGATTCACTTTGGGGGGATGCTGAAGGCTTTTCTGTTTTCAAGAAGCCCTTAACAAATATAAATATCCCTAGGAGACATAACAGGGAGGTTGAACCTCAGAAAGAATTTGATAGAACCAGTTGATAGTACGAGAATGGCTGGAAGTTGGAAAGAGAGATAAAGGACCAATTTCCCAGGAATGGTGATGGAGGCCTCGGTCTCTTTCACCTTGTGTAAGTAGGAGTCATGTGTGTGGCTACTTGCCCCTCCTGGATCCATTTTAGATCTTGCTGATAGATAGCGATTCTCTTGCCCACTGGCCTCGAGCATTGTTTTCTACATAGCTCCCCAAAGTGCCACTACCAGTCAGCTGGGGCAGGCTGGTAGGATGAAGCCACCCTATCATGAAGACCAGGTCCTGGGCAAGATGTGGCTGCTTGGGACAGACACCTGAAGGGGTCATTTCAAGATGCAGGATGATAAAAGAACTTTTGGGCCCTGCGACCCAGTATTATGATAATGTTAGCAACCCAACCATCTAAGTGTGGTGTGGAATACAATATCATCTCATTTAATCCCCACAAAACCCATGAGTATTCCCATTAAATGGACAGATAAGGAAAGATTCAGTGAGTCCATGTTGGTACCCAGATCTTTATCTGAGTCTTCTAACCCCAAACTTATATTTTTTTCCACCACCACCCCAGAGCCTGGCTCAGGCATAGCTGTCACAGATCTAATGTAGGTGAAAATTTCACAGAAGAATAGCACATATGTAAATAGGAAAACCTGCCTAGTGTGGCTTCCACTTCATCACTCATCAATGAGACAACCTGGCTAACCTCACGCCAGTAATTCCTAGATCCTAAACTCCACGGTCATCAAAACACAAAAACTTAAATAATCCACAGATAACTTGTCGTTTTAAAAATGTAAATCGTTACAAATTATACAGAGTAAAAGTCAGTCTTCTTTCATACTTCTTACTAACCCTAACTTTGTAGGCTAATCGTTGTTTACAAAATATCCTTCCAGACATTTTTCTATGCATTTATATGCAGGTAAGTCTAAATATGCAAATATGCAGGTTTTTAAGTGTATTAACAATATTATTTTCCTGTACGTATTGGTCTGCAACTTTTTCATTTCACAGTGTCTTGGGAAGCCTTACATTTAAATGTATGTAAATTTCCATCATTCTCTTAAACTGCTGCCCAGTATTCAATATTATGTATATAGTTTTCTTTCTACCAAAGGACATTTATGTTATTAGCAGTGTTTCAGTTTTATGAACAATGTTGCAGTGAACAGTATTGTAATTGCAACATCTTGCACGTGAATATTTCCCTAGGAGAGATACTTAGAAGATAAATTGCTGGGTTAAAGAATATATGTAGGTTGGGCATGGTAGTTCATGCCAGCAATCCCAGCACTTAGGAAGGCCAAGGTAGGGGGATTGCTTGAGGCCGGGAGTTCGAGACCAGCCTAGATGACATAGCCAGTGACTACCTTTCTCTACAAAAACAAAAAACAAAAAATTAAAGCTGGACATGGTGGCATGCTCTTGTAGTCCCAGCTACTTGGGAAGTTGAGGAAGAAGATCACTTGAGCCCACAAGTTCAAGGTTACAGTGAGCTATGACTGCACCACTGCACTCCACCAACAGAGTGAGATCCTGTCTTTAAAAAAAGAAGAGTGCCGGGTTCGGTGGCTCAGCCTGTAATCCTGCGCCTTTGGGAGGCTGAGGTGAGTGGATTGCCTGAGCCCGCGGGTTCGAGACCCGCCTGGGCAACTTGGCGAGACCTCATCTCTACAATAAATCAAAAATTGGCCGGGCGTGGTAGTGCACGCCTGTAGTTCCAGCTACTTGGAAGGTTGAAGTGGAAGGATCGCCGGAGCCCAGCAGGTCGAGGCTGCGGTGACCGGGAGCGGCCACTGCACTCCAGTCTGGGCAACAGAGTGAGACTCCAACTCAAAAACAAAAAAACAAAAAAACAAAAAGAAAAAAGAAAAAAAGAAAAGAGTATATGTAGTTTGTGTTTTGATAGATGCTGCCAAGACAACCCCAAAAGCTGGTACCATTACATTTCTACCAGTAGAAAGTGAGAGTAACCCCTCCCGCAATCTTTGCCCACACTAGCTATTATTAATCTTGAAAATTTTTACTGTCTGGTAGTTGAACACTGATATCTTGTTGTTTTAACTTGTATTTCCCTAATTATTAGTGAGATTGAGCAGTATCAGTTTTTTTTAGTTCCTCATCTCGGCCTCAGCAATTGTCGACATTCTCCTTAAAATACCCCCTTTTCTTGGCTTTTGTGATCACCCACACCACTCTTTAGGCTTTGCTTCCATACCTTGGGCCACTGTCAAGCAATTCCGGCCCTGACCCCTCCTCTTTCACCTGACTTTAATTACTGGTGCTGCTCAAGACCTGTTCGCCACCTCCTCTCTCCTCCTGCAAACTCACGGGCCTCTTGATCTACTTTGTCTCCCTAGACAATCACATTCAAGCCCACTGAGGCCTTAGAAAATTTCAATACACCAATGACTCCCAAATGTTATCTCCACCCTGACTTCTTCTCTTGCTCTAGGCCTATCTATTCCTCATCTCTACTTGAGTGTCTCCAGAACATTCCCAAACTGAACTCAAGCGCTTATTCCTCCTAACTACTCTTTCTCTCCAGGGTTCTCACTCAGTGACTGTCTCCTAAGGACAAGAACCTCTGGTTACCCAACAAGAACCTTAGGAATCATGCTGGATGGTTTCTTCCCCAGGACTGCAGTGGCCAATCCACTCCAAGTCTCATGGGCCCTGTGTCCTAAATATCTCTGGAGAGTGTCCATTTCTCTCCATCTTCACTGGCCCCATCTCCCAAGAACTTTTGCAATGACCTCCTAACTGGCTTCCCTGAATCTATGCCTGCCCTCGACCACATGTTATCTACAATACAGCCAAAATTATTTTCTTTTTCTTTTTTTTTTTTTTTTGAGTTGGAGTCTCACTCTGTCACCCAGACTGGAGTGCAGTGGCCGCTCCCGGCCACTGCAGGCTCACCTGCTGGGCTCAGGCCATCCTTCCGCCTCAGCCTTATGAGTAGCCGGAATTACAGGCGCGCGCTACCACGCCCGGCTAATTTTTTGATTTTACTGTAGAGATGAGGTCTCGCCTGCCCAGGCGGGCCTCGAACCCACGGACTCAGGCAATCCACTCACCTCAGCCTCCCAAAGGTGCGGGATTACAGGCTGAGCCACCGAGCCCGGCTCAAAATTATTTTCAAAAACCAAATCTGATCATGTCACTCACCTGTATAAAGATAACACCCGACTGGGCACAATGGCTCACGCCTGTAATCCCAGCACTTTGGGAGGCCAAGACGAGAGAATTGCCTGAGCCCAGAGGTTCGAGACCACCCTGGGCAATGTGGCGAGACCTTGTCTCCATAAGAAATCAAGAAAAATTAGCCGGGCATGGTGGCACACACCTATAGTTCCAACTACTTGGAAGGCTTAGGCAGAGGGATTGCCTGAACCCCGCAGGTCGAGACCGTGGTGGCTATGAGCGTGCTACTGCACTCCAGCCTGGGCGACAGAGTGAGACTCCAATTCAAATAAATAACACCCACAGACTTGTTAAACACAAAATAATTTATAGTTATCAAAAGAAAGAAAGGAAGAAAAATAAAGAAAGAAATAATTTGAATATTAATTAACAGATTGGCTAAACACACAGTAAACACACTTAACTCCACTTGATGAAACAGTATGAAATTATAAAATATAAGTGTAGTTATAGCAAATATTAAGGATCTGATAAACACTATTATTTAAAAATCTAGAGCAATGGTGTCTAATGTCAGTATAACATGAGCCTCATATATGATTTAAAATCATCTAGTAGTCATGTTAAAAAAAAGTAGTTACTTCACCACACACTAGGTCCAATTTTAAAAAGGTAAGAAATAGGTGAAATTAATTTTCATAATGTATTTTATTTAATCCAGTAGATCCAAAATATCATTTAAAAATGTAATCAATACAAAAATTATTGTCTATTTTACATTTTTTCACACTATCTTCAAGCTTGAGTGTGTATTTTATACCTACAGCATATCTCAAATCAGACATTAAATTTTCATCAAAAATTCATCAAAAATACTTATCTCTGAAGATTTAGATTTTATGAAATTTACAGTTGAAAAGTAGATTCACATACCTAAACTATTCCAAAATGCTTAAAAGTTCTGCAGTAACTAAACTAATCAGGTGTGGTGCCATGTGCCTGTGGTTCTGGCTACTTGATAGACTGAGACAGAGGGATCGCCTGAATCTAGCAGGTTGAGACTGTGGTGACCATGATCATGCCACTGTACTCCAGTATGGGTGACAAAGTGAGACTCTGAATCAAAAAAAATAAAAATAAAAATAAGTTTTCCAATAATGGAGTCAAACATCAGTTTTTAAATTTAAATGTAAGTTAATTAAAAATAAAATTCAAAATTTATTTCTTCAGTTGCATTCAAGCACTCATTAGACATGGATGTCTGGTGGCTACTGTATTAGAAACACAGTTCTATAGTAAAGTTAAGATTGAAAGTTCCAGGCCGGGTTCAGTATCTCATGCCGGTAATCCCAGCACTTTGGGAGGACAAGGCAGAGGATTCTTTGAGCCTGGGAGTTCAAGACCAGACTGGGCAACGTAGCAAGACCTCATTTCTACAAAAATAAAAAAATTAGCTGGGTGTGGTGGCACATAGTCCCAGCTACTTGACAGGCTAAGTAGGAAGAAGGATCTTCTGAGTCCAGGAGGTCAAGGCTGCGGTGAGCCATGGGCATGCTACTGCACTCCAGCCTGGGCAACAGAGTAAGAACCTGACTCTGAGAGGGGGGGGCGGGGGGGAGAGAGAGGGAGAGAGAGAGAGAGAGAGGGAGGGAGGGAGAGAGGGAGGGAGAGAGGGAGAGACAGAAAGAAGTTCTCTAATACATTTATAAACTTTGTAAACTTTATGATTGAAAAGTCCTTCAAAGTATTAAAATATTACAGCCCTGCCTTTCTTAGAAAAATGACAAATATTAGCAAATTGAATCAAGCAATATTTTTAAATAATCATAACCAAATAGGTATATTTAAGGAATGCAAGCATGATCCATTCTGAGCTTTCCTATTGGTATAAAAGATTCCATTTACAATCAGCATAAAAGAACACTCGAAAACTGGAGAGGCACACTCAATGATCCTGGAAGAAAAGACTAACTGTTGGTAAAGATGTGAAGTCTTCTAAAATTAATTCATAATTTTAATGTAAGTTCAATCAAAATGCTAAAAGAGGACATTTGCTGGGAGAGGGACTAATTAAACTAATTCTATTGTTTATCTAGAAGAATAAAACAGGTAAAAAATAGTCAATAAAATAATAGAAAAAGAATAACTTGTTCTACGTAATATGAAACTGCAGTGATTAAAAATATCGTGATACCGGAGCTGGGTGTGGTGGTTCATGCCTGTAATTCCAGCACCTTGGGAGGCCGAGGCGGGAGGATTGCTTGAGTCCAGGAGTTTGAGACCAACCTGGACAACATAGGGAGAACTCGACTCTACAAAACAGAAAATTAGCAGGCGTGGTGGCATGTGCCTGCAGTCCCAGCGATTCAGGAGGCCGAGGAGAAAGGATCGCCTGATCCCAGGATGTCATGGCTGCAGTGAACTGTGATCATGCCACTGCCCTCCAGCCTGGGCAATAGTGTGAGACCTTGACTCAAATATTAACAAACAAACAAATTATGTTTAAAGTGTTGGAAATAAATAAAATGAACCAAGAAACAAAAACTTGAAAGTTCTGGAAGATGTATTTATATTATATGTATTGATGATACTGGTGAAGATTTCTGGTGATCTAGTGATTAACTTTAGGAAGGGATAATGGAGTGCATTTTAAAAGAATCTGAGGGATGGGGGGGGATCCTTTGGTGATATGGTACTAAGTCATAAGTCATGGAGAAACTGATTGACAGGTTACATTATTTTGGCAGACACTACCAGTTACCAGTGAGATGTAAGAATCTACAGGAGCGTTCTGGAACAATTTCCCTCCCTGATGAAATAAGAGACCTGTAAGATGAAAATAAATTCTTTGTCCTTACCCGTTTCCTTTGCTGTCCTCACCCTTACTAGTTGGAGTGTGGGGATGTAGTATTTGAAAGTATAGCAGCCACTTTGTCTTACAAGGGGAGTCACTGTCAAGACGTGAAAAGAGTGATGACATCTCCGAACCACCAAACCAATCCTGGGACCACCTACCTCTGAATTTCAGGTTAATTAAACAGTTAATATTTTATGGTTTAAGCCTGTTACTTGACATTTTGTTGCCTAGGGCTGATGCAAATATATAAAAATGAAAACTTTCTATGGCAAAAGGTACAATGAGCAAAGCGAGAAAAAATAATTTTAACATATGTGTCAAGGTTAGCAGCCTTAATATACAAAGGACTTTTACTAATCGATAAGAAAAGAATACTTTAATAAAATAGGCAAAGAACATAAACAAAGAAATCATAAATTAAATTGTACTGACTAATGAAGATATAAAAATATGCTTCAACTTTATCAGTAATCCAAGACTTACAGATTGAAACGAAAATGGACGATTTTTCAGCCATCTTATTGGCAAAGATAAAAAAGAGTGAGAATGGCCAATGGTGGAGATGGTGTGGAAAATCAGTTTATCTCATAATGTTGGTGAAATATAATTGGTCCAGTTTTCTAGAGATCAATTATTAGTATGATCAAATTTTAAAATACGTATCTTGTTTTTCTCAACAATTTTCTTTCTAGGGATTTTTTTCTAAAGAAGTAATCAGATGTATGATAAAGATTTATATACAATGTGTACAGCAGTAATCCTTATAACAGTGAAAAATTATAAAAATAGTGAAAAATTGGAATATGTTTCCAACAAGAGGTGATTGGTTCATTTATTCAATGGAATGGAATTCAATGTAGCCATCAAGAAGGATGATGTATTTATATTATAAGTATTGATGTGGGAAGATACTTGTGATCTAGTGATTATCTTTAGGAAGAAATTATGAGCGAATCTGTTTCTCTGTATTGGTTGAATATTTTAGGCATTAGAAAAACAAAGTTGATTCTAGTTTAGAAAATAAAATGTTTCCAGAATTATATGCAGTGATGTGAAAAGGAACATATGATATATTGCCAAGTTAAAAGTAGAATGCAAGTCAGTGTTATAGCAGGTTTATTTTTATAGTGGAACTCTATTTATTTATTTACTTATTTATTTATTTAGAATCAAGGTCTCAATCTGTCACCCAGGCTGGATTGCAGTGGCATGATCATGACAATCACAGCTCACCACAGCCTTCACCTCCTGGGCTCAGCTGATCTTTCCACCTCAGCATTCTGAGTAGCTGGGACTACAGGTGTGTGCCACCACACCCTGCTGATTTTTTTTTAATTTTATTTTTTGTAGATGAGATTTCTGTATGTTACCCAGGCTGGTCTTAATCTCCTGGGCTCAAGCAGTCCACCTCCCTCAGCCTCCCAAAGTGCTGGGATTACAGGCATGAGCCATGGCACTGGGCCTAATTTTATTGAAAAATATCTATTAAGTTATATACCAGAATATTAACCGGAATTAGCTCTTGTGGGGGATGTGGTGGGAATTTGAATAGTTTTTATTTTATTGGTCATACTTCACTGCTTAAAAAATTAAGGACATCCATGTTGCTTCTACAGAAAAAGTTACTCTTAAAAAACAAAAGAAAGAAGGAAAGAGAAAGAGGGAGGGAAGGAGAGAGGAAGACAAGAAGAGAGGGCGGGAGGGAAGGAAGGAAGGAAAACAGGAAGGAAGGAAGGAAGGAAAGAAGATCAAGCCTAACTTGGACCAAACCCTCTTGAAGAGTGTCTAAGATCCCAAGAAGTCTATAAGAGGTGTGTTGATTTGGTGACCTTAAATACAAACCCTGATATGTATTCAACTTTTTGGTCTTTTGTCCTGCCACAAAGGATTTGAGATAACTCCAAACATATGATAAAACGGAGCATTACAAATAAAGAAAAAATAAGCAGGATTAAGGAAAATAGTGATGTACCAGAGGGACAAAACTGGGAGGAAATGGGGTCATACACACTTAGGAAAGTCGCACTTCCCGGTGAGTTCCCTCCGAGATCACAGTCCTGGGGTCCTCTGCTCAGCCAGTTGGAAACCTGCAACAATTGGGCTTCTGTGCAGTGTGAGCCCAGGAAGAGGGTGATATGTTAGATACATGGGGGGACCCCAAAAACCTGGAACTATCTTTTGGAGGGCAGGCTCTTTGTAGTACACTTGAAATTTGTTCCTCCAGATCAAACAGTCAACCAAAATTTTTACCTGGAAACTTCAAGAACGTGTGTCACAATTTGCATAAGAAATGTCCTGAAATGTGGCTAACAGACTGGTTCTTCCACCTTGACAATGCACCTGCCCACACTATGCTGAGTATTCAGCAATTTTTGACCAAAAACGGCATGACCCCTGTGCTCCAGCCTCCCTAATCACCCGATCTCACCCCGAGCAACTTATTGTTGTTTCTCTTGAAAAACAGTCCTCAAAGGGAAATGTCTTGCTGATGTAGAAGAGGTGGAACAAAAAATGGCAGAAGCACTAAAAGGCATCAACATTACCGAGTTCAAAAACTGTTTTGAGCAGTGGAGAAAATGTCTCAATAGGCACATTGCATCAAACGAAGAGTGCTTTCAAAGTGACTAAGTTTAAACATGTAAGAATAAATACACAATTTTTAATAAATACATTTGGGTATTTTGGGTCTCCTCCTCATACATTGTGGGTGTCTGCCCAGCCCATAATGACCCTTTTCCTGCCTCCAGGAGGGAGCTTACAGCATCATAGTTGGCTGTGGGGTGAACCTCTGACCTAATCTCTGATCAGATCAGTGTTCCTCCAAGACATTCCAGACTGGGTCTGATTGCTAGCCACAGTCTGGCTGGCCACTTGGACAGCTACCCGGAGCTGAGTGCACCTCTCAGTTGGGACCTTAGAGCTGACTTCCATTTTGTGAGACCCCTGGTACATTAAGAAATAAAGAAACACAATTACAAAAGTGTGATAGTATATTTTTAATGTTTATATTGAACAAATTAATGCTTTGAGCACCAAAAAATACAATGCCACAAAAATGTTCTTTCACAAGATAATTACAGGATTTATTAAAAATATTAATTCAGGGTGCACTCTGGGAGGCATGGTGCAGAGCCAAGAGGTCTGTGCCAACCTCCTGCTCTCCTCCAGTCATGGGCCCCCGAGGTCGGGAACTCTAGGGTGACCGGAGGAGGAAACCCAAGTGTGGCTGGCAGTGGGCAAACAAGGGGAGTCTCTCTGAAGCCCACTGCCCCAGCCCCGTCACATACCCCGATATCCCTCCAACGAGGTTCCTCATTCACTAATTCCATGGACATGGATTTCTAACACTGGCAAGCAAAAAACTTTGCCTGAAAGAGCTTGCAGTCTGTTTTCCATGGGAGGTATGTTTTTCCACTTGTGACCAGTTTTCCTCCCAGGGAGAAAGGAGATTTTCACCTTCCATGGCCCTAGTCTGCAGTGAATTCATGCATATTCTCCCAAGGTGGAGGAGGATTGTTTAAAAGATGCTGAGTGGCAGGGGAAAGAATGTCACCTCAACATCCCTCTGCCACACCGGGAGAGGTTTGTCTGAGTCTCAAGGACGTAGTAGTTTCGGACAAGGGCAGGCCTGGCTGCCTCGCTGTGAGCTGGAGTTGTCTTCTTGGCGCTGGAGAGTGTCTGGAGTCTTGGGGTCCTCCTTCAAAGTCTCTCCTAGAGTGGGTTTGTCTCAAAACTGGCTTCTAGGTGAGAGAAAGAAGGGGAGGTGAGGTATTTATCCCCTAAGCGGTTTCTTGACTCTTCTGCTCCCTGGAAACATAGAACAGTAGTAGCTGGTTACGCTTAGTTTTGTCATTTCTTTGTGGTTCCCACGGTGACTAGAGTGAGGCTGTAAGTAGACATGTCGTAGCTGTCTATGGTCCCCTTTGTTGCCAGCAACACGAAACCTTCGCCCTCTGTTTTTCACTCAGGTGGCTTCAGGACATTGTTCTGGGGCTCTCTTCCTCTCCCATCGCTAACCTGGATTCATTCACTCAACAAATATTTTCTGAGCACCTACTTTGTGTGAAACTTGTTCTAGGTACTACGTCTCCAGGGGTGATGAACAAGACAGACATGACTTCTTCTCTCTTGGCACTTAGATCTTTCCATCTCCCCCCAAAATATATAAAATAAAACCACAGACACTCGAGAGTGAATTGGGTCTCATTTCTCCTGATCCACTACAGATTACCAAGCACATCATTTCAGAAAGAGGGAGAGAGAAAGATAGAAAATGAGAGCGAGACAGCGAGAGAGACTGACTAGAGCGAAAACTCGAGAACTCCTGGTTTAGTGGTAGTCTCCCAGAACAAGGGGCTCATTTTGGTCATCCCTTGGTCAAAAATTCCATGTCCCCCAATCAGCATGCGCACGTGTGCGCGCACGCGCGCGCACACACACACACACACACACACACACACACACACACACACACACACGTTCCTTGCACCGTTTACATTCATAACATGTACAGCTGGAGAGCAGTGAAGTCCGCCTCCTACATTATACAGAACAGATTGGCAGCTGGGACTGAAGGCAATAGAAATAAGCTATTGATCAAGGGTTGGGAAAGTAACAGCCACTGGAATCCTATGATGCTTGCGAGCTGAGGACCGCAGTAAAGTGCTACACAAATGCAATAACATTTATAACCCGAGGGCAAGTGCTTTGTACATGAAAATAAAAAGCTGATCCTCTGCTTAATTCTTTCCCCCTTCTTGGGCTGGGCTGGCCTTGGAACAAGTGCAAGGACAGGAGTCTAAGCAGAGTCACCCTGGCTACTCTCTGGGTAAGTGACACCAGGTCCCTTTTCCCCATGTTGGTGCCTTCCGGGGGTCTAGGGAGTAACCTGCACATTTTAAACTTCTCTGGGAGAAGCAGGGAAGCAGCCACGTCTTACCACCCTGAGGCCCCAAATAATGTCTCAGCCCCATGTGTCTTGTGTGGTTTGCTTTGTAGATGCTGCCTGGTCCTGTTGGGAGCTGAACTTTTCACTTGTATGGATGCTGGAAGTCACGCTTTAGTGCTTCATCCTGTGACATTTGTAAAGAGAAGTCCTATTTTAAGGAAAAGTAAATGGAAAAGAGAGAGAACTCTGGGGGCACTACGAAATAGTAATGCACTCTCATGGCAGGAATGGAGCAAGCTGGCTTTTCTCTCAAAAGTCACCAGACCAGCACTTCCTAGCAAGTGTTCCCAGGGACACCAATCATGTAAGATATGTCATAAAAATGGGGTTATAGAATTAAAATAAGGTGGGAAAGGCTTCCTCTTAGAGATTCCTATTGCATCTTTGCAATTTAAAGGTTCTGAGAAGTACTGCAGTCAAGAAGCAGTTGAACTTGGCCTGACTAGTCTCTCTCAGATTTACTTGACTGTCAAACTGTCCCCTCCCTTAAAACTTCTTTCATCTCTTCTCTTTTTTATTACCCAGTGTCTATCAACAACATACTTTGGGAGATGCTACCAAAGTGCTTAGAGAAATAGTTGATATTTTGCCCGACATGTATTGTGTGCCTTCTGGTGCAAGACACTTTACATGGATTATTTCCATTTCACATTCTATCCCATCCCTATTTCAGAGATAAGAAAAACAAGGCAGAGCGTGGATAAGCCATTTTTCTAAGACCCCTCAACTAAGCAGTAACTTAGTGAAGATTCTAACCCAAACCTTTCCGACTCCAAAGCCCATATTTTCCATCATACTTGTGTCTTCCTATATAGAATGGAGACGACTTTTTGGGAAAGAGGTGAGTTACTCTTCTTTGGAGACTCTTGCCTCAGGATTCATCCATTCTTCTCCAAGCCTTGCCTAGTTCATCTCGGCCTAGTGCTGACCCATCTTTCTTCCCTGAGGCTCATGGGAATTCCCATTAGAAAGCAGAAGCTGACTCTAAGTAGCCGTGGGCAGGAATCCCAGTTTTGCCGTTTACCATTTATGTGACCTTAGACAATTTACTTTACCCCTCTGTACCTCAGTTTTCTTATCTATAAAATTTTAAATATGTATAAAACATCTGGTGCAGAATGCTTAGTAAATGGCAGTTGTTGTTCTTACTGTTAATGATTAACAGTAAGTCTTCACAGGAAAAAAAAATACTCATTAGGAACATTTTAGGGACCCTGCTTTAAATCCGCCAACTATCCTGGTGTGATAAGATACAGACATTTAAAGATGAAAAAACTGAAGCCTGTTAAGTCAGTGACTTTTTCTTTTTTTTTTTTTTTGAGTTGGAGTCTCATTGTCGCCTAGGCTGGAGGGCAATGGCACACTCATGGCCACCGCAGCCTCGAACTGCTGGACTCAGGTGATCCTTTTACCTCAGCCTTCCAAGGAGCTGGAAATACAGGTGTGCGCTACCATGCCCGGCTAATTTTTTGATTTATTGTAGAGACGAGAGCTCCTCAAGTTGCCCAGACTGGTCTCGAACCCCTGGTCCCAGGCAATCCTCTCACCTTGGTCTCCCAAAGTGCTGGGATTACAGGCTTGAGCCACCGTACCCAGCCCAGCAGCTAGCTAACAGCAGAACTGAGACTTGGACTCCCAGTTCATAGAAATTTAAGATACTCTGATGTGTCAAAAAGCTAAATGCACCTGAGAAGGCAGATAAATTGAGATTTAAGGCTTTGGGAGCTATTTCCAACTGAAATACCATCAATGACGAGGAGACAATTTATCTGAAATTGTAAGTCTGACAAAATAAAAAAATGAAAACTTTAACAATAAACTATTAGATTTAAACATACCTTGTATTGGAGAGATCATTTTTGACAATCAAAAACAGGCCACACTTGCAAACTGTCGTATTTTGTTTGCTTGCTTTTTCTGGTTATTCACAATTACTCAGGCCCAACATTTTTCTTTAAAACAACATTTTTGTAAACTGACTTAAGTTCCAGTACCATGAACATAAAACTTGTGTGTTAATGTGGTCATAGTGTCAGTTGGTTTTGCTCTGCGATTTTTTGGGTTTTGCCCAGGTTGCTGAGGCGAGCACACTCCAGGGTAAAATGAGGTGTCTTGAGGCACAGCTAGTCACAAAGCTTGGGTTTGAGCATTTCCACTTGGCGTGGATCCCATCAACCCACTGACGTTTAGCAAAGGAAATATCATATTCATCCAGATTGAAACTGGAATGATGTTTTCTTTTCTATTAGATGAACAGCGACAACACAATGTACTTGGAAAAATAATAGGTTTGTGCTTATGCTAATTGAGGAACTAGTATTAAAATAAAGTGTTTGTGGCTCTGAAACTCATAACACCTGCACCTTCGGGGAGTCAAAATCCCCAAGTGGCTATTTGAAAATGTTTCTTTTTTTTTTTTAATCCTCACTCTCAGTAGGTTAGGAGAACACAATGTTATTTCAGGTCCCTACTTCTCTGCATCATCTCCATCTCTACCAGTGCAATTCTTAGCCCGAAGCCCCCAACCCACTATTACCTTTAGTCTTTTAAAAAAATTTTTCTTTTTCTTTTATTTTTTTAGAGATAAGGTCTCGCCAGGTTGCCCAGGCTGGTCTTGAACCCTTGGGCTCAGGCAATCATCTCACCTTGGCCTCCCAAAGTGCTGGGATTATAGGCATAAGCCACCACATCCAGCCCGATTACCCTTAGTTTTGTCCACCGATCCAGACGCTGGGATGGTAAATTATTTTAAATTAAAATTTACCGTGGCTCAGCCTGTAATCTCGCGCCTTGGGAGGCTGAGGTGAGTGGACTGCCTGAACCCGCGGGTTCGAGACCTGCCTGGGCAACTTGGCGAGACCTCATCTCTACAATAAATCAAAATTAGCCGGGCATGGTAGCGCGCGCCTGTAGTTCCAGCTACTAGGAAGGCTGAGGCGGAAGGATCGCCGGAGCCCAGCAGGTCGAGGCTGCGGTGGCCGGGAGCGGCCACTGCACTCCAATTGGGCGACAGAGTGAGACTCCAACTCAAAAAAAAAAAAAAAATTAGAATTTAAATGTAATCAATTCCTCTTTTCACTTATAGCACCAGTTCTTGGTAAGCTCAATCATTTGCAACTTCTACCATATCAGTTGTCCATAAGCAAGGGGAGGGAAACGGGTGGTATGATCTGTCCATTTTACAGATGGGGACAATGTGGACTGCACCCCTCCCATCTCATCAATATCACAGTGCTGAAGAGATTTGAATTATTTTCATAATGAAGTATAAAACACAAATGATTGTTCTTTCCTAACCCTGGGATAATATAGCTTTCATCAAAGAAGGATATATCTATAGAAATGATGCTTTGAGTTCTGAGGGCCTTGACAACATGTATTTATTTATTTATTTATTTATTTATTTGAGACGGAGCCTCACTCTGTCACCCAGGCTGGAGTGCAGTGGTACACTCATGGCCACCACAGCCTCGACCTACTGGGGTGAGGCAATCCTTCTGCTTCAGCCTTCCAAGTAGCTGGAACTGCAGGTGTGCACCACCACACCTGGCTAATTTTTCTTGATTTATTGTAGAGACGAGGTCTTTCCAAGTTGCCCAGGCTGGTCTCCATCCCCTAGGCTCAGGCAGTCCTCTTGCCTCTGCCTCCCAAAGTGCTGGGATTATAGGCATGAGCCATTGCACCTGGCGACACATATTATTTAAGTAGTTCTCTTAACATTGCAACCTGTGCAGGAAATAATATCCCATTTTGGAGATGAAGAAAATGAAGCTGAAAAGAGAGTAAGTTGCTGGACTTAAAATGAGGAAATAAAGTTTAGGCCTTCTACTTCTCCATGGCCACTTTTTTGGGGTGAGGTTCTCTATGTGTTCTAGATTTGATGCACACAGCTGGTTGGTTTAACACTAATGGGTGTCAGGTTCATTCAAAGGGCATGACCTCAGTATGCAAATTATTCAGCAGTGAGGTTGATGTGATTACTTATAGGTCATAAATCAGTTATAAACTCAGAAATATGAGAATGGCTGCCTAAACAGAGAGGCAATCTTTACCTATCCCAGGCTTAGTTTAAATATTCAGGGCTGAAACTGGGCAAAATTTCACATCTGACACTCTTAGCATTGGACTTGGGAGAAGCGGATCGGATAGGTGCATTAATTATCGCAAGACATCAGGGCTGAGTCTAGGTATGACAAAATATATTTCTATCTTGGGCAAATGACAAACAATTGGTAATGGCTGCATGATGCACTGTGTTGAGAAGGATTCTGAGGCCAAGTTTAGGCCCTGGGAAACCCACAAACCACAGATTTGCCATTCCTGGCTTGGTTATTTTATACCCTTTATCCATCAGCAAGAGATGTTTCATGAAAGTGAGAACACTGGTCACATTTAGTCACCATAATTGTCCTGCTGAATCTTATAGGCTGATACAGATTCTGCAACCAATCAAGAAAAGAGAAACCAAATGGTCTCCTTTCAAAGATCCTTAGAGCAATGATAAGTCATTTTTCCAAGATTAAGAGAATTAAAAAGAAATAAGAGGGACTCAGTGCAAAAGGTCCAGTTGCAGCAAATCAGGTTGCTGGCTGGCTTTGGGGGAACTCCTTGTTGCCGTCATCAGAAGGGAGATATTTCTCTACCATGTCAAGGTTCTGACACCCAGTCTGCCCCATTTTTCCGTAGTACTGTAGTATCTCTCTCATTCAGTATTCAAGTTGATTCAAGTGCGCACTTACATCTTATTTCAGTGCAAGGGAATGCCTGGCCTAAAGATACACATTTGAGGTCATTCATAAGCTATAAGGTGCGCTGATGCTTGGCCTTGCACACAGCCCTAAACGAGTTCCCCTTCTTTAGTGCACAGGCCTTTCAAGACTCTGACCCCTGGGATTATGATTCCTGTGGCTGCTGCTTCTCTCGTTCCTCTCTCTAGACCCACATCAAGCAAACAATCACTCTTAGACCTTACTCTGGTCTCTAAAAAAATCAGGTCATGTCCTGTTTGGATGCTAGGCACACCCCTATGGCTTTCTGTTCAGAACGGCACTGTCTTCACAGCTATTTGGCTCATCACCCCGCCTGCCACCTCCAGATACCCTGCTTTCTCTCATGCTGTAGCCTTTACCGATCCTCCTTGCTGGTGTGAGTCCTGGGGCTCTGTGGTAGCACCCCTCAGCCATTCTAATCCAGTTCCCCTTCTGTACACAATTTCCTTTTTTTCTAAAAGAATTCTTGAGATCTCCATAACTCCCTTCCTATTGTCCCTTGGGGCATCATCCCAAGTGGATAATGATTTGCTTTCATTGAGAGCTTATGTGTCAGACTCAACCAAACCTTTACAAGTGTTATTTAATCCAAACAACAATTCTATTATTCTCTCCATTTAACAAATGAGAAGACCGAGGCATTAGAAGTAAACTGCCCAAGACCATATATCAAGTGGTAGATGGTGAGATGACTTTGGCAAACTGATTCCAGTTTATCATTTTTCAATGTCTTCATTTGATAATTCAAAATCACATTTGCATGTCAAAGGTAGATGCTATCTTGTCTGGGAAATCTCCACTGTCATTGCCTTCTTTCAAATTCACGTGATCCCCTTTTAACCTCCCTAATGATAAAATATCTGTTTATTACAGAATTCTCTCGCCTTCAGAAATACTTATCAATAGGTGTGTTCACTTTGTGAAAATGTATCAAAAGGTACACTTGAGGTCAGTTCACTTCTCTTTAAGAGTGTTATACTTCAATTTAAAAGTTTATGTAAAAGATACTCTCAGATTCCTTTTTTATGTTTTAACTTAGAAAATATCACTTGTACCCCATTTTAGGACTGCAATGCAATTTGCTGATGTTTTTGGGGAAGGTGAATTTTGCAATAACACCTAGGCATATTTAAATGTCTAGGACTGGACAAACTTTGTGCTAGCTGGATACACTATGCCTGACCCCATGTGCTTTATGTGATACAGAGGTTGTAAAAAACTTATTAGAACATTATTTCAGTGAGGGAAAAACCCTATGTTCTTGTAACAAACCTGTCCTCTAACCATTTCACTTGGAAGACAGAAGGTTGCATGCTACAGTTTAATGCTGCTTTCACTTGGTTAGAATTTGGGATGTAACATATTTAAAAGTTTCATTCATAAAGGTGTACTAATGAGTTTTTCAGGTTTCCAGGTTTCAATGATCACAGAAAAAGAAATAACAATGAAATGATACATACTGTGCAATGTGACATAATTTACTGAAGGACCAAAATAATAATATTTACCCAGCACGTATGACACACATTATCTCACGTAGCCTCCATAAAAACTCTGTAAAGTCATATGTCATATAATTACTTCTACATTTTGCACATAAGGAAACTGTGGCCTACAATAGGGCATCATCTGTCCAGGGTCAAGCCAAAAAAGCCAAAACTGATTCCAGTTTTCTTACTTTCTCAAGAATAAGCCCTGCTACTGCTCATGAACAGCTTGGACCTTTGTAACTATCCAGTGGGTTAAGTGTTATCGTTCTCCCCATTTTGGACAAGGAAATAGCCCAGAGAGAAAAGTGTTTAGTTGGACATTTGCAGAGCCCAGGCCCAAGCTCGAGTTCTTAGACTCCAAATCTGGGAACAACTTACACTAGATAACACTTTTCATTGCTCAGGCCCACAATATAATTTATTTATGTTGATAACAGTTATCAAAAATTAGATATCAAAGGTGGAAATAACAAGGTGCTAAAACTCTTTCAAATGCTCCGTCTTGGAAAATCTCCCTGTGATACTTTTAGCTGTTCGGCAGCTTTAAGGCAGACATTTCTCTAGCTCTAACTGCAGCAGCCATTTTAGTTTTTAACAACAGGTCCAGCCCAAGCCCCCTGATCTGCATCGGTTACTTTTGGAAAAGGAATCAGGATCTGCTCCTTGGAGGGCAGAGTCATACAGATGCACACACCCATCTATCCATGGTGTTTGGGCTAGTTCTGCGGTTCTCAGCCACCCCCTCCCACAACCCCAACCTCAGTGCAGTTTTATATTCCTGACCCCACTCCACCCTCACCCCATACACACGGGGGATATTTGGCAATGTCTGGAGATGTTTTTTGCTGTCACAGCTGTGGGGGAGCTGCTACTGGCATCAAGTGGGTACGGGCCAAGGATGCTGCTAAATGCCCTACAATGCCCCCTACCACAAAAAATTTACCTGGCCAAAATGTCAATAGCGGTGAGGTTGAGAAGCCCTGTCTAGTTAATTCTACTAAATGCACACAAAACTGAAATTATTTAGGATTAAATTGACCTTGGGGATTATGGCAAAGTGATAAAATGGAAGGTATTTATTCATCAATATTTATTAATTTACAAGTTATACCCGACCCATTTCCAATTGTGATTTTGGCCTCTTTTGAATGCACACACAAGGCAGTTAAAGCAAAGATTCTCAAAAAGATCAGAAACCACGGAGACAGTGGGGAGAAAGAAAGTACATTCAACTTCTGCTAGTCACTGGGGATTTTCTGTCATAATTCTTTAAAAATCATATTGATATATCTCCTCTACTTATTTAAGCACTTTGTTGGTACAAGCTAGGTTTTCATATATTCCAGCCCAATAAGAATTAGAAAAGAAGGTCTGATGAATTTCAGTATTTACCTCCCTGCTTCGATGAAAAAGTATAACCCTCAGGATTTCAGATACAGTTGAAGTCTTCTTTAGGCTGACCTTTTAAGAGATAATGGGGTTACTTTTCAGCCTGGAGCAAAAAAAAAAAAAAAAAAAAAAAAGGATAGTGGTTGAATGAAGAGGTAGAGGGGTCATGCTGGATGAGAAAATTGTCAATTAGTCCTTTGGTGGGGGTTGGGATTCATTACTTTGAAGTACTGTCAAATTCCAGAATATCAGAGATAATCATATGCAAGTACAAACATACTTTTTTTTTTTTTTTTTTGAGTTGGAGTCTCACTCTGTCATCCAGGCTGGAGTGCAGTGGCACGCTCACAGCCACTGCAGCCCCAACCTGCTGGGCTCAGATGATCCTTCCGCTTCAGCCTTTCAGAAGAAGCTGGAACCACAGGAGCATGCCACCATACTTGGTTAGTTTTTTGATTTATTGTGGAGATGAGGTCTTGCCAAGTTGCCCGGGCTAGTCTCGAATCCCTGGGCTCGGGCAATCCTCTCACTCTGACTCCCAAAGTGCTAAGATTACAGGTGTGAGCCTGTATCAAAAATACTTTAATATCCATGGGTATGGGTGTGTGCTGTGATACTACAAAACTGTAAAATAAGAAAATTTTGAAGAATTTCTTTATTCATTCTCTATTATAAAGCATATAAAATCATTGTATAATATTATAATGCATAATGCCTGTTATATTTTTTCTACATTTATAGTGTCTCTGCATTAGACAGATAGTCTTTAGAGGGAGTTAGCTGTTTTATTATTTTTAATGACATTTTACATTATCCAATACAATCCCAATATTTAGTAAATACTTTTGATTGGACAAAGGTTATTTAAATTCCTACCTCCTATCTTACACACACACACATATATATAGGTGTGTGTGTATATATATATATATATATGTGTGTGTGTGTGTGTATATAGGTGTATATATATAATGTATGTAATATATAAATGTAATACGGCAAACGTAAAAAAACAGAAACCATAAAAATACAAGAAGAAAATTATAAGTATTCTTCTATTCTTGAAATTTGGATGACCTCTTGGAGCATGGAAAAGAAGTTAGAAATATATATGAAAACTGATATATTTGACTACTTTTACAAAAATTAAAAACTGCAGATCTGATATTTGGTGACATTCAAAATTTGAGTTTTGCCTTTGTTCCACAAGGTTTTGATGGCAATTAAATGGTTTGGGTGGACAGGAGAGCAAATTCTAAGTTATTGTGCACCTGCTATTATTATGTCATTCATGCCCAAAATTTGAATGGTACCCCTCAAAGCAGGCTTTGATGGTAAACTCTCAATTTTCAACTTTTTCCCGGGATTTTCACTAACATACCAATTGTTATCTTTTTCTTCCTTTAGCACTATGCCATTTAGCTCTACAACAACCCCCCAAGGTATTTTCTTTATTTTATATATAAGAAACACCAGGGTTCAGTAAGCCTAGGTGCTTTGTCTAAGACCATATAACCAGTGTGTGGTCTACCAAGTGTCTGTGTCAGGCACACAGAGATGCTGAGAGCTTGAGAAAGACCCATCAGAATGGACCACAATACCAACCTCACAACCTTCAATCAAACCAAGACTCCCTGAACCCTACATGCCACATCTGCACTGTCAACATATTGGGATGCCACCTATCACCTTCTCCAGTTAACTCAGAAAATGAATTTGAGGCCACAGGAAAAGATGTCCTGCAGCTCTACGTGCCAGGCACTGTGCTAAACACTTTACATGAGTTATTTCATTCAGTCTCCTCCAATAGCTCTACAAAGTAGGTATTAATAGCTGCATCTTACAAGATGGGAAAACTGAGGATCTGAGAGTTAAGTAACTTGCCCAAAGTGCCTTAACTGAAAAGGAGTGATATTTAAATATCAGAATCTGGGTCTGCATGGCTCCACTCCTGTTTACTATCTTAGGGTAAGGAAGAGTATATAATAGAATATGTAGGAATCACAAGCTCGAGTATTCTTTTCCATAAAGTTTGGCAGTTATAGGACTGTTAGACACTCCTATATTCAGTAAAAAAATATTTTAATTGAAGTATAAACATCTGGGAGACAACTTTGCATGACATTGATTTTTGATTACTGCACACACATCTTAATAACCAAGCACCCTCTTGTACAAGTTCAGTGTTAGTCAACATTAATCCTTTATAGCAGTGATCAGCAATGACAGTCCACCAATCCAAGCCTGCCCACTGCCTGGTTTAGTGAAGCCCACAAACTAAGAATGTTTTTTAAAATATATTTTTTTAATAATTGAAAAAAATCAAAAGAATATTTCATGACACATGAAACGTACATGAAATTCAGATGTCAGGGCCCATAAACATTTTATTAGAAGATAGCCAGGTTCATTTGTTTACATTCATTTACATGGATACTTTTGTGTTACAATAGCATAGCGTTGAGAAGCTGTGACAGAGACTGTACAATGTGCAAAGTGTACAGTTTTTACTATCTGGGCTTTTATAGAAAAAGTTTGCTGACCTCTGTTCTATAGCATTTATCCAACTCGAGCCTCTGAATATTTGTCTGTGAAATTCTGAAAAAATTTAACTTTTTTCCAGAAAGAATGCTAACGCTTTTTTCCTTTAAAAATATGTTGACAGCCTGGGATGGTCTGAAATGATACCATTAGATTATGGTTCCAGTGACTAGTGGTCCAGCTTGAAAGCCCCCTCCCTTCCTCATTTTAAATACGTTAGAGTTATCTCTAGATGGTAAAACTGGGTCTTACTACGCAACCTGTCCTTCCATTATTCATCTTGACTGTGTTATGGGTTTAGTTTCACAACATTATGAGTTCATCCAGGCTTCTTGAATCATTTATAGGAATTTTCATTTTTGCTCTCAAACTCTTACACTTTCACTGCTGTGAATTTTTTTTAACATAAAGCTCAGACTACTAAATGGCCTACACATGTACAATAAAGTCCATACTTTATTTTCAAAAAAGTCAGAATTTCTAAAAATTGCTTTTTCTTGAGAAGCTAAACTTAAATTTGCAGGAGTAAGGAAATACCTTCATATCCGATGATCTCAAAGCACCTTTGGTGAAAATACATAACAAGGTAAAGAGTGTCTATTTTAAAATAACTATTTCTTGGAGGAAATATTATTTAACGGAAAAGATGTGACGAGTAACAAATAAAGTCCAAGGCTATTCCTGGTTCTGCGAATGACTCACTTTGACTTTGGGCAAATCATTTCACCACTGTTGCTCTTTATCTGCAAAAACTGGACTTCATGCCTATGGGAGTTGCATGGCTAATCAATGCCTGGAAAATGCGTAGTGGCAGACGCTGCAAAAGTGCTGAGCCTTAAAAACAAAACCACCCCCACCCCCCCATTTGTATTCAGTTGAGGTTGGGGTTTATTGTTATTTAACATTCGAAGGCCGACACTATATTAAGTCAAACGTGCTGCACAGAACAGATAATATCACTGACCAGTAGGGTTTTTTTTTAAAATCTAGGATTTTTGACTTTTAAAAAATTTATTGTGGTCGGAGGTTATTTTAGAATCCAGCAGTACATCCACACAAAAACGTGAAGCTTTAAGTTGAAAACTATCGATTAAAAAATCTCAATAAACCCCCTCCAAAAAAAAAAAAAAAAAAAAAGCCCTCCCCCACCCCGCCAAGAAATCTCTCAAAACAAGAATTCTTCTGATTTTTTTTTTCTTTCTCCCCTTTCCCCTCCCTGCAGCTCTCCATGTTCCAGTCCTCGGAGGTGGAATAGGCATAAAATACTTTCACTAATAAAATATGACAAACCGCCGGATTCTACGTGGCCGATTCCCCGCGATTGCCCTGCTACACAAAGCAGAAAAGTAAATGCCATCATCCCCCTTAGAACAAAAGAACTTAGGAATAAAAAACATGGAGAGGGGGGCGAAAGCGGCAATAAATAAAGGTGAGCGAGGGACCCCGTCCCCCGCCCCTCCCCGGAGCGAGTGTGGGACCAAGTGCGGCTAATAAAGTGGTTCAAGGGTAGTTATTTGGCAAGGGGGCGGGGTGGCGAGGCGAGGGGGGAGCGAGCGGGCGGGCGAGCGGCGGCGGCCGGGGATTGCATGTTGCATTCGGCTCGCGGTGCATCCTTCTCCTGTTGCCTGGACCACGCTCCCCCATTGCAGTGCTTCCCCATCGCGGCTCCGCGCTCCTGCCCCCGCGGCCGTCGCCCCACTCCGGCGGCCGCCGCCGCACCGGAGGGAGTTGGGCCGCTCCGGAGCCCCTCTCGCGGCTCCCGCCGGCGGGAGGGGGAGCCGGGTTCGGGCCGCGGAGTTGGAGGGCGCGGCGGGCTCCGGCCTCGCCTCGGCTGCGGCGGCCCGGGCGCCGGGCTGCAGCGCCGCGCGGGCCTGGGATTGCGGCGGCCCCGGAGTTTGGCCGCCGCCGCCGCTCCGTGCTCAGCCCCATCACCGCCGCCGCCGCCGCTGCACTGGAGTTTGGCTGCCGCTGCCCTACTTCACTCTAGTTTAGTTTCACTCACTTTACATCCGGGTTTTTTCCCTAGGCAATGGGGGCCGCAGCACACCCCGTTCCTTAGGCAAAGTGAAATAAATTCGCCGCACCGACACGTCAAGTAGTCCGCCCGCCCGAGCGCCGCCGCGGGCCCCCGCGGCCCCCCCCGCTGCCGCCCCGCCGCCCCCGGGGGGAGGGGGCCCGCGCGGGTCCCGGCGGCCGCGGGCCGGGGCGCGGAGGCCCGGGCCGGCGCCGTACAACTCCGCCCGGCGGCCCCCTCCCTCCCTCCCCGCCGAGCCCCTCTCCCCCGGCGCCCCCCCCGCCCGTCCCCGCTTTCCCAGCCCCAGTCCCTCTCGCCCGGCTCTCGGGAGCGGCGGGGGCGCGCACGGCGGCGGCGGCGGCGGGCCGGCGGGGCCGCGCGGCGGGCTCCCGCGCGGGCGAGTGTGTCTGGGCCTGGGCGGAGGGATCCCCGGGCTGAGGCGGCGGAGGTGCTGCGGCCCGGGGCCGGGTGGTGAATGGGCTGGTGGTGCTCGCTGCTGCTGCCGAGAGGAGGAGGAGGAGGAGGATGAAGAGTTGGGCTTGTTTGTCTCCCACAGTTTCTCTCCTGCTGCTCTGATTCCCCCCTCCCTATTCCGGCCCGGGGCCTGTGCGTGTCTCTCCTGGAGGAGGAGGAGGCTCCAGTTCCTCCCCCCCACCCCCCTCCTCCCCACCCCCCCTTGCCTGGGGAAGAGGAGGAAAGAAACAGCCCAGAGAGAGAGAGTGAGTGAGAGAGGGAGAGAGAGAGAGGGAGAGAGGAGAGGAGAGGAGGAGGAGGAGGAGGGAGAGGGAACAACCTACCATCTTAACACACTAATATCTAAAAAGTGCGAGAGGCCCAGAGCAGCAGCAGAAGCAGCAGCAGCAGCTCCAGCTTCTTCCCTCCCTCCCCATGAAGAAGAGTTCCCTCCTCCTCCTCCTCCTGCTTCTCCTGCTCAGAGTTCCTGCCTCCAGCTGCCAGGGGGGACAGCCAGCCAGCAGCAGGAGGGTGCAGTATCCCAGCTTTTCCATTCTCTCTTCTCCTCACTCTGCTCTCTCTTTTTTTTCTGGAGTAGCTCTGCTTCCCCTCCCTCCCCCTCCCCCCTCTCCCCCTCTGCCTCTCTCCCTCTGTCTCGTCTCCGGTGTTTGTCTCTGGGAGGAACAGGGGCTGCCTGCTTGGAGTTTGTTGTGGGGGGAGGTAGGGGGAGGGGAGGGGTGTGTGGGAGGGCGGAGGGAGGGGGGGGTGTTCGCAGGACCCCTCAGACAACTTGAGGTTGGAGCCATAACTTCCCCTCCGGGGCGCCCCCCTGCGTGCCCTTCCCGGGCCTCCCCCCCGAAAAAAAGACAATGGGAGAGCCTTGCCCGCCCCCCCTTCCTCCCCTCTGCCCTCCACCCCTCCCCAGGATAAATTGGAAGTAAGTTTATGAGCAGCCTCGGGAGCCTGGGCGCTGAGTGCAGGGCCGGAGCGGGTGACAGAGGCGGCGTGCCGGGGGTGGCGGGGAGGGGGCGTCACATTGTCCCGGCGGGGGGCCGGGCCGGGGGCCGCGGGCGGGGGCGGGGGGCGCGGAGCCTCGCCCGGCCCCCCCCGCTCTCGCTCGCCCCGGGGGAGGGTCGCCTCGGCTGTCCCCCCACCCCCCACCCCACCCCGGGATGCTGTCGGGGGAAGTTTTTATTATGGCTGTTTATGTGATTTAAAAAAATTTTTTTGGGGGAAAACCATCTTGTTTGGTGACCGAGAGATCTGGTTTAAAAAAAAAAAAGCTGCGGCTGCTGACGCTGCCGGGCCCGTGTGTGTGTGTGGTGCGTGTTGTGTGTGTGTGTGTGTGTGTGTGTGTGTGTGTGTTGGTGGTGCATTTGTCTTGGGTGGCCGGAGCAGCGTTGGGGAAATTCCGCTTATTCTTCTTCTTCTGCAACTTGTTATTCCGGAGTGTCTGCCTGCACCCCTCACCCCGGAGCCGGCCCTCCCGCGTCCGCCCCCGCCGCCGGCGGCCGCGGGGCGCCCCCGGGACCCCGAACGGGCCGGGGCGGACAGGCCGCTCCGAGAGGGGCCGCGGCCGCCCCTCCCCCGCCCGCGCCCCCGCCGGGGGGAGGGGCGCGCGGAGTGGGACTCTTTCCGTTTGGTCCAGCCCCGCCGTGCACGCAGTTCCCAACACTTCTCGTCATCCTCTCCCCGGTCTCTTTATTCTGCTGAGCGGTGCTGTTAGGATTTCTTTACCTAACACCCCCCCCTCCGGCCACGTTCGCGATGGTGGGTAGCAGCAAGGTGGCCCTGGAAGGGGAGGGGTCGGCCTCGAGATTGGGGACCGGGGGGCGGGAGGGGATGCCTCCTTTCAACTTTGTCTGTGGCCTGCACCCCGGGAGAAGGCCACAGGCCGGTTGTGGGGTGAAGATGTGCCGAGAGTGGCTTCCAAGTAGTTGAGTTGTTGAGATGAGGGTATGTCTGCTCATGGCAGGCAGGTTTTGTTTTCATTGGTGAATCTGGTGTCATCATATTCCGGTCATATGTTGAAATATTCTTTGTTTAGGTCTTGAAGTAGAGGATCTCAGGCTGCACGTCCACACTGTGTTGTTTTTCAGTGATGTCTCGGGGAGTGTGGATTTCTAGAATTTCAAATGTAAGTTTAGGTCCGGACATGTGTGGGCCTCATCCCTGGCCTTGACAGTGAACTTTGTGGCTGTGTTTCGGATTTCAAAGATTTGCCCCATAGCTGGGGTGCGAGTTGTGCATTCTTCTTAGTAGTAGGTGTCAGGAATGTAGATGCTTGAGCTGGGAAAGTTAGAGAGGGAAGAACATTTTTATATAAATTATTGGTAGTTGGATATTAGAATCAGATTAATTGGGGCTGATAAAAGTTTTTTTTTTTTTTTTTTAAAGCAGTTGTGCACTCTGGGAAGGAAGGAAGGCTTTTCATAGGCTCACTTTATAAGGCTTCTTTAAGGCGAGGGACTGGATACTCTCCAGCATCTGTAGCTTTATTGAGAACCTGGTAAGGGTAGTGAAATTGGGGCTGAACCATGTAAGCATACTTTTCAGTGTTTATGTGATTTGTTTACATCTGGTGTTCACTCTCATTTGGGCAATAGAAATAAATAGGTCAGCTTTTCTTTTGGTTTTTTTGGAAACGGCCCCTCCCCCCTTTTTAAGTTTCACAATTTACTTGGTTTGCAGCATTGTTGGAAACCGTTACTACATTTTTTACTGGAAATACTATTATTCGTTTTAATTTTGGTAAGTTCCTTCTTCTCCTGTCTTCACTTGCAAATAGCACCTATGTTATAGGCTTAAAAGTAATTCATAAGGAGCCATTAAAAATGTCTGAAACATGCGTTTTAAACTCCCAGGACATGTCTTGATGGCAAACAAGAATTTTGAGAGTACAGTTACACTCATGCTTATCAATAAGATTTCTGTGGTTTAAAACTTCTGTAGAAGTACTACTATCCTTAAGCAAGGAGCATAGTAATAGTGCAGAAAATTTCCAAACACAAACATCTGGCTAACATGTTAAAAATATTCCAGGTGCTTTTTTTTTTAAATCATACTTTTACTTTTGCTAACCTAATAGTACTTGCAGTTTGACTGGCATTGCTTGGCTGCCCATAACAAAGTCTTTTGCTTGAGTGCTTTGAACGGTTTTTAAACTTAGTTTTTAGATAATTTTGCGGGCTTTATTTAAGCATGCTGCACTTTGAACTCAGGCAGATCTATATGGAGCTAGAATAATATATTAGAAAGACACCTTCCTATGCCAAAATTTATTTTTAAGAGGTGTAAATGAAGGATAGGGCCCTATTTCTTTTAGTTTTGAAGGGTCCATCCTTTTTCCTATTCAATCATCTGGAAAGAGCTGCCTCTGAAATACTCTTCTTCTGCTTACATGAAGATCTCTAAATGCTATCCAGCAGGAGGTGCTACAGCAAGATAAAGGAAATTCTTGAATTTTGAGGGTCTTGCTTATTACAGCTCTACTAAGCTTCAGCTAAACGACAGGATTAACACGTTAACGTTCCAGAAAGATTTTTGAGTAAGTCCATTTACAATTTTTATTCATAAATTACTTTTGTTATTTGAAGCTGAAATTTTTGCTTTTTATCTGCTTACAATACTATACAAACTAGACTTGTTATTGTGACTAGCTTGCCATTGCTGGGCTTAGGGTCAAAGAACTGTTAGAATTATTTTATTTTGAAGGGGAATTAGTCTTATATTGATGAGTGGGATGTTGAACACATTTAAAAAAAATTGTAATTGCTTCAAACAAAAGTAAGTAGAATGATTTGGGGCTTTAAGCTTTATGGTCATCCCTGTAATATTAATACATCTAAGATGTAGAGTTGTTGAGGTTTTGGAAAGGTGGATATTGTGTGGAAAAAATTTAGACTTGTGTGTGCATTTTTCCCCTCAAATCTGTGGACAGTGATTTAGGCACTCAAGCTTTGTAAATAAATATTGTTAAGTACTTAAGTTGACCTCCGTAGACTAAGATTCTTGAACTATAAGTAAAGTTATGTCTGTGGGTATAGGTCATTGCTAATATGTCCATTAGTAATACTTAACAATAACTGCATAAAGATGAAAGTAGCTCCTTGAACAGTTGCATAGCATTTATAGCACATGGTCCTTTAAAATTCGGTTAGTGTTAGGTGAATTGATTATCACTGATATATCATGTTACTGTGGTTGCTTGTAAAGTTTTCTATCAAAGTTTTTAAAACTTAGGAATTTTTGAAAATGTCATGAATCTGCTTTGAATTTTGTCTGTTTTGTAGGCATAATACTGTTCTTTTTGTCTCGGTAAGATCAAATGAGATAATACATGTAAAAGTTCTTTTACATGTCAGAAGACAGATATTAAGTTGTCGAGATAGCTAAACTAATTAATACATGGATAGAAGCTTCTGTCTTAAAATGCTTTTTCCTATATTGGGAAATTAGTGCTTTAAAAGAGCACCCTGGACACTTTATGAATTTTTGTTTTTTAAATACTGCTGTTGTTACCAAAATTCTCTTTGTTATAGTTTTGAAGCTTTGTTTAAAAAATGCTGCCTAGTCGGTTTCCCATAAGTGAAAAAAAAAGATCATTTTTCCTTTTGAAGAGCCTGTGAAATGTATGTCTTCTAGTAAAAGTTTTTAAAAATTTCTCCATTGATGTGATAGTAGTTGATTTTAGTGAATATTGAAGTTCCTGGTTCTTCTATATAGATTTTTGGTAACTCAGTAACAGATGTCACAGTTAAAGTTTTGATTGTTTTGATTGACTCTGCTAACTTTCTGAAAAATTATTACTGACTAAGGCTTTCAGGCTTGTTTCACAGCTTGATGTGATGATGTATAGCTGTATGCGTTAGTATTAGGTACATGTGCATATCATTTTGTTTTTCTATTTTAGAAGGATACACGAGGAAATGACTACTGAAATCTAGAGGAATACACCAAAATATTTTTTGTGTAAAAATAACTCAAAAGTTTAAAGCCTTGAGTTGCAGCTTTCTTAATAGACTGCTCAGAAATTTGGCATACAAAATTTAAAAAACAAAATACAGATAATTGGGAATCTTTGTGTTTATAAACATATCAAAAGTGTAGTATCTTACGTTTTAAAAGTGATCGTTCTTTATGAAATAGCCCCAACTTCAATGTAAATATAGAAGCTTGCTTGTGTGAAGGGAGAGAAGAACATTTAACTGCATAGATAAAAATGAAACTTCTCAGGGTGATATTAAACTTTTGCATCCCAGACAGTGATACTAGAGCTTTTTGTGAAGAAACACTGAAGCTGAGGTTATTTTGATGTGCTTTAAAATTTTGTATCCTTAATATTCTATTGTTGAAGACTTGTGTATTTAATTGCTAGTCAAAGAAAGAAAGGAAGGGATGAAAACTTTAGGACTCTGATCTTTGGTAAAATTCTTTTATATCTATATTCAGAACTGATTTCTTGAAACATGTTTGAATTTTCATGTTGTTTTGTGCTGGGAAATATTTATGATTTATGTTGGCTTCTCAGGAATTTTTGTACATGGGCATTTTGTAGACCAAATAATTCTTAAGGAGCATAGCAGTACATGTTGATCACATTAACTTTCCCATGTGGGTATTTTTGCTGCTTTGGGATTTTTTATTTTTATTTTTAATTTTAAAGATATGGGTTACAATTCAAGGTTAGGTATATAAATGTTCATTATGTAGGTACCCTTGTTGATGAGGTGTGCTTTGGGATTTTTTTGAAAAGAGGTAATATGTTAACACTGTGTTAAATTCATTATAAATAATTATTTCTTAAGCAGTGTATATTTTCTTTTGTGTGTGTGTGTGTGTGTGTGTGTGTGTGTGTATACACTATTTTGTAGGCTTTCATATAATTCTTATTTGTGTATTTGAATAGTTATCTTTTGTGAGAATATTGAAATAGACTTTTAAGAATAACTTTTTTCTATTGCCTGTCTATCATTTCAGTCTTAAACTGGGGTGGTGGTGAACTCTTCCCTTGTAGAGATTGTATATGAGGTTCAGTCATTCTTTGGGCTTTTCTAAAGCAACTTTCTTACACCAGACTCTTGTGTGGCAGTTTGAATACCCCTCCACTTCTCCCTTCTGATACTCTGCAAGTCTCTCCACTCTCCCTGCCTTTTTAAAAAAATTAAATGAAAAAGAGCTAGTGAGCTGGTTTCAGTTGAAGGAAGCTGTTCTTTCCTGTATTTTGGAATTAGCTACAGAAATGTTTTCTCCTTTTTTAGCTAGACAAGAAAGTGAACCAGTGATACGGAGATAGGAAGGGGATGAGGCCTAACAGGTTGATGATCTAGGCTTATTTAGACTCTGTCTGTGGGCCTAGGGGAAAAAAATAACTTAAACACAGAAGCCAAAAAGATGGGTTTTGTTTTATTGTTTTGGCTGCATTGAGAATACAAACTGTCAGTACTTGAGGAGAAGAAGCAGCAGAAAGGAATTGATTTTTTTCTGCTGCAGATCCAAGTATTGTTAACCATGTGCATCTCTAAAGCGGCATACTTACCAATCAAGCAGTAGTTGATTCTTTCACTCAATTAACAGTCAATTAAACTGTTATTTAAAAAAAATTTTAAATAACTATCAAAAAGTTTGGGATAATGACAATAATTTCCTGATAGAAGTGGGTGATAGTAACCATGGCAACTGCTATCTCTGGCCTTATGGACAGTATCTTGTATTGATGAAGCTTCAAATCCTTTAGTAGCCTGTCACTTTTATGGTGAAATGTAGTAGCATGTGTTGCAGGTGATTTTTAGCTGGATTGTGTTAAATTTGTGTGCCAGCTTATCGTTCCTTGTTAGGAATTTCTTGGACTATATTCCATAGCATGTTTGTGAAGGTGCTGTTGCCTGAAAATAACCCACCACCTGTGTTAGGCCTCCTGATGCAGATTGCACTTGGTTCTTTCCCAGCCTCTTTCCACAGTCTTGCAGAAAATAGGAGTGTGTGTAGCAACTGTATGTATATGTAAATTACAGCTCAAACGTAGCACTTTATGTTTGGACATATCACTGATAGCTTAAAAAAATCTTTTGTGTTTTCAGAAGAGGTCAGTGGATGATTGAAGTGGGCCTATAGTTGGAATATTGAGTTTCTGAGTGTTGTTTCCAGAATTGTGTGTGTGTGTGTGTGTGTGTGTGTGTGTGTGTGTGTGTATGTATGTATATATGTAGGGAATTAGGGGTGAGGAGTGGAGGGCATACCTATTGAGTAAGGACTTGACAAAAGAGAAACTTCAGTATTTTTTGTTTTGTGATATATGTATTATGATAAAAATATATTTCCTAATGGGTGGTACTAGAGTATAGAAAATGTTTGCTTGTGAGAATTTTCTTCAAGAAAAATTATTTATAAAATACATCTTGAATAACTGTTAAAAGGAAACCTGGTAAAGCAAAACACTTTTTGGGGAGTGGAGAGAGGATTAGAGAGTGTTAAAATAGATTCAGTTAAACTTGAAAATTGTTTCAGACATTGTATTTTTCATCATATCAAATCTTTTTGCTATTTAAGCATTTTTTTCATATGCTTATCCTGTTTACAGTTTTTCTGATATGAGAATATTGATCTAAATATTAATTGATACTTTTTCCAATGTGTGGTAGAGAAACTGTGTGCCAGGGCAGAAAACAAATTAGATCTAAATTTGGACCCTGATAATAAGATCTGGTCAAATTGTGCTAGATAGTTCAGACTTTCTTGAAACTTGCTGTGATAGGGTAAAGTGGCTTGCTTACTACAAGTCCCAGGATGCACTGCAGTTTTTACTTAACTTCAGATTAGAGCATTGCATGCTGGGGCCTGTAGTTGATTTAAACTGCTCGGGGAACCCTTCCCTCTTGTCTACTCCATTTTATACACAGCTTCCCAAACCTCTAAGAACTTTCTGCTAAGCGAAGGTTGATTACTAATATTATGATTATTATGCTGCTGAAATTCTAAACTGAGTCTTCAGAAGCAACCTAGTGTTTTAGTTTACCTCAGATTACTTTATTATGTTTTTTATCAGCTACTGTACAATAACATGTAAAATAACGTACATATTCAAAACTTGATTTAGCAGTTATAAATTATTTTTCATGTGTGTGGTGATGTAGGTCTCTTTATAATTGTAACATCATTGATTGCTAGTGTGGGCATTAGAACCCTCTTGTTGTCAGGCCTTGTATATATGCTGTTCCTTTTTTTTTTTTTAAATAGTGAGAATTATTCAGTAAAGTTGAATGGAAGGTTTTGTTATACCAGAATTTAATTTCTGTGATTCTTCTGTAATCATTGTCAACTTCTTGAATATCAGTGTCCTTTAACTGGAATTCCTGGAAATAAGTGTTTTACTGTAAATCTGATGCTCAGAGTTGTCTGAAAGGCAGGGAAAGAAAGAGGTGAGTTTTCTTTAGTAATTTGTTTCTTTCTTATTTGTAAAATTTAAATCTTTTTTTTTTTTTGAGGATTCCACTACTTTAACTTTTTTTCTTTTTTTTTTTTTGAGTTGGTGTCTCATTCTGTCACTCAGAGTAGAGTGCAGTGGCTGCTCCCGGCCACTGTAGCCTTGACCTGCTGGGCTCCGGTGATCCATTCGCCTCAGCTTTCCCAGTACCTGGAACTACAGTCACACGCTACCACACCCAGCTAATTTTTGATTTATTGTAGAGATGAGGGCTTGTCAAGTTGCCCAGGCGGGTCTCGAACCTGTGGACTCAGGCAATCCACTCACCCTGGCCTCCCAAAATGCTGGGATTATAGGCCGAGCCACCGAGCCTGGCCTACTTTAACTTTATTAACTAATATCATAGGGTTGTTATGTGAATTAAATATTAAAAATCTGTGATAGTGCTTAGCACAGTGCTTGGCATGGTATAAGGTTTCAGTAAATGTTTAGAATTACCAGCAACAGCAGTAGTGATAGTTATTGTAAAAAAAAAATAGTGTGCTTCACATTTTTTCTCTTTTTGCATTATAATTTGATCAGAAGCCCAGACTGTTCTAACAAGACCTTGAGGTTTTGGCCTATGGTAATGATGTGGCCGTTCTTTAGAATGTTTTGCATTACATAAAATGTCCTTGCACCTCAGTTTCTCCCTAAGTGATATCTGCCCAACGTCAGACTACCAACCAGTAACAGGATTTTGACCAGTATTCAGCCCTGTCAATCCGGTACTCAGTTGCCCCTGTACCACAAGCTTTTGGATGACTTCAGAAAGTTAAAAAAAATATTGAAAATTTCTTTGTTTACATTGTTTTGCACTAGTAGATTATCTAAACTAGTTGATTAATGAAAATAAGATGCTCCTTATGTTACAGTGTATGTAACCTTGGAAAAATTCTGTTGTGTTTAGAAGCATGTACCAATCTATCACTGCAGCTCACCGTATTACAGGATTGATGTATTGGAGGCCAGTAAGCAGTCCTAGACAGAAAATGTAGTTTCAAGTCTGAGTTGTACTTAAAATGTTAGATTCAAGAATCTTAAGTCTTTATATTACTTTTAGGACACCGACTTCTTTTTTTTTTTGAGTCGGAGTCTCACTCTGTCGCCCAGACTGGAGTGCAGTGGCCGCTCCCGGCCACCACAGCCTCGACCTGCTGGGCTCCGGCGATCCTTCCTCCTCAGCCTTCCAAGTAGCTGGAACTACAGGCGTGCGCTACCCTACCTGGCTAAATTTTTGATTTATTGTAGAGATGAGGTCTCGACAAGTTGCCCAGGCGAGTCTCGAATCCGTGGGCTCAGGCAGTCCACTCACCTCAGCCTCCCAAAGGCGCGGGATTACAGGCTGAGCCACTGAGCCCAGCCACACACCGACTTCTTTTAGGCCCTTGAACTTGTAGGATGTTTTTATTTGTGTGGCTGGTCCCTTTTGGCTGTTTGAGACTGGAAAGGAATGCCTGGGAATATCAAAAAGTATAAGCATAAGTTGTGATAAATATATTTAGTCTGAATGTATGCAGAATCTGGGCAGTATCTTTCTTACCTATTTGGCCAGTATCTGTTTCGTCTTTTTCCCTTGCTGGGGGTTCTTAGAACATTATTGCTGAGGGCTGCTATGTTTATTGAAGAAAGCTCTACCTCTAGTAGTATTTATTTAAGTACTTGCTTACACAACAAACCAATCCACTGTAATAATACTAGTCCTCCTAGTTGTAATTTAAAATTCAACAGTGTGTATATTAGACATTAAATAGATTCTTTAGACATGTAAAAAGTTTATGGAATGTGGTCTGATATGCTTCCACATTATAACTTGTTTTATTTATTTTATATCAATTTGTCTTTTCAAAAACTAATTTTAAAATGAAATAAATTTAGCAGTTGCAAAGAAGTTAAATGCAAAGGGCTAAGTATAAGGAGAAAAATGGTCTCTGATATTAATGGGCCAATACAGAAGATAACCGGTTTGGGTGAATTCTCCTTCCATATATTTTATCATTATATGTACTCAATGTAATTACTGAAATATTAAAGTTGGAAATAAGGAGAGGAAAACTGGGCAGCCATGCATAGTCATTATTGTAGAGACCCCTGAAATACTAAATCATTAAGCACAGTTTTCTGTCTTTTTTATGAAATGTCCCTGGCCACTGTAAAGAAAACAGTTATGATGGTGTCAGAAGACTTGGCCTTAAGTTCAGTCCTGTCACAGAGCTGTACACTTGGGAAATTTATCCTTGCTGGGCTTTAGTTTTCCCAGTGGCAAAATGGGTATTATAATAAGTCTCTGCTTCAGTATGCTGTTAAAAGGATTAGATGAGATAGTACTCATGAATGTTCTTTATAGACTAAAGTAGTATATATGTAAATTGAATGTTTAATCACTAACAGAGGGCTGTATTTTAATATTATAAAATTTTGAATACATGAGTTAGACTAAAAAATGAACCAAAAATATTAGTGATTCACCCTGTCCCATATACTGACACATTTGTGTGTATATTATAATATAGATATTATAAATGTACTGGTACATTGTTATGGGAAGAAAAATTTTAATTGGTGGACTTTTATGTAAATTATTTTATCTTTATTAAGTATAAAAACACAAAAATTTATAAAATAAAATATAAAAATTTTAATGTGTTACTGTACAAACTCGCATAAATATATCTGTTTGTTTTTGGAGAAATGACACTGATTTTAAATGTTTGGAAAGTTGTGAACAGTTTTTATACCTTAGGGTTATCTATTGTTATCAGTAATACTGAGTGTTTATTATGGTATAGTGCTAAGCCTTTTTACACATAGGATCTCATTTAATTTTAATCCTTACAGCAATATGCTGAGGATTTACTATAATTATCCTGCCTCCATTTTACAAGTGAGGAAGTAGAGGTTTTGCTGGGATCACATAGGTAACAAATGATGCGACCTGGATTCAAGCCCAGGTTTGATTCCTGAGACCCTGCTCTTAAGTGTCCACAGTGCTGTACTAAACTATGTAATTCCCACAGAAACCTAGAAAATGAATTACTAAAGAAGTTTTCAATTTACTGAAATGGACACAGCTGTGATGTATCTTTTTGAAACTGTTTCATGTTGATTTTGGTTGGGTTAGTTTGAATATTTTGAAAACAGTAAATATTGGGATGGAAGTAAAGGCATTTGGGATAGTGTATGCTTTGTTCATCATTGTATGCTTATTGCTCAGCACAGTGCCAAGCATTGGGTGAGGTCTAATAGCTGTTTCTTAAAGGTTGAAAGTTTGGCAGTTTAGCATGGTGTGAGTTATTTTATACATTTTCTTAGTAGGTGCAAATTGTTTATATTCACTATTTCAGTCAGTCCTTACATAACTATCAGTGTTTTAGAGTGCTAGCTATGTTCTTTTTTTAAAGAGATATTACAGAAGTAGTGCATCTGAGTTACGAAAGTCATTCTGGCAATATAGCCACGTATAAAGTAGAAAATTTGTCATACTATTCCCATCCTGCTTTTAAACTTTTCTGTGCATTTATATAGTATATACACATTTTTTAAGAAATAGAATTATACCATAATACTCTCATAAAGTTTACTTTTTTCAGATGACTATTAAAAACTTGCTTATTTTTGAAATTAAAGCTCACGTTGGAAGTGGGACTAAGGTTGGAGGAAGGGGGAGTAAGATTTATACATTAAGATGATAAACCTAATGCCCTAGATTGTGCTTTGTACCTTAGGGTTGATCATTGTTTGTTTATTTATTTATTTATTTATTTATTTATTTATTTATTTGAGTTGGAGCTCGCTCCAGTCGCCCAGACTGGAATGCAGTGGCCGCTCCCGGCCACTGCAGCCTCCACCTGCTGGGCTCCAGTGATCCTTCCACCTCAACCTTCCAAGTAGCTGGAACTACAGGTACGCGCTACCATGCCTGGGTAATTTTTTGATTTATTGTAGAGATGAGGTCTCCCCAAGTCTCGAACCCGTGGGCTCAGGCAATCCACTCACCTCAGCCTCCAAAAGGTGCGGGATTACAGGCTGAAATCACTGTTATTTTTAAAACTTAAAAAAATAGTAATCAGGCTGTGTGTGGTGGCTCATGCCTATAATCCAAGCACTTTGGGAGGCCAAGGTAGGAGAATCTTTTGAGGCCAGGAGTTTGAGGCTGTGGTGAGCTGTGGTCATGCCACTGCATTCTAACCTCGGTCTTACAAAAAAAACAAACAAAACAAAAAAATTAATTTAAAATGACAACATTGTTTTCTATTCTGCATAAGTAATTTAGGAGTCATCATTTCAGATTAAATTCTATTACTTTATTCTGGTAGCTACTTAAAAAGAGAGCAATTGTGTTTTCAGATAACTGTTTTTTAAAAGCTGGCTGTTTCTCTTTTTGGTTGTTAGGAAGCATTTATCCAACATTTACAAAGTAAAGTAGGGCTTAAAACCAAGATAATGCTTGTAATATTTTAGTTAATAACTCACCCAGTACTGCATAATCAGCATGAAGATACCCTGCGTAGGAATTAGTTCTTGTCTTCCATCTTCACTTGAAAAGTGTTGGCTGACCTCACCTGTCACCTATCCCTGCTCACTCAACAACTACTAAATACTATACTTATAACCCAGTATTTTCTGAAAGTAGTTAAAAAATATAAATTGTTTGCTATTCATTTTTCTGGCATTATATTTTAAAAGACATACTAAAGGCCTTATAGTTTACATTAAATATAAATCTTTTGAGTCTAACTTTGAGAATTTTAATTTGTTGCTAAAGTTATTAGTTATAATTCACCTTTGTAATTTTTATATTACACATTTTTATTATATAGATAATAAAAAGTTTTCCATTATAGTGTGTCTAAGGTGCTTTATGCTTCTTTGGATCCATATTTCATGACGTTCTTAAGCCTTGCCTTACAATTCTAAGAATTTAGAGAAAATCTCTTTGGATCTGATAGAGTTTAGCAGTTTATTTAAACTATAGTGTGGTCAACATTTCAACAAGCCAAGTTAAGAGTATTTCTCATTGGTTGCATTCATAAATGTGTTTTTCATTTTGAGTGGCTCAGATCATGCCCTACAGAGTATTTTATTCTTCCTGATAGTAGTCTTGTTAGTGTGTAAAGGGCTCAATTAATGTCATGGATGGTGAAACTGAGTTAGAGACAAGAATTGGAGTAAATTAATGGCAGAGCCTATTTTTCCTTTTTTAATTCTAGACTCAGTTGTCTTTACCACTAGTCTCTAAACTTTAAAAAATGATGGCTACCGGTAAATGTATTATAATCTAAACTGGTATTTTATATATGTTATCAACCATGAAGGAAAGTTGACATTTCAAAAAGGATGAGATTTAAAAATATAAGCTATAATAATTTCTTCCCAGCGGCTCCCTTCCTTGGGATGCTCACAGCTGCTTGGACACAGTACTCTAGAAAGGCCATTCTTTCTGCAGAAGAGGCAGCCATGGGGACAGCTGGAGGACAGTTGGTAAAAGGTGTGGGGCTTTTAAGTTAGAGTGATCTTTTGCAGCTTTTTAATTTTAAAGAAACAGCCTTTCTTTCTCCGAAAGGCTGAGAGATTGAGAGTAAAGGCCGTGAGAGAGGTGAGCTTAAAAGACTGAAATATAAGCCTTATTTGTTTTCTTTAGAGTTGACCAAAGGGAAAAGGCTGCCTACCCAGATAGCTCCTACTCCCATTGAGATGGCAGAGCCTTTTTCTGTTGTTGTTAGGCAGTTTATAGAATGCAGGATAGCTTGGTAAGCGTCTTCTCTGTGCCTGATGTGACGTAACATTGGAGAGTATGCTGCATGCATGTTAAGTACAAGTGGTTGTATTTGGCTGTTGCTGCAGCATTTTTGAGGATGTCTTAAACAGCAGTTATCACTCGATAGAGTTGGATGTGTACAAATTATTGAAATCATTGTTTCATGGAGACCAAACTTCATAACTTGAATTACTCTATTGAGTATTTGTTTACTCCCCTGCCCTCACCACCTCAGAGCAGAATTCTTTTCTGAAAGGAACAGATGCTGTTAACTTATCAGGACTTGATACTAAAATGCCTACAAAAATCTTTGTGCTGTTTATTTTCTTTATTTAATCTATATGCAAAGCATATTGTAATTATTGCTGCTAGAGGATTTTAATCTGATGGTTCCTACTCACCCTTTTTGTGTTCAGGAGAGATAGATTAGGAATGCCAAATTGACAACTTGGTATAAAGAAATAATGACCATTGAAATAAAACAGGAGTTCAAATAAAAAGCAAACCAGACACAAATGTAGAATGAAAATATCTTTTAGTAAAGTGTTAGCATGCTGTACTTGGAACAGATGCCACATTAATTCAAAAGAGAGCCCAGAAAATGTGGCAACTTTACGATGTCAATGGAGGGAGCTGCTATAGTTCCTGTTTTCATTGTGTCAAGTTCTTAGTACCTCCAGGTCCAGTCCTGTGTTTTAATTTATTTTCTGTATATATAACATGTTAATATATAAATAATAAATCCATGCTTAATATTTTTATTTGCCTAATTAAATACATTGTCATACTATTAGATATTAGGATAAAAAGCCCAATAACTTATAATGCAGCAGTAGTGATTTTTGTTATAAATATGTCTATCAAGATATTCACAATTTGAGGTAAAAGTGGACTTTTCTCAGCACCCTTCAGGAAACATTTATGATAAGAAGGTAGTCTAAGAATTGAGTCTTTCAAAGAGGCCTAGTGCTTTTTAAATGTAGAATTTGGACAAGTTACAAAATTATGAGAATTTTGCATTTATTTTTTTCTCATTTAAATTTGTAGTTATCATTGGACATTTGTTATGATTTTTAAGTAGCTTAGACTCATTCATTCCTTTTGTGGTTTTTATGATGTTTGGGAAGTAGAAAGGGTAATGGAACAGTACTATACACACTTGGATATTTCCAGAGTGACATTCATTTTATAGAAAATTGCACTGGGACATCTCTGAATTACATGTTTCTTGCAGTTCATGCCTAGTGTGGGTATGAGTGTGGAGAAAGGTGGGCTTGGGGCTCTTAACCAGATTTACAGCGTGCCACTTCCTGAGCAGTGCAATGATCTAATCACCAGGGGCGTATCCTGTGTGCCTGTAAAGAAGTCTGGTGTGCAAGCTTAGAAAAGCACTACTAGCTTTCTCTCTCCCTTTTTTTTGAGTTGGAATCTCACTTTCTTGACCAGGCTGGAATGCAGTGGTATGCTCATGGCCACCAAAGTCTCGACATGCTGGCTTCAGTCAATCCTTCCGCCTCAGCCTCTTGAGTAGCTGGGACTACAGACTGCACTACCACATTCATTTAAGTTTTTGATTTATTGTAGAGATGAGGTCTTGCCAAGTTGCGCAGGCTAGTCTTGAACCCCTGGGCTCAGGCAGTCCTCTTACTTCTGCCTCCCAAAGTGCTGGGATTACAGGCTGAGCCACTATGCCCAGCTGCTTTATCTCAATTAATCTAAGATTACAGTTTAGTAATTTGGTGAAAAAATTAAAACCTTTGTTTTCAGGTAATTCAGGCGAAGGGATATTTTAGAATGGCAGTGGCACACAGTGGCTAAGAGTATTGGTGCTGGAGCTGTCTACATGGGTCCAGATGCTAGCTCTGCCACGTATTAGGTCTTACTGTGACCAAGTCACTTCACTCTCTGTACATCTGCCTCAGTTTCTTAACCTGTAAATGTGAATAAAATGAGGTTGTCCTGAGGAATAAATGAGTCAGTGTATAAACTAGTAGAAGTGCCTGACACATTGCAAGTACTAAATAAATGGTACTTAGCCTTAGTTCTCTGCTTGTTTCTTCTCTTCTCAAGGGTCGAGACAGATGTTGAAAAGAGCCTGAGCTTTGGGATCTGACCCCAGGGTTGGAATCTTAGTGTAACTGCCTAAAGTTGATCATGCTATCTTGGACTAAATATGTCATCTTGGTTCCTTCCAATGAAGATGTATCATGCACATGCTGCATACCAACCGCTGTGCTGGTCACCTGAACTTCAGTTCTTCCATCTATGGCATTGGGATGATAATGTCAACCTCCTGGAGTTCATGCGAAGATAAAATGAGGAAATCTTAAGATACTCAGTAAATGATAGCTGCTGTTGCCATTGTTGTTGTTGTTACCGTCCCACTAAAAGTTTATGGGAAGAGTAACCGTGAGACAGTTTAGCTGGAAAGGAGGGCTTTTTCCCCCCTGAAATGCTTTGGTAAGAAAGGGCGTGGATGATAAAAGTGTATCTAATGAGTTTTTGTTTGTGAATACCTCTGAGAAAAAGAAAATACATGGACTATGTCAGTTTTGACAGAGCCCTTTTAAATATTTCAGTGCTCTTTATGTTTATTAAAACCCTTAGTGATATAAGCTTTTTTCTTTTTTTTCTCAGCAACTGATGAGACAAGCACCAAGATACAGATGCAGTTTATAGTTGGTCACTTAGTATCAAGTCATTAGTAGACTAGTATTATAACTCAAAAGTCCTAAATACTGGTCAGCTGGTCAATCACTTGAGTCTAACAAATTATGTGTGTTTAACCTTTGAGAACTCATGCTTGGGTGTAATAACTAGTGGAAGCAATTGTAGAACACCAGAGATATAAAAGTGGCACACAAATGCTTTCTAGTAATGATGGATAGAGTTTATTTGCTTTCTTATTTTGGGCATTTTGCCATTGTGAAATTTCCTCTGTCTTGTGCTTGGTCTTTTCTTATGGTAATTGTTATTTTCTTTCTGCATTTACTTGTCATAAGCTACCTGTATTGAGCCTAGAAATTGGACCTGAGAACAAGTTGATTATGAGAACAGTGATCTCCTCAGAATGGAAAGATTTCGAGTAAAGAATTGAGTTTTTAATATATCCATTAGAATGTATGTGTGTATGTATCTGTCCTCCCTGTCTTATAAATGAAACCGGTATGGATTAGAATTAATTTTGTTCATTCTCTACTGATTTGGATCTGAAACTGTTTTGATTTTTGATCTGTGTAGTTCCCCCCACCCCGGGAGGAAAAAAGTCCCCAAATTTATTTGTATTAGTTTACTGAAACATCCTGCATATGGTATATGTTACACATCCAGTGAGCAGTTGAGTTAAAGTAGCATAATGGCTTCTGTTAACTTTTTATTCTCATTTGGCTAACAGTACCATTAGATAAAGGCATATAGTTGGTGAATAGATGTATTTATCTTATTTTGTCCTTGTTCCTAAAACATTGTTTCTGCTTTCTGAGCAGAAATTTCAACTAGTTTTGATTAAGTGGGGGTACTTCAACTCAACACTATTTTAAAAATTAAGCAATTTTATAGTAAGCTGTATAGTTTTCTTTCAATTAGAAAGTTGGAATTTTACTTTGCAATAGAGTGGCTATTAAGTAATGCTTTCTGGTCTTAAAATTAGCATAGTATGTATACAGTATTACGTTTTCTTTCTTTTTTTTTTTTTTTTTGAGTTGGAGTCTCACTCTGTCACCCAGACTGGAGTGCAGTGGCCGCTCCTGGTCACTGCAGCCTCAACCTGCTGGGCTCCAGCAATCCTTCCGCCTCAGCCTTCCAAGTAGCTGGAACTACAGGCACATGCTACCACGCCCAGCTAATTTTTGATTTTATTGTAGAGATGAGGTCTCACCAAGTTGCCCAGGCGGGTATCGAACCCGCGGGCTCAGACAATCCACTCACCTCAGCCTCCCAAAGTGCTGGGATTACAGGCTGAGCCACCGAGCCCAGCTTACGTTTTCTTTACTTTAGCTGTATGCAGGATCTGTAAAAGTTGCTTCACTTAGTTGAATGGAATTGTTGAAAGTTTAGAAGTGTATTTAATAAATATATGGAAAGACTGAGTATAAGTGGCTCATGTCTGTAATTCTAGCACTTTGGGAGGCTGAGACTGGAGGGTCATATGAGCTCAGGAATTCGAGGCTGCAGTGAGCCAGGATTGTGCCACTGTACTCTAGCCTGTGTGACAGAACAAGAACAGGTTCCACAAATAAACAAGCAAATAAATAAATAAATAAATGGTTTAGAAATTGACTCTACAAACATCTAGGAGTTGATTTAAAGAATTATACAACTTTAAAAATCAGTTTGTCCCTGCTTAATTTGTAAAAAGTAGAGCTGCATATGACAGGGGTAAACTCCTGTATGCTCTGCAGGACCCTGTCCAGTGAGTGGTGCCTTAGCTGCTTTGTGTATAGAAGCTGCCATTGATTGCTTGTACTCCCTCCTTTCTTCTCTGGCTCCTCTTTACTGTCTCTGCTGTTTCTTCTCTTCTCTTGGTACACTGTCTCCTGCCTGCTGTTCATCACTTCCCCAAGACCACCACTGCTTTATTTCTATCTCCCTTAAAAACAAAACACCATTGTAATTACTGATTTTTAAACAGAGAGCTGTTACTATGAGCTTAAAGCTTTAACAGTTTGTGGGGACCACCCCCAATTTGGGGCCTTCAGCTGGAATTGGGATAGTAGATAACTTAAAATCACTTACAAAGTAACGGAATATTTTTGAAGCATTTTATATCAGGTTAAGAGAGAGAATAGAAAAATACGTTTTAATCTTAGAAGTTGCTGTATTTTCCGGTAGGGGGTGGGATAGAGGTATAGTTGGGGAAGAAGTAGGCATGTTACTTAACTAAGATAAACATTAATTTATTAAATTGCCCTCTCTAGTCTATGGACCTAATTGGAAAAGAAAATGGAAATTTTGGTGTTGCTAACTGCAGAAGTATTTTGATTTATTGAGAGGACTAGAATTTCTTTTTTTTGGTTTATAAAATATGACACTGATACCTTGTTACATATTGATCTTTTATATTTCATTAGATGATAGTTGCAAAATAGCAGACCCTTTACTTTCCTAGTGGTTTTGAACTGTTAATTGGGATTGTCTGGTAAGAAAAGTTAAACTTGGAAATTAATTGTGGTTACATGTTAAGTTAATGGCTATGTTAGAGTTAAATTCAATAGCTTCTGAAATCTATACCAGGCATTTCGTCTATTCTTTAATTATACGTAGTGAAAAACATTTGAGACCTTATAGGATTTTTAAAAAGTTTTTATTCTGGAAATTTAAAAAGTATACAGAAGGAAGGTGAGTAATATAATGAACCCCTTGTTCCTGTCCCCGAATTTCAACAAGTATCAGCATTTTGGCAGTCCTTATCTATAGTGTGTAAAACATCCCAGAAAAGTAATTTCATGTTTCCAAAACATGCAGTACAAATGGATACACTGGTATACTCAAAGGAAAAATCTTATATGAAAATGCAACTCAAAAAAAAAAAAAGAAAATGTTAATTTTTTTCAAACATTGTAAATTTAATACTGGCAGTCCCTTTTAGGATGATACTACTTTCATTTGCTTTTAACTTTTGAAGGTGTCTGAGCTACCACTAACTTAATGAAGAACCCAGTCTGCTGGAAATATTTTAGTTTTTCTTACTCCTTCTGTCCTTAGAACGTCTAAGATTATTAGTTTTGAATTTACTGTTCTTATGAGTTGCATTTCATTTCATGTACACTTACCTACCTGTAATTTTTTTGTGTGGGCCACCAATAATCGCATATGCAGGGCGGTATGTGAGTCAGCTTCAAGTTGCAAATCACTGAATCCTGTTTGCATTTCTTTCTTGTGCTCATTCCGTTTAACCTGAGTGCATGTATTGGGTAAGGAATACTTTTTGTGACTCACAAAATAGTTTGCTGAGAAGGGACTTTTCACTGCCTGCTATCCTTAGGTCTGGTAACAGTGATTAGAAACTTACTTGCTCCCTTGTTTGCTCCTCTTTGGAGCAGTAAGTTGTACATGTGCCTGCAGCTGTGGGGTCTGATCATGCGAGGTGATGGTAGCCTTATTTCTGAATTTATATGGTTTTATTAGTTTAAATTAGACCCATAGGAGTAATTATTTCACACCAATGCATGGGGAAGCATCGTCAGTGGAAGTTGTGCATCTAAACCCTATGCAGTACATTGAAAACGTATTTTTAATGTTATGATGTTATTTGGCATCTTTAGTTGAGTGCAAGGAGTGTACTTATTTAATGGGACCTTTAATAAGTTCCCTCTACACCAAAGATACATATTTTAAAATTATACTTAAGAAGACTTTGTAGTATTCCCCGGAAGAGTTCATCTAGAACAGCAAAACCTTTCTAAAATAAAACTTATTCTTTTAACCGGTATTCATTTAAGTGGGTTTCTCTGTACTTGGTTACCATGGAAATAGCGAACAGCTAACGTTATTTATAAGGTGGAAGTAAAATAGGGTGCCTAATGGGACCCCATGCTGCTCTGATGAAGAGACTTAGGAAAAAAAAATCCATGCTCATGGGATTTTTTTTTTAAACAAGGTTAATGGAAGCCCTGATTTCAGTCTTCTGTAACAGAACATATTTTTGGTTTTAAAGGCTGGCATTAATATCAAGCAAACAGCTTCTTTTTGAGGTCTGTATTGCTTTCACTTTCAAGTTTTAAGACCACTTACTTATCAGCATGATTGAGGCTTTATGCTTCAGACTCCTGTTTCTTTGTGGGTTTTGTTTCAAAAGTTAAAATTCCCAGTATATTGCAACTGTTTCAATTTCTCATTGACATTTCAAAGGACAGATTAAAAGATAAATTTTCATTAATGATAGCAGTGGTGATAAAGAATCAATATGTTGGACTACATAGATTTTTTTTTTTTTTAATGTAAGTTGCATGGAACCATTTTTAGTTTCTAGGCCTTAAGTCGGAGTTCCTTTTTATATGTGCTGTAGCGCTAAACCTGTATAGTCAGAGAAAAGAGATTCTAATTTTCTTTGAGGATGGAAACGAGGAAAATCTTAATTTCTTCTTCCTTTTAAAAAAATGGATTGTTGCCAAAGCCTTTTAACTGAAATAAATGTTAATTCTTATAGTCTTTGAAATGTGGATTTGGAATAAACATTGACTTTTTCCTCACTTCTTCAGTAAGGGGTTCTCTTAGTTTTCTAGGCCTAGGAGAAAGCCTTGCGTTTCTTAAACCCCTTCGAGTGAAAGATTACCATTCCTTTTGTGTTTGTGTTTGGAGAGAGAGAGAGAGAGAGAGAGAGAGAGAGAGAGAGAGAGAGAGAGAGAGAGAGAGAGTGTGTGTGTGTGTGTGTGTGTGTGTGTGTGTGTGTGTGTGTGTGTGTGTGTCAGAGTCCACTAATTTTTCTATAGCCTGAAAGGCACCTGCTCATTTTCCAGCCTGGTGAGTACAGCAGTGCTATATTGAGAAGGGAGGCAGAATGGAACACAATAAGGTGCTGTAATTTTTATTTAGTTAGTTTCGGTCGTCCTTGGCAGCTTGTGATCATTATCCGTTTGTCTGGAAGTACTCTATGATTATTCTTGGCTATCAGTGCAGCAGGAGTTTTCTTCTGTGTTTAAAAGCAAGGATTGTAGTGTACTTAGGGTTCCATCAGGAGAGGAGTTGGTTTTTTTTTGGGGGGGGGTATGTGTTTCTTTGGATAAACTGCTAGCTATAGTTAGATTTATTGTGCTTTCGTTTTAAAAAATTTTGGTTGTTTTAATTCTGTTGAGTTAATTTTTGTGAGAGATGTTTTATCTCCAGCAGTTTACTAGTTTCTTCTGTGCATGTTGATGTTATTTTGTAAAATTTCCTTAGTGTGTTAATTGTTCTTTTAGTTTAGCTTTTTCTTGTTTATTTTTAAAATCTGGTGTTTACCAGTGACCTTCCTTAGTGACTTTTATTTGAATTATCTTTGTGCTTTAGAGACATAGAAATTTGGGTCTATTATCCCATTTCTGAGAGAACTCCCAGTAGTTACAGTTAGTGCAGTAGAAGGGGTTTTCACAGATGCAGTGCTGGGCATTGATCCTCCTCCTTGGTGCTTATGGTTTACACCCAGAACTCCCATTAGTGTTAATAGGAAACACTTCCTTAAATCCCTATACACCAAGATAAGTGCAAACTCTTTTATAATGCCTTATAGATGCCTGAGTTGTTTTTTTGTTGTTGATGGCAAGAGTTTTGGTCCTGAGGTTAACTGATTATTAAGATAGAGTTTGAGTTGTCTTGGGATATGGAGTGATTTACTAAGTCTGATCTGTAATTAAGAAGTTTTTGTTATAATGATTAGACTCAGAAAATTTACAGCTTTGTGAGCTGTGGAAGCTCGTGAATAAGGATTTTTGTACTTTATAGCGTGATGAAGCAAGATTTCTTCTTTCCATTTATTTTTGCTACTATTTCTCAGCCATAAAGTAAATGATTCTGGCAGTTTTTTGTATATATTGTAAGAGGACTTAGAAAAATTGTGTTTTACTTAAAGGCCTTCCCACAATTATTCTGTGACCTTAAAGTCTTTTGTCAGCTGATGTGGCTCACATTTCTCAAGCATATAGCAGTTAATATGCACTGTTTTAGAGTTCAGACACTCTAGTCACTGGTCAAGTATTAGGTAACCACTTCATTACACCTGTCTATGAATTGTGGATTTTTATTACTTTCATTTGTTTGTGCATAGTCTAATGGAAGGATTTCTAGATGAGAGCAGTGAATCTGGGTTTTAGGCTGACCTTCGCCCCCGCCCCGTCCCTTCATGGAGACATAGATGTTGGGATAGGCTGAGCCTTGCTTCTCATTGTCTTTGATTTTAGTCAGTCATCTAGACTTCTTTGCACCTCCTGTGAAATAAAGGTGTGGATCTGGTACTCTGAGGTGTCCATGCTAGTTTTAGGTGATTTTGTGGGTCTGCTTTCCTAGGTGCTGCAGAAAACAGGGTACTGTAAGGCAGGCAATGGTTCCTAATCCTGACTACTTATCAGAATCTTCTGGGGGCACTTTAAAGAAAACCAAAAAAAACAGATATCTGAGTTCCATATTAGACATAATGTATTCAGAATCTTTAAGGGTAGGGCTTGTGGATTTATATTTTTTGAAGTTTTGCTTGGTTTCCTGACCTGGCCTTGAGAGCTACTTGTATAAGGCATTAATTCTACTTGTGTGTGTGTGTGTAGTCTAGTCTAGTCTAGTCTAGTTAGGGATAAGTCTTATAGGTTCAAATGTGAGGCAGTATGTGATAAAATTTCCAAATTAGTGAGAATGATGATAAACTCTGGGAGTTTAAACAAAGGAAGAATTGGGAGTTAGGATGGTTTGGGAAGGTCTCTATTAATCAATGAGTCTTTATCTGGGCCCTAATATTGGGGTGAAATTTGGATAGGGAGAGATAAAAGGGTAATCTTGGCATAAGAAAGAATAAATAAAAGTTTGGGGAGGACAACAGTTCTGATTACGGTTTTAATCTTTATTTTAGTATTCTTGTACTCTTGAAGCTGATTCAGATTTCCTAAACACTTTGAGGGAGTGAGCCATGAAGATATGTCGTGGAAGACAGTGTTTCAGCCAGAGGGAAACGCAAGTAGAAGAGCCCTGAGAAGAGAACTGGAGTGTCTGAAGTACAGGAAAGAGGCCAGTGTTGCAGAAGCAGCTTTATTTTATTTTATTTTTTTAACTATTAATTTATTTTAAAGATGTGGGGCACAATTCAGGGTTAGGTATACAAATGTTCATTGTGCAGGTGCCCTTGTTGATGAAGTATGTCCCTCTCCTTCCCCAGGCAGATTCCCACTACTGCCAACCCGCCTTCCCCCATTGTCCCCTGGAAGTTTCCTGCTACTGCTAATACTTTTCTTATAGTATTACGATAATTGTTCAAAGTCTGCTTATGAGTGAGAACATATGATACTCAGTCTTTGTTTTTGTGAAAATCACTGAGTATTAGAAAGGACTCTAAGTTCATCCAGGTTACTGTGAAGTTCATGATTTTATTTTTCTTTACGACTGTATAATAGTCCATCATGCATATGTACCACATTTTTTTTATCCAGTCCTCTTTTAATGGGGAACACAGTTGGTGGGTTCCATGTTCTTGCTACTGTGAACAATGTTGTGATAAACATATGTGTGCAGGTATCTTTTTTATAGAGTGATTTGAGTTCCTCCAGGTATACTCCCAGTAGGGGGATTGCAGGGTCTATGAAAGGTTGATTTTTAGATCTTTTAGGAATTGCCACACTGTTTTCCACAGAGGCTATATTATATTAGTTTATTCTCCCACCAACAGTGTAGAAGTATTCCCTTTTTCAGCATCTGTTGTTTTTGAGTTATTGATGATAGCCATCCTGACTGGAGTTACGTGGTATCTCAGTGTGGTTTTAATTTGCATTTTTTTGATGACTAGTGAGACTGAGCAGTTTTTTCATGTATCTGTTGGCTGCTTGTATGTCTTCTTTTGAGAAGTGTCTATTTATGTCTTTTGCCCACTTTGTAATGGGGCTGTTTGTTTTTTCTTTTCGGCACATTTGAGTGCCTTGTAGATCCTAGGTGTTAGGCCTTTGTCAGACATACAGTTGGCAAATATTTTTTTCCCAGTTTGTGGACTGTCTCCATGCTCTCTTGATGGTTTCTTTGGCTTTGCAGAAACTTGTCTATCTTATCTCTTATGGTATGTGCACTTGGGCTTTTGATCAGGAATTAGTTGTCAATTCCAATTTCCATAAGGATGTCTCCTGCATTTTCTAAGGTTCTTATAGCTTGAGGTTTTACATTCAGGGCTTTGATCCATTTAGAGTTGATTTTTGAGTATGGTGATAGGTAGGGATCTTGTTTTAATCATCTGCATGTGGTCAGCCAGTTTTCCCAGCACTATTTACTGAATAGGTTCTCCTCTCCCCAGTTGTTGGTAGTGGAGGCTTTGTCGAAGATGAGTTGGTTGAGAAATTGAGGTTTTGCTTCTGGAATCTCAATCCTGTTCCATTGGTCTATATGCCTGTTCTTGTACCAATACCAGGCTGTTTTGATTTTTGTAGTTTATAATAGAGTAAAGTCTGGGAGTGTGATGCCTCCTGCTTTAATTTTTTTGCTGAGGATTGTTTTGGCAATCCGTGGTAGTTTATGTTTCCATAATTCCTGTATTGTTGTTTCCAGGTCTGCGAAGAATGCTGCTGGTAATTTAATGGGTATTGCGTTGAATCTGTAGATTGCCTTGGGTAGGATGGACATCTTAATGTTGATTCTCCAATTCATGAGCATGAAATACTTTACCATTTGTTTGTGTCATCTTTGATTTCTTAGAGCAATCACACAAGTGAAGGCGATCAGAGGTATCCAAATAGGAAAAGAGGAAGTCGTTATCTCTCTGTGCAAATGACATTATTCTATACCTCAAAAACCCAAGAGAATCTGTCAAAAACCTCCTTGCATTGATAAAGGACTTCGGTAAAGTCTCAGGGTATAAAATCAATGTGCAAACAACAGTCGCATTTCTATACACCAACAATAAACAAATAGAAACGCAAATAAAAAGCCCAATACCATTTACAATAGCCAGAAAAAAAAAATCAGATACCTTGGCATCTTCCTAACCAGAAACATGAAAGAACTTTACAATGAAAACTACAAAACACTACTGAAAGAAATCAAAGAAGCAGGTTTAGCAATGAGGAGATGGGAGGGCTGAAAATAACAGAGGCCCAAATCATTTAGTGCCTTGTGGTTCACTGGAAGGATCTTTATTTTTTCTCTGAGTTTGATGGGAATCCATTGGAGGATTTTGAGCAGAGGAGTAATAAGATCTGTCTTGGATTTTGAAAAGTTCACTCTGGCTACTGAAAGAATAGACTGTGGTGGGGCTAAGATAGAAGCAGGGAGGCCAGTTAGGAGGCTGTTGCAGTAGTATATGGGAAAGGTGATGGCAACTTGGACCAAGGAGGCAGTAGTCCAGTTGATACAAGTGGTCACAGTAGACGTATTTTGAAGGTGGAGGCATGTAGCTAACTGTTGGATTAGATGTGGGATGTGGAACAAAGGGGAATCTAAGAGTCTTAAGATTTTTGCCCTGAAGATTGAGGGGGTGGAGTTGCCACTTATTGAGATGGGAATGACTCTGAGAAGGAAGTTAGCGCAGGGGTCCCCAAAACCTGGGCCGCTGACCCCTACTGGTTTGTAGCCTGTTAAGAGCCAGGCCCACAGCAGGAGGCGAGTGGCGGGCAAGCAGAGCTCCGCCTGCTGTCAGATTAGTGGTAGCATTAGATTCTCTTAGGAGCAGGAGCCCTATTGTGAACTGTGCATGCCAGAGATCTAGGTTGGGTACTCCTTATGAGAATGTAATACCTGATGACTTCCTCCCCCCGTGGAAAAATTGTCTTCCACGAAATTGGTCCAGAGATCTAGGTTGGGCACTCCTTATGAGAATGTAATACCTGATGACTTCCTCTCCCCGTGGAAAAATTGTCTTCCACGAAATTGTTCCCTGATACCAAAAAGTTTGGGCACCACTGAGTTAGGGGATACATAGTCAGTTTAGTTTTTGACATGTTAATCTTGAGATACCTATTTGACCAACTCATATATCCATTTGTAGTTGGATATATGAGTTTGGAATTCAGAGGAAAGGTCTGGGCTGGAGACAAAAAATTGGGAATTGCCAGTGCATGGATCCTTTTATAGCTATGTGAGATTCTCTAAGGGGAAAAGTTTCAAAAACTGAAAGGGAGGAAATTCTCTAAGGGGAAAAGTTCTAAGAACTGAGTGGAGGCAGTTCCACTTTTTAGGGTCTTGGCGATGAGGAACCAGCAAAAGAAAGCAAGAAGAGTGACTAGAAAGATTAGGAGGAAAATCAAGAGAGGGTCATGTCCTAGAATTCAAGAGAAAAAAAGGGCTTCTAGAAGGAAGGACTGATCAACCTGGTCAAATAATACTGACCCAGAAAGGAAGTGAGGGCTGAGATGTTTGGATTTAGCAGCTGGAAGGTGTTTGGTGAAGTTGACAAGAATGGATGGAGGCAAAGACCCTAAAAGAGTGGGTTCAATAGAGAACTTGAGAGGAGAGGAGTTAGTGACAGTGAGTATAGTTAACTCTTTCAGGGAGTTTTGCTATAAATGGGAGCATAGACATGGGGCAATAACTAGAGAAGGATCTGGAGTCAAGGGAGGTTTGTTTTTTTTAAACCTTTTTTAGATAGAAGAAAAAGATCTAGTAATGAAGAGGGTAAAGCTGATGCTTCACTAGAAGGGAAAAGTGATAGAGGGATGTCCATGGGAGGATAAGAGAGATGAGGACAAGAGGAATGGTTATTATGATGTTGGGGCCCAAAGGACTACATCTCATTAAGTGGAATTCTGCTTTCTTCTAACCACTAATTCTACATTTAAATTTATCTTAAACGTATTTGCTTTCTGTTGGAGGTTTGGAAGGACAGATAAAAAGCAGTAAGGCCTATTATATATAAAACTTAGTTATTGGGTCACTGTAAGCTTGGTGTAGTAGGGGAAAAGAAGAGATGGAATCTTCTGGGTAAGGTGACATTTTAAAGTGTCTTTGAATGACAATTATCTGTGCTATTCTAGTCCCTTATCAAAATTTATGATTGAGCACAGGCATAAACTTAATCATTTGAAATTTGTAGTGGAGTGAATTAAATTTTACCCTAATTTAAAACATGATCTAGTATTAAACTTTTTATCTGTGAAATTTGTTTGTTTGATATAGATTCTTCACATGCAAAGATTTTAGATACTTTACAAAAGGTATTAAAGTATGATGTTGGACTAAATCTCATTAAGCAGAATTTTGCTTTTTTTCTAAACACTTATGTGCATTTAAATGTATTTCAAAAGTACACTGTTGATTTATTTATAATATTCAAAATGTTATGACTATGTCCGAAATCTGGAAGATTTGTTTTTTTATCAGCTCTAACTAAAGCAGTTATCTGTGAAGTTTTAGAGAGGTGGACTATCTTCAGTTTGCAAAAAAAATTGTATGATGATGCTCTATTAGCAAGATGGTATACATTTCTAAAAGCAAAAATAATTTCATTTACTCAAACTTAATCTCTTTTGAATGTATTTTTCAAGAACAAATCTGTCTTTTAAAAATGTAAACAGATATGGTTAAAGTTCTGAACCACTTTAGTTACAAGTGTGAAATGTATGTTAGAAACAAATTAAGTGGATTATTAGCCAGCTTAACATTAAGAAATCACATTAGCATTTCAGACTCAAATACATTTTGCATATGGGTGGTGTAAAAAAACTACAAGTTTATGTATAAATGTCTTCTTAAATTATAGAAATAAAATATTTGCTTTCCTTTTTTATCAATTTCCAAATGGTGGCAATTAATATTCAGTCTTCAGACTAAACACTTTGGGATTTCTGATATACACAGTATTTAAGAATAATGAGTCTAAAAATAATTTACTTTTTCTAGGTATCTGAGTCTCTTTGCAAAACTGATTAAAGCTGTAGGCCCTCTTCCAGAAAACTGTACCTATGCCCATATGTATAGAATTTAGCATATTGTATCATAGAGTTGACAGATCCCTTGAAGCCCATTTATGGGGATTTCTTAGGCATAAAGGATTTTAGGTTTTACAACCTGCCATAGATAGCTTTCTTATGTGATATTTCTTTGGAACCTTATATGCAGACTTAAAATATTTCGCCAATGTTTATTGTAGTTTGTTTCTTAGAAGAGTAACTGCTGCAGCTGGATAAGAGAAGGTGAGATCCAGTAAAAAAGTGAGGTCTAGTGGAAAAGCAAACTCAGTCAGAGGAACCTCAAGGTCCATAAGCACTTCTTCCACTTTGCTACCAGCTAGCTGGGTGACCTTTTGGGAAGTCACTTGACTTCCCAGGCTTTTTCCCCTATGACTTTTATAGTTCCTAAGAGTAGTTTTTTGAGGAGTTTCATGGCATCATGGCGAAATTTGTTGTCAGTTTAGGATTGGTTCTGCTACTGATTTTTAGAGAAAATGCTTTGCTGATGAGATATAGATACATTGTGCTGCCTTTTATTGAATACGACTTTTCAGAAGTTTATGCTTCTTTACATGCTGTGTGAGATAAAATCCCAATTCCATCCTGATCACTTGAGTCTCAACATATTTTATATATTATGGGTATAAGCCATTGTTTATTATATACATTGCAATTATCAACTTCAGTTCTGTGGCTTGCTTTTTCATTCTCTTAATGGTGTTCTTCTAATGAACAGAAGTTCCTAATTTTAATTTGGCCCAATGTATTAGTCTTTTCATTATATTTTAAAATGGTAATATTTTACTTCTTAACAGTGTAGATAAAAAGTTTTAGAAAATCATTTATTTAACAAATAATATTGTGGTGGATTGATAGGTAAGAAATTGTCCCCAGCCTGAAAGAGCTAACAAGAAAAGTCTAATAGGGAAGATAAACCTGTGAAAGACAGTTTGTGTCCATTCCATCAATTGTTTTTAGGAAACATTTACTGGGCATTTACTATGTGCCTGGTACTGTTCTAGGCATCTTTTGAGTGGTACAGAGTCCTGTGGATATCTGTAGTGTTAATAATCTACTTTTTGGCCAGGCCCAGGAGCTCACATCTTTAATCCTGGCACTTTGAGAGATTGAGGCAGAAGGATCCCTTGAAGACAAGAATTTGAGACCACTCTGGGCAACATAACAAGACCCTGTCTCTACAAAAAATAAAAAATTAACCATGCACGGTGGCTTGTGCCTATAGTCCTAGCTGTTCAGGAAGCTGAGGTGGGAGGATCACTTGAGCCCCAGAGTTGGAGGCTGTGGTGAGCTATGATTGTGCCATTGCACTCCAGCCTGGGCAACAGAGCAAGACCCTGTCTCAAAAAAAACCCCCAGAAAACCCCACTTTTTTTTTTGAGTTGGAGTCTCACTCTGTCGCCCAGACTGGAGTGCAGTGGCCGCTCCCGGCCACCGCAGCCTCGACTTGCTGGGCTCTGGCGATCCTTCCGCCTCACCTTTCCAAGTAGCCAGAATTACAGGCATGCGCTACCACGCCCGGCTGATTTTTTGATTTATTGCAGAGATGAGGTCTCGCTGCCCAGACGGGTCACGAACTCGCGGGCTCAGGCAATCTACTCACCTCAGCCTCCCAAAGGCGCAGGATTACAGGCTGAGCCACCGAGCCTGGCTAAAACCCCACTTTTTAATAACTGCATTGTTCTATAGATTGTTACATGATTTTTCTTTTGGTTGGGAGTCATTCTAATCTTGGTGATTAAATTGTTATTTGGATGGACCTGAGAACTTTTAAAAGACTGTTAAAGAAAAGGCAGAACTGAATATTAAATTGAATTTCTTTTGGAAGTAAATGTGTAACTACATGAACTTGGATCCTTTTAATTTTAGTGTATATTGGTATATCTGTAAGTGATTTAACAGATTTATAATTTGGGAGACATGAAGATCTTTTGAAATATTCCCTGAGGAAATGAAGACACTATTGGAGTCATATCAAGTTAACAGACATACTATATTTAAGGCATAAGGAAGACACTTATAGTTTTAGAGCATGGCAGGTGGAGTTTAAATAATTTAATATGAAACTATTAAGGGAAAGGGTTTTTTTTTGTTGTTGTTATTTTTTTTGAGTTGGAGTCTCATTCTGTTGCCCATGCTGGAGTGCGCAGCCTCGACCTGCTGGACTCAGGCGATCCTTCCACCTCAACCTTCCAAGTAGTCGGAATTACAGGCGCCTGCCACCACGCCTGGCTAATTTTTTGATTTATTGTAGAGATGAGGTCTCACCAAGTTGCCCAGGCTGGTCTCGAACCTCTGGACTCAGGCAATCTTCTCGCCTCGGTCTCCCAAAGTGCTGGGATTACAGACTTGAGCCATCGCCGCCTGGCTAGGGAAAAGTTTGAATTTTTGTTTTCTAATATTGGATTGGGATGCCAAAACCATAGCTCTCTTTCTGGCTTTCTCACTGATGAGACATGTGGCATAAAACAGATCACTGAAAGGTATGTGAATGAAAAGTTTGATTAAAATTCGAACTGTATTTTATTATAAAATGCTGCAGATTTTAAAGCCTTACACAGGACAAATTCATTTCAAGATTAATTGAAAAAAATGCCTTTTAAGTGGACCAAACTAAGCACTGACAATGTTAGCTTAATTTGTTACTAAAAAGCAGCCAACAGTGCAAGTCACTTGTGGGGATGAGGGTGTAGTTGTGTGTTATTTAGATAAGGTGCATTTCATTTCTGTGTGTCTCGTAAGAAAGGAAAACCTTCAACTACTTACTTTTCCTTGTCTTGAAAAAATGTGAAAAAATAGTGATTTAACTGCTATTGATTCTTTGCTATAAAAATTACTTTTTCTCTTTTTCTTTTGGGTTTTAAAACTTTGGAAACTTCTATGTGTTTTGTTTTTTTCTTCTTAAAGTCAGATAGAAATCTTGTGTCTTCAGCTTTTGATGACATAAACTTGTGTTTGGAGTCTAATTCTATTTTCCCCTTTTTCTGTTATAGGGGGCTAGACAGCTGAAGGAGAACAAGTTTCCCCAAAATTGGTGAGTACTTTTATTAGGCAGACATAGTATGTCTGATGTTAGCTGGATAATAATCCAAATATTGTGATTTTTGTTGTTGTTGTTGTTACAAAAAGCTGTCTGTCAGAAATGAGGTTTTGCTGTTTGTACTGAGTGGAAATGAATTTTTGTATAATTTCACATAGCTATATCACAAATGAATTTTTGTTTCTAATAATACTGCTAGGCTTGCATGCTCCTCCCGTCAATAACCTAATGTGAATGTAAATGTAAATGTAAAGATCTCCTTTACCAAAATGTCCCTAATGCAATGGCTAGGGCTAAGAATTGAAACGTGAGGAAATTCAAAAGTTAAGATTCCCAGCTGTGCACGATGGTTCATGCGTATAGTCCCAGCTACTCAGGAGGCTGAGGTGGGAGGATTGCTTGAGCCCAGGAGTTCAAGTCCAGCCTGGGCAACATATGAGACCTCATATTTTAAAACAAAACAAAGCAAACAAACCCCAACAAAGCAAAACATAAATTATTTTTTAAAAGGTTAAGATTCTCATTGGGTTTTGTATTACTTAATATGCTGTTATGTTTGATGGCCTTAGCATATGTGTAAAATGGCTAGGTTAGTGTAACTGTGAGAACCTTAACTTTGAACTTTGGGACTGTTAAGTGTTTCTAGTCTTAAACTTAATATTAGATGGCCTCATGTCTAATACTAGACTTTTAGTGTATTGTTTGATGTAATTCTTTTTTTGTTTTGAATCAGGGTTTTACTTTGTCACCCATGCTGGAGTGCAGTGGCATGATCATGGCTCACTGTAGCCTTGACCTTCTGTGCTCAAGTGATCCTTCCCCCTCAGCCTCCGAAATAGTAGGAACTACAGGCATGTACCACCATGCCCGGCTAATTTTTTAAAAAATTATTTATAGAGACAAGGTCTCGCTATGTTGCTTAGGCTGATCTTGAACTCATGGGCTCAAGCAGTCCTCCTGCCTTGGCCTCCCAAAGTGCTGGGATTACAGGTGTGAGCCATGGTACCCTGCCTTGTTTTGTATAATTCTTTATTTTTTTTTTTTTGAGTTGGAGTCTCACTCTGTCGCCCAGACTGGAGTGCAGTAGCCACTGCAGCCTCGACCTGCTGGGCTCCGGCGATCCTTCCTCCTCAGCCTTCCAAGTAGCTGGAACTACAGGCACGCGCTACCATACCCGGCTAATTTTTTGATTTATTGTAGAGATGAGGTCTCGCCAAGTTGTCCAGGCGGGTCTCGAACCCTTGGGCTCAGGCAGTCCACTTACCTCAGCCTCCCAAGGCGTGGGATTACAGGCTGAGCCACAGAGCCTGGCTTGTATAATTCTTTTTTTTTTTTTTTTTTTTTTTGAGTTGGAGTCTCACTCTGTCTCCCAGACTGGAATGCATTGGCCGCTCCCGGCCACCGCAGCCTCGACCTGCTGGGCTCGGGCTATCCTTCCACCTCAGCCTTCCAAGTAGCCAGAATTACAGGCATGCGCTACCACGCCCGGCTTATTATTTTTTTTTTTTAAATTTATTGTAGAGATGAGGTCTCGCCTGCCCAGTCGGGTCTTGAACCCGCGGGCTCAGGCAATCCACTCACCTCAGCCTCCCAATGACGCGGGATTACAGGCTGAGCCACCGAGCCCGGCTTGTATAATTCTTTTTTTTTTTTTTTTTAAGTCGGAGTCTCACTCTGTCGCCCAGACTGGAGTGCAGTGGCCACTTCCGGCCACCGCAGCCTTGACCTGCTGGGCTCCGGCAGTCCTTCCACGCCCGGCTGATTTTTTTGATTTATTGTAGAGATGAGGTCTTGCTGCCCAGGTGGGTCTCGAACCCGTGGGCTCAGGAAATAGAGAGAGGGAGAGGGAGAGGGAGAGGGAGAGGGAGAGGGAGAGGGAGAGGGAGAGGGAGAGGGAGAGGGAGAGGGAGAGGGAGAGGGAGAGGGAGAGGGAGAGGGAGAGAGAGGGAGAGAGGGAGAGAGAGGGAGAGAGGGAGAGAGAGATAATAGTGAGGCATATAAGCAACCCTTTTTTTCCCCTAATACCTACTTTAATAGATTTTTAATGGCTTATAAAGCATCACACTTAATCATTTCTTTAATGTCTAATTCAAGATCACGGATTACACAGGTCAATCCAGTGACTAGTCATTGAACAAATAATAACCTTCTTTGGAGAGTGTATATTGTAACAAAAATGAAACTCAAACAAGATAGCTAGAATAGGGTAGTTCCATCATGCAAGGCTACTCCTTTTTTCTTTTTTCCTTTTTAATTCTCTCAAATAGTAATTAACTTAGTGGGTGGAGTAGTTTTAGTGACATTTGGCTAAAGTTTCTTTTTGATATTTTATGGTCTTTGTGGTCTCCCTCTTCCTTTTAGGGACTGGGCTTTGAACATGGAAGGGAGGCATTTGAACTGGTTAACCTTGCATCTTACTACCTTTACATTCTACTTGTTTTTCACTCATGAAACCTTTTAGAATAAATCAAGATCCTATAGCCCATTATTTATATATATGATAGAATCATAGAGAAGGGACCTTAAGGGTCTTTTCTTCCAACATTTTACCCCATGTGACAATTTCTTCTATATCTTTGACAGGTTGTTATTCAGATACATATTGAATAATTCATTTTTAAAAATACAGCTTATTATTTTCTAAAACGTATTCTGAGGAATTCTAGTTCCATAGAAACTGAATAAATATTGAGGTGGGGCGGGTGGGAAAAGGGTTCTGTGGTCAAATAATTTGGGAAATGCTGCATTAAATAAAGTTAAACAGGTTTCTTTACTGCAGGACTTCTCAGAACCTTTAATATGCTAATGTGCATTGTGAATCTCCAAGAGGGGGATATGATATGCAGCATTCTTGAATACTTCTAATGACAGGGAGCCCACTACCTCATAAGGTAACCCATTCCTTTTTTGTACAGCTCTAATCCTTAGGTTTTCCTTATATTGATCTGAAATCTATCTCCCATGACTTCCACTTCTATTAAGTATTTATTTGTTATGCTGAGACCACCACACCTACTTGTGTTATCCTTTGTGTGGTATATATATGTAAGAGTCTGACCAGGCTTGTCTGGACAGTTTCTTTTTTTAAAAACTTTTATTATTAAATAGCATTCTGATAAATGTGGCAACCAGTTCTAAAACCTTGACCTCATTGTCACTGTACTCTTACATGCTACTCCTCAGACTCCTTCATTTCGAATTTCTGTGTCTTTTAAAATTTACTTCAGTATTCCTGTTGTTGGGTGTAGCTGGGATAATTTTAGTAGACATGCTTGATTTTTGTAAAGAAAGGAAGAAAATAGAAGAATGTGTGTGCAGATAGCCTGGGTTCCAGGAAACTGAGGCAGAAGCCTTACATTGGGCTGAGCACTGCTGGGGGACAGGGGTCCAAGACACTGCCATCAGCCTGTGAAGAAGAGGGTGCTGTGAGGAAAACCTGGCTTGACCCAAAGCACCACAGAAACCCTTGTGTTCTGCAGAGGTCTGTGATTGTGCCACTGCACTCTAGTCTGAAAACAAAAGCTCCTTGTATCGCAGTGGTGTGGCCTGTGTAGGTATTTCTTTTTAAAAAATTGAGGACCTATCCTGCCCAAAGAAAACAGACATGGGAGGCGTATATATTTTATACTCAAACGCATTCAGACACTTAGATGTCATAAGTCTTATTATATGTGTATGCATATATTTTTAAAATTCAATTTAATGGTTAGGAAACTGATAATTATTAAATTTAATGTAATAGTTCGGTAAAAGATACCTAGCTAAGGTGGTTTTTATCAACAGCTGCCATACTAGTGTTTGATTATAGTAACCTTGCCAGATTCAAAAGGTAGCCTCTAAAACCAGAGTTGCCAAGCTCTTTGTCCAGTACTGTTTTCTGTTGACCTGGGGAGTGTCATCAAAGAAATAACACAATGAAAATAAGTCAAGATGTGTTGAAAATTTGTTGAATTATAAGAAAATAAGCATTACATGCAGTTTTAAAAATTTCATTTTTTAATCAATTTATGTTAATAAATGTTAATATTTTTAATAAATACTATTATTATTTTTAGCATTCATGATAATTTTAGTAGTATTAGTTAATAAAGATATTATTTTCTCTCCCTGCATGTTAGATACATAGTAAGAAATAAGTATTTTGTATAAATTGAAAGCTGATATTTTGAATATTAGGTATTAGACAAGAAGTAAAAATACATAGATGTCAAGACTTTCTACTTTTTCCTATTTTAAAAATTAATTAAGCCTACTTTAAATAAGGTGTCTGAGAATATAAATAAAAAGAAGAGGAGTTTTCTACCAAATAGATGCATGGTAGAGAGAACATGGAGTTAGCCCTTTTGGGGACCGTCTGGGGCAGACTGTCATGATCTTACTGTTAGTTAAATTAACTGCTTAACTAACAATAAGGTAGTTGAACTTGGTTGATGAGCCAAGTTTTAATTGGGAAAAGGTTTATGTCAAAATATTTCTTAGCAGTAAAATCAGAGTTACAGTTTTCCTGCAAGTTAATAGAATCGTAGAAGCTAAAAGTTGTATTTATTCAAGCAGAACTACACTCAGAAAAATAATTAGAAACTCCTTTCTTAGAGAGTTTGAGAATAGAAAAGCTTACAATTGTTTAGAAATATACTGTGTTGAAAAGTTTTTTAAAAGTTTGTTTGAAGACAAGAATTAAGTACGTTAAGACTATCGTAAAACTTTAAAGTCTACAAAGGCTTTCCATATAACTTCACCTTATTTAAACCTTATAGCCATCTGAGTGGTGAAAGGCATTGTACCTTAATAAAGTATGTCTATTACTTTTTTGTGAATCTGTTTATATTCACCTTGCAGCAACTGATTTTTTATTTATGACTTACTAGAATTTGTCAAAATGTAATAAATCATCTTTTGTAAATTTAGCAAATATTCCCTTTTTTTGATACTATAAACTACTCCCAAATGGTGTTCCAATGATGACTGCATGGGTTGTCTATAAGATTTTTTTCCAGGATTCAACATGTGCTTGCCTTGTTTTTGTAAACAATAAATACATGTATATAATGTGTTTCTTTGGGCAGAGTCTGGTCTCTTAAAATTATTATCCAGAAAGAGATCTTTCTAAAGAAGAAAATTCCAGATGAATTTTCTAATTTTTTGTGTGTTTTCCTATAACCAGTTAGTACTCTTTTTAACCCTTCAGTTTTATTTTGAAATAAAATGAGTAATTGGCATTTAGAGTCCTTGCCAAATAAAACTGCATGCCTTTGTGTATCTTTCATAAGGAGACAACAGTCTGATGGAGGAAGTAAAAACTGTCAGCTCCTCATTAACTTGAGTTGCAGGCTTATTATCGTGCAAGGCATTCTTTGACATTTAACGTCTCCAGGTTAAATGCTGATTTTACTTTTTTTCCCCTGAGAATTTTGTTTGATCAATATAAAATTTTCTGATTCTTTGTCTATTAATCCCTGATTAATTTTTTCTTATTTAAAAATAAGTGCATATTTTTATGACATATTTTAAAAATATAAATACCCCCAAAAGAAGAAAGTAAATAACTTTCAGTGCCACCAACCAGAGATAAATATCAGCAAATTATGAAGTATGCCACCTGACACAAATTCTAGACAACTCAGAATATTATTTTTTCAGAGGTCTTTTTCAGTTTGATAGACAAAACACATAATCTTAAAATGTACATTTCATCACTCACCATGACTCAAGTAGGCTTCATCCCTGGGATACAGTGCTGGTTCAACATCTGCAAGACCATAAACATAATTAAGTACATCAACACATGTAAAGAGAAAAACCATGTGATTATGTCATTAGACATGGAAAAGGCTTTAGATAAAATCCAGTACCACTTCTTGATAAAAACCCTTAAACATCTAGGCATAGGTGTCACATACTCCAAAATAGTAAGAGCCATCTACGAGAAACTCACAGCCAACATACTGCTAAACAGACGGAAATTGGAGCCATTCTTCCTGAAAACTGGGAAAAAGACAAGGATGCCAACTCTCACCGCTCCTGTTCAACAAGTCCTAGCTAGAGCAATCAGACAAGAGAAGAAAATCAGGGATATCCTAATAGGAAAAGAAGAAGTTAAGTTATCCCTCTTTGTGGATGACATGATTCTATACCTTGAAAACCCAGGAGAATCTGTCAAAAACCTCCTTGCACTGCTAAAAACTTTGGCAAATTCTCAGGATATAAAATCAATGTGCAAAAGACAGTTGCATTCCTGTACACCAATGGTAAATAGAAACCCAAATAAAAAGCACAATCCCATTAATGATGGCTACCAAAGAGTGAAATACCTTGGCATCTTTCTAACCAAGCAGTGAAAGACCTTTATTTTATTTATTTTTATTTTTATTTATTTATTTTTAATCAATATTTTTTATTATGATATTGTGGGGTACAGTTAAGGGTTAGGTATACAAATATGCTTTGTTCAGGCACCCTTGTTGATAAGAGGTGTCTCCCCGTCCCCAGACAGATATTTACTAACCGTTAATCCCATCTCCCTTCTCCTCCTCCCCCAATAGTTTCCCACCACTGTCAGTCACTTTCTTATAGTATTACATTGGATGTTCAAGGTCCACTGTATGAGTGAGAACATGTGATACTCAGATCTTTGTTTCTGTGAGAGGTCACTCAGTATTATAGACTCTAGTTCCATCCAGGTTGCTGCGAAATTCATGATTTTGTTCTTTTTTATGGCTGCGTAGTATTCCATCATGTATATGCACCACATTTTTTAAATCCAGTCCTCTTTTGATGGACAGCATGGTTGCTTCCAGGTTCTTGCTGTTGTGAACAATGCTGCAATAAACATACATGTGCAGGTATCTTTTTTATAGAGTGATTTGAGTTCTTCAGGGTATATTCCCAGTAGGGGGATTGCGGGGTCATATGGGAGGTTGATATTTAGAGCTTTTAGGAATCGCCACACTGCTTTCCACAGAGGTTGCACTAGTTTACACTCCCACCAACAGTGTAGAAGTGTTCCCTTTTCACCACACCCTCTCCAGCAGCTTTTATTTTTTGAGTTGTTGATGATTGCCATTCTGACTGGAGTTAGGTGGTATCTCAGTGTGGTTTTGATTTGCATCTCCCTGATGATTAGTGAGGTTGGACATTTCTTCATGTGTTTGTTGGCTGCTTGAATGTCCTCTTTTGTGAAGTGTCTGTTCATATCTTTTGCCCATTTTATAATGGGGTTGTTTTTTTTTTCTTTTCAGCACGTTTTAGTTCCTTGTAGATCTAAGATGTTAAGCCTTTGTCAGACCTGGAGTTGGTGAATACTTTTTCCCAGTCTGTAGGCTGTCTCCCTGCATTCTTGATGGTTTCTTTGGCTTTGCAGAAGCTTGTCGGTTTAATGAGGTCCCACTTGTCTATCTTATCTCTTATGGCCTGTGGGTTTCGGGTTTTGTTCAGGAACTGGATGCCAGTTCCAATTTCCATGAGGGTATGTCCTTCATTTTCTAAGGTTCTTATGGTTTAAGGTTTTACTTTTAGGTCTCTGATCTATTTAGAGTTAATTTTTGTGTATGGGGATAGATAGGGGTCCTGTTTCAATCTTCTGCATGTGGTCAGCCAGTTTTCCCAGCACCATTTACTGAATAGGTTCTCCTCTCCCCAGTGGTAGGTGGTGGAGGCTTTGTTGAAGATGAGTTGGTTGAGAAATTGAGGTTTTGCTTCTGGAATCTCAGTTCTATTCCATTGATCTATATGCCTGTTCCTGTACCAATACCAGGCTGTTTTGATTATTGTAGCTTTATAGTAAAGTTTGAAGTCTGGTAATGTGATACCACCTGCTTTGTTTTTTTTTGCTGAGGATTGTTCTGGCTATTCTCGGTCGTTTGTGTCTCCATATGAATTCCTGTGTTGTTTTTTCTAGGTCTGAGAAGAATGTTGCTGGTAATTTGATGGGTATTACATTAAATCTGTAGATTGCCTTAGGTAAGATGGACATCTTCACAATGTTGATTCTTCCAATCCATGAGCATGGGATATTTTTCCACTTGTTTGTGTCATCTTTGATTTCTGTGAGCAGTGTTTTGTAGTTTTCATCGTAAAGATCTTTCACATTTCTGGTTAGGAAGATGCCAAGGTATTTCATTTTTTTTGTGGCTATTGTGAATGGAATTATGCTTTTTATTTGGGTTTCTGCTTGTTTATTATTGGTGTAAAGAAATGCGATTGTCTTCTGCACATTTTATATCCTGAGACTTTGCCAAAGTCCTTTATTAGTGTAAGGAGGTTTTTGACAGATTCTCTTGGGTTTTCAAGGTACACGATCATGTCATCTGCAAAGAGAGATAGCTTGACTTCCTCTTTTCCTATTTGGATACCCCTGATTGCCTTCTCTTCTCTGAATGCTCTAACCAGCACTTCCAATACTGTATTGAACAGGAGGGGTGAGAGTGGGCATCCTTGTCTTGTTTTTTTTTTTGAGTTGGAATCTCACTCTGTCTCCCAGACTGGAGTGCAGTGGCTGCTCCCGGCCACCACAGCCTCGACCTGCTGGGCTCCAGCGATCCGTCCACCTCAGCCTTCCAAGTAGCAGGAACTATAGGCGTGCGCTACCACGCCCGGCTCATTTTGATTTATTGTAGAGATGAGGTCTCTCCAAGTTGCCCAGGCGGGTCTTGAACCTGCGGGCTCAGGCAGTTCACTCACCTCAGCCTCCCAGAGGTGCGGGATTACAGGCTGAGGCACTGAGCCTGGCAGCATCCTTGTCTTGTTCCAGTTTTCAGGGGAAATGGTTCCAGTTTTTGTCCATTTAGGAGTATGCTGGCTATGGGTTTCTCGTAGATGGCTTTTACTATTTTGAGGTATGTTCCCCGTATGGCTAACTGTTCGAGGTTTTTTATCAAGAAGGGGTGCTGGATTTTATCAAAAGCTTTTTCTGCATCTAATGATATAATCATGTGGTTTTTGTTTTGACAACTGTTGATGTATTTAATTACATTTATGGTTTTATGAATGTTGAACCGGCCTTGCATCCCAGGGATGAAGCCTACTTGGTCATGATGGATGATTTTTGAGATGTGTTGTTGAATCCGGTTCGCTAGGATCTTGTTGAGAATTTTAGCATCTATGTTCATCAAAGATATTGGCCTGTAATTCTCTTTTTTTGTTGGGTCTTTACTTGGCTTGGGTATCAATGTGATGTTAGCTTTGTAAAATGATTTGGGGAGAGTTCTGTCTTTCTCAATCACCTGGAATACCTTCAGTAGGATTGGTATAAGCTCCTCCTTAAATGTCTTGTAGAATTCTGCTGGAAAGCCATCTGGTCCAGGGCTTTTTTTTGTAGGTAGTTTTCTTATTACATAGTTAATTTCCTTCATTGTTATTGGTCTATTTAGGGTCTCAATTTCTTCTTGTTTCAACCTAGGCAGGTTGTGTGATGATAGAAAGTCCTCCATTTCAGAAAGGTTTTCAAGTTTGTTTCCATACAAGTGTACGTAGTAGTCTCTAATGATCTTTTGTATTTCTTCAGGATCAGATGTGACTTCATCTTTTGTGTTTCTGATTGTGTTTATTTGGGCTTTTTCTCTCTTTTTCTTGGTCAGTCTAGCTAGGGGTCCATCGATCTTGTTTATCCTTTCGAAGAATCAGCTTTTTGTTTCATTGATTTTTTTGTATTATCTTTTTGTCTTCTATGTCCTGAATTTGGGCTTTTATTTTGGTGATCTGGATTCTTCTGCTGAAATTAGGATTTTTGTGGTCTTGCTTTTCCAGCTGTTTTAGGTGGTTTGTTAGGCTGTTAATTTGTGATTCTTCCATTTTCTTCATGTGTGTTTGTAGGGATATAAATTCCCCTCTTACTACAGCTTTCATGGCATCCCAGAGATTTTGGTAAGATGTTTCTTCATTTTCATTTGTTTCTAGGGATCTTTTAATCTCTGTTTTTTGATTTCATCATTGACCCAGGAGTTGTTTAGCATCATGCTGTTTAGTGTCCATGTCTTTGTGGGTTTTGAGGGGACCGTATTGTGGTTAATGATTATTTTTATTCCACTGTGGTCCAAGGAGGTGCGTGGTAAAATTTCAGTCCTTTTAAATTTGCTTATGCTTGATTTATGGCCAAGTATGTGGTCAATCTTAGAGTACGTTCCATGTGGTGATGAGTAGAATGTATATTCTGTGGTCTTTGGAGGGAGGATTCTGTAGGTATCAATTAAGTCCCTTTGATCAAGAGTCACATTGAGGTTTCAGATCTCGTTGCTGATTTTTTGTCCTGATGATCTGTCTAGGGTTGTGAGTGGGGCATTGAAGTCCCCAGCTATGATGGTATTGGAATTGATAACTTTTTTTTAGTTTACCTAGGAGCTGCTTTATGAAAGTTGTTGCTCCTATGTTGGGTGCATATATGTTTAGGATGGATATTTCTTGTTGATGGATTAAACATTTTATCATTATGCAGTGGCCTTCTGTATCTTTTTAAATTTTTGATAGCTTAGAGGTATTTTGTCTGAGATTAAAATCACGACTCCTCCTTTTTCTTGTGTACCATTTGCCTGAAAATTTGTTTCCCATCCTCTTACTTTGAGTCTGTGAGTGTCCTTTCTAGTGAGGTGAGTCTCTTCAAGGCAATAGATTATTGCCTGTTGATATTTTATCCATTTTGCCATTCTATGTCTTTTCAGTGGTGCATTTAGTCCGTTCACATTCACATTAATTGTTGAAATGTGAGAGTTGATCCCTATCATAATGTTCTTACAGAGTTGTTTTTCTTCCTGTTTGTGTATTGTCTTTCTTTTGGTTTTAGAGTTGGATCATGTGTGTTTTTAAACTTTTGCCTGTACTCTTGTGAAGAACATTGTTGTTCTTTTTTCCTTTTCTTCTGTGTTCAATACTTTCTTAAGTGTTTCTTGTAGAGGTGGTCTTGTGGCAGCGTAGGTTCTTAGGGATTGGATATCTGGGAAAGATTTCAATTCTCCCTCACTGATGAAGCTTAGCTTGGCTGAATAGGTTATTCTTGGTTGAAATTGTTTATCTTTTAGAACTTTGAAGATAGGGCTCCAAGCTCTCCTAGCCTGGAGGGTTTCTGTAGATAAATCTGCTGCTCTTCTAATTGGTCTTCCCTGGTATGTAATCTGACCTTTCTCTCTTGCAGCCTTTAGGATTTTTTCTTTTATACCTACTTTGTTTAGGCGAATTATTATATGTCTGGGAGTTGGTCTTCTCATTTGTTGTCTTGCAGGGGTTCTCTGAATCTGTTGTGTTTGAATTTTTTCATCCTTGATGAGATGAGGGAAGTTTTCTTGAATGATTTCATGAAATGTTTGTTCCAGTGTGACCTCTGTTTCTCTCTCTGCCTCAGGAAGGCCAGTTACTCTTAGGTTCGGTCTCTTGAAGTGATCATTCATCTCTTGAAGGTTTTGTTCTGTCTTTTTTAGCTTCTTTTCTATGCTTTTGACAGTTTGGGTTAGTTCTGTGTTTTGGTCTTCGAGGTCTGAGATTCTTTCTTCTGCTTGGCTGATTCTGCTTTCCATGCTTATTAGTTTGTTATTTATTTCCATCACAGTATTCTTTACTGCTGTTATTTCTGACATCAGCTCCTTCCTATTTTCCTCTTGTCTCTCCTCAATTTTTTAAATTCTCTCTATTACTGTCTTGATGTCTGGGTTTATGGCATGTGACCAGTCATTCTGGGGGCTCTTGTTGTTTGTGTTCCGGAATCTGTTTTCTCAGTGTCTGATCTCCCAGGGGTGTGTGTGAGACCTATATTCGTTTGGTTTTTCTTCATTTGTGCAGTTTTTTCCCCCTCCCTACTTTCGCCTTCCCTCTATGTCACCGTCTTCTTTAATTCTGTTATTCAGGGGTAGAGGGATTGCTTTTACTTCTGTTTGTTCAATCTCCTATTCTTTATGTATGCCCTCTTACTTTGTTCAATTCTGGAGTTGCACTGTAGGTTGGGGGTGGTCCTTTTTGCAGTTTTGAGATTTACTTAAGGGGGGAGCAGTGATTCAAAATCTATCTGCAGGTCCTGGTATTCGCTGACAGATGTATGGATAATCTGAAACCCACTTCCCACTGCCTTGGAATCTGTCCGTGCAGTGGGGCTGTAGGTTTACTCCCTGAAATAAAATGTGGTTAGCAGAGGGAAGAGAATGGAGCAGACAGTGGAGGGAAGAGGGGCGTGGAGAGAGAGAAGTAATGGGGGAAACAGAGGAGTGTATCAACAAATGGAGAGAGAGAGACCTAAACTGAAACAGATAAAAACAATAGACCACGGCTGTAGACTAACCAGCTCCCATACAAAAAGAAAAATAAAACATACAATGATGCTAACATACAAGCTAACCAACCACCTTATTGGTGTGCTGTTCCTCTATACAAAGATATGGTTTACAGAGAGGATAAAAGAGAAGAAAAGGAAAAGAAAAAAAACCGAACAGAACAATAGGAATAGAATCAAGTCGTTAAACTAACAGAACCAATCGAGCACACTCTGAGACTTTTCGTTTAAGTCCATTGTCCTTTCAGCTCTGATTTCTAGCTGTCTTTTCAAGCTGGTAAATTAGCTCGCAGTTAGGGTCAGTTGCCCTTGGCCTGCTGGGAAGGACAGTTCAGATCACCCTCCGTTCACCACTCAAATGTGGCCCGTGTCTCTTTTTCAAGCTTGTTTCTTCCATTTCGGTGTTGTTACCTTGAATCGCCAGCAGGTGGTTCTATTTCAGCTGCTCGCCCCAGAGGGCAGGGGGCCAGACAGGAGCCGGGTGATGGAAGCCTGCCTCAGGGCACATGGGAGGAGACCCACAGCCGGCAGGACGTCAAGGTGGCTGCAGAGGTGGCAGTGACCCCAGCAGATCTTGCCTGCAGGGGCTTCAAGGACTGAAGTCATGGATCACCTCAGGCACGGGTGTCGCGATGCGCTATGGCTGCCATGGAGGCTGCGGCGGTGCCGGTGGCTGCTGTGTCTGTGGCTGCAGTGGCTGTCCAGACTGCTGCGATGCCCCAGCGGTGGCAGCGGCTGAGCTCCGTGTGAAGAGCAGGCTGCCAACGTTGGGGTCCACAGCCCCTGGGGAGAGAGCCAGAGACCCTCTGCGTTCTCCTTTGCAGAGGGTTTCATAGACCAGGCTGCCCTGTCGCCATCTTGCCAGAAGTCCCTGTGAAAGACCTTTATAACAAAAATTACAAAACACTGCTCAAAGAAATCAAAGATAACATAAAGAAATGGAAAAGTATTCCATGCTCTTGGATTGGAAGAATCAACATTGTTAAGATGTCCATCCTACCCAAGGCAATCTATAGATTTAACACAATACCCATTAAATTACCATTAGCATTCTTCTGGAAATGACAATATAGGAATTCATATGGAAACATAAACTACCACAAACTGCCAAAACAATCTCAACAACAACAAAAAAAGAGTGAGAGGTATCACACTCCCAGACTTTAAACTCTATTATAAAGCTATAGTAATCAAAACAGCCTAGTATTGGTACAAGAACAGGCATATAGACCAATGGAACAGGATAGAGATTCTGGAAGCAAAACCTCAATTTTTTAACTAACTCATCTTTGACAAAGCCTCCACCATCAAACACTGGGGAGAGGAGAAGCTGCTTAGTAAATGGTGCTGGGAAAACTGGCTGACCACATGCAGAAGATTAAAACTAGACCCCTACCTATCACCATACACAAAAATCAACTCTAAATGGATCAAAGCTCTAAATGTAAAACCTCAAACTATAAGAACCTTAGAAAATGCAGGAGATATACTTATGGAAATTGGAATTGGCAACCAATTGCTGATCAAAACCCCAAGTGCCTGTACCATAAGAGATAAGATAGACAAGTGAGACCTCATTAAACTGACAAGCTTCTGCAAAGCCAAAGAAACCATCAAGAAAGTGAGGAGACAGCCCACAGTCTGGGAAAAATATTTGTCAACTGTATGTCTGACAGAGGCCTAATATTTAAGAGCTACCAGGAACTCAAATGTGTCGAAAAGAAAAAAAAAACCCATTACAAAGTGGGCAAAAGATATGAATAGACACTTCTCAAAAGAAGACATACAAGCAGCCAGCAGATACATGAAAAAATACTCAGCCTCACTAGTCATCAAAGAAATGCAAATTAAAACCACACTGAAATATCACCTAACTGAGATACCCAGTCAGGATGGCCATCGTCAGTGACTCAAAAAACAACAGATGCCGGAGAGGATGTGGGGAAAAGGGAACACTTCTACACTGTTGGTGGGAGTGTAAACTAGTATATCCTATGTGGAAAACAGTATCATGCCGGACTTGGTGGCTCAGCCTGTAATCCCACGCCTTTGGGAGGCAGAGGTGAGTGGATTGCCTGAGCCCGCGGGTTTGAGACCCGCCTGGGCAACTTGGCGAGACCTCATCTCTACAATAAATCAAAAATTAGCCAGGCGTGGTAGCATGCACCTGTAGTTCCGGCTACTTGGAAGGCTGAGGCGGAAGGATCGTCGGAGCCCAGCAGGTCGAGGCTGCGGTGGCCGGGAGCATGCCACTGCCCTCCGGCCTGGGCGACAGAGTGAGAATCCAACTCAAAAAAAAAAAAGAAAAGAAAACAGTATGACAATTCCTAAAAGTTCTAAAAATCCACTTTCCATATGATCCATTAATCCCTCTACTGGGAATATACCTGGAGGAACCAAATTACTCTATGAATAAGATACCTGCACATGCATGTTTATTGCAGCATTATTCGCAGTAGCGAAAACATGGAACCAACTGTGCTGCCCATTGAAAGAGGACTGGATAAAAATAATGTAGTACATATACACGATGGAATATTACTCAGCCATAAAGAAGGACAAAATTATGTACTTCACTGCAACCTGGATGGACTTCGAGTCTATAATACTGAGTGATCTAGCGCAGAAACAGAGAACTGAGTACCACATGTTCTCACTCACAAGTGGACCTTGAACAAAATTAAGTAAGGGATTGGCAGTAGTTGAAAACTGCCAGGGGAGTAGGGAATGGGATTGGCAGTATTGGGAAACTGCCAGGGGAAGGGGGGGGCACACCTCATCAGCAAGTGTACCTGCATAATGAACATTCGTATACTTAATCCTGAATTATACCCTACTTCTTCAAAATAAAAATAATTTTAAAACTTTTTAATGTACATTTCTATGTCTTTATTGGAGATGGAGGTCTTTCCTCTTGGTCATCTTTATTTCTTCTGTAAATTGCTTTTTATGTTATTAATTTGTGACAGCTATAACTGTAAATTTTATTAACCCTATGTCACGTGTATTGCAAATCTCCCTGTTTTTAAACTGCTGTTTGTTTTCAGAGTTTATGTGAGTTGAGCTATAGTGATATGCTACTATCAGTGGAATAAAATATGGCCTTTCTGTTTTCGAAAATACTCCAATCACTTTAAGGCGATTCTTGCCTTGACAAAAATTATAAGGAATCATTTTTGGACACATTTTCTGGTAAAACTTGTAAAAATTAAAACCAAGTACTGTTTTCAAGAACTGTGATATAGTCAGTTCAATTAAGAATTTGCATAGGGAGATTATTTTAGTACTTGAAATTAAAGTGTTAGCATTTGCTGTTGTTTGTAAACTTATAAGACAACAACAAAAATCTTGGTCTAAGTAAGTAACTTAATAATTTTGATATTTATTTATTGGTTGATTATAGTGCCAAAAATTTTTAAGATAATAGGTAGCTAAAATACCCAGATTTGTTCATCAGAATGTCTCCTTTTCCAAATTAACTTTCCTAAATATTCTGCCTTTATGAAATTTTTGGTTAACAGTATCATTATACAGTAAACCTTTCGTAACTCCCACAAATGTAAATTTGAAGGATTTGTGTACTTTTAGAATTTAAGCTTTTAGGTTAAATTAATTTGATATTATATAACATATTATATAGGCATTGAAGGAGAGATTGCCATTGATATTTTATGCCTAGTGAGAATAAGTAAATATAATGAAAATTCGTATCCCCAAGAATACGTTCTCTAGTTAGTGATCCCATTATAATTCTGTTAAATCAGTTTTCAAATAATTTTTAGAAAACTTAGGCTGAATATTGACTTTATCTGTAGGTAAATACCTTTTAGAAAGTATGAAGATAGTGAATCTCATTGTATTGGCTTAAGTAGTAGTGGTTCTTCTAACTTTCAGATTGTTACCTTCAATTTGCATGAATGCTAAAAAGCTGCTCTAGCTACAGGTTTTGTAGTTGCAAAGAAGAAAAGAAATTTGAAGCAAAGTTTAAATTTATTCAGGCAAAAACAGACTATTGCTTTGCTAGAGTACCCAAAATAATGTCTGAGGCCACATTCAAAAGAAAAAAGGAGAAAAAGTAATAAAAGAGAAATTGACCATTGAGTTAATTTAAATTGCAGTAGTGATGAGTGGAGGAGGATAGGAAGGTCGGACTAGGTGTCATGTTCATGTTCACAAATTTAGACTTTTGGCATTATCACCACATGCAGTTATACGTATAGTCAAAGAAGTAACTGGGAATCTTGAAAAGAAGATGATGTTCATTTTCAAACTGGAAATGTGTTCCATTACCAGACCACCTCATATGTTACACATGATAGATAGAGTTTTAAATATTCCTTTCATAACTTTTTGGATAGCACTGTTACATTGCATTGTGTCTGTATGTGTTAAGTATTAATTTGTTAAATGTTTAAGTTAGTATCAGAATCTCCCTTGAGTTTCTTAATTTTAAAAATAAAGAGCTCGTCCAAGTGGCATTCTTTAACCTCTGAGGAACCCTGAACTCTCCAATCCACTCTGTGTTAAAAATTTATAAGCCTGTTGTTATGTGTCTCTTTCTAAGGATAACGTGTCCTGGAAGGGTATAGTCTCCTATGCTAGTCTCTCATCTAGGGCAGAAGTGGTCTTGTTTAGCTCTGTATCCTCAGTATGTAGTAATTAACAGGGTGCTAATAAGCACGAGGTGGGTGCTTAGCTGTTTCCATGACAAATCAAGCCCTTTTTTTCCTTTTGCCTTTTTGTTTCTTAGTTATTTGAAGTGTTCTGTGGAGGAATACCTACTAGAACCAAGAAAGTTTTGGAAATGAATTGTTTTGCAAAAAGAAATCTGTGAAATTTCTTGTCCTATGCTAGAGAATCAAATATTTTTTGACTACCATAATTTATTTTAACATAAATATTTTCCTTATTCCCGATATAACGATTCAAAACATTTTATGATCTCTACAGCTGCAGTGAGAAGAGGAGTTTGTTATTTTAATCGGAGGCTGAAGAAACTATAGAATTAGCAGACAGAGAAAGTGTTGAAGGTAGAGGATGGAGTTGCAACTCTACAAGAGGCTCTTAAAGTGGAAATTCAGGTTCACCAGGTACGTTACATTATTGGCGTCTCCCATGTCATGTTACTAGGTAATGGCTAAGATCAGTAAATGAGCCCATCTCTGGTTTTTAGTACAGTTTTTAATCTTCCAGGCAGTTGTCCCAAGAGTCATGTCATTTGCCTTTTATCATTTCTCAACAAACTCTTGGGTACTGCTTTTTAGAACTTTAAGAAAATATTCCTGACTTCATTTCCAGAGAAAGGAATTGAAAATATTTTTTCATATAGCAAAGGTGTTAAAAAAAACACAAAAATAACCTTCTTTTTTTCCTGTTTTTTGGGTTTTATGAAGGACTTTGTTCATGTGATTTGACTTGCATATTTTAAATAACGAGACATGTTTAACTCAGCAACCATATGCAGTAAAGTTTTTACTCATCATATGACTCAGCTTTATGCCTTGATTTCAATCTTTAGTAAAGAAAATGTGATTGTCTTCACAGATGTTTAAACTTCGAATTTCACAATTCTTACATTTTTACCCCAGTATCTAGACTAAACAAACATTTAAAGTATATATAAATGAAACATATTATAAATATACTTGTTATATAATTTGTTTCTATATTATAATGGTACTATAAATACTATTAAGTTTAATGCTATTAAAATATTAAATATAGTTTATACATGAATATATAAAAGTAAGTATATACATAACTGTAGTTAGGACAAAAAGCTATCTTTAGGCTGGGTGTGGTGGCTCATGCCCATAATCCCAGGAGATTCCATGAGCCCAGGAGTCTGAGACCAGTCTAAGCAACATAGTGAGAGACCTTGTCTCTATAAAAAATTAAAAAATTAGCCAGGCATGGTGATGTGCACCTGTAGTCCTGACTACTAGGGAGGTTGAGGCAGAAGGATCTCCTGAGCCTCAGGAGATTGAGGCTGCAGTGAGCCATGTTTGTGCCGCTGCACTCCCCTCTGGGTGATAGAATGAGACTCCGACACAAAAAAACAAAAACAAACAAAACCCCAAACTATCTTTAAATAAATAATTAAAATTTGTTATAGAAACAGAGTATCACTGTAATCTTCTAGACTTTAGTTGAACATTAGGCTAAAGACACATGTACAAACACACATACATACATATAATCCTTGGTACTCAAAAGTGATAAATGGTGATTAATTGATTCCTTTTCAATGTGTAACAATTGGAAATATAGGAGTAGAGAAGAGAAGAAGAAGTAAAACTACTTTTTAAAGGTATTTGTTATTGGTATAGTTTCCCTTGTTTTATCTGAATAGTCTAATGTAGCATTACTTCCTGAAGTTGTTGGGAGAATATCTTGGGCCTTTGATGACTACTAGATTTGCATGTTGCCCACCTTTAGTGTGGATGACAATTTACAGGAAGCTTCAGAGGCACTTGTTCATAAATCCTTGCTGCTCCTTTAGATCTCGTTAAATTCTTGCTCAGCAGCAGCTTGCCTTGTGCAGGTGGGCTTCTTTTAGTATATAATAAGTTGTGTGCATTTTATTTATTTTTTTTGGCCTTGCTTCTGGTACTAATTGAGAGTAAAACTTTGTTTACAAAAACAAGCTTGTCTTTTTCTGGTGAAAGTATTTTAACATGGAGATGTGCTAGATAGTACCAGATGTGCTAGGTAGTACCAGATAATTGATCATGACAAAATGGCAAGTGACAAAAGTTAAATTTACTATTTGTTCAAAGCTGACATCATCATTTAATGAGTTTTGGAAGTGCAGCAATCTGAAATTCGTGTGGATCAAAGATAATTTTATGATGTTGTATGTGATTTTTGGAGTGTTTCTCCTCTCAAGAAATTTGAGATGGCAAAGTTAACATTCTGCTTTTAGTTCCTCCTAGGATATGAATAAGCCCCAAATAATCCTTTCTTGACAGACTCAGTACTCTAAGTGAAGTTAATTACTAAATTAAATCATGTTCTTAAATATTATTTTGTTTCATGCTTTAAGTTCAAGCATACCAATTTAATAAATATTATAATTGTAAAAAAATTTAATCTTTATTATTCTGTTTTTAAATGTAATTAAAATTTTAAATTTTCATTTGTTGAATCAGAAGAGATATAGTATTATTCCTGAAGTTTTCCTAACCACTCACTTAATATTCACATTGCTGTTAATCTAGTTCCCTATATATTTACCTATTTATTTTGAGCATAAAATCAATAGCTTTTATATTCTTCCTTTATTATACAATGTTTTTTGTACAGTTTATCTATATGTCAATGAATTATATTTTAACAGATAAAGCATATAAGATACTTCACTCCAGTTACATTTGTGTTACTTTCCTCTTTTTGAAAAAAGAATGTATGTGGGATAACCTGTGTAGTCATTGATCATGACAAATTCTGATGCTAGAAATAACATCAGAGTAGGGGCATTGGTTGCTAGGGTGAGGCCAAAAGCCAGAATGTACATTTGACTAAAACTATTGGGGCAAAAGCCACCCTTTGCTGCATTTCCAGTTAGGGAATGAAGTTAGGGTTGATGTTCAGCTTACTAGATAGAAAATGTGTTATGAAAAATTAGCTGGTACTACTTTGGTAAAAGTATATTTTTGTTCCTATGTTTTCTTTATGAATGGGAGAAAGTAGCAGTGTACAAATAGTTGATGTTCAATGTAAATTTAAATAATAATGGTCTGTGATGGATGTCTCATCTTTTGGGGGAAATTACCTTTGTTCCTCTCTCCTTTGTTCTTATGTAGATTTCATGGGGTCATATTTAAATTTTCAGTGTATTTACTCCATATGAAATGGAGAATAGTATAAAGCAGAGGTTAGCAGACGTTTTCTGTAAAGGGCCAGAGAGTAAAAATATATTTGGCTTTGCAGTTAATTTATGGTCTCTGTCACAACTTTTCTGCTTTGCTGTTGTACAGACAAAACAGCCACAGACAACATATAAATGAATGAGTATGGCTCTCTTCCATAAAACTTTATTTACAAAAACAGGTGGTGGGCCAGATTTGGCCTATGGGCTGTTGTTTGCTTATCCTTGGCATAAAGTATATCTTCATGAAAAATTGCTGCATTCTTGCAATAGAAAGTAATTTAACTTTGTTAACACAATGTCAGCTTAAAGTCACTAGGTATTTGGATGGTCTAGTAAGTTGCCCGCTTATCCTATCCTACCCCTGATTGTTTGAACTGCTTGTAGATAGAAAAGTTGGTTTATTTATTTCCTCCAGAGATGGAGACTTAATGTGGTTATCAGTTAATTTTAAAATTTCAACAACATAGCAGAAAACCTTTTTTAGCTTTAGTAATTTAACATTAATATAGTAGCCAACTCTCTGATAACCAAATCAAAAGGGAAAAGCTTTCTTTCATTGAAGAGTGTAGCTAGCATTAGTATGAAAATGTATATGTATAAAACTTTGTGTTCCAATTTCCTTGAACTTTTGGAATATGTATTATTGCTATTTTATAGATTAATACTAGGATATAGAAGAGCTACTGCTGTTAAATATAAAGTAGAATGTAGTGACATATACCTTGCATATTTGGAGGTCACATGGTTGGCAACCTCCGTTATCTAGAATGTGTCTTAGCACTAAGAAGAAAGGCTTTTGACCAATTAGAATAAATGTCAGAAGGAATACACCAAAGATTATATATTTTACTCAAGGGGGATTTTCTAGGTTATTACAACTATTCATTAATCTTAAGATTAGTTCACTGAGCATATCACATAGCAGATCTGAAGCAGCAAATTTGAGATAGGGCTCAGGGCTGTTAGAATAGTAGCAAGAGCTGGTTGTGATGGCTCATGCCTGTAACCCTAGCTACTCAGGAGGCTGAGGTGGGAGGATTGCTTGTGCCCAGGAATTAGAGGCTGCTATGTGAGCTGTGATCTTGACACTCCAAACCTAGGTAATAGAGTGAGACCCCATCTTCTTAAAAAAAAAACAAGAATAGTAGCAAGATTTGCTGGCTGACTGCTTGACATTAAGAAATAGACTGAAAATCTAAAATGCTGGCAAAACTTTGATACATAGAGGTTTGAGGCCTTTAGTTGTAAGAACCTTATTGTATTGCTTGTAGTAAGTATATTAGTTGATTTAATCATGCCTATGAGTATCAATAAAAGCTTGGCTTTTTTATATTTAAAAAGGTAGATAATTATATAGTATATCTGAGAAAGATTTCATTTATGACTAAACAATTTAAAAGTGCCTTGTCACCCAAAGAGAGTGACAGATTATTTTATTTTATTATATGAAAAATTCACTTGAGGAACAGCTTACTCCCAGTTACTTTTAGGAATCAGCCATCTGACATTCCTTTATCCTTCAAGTTCTTCTGTCCATGTTCATTGTTACCATTTGGCAGTGATGTAATTAGAAGTTGGGTTAGGTCAAATGACGTTCATTTTTCTTTGTTTTTATTTGTTAGGGCTTCTGTTTCCCCTAGTAAGGGTTTTTGTCATTCAGTATTGGGGTAGCACTCTCTACCCAGAGGAACCCAGGTAGGTAGAGTTTTGCACTGTTGTCCCTCCACTTCCTCATTCTCAAATACTGAGCATCACTGTTTCGTTGAAGTCATTCTCCTCAAGCCCCATCCTTCCTTGGTAAGGTCACATCTGATAATAGGCTCCTTCTGTAGTAAGCAGCAAACCAAAAGACTTGCCAGATCTGTACTTTGCTATGTACAAACAGGTTTGTTTTGTATGGGGACTAGCTTCTTTCCAAGCCTTGTTTGGGACACTAGACAATGACATTTTAAAGGGATATTTGGCTTTTGGAGCATCCAGCTTATTGAAATTGCCTTTCAGAAGCCACTGTCTCCCATCCCTCTGTCCAGATTTAAAAATCAGGTGCTTCATCATTTCAAATATAAAGTGGTAGTTTGATTTGATTTGATTTTTTTACTGTTAGCCTTTTACATGGCTCATTGAAAGTTTTGGTCTGTTTTGATTGTGATATTGCTCTTTTTTTGTTGTTGATTTAAAGCCCTCGTTTTTTGGACTAAACCTGATTAGCCATAGGGAGTTAATATGTAAGACTGATGACTCTTTCTCTCTCTTTATTACCAGAAACTGGTTGCTCAAATGAAGCAAGATCCACAGGTAAAATACTGTTGTCATTCATTTACTTTTTAAATTAAAAAATAATTTTAAATAAAGTGACCATAAAATACTAAAATGTAAATGGTACTTAAATTTAAAGAACTATTTCATTTCTAATAGCAATTATTTTTTGTATATTGGTCTTCATGTTTTAATGGTTTAGAAAAATTCAGTCATTTTATTATAGCTATCATTTCATCTTTGTTACTATATATTAATTGCTTTGAGTATTTTGGGAAAAAATTGAGAGTTAATACTCTTCATGTAATGTAAATTTCATTTCCATAAACCTATTTATTTAAAGTCAGGGTTGGTGAGGTTTTGTGTAGTCTCAAAATTATTGAAAGTGACCCCAACCCACTTTTATTTACTTGGGATTTATAGTACAGAACACTTGAATAGTACTACACTTCTCTCTGTTCAGGGTGAGAATTTTAGAATAAATTTTTAAAACCTTTTTAAGAAATTTTGTATTTGAAAGAGTCCTTCAAGGGACCTTAAAAAGTACCTTATGTGATAACTCATTTTAGGAAATTTTGTATTTGAAAGAGTCCTTAAAGGGGTCTTAAAAAGTACCTTATGCGATAACTCAGAAAACATGAACTTTTCTTCAAATTCTCATAGGAGTTTTGACTTGTGCATTTTATTCTCTATTCTTAAAGAAAAATCTTTCTAAAAAGTTATCTTGTCTTCTAATGCTTATATTTATTATTCAGGCAGTATCTGATTTGCAACCATTAGACAGTGGGCTTGGAGAGTATTAACTGTATTTGTATATATATCTGGGTTGTTAAACGTATCATACATGCCTCGTTGTAAAGTAAAATACTTATTTTGATTGAAGCATGATGTTGAGGCACTGATTTTTGAAAATGGAAAATAATATTCATCTCTATAAATTTAGGACTCAGAGATCTAACAGTTGTGTTTTAGTATAATCCATTGAATCTGAGGTCTAGCATTGGTACCCATACTTATTCCTGTTGGACAGTCCAACTTCCATGAGAAACTTCTCCTTTTTTTTTTATTTTGGGGGGTATATTCACAATTTAAATTGAATTTAGGGAACTAAGAGTGGTAGACCTTAGATTAATAGATTCTTTCATATTTAATGTAGCAACCTACATTGTCACCAACTGTGAAATATTAGAAACTAGCATGTCTGTTATAGTTGGTGATGGTGTAACCGAACAGTCTTAACCTGAAGTATTTGAGGGGGCAGTAAGTTGTTGGACAGCATTGTAGGTGATCTCATTAGAGAAACCTTATATCAAATACACTAATAGAAAATCAAAGTGGAGTGAGCATAAAACTCAATAGAGGGGGAGGATGTGTGCCTCAACTGTGACAGAAGACCAGGCAGGGTAAATGGAAAGAATCATATGTGAGATGATCAAGTGAAAGCAGTCTCTCATTGGGGTGGTGTTCAGTCTGCTTGCAGGCTGTCCTGCTACTACGTTAAGCATTTGAAAACTTTAATTTTGGAATTTCTTTGCCTACTTTAGTAAAAGGCAATCATGCTCAGAGTATCTCATCTAAAATAGTATTCTTTTTTTGATTCCTAGAATTTTAGAACTGAGAAAATGCCCTGGTAGTCAGTGTGTTAATTTGAATGATGTAGTGTTAAGGCAGTTGCAGTACTGACAGCTTTTCAGATCTAGGCTAAAATAACAAATGTACTTTGCTAAATAAGGGTGAGGGCAAGTGGAGAAAAACCTTTTATTTTTGTTGATAATGCTGCTAAGCATGTATATATACTTACAACATCCATTTTCCTGTTCTTGTCTGATTAGTAGAGCTTTAGATTTTCTGTCAACTGACACTCTCTATAAAGAATAATATTTTGGTAGACAGGTACAGTTATCATGCAAGATGCTAAAATATAAAACTTCTTGTAATTTAAAATGATTGCAAAGAAGCTGCCCCTGTTTTGGAGCTAGGAGCCTACATTAAGGATCTGTGCAGTAGGTGATGTTATGACTACAGTTGATGCATGGCAAATTTGATTGGCTAAATGCTTAAGGTTGCTTCATCATTTGAAATACAGTATGCACAGTCTTCTAGCTACTATTCTGTTAACAAATGAAATATCTCTCTCACAGATATTTTTTCTTTCCAATCAGAATGCTGACTTAAAGAAACAACTTCATGAACTCCAAGCCAAAATCACAGCTTTGAGTGAGAAACAGGTAGGGAAAGGGGGGGTGCATATTTTTAACATTGTGTTCTAAAGATACTCTGCTTGAGGCTTCTAAGAGAACTGCTATTTTTCTTCATGTGTGAAAATAAGTGTGGGCAGCCAGACTTGGTTTTAATTTTGTTTGAGCTCTGTTTATCTATTTTTATTTTTGGTTGAAATCAGTCTCTAGAGTATCCCATGGGTATATGTTACTGGCAAATAACTAAAAGCAATGTGGCAGGCTGCCATTAACTGTGTTAATTAAATGCTATAGTTTACCCATAGGGGTAAAGGGGTAAAGAAAGTTAGTGTGAGTATGTTATAGAGAATCTTGCAGCTGCTGTATGTACCTTCTTACCTATCTGAAGACTTGAACTGACATTTAACTTAGTGTGAAGAGAATAGCTGTAAGTAGATTGCCATAAATGTAGGTCTCCCTTTCTGTGTATTGTCATACCTTTATGTTAATCCCTGTTAGAGACTGACCAACTATTACGTGAAAAAAACTTTGATGAAATCTCGTTATACTTTATATAAGTCAAGAGAAGAGCATCTTGCTTTTTTCCAAGGACATCTGGAAAGTATTTTTTGTAATTTTTTGAGTGATGACCACCAATTCAGGTAGCACCTGCCACCAATTGATAGTGACAGTTGATAGAGCTGTAAGTAAATGTCTGTGATAATTTGACAAAGCATTTGTTTTCTTGCTCCTTCCCTACTACTCTTCCTCTGTCATGGAGAAGGTGAATGTTGAACCTAAAGAATAAGGTGACTTGAAGTTGATATTTCGTGCTAGTGACATCTTATTTTTTACTTAACAGTCCTCAAGAATTGTTTTCATGTTGTTTTTTAAGCTTTTATTTAGTGAAATGTTAGCAGTGAGAGGACTTTATTCCTGGATATTTTTTTATTATGTTTTGTTTTCATTTAACTTTAAATGAGGAGATAAATAGACTTCGAGAATTATGATAAATAGATATGAGTTGTTAATGTTTCTGAATAGAATCTTCCAAACTGAGTGCACAACTGCTTTTTACTCTTCCCTCCTGTTCTTACACTTCCCCATTTTGTCTTTTCCACAGACAGGGGGTAGTCTAGATTAAGGAATTGCCAAACTAAAATTGGGAGAAGGTAGGATGGTAGAGAAAAAATTGTTAGGAAAAATATAAACAGAGTTGGTTAGTATGAATTTGACTCTGAATACGGTTCAGTTCTCTAAAGTCAAAATGATGTATGTTAGGGAAAGTGTTCTAGCTTTAGAATTCTGGTAGCACTGAGCCTCCTTATAGTTTCAGGGTTAGTTTGACAAGATGCCAATGAATGAGTCATTTTTGCTTTAAAAAAAAAAAAAATCACGTGTTCCAGCAGGAAAAAAAGATGAGAACTGACTAGTGAGTAGGGTTGGGGGATGCTGTTGTTAAGTTAAGGCTACGTGTGGGAAAAGAGGGCAATTTTCAAAATTTACACTTATTTGAAATTTTTATTTGTAAGAACTAATGGAAAGATTCAGTTTATTCTGTTACTTTTTATTCTTTAATTTTTTTTCTGCTAGGGACCTCACTTAATAGAAAATCACAACTATCTGTTCAGTAAGACATTTCATCAAGTGACAAACTCTAATTGTTATCTGAACTAAGTTTGAATTTTAGAGACTGGAATTTTAAAAAATACCTAGCATCTGGAAAACCTTAGGTATGCAAAGTAAAGAAAAGTAGACTGAGAACCTGAACTGCAGTATTACAGTTTTTATATTTACTAAACTTTGAAAACAATTTTTTGATGTAACAGAAAAATATTTTTAGGTAGGATAGTACCGAAGGAAGCACAGCTATAAAGTTCAGAAGCTGATCCCTTCTCAGACTTATTTCCAACATGAAATGTTGCTATCTACTTAAAAATAGTTATATTTTAGAACAGCTTTCTAATTCTATCTGCCCAGTTTTTTGTTTTTTCTTCTCAAAAGAGCCACTTATCCTCTGGCTAAACTTACTACTTTTTCCCCCACTTTAATAACTAAAATCTGAATGACTTTACTCGTATGACTAATAATTTAATTTAACTTTACTTTTTTGTTAGGAAATTTTAAAATACAGAAAAGTTTGAAGAATGATGTCATATTACAGACTTAATTGTTAAACCATTGTCACATTTGCTTCCATTTTCTGTGTTCTTTTCTATAATCATTTTCCTATATCCATTTGAAAACTTAATTATATAATTTATAAATGCATATATTCTCTTATTTTGCTTTATTTAAAAAAATTTTAGATATTCATTCTTACAATAGACACATTCTAATTCATTGTTACCACTTCAATCCTTGATACTTACTCAATTTGTTCCTCAAAACCATGTAATGGTTTGCTCTGTTTGGGAAAATATGGCCTTTAATGAACATCTTTCTTGGCTAAGCCTCAGTGTATTTCATTGAATTCTTAGTTGGGATGTTTTTGTGTTTTCAAACTGTAACTTGAGATTTCTAGAGAGAAACTCTGGCAGATTTTGAAGTCAGCTCTTGACCTATAGGGCTTCAATTTGTGGTTGATAGTTTTAGTTCAGAAAATCCCCAGATTTGATTGGCTAGATAAATTATATGTTATATAGTTATTAAGATCATGGTTTTGAAGTTTTTTGTTTTTGTTTTTGTTTTTGAGTTGGAGTCTCACTCTGTCGCCCAGGCTGGAGTGCAGTGGCACACTCATGGCCACCCCAATGTTGACCTCCTGGGCTCTGGCGATCCTTCTGCCTCAGCCTTCCAGGTAGCTGATAATACAGGCGCGCACTACTATGCCCAGCTAATTTTTGTTGTTGTTGTTGTAGAGATGAGTTCTCACCAGGTTGCCTGTGCTGGTCTTGAACCCACGGGCTCAGGCAGTCCTTTCGCCTCGGCCTCACAAAGTGCTGGGATTACAGGCTGAGCCACTGAGCTCGGCCTGAAAAGTATTTTAATGACATAGGAATGCACTCTGCAATAATAAATGAGAAAGTACATACAACTTTATAAGCATTGCAGTCCCATTTTTGTGTGTGTTGTATGTATATATGTATGTGGGCATGTAAATGTGTGTAAAATAATGCCAGTATAGAATGTTGGAAGGTGATGAGTTTACAGGTGGTTAATTTTTCTTTGTATTCTTGTGTACATTTTCTAAATTCTCCACAATAAATATGTTTCCCTTTTAGAATCAGAAATAAACAAGAAGCATTATTTAAACAAATTTTTAGCACCAAGTTCCTTGTCTGTTTCAGGGATAGTTAGCATTTCAAAATTGAATAGCATTCTCCTCATGGTATATGAGCCACTCTAATCAGAAAATCCAGTGATTTTAAACACAAATAATGCTGCAGTATAGAAGCAACTGTTAATTTCTTCAGCAGCATTCATTCTTATTCTGCACTCCTCCATTATTTTTTGACAGGCATATATGATCTTTTTCTTGTCAGAATAGAGAGATTCTGATATGTACCCAAAGCACCTAGTTGTTTTAGTGGTCTGCTTTCATCCTAATTCCTTGTAGGGGCAATCTTGACATCCCAAAGTCTGTTGCTTGTTATTGTGGTGATTCAGGGTTAAGCCATCATAGTTGCACCTTTGTTTTTTGTTTTTGTTTTTGTTTTGGCCTGAATAGTTTGCTGCCCTGCCTCACTTCACCTGGTGCCCACATAGTCAGATTTTATGTCACAGCTTAACTGTTACCTCCTCAGAAGAGGTAATCCCGAAACCCTTTACTCTTGTCAAACTCAACTTTTTCTGTTATAATCTCTCATTGAACTCTTCATTTTTCCTTCATAGTTATGCCATTTAGGATTAGATTCAGCCATGAATAACTGAAAGCCCAAAATGAAAGTGGTGTAGACAGGTCAAATTTTATTTCTCACTCATCCAAAAATGCTATAGGTGAACTCAGACTTCTGAGAGTATTGTTCCCCAGTATCAGGGAACCCAGGTTCCTCTGTTGCTCTGACATTCCCAACATGAAGCTTCCACATTACAGTCCAAAATAACTGCTCCAGCCGGGCTCGGTGGCTAAACCTGTAATCCTGGGCTTTGGGAAGCTGAGGGGAGTGGATTGCCTGAGCCTGCGGGTTCGAGACCTGCCTGGGCAACTTGGCGAGACCTCATCTCTACAATAAATCAAAAGTCAACTGGGTGTGGTAGTGCATGCCTGTAATTCCAGCTACTCAGAAGGCTGAGGCTGAAGGATCGCCAGAGCCCAGCAGGTCGAGGCTGCGGTGGCTGGGAGCGGCCACTGCACTCCAGTCTGGGTGACAGAGTAAGACTCCAACTCAAAAAAAAAGAAAAAAAAAAGAACAAAAACAAAATAACTGCTCCATCTGGTAAGAAGGGGGAAAAGCAACAAAGAGCAAGCCTTTTATTTTTAAGGATTTTTCTAAAAGTTGCATGGACCCCTTCCAGCTAAGATCCATTGGCTTGAACTTAGTCACATGACTTCAACTAGGAGCAAGGAACACTGGAAAATGTAGTTTACTGCTGGAGGTCATGGCTAAATAGAATTCAGGGACTAATACTGAGTAAGAATTAGGAAATAAGTAAGTACTGGGGACAATTAACAGTTTCTACTACAGTAGCATATTGCAGTTTGTAATTATATACCTATCTATATGATTATTATGTTTAAAATACCTTTCTTCTTTGTTAGATTGTTTCAAGAAGGCAGGGGACGTATTTGTTTTATTTAATTTTTTATTCTTAGTATAATACTTAACATTAGAATAGTACTAACATAGAAGTACTTATATTACTTAAATGAATTATTTTATCCACCCGATCTTTTTCCCTGCTTATACAGTAATTTTTTTAATAGAACAATACATCTTTCTTTTTATGCTTTTAAAACTTAACATATTATGAAGATCTTCTTACATTTTTTAGTGTTCTTTGACAATATGATTTTTTTTTTTTGAGTTGAAGTCTCTGTTTCCTAGAATGGAATGCAGTGGCACTATCATCACTCACCGCAGCCTCTTCCTCCTGGGCTCACAAGCAATCCTTCCGTCTCTGCCTCTCAAGTAGCTGGGACTACAGGTGTGTGCCACCACATCTGGCTAATTTTTTTATTTTTATTTTTTTGTAGGGACGAGGTCTTGCCAAGTTGCCCAGGCTGGTCTCGTGTTACTGGCCTCACGCAGTTCTCTTGCCTCCACCTCACAAAGTGCTGGTATTACAGGCATGAGCCATTGTGCCTAGCTGACATATATATTTATCTTTAACAGCTTCAAATACTGAATTGTTCAGCTATATTGTAATTTTTTTTACTATTCCTCTATTATTTGATGATAGGGTATTTTCAGTTTTTTGCTATCATAAGTATTGCTGCAATGTGTGTGTGTGTGTGTGTGTGTGTGTGTGTGTGTATCTTTCTGTGAGGATGTATATTTCTTTCTGATTGCTTCAGAATAAACTCCTAGGTGTGAGCTGATTGCATTGGCCAGCTATTGCCATAACAATTCTGCATAAGAAGACTGTTTTCTTGAGTGACTTGCCACAGTAAGTGCTTAATTTCACACTGTGTCTATAGGTCATCTGGGGTTCCCCTGATCTAGGCTGTACTTGGCCAGGCACCTCTGCTTTAGTTTTTGGACTGACTGGGCTTGACTTCAGGCTGCAGATTTGGTTAGGCCTCTTATAAATGTGTTCATTCTGAGGCCTTGCTTGAAGAGACAGCAGCTACTTGGGATATATTCATTTCATGGTTTATCACCAGAGCACAAGAAGCAGGCCAAACTACTAAAATACGTTGCTGGCATCAGGCTCATTAACATCTTATTAGCCAAAAAGAGTCATGTGGCCAAACTTTGCAAGGTGATATGACAAAGGGTGTGAATGTATAATTTTAAAACAGAGAGGATATGAAGAATTGAAAACAATAATTCATCTACCATACTTGGCCTAAGGGTATAAAAAAACCTTTTATTACATTAAAAGTTTTTTATCATGTATTTCCAAATAGCCTCCAGAAAACCTCAAATTAATAGCATATATGAGAGTAGCTAATTTTCCCCAAGAGAGTCTCTATAGGGGAAAAAGCATTTTGCTAATTTGGAAGATGTATTAATATGTATTTGATGCTTATCAGGAGGTAAATTTGTCATAGAATTTCCCATTTGACTGGGCAAAGTGGCTCATGCCTATTATTCCTGTGCTTTGGGAGGCCAAGGTGGGAGGATCACTTGAGACCAGGAGTTTGAATTTCCCAATTTTCCATGGTACAGACCTGTTATAGTTATTATTCCATAGAATTACCTTTTGCTTTTAGATTTTGTTATTCCTTCACACCTTCTATTTTTCTTACTCTTTTTTAAAGAGATAGACCCTTTCATGGTCTTTGATTTTTTTCTACAAGTTTGTTTCTGTGACTCTATCGTTAAAAATAGTCTCCATTTTTTACAGATTACTTTAGCCTAATGCTACATGAAATACTTCTCTAGTTTAATAAATAGTTGCCATTTATGGAACCATTATCAATTTTAACTTTGAACATGTTTTAGTAGACTAATCTAAAGCCTTTGGGAGAGAAGTTTCTGTCCCTGCCATAACTTGGTATGTTTCTGATGCTTAGAACAACATAATTGAAGCTAAGTAGGTGAGTTGAACAAAGGACTGGCTTAGGAGTGGGAACATCAGGAATTTGATTCTATTCCTGACTCTGTAATAGGCTTGTTGGTAGATTTGAATTGTTAAATAACTTACTATATGTTTCCCTATTCATGGAATGTTTGGATAATGCCTTTTAGGAGTTAATGAACATGTATCTATTAAGTGCATTGGATTTTTTGGAGGTTGAGTTCTATTTAAATGGAAGTTGTTGGCTTTAGTCCTGGTAGTTAACTTCATCTCATGTAACACTTTCATTTTACATGTGAAGTACTACTTTTATAAAGAACTTAGAACATTTCACATTTAACTCAGTCACAAGTGCATTGTAATCCATAAACTGAGATGTGGACTTTGTGAATTAGCTGTGATTGTATTATTAACCAGTATCGATTCAAGACTGAACTCCAGATTGCGTTACTCTTCATTCAGTTTTATTTAGTAAATTACTCTGTAGACTTTTATCTGTCAAATATTTTTTGAAATAGGACATCAGGCAAAATAATCATATTGCCCTTAGGCCCCATTGCCTCAGAGTTGAGTAAGTAAATTAGATATTGTAGTCTAATATTGGTAACCTGATGCATGACTATCTCCAGCCTCTGTTACCAGTAACCACAGAACTGTTCACAGTACTTACCTCTAAAAAGTGAGATTCAAGCCGGGCTTGGTGGCTCAGCCTGTAATCCCGCGCCTTTGGGAGGCTGAGGTGAGTAGATTGCCTGAGTCCATGTTTTCGAGACCTGCCTGGGCAGCGAGACCTCATCTCTACAATAAATCAAAAAATCAGCCGGGCATGGTAGCGCATGCCTGTAATTCTGGCTACTCAGAAGGCTGAGGCGGAAGGATTGCCGGAGCCCAGCAGGCAAGGCCGCTCCCAGCCACTGCACTGTAGTCTGGACGACCTAGTGAGATTCCAACTCAAAAAAAAAAAAAAGTGAGATTCAAGGAAGGTGGCCTATAACTTTACATATTCTTTTATTATTTGAATTTTATTTTTTAAACAAATTAGTTAATTTTTAGAGACAAGGTCTTACTCTGTTGCCCAAGCAGTAGCACAATTGTAGCTCACTGTAGCCTTGAACTCCTGGGCTCAAGTGATCCTTCTGCCTCACCTTTCCTGAATAGCCGAGTAATTTTTTCCTGTTTATTTTTATTTTTTAGAGTCAGGGTCTCACTCTGCTGCCCAGGCTGATCTTAAACTCCTGACTTAAAGCAGTTTTTCTGCCTCAGCCTTCTGAGTTGCTGGGATTACAGGAGCAAACCACCTCATCCAGCTGAATTTATTTTTTATATGGAATGTATATTAATTTTTTAAAACTTTTGAGGTACAATATAAACACAGAAAATTGCACATATAATATAGATGCATATATTTATATGTATGCTCATATGGCTTAAAACAGTTTTACAAACTAAACCACCTAGGTAACTAATACCCATATTAATAATCAGAGTATTAGTATTGCTACAGAAACTCCTTTGTGTTTCCTTCAATTCAGTACTTCCTCCACCAGAGAAATCACTATCGTGACTTCTAACAGCATAGATTAATTTTGCTTCTATGTGAAATCAAATAGGGTGTACTCTTTCCTGTGTGGCTTATTTTGTTCAGCATTATGTTTATGAGATTACATCTATTTCTTTTGAAGTCAAAAAAACTTTTTATTTTAAAATAATTACAGATTCACGCAAAGTTGTCTTTTGAAATGTCAAGTCACTAAAAAAAATGTTTGTCATCTCCTAGATGTACCTACCATGACAACTCATGGCACAGTCAAATGCCTTCTCTTTTATGAATCAATAGCTCCTTGCTCAGTGGCTCTTATGCAGCTCTTACCTCATATCTTTATGTGTTTGTATGTCAGTCTCTCTAGATTGTGAACCCCTGTGGACTGTGGTCCCTTCACCCTTATGCACCCAGTGTATACCTAGTACTTCACACACAGTGGTGCTTAAACAGTATTTGTTAAAGGAAAGGAGCAAGTTCTAGTCCTAGCTGTGCCTGTCACTGACAGGCCTTGTCTGTTGAATTTCTCTGAACTAGTTTCCCCATCTGTAATATGGACATTGTGATTGTAGAGTTCAGATGCTTCTCTCTGAAGAGAAAGCCCAACTAAAAGTGGCTAAAACAGTAAGTGGATTTATTAACTCAAATAAGAAATTGCTAGAGTTGCTCGGATCAGTAGCCCAGCAGCACCATCAGGACCCATGTTCTGGTCATCTTTCTGCTCTGCTACCCTCAAGTCACCAAGCACTGCTTCTTGTCACAGGATGGCTGCTGCAGCTCCTGACTTTACATCTTCACATACTGACATCCTGGGGCAAAAAAAAAAGGACCATTTCTTCTTAAACATCTCTTCTTAAGAGTAAGGAAAACTTTAATTAGAAGCCCTTCAACAGCCTTTGCATCTCATTGACCACGGTCTGTCACATACCAGTGCCTAGTTCTAGTCAGAGTGGGTCCAAGACTGATTTATGTGCTGGAGCTAGAGCGTCTCCTCTCGAGCGTTGGGAGGCTAGATACCCACACAAAAATAGGTTTTTGTTAGCAAGGAAGCAGAGGGGATGGAGAATAATGGATGTTGAAAAAGCAGTCAACAGCGTATATCTCTACAGTACTTTTCTGTACTAATGTAAATTAAAGATAGTGTGTGTCTGAAGATCTGTGTGTACTGAAATATTGTGAAGTTATAATATATCATTAGTGCTTGTCACTGGACTTGTGGATTATTTTAGAAAAGTCTCCCTTTGTTACCCTGGCTAGCACCCTGCTTTAGGGCAAGGAATGCAAAAATAATTTTACTCTTTGCCAAAGTAATACCTTATTAGAAGGGAAAATCGATTACAGAAAGTAATGTAATTTATTTCAAATGAGAATTACAAATTAAATTTTTTTAATATTTCAAAATTCTCTATAAACTGTCGTTATCATCATTGTTAATATTAATATTCTAAGCCTTTGAAACAAAGTGACCTCGATGTCCCTTGGTTAACAATATCTTCAGGAAACTCAGAGTTCATCAAAACTGAAATGATGTTTTTGGATTTTGGAATTTTGTTTGTCAAAATGAACATGTCAAATGAAGGTCAAACCACATATTCCTTTGCTTTCCCCCCCCAAAAGATCAGGGTGAAAGAACCACACAGGAAAAAGAAGTTTACACTTTTTCTTTTCTTTCTTCCTTTCTTCCTTTCTCTCTCTCTCTCTCTCTCTCTCTCTTTCTTTTTTTTTTTTGGTGTGTATGTTGGAGTTTCATTCTTTTGCCCAAGCTGGAGTGTGGTAGCAATGGCACAATCACTGCTCACCTTGACCTCCTGGGCTCAGGGCATCCTTCTGCCTTAGCCTTCCAAGTAGCTGGGACAACAGGAGTGCACCACCATGCCTGGCTAACGTTTTGATTTTTTTGTAGAGATGAGGTCTCACTGTGTTGCCTAGGCTGGTCTCGAACTCCTGGATTCAAGCTACCTCCTGCTTTGGCCTCCCAAAGTGCTGGGATTACAGGCATGAGCCACTACACCCAGCTTAAGTTTATTCTTTAACTAATATCTTCTTATGGTAGCTGGTAGATGAGAGGCTCCGCTACAAAATTATCTTTTCAGAAGATATGTTCCCCAATGTTGATTTACTCCAAGTTGAGGAAGCAAATGTTTGTGTGAATCAGAGGGTTTAGCTAACCTCTTTCAGACTAGCTCTGTTTGAAAATGACAGAGGGAGTTTGAGTTTTTGTCAGTGAAGCACCAAACATTCCTTTGCTCTGAGGAAAGAGGCCCTAGAAATCTTCAACTAATGTGTTCAATTTGTCACCTTTTCTCTCACTCTCAACTCCATCACCTTTTAAAAAACCTTTTCCCCTTTTGCCAAAACAAATTATATCATTTTGACCAAGAAGAATACTAAAGATAGAGATCAGTTCTGAACTTAGTTATCCTTATGAGCAGTGAATGATTATTACTTCTCTGGTTTAACAAGCACTTTTGTCATCTAATACGGTAATTGGGGAAAAAACTAACAACCCCTTTTCTGTGGAGTCAAGAAACACAAGTGAATTTATCCTGAAAAGTTTTCTTGCCTGAAGGAAAATAGTTTAGTGAAATTGAGGGTGTTAATTGACAGAATTTGAAATTTGTTCTTCTGAGTGTGTTACCTCATTTATTAGAGATTCTGGAAGTTTGTCATGAATTTGAGACAAATTCACATAATATTTTGAGTTAATTTGCTACTGCTTTTAATTGAGAATGAGATGGCAGGGTTACTTTAAAAAAATTCACACACACACACACACACACACACACACACACACACACACACCCCATTTGGTGGTTCACCTTTTCCATGGAGTGTTTGATTTTAAAAACAAATCTGGAGTGAAATCTCCCAGGACTGTTGTTCATACCTAAAACACCTGACAAAGTCAAGGTAGGAAAAAGTAACATTTAGAAGCCATTTAAAAGCATCTGTCATAAAACTGATTTCTGTTTGTCCTATGGTGTAGGTTCATCAGATGCAGGTTATCAGAAGTACTGTCTTTTAACCTCATCTACTGCTAATAGCTGATACACATTATATATAACTTTTAAAATTTCTGGTATCCCTTTTCACAACTTCTCTTCCTCTAAGTTTTACTTAGTTAATTATCTTCTTTAGGTATAAAGTGTTTTTAACCATTACTTCAGGGTATCCTTTCGGAGAGAAATTGATTGGTTCTCCTAAGATGGAAAGACTACTATGATTGTCTGGAGCAAGGATTGGTAAACTATGGCCTGCACTTGGGCCACATCTGGCCTCCTGCCTTTCTTCGTAAATAAAGTTGTTGGAACACAGCCATACTCTTTCATTTACACATTGTCTACAGATGCTTTCTTGCTTCAATGGCAGAGTTGGGCAGTCCAAACAAAGGCAGTATGGCTCTAGTTGTTTATAGAAAGTTTGTCAACCTTACTCTAGAGAAATTTAAGCAGAGAGGCACTTGATTCAGAGATATTAGGCACAGTATAACAGTCTACGGCAATGTGGGTGCCATATTATATACAGACTGTAGAAACACTGAAAACAGTATGTATAGTATATGCTGAATAAGAAGAACTTCCCTTCTTTTTTTTTTTTTTGAGTCGGAGTCTCACTCTGTTGCCCAGACTGGAGTGTAGTGGCCGCTCCCGGCCACCGCAGCCTCGCCTGCTGGGCTCCGGCGATCCTTCCGTCTCAGCCTTCCGAGTAGCCAGAATTACAGGCGTGTGCTACCACACCCGGCTGATTTTTTTTTTATTTATTGTAGAGATGAGGTCTCGCTGCCCAAGCGGGTCTCGAACCCACGGGCTCAGGCAATCCACTCACCTCAGCCTCCCAAAGGCGCGGGATTACAGGCTGAGCCACCGAGCCTGGCAAACTTCCCTTCTTATAAACATACCAGGTCTATAATTTCAGTTTGCTTTTAGCACCTCATCTTTTTTCTTTCTTTTTTTTAGCCACTTTGATTTTGGGTTCTCTTTGTTTCCCTCTCTTTTATAGATTTATTGAGACATAATTACTGTAAGATAAACTACATACTTTTAAAGAGTCTAATTTTTTTTTTTTGAGTTGGAGTCTCACTGTTGCCCAGACTGGAGTGCAGTGGCCGCGCCACCGCAGCCTCGACCTGCTGGGCTCCAGCAATCCTTCCGCCTCAGCCTTCCAAGTAGCTGGAGCTACAGGCATGCGCTACCATGCCCGGCTGATTTTTTGATTTATTGTAGAGATGAGGACTCACTGCCCAGGCGGGTCTCAAACCCGCAGGCTCAATCAGTCCACTTACCTCAGCCTCCCAAAGGCGCGGGATTACAGGCTGAGCCACCGAGCCTGGCAAAGAGTCTAATTTTTATGGTGTGAAACCATCATCACCATCAAAATAGTGAGCATATATATCGCTTCTGAAAGTCTTCTTGTGTTCCTTGATGGTCACTCTCTTCGTCTCCCTACTCTGTCCCCAGGCAAGCACTAGTCTACTTTTTGTCACTATGGATTTGTTTCCATATTCTAGAATTTTAACAGTTGAACTTATACAGTGTATACTTTTTGGATTCTTTCCAGTTTTTAGCTATTACAAATAGCATAACTATGAACATTCCTGTTCAAGGCTTTGTGTGAAGCTATGCTTTTATTTCTCTTAGGCAAATACCTCAGTATGTCTGTGTTGCATAGTAGTTGTATTTTTTTTTAACATTTTAAGAAACTGTCAAGATGTTTTCCAAAGTGGTTGTACCATTTTACATTCCTTTCAGCTGTGTATGAGAATTCTAGTTGTTCCATGTTCTCATTCTTAAATATGAGCATAACAGTCAAGAATCACCAGATATATATTTTTTGAGTTAGAGTCTTACTGTGTACAGTGGCACGCTCCCAGCCATCACAGCCTTGACCTGCTTGGCTCCGGCAATCCTTCCACCTCAGTCGTCCAAGTAGTTGGAGCTACAGGTGTGCACCACCACGCCCAGCTAATTTTTGATATATTGTAGAGATGAGGTTACGCCAAGTTGCCCGGGTGGGTCTCGAACCTGTGGGCTCAGGCAGTCCATTCACCTCGGCCTCCCAAAGTGCTGGGATTATAGGCTGAGCCACCAAGCCCAACCAGAAGCACCAGATATTAAGGGAAGCCACTAACGTGAAAATCAGAACAGACCAAGAGAATTAGAAAGGACAATTTAAGATAACTGTAAATTTAGATCTTTAGATCAGTAAGAGAAGATGTTGCATATATGGGCCGGGTGTGGTGGCTTACACCTGTAATCACAGCATTTTGGGAGATCAAGGCAGGATTGCTTGAGCCCAGGAGTTTGAGACCAGACTAGGCAATAATGCAAGACCTCATCTCTACAAATAATTATAATAATGTATTTTGCATAGATGAAACAAGAACAGAATCCTAGGGATAAAGGCACAGTTAGAAAAACAAAAAAGATTTCTTGGTTAAAGAAAGGTTGAAAAATGAAATTGGAGCCATCTCTCAATAAATAGATGGAAGAGATAAAGGGATAATTAGTGGAAGAGAGAAAAATTTCAAGAGCGTCATAAGAGGTCTCATGCCTAACAGAAGTTCTGAGATGAGAACAGGGAAAATAAAGAAAATTATCCAGTAACTAATATAAGGAAATTTCCCACAACTGAAGGGCATACAATTTCACATTAATAGAATCCACTGAGTGCCTAAAGCTGTGAATGAAAAAAAAACCCCAAAAACCCATACCTCATGCCTAGACACATCATGGTGAAACTTCAGAAAACAGGAATAAAAGATCCTAAAAGCTTTATTAAAGCGGGAGCGGCGGGGACGGGGGAGACCCATAAACAGTTGTAAATAAGGACTGGAAATCAGATGACATCAGACTTTGTGGCAGCAACACAGAAAGCTAGAAGTCATTGAACAATGCTTTAAAAATTCTGAAAAACTGTGATTTCCAATGTTATCCAACTTTGTCAATTATAAGGAGAGAATAAGAGACATTTTTAGACATATAAGGTCACAAAACTTACCTCCCATGAACCCTTTTTGAGGAAGCTACTGGAGAATATTCTCTATCAAAACAAGAAAGTAAACCATTAAAGATGAAAGTGTTGATCCAGAAAACAGGGAATCCAGTACAAAAGAGATGAAGAAAGTTCCATTTGATGAAGGAAAACCCTAGGTAACTGTTGTACACCAGGTTTAGAAAATACCAGTTCAGGTTGGACAGGAGAATGAAGGACTTCAGGAAAGATGTAACCAAGAAGAAAAATGGACTAACATCACATGATGTGTTTTGAGCCATTGCTGAGAAACATTTTATAGCTTCTTTTGATTCTGTGGGTAAGAATTAATTTAGAATATAGAACACAAGCAAATGATAAAACAAGGCAGTTTTTAGTGCCAAGAACAAAATGTTGTACAAAAAAATAACTGTAATCATAGCATACTAATTGTATTATCAATTAATGTTATATGATTCTAATAATATAAACCTTAAGTATGGATTTACTGTAAATTGTGATATAACTAATGGACATAGGAGATTGGAAGAGGAAAAGGGAATAGAACTAAATTTTGTTTGCAATAGAAATTCACTAGGTAACGATTAAAATGAAAAAAGAAGTCACAATGAATATATACTTTTAAATGAGAAGGGAAACACCAAAGAAATTGCTGTGAGAGTTGAAAGTGGTTTCCTGAAAGAAACAGGGTTAGAAAGTTGGAGAGGGTTGGTGCATGGAACTGCTGCTTTTTTTTTTTTTTTTTGAGTTGGAGTCTCACTCTGTCACCCAGACTGGAGTGCGGTGGCCGCTCCCAGGCACCGCAGCCTTGACCTGCTGGGCTCCGGCAATCCTTCCGCCTCAGCCTTCCAAGTAGCTGGAAATACAGGTGCGCGCTACCACACCCGGCTAATTCTTGATTTATTGTAGAGATGAGGTCTCACCAAGTTGCCCAGGTGGGTCTCGAACCCACGGGCTCAGGCAATCCCCTTACTTCAGCCTCTCAAAGTGCTGGGATTACAGGCTGAGCCACTGAGCCCGCTGGAACTACTGCTTTTATTATTAGCCTTGTAGTATGATTTTTTAAAGTTATGTTTATATATTACTTTAATTTTAAAAAACAAATTAAAAAATGAAAGTCTGGACCATTATTAGATAAGATACTTAGTCTTTGTGGTATGACCTTTGGCTCCTGAGACAGGTTACCTGGTAACTAAATCTGTGGCCTGCCGCCCATTCCCAGACTGTGTTAAGGACTCTGCTTGGACCTTTCTAGTTCCCCCTTTTCATTTTCCTTAGTACAAGCCACACGGCCAGTTTGACATTTGGTTAAGACATTCCTTAGGTGTGTAAGGCAAGAAGAACATGTCCTTTTTGCTACTCCCTTCTGAATGGAGAATAGATTGAGACATTAATAGTAAACATATTAGTACTCATAAGTTTAACCAATAGTATATTATGGGCCTCTACTCTCAAATTGTTATTTTCTGGGCGTGTACTCAAAGCCCACAAACTGTAAACTCTATGAGGTTAGGAAATTTTGCCTGTTTTGTACATTGATGTCTTGGCTCTCAGTAAACATTTGTTGAATAAATGACTACTCTCTGAATTGTTTAAATTCCAACAAATGTGCCTACTGTCACAAAGCTCAGACTTAAGTAGAGCATATGAACATGTAAATAATTGCAATAAGTTTTACATCAGAATATGCATGGCAACCAGAGAGAGGAGGTTGTCTTGGTGAAGAGTTATCATGAAAGCCTTCACAAATGAGCTAATATCTGAGTTGAGTGTTGAAGGATGAGTAGGGATTAACTAGGTGGACAAAGGCCTTTCAGCCAGAAAGAACAGCAGTGTAAGAGCAAAGAAATAGGAAACAGCAAAGCATATTCAGAGAAGTACAAGTAGTGGGATTGCTAGGGCAGAGATTCTGTCAGGTGAAGATGAGAGAGGTGGCTTGTAAGGTTGGAAAGCAAAGTGCTTTGTGGTATTACTTTTAATTCTAAATATTATACTGTTAGTAATAGCCACAATTATATAGCACTTGCTGTTTGCCAGGCACTTCCCTATGTACTTTACATATACTAATTCATTTAATCCTCCCAGTAACCCTGAGAGATAGATACTGTGTATTCCCATTTTGTGGATGACAAGTCAGTTGCCTAAGGTTACACAGCTGATAAGTGGCAAAGCCAGACTGAATTCAGGCCGTGTGGCTCCAGATTGTTTTGAATTTCAAATAACATCAAAGAAAAGAATGAGATTTACATGTGTTTAATGTAGTGGATGGACTTTAACTGACTGAGAACACTTTATTAGATTGTCACGCGAGGGAGATCAGTGGACTGACTGTATGGTGAGGTGGAAGATATGCTATAAATAGGACAATGCTATACCATGAGAGGCCTTACACACCCATTTCCTTGACTACTGTTTGCTCTTTCTACTTTTGTTTCAGGGCAGCCTGATTTCTGAAATTCTGTCCCTCTGAATCTTTACTAAATTATAAATGATGACTGGAAGGTCTTTTTTCGTTTTTGTAGAATGAGGACTTTTCTCCTAAGATCCATCTACTCAAAAATAGTCTCTTTTGTTTAACATCATTGAGTTAATTCTTAAAAATGATGTTCTATAGTATAATATAATTTTTATATGTATATGTACTAAGAATTTTTTGTTTATTTCCCTTTTTATATTTAAAGCTGTAGGGAGAGACTAGAATATTGGCAGTAGGGGTTGGCGTCCATCTTTCTTTAAACATTTTTTCCCTTGTAGAAGCCATGTATGTTTATTTTGCAAATTCAGCAAGGAGAAAAATCACATTTAGCTATGATCCTACTGCCAAGTTTTAAGATCTTTTTATTCTTTTTTCTGTGCCATACATTGTGTTTGAGAATAAAATTGAGATTGGTATTATACATATTATTTTAGAAATGCTTTTTATATATCTTGAGTATTTCTTCACATTCTTAAATATTCTTCAGGAATAATGGGGGTTTAGTGGCTTGCTATGGGTAGCATGTAATATCATACAGGGTTTATTCAGTTTACTATTTTTAGACATTTAGATTAACTTTTTTTACTGCTTTATGCTTTGCAGTGTACATTCTTGGATTTAAATGTTTGTACATAATTTTGATTTTTTTTAGAAGTAAAAAAAAATCAGGTGAGGAGTAAGTAGATGCTTTTTATATGTCTTTGTGAAGCTCTGTTTGGTGTGTGTAGCAGCAGCTAACTCAGGCTGGCTTAAGCATAATGGGAAATTATTGAAGCTGTGTTCTCCGAGGAACCCAGGGGCATTTTGGGGGGCTGGAACCATAATCTCTGTCTCTTGTGTTTCCTTGTCTTTCTCTGCATGCACTTCTCATTTCCTCTGTCCAGAAGCCTTTCTTAGCTTCTCTGTACACATAGTGGGCAGAAGGCTCTAGCCACTACAAAGTTCCTATATTTTTATCATCTCCGTGATAAGAGACCATCTCAGACTCACTGCCTTGTTCTCATTCCAGATTTTTTGGAAAGAGAATGTAATGATCCTGGTTTGAGCCAGGTGTCCGGCACTTATCTAGTCAACCTTGGCTAGAGGACCACATCACTAATACAGGCATGACTGGATTAGGGAGTACCTCTCACAAAAAGGGAATTGTGAGCTAGGCAGATATCCTAAAAAGTTTCTGAAGCCTTTTATGTTACCTAATTGCTCTCTAGAAAGATTGTATCCATATTTAGGGCCAGTCATTTTATCAAAGGAGAAGTTATTTAACATGCTGGATGGAATTCCTACCTTGAGTTTAATGAAAAGCTTTAACCCTCAATTTATTTGACTAATAATGATTGGGAATATCCTATGTGCCAGGTACCTTTCTAGATGCTGAGAGTAGATCAGTCCTACAAGACTTAAGTCCATGCCCGTTTTGTAGTCATCTGTTAGAAGTTGGGTACGCTTTGAACTGACCTTCAAAATATTCTTCCTAGGTCTTAATCAGATTTCATTTTACCAACAGTGTAACACTGTTAAGCCTAGTATAACAAGGAAACACCCATAGTATTTCCTCTGTTGGATATTTTCATTCATTTTTTTCTAAGTAAATGACTGGAAGTTGGAAGTTCATGATACTTGACATCTAAGAATATTATCAGTTTAACCTTTCTCCTCCTCTCACCCCTATAGTAGGGCAGCAGTAGAGTATAGGTAGATGTTCAGGCTATGACTCTCTAGTTTGTTTTCTGCAAGCTTAAGTCAGGGTTTTAGTTCACATTTAACAGTGCTTTCTTATACGTGAGATGTGAGGGGATTAAAGTTCTCCTCTAAGTTGGAAAGTTAACTGACAGAAAAAACTTGGCAACATAGGAAAACTGGTATGTTTTTAATTTCCATCAAAAACAGATTCAGCTTTTTTCCTGATAGTGCCTTGCACCTGTTAGTCAGGCTAGTAGTTAAGTCACCCAGTGACAAATTTAAAAATGTGCTCGATAAGACTGGAGTTTTAGAGGAACATTCCTTTAAGGATCATATATTGTTTCTCCTCTGAGTCTGCTCTCAGCTAGAACATTTATGATGCATCTAAGCAATGCATGCCTTCTCATGAGACCTGATCTCAGCTTGTTGTGGGCCAGGGCGGGTCAAGAGTAGCCTACTGCCAGCTTGCACCTGTGAGACCCCTTGCTGCTGCTGGAAGCGGGGTTTTAGTTGATTCTTCTTATTTCAGCTCAAGTCATATTATAGATGACATTCTTAAAGTGATACCAATTCTCTCTTTTTTCTTTCTAATCGGAAAGCAAAACAGAGAAGAAAAAGTAGAAGTTTTTCTATATGTAATTCAAGAAATTTCACTCTGTTCTGCATTTTTTAAACCAGCCTAGGTTCACTGGGAAAAGTAAGCCTTAATGCTCTTGGCATTTAACATATGTATTGAATTAACACTCCTGTGCAACTAGAATGATAATTGAGAAAACAGTCACTGAAGTAGTTGTTTGTGGTTTGTAGTTTAAATGAGGAATCTTAGTTGAGAAAGGCTGATAGAAAACCCTTTCCTATAAAACTCATAGCCATCCAAAGATTATAGCTGAATGAGTGTGCATTGATCTGCTACCTGCATATATAGTTCTAAGATGGCAAATATAAAGGTCTTAAGCATTAGTAGTCCACTAGACATGATCCAGTAAAAATAACTATTCTATTGTTTGTTTCCCTTAATAAAGCACAGAGTGAACTTGGGAAAAATCCCTCAGTTATAGTTTTTATATAAATCAAAATAGATTAATGCCAATAATCTTTTTGCACTATCATTTTTATTTTTTTCAGCACTTGCTATAACTTTCTTGATATTTTAAAATAACACTTAAAGCAAATAAGATCAGTTATCTTTATAAGCTATGATATTTGATTAGTTTTTAAAAATAGATAAATAAAACGCTTATCAGCTCACTGTGCTTGTAAATAATGTAATGTTTATGGAACTGAGCCCAGGGGATGAAAACAGCACAGAGATTGCTTACTAAAAGTGTCAGGATTCTCACAAAGCACAAGGATTCTATAGCTAATCTTAAAGTTACTCTAGAGAAGGTAGATACGGTGGCTCCTGCCTGTAATCCCAGTGACTCGGGAAGCTGAGGTGGGAGGATCACTTGAGGACAGGAGTTCTAGACCAGCCTGGGCAACATAAGGAGACCCTATCTCTTTAAAAAATAATTAAATTAAACAAAGTAGCCAGGCATGGTAGCACACACCCATAGTTCCCAACTACTTGGGAGGCTGAGGTGGGAGGATTACTTGAGTCCAGGAGTTGAAGGCTGCTGTGAGCTGTGATTCTGCCACTGCACTCCAGTTTGGGCAACAGAGAGAAATCTTATCTCTTAAAAAAAAAAAAAAGTTTCCCTTTTTATAGGTCTTTTAAACAGGAACCTATGTGAAATAAGTCTGCATTCTCTTTCTGCACTTAAATGTTGATTCACTGAACAAGAGGACTGTTATTGGCGAAGTAAACGTACAGGTCAGAAGATGTTTCATTGGCAGTAGAAATGGCGTGTTCATCAACATGTTTAGGTTCCTAATTTCTTCACCCTCCACTTTACAAAAAAAAAGGTGTTGGCCAGGCTCGGTGGCTGAGCCTGTAATCCCAGCACTTTGGGAGGCCGAGGTGAGTGGATTGCCTGAGCCTATAGGTTTGAGACCAGCTCCAGACACTTGGCGAGACCTCGTCTCTACAAGAAATAAAAAAATTAACTGGGCATGTTAGTGCGCGCCTGTAGTTCCAGCTACTTGAAAGGCTGATGTGGAAGGATCGCTGGAGTCCAGCAGGTCAATGCTGGGGTCACCATGAGTGTGCTACTGCACTCCATCCTGGGCGATGAAGTGAAATTCTACTCCAAAAAAAAAATGTTTACAAGGGTCTATTTTTTAAAAGTCCAGGTTTTTGTTTTAAAATCTTGAGTGTGATACTAGCTCAGAATAATTTCAGATCAAGATTTATAGATTCTTTTTTTTTTTTTTTTTGAGTTGAAGTCTCACTCCGTTGCCTAGATTAGAATGCAGTGGCACACTCATGGCCACCCCAGCGTCGACCTGCTGGGCTCTGGCAATCCTTCCACCCCAGCCTTCCAAGTAACTGGAACTACTGACGTGCACTGTCACACCCAGCTAATTTTTTTTTTAGTTGTAGAGATGAAGTCTCGCCAAGTTCCCTGGTCTGGTCTTGAACCCACGCGCTCAGACAAACCACTTGCCTTGGCCTTCCAAAGTGCCGTGATTACAGGCTGAGCCACTATGCCCAGCCAGCAGATTATTTATTTATTTTTTTTTTTTTTTTTTTTTTTTGAGTTGAGATCTCACTCTGTCAGTGTGCTAGAGTGCAGTGGCACAGACATGGTTCACTGCTACCTCGACCTCCTGGGCTCAACCTCCCAAGTAGATGGAACTACAGGTGCATGCTACCATGTCTGGCTAATTTTTTTTATTTTTTGTAGAGATGAGGTCTTACTGTGTTGCCCAGGCTGGTTTTGAACTCCTGGGCTCAGGCAGTCCTCCTGCCTCAGCTTCCCAAAGTGCTGGGATTACAGATATGAACCACTGCAACTGACTCAGTTTATACATTCTTACAGTAAAAGTTTTGCTTTTTGCCATTGTCATCGCCTCCACATTTAACCTAGAAATAATTTGATTTACCTTTGTCATAGACACTGGCCCACACAGCCACGCTGATGAGAATGCAGTCTATATTGCTCTCTGAGTCTCCTACTAGGTGTCCCATGGAATAAGGTTGGAGTTATTGGCTCTGTTGGGAAAGGCTTACATAGAAACAAAATTGCTGCCTTATTTTTTAAAAATTTAAATAGTTCTCTTTTCTTCTTACAAGACGGAATAACAAAATCTTAGGCTTTAAATGACATAAAGACTATCTTGTTACTTCAGAATAGGGAGCAAGGAGGCAGTACTTTATTAAAAACATAGTTTACATGGAAAACTTGCCATTGAAAAGGTATCACGTGAGCTATAAAGAAGCAAGAATATGTTGCATTTCAAGACTGTCAATGAAAGGTACATTACAGAGCCTCCTGGCAGCAGCACTTCTTTGTTGCCGGTGTCCTCATTTGTGACACCTGCCAAATGGGAGCTGATTCTGAATTAGCAAAAGAAAGCTATTCTATTTGCCTATGTCCTTTTAAGGCTTTTAACTACAAAAACTAAGTAAAATAATATGTTGAGCATTTTAAAACTCTTGCTTTAGGCTCACATTCTATTACATTTTGGGCAGATCCCCTAATATATAACTTATACATGCCTTACAGGTAAATTAGAGAATCTGGATTTAAACTGTTGGGGTGTTTGTATTAAGAGATTTCATGAGAACAGTCCTGCTGCTTCTGTGCCTGACAGTCTTTCAGTGCTGTAATATGTAGACCTGACAGTGATTTTGCTGGATCTCAGTTCAGATGACCATTAGTGGAGGGTGAATTAACTACCTTTGGGAGTTGGAAAGGTTGATGGAAAGAAACCTGTGGCTAGCATTTGTATAACAGCGAAAGCTCTGTGGAGAGAAAAGTCTCAACTGACTCACCGGCATGACTGTCACTCCTCATTCAGAGTGTGCTGGTAGTTTGCTTTCTAGGGTGCTCACAGACTCCTCCCAGCAGTTGTAGAATGGTTATCAAGTTGTGTTTATTCCACACCCTATTTATGCTGTTTGTTCTTGCTATTTTAATTATGTAATTTAATTAATCATTACTAAACCAATGACTTATGAGAAACCAAGTTGTTTCTAGAAAACCAAGTTTAATGTTTGGAAAGTGTTGATAAAAACTTACTTTTAAAATGGTGCTCAGTTATATTTTGATAAGACAACTGTAACAGAATGGGGTAAATTATTAATATCCAGAAGGATGCTGCATTCAAATTGCTTCAAAATGTCTTAAGTTCTCTCTGTAATTTAGATATCAGAGATGGAAATGGTAGAGCCTCAATTATAGCTGTGGTCTATGAAAGAAAGACATTTTAGCACTATAACCTATAGATCCATACAAACAAAAGTCCTGGCCCTATTTTACAAGATTAGCAAATGAAAAAAAAAAAACTAAAAAAGATTAGCAAATGAAGTTTCATTTAAATTAAAATGCTTAGATATATGTATCAAATTTTTATGAGTTCCTGTTTTATAAGACTTTTTTTTCTTATCTAATCAGCTACTGGTTGTGATTGTTATTGGTTAAGAGAATTTCTACTGTATTGCTTTGAGGTACTAAAATCGAAATGTAATCTTTCAACATTTAATTTATTCATTCACTAATATTTATGGAGTGCTATTATATAGAGGCATTTCACTCAGCTAAAACGATGAACAAGGCTGATGGAGTTTCTCTTCTTGAGGAACTTACCTTCTAATGGCATATTTAGTTATTTGAACAGTAATGATTTTTTCAACAGTTGTAGGATAGTTATCAAAATAAAATCTGGTTTGTATTGAAGGCCAAAGTCACATGATGGTTCATGTTGAGATGGTTCTCAACTCTAACTTGTACCCTAGGCTAAACTGAAAAGTTTTTGAAAAATGCTGCATGTGGGATTGAATTAGAATCTCTGGGAATTGGACCTGGGCATACAAAAATGTGTAGGAATAGGCAAGTTGATTTCAGTTAAAGTTGTTTGATATTGCCCAAACTAAATCTGCTAACTCTTTGCCAATTTGATGTAGCATTTTTATTCCTGAATCATCCGGGGACAAATCTGTATGGTGTTAGTTTGTCACAGTTAATGATTTGTTTGAATCTTGCTAGAAAAGAAGCTTTATGTAATATAATTTTCAAAGATTACTATCATATTAATGCTCTGACTTTCAGTTTTTCCTTTTAGAAAAAAACAATTTTAAAGAAAGATGAGTTGCCGGGCTCGGTGGCTCAGCCTGTAATCCCGTGCTTTGGGAGGCCGAGGTGAGTGGATTGCCTGAGCCCACGGGTTCGAGACCAGCCTAGACAACTTGGCGAGACCTCATTTCTACAATAAATCAAAAAATTAATTGCCTGAGCCCGCGAGTTCGAGACCCACCTGGGCAACTTGGCGAGACCTTATCTCCACAATAAATCAAAAATTAGCCGGGCGTGGTAGCACACACCTGTAGTTCCAGCTACTTGGAAGGCTGAGGTGGAAGGATCGCTGGAGCCCAGCAGGTCAAGGCTGCAGTGGCCGGGAGTGGCCACTGCACTCCAGTCTGGGCGACGGAGTGAGACTCCAACTCAAAAAAAAAAATAAAAGAAAGAAAGAAAGATGAGTTGTTTGGCATTCTTCTTTTAGTTTAATAGTTAGAAGAGTGCCACTTTTACCAATGTATTTTATCTTCCATTAACATTTTAGTGGGTCAGACCTTAAGAAAAGCAACATGTATTTTATTTGCTTAAAATATTAATGTTTAGCCTTCTGCTTCCACTGCCACCATGCATGGTGCCCTTGCAAAAGCTTGTGGCAAAGGGGGGGAAAAACAAAACCAAGTTCTGAAGTTTACCCTTGACTGCATCCACTTTGTAAAAAGTGGAATCGTGGATGCTGCCAATTTTGAGCAGCTTCTCCAAGAGATAATCAAAGTGAATGGAAAAGCTGAGAATCTCAGTGGAGGCCCTATAACCATTGAAGGAGGTCAAGAACAAGATGACTGTAACTTCTGAGGTGCCTTTTTCCAAAAGGTATTTGAACTATATTACTAAAATATATTTGAAAAAGAATGTCTTTCAGTGGTTTGGGAGACCAAGGCGGGAGAATGGGTTGAGCCTAGGAGTTTGAGACCAGCCTGTGCAACATACCAAGAGCCTGTCTCCTAAAAAAAAAAAATAAATGAAGCAAATTAGCCAAGTATGGTGGCAGGAGGCTGAGATGGGAGAATTGCTTGAACCCAGGAGTTTGAGACGGTGGTGAACGAACTATGATCATGTCACTGCTCTCTAGTCTGGGCAACAAAGTGAGACCGTGTCTTTAAAATTTTTTTTGTTTTTTAAAGATTAATCTGTTGATTGGTTGCATGTAGTTGGAATCGGCAAGGAGAGTTATAAATGATGTTACTTTCAAAACCAGGATGAAAAAGAGGAGGAAGATGAGGATTGAAATTCATTTATTTGGAATCTTTTGAATGAGTTCTTGAATAGGACTTGGGAAACAAACAAAAAAAAAAAATTCAACTTTTATGTAACACTGATTAAGTTCAGAAAATGCTGAGTCATAGGGTTTTTTTTTTACCATATAGTATGTGTGTAATTTTATGTATAAAAAACAAAGACTAATTGAGGTCAAAGTTATTCACAACATCTTGAAATAAAATCTCTTCTTAGAAATGATTTCATGTATACTTAAGATTGAGGCCTAGAAGCTTTGAAGTTTGAAAGTGTAGCACACTAATTATTTTTCTTTCTAGCTCCTGCAGAATGTAGTTGTGCTTTTCTTGCTTACTTATTTGCACACTTAAATCTCTCAAAAGAGGACTAGAAATTAGTACTTTCACTTTTGGGTATTTACTTTGCTAATAATCATTTTATATTAATATTTTGTAATCAGATACATGTAGAAAGTTTTTGATTCTTCTCATCTTCCACAAGAGATATGATTCTATTGTTCTGTGAAACCAAGCATTTATCACAACACTAAAGTTCCAAAATACAAATTACATTTAATTATGAATTTTAAGTTGAAAATGTAACCTTAATAGTTTGTTTCTGTCTTTAGGATAATGGTACTTTGAGGGGTACGTTAACTGAGACACTTAGCTTTTTACCTTGCTGTATAGGGTAGCTTCTTTACGTCACTGACTGGTCTTCATGTGATAATTATTTCTGTACCTCATCTCCTAGCTTGTGTGTATGCATGGGCACTTACACAAACCCCTCGAAGATGGAACTGTTAATTTCTCTTTCTGAAATCTGTTTGCTTATCCATCATGGTAAGCATGGTAAGATGGTTTGGTCAGAGACGTCCAGGAAGGTGAAAAAACCTTGTTAACTGAAAGTAAAAGGAAAAATACTTAAAGATTTACTAGGAGATTAACTGCTTTGATAAAGATTTCAGAGGCCCCACCAGGGCAAATGGTGAGAAAACTGGCAGAAATAGAATGCTATATTATCAGCACTAGCAACTAGGAGCAATTTAGCTCCATGAATATCTTATTTCTTCCTTCTGTTTTAGTTAAAATATCAGTGCCTCCTGTGTAGTACTTAGCAGTTTTCAATTCTGTAAACAAATTTTTTTCCTAGAGTTCGGAAAACTGATAATGCAGTGAGGTTGAGTGACTAGTTCAAAGTTACTTAACCAGTTTATGAATGAAGACCCTTCAAGTTTCCAGTGATAGAAACCAACTCCAAGTTGTAGAAGCAAAAGGAACTTTTTGGCATATGTAACTAGTAAGCTCAGACATATATCTGCTTTCAGACATGGGCAGGTTTAGGGACTTAGCCATGTTCTAGAACACTTTCTTCTTCTCTTATTGGCTTAATTTGTATACAGGCTGGCCTGTACTGGCAGAGGTTGCCTCTGGCAACTCTAGGTTTACAAACTGCCATTTTATCAACTCCAGCGAAGGAATTTTTTTTCTTTTCTTGGAAGTGTCAGCATATGGCATGGGCATGATTGTCAGCTCCATTTTTGAACCAGTCATTCTTTTTTGTGGCTGGGGGCACATGCCACCCCTGAAGCAGGGTCAGGATCATCTTATTCCACTGACTAAGTTCACTTACTATGATCACAGAAAATATAGTATTCATTGACTATTATCTTAGGAGCAACCTTTGGGAGGCTATCTTATTTTTGGAATTCTGCTAGTAGCTTGAAATACATCTGGGAGAAAGGAGGCTTGGTAGAAAAGCTGCTGTTGCATTGTTTAAATGTTCCAACATTGCAAGAGGCTCCTTATTTCTGGACAGAAAGATTTTTCTCCCAGTTCACTCTCTCTTCCCCTGTGTGTTACCCCTCTCACTATCACCTTCTTTTCTGTTTCTTGGCTTAAGTCCGTTCCTTCATCTAATCTCTTTTCCTCCAGTACCTTCCCCCTGTGGTAGCAGAAACTGGTAGACAGTCTCCTTACATTCTTGACTTGAGGCATGATAGCCATTATCTTCCTTCAAGGAAAATTCTACAGAATGAAATTGCTCATTGACATGCTTAGGAACAGCTGGTTTAGGAGAATTCAGTTTTCCTTGTGTGGACAATGAGCTCTGTGTCTCAGAAGACCAAAGTCAGAGTACCCTGTCCCTGATTTCCCTGGGCAGCTTCAACTCAAGTATCTCCAGAGGCCTAGGCACTGGAGGTGAAGGCTTAGGGGCTTCCTGTAAACTCTTTTGTGCCCAAAATGGCTATGAGAATGGAGGCAGGAGGTATTGTTAAATGCTCTGGTTTTCATTCCAGCTGTCACCAGAATAAAAATGACCTAACTGTACTTTGGGCCCCAGGCAGCACCGAAATGGCATGCCACCTGCTGACCTAATCCATTTCATTTCTGGTACTAGGATAGCCAAAGCAATTTGCTCAATTTGCAATAGACTGTTTACTCTTTAAAGCAGCAATGATTAGATCTAGTGTAAGAAATCACATACTTTATTTATCAAGAATTAAAACTTTAAAGCTGGAAAGTTATGTATTTTGGAAGTAGTCATTTAAATGTAGTGCATTTCATCTCAGAGACTGACTATGCTTTTAGAAAGCTACTTTTTGCCGCTGTTCCCCAGGAAGGAGTACAATCTGCTGATGAAATTTGAGATAACAGAAGTGTTTCTTAGCAGCAGCTGAATGGAGCAGGGAACTAGGAGACTGCTATATTTATCTTTAGGTAAATTTTTGCAATTTACTGGGAGAAGAAAAATCTGTATAGCATGCTATCAGATTAACTCATGTTAATCCAGCAGCTGCTTCTCTGGCAAATAGAAGAGAGGGGTATATGCAGTAGTAGTCTTGCACATACATTAAGGTGCTGGACATACTTCGTTTCACTGTGCCAAGAGCCACATATGCTGATGAGTTCCTGTTTCCTCCATTTTAATTTTTTAAAGACTTATTAGCTCCCGTTTTTCTCTTCTCCATCAAAATGAAGTAATTAAAACTTGTAAATTATAGTTTCAGAAGCTTGGACTCTGGTCTTGAATATTGTGTTCGATAGTTACGTATAGTACTACAATTGATGAATTAGAATTGTAGAAGTACCTACTTCATTCCCCACCCAGAGATCCTTATATCAGTAAGTAACATGCTGGCAGAATTAAGGTGTCTGCTTCCAGTTCAGCCTTCTTTTATTTCTTGTTGCTTTCTGTGATTCAGCAGCTATGGAATTTGCTTCCCTGCATGGGCCTCTCAGAAACCGGCTCTCCTGCTCTCCCCAACACGCTCACAGTCAGCAGAACAGGGAAATCACACTGATCAGCACACCACTCAGTTGATCAAAGTAAGCCAGCCACTTTTCTTCAACAAGACCCAGCGGTATTAGTCACTACGCCTTCTCCTGCCGTGAGCAAGGCCACTGGAACACTGCTGGCAACATTAGTCTGTGTGTAAAAAGCTACTTATGTTCCCTTTGCCTTCTCTTTGGCCTAGGCCAAGGCAAGCGGGGAGAGAAGGAGAAGAATGTCCCACAGCCAGTCTCTCTTCTTTCTAAAACTTGGCGTGAAGCATTTTCTTTCAGTGGCAATCCCTAGTGGCAATCCCTAACTCTGCTGGGGAAAGACTTGCTAATTTTCTTTTAATTGCATAAGAACAGAGCCCTACAGCAAATTGAACATGTGGTGACTACATGAAATATATGACAGAATATGGTCTTACTTTGATTGAGTTAATCACAGGTCTGACAAATCTACAAAATTAAAATAAAGCCACATTTTTTAGTACTTAATCTCCTGATCTGTTGCTTTTTACTGTTTTCTGGGTAGTCTTATGTTATTTTGTAGGGAACCTACAGTTCTCAATGCTAATTTGTTGGATATAGACAGCAGTTTGCTATTCATGGTTCTAACGGGTGTATAATTCCCTTTCTTGTAAGCAATTGGCATTTTAGTACAGTTTGCAATATGGAACATGGAAGAGACCCCCTGAGTAGGACAGTGGCTGCTCTTTGTCACTTGCAGCTGTGTTTGCAAGGGAGCATGCTGGCAACCAGCAAGGAGAGTGCTGTGACAGGTGGGAAGAGCAAAACCAGAAATATGCTTCTCTTTTCTCTTACCCTCTTTCTATTCCCTTCTTTCCCCCCACCCTCTTCTACCTGACCTTCTGTTTTTCTTCCCTTCCCCTTTTAGAAGCCATCTGTTTTCCTCTACCAGTTCTGTTTGGTTTGCAGATGCCACTATACAGGAATACACTGTGTTGAAGCTAGCCTGTGCTTGACCTACTGAATGTATGTATTTAGGCTGGGCGTTGTCTGATACACCAAAGGGAATGGTGAGGGCCTGGCATATAAAATTGCATAAATTTTACACAGCAGTTCTAGAAATCCAAAAGAATGACATATCTTACTACCTAGACTTGAAATATGATATGGGACTTTCTAAAGCCTGGCTCCATAAGCTCTGCAGTACTTTCTGTTAGAGAGGGGAGCAACATTAGTTTGTGTATTAAAAGCTGCTTACAGCCGGGCTCAGTGGCTCAGCCTGTAATCCCGCGCTTTGGGAGGTTGAGGTGAGTGGATTGCCTGAGCCTGCGGGTTTGAGACCCGCCTGGGCAACTTGGCGAGACCTCATCTCTACAATAAATCAAAAATTAGCCAGGTGTGGTAGCGCACGCCTGTATTTTCAGCTACTTGGAAGGCCGAGGTGGAAGGATCGCCGGAGCCCAGTGGGTCGAGGCTGCGGTGGCCGGGAGCTGCCACTGCACTCCAGTCTAGGTGACAGAGACTCCAACTCAAAAAAAAAAAAAAGCTGCTTACATTGCTTTGGCCTGGGCTGGCTCTAGGCAATGTGAGGAAAAAAAAGAAGGAAATGCCCCAACAGCCATTATCTCTCCTTTCTAAAACTTGGCATTGAGGCATTGCCATTCTTGTTGTCAGTAACACAAATTGTCATTCTGCAAAACTAGTTTGACTATCCCCGGAACAGGCACCTGGTTGATAGTCCTTCTTTTTATGGTCTGTCTTCAGGTATCTTCTCCTCAGGGTATATACTTTTTTTTTTTTTTTGAGTTGGAGTCTCAGCCTGTCACCCAGACTGGAGTGCAGTGGCATGCTCGTGGCCACCCCAGCGTCGACCTGCTGGGCTCAGGTGACCCTTCTGGCTCAGCCTTCCAAGTAGCCAAAACTTCAGGCGTGCGCTACCACGCCCAGCTAATTTTTTGATTTATTGTAGAGATGAGGTCTCGCCAAGTTGCGCAGACCGTTCTCGAACCTATGGGCTCAGGCAGTCCTCTCACCTCGGCCTCCCAAAGTGCTGAGATTATAGGCTTGAGCCACCGTGCCCGCCAGGGTATATACTTCTAGGTATATGCCTTAGAGAAATGAAAACATATGTTCAAACAAAAACTCTTACATGAAGGTTTATAACAGCATTAGTCATGATAGCCAAAAAATGGAAACAGCCCATCAGCTGATGGATGGTGAATTAAAAATGTGGTATATCCATGTAATGAAATATTATTTGATAATAAAAAGAAATAAAGTACTGATGTATGCTACAACATGGATGGATCCTGAAAAAATTACACTAGGTAAAGAAGGCAGTAACAAAAGGCCACATATTATCTGTTTTCATTTATATTAAATGTCTAGAATATACAAATCCATAAAGATAGAAAGTCAATCATCGCTTGCCCAGAGCTGGGGGAATTGTACATATGTGTGTGGAGGGGAATAAGGAGTGACTGCTAATGTCACAGAGTTTTTTGGGGGGAGGTGTGATGAAAATGTTCTAGAACTGATTGTGGGGTTGCACAATGGTGATTAGGTTAAAAAGCCATTGGATTGTATACTTTAAATGGGCAAATTGTATGATGTGTGAATTGTATCTTAATGAAGCCTTTAAAAAATAGAATTACATATTTTATTTAGTCTGAGGGCACTATATTGTCTTTCAGTTCAAATTGTAGTTCTAGGAGAACCCATATTCTCAGTAAGAATATCAGCTTAATAATGGTAACAATTTAGTTGCACAGTGTGCCAGAGTTTTCACAGACATTATCTAATGAAAATGTTAGAACATCGCAAAGAAATAATAGTGACCCTTGATACTTTCTAGATTGTTAATTATGCTTAACCTTTTCACTTCTTGAATATGACTAGAAAAGTCACTCACCTTCTCTGTCTTGCTTTCCTTATCTGGAAAATGGAGATATTAATACTTCCCACCTAAAAATCATTCACCTTATTGTCTTGGTTTCTTTATCCAGAAGAACAGTCTAGGAATGTTTCCTATCTCTTGGGCATATAATAAAGATAAATTAATAAGAGACAATTACAAAACATCTTTCCAGGCTATAAAAATGCTTCATAATAAACCATCAAGACATATTGTTTTTTCTTTCTTTTATGTTGTTCAACTTCAGCAGGATGTAATAATAATCACTTATATCACTTTTCTCTTAGGAACTCAAACACTTTACAGACATTATCGAATTAATCCTCCCTGCAACATCTCTGTGAATTACATAGGGAGCTTGTATCAGTGGAGCCAGGGCAAAGTAACTTGCCTGAAGCCTTTATCTCAGGCTGGGTCTATACTGTACCAATTGCTCCTTTATCTATCCTTAGTGTTCTTTATTTGGTCAATTACATTTATTTTCTATGAGTTTGTTACTGTTAAACATGAAAAAATATGTGAATGACCCTGTTGAATAACTTTAAATTAGCTAAGACTTCATTAAGGCTAAAATGGTTTATTTTGACCTGGCTGTGTCATTCTTGATCTAGACTAGAAAACAGCTCAAAACTTCTGAATGTATACTTTTGACTTGAACATTCACTATAGGGAGCAGTTCCAACTGTGTGTCCTGCTGTGTGAATAGAAGAAATCCTTGATGAGTGTTTGGAAACTACTCTCATTTGTCCAGACTTTCTTCACAGAGTGAAGGCAGACTTCCTTCCAAGCCGTTGGGTTTTACAGCGTGTTTACGTGTAGAAAGCTCATTTACCATCTGGATTGCAACCTAGATCTTTACCACTGCCCTCATCATTTAATATTATTTTTGTCTTATGGCTTAATCCTACTGCCAGTTCTTTTGATGGAGAATATATATGAAGGGAATGCATGCATAAAATGATTAGAAGGGCCTCTATGAGATTGCCTTAGAGTGGCTTCTAATAGTCCACTACAAAGCAAAGTGATGCCTGACCCAAACGCTGGAAAACATTCCCTTCTGGCTTTTCTCTTGCCCTATGTGAAAGGTAGCTCTGGTTTCTTGCTGAGGCTGTCCTGGCAAGGTTTTTTGGTTTGGGTTTTTGTTTTGTTTTATGTTTCTCTTTAGCCATATTGCTCTCTCATATTGCTTAATGGGGAAACAGTTTTTTTCCTCAGATGGGTTTCCCTTGCATGTTAGCCTTGCTGTGCTGCCCCATAGGGGAGATGGTCCCGGTGCTGTTGGCACTGTCCTGTGTACAAGTTAATTAAGCCTCCTGCTGTGGACCTGGATTTCGGTTGCTTCTGTGCACTGATGTGTGTGAATTGAGTGAAGCACGTGTACATAAACTCAGGCACACTTGTGGAAACAAACCCAGAAAAGAGCAAAAGATGGAGTCGGGGTAAAGCCTTCAGCTTTTAAATAAGCTTGGTAATCTGGCTAGCTGAATGCCAGCTCACAAAGCTGAGAATTGCATTTCTGAAGATAAGACAGGCTCTTTTTGTGTTTTTATCTTTTTTTCCCAAAATGTATTGAGTTTTAATATGGTGCTTTATCTCTGTAAGCAAGAAAACAGAGCCAGCAGTGAACTCATGGGCCACTGGTCCAACCCGAAGAGGAGTTTCTCCTCATTTCTCTGGTCACCACATCTCAAGAAGATAAACCATGACCAGAGTTTTACTAAGATACCTGGCTGCCATGGCCTCACTGCAGCATAAAGGGGTTAAGGAACTCAAAGAAGGCAAGAGTAGACTTTCTGAAAGTCTAGTAACTGACATGTTTTAGAGAACAGATAGTGATTTCCTTTGAAGTTAGTTCCCTGCCCTTTTTCACCTAACTAAATGTTCATAGAGATAATCTTGATTTCTAACCGTTCTTTTTTGAATACTGTGTAGTGCTGTGAGTCCTTGTGATTCTGTTTACTAGGACATAAAGTGCTTGTTTTAAAAGCTCTAAATAAGCTGGGCTCGGTGGCTCAGCCTGTAATCCCACGCCTTGGGAGGCTGAGGTGAATGGATTGCCTGAGCCAGCGGGTTCGAGACCCACCTGGGCAACTTGGCGAGACCTCATCTCTACAAAAATCAAAAATCAGCCGGGTGTGGTAGCGTGCGCCTGTAGTTTCAGCTACTTGGAAGGCTGAGGCAGAAGGATCGCCGGAGCCCAGCAGGCCGAGGCTGCGGTGGCCGGGAGCGACCACTGCACTCCAGTCTGGGCGACAGAGTGAGACTCCGACTCAAAAAAAAAAAAAAAAAGTTCTAAATAATTTGTTTCTAATTTCCAGCTTACTTACTTGGCTAAAATACAGCAAGTAATTAGGTTGGAGTAATAATGGAGTCCTAAAAACACGTCAGCTGTTGAATCAGACAACCTCTGTTCTTTCTCCACCCATACCAACTTCCCTCAGCAAGTTTTGACTATTTTTACATGAAATCCATCAGCCAGGAAGTGCTTTTCAGCCCCTCCTTTGTATTAGTAGCTAGTGCAGTGACATGTGCTAGTGCTTATGGACTTTAGTAGGGAAAAATAAATAAGCGCACGTAACAGACCAGGGCGTTGCATAGTAAAGAGTTAGCATGTGATACAGATAATGAGAAGAGAGAGGGCAGAGAAGGCTTGGGAGCCCAAGTGAAACTTGGCTTCAGATGCAGAAAAAATAGAGACATTCTAAGTCAGGGAAATCACACAAGTCAAGGCAGGGATATAAGAATGAATATGATATAGAAAAGTAAATACAAGAAGTTTGCTGTATACATAACATTTTTCATAAAAAGTGTTGGGATATAAACAAAAATAAGAATAAGTTATGTTAGGATCTGGTATTAGAAGGCCTTAAATGACCATACTGTCCCCTGCTTAGAACTAGACTTGCTTTGAAAGCTTTGATTGGTACCTATCTTTTGATTAGAATGCTTTAGCATTGGGGGGGGTGGAATGAGCTTGTCTTGGAGGAAATGAACTTTCGTTGGCATGTCTGCATTTTGTGTGTGTTTGTTTTGCTAAGACAATATATTCAGGTAATTAAACAGATTCTCTATATTGTAGAAGGAAGTCAAGTCTATAGTTAATAGAGCAGGGTTTTTCCTGAGTAGGAATTTTGTTTCCTAATTGTGAATTTTGACCTGTTTGCTTAGAAATGAGAATGTTGTGAGTGAAAGCACAAGTTTAATGGTTAAAAAGAGTTTGCATAGCTGTTGCAGAAGCAAAATTGATGTATAACATTGCTCCCTAATCTGAGTTACCTGAAGGAATAAGAGAAATCATTCCTACATTTACCTATGGTAAGGTTACACAGGTTGTTACTTAGAAATGCTGTTTGTTTGGAAATAAAATATTAGATCCAAATAGAGGTGGGAAAGGAAATGGAAAGTGAATAGTAGTAATCTTTACATAGGCAGCATAAAGATTGGGCATTTCTGTTGTAAGTTATTAATTATAGATTTGAGTAGGAACAGATGACCCTAAAATTTCCAATCACATTACTTTAGTCTGAATTATCTGATGTTTACTTTTCTATCTGTTTTGGTTTAATAATGTATTTTCAATAAAACCAAAAGCTTCCTTAAGCTGTATGGCAGGACAGCTTTTGAATAGTAGTTTGATTTATTTTTCCAGTTCATTTTCCTATATCTTGTGTTATATTGATAATTGGTATTATTTATCTCATTTAAACAGTGATGCTTAAGTTGAAACTTGATTCTAGTCAATTTTATTATGATGAGTTTACCATCTTCTCAGGTGTAGTACTCCTCTAATGCATTGTTGCCCTGTGATGAAGGTAAAAACAAATTCTCAGCTGTTAACTACAGTCCTAACCTTTCCTCAGTTTGCTTGATTTACTACAAATTAAATTATATTATGCCTGATACAAATCATTAAGTATTTAATTTAAAGCAGTTGCCGTGATCCATCTTTTGCTGTTTTTTGTCCTCACATCCAAGTGTGGATTTTCAAGTCTGAAAAGCAGTGAAATGATTAGAAAACTGCCCTTCTGGAGTCCTAAGTGAGCATCCATTTTCATGTTGATATATGACAGCAGGGTCCTCTCAGCTCTGAGAGGGAGATGCACACATTGCATTCAGGATGGAATGTTTGCTCCTTGACTTGTCTGCCTGATTTAAATATTCATACTTCACCAGAAGGAAAAAGCTGCTGACTTCTAAAAGTGGGTCAGTTTTTTTTTTTTAATGGCCCTTTTGGCACTTTGTAATGTGTTATTACTGCCTTCGAGATAGAGAATAGTTTGGCAGAGCTCATCTTTATCACTTCAGGGGCCAAAGCTTCACTAGGCCAGTAGAGGAGAGAGCATTGCAGACATCAATAACTAATAGACTATGATATGGACTTTATTTGCCTTTCTGTTGGCTTTTCTGAATGTCGAGTGAAGTATGTTAACCAGGAAGGCTTAATTTGAGAAAGTTTTTTTGTGTGTAGATGAGTGGTAAAGGTGATGATATAAACAAACAGCAGTAGCCTCTATCTTCAGATGGATGTTATTATAAATTTGTTTTATTTTTCTGTTTGGACATGATAACTTTTGAAAGTGGTCTTTGGATAGAGTGGGATCACTTTTAGGTTGTGGATCTTATTTCCATGTTATTTTTTCTGCTTAATGACTATTTAAAGTATACTTTACATCGATTGAATTTCTTACATCTAAAGGCCCCAAATGACATTTAAACATGAATGTCATTTTTTAAAATCCTCACTCAATTAAAATTTTAAATCTTTTGTGTGGGAAGGATGAGTAGGACAGTAGGATGAGAAAGGAGGGAGGGTTAGGGTATGTACTAGATAGAGATCTGGAGATCCTGATTACCACCTCTCTAAGTCCATTTGGGCTACTACTACAAAATACCTTAGACTGGATCATTTATAAGTAACAGAAATGTATTGCTGATAGCTCTGGAGGCTGGAGAATCCAAGATCAAGGCACTAGCATATTCAGTGTCTGGTGAGGGCATGTTCTCTGCTTCATAGATGGCACCTTCTTGCTGTGTCCTCACATGGCAGAAGGGACAAACACGTTCCTTGGGCCTCTTTTCTGACTGTACTAATTTCATTCATGAGGTTGGTTTCTTATGACCTAGTCACCTCCTAAGGGCCCTGCCTCTTAATAGTGTTACATCGAGGATTGGGCTTCAACATTTGCATTTTGAGTGGATACAAACATTCACCATGTCTTAGTCACAGGCTATAGTTGAGATTGAGAGTTCAGGTTACTTGTCTAGGATGAAATGTTACACATTCCACCAGTCTTGTTCTTCAGTTTCCCAGGATTCATAAAAAACATTCAGTGGTTTCACTTGTGATGTGTTCATGGCCTATCCTGGCACCTTAGCCTAGACCAACTCAAGTGGTGATGGACTCTCCTAGAGATGCACTGATTACACATACATAATACAGCTTCTTCTAGGAGCTTCTTGTTTATTGCCAAGTTCTGGCTCCCAGTTTAAAGTGACCAAAGTCATGTCTAGTGATCTAAACGTTGGGTTCAGGTATCCCTAAAAGTCTGGAATATGCCCTACTGAGGAATGTGTTTGGTCAGTGGCTCTCCCTCAGGCCCAAGCTATGCTTACTTTTACTGAAGTGATATGTACTATATTAAGTTGCCTGGCACCATGAAAAATAACCAGAATATTATTAACTGGTGCTTCTGAGGAATTACTTGTTTATCTTCCTTTAGCCAATGGTTGTGTTCTAGAAGATTGTTTTGTAAATCTCAGATCATATTAAATATCATAAGGAAGTTGCCATTTTTAGCAGTTAAACAGACATACAGAGTTTTAAAATATATATTAGTTGAATTCTTATCTTCAGGATTTCACAGTGTAGAACTTCAAGTAATTCTGGCTGTATCTTTACTAAAAGGCACAGAATCCTTTTGTAATAGAAAGGCCTGCTAGTGAAGTATTTAAGGAGTACATGGCATGATATCATGTTGTCTGCTTTCAGATGTTTCATGGGAGAAAAAAGGTATATGATGGGTTGGGGGAGGATGGAAGGATAGAATTTAATTTATCAAAGGAATCAGTATACTATTCTTTGATCTTTTCCATGTTTGAGATTTTAATAAAATAAAAGGCATAGAAATAAAGTTAAAAATGCTTTCTAGTTTATTTTAAATCTAGATCTTTATGTATTGAATATGCTTATAATGCAACAAATTGATTAGGTCCTATAACTTTGGAATCCTGACATGCATACTGCACTTAATAAATCACACTACCCTAGAAAGAAGCAGGTTATCTTGGCCTGCTTGTAACTGAAAATAAGGTGAAGAGACTTCTCACTTTCAGATTAACCCCTTGGTTAATATTCCCAACATAAATTTGACCTAGATGACTAAAAGATAATGTTTTCAGTGTGTTTAGTAGTGTGCAACAAATACGTTGTTACTCAAAAGATATTACCACAATTTTCAAATCATTGTTGACATAGTAATTTCCCTGAACATCCTAAATGTTTCTAAAATCTCATTTGTTAATGACTTGTCTTTTCTATCCTCCTGGCTTTTTTTTCTTTTCTAGTGACATATTACTGGGCTTTTTTTTTTCTTTTCTAGTGACTGTTTATTCTAAAAAGTATATGTGTGTATAGAGAAAATTTAGTTATAAAAGTGATTTTTTCTGCTTCTGGGTTTAAATCTGTTTTGGTTGGCTGTGGGGAAAGAGGGAATAAGATGCTGGATTTTAATACATGTTTTTAAAAAGAAGAAAGAAATAAGTACATGTATATAGTGCTCACTCTGTCATCTTCACGATGAAAAGTCAATGAGCGCGACCTATTTACTGTACAGGCATGTTCAGATTGTTGTGCGTTGTGCGTTGGCAAAGGACGGGCCAGCCTAAGAACCCCTTACTCTGTCTGGATCAAGAATCTTACGTGTGTGTGTGTGTGTGTGTGTGTGTGTGTGTGTGTGTGTGTGTGTGTTTTTCCTGCTCTGAGTTCTGTCAGTGTAGTTCTGAGGGTGAATAGATTTAGGTTTAACCAAAGAGGAAGCAGGGAGAGGAGTTATTCCTGGGCTTTTGCTATTTAAATAATGAATTCGTAAAAAAGAATCTGCTGTAAGAAAAAATTGCAGTGGTGTTTAAATTTGAACATATATAGATCCTCTGCTATCCAACATAGTCTGTAGTTTTGTGTAAGATACTTCAGGATTGAATCATGAGCAAGGGTTTATTACCAGCAGGACCTCTTAATACAGTTCTTCAGAACATACTGTTATTTTTAGTGCACCAGATTGTATTAGTTGCTAAACCCTAATTTTCTAATATATCGCAGTAATGAGTAATCCACTATTTTACTCTCAGAGTCATTTTAGATTGTACAAGGGCTAGAGAACTCAAAGCCTTCACCCTTCTCCACCTTTTAAAATCACTGTTGAAACATTTTCCCTTTTTCTTATAATTAGATTGCTAAGTTATTTGGGAGTTAAAGAATCTTTTTTTAAAAAAAGTCATTGTCTATATAACGTATTTTTTTGTTTATAGCTATCCATGGTGTCATCACAGTAGTGTACGTATTTCCTTTCACCACCACCCCACCCTGCCTCCATCATTCCTCCATTCTCCACTAAAGTGAGACCGTTATGCTTAATGAAATTCCATTTCCTATGTGGCTTGTGTTATATTCTGCCCACTAAAATATAGGAGTAGAGTCAAAAGTCCCTTGGGATTACTGCCAAAGGTTGGTCAGAAGAAACCACATCTAGTAATCCTGTTATATCTGACATAGTTCGTACTCAGAAGCCAGCACAAAAAGACTTGGAAGGTTAAATTCTTCTACTGGGACATTTTCAGTTAGATGTGCTTTAGGCTCATAAAAGGCCCCTTTTCCCAAAAATACTGTTTGTATCAAATAAGAGTAAATTCATTTGAGGATTTAAAAAAATAATGTATTGATATAGCAAGTATTCTCTGTTGCTCTGTTCAGTGTGCTCTTCATAACATATTTTCCCTTTAATCTACTTTTCTTAATTCATAAAAAAATAACAGTGTATTCCTTAAAAGTCTTACGAAGATGCAGAAAACTAAACAGATTGATAAGTACTCAGTATACTTTTTCATTCATGCAGTATTTTTAATCATAGGAAAATTTAAAAATAATTTCCTCTGACTTTAGTCAAGGGCTCTAGAAAGCTGCAGATTGTATAGTTTTGACTGAGATCCTGATAGTGATCTGTAATTTCAGTTTTCTCTTTATATATAATATTGACCTTTTGTCTTTACTACTGAAAATGGTGGGGTGAAACAACCACATTAATTCAGTCTTTGTAGATCTGTAGTTGAACCTGTGCCTATCTTGAATTTTAAGATATTATTGATTCATACAAGGAGTGTGACTGTTAGGGGATAGGACTTGGGTTGAAGTTAGATTTCTCTATGCTGACACCTGCAAGCTTCCTGAGAATTAATATTCTAATAAAGATTATGGTGAATTTCTTCCTTCAAGGTGGGCCTTGTACTTACCTGCCTATTTTCAGGCTTCTCCTCATATTCACTGGGGCTAGGACAAAGCCTTGTGCACGTGTATAGCTACACATGAGTGGATTTAGGTAAACCTTTATTTGTAACAAGAAGCAGACAAGAAAAAGTTACCAGTTATATGAGGAGAATCAGCAGATTGAAATTGGGAAGTGAAGCTGAGTAATCAAAACAAAATCCCTACCTTATTGCTAGCAAAATGACTAATGTGAGAAAACAGGAGATAACTTTTTAAATTTTTCCTTAGTATTCTCAGTGAGATTTGAGAGGATATCCTTTCATTAGTAAGACAAAAATAGGCTATTCTCATTACCCTCAGAATAAAAGTCTAGTCCTCACAGTTGTCTATCAGACCTTTTTCCCTGACCCATACTTATTCCCTCTTCTTGTCTAGCCTACTTCTCTGCTCCAGTCATTTTGGGCTCCTTGCTGTACCTTGAACATGTCAGGCCTGCTTCTACTTTAGATTTTTGTAACATTGTTTTCTGTGCTTGGAAGGCTCTTAGGTAGTGCTATGGTTTGAATGTGTCCTCCAAATTTCTTGTGTTGGAAGTGTTAGAAATGTAATCCCCAGTGTAGCAGTATTGAAAGTTGGGGCCTTTAGGGTGATTGGAGCCTGGATAAGATAGCAAGATCCTCTCTCTTTAAAAAAAAAATTAGCCGGACATAGTGACACATACCTGTAGTCTCAGCTACTCAGAAGGCTGAGACAAGACCCATTAATGGAATAATGTTTTTTGTTTTTTTTTGAGTTGGAGTCTCACTTTGTCACTCAGACTAGAGTGCAGTGGCCGCTCCCAGCCACCGCAGCCTCGACCTGCTGGGCTCCAGTGATCCTTCCACCTTGGCCTTCCAAGTAGCTGGAACTACAGGCATGCGCTACCACGCCTGGCTAATTTTTGATTTATTGTAGAGATGAGGTCTTGTCAATTTGCTCAGGCGGGTCTTGAACCTGTGGGCTCAGGCAGTCCACTCACTTCTGCCTTCCAAAGTTCTGGGATTACAGGCTGAGCCACTGAGTCCAGCTGGAACTGGTAGCTTTATAAGAGGCGGAAGAGATACCTGAGCAAGGATGCTAGCGTGCTCAGCCACCTTCCATATGACACTTTGTACCACCTCAGGTCTCTGTAAAGTCTCCACTAACAAGAAGGCTCTCTTACCAGATGTGGCCTCTAAATCTTAGACTTTTCAACTTCCATAACTGTAAGAAATAAATTCCTTTTCTTTGTAAATTACCCAGTTTCAGGTATTTTGTCATAAGCAACAGAAAACCAATATAGATAGTCACACAGCTAACTCCTTTATCTCCTTCAAGAGCTTAGAATGGTATCTATCTAGCATATGGAGGGGCTCAAAAAATAGTTTCTGAAAGAATGAAATAAGTAGGCGTATACAAGTAAACTCTGCAAGAAGATAACTTAGTATATTAGAAGAAACTTAAGAAATTATCCTGTAACATAGCAAAGAGTCAAAGAGATGGAAAATATGTGACAGAAAATAAACGTGGAGACTGGGTTTAAGAGATTTAATATCTGTATAATAGCAGTTTCAAAAGAAAAGTGATAAAGAAATTAAATAAGGAAAAAATTTTGAACTGAAAAAAAGCCTCAGATCTTGAGATAAAGCTCTTACTATGTGTCAGACAAGGTAACTTGGAAGGAAAAAAGACTCATTGCTAAATTTATTTTTTTCAAGTGGTAGTCTCCCTCCATCACTCAGGCTGGATGGAGTGCCATGGCACGCCCACTACCACCCCAGCATCGACCTGCTGGCCTCAGGAGATTCTTCCGCTTCAGCCTTCCAAGTAGCCGAAACGACAGGTGCACGCTGCCACACCCGGCTAATTTTTTGATTTATTGTAGAGATGAGGTCACGCCAAGTTGCCCAGGCTGTTCTTGAACTCGTGGGCTCAGGCAATCCTCTCACCTCGGTCTCCTAAAATGCTGGGATTGTAGGCTTGAGCCACTGCGCCCGGCCAACATTTTTTAAATAAAGAGAAAATTCCACAAACTTTTTTTTTGAGTTAGAGTCTCACTCTTTGTCTCCCAGGCTGGAGTGCAGTGGCACATTCACGGCCACCTCAGCCTCATCCTGCTAGGCTTAGACCTTCATTCCGCCTTAGCCTTCTAAGTAGTTGGCACTACAGATGCACACCACCATGCCTGGCTAGTTTTTGTGACTTATTGTAGAGACGAGGTCTCACCAAGTTGCCCAGGCTGGTCTCGAATCCCTGGGGTCAGGCAGTCCTCTTGCCTCAGCCTCCCAAAGTGCTGGGATTACAGGCTGAGCCACTGCACCCAACCAACTAAGATGCTGGCTTCTTAGTAGTCAGCATCAACCTCCAAAAAAGTTACTTATAAAAGAATACAAATCAAATAAGTGTTAAATTTTTCATTAGTAACTCTGAATGCCAGATGATCATAGAACTTGATAGAATTTTGTGGGTACAGGATTGTGATACTAGTACTTTATACTTAAGAAAAGAGTTATTTTGGTGTGAGGGTAAAGAAAGACATTTTTGGACTTACAAATATAAAACATAGCCTTTCTGAACAATTTTGTGTAAGGATGTGCTCTACCTAGATTCTTCAGAATTAAAGAATCAATAAAATAAATAAAACCAAAAGTTGATTCTTTGAAAAGATCAATAAAATTAATTGTTAGCTATACTGACCAAGGGGGAATAATACTATTCTGGATATTCTAGCTAGTACAATTACATAGGACAAGGAAATGAAAAATACTGTTGGAATAGTAGATGTTTATCATCACCATTTGCCGATGACTTGCTTGTCTACCTAGAAAAGCTAGGAAAATCAGTGAATGTTATTACATTTAATAATAGTAAGATGTCCATATATAAGGTAGAATGAAATCCAAGAACTTACCTTTATATCAGCTGTATCCTGTGCAAAAGTAGTGATGGAAAAAAATTATTTAGTCACAAAAACAAGAAACCTTTTAAGAGCTAGGAATAAACTTAACAAGAGGGGATAAATCAATGAAGATCATTCATACCCTCTTTCTAGGTGGGAAAAGTCAATGTTTTTAAAAAGTTAATTCTCCTGAAATCTATAAATTTACTATCAAATTTACTATCATTTCATTCACAATTCCAGTAATTATTTTGGGGAATGTGACAGATTGATTCTAAAGTTCATCCAGGTGTAGCCAAGAAACTTTGAAAAAGAATAAAGGGATTCTACATTTCTGGCCCAGACTTGTAATTCAGCTGCCCACTGAACAACTTCATTTGATTGTCCTCCAGGTTTTTCAAACTAAGAATAACCCAGACTGAACTCATTATCTTTTCTCTAGCTTGTTTGCAGTGGTGTTCCTTATGATGTAAGTTTTACCACTGTCTACTATGACAGTCAAACCAGAAACCTAAAAGTCTTCTTTGACTCTGAAAGCCATTCTTGATTCTTCCCTTTCACTCATCTCCAAAATTCAGTTATCATGTTCTACCCGTCTTTTTTCTTAAACATCTCTTTAAGTCTGTCTTTCTATAATTACTACTTTAACCCATGCCATTATTATTTCTTGTTTGACTTATTTAAAGAGTCTTTTTGTGAATCTCCTTGCTTCTAGCCTTCTTCCCTTCCACTTACTGTAACTAGAGGGAATCTTAAAAAAATATAATTTTAAATAATGACTTAAAAATCTCTCAAGGTTGACTGGGTGAGGTGGCTGATGCATGTAGTCCCAGCAATTTTGAGAGACCAAGGTGGGAGGATCACTTGAGACCAGGAGTTTGAGACCAACTGGGCAATATAGCAAGACTCTGGTCTCTTCAAAACATTTAAAAATTCGCTGGGTGTGATGGTGCATTCCTAGTCCTAGGTACGCAGGAGGCTAAAGCAGGGGGATCACTTGTGCCCAGGAGTTTGAGATTACAGTGCACTGTGATTGTACCTGAAATTTATAAATTTACTTAAATTCTTTAAAATCACTATAATGTAGCCTGAGAAACAGAGCAAGACCCTATCTCTCAAAAACAAAAAAACAACAAGAAAACAAAATCTCTTGGGACCAAGTCCAAAATCTCATGACGACTTCCAAACCTGCATTTATATATACCTACTTTCTTTAACCTCTCTTTATTCTCTCTCTCTGTCTCTCTGTTTCTCTCTTTCTGTCTCTGTTTCTCTCCCGTTTCCCTGTCTTTCTCTTCCTCCTCTCCTTCTTCCCTCTTTTCTTCTCTTCGTCTCTCCAAACTGCACGCATTTTTGAATTTTTCTCACTAACTAAAAGGGTCTTTCTGTGCTTTCAGATTTATTGGTCCTCTTTCTGAGACACTGTTCTCCTTCCCACCTTGGTAAACCATATGCATCCTTCAAGTCTCAGTGTGAAAACCACTTTTTCCTAGAGACTTTCTCTGACCTGTAGATCAGATTAGGTCAAAATGTTAAATGTTGTCTACCTAGTGCACCCAATTCCTTTTACCCAACATTGATTATATTTTATTGCAATTATTTTTTATTCCTTGCTTCCAAGTTTTAAACTCCATGAGTCAGGACCTCACTGCTTATTCAAGGTATATGCACTGTACACAATAAGTACTTTTCTTAAACAAATTAGTTACTAGGATCAAAACATCCTAGAAAGTTATAGTTGGTGAAACAGTATGGTGCTGGCAAGGAACAAACAAATTAGCAGAACAAAACAAACTAAAAAATAAAACTTTCATATAAATTGGAATTTAATATGTAGTACAGGTTCAGATCAGCAGAGAAAAATAGATTATTTAATTAAGTGGCATAAGAACAATTGGCTTTCTACTTTAGGAAAAATATCAAGTAAAATTCCTAGTCAGGACTGTTTTGATTGCAAATAACCAATACAACTCAAACTAGCTTAATTCCAAAGAGAAAATTATTGGAAGCATATTGAAGTGTCATAGAAAGGAGGAAGTAGTTGAACAATATTCCCTCAAGAATGCAAGAAGCAGCTAACCTCTTCAGTCCTTTCATACTAGAAAGCTGCTAAGATATTCTTTCATTTACATCTTATGTTTCAACTTCATTTTTTCCTCTGGTAGACTAACTCCTTGTGGCAGGGGATGTAGCCTTCAACAGCTTCCAGGCTTTGTTACTTTTTGAAGGAAAGTACTCTCCAGCATATTAAAAATACCTGAAGAAGTACTTTGACTTGTGTGGCTTGGGTTGCATGCCATCCATTTTCTTTCAAAAGCTTAGAGCAGTCACTATGTCTAGGGAGACTGGGTAATGTAAGACTCCTACACATACTACATGTTGGTTTCTGTGGTTGCCTGTGTGTGCTTCTAAGTGTGTGGATTGGGAGAAAGGTGATAATGAGAAGAAACCTACCCCAAAAAGAAGGTGGGTAGCACAACTGTAGCCACTGAGGGACTTGGGATGAGCTGGATGGTGACCTTAATTTTTGCTTAATCTTATCTGTTCCACATCATACTAAAAAATAACTTTAAGTCCATTAGAGATTTAATATAAAATTTAAATACTAAAAGAAAACAGGCCAGGTGTGGTGGCTCAAGCCTGTAATTCCAGCACTTTGGGAGGCCAAGACAAGAGGATTGCCTGAGCTCAGGGGTTCGAGACCAGCCTGGGCAACTTGACGAGACCTCGTCTCTACAATAAATCAAAAAATTAGCTGGGCATGGTAGCGCACGCCTGTAGTGCCAGCTGCTTGAAAGACTGAGGTGGAAGAATCGCCTGAGGCCCAGCAGGTCAAGGCTGCGGTGGCTGTGAGCATGCCAATCAACGCACTCCAGCCTGGGCGACAGAGTGAGACTCTGACTCAAAAAAACCCCCCAAAAACGAAAAAAACAAACAGAAAAGAAAACAGAGGGGTTTTTTGTTATTGTTCTTTTTCTCATGGCATGTGGAAGACTTTTCTTCACATGATAAGACCGGAAACCATACAGGAAAAGACCTAATAATATAAGAGGATAAAAAGAAAAAGGGAAAACTTCCTTAAGGCAAAGATAGTAAAAAACAAAATTGCAAAAATAGCAATAAAAAACTCCAGAGAAAGATATTTTTTAACACATGTCTGGCAAAGGGTTATTAGTCTTAACATATAAAAAGTTTGTAACTGGGCTCGGTGGCTCAGTCTGTAATCCCACGCTTTGGGAGACTGAGGTGAGTGAATTGCCTGAGCCTGCGGGTTCGAGACTCACCTGGGCAACTTGGCAAGACCTCATCTCTACAATAAATCAAAAAAATTAGCTGGGCGTGATAGCGTGCGCCTGTAGTTCCAGCTACTTGGAAGGCTGAGGCGGAAGGATCACCAGAGCCCAGCAGGTCGAGGCTGCGGTGGCTGGGAGCGGCCACTGCACTCCAGTCTGGGCGACAGAGTGAGACTCCAACTCATAGCAAATTAAAAAAAAAGTTCTTATGTACTTCTAATGAAAAGTATGACTGTTCCAAGGGAAAGTAGAGAATTAGGGGACAATAATATTGAGACAATATACCAAAGAAATAAAAAGGTTAATATATGTCACAGACAAGGAAATATCAATGGACAATGTATAAAAAATGATCAACCTTATTAGTAGTGAGGGAAATGAGATTTAAAATCACAGTGAGATATTTTACTTCTGCCAGATTGGCAAAAATTAAGATATCCAACAACAATTATTGGCAAGGATAGAGCTGCAAAGAACCTTGTATACTGCTGAATGGAATGTAAAATGATTCAGCCACTTTAGAAAGCAGTTTTGGATTTTGTAGCAATTTTGAAGATGTGCATGCTTTACGACCCACCGGTTCTACTCTGAAATACAAATGCCAGAGCAGCACTATCCAGAAATAGAACAGAAACCACATATGTGACGTAAAATGTTCTGGTAGCCACATTGCAAAAAAAGGTAAACAGTTTGGGGTAGCCATATTTCAAGTGCGCAGTAGCCATGCATGATGAGTGGATATTATACTGGACAGTGTGGCTCTAGAGGCACTCTTTGTAGATGTACAGAAGGCCTTGTATGAGAATGTTCAGAGTAGCTCTGTTAATCATAACAGAAAATGGAACCAATCCAAACAATAGGATAGGTAAATTATGGTAAATTCTTTTTTTTTTTCCTTCTTTTTTTTTTTGAGTTGGAGTCTCACTGTTGCCCAGACTGGAGTGCAGTGGCTACTTCCGGCCACTGCAACCTCGACCTGCTGGGCTCCAACAATCCTTCTGCCTCAGTCTTCCAAGTAGCTGGAACTACAGGCACGTGCTACCACACCTGGCTAATTTTTTTGATTTATTGTAGAGATGAGGTCTCACCAAGTTGCCCAGGTGGGTCTTGAACCCAAGGGCTCAGGCAATCCGCACCCCAAGGCACGGGATTATAGGCTGAGCCACCGAGCCCGGCAATTATGGTAAATTCTTACAGTGGAATGCCACATTGTAGTCTTAAAAAATTAATGAACTGCAGGTATATGTATCAACATGGAGAAATTTATGATATTGGGAAAAATGCAAGTCATAGACGAATATGTAAAAACTAATAAAATGTTATATATAGATAATTATATAAGTGGGTAAGTTGTACAGAAAAAAAAAAAATTCAGAATAGTAACTGCCTCTTGGGCAGAAGAGGAGGGATGCAATTGGAGAAGGGCTCACAAGGATTCAAAGATATTAATATTAGCCTATTTATTAGAGATTATATGGGTATAAATACATATACATTTATGCATACATTCACACATACACTAATGCTCTTGTTTGACTCATTAACCATATTAAAATTATTAATGACTAATAAATGTGCATAAATCTCAATTTCACTAATTAAATAATTGTAAGTTAGAAAATAATAAAACTGTTTTGCTTATAAAACTGGTAAATTTTAAGGTTATCAAGTTTGTGTACTTGTAAGAGATGGACAAACAGCAGTCTATTGAGAGTATACATCCTTTCCAGATAGCAGCTTTAGAATCAAAGTTTATATCTTTTTTTTTCTTTTTTTTTTTGAGTTGGAGTCTTACTCTGTTGCCCAGGCTGGAGTGTAGTGGTACGCTTATGGCCACCCCAGCGTTGACCTGCTGGGCTCAGGCGATCCTTCCACCTCAGCCTTCCAAGTAGCCGAAACTATAGGCATGTGCTACTGTGCCTGGCTAATTTTTGATTCATTGTAGAGACAAAGTCTGGCCATGTTACCTGGGCTGAACCCATGGGCTCAGGCAGTCGACTTGCCCTGACCTCCCAAAGTGCTGGAATTACAGGATGAGCCACTGAGCCCGGCCAGGAGTTTACATCTTAAATTGACCTATCCTTTAACCCAGCAACATAACTTCTAAGAATTTAGTCTCAGGAAAGATTCAGATAAATGAATAAAGATGTTTTATAAGGATGTTATTTACAGCTTTTTTATAATAGCAGAAAATCGAAAACAACATTAATTGGTATATTCATGAATGTAGTTGTTAACAAAAAAGAGGTAAATGATATAGATATTGACGTGGAAATGTGTCCAAGATATATTACTAAGTAGACAAAGTACATGGTGGAACAGCATGTAATATATGATCCCAAGTTGTTATATAAGATTAGAAAACATGAGAAAGAATAAATCAATTAATGCTTATCTCTGAGGTGGAGAAGTAATTACATGATATTTTAATGTCTTGACACATTTTAAATGAAATCATGTTACATTTATAAACAGGAAAATATAGTGACATCCTCCCCTTTTTCTTATGAAATTAATATTTTGTATAGCAGGTGTGATCCTAGGGATACGGGATGTTTCTCTAGACTTACCTAGGTCAAACTCTGGTGCCTCTCCTTTTCAGAAATTTAGAGAGATTAGAACAGTTCTCTTTTTAAAGCAGGCTTAAGATTTGGACTTTGACTGTGAGTTAAGCTATCAGCTAGTAAAGATATGATTTTCATTTTGGTGTGGAAGGAAACAAAAAGATGTGCACTGGGGAGAACTGGGTTCTCAATCCAATCTATACTCTCGAACCCGATAATGCTGCCACTAACTTAAATCAAGCATTTATGTCTCACTTCATTTTCATAGTTTCTGGGTGAGTGTCACTTCTAAATACTTAGGGATACCTCCAGCTTTTGAACGTAGTGTTAATAAATCTCTGGGAAAAAAATATTATTTTTTTTCTAGACATGTTAGGCCTAACAGATAATGCCAAGTCCTTTTGATTTGACTTGCCTCAAAATGCCTGTTAATCCAAAGAGAAAAGAATCCACTAACTAAACAATGTGAAATATATACTGCCTTATTATGCAAGTTTATTATGAATTTTTTAGAAAAATAATTTGTATGGACTTTATGAATAATCAGGTTAAATCCTGCCAGACCTTCATTCACCTCATGGATCCTGTGGACTGTCTTAGGGTTCCTGTTTCCAGCTTCAGCTCCCATTACCCTTCCTCCTCTGGGCCCCTCCAATTGTAATAGTCTATGATTCTTTGGTTGTTTTTTTTTTAAGCCAAGGAAGTGACATAATCGTTCTGAAGTATGTTTTCTTGATATTAATCTGGCAGCACTGTATGGAAAGGAAGAAATGGAGTGTGGGAGTACAGTTAGATATTATTGTGGTTTAAGGCTAAAGAAATGATTTCTGACATGGTTAAGGGACAAGAAGCGTGGAGAGAAGTTGGAATGGACAGAATTGCAGAACAAAAATCTACAGGATTAGGAATTATTTGAGACTGGTCTACAAGGTAGAGAATGAAGAAAGAATGAGAGATGATTCTGAGACTTTGAGCGTGGAAGGCTAAAAATATACGATACAAGAACACATCTTTACCAAGTGGTCTCTCATACATGAATTTTCTGTGGAACTTCATTCATTGGCATAGCTAGCTCCTTATGGTTCTGCATTATTTGATGTTTAAAACATTTGTTTACTTATGAGCAAATATGGATAAATGTTACTGTTCTGAAATCAGCATTTTTTTCTGGACAGTACCTTTCACTTCCCTCCAAAAAGTACAAATTGCTCTTGGAAACACACACACACACACACACACATGCACATACTTGCAAGACACATGCACATGTGCATACACAAACTGATTTAAAAGAAATGATCTTGGTTCTTAACATTGTATATTTTTAAAAACGTGGCTAGTTGCATTGGCTTGTACCTGTAATTCCTGTGTTTTGGGATGCCAAAGCAGGAGGATTGCTCGAGACTAGGAGTTTGAGACCAACCTGGGCAACACAGTGACACCCATCTCTACAAATTTTTTAAAAAAAAATTAGCTGGGAGAGGTAGCACATGCCTGTAGTCCTCGTTACTTGGGAAGCTGAGAAGGTAGGATCACTTGAGCCCAGGAGTTTGAGACTGCAGTGAACTATGGTTGTTCCTGGGCAACAGGGCAAGAACCTGTCTCAAAACAAAACACAAAAACTCAAGTAAAATAGTTGAATGGGAGTATAAAATATTATTTGAACGCACATTTTGAAATCTAGTGAAAGTTGGTTTTATTATTGGTTTATGATGTAGTTGTTTAAAAGATACGTTTTAAAGCAGCAGTTCCCAACCTTTTTGGCATCAGGGACCAGTTTTATGGAAGACAGTTTTTCTGTGGATGGGGGAGGAGGGAGATGGTTTTGGGATGATTCAAGCACATTACATTTATTGTGTACTTCATTTCCATTATTATCACATTATAATATATAATGAAACATAAAGATAACATCACTGCCTCAGCTCCACCTCTGATCATCAGGCATTAGATTCTCATAAGGAGCATGCGACCTAGTTCCCTTGCAAGTGCAGTTCACAATAGGGTTCGCACTCCATGAGAATCTAATGCTGCCACTGATCTGCTGGAGACGGAGCACAGCTGGTAGTAATGTGAGCGATAGGGAGTGGCTGTAAGTACAGGTGAAGCTTCGCTGGCTTGCCACTCTTCTCCTGCTCTGTGGTCCGGTTCCTAATGAGCCACAGACTGGTACTATGGCCTGGTGGTTGGGAACCTATTTTAGAGTTAAAAGATATTTTAAGTTTTGTGTTCAAGGTTGTTTAACATTCAGAGAACAGACTAATGAAAATGTTAGTAACATTCAGAGAATTGACTAATGAAAAGTAGCTTATTTATACATTTCAGGCTGAAAAATAATACTTTCCCCATTGTTTCTTTTCAGAATTTTTTAAATGTTAGCATTGAAATTGGTTATTAGCGCTCATTAGTTCAAAGAAGAATCTCTTGATCATAATATTAGACAAATGGTAAACACCTGGGCAAGCCATTTGGTAAGAAAAGATCATGCAGTATCCCCTTATAACTAAAGAAGCATTCTTGATTGGAGCAAGAGAGCTTATGGAGAGAAAAAATAATTTTTTTTTGTTTTGACACCCACTTAAATCAGAATAGAAACAAAAAAATGTACCTTAATCGTATCCTCTGGCTCTTTTCAGAGCCTGGGATTCTAAACCTGCAGTAGGTTTTAACATACTAGCAAGATGTTCTCCAGATAGAGTTAGCAGTTTGCGCTATTGTTAGCAGTTTGCGCTATTGTTTAGTGTTGATTCTTTGTCCAAAGACTGTAATGAATAACGTCCTACTATATTAGTTGTACTTGTCAGTACTCTCTTCTTGCACTGGAGGTGGTATATTACATTTCAGTATTGAGAATAGTTTTCAGTGAGGAGGATAATTATCAAATCAAGTTATTAAGACCATCCAAGGAATAAGTCTTTTAAAAAGCTTTCATAGATTAAAAAAAGGATTTTACCTCCCTCCCCTTTTCAATTTAGGGATTTACAAACTTATTTTCCTATATGCCTTTGTTGTTACTTTTACTGTGTAACTGTGGGATAGTGAGGTGGAGTAAAGTTGAAATACTTTTAACTAGAAGCACTCTAGTGACCTTTGTTGTTTTTAATGTAGGTGTGCTATTGGAAATGATATGGACTTTATTGCTAATTTTTAGGTTATACATATTTAAGACAATATCATTTAACAACGAAGATAGTGACAAATTTTTTGAACCTTAAGCTCACAGGGAACTATAGGATAAAAGCAGGCTGTTTTCAGAACAGTTACTTTAGTTAGGAAACCTATTGTGTGAGGAAATATTAAACTCAAGTAATTGTTAGACTTGTGAAAGTTCTTAAGTATGAAGTAGAATTAATTAGTGAAAGAGCATCTCTAGAATGTTAAGTACAAAAAAAAAAATTGACCAAGGATTATGGACACGTTGACTTCTTGTGTTAACCCCTTAATCGCCCAAGGTTTAGTGTATCATGACAGATACTGCTCTTTTACAAGCCATATTTTGTTTTGAAAAGGTAAGATTCTGTTTAATGAACTATGATTTCATCAGTATTAGTCTTTTGTTTCAATCTGTAGATCCAACAGGACTGAAAGTGCATCTAACAGTCTTATGATCATCCTGTGTTCATGTAGTTCTTTGGGGGCATAGTAATACACATTGAAGCAATGAAAAATTAAAAATACCTTAAAAAGGCAACCTTTTAAAGTGTAAAGTAGTATTTTAACATGTAGACTTAAAAGTGAGAATTAACAACTGAATCAGGAAGCCTTAGAGGGGGAAAACTTTTTCCCCCAAAATGCAGTAGTTTATGTGATTATTACTCTAATTATGAAAGTATTATTTGTTGGTTGTATATATAGCAGCCAGTTCAGCAAAGCAAAAATTGCCTGTAAGCTTAACACTCAACTATTAATATTTTGATGTATAGTATGTATTATTTTCACAGAAATTAATGTGAGATTGTGCGAAAAGAATCAAGACTTTCTAGTTAAAAGTTCAGGGATAACTGTGTTTCTATGTACTTGAAAATTGAAATAATTTTGCATCCTGACACCAGACAGACTCTTTGGAGAGTTGAGGTTTTGGAGATAATTAAGAATATGAATGTAGTTTTTGGACAAGACAACTTTTTCAATTTCTTTTTTGTTGTATCTGCCAAGGCCACTCTTCAAAAAGAGTTGTCCCCAGAGATTTCCACCACCAGCCTATTAAATAATTTCAGCCATAGTAAATGTTACCCTGTTTGTATTATTAGGCTGAAGTGAAATGCATTTTTTACTGGCAAAGAAAGAAAACAGTAGTTCAGGCTGCTTCCCCTCTGTATGGTGTCGGCTGTGTCTTGGATAGGAAGTGACATTTCTGTGATGGTCAAATAAGGATTCTTAATATACTTACTACAAATAAGAAAGTAAAATATTGGCTGGCGTATTAAGTATCTTCCCGATGTGAAATATATGCTGAAAACAGGATAAAGAGAAGATAGAAATAATTCTTTTAAAGATATCCTGATTTCTGGAAAGATAGTGTTTCCATATGGGAACAAAAGGTGTCTCCTCATAGCTCTGACTGTTAGCCTTCATGTGATGGAAGATGAATAGGGAATATCTTTAGTACTTTTTAAAAATCTTAAGCGGTGCATTCAGTTGATTGGTTTGCTTCATTCTTGAAAGAGTTGTATGCATTAAAGACTTAATCAAATTGCATTGTATTTTGTGTGTTTCCTGCGCAGGCATCTGCATTCAGGTGTAGGTGGTACTGTTTTCCAAGCCCAGAAAGGGCAGGGTGCTCAGTTGCCTTTATAGAGGCAATTTCTTGGTTGACTGCGATTGAGTGCAGAATTATAATACTGAGGGCTTAATTTATAACAGAAAATGCAGGAGTGCAAACCTGTTAAACCCCTTATACATGTATAAATAAGGTAAACAATGGCAGATTAGCATGGGATATTGTTTGATGTGAATAATCGTAAAAACGAATTTCCTTGGCCTGTGCATGTTGTACCTGTTAGCACAGAGAAAACTTGTAGAAATCAGTGGATCATCTTTGAAATATAATAAAATCAGAGAGAAAAAGCAGAGTGATGTGAGACAGCTGCTGCTTGGATTGGCAGCCTATTTATAATCTGGGAGGCTCACTGCTAGATTGCTGTGCTGTGTGCTGCGCTCTCACACATCAGATAGGAATGATGATTTGCATGTGTGTGTATTCCTGCTCTAAGACTTTTAATTTTTCAGAGAAGGATTCTTTTCCTGCATAGAAATGGAGCATGCTAGCAAAAGCAGATTTTCTGTGTTTCAAACACTCAACAGTCTCTTGCAGAGGACCTCTGGGCATTTTTCAGTGCTGAGGGAAGACCTTTGGTGGGCCAGGCATTTAAAGATGTAAGACCTTCTCAGCATTCTTGGTGAGGCTGGCTTTGCTGAGTGAGTGAGTCATGTGGGACAGAATGTCGCATTTCAGTACCTTTTGGCTATCTGTGCACGTTAGACAATAACGATTGCCAAGCCAACGTGTCTCAGGTTTTTTAATTACGGATTTAAATGCCCACAGGAGCTCTGCTCATATGTTAATTCCACTGTTTGACTTTTAAGAATTTTTTTTTTCATTTTCTAATTCAGATTATAAAAGGCAGTCAGCCACTCAATATGGAGACAGTTTACCACATAAACTTGTGTGAGGGACAAGCAGGGTAGGGAAGAGGTAGCTAAAGCTTTCCACGTGTTTATTCTGAGAAGGGGAAAAGGACCTCAGTGCTCTCCCTTAGGTTTATTTTGAAGGACCAAAAAGAGGTATTTTAATAAAAATAACCTTGACACCTGTTTTTGCAAAGGATCGTAAAGCGTTGGAATGATATTCTGAGTCCCGTATATTGTCATCTCTCATGTACCTTGTGCATTGTGTTTACGTCATGTGTTGTCTGCATCTGAATTTTCCACCCAGGGCAGCTTCCCCCTAAGGCATACTTCACTTCAAAAACATGTCCTGTGCCACTGAGTTTGGGTGTTTTTAGAGCACTCTAATAGAATTTTAATTTTAAAACTCAGTCAAAACATAATGTTACAGATATATCTATCCTCAAAAGGATTAAAAATTTAAAAGGCAAATAGAACAGAGTTTGGGATTTTTTAGTATTTTGGTTTATCCTGAGCCCAGGTCTCTCACATAATCATGAAATCCGAAAGCTAACTTCCTCTGATGCCCTGTCAGAGAAATAGAGAAGACAGGATGTATTAGATAATTTACAAGGCATGATCTGGGATTTTCTTTTGCTTAAAAAACATTATTGGGACATTGACAAAATCTGAATAAAGTCTGTAAATAATAGTATTGTGTCAATGTTGATTTTCTGATTTTCTCTTCAACATTTTATTTTGTATAATTTTCAAACATAAAAGTTGAAAGAATTTTACAGTGAAGACTCAAACATTTGTAGCCTATCACCTATACTTGCTTTATTGCACATCTCTCCATAAATCCAATATTTTTTAAGCAAAGGAGAAGTAAAGAGATATTAGGCCTGCAACTTGCAAATGAATCAATAAAAATTGTGTGTAGAGGGACAAAGAGAGAAAGAGAAGAGAGTAAAACAAATATAAAAAGTTAACATTTGGGGGAATTTGGGTGATAAGTATATGGAAATTCTCTATGCCATTTTAACTTTCCTGTAAGCCTGAAATTATGTCAAAATGAACATTTTCTAGAAAAGAATTAGAATTATAAGAACATAATCAAATCAGAATTTTCTTAGGATACCAGAGACTCATTCCTTCTCAGATAAAAAGGATTTTTTTGTATTCCAGAACTACACGTGATTAGGATTGTGTTATTGTCTTGTCAGGAAGATGGCATCTCTACTAACCTAATCTATTATCATGGAAGGTCTACACTTAGTATGAAAGCATGAAGAAAGGGGATATCTACTTCATCAGAAAGTATTTGACTTTGACCTAAAAACCAACTGAAATGTTTGCCTTTTGGTCACATCTGTGTGAAGGGAACACAGTAAGTTTGGGCAAAGAAGAAACTCAGTGGTGATAAGACATGAGAAGACTTTACTCCTTTTTGTCTGTGGTATAATATCGTACTCTGTTGGGAGATGGAGAAAAGTAAAAAACAAACTTTATACATGTGCCTGAGAGAAAAATCTTCCCCTTCAAATACTTTTGACAGTGTTCTGTCTTTGAGAGAAAACTCCTTGTGTGTAGGCAATGTACACTTATTTTTATAAAGTTTCTAGAACACTGTGGCAAAGCTGATTAATAGTATTCATAATTACAAGATTCAAAAGCAAGATGGAACAACATGCCATAATGTTGACCTTGAGTAGCTTCTTGTGAAAAAATTGGAAGGAATTTTCGGTAATAAAGGGATGATCACTTTATAGACTATTCAAGAGATAGAAGTCTTTATGGTAGAGAAGAGGGAAATTAAGGAATCACCAGGACAGCAGGTTCAGTCTTAGAGAAGTCCCTAAGTCAAACAAGTAAAGTATAGAGGGAAAAAATGGTAGGGAATCTAAACTACATGGTTGCAGCAAAGAGAAACTGAATATTAAGTGAAGAGTAATGACAAGCGTTGTAATGGGAGAAAAATAATGTTGCATAAAAACAAGCAGAAGGCACTTGTGTGGAAGAAAGGAGGCTACTAACAAGAAAAGGAGAAGAAGTAGGGAGAGAGGGGGAAGGAAGGGTTTTGATAGCCTAGACATATAAGTGGGAGAAGTAGGGAAATCAGAGAAAATAATAATTTAATGGGAGGTAAACTCATGCCTGGATAAGGTTCTTGTGTTGAGGAGGAGGAGAAAGAAAGAGGACCATCAACCCAGTTAGTCCAGCATATATGTATATGGTTTTATCAAGCTGAGAGATGTCCCCAAATAGTACCTTGTCATTTCCTTGCTTTCATAATTAATTGCAACTAAACCAGCCTTTCCCAAACTATGTTCCTGAGAACATGTTACAGATTTTCCATGAAAAAAAGCAGACTTAGAATTTAAAGTTTGCTACAATTGTGCATTTCAGTGATTCTTAACATATATTAGCAATTAAGGACTGAAATCTATAGTGAAGAAATCTTTATAAAGTGAGTTTAACTTGGTATTTGACAAACTTACTAACCTCTTTTCCAGGAATGCACCTTCTCATGTCTCAAGGGACACCAATACATATTTTATATGACACGATTTGGGAATGCTGACCTAACTCTTTCTAGAAAGAGAGCAGTCTTCCTTCTTAATTACTTCACCTGGTTTTGGATATGGATTTTTGGCATTTCCCAAATGTTCTTCTGGTTTCCAACATGTGGTTCCAAATTCATTCTGTTTAAGCCCTCTTGGCCCTGTGCACAGTAGCCCTGTATAAGACAGACTCACAAACTGTTGAAAGTAGAAGGAGCTTGAGTAATTAGCCATTAACCATCCCCTCTGCTAGCCTTGCCCTGCCTTATAGAAAGCTTACTCTTGCACTGCATCCTTTAATAAATCCCTGACTTCTTTTACAGACCAAGTAACACAAATTCCTTTCATTTTCTTCTCTTTACTTTCTAATCTTTTATTATTATGTTTGTTCTTTCTCTAGATGGTCCACACAGCATTCAGGGTGTGAAAACTTGGCCTACATAAACTGTGTTATAGAGACTAACAGTGTATGGTTTTGTTCTATAATAGAAAAATTGCAGAATCGTGTGTACCTATGATGAACTTGGAGTTCTTTTGTCATTGTCCTGTTTCTCTCATTACAGCATTTGTGTCTCTTTAAAGAAGATATTGCTGACTTACAGTTACCTCTGCTTCACTAGAACAACCCCATGCACGCAGACTTTTTTCTTTTGTACTAGTGTGATACCTACATTTTCTGTTCTTGTGATGGTCTTTTTCTCTCCAGGATGCATTATCTGTCCCTCCTCAGAAATTCCTGAAATATGAATTCAAAGAAGATAAGGATCTCCATGTTTTGACTGCTGTCTATGGCACCTTCAGTGATGCTTGACCCCACATGAATACCATTTCCAAATTCACAATGTTTATGGATATCTTGTTGTATGCCTGCTAATAGTTTGAAATTTGATGAAGTTATTTTAAAAATCTGTTTAGTGGTCCCTTCTATATACAGATGCTCCTCAACTTATGATGGGGTTATGTGCCTATAAACCCATTGTAAGTTGAAAATATTATAAGTTGAAAACATACTTTCCACAGTATTTTCAGTTTACAGTGGATTTATCAGATGGATTTATTGGGACATAACCTCATAGTAAGTAAGTTAAGGAGCATACTGAATGCGTTTTGCCTTCACCCATAAAGTCAAGCCATCTTAAGTTGGAGACTGTCTGTATTTGATTATGAATAATGTTCTTCATCTATAGCTATCGTGATTTTAGCACTTCTGCATCCAAAATAGGTTACTTTTGAACTTGGAGTCAGTATACTTGGTGCAGGTCCCAAGAGATAAAGTATAGAGAACTCTGGGTCATGTTCTTATTTAAGAAGTTCCATAACTTGTAGAGCTAAATAGGTCCAAAGAGGATAATATTTTATATTCTAGATCATCAGATGGTGTTAGACACAAGGGAAGCAGGAAAAGTAAAAGTGGGAGGCTGTTGTGTCCAGGGCCTGCTTTGAAAGATACAATAATAACGTGCAAGCCTGGTAAGTACTCCCATTCGCTGCATATCTACAAGGTGTTTCCCTCTTGTTGCTGCAGGAAGCCCAACTGAAAGATCAGAGCTAGCTCTTCTGTTCCTTGGCGGCAGTTCTAATGAAAAATTGGTTTGATGCAGGATACTAGCAGCCACTTCGGGGAATTCTAGTGTTGTCCCCAAACATGTCACTGGATCCTACTCTGCAGATGTGTGAATGAAATGCCATGTCTGAGAATGTCAACAGGGAACAAAAGACAGCATTAGGAAATGATAACCACCGATGCCATGATGTAGAGACCAAATCCAAGGAAAAGTAATGATATTCTCAGTCAGAGTATTTTTAAGTGGCAGAGTTGCCCATTTACCGGTAGTCATTAACCAGTATAATACAATTAAATGTTGAAAAACTTGCTTTAAAAGATGCTTGAGAGCATGTTTGTTTTTCTTAGTTGGCCTACATTCCTGCACTTCAAGTCAAGGAGTCTCTTCATAATGATGACTTAAAAAAGGAGCTAGAGTATAGAGAAGAGTGAAATGCCCTTAAAAGAACACAACTTGAGATGCTATGACACGATCATTAAGATTATTATGAACCCTGAAAGTCAGGCTTGCTGATTTCCCTACTTTTTATGGTTGTGTGGTCCTTTTCTACCCAGGAGACATAACTCACAGGTATAACCTGTTTTGCTTGCTTCTGTATTTCAATATTGTATTACCATTTCTACTGCAGAGCTGCAGTTTAACCCTCAGGCTCAAAGGAGCCAATCAAATGTAACCAGAGACTAATGGAACTAAATTTCATGTTCAGGATTGGAATTTAGTATAATTGCTTAAGTTAATAAAAAAAGTTGGGTCTTAAAAATTTGTTACAGGTAGATAAAGCTCAATTTTTATCAGAAAGAACATAGTACTCCCTAATATCACCTCCAGAACTTATCCATGAGTATGGTAGAGTGTCTTTAACTAAATTCCCCTGATCCCTACTTTCCACAGACTGCCTGGGTTGGCTGTATGTGAGTGTTGTATGGGCCTTGTTCATTCCTACTTAGCTTATAAAAGTCCATCTTATTTTTTGGCATGGCATGTATGCTTACTAATGAAAGTTAGCTTCTGGATTAGTCTAGTTCTCAAATGAAAAAAATTAACATGACTTTTAACATGACTTTTCAGCTTTTAACATGACTTTATTTGAAACTCAGATCCCAAGCTCATCAGAAAGGACCATTACTGACAGTTAAAAAGTTACATTCTTTTCTCCCCCCATTTCCTAGAAAGCATTAAAAAGCAATTCCTAGCCAGGCTCGGTGGCTCAGCCTGTAATCCCACGTTTTGGGAGGCCGAGTGAGTGGATGGCCTGAGCCTGTGGGTTCAAGACCCGCCCAGGCAACTTGGTGAGACCTCATCTCTACAATAAATCAAAAAATTACCCAGGTGTGGTAGCGTGTGCCTGTAGTTTCAGCTACTTGGAAGGCTGAGGCGGAAGGATCGCCGGAGCCCAGCAGGTTGAGGCTGCAGTGGCCGGGAGTGGCCACTGCACTCCAATCTGGGTGACAGAATGAGACTCCAACAACCCCCCCCCAAAAAAAACAGTTCCTTTTTTTTCTCTTTAGAGAAGATAAAGCAAAAACCAATAACTAAGAAATTGACATCCACATAAGTTTGAAAATCGAGTCTGTGAGTTTCAAAGGGCACCAAATTAAAAACAAACGTGAACTTAGATTAGGCTTCCAGAATAGAACTTATTTTATTTCTCTTGCCTTATTTTGACCAAATGCGTTTGTCTTTAAACACAATTTTAACTTCTTACATGATTTGTGTGTTCTTGTTACTTATGATATGATACATTGGTTTTGTCATAAAAAGTCTTGCACTGGGCTGCATTACTCTGAGATGTTATTTTAGAAATTGGTGAGGTGCGTCTGTGAGAGCATGTCATGGTATGCAGTAATCAGTGCCCTTAAGCGAGTTATCACCATCTGCTCTTACCTACAGTTATTCTCAGTACAGCGTTATCATCTTTTTTACAACTATCAATTGCTGTCTCAGTTTTCTTGACTTAAAAAAAATTTGGTGTCCATGTCAATATTTTGTTCATATTTGCCAAATTATCCTTTGCCAGTCATATGATATACATATCTGTAATTGTGTGGCATCTCTTCCAAGAAATTGAGTCAAAACGGCCAGGTGCGGAAACTCACACCTAAAATCCCAGCACTTTTGGGAGGCTGAGGTTAGAGGATTGCCTGAGCCCATGGGTTCGAGACCAGCCTGGGTAACTTGGTGAGACCTCATTTGTACAATAAATCAAAAAATTAGGCATGGTGGGGCATGCCAATAGTACCAGCTACTTTGAAGGCTGAGGCGGAAGGATTACCTGAACTTAGTAGGTTGAGACTGCAGTGACTGTGAGCGGGCCACTGAGCTCCAACCTGAGTGACAGAGTGAGATTCTGACTCAAAAAAGAAATTGAGTCAAATAAGTTAGTGGGATTTAAAAGGCATGTAAATGGACACATAAATTAAATTATGCACAGATAGCTATTTCAGGATAGCTGCTTTCTCTGAATTGATGTGATGAAGTCGTCAGACAATTTTCTTTCAGTTTTAAGGAGATTCTTTTTCCCCTATAAATTTGCTCAACTGGCCAAATGCACCAGAGATTAAATGGTAGTACAGTACTATGCTGTACGTTCTACTGAAGATGGTGCTGAGCTTGAGCCCCCAGACCTTCAGGATGCCCAACTCACAGGCCATTAAGCATTCTGGGGAGGTGCGTGATGCTTTTACAGGGAAGTTTTTGAAGCATGAGACACATTTTTTAAAGCCCCTGCCACTAGTTAGAGTGATTAATTTAACCAAAATAGTAAATTTTCTTTTTGTGAAAACAGTTGAGCTTACAAAGTTGAAAAGGCAAGGTACAATAGTATGCAGTTTGGGCAGCTGATTGCATTGTACTTTGCTATTTGATAGTCTTTTGCTGAACCTTGGTTTATTTTTAAAGGAAAGGTTAGTTTTTCGAATTAGTGTACATATTTATAGCGAACAGTTTTCAGGAACAAAAAACCATTTGCATTTTGATCTGGGTAAGCTTTGTTAATTTTGTAGAAATTAGGAAGAAAACTTACAGTACAGATAATGATCTTTTTCCAGTTTGTTTGGTGGGGTTGTTTTTTGCTTTTTTAGGAACAAATCCTGGAATGTTATTTAGCTCTTCCTTGTTGGGAATTTTAGCTTACCAAACACCTTCTTAGAGGACTACCACAGAGAGACAGAGTGTATCAGTCCACAAACCCAGAGTGAGTAGAAAGCGTATCCAAATATTGTTTGCAAAGAGTAGTTGATAGTCTTGTTAGCTTTCAATATATTTCAGTATCTTCTACTTCCTTATTATTCTGAGTGCTCAGAATATCTCATTTTTCATTTTATTACATCTATGAGAAGATAGAAAATATACCCTTTAAAATTAATAGGTATACATTTTATGGACTTAAAATCTTACTAATTTTTCTCTATATATGCAAACATACTTATTTTGCTGATTTTTGTAGATACTATACTTCACCCCTAAAAACTTCAGAGTTTATCTCCAGTATAACCACAGTACAAGTATTACACTCAGGAAAGTTAAGATTGATGTAAGATTATTCTCTAGAAGAGTACTTCTCAAACTGTGGTAAAGTATCCAGTTTTTAAAATATCCAATCCATTGCTGACTGACACTTTTGTAAAATACAATAAAACGAATTATTAGAAAAATAAACCTCTTTAAAAGACAAAGTACAAACTCAATTGTTTTTACTGGATTTAACAGACATAAAATTAGTCAGTTTCTATAAATGTTTCTAAATGTTTACTCAGTTTCTGTACTTATGTCATCACAGATAAGTAATTGTTTATAGATCAGCTCTACTGTAGACTGTATACTTTTGGGTAGCATTAATCTACTATTCACATTCTCTAGTAGGTAACTATTACACCATCATGTTTTTTAGGAAGCTTTTTATTTTCAATTTCAGATCCAATCAAGGATTAGTCATTGCATTTGGTTGCCATTTTTCTTTGATCTTTAATCTGTAACAGTTTTTTGACATTGTGGCAGGGGATGTTCTTTTAGTGACTTTTTTTTTTTGAAGGGTCCAGACCAATGACCGTACTAAATGTATTGCATTTTTATTTATCTGGTTGTTTTCTCATGATTAAATTCAGGTTAAACATTTTTAGCAAGAACACTACATTGTACCTTCATCATGTCAAAGCACATCATGTCAGTTTGTCCTATTATTGTTGATGTTAATTTTGATCATTGGTTGTGGTAGTACATGTTTAGTTAATTTTTTAAGTACTATAGGTCTGCGATTTTGATGATAGAATCATATAATGATTCCATTCAGTTTAACAAACGTCTGTGTGGGCTACCAAGTTTCAGGAGATGGACTACAAAAATGAGTAAGACCTAGTATCCCTTGGTCTCAAGGCGCTGGCAGCATAGTAGATGAGACAAATGTAGAAACTATACATTATAGTATAAACTAGACTATATCATATGCTGTTGTAGAGAGATAGATAGGATGCTCTATGAATACAGAGAAGGAAGATACCAATTCTGAGTAGGGGATTAGGGAATGGTTTATGTAAGAAATGGTATTTGATCTGGACCTTCAAGAATAGGTAAGGTTTGGACAGGTAGGAGAAGTGTTGGATGGGAGGGAGGAAGGGAGTAATTAAGCAAAGGTAAAGGAAGGAAAATGCATTTTGAGTTCTGGAATGAGCAGATAATTCAGAGCAGTTGAAGGAATGGATTTAATGGGAGGTGAAGAACAGTTGTTGAGGGACTTAAATGCTTTACCTAGGAGTTTAAGGAGAAGACACTAGGAAATTTTTAAGGAGAGAAAAGACATGGCAATATCCGTTTTTGAGAAAGATTGTTCTATCAGCAAAAGGATCTGCAGTCATGCACTGCATAGCGATGTTTTGGTCAACTACAGATCTCATGTATGTTGGTGGTCCCATAAGGTTATAATGGAGTTGAAAAATGTCTGTTGCCTAGTAGCCATCATGATGTTGCAGTGCAGTGCATTCATTGCTCATGTGTTTGTAGTGATGCTGGTGTCAACAAGCTTCACTGGCAGTCGTATAAAGGGATAGCACATACAATTATGCACAGTACATATTTGGTAATAAACAACTGTGTTACTGGTTTATATATTTACTTTTTATCATTATTTTAGAGTGTACTCCTACTGTAAAACTTCTAACTGTAAAACAGCCTCTGGCAGGGCCTTCAGAAATATTTCGGAAGAAGGCCTTGTTGTCATAGGAGATTAAAGTTCCATGCAAGTTATTGACCCCAAGACCTTCCTGTGGGTATAAAGGTGAAAGACACTAATATTGATGATCCTGACACTTGTAGGTTTAGGCTAATGTGTGTGTGTTAGTTTTTAACAAAAAAGTCTAAAAAGTAACAAAAAAAAATTTTAAATGGCAAAAAGCATATAGAATGAGGATATAAAGAAAATATTTTTGTACAGCTGTACAGTGTGTGTTTTAAGCTGTATTATTACAAAGAGTTTAAAGTTTTAAAAAATTAAAGTTCATAAAGCAAAAAAGTTATACCAAGCTAAGGATGATTTATTATTGAAGAAAGGAAATTTTAAAATCAATTTAGTTTGGCCTAAGTGTACAGTGTTTATAAAGTCTACAGTAGTGTACAGTGATGTCCTAGGCCTTCACATTCACCCACCACTCACTCGCTCTCCCAGCGTAACTTCCAGTTCCTCAAACTCTACTCATGGTAAGTGCCCTGTACAGGTGTACCTTTTAAAAAATCTTTTATACTGTATTTTTATTGTATCTTTTTATGTTTAGATATATTTAGAGACATAAATACTTACCATTGTGCTACGGTTGTCTATAGTATTTGGTATAGTAACATACCATACAGGTTTGTAGCCTAAAAATAGGCTATAAACACGTAATCTAGGTGTGTAGTAGGCTATGCCATCTGAGTTTAAGTACCCCGTGATGTACTTTTTAAGGAGAATAAGGGTTACTTGAACACAAGCACTGTGAAAACTGCTGCAGTTGATGTGATAACTGAGGTGGTGGCTATCAAGTGACTAACGGTGATCTGGGTGGGAAGGGGGGGACAGCAAGAGATCTTATCAGGCTACTCAGAATGGCATGCATTTTAAAACTTACAGATCATTTTTTCTGGAATTTTTCATTTACTTCACAATGCCTTTGTCATTCAGCTTACTGCATTACATTATATTATATTTGTTCTGTTTTATTATGAATTATTGTTGAGAAATCTCTTACTGTGTCTAATTTATAAATTAAACTTTATCATAGGTATGAATGTAAAGGAAAAAACATAGGGTATGTAGAGTTTGGCACTATCTATGGTTTCAGATATTCACAGGGGTCTTAGAAGTGTATTTCCAGAGGATAAGTGGCGCCTACTGTAAATTTTCCTAGTACAAGGCTTGAAGTGCAGCAGTGGGATAAAAGTACCAGACAGCACAAAGACAGATTAGGTGTAAAGAGTGAGGGAGATGATGAAGTTCATATGCCCAGGCTTCCCAGCCTGAGCTCCTAGGGTGGCATTAAGATGAGAAACTGCGATGGGGGAGATGCTGATGAGTCTGGTCTTGAGCAGGCCAGAGTGGAGTTGTTGGTGGAGCACTTCAGATAGAAATCTTGATTATATAACTAGAAATGTGAATGTAGGGTTGCAGGAGGGGCCACCGCTGGAGATAAAGATTTATTGACCTCAACTATGTTTGTTGTGAGCACTGTAGGTACTTTAAATGTGTTACCTCATTTAATCTTCACAGCAGCCCTTTGAGGTAGCTACTTTTATCTTCATTTAATAGGTGAGTAAACAGAGACTGCAGTGAGCTAGCTTTCTTGAGACCATATAACTAGTCATGAGGGCCAGAATTCTATCCAAGGTATGTGGTCTTCCACTGTTTGTGAAGGACATAATTGCTTTATTGAGATTGAATGTAGTTACCCAGGGAATTAGTATATAGAGGAAAAGAGGGCCTCGACAGAAATTTGAAAAGCACTTGAATATTAAAAGGGTCTAAGAAGGAGCTTTCAGGGTCAAGGGAAAGAGAATCAAGAAAATAGTGACAGGAGAGCAGAGGATCTTAAGAAAAGCACGTGTCAATATTCCTATACGCCAACAATAAACAAACAAAAACCCAAATAAAAAGCATATTCCCACTCAGAATAACCACCAAAAAAATGAAATACCTTGGCATCTTCCTAACCAGAGAAGTGAAAGACCTTTACAACAAAAACTACAAAACACTGCTCAGAGAAATCAAAGATGACACAAACAAATGGAAAATACTACATGCTCATGGATTGGAAGAATTAACAATGTTAACATGCCCATCCTGCCCAAGGCAGTCTACAGATTCAATGCACTACCCATTAGATTACCAGCAGCATTCTTCTCAGTCCTGGAAACAACAATACAGGAATTCATATGGAAACATAAATGACCACAAGTAACCAAAACAATCCTCAGCCAAAAACAAAAACAAAAAACAAAAAAACAAAACAAAAAGAAACCAAAGCATCACACTCCCAGACTTTAAACTTTATTGTAAAGCTACAATAATCAAAACATCCTGGTATTTATTGTTACAAGAACAGACATATAGACCAATGGAACAAGATAGAGGTTCTGGAAGCAAAACCTCAATTTCTCAACTCATCTTCGACAAAGCCTCCACCACCAACGACTTGGGAGAGGAGAACCTATTCAGTAAATGATGCTGGGAAAACTGGCTGAAGATTAAAACTAGACCCCTACCTGTCACCATACACAAAAATCAACTCTAAATGAATCAAAGACCTAAACATAAAATAAAACCTCAAACTATAAGAACTTAGAAAATGCAGGATACACCCTTATGGAAACTGGAATTGGCAACCAGTTCCTGATCAAAACCCCAAGTGCCCATGCCATAAGAGATAAGATAGACAAGTGGGACCTCATCAAACTGACAAGGTTCTGCAAAGCCGAAGAAGCCATCAAGAGAGCGGGGAGACAACCCACAGAATATTTGCCAACTGTATGTCTGACAAAGGCCTAACATCTAGGATCTACAAGGCACTCAAACGTGCCGAAAAGAAAAAAAACAAACAGCCCCATTACAGAATGGGCAAAAGATACGAATAGACACTTCTCAAAAGAAGACATACAAGCATCCAACAGATACATGAAAAAACACTCAACTTCACTAGTCACTAAAGAAGTGCAAATTAAAACCACACTGAAATACCACCTAACTCCAATCAGCGTGGCCATCATCAGTAAATCAAAAGATAACAGATGCTGGAGAGGATGTGGGAGAAAGGGAACACTTCTACACTGCTGGTGGGAGTATGAACTAGTATAACTTCTGTGGAAAACAGTTTGGCAATTCCTAAAAGATCTAAAAATCCACCTTCCATACGACCCCGCAACCCCCCTACTGGGAATATACCCAGAGGAACTCAAATCACTCTATGAAAAAGATTCCTGCACATGCATGTTTATTGCAGCATCACTCACAATAGCAAAAACGTGGAGCCAACTGTGCTGCCCATCAAAAGAGCACTGGATAAAAAAAATGTGGTACATATACACAGTGAAATATTATGCAGCCATAAAGAAAGACAAAGTCATGAACTTTGCAGTGACTTGGATGGACTTAGAGTCTATAATACTGAGTTGAGTGATCTATCACAGAAACAAAGAACTGAGTACCACATGTTCTTACTCATAAGCGATCCTTGAACAATTATCATAATACCCTAAGAAAGGGATTGGCAGTAGTGGGAAACTGCCAGGGGAGAGGAAGGGGACACCTCATCAACAAGGATACCTGCATAATGAACATTTGTATACCTAGCCCTGAACTGCATCCCACATCTTTAAAATAAAAAAAATTAGAAAAAATTAATGCTGTTGCATAAAGAAGTCAAGAAAAAGAAAGATTTGAATGACTTCTGAGGGAACTTGATAGATGATCACACAGGGATGAATAGAATGTGAGGGGGAAGATGGCATGAATTTCAGGTGGCATCTGTGGCCTGGTTAAGGGGTTCTTTCCAGAAGTAGTGAGCATCTCAAGAGTAAGGATTATGAAGATCCAAAGGCAAAGGGGTCTTAGGTGAGTTGTAGCATCATAGAAGTGGTCTGCCATGGGTCCCAGGATACACAGGAAGTAGTGAAGCTGTGACTAGCTGATAGTCATCTGGAATTCTAGACCGACTGAAAGACGTAGAGTATTCAATTTGCTTCTAATGTTTGTGCATAAAGTTTTAAAAGTAATGCTACACTAAGTTTTTGGTCTTTCCTTTTTGTTTTGGTGTGTTGTGTACACAGAATAAACTGAAGGCAAGGATTAAGAGTGATTTTTTAAAATCTTTGCAGTCAATCAGTAAAGAAAAACTACTCTAAAATTCCTCTGTGCCAAGCCCATGGACATTCACATATTTTTGCTTTTGGGAAATTTTTTAGCTAAGTATATTGTGTAAAATAACATCTCTATTCAGCAGGAGTCAGAAAAGAAAAAGGACCTCAGCCAAAACTCTTTTATGAATTTAGAAATGAAAAGTAGTGCTTAGTACCAAGTGGGAGATGTTTTGAAATCCTAGACTTCCAGAGCTGGAAAGTATCTTAGAAATTGCCAGTCATCTTATTTCGTACGGTTGATTTATTGACCACTTTAAACATCCTACCGCTACCCAAACTAAAAAGTGAAGTTACCAATTAAAAAGTTAATTCTTACCCTCAAGGAACTCACAATCTAGTGAGTAGAAACTATAATTTAGTGGCTGTCTATTTTCTTTTGGGCACTCTACTGATTACTTTATTGAGAGGTGTGTGTGTGTGTGTGGTGTGAGGTCTGTGTGTGTGTGCGTGTATGGTGTGTGTCTGTGTGTGTGTGTGTGTGTGTGTGTGTGTGTGTGTGTGTGTGTGTGTGTGTGCGTGTATGGTGTGTGTCTTCCACAGCCAAGACTTTTCATTTTTGTTTTGTGATCGTTGACTTGTAGCATTATGAACTACGAGAGAGAGAGAGAGAGAGAATTATACATAGGAGGATTGAGCATGTTTATTCATAGTTGTAGGTGAAGGAGCCGATGAGATGCTGTCCCTGTCTGGTTACTTTCATTGCTCCAGTGCACCCAGCAATTCAGACTTACAAATCACCTAATCATTATTATCCCAGGTCTACTACTGGGTAGACCTGGAGAGTTAGTCAAGGGAGGGGAAAGTGAATTTTCAAAATAAAGGAAAAAAAGAGGCACCAACATAACATTTATTTATTTGATTTCTTGTTCTTCTCTAACTTTTGTGGGCCAAGGCTTTGCATGCTGTCTTAGAAAACCTGCTATTTCTTCCACAGCCGAGATTTTTCATTTTTGTTTTGTGATTGTTGACTTGTAGTATTATGAACTACCAGAAAAACGAGACCTCAAAAAACATACTCCAAAGCCAAATACAATTTAAATTTGAATTATCCACACCATTCTCCCAACAGTGTTGTAAAGCAGAAAGGAATTCAGGTATTAGAATCAGGAAACACAGATTTGGGTTCTCGTTTTGCCGTTTACCTGTATAATTTTGGACAAATCCCTAAATCTCCTTGAGCATCACTTTATTCTTGTGTAAAATAAGTATCTTCACGAGATTTTTGTTTGGTATAAGTAACACAGTGTATTTAAAAGAAAAGACTTTGTTAACTGTAATGTCAGTTAAATTTACAGAATGCTGGCATTTAAAAAATAGTTGTAAGCGGGGCTCGGTGGCTCAGCCTGTAATCCCGCGCCTTTGGGAGGCTGAAGTGAGTGGATTGCCCAAGCCCGTGGGTTCGAGACCCGCCTGGGCAACTTGGTGAGACCTCATCTCTACAATAAAAATAAAAAATTAGCCGGGCATGGTAGCACGCGCCTGTAGTTCCAGCAACTTGGAAGGCTGAGGCGGAAGGATCGCCGGAGTCCAGCAGGTTGAGGCTGCTCCCGGCCACTGCACTCCAGTCTGGGCAACAGAGTGAGACTCCAACTCAAAATAAATAAATAAAAATAAATAAAAATAAAAATAGTTATAAATCTTGGGTTGTTCCTGGTCCCAAGTGACTTAATCAATGAATTATTAAATCTCCATTATTAATTTTGTTTAGAAATGCTCAAGAGACTACTTCTCAGTGTAAATCAGAAGAGGTCTTTAGTTTTTGTTTTTAAATCATTATTCTTATTTCTGCAGCTGACTTTCAAACTAGGCATATTTCTCTTCCATTTCTTTTAATGTGAAATTGTTAAGTGACTAAATGAATGTACCTCAGACTTTCAACATTTTTTAAAATTCTGGCTTAGAAGCAGGCATAATCTTTTGTTAGAAGCTGAACAAATTAGGATTCTTATTTATGAAAACATTGTAAAGTGGCTGATGGCTCATCTCTCTCCTTTCAAGGAAATACTGAGCACCTAATTGTATAAGCCAGAAAAATGCAAGGTGGTGATAGAGTTATCTTAGAGTTATATCTAGTTGTACTAAATGAAATAACTGTTTTCCTCAGGGATCATACATTCTGGATCAAGATAAAACAGTACACATAAAACATTTAACAAGCAGAATTGTACTGCACAGTGGTTAAGAGGATAGCTTCTGTAGCCTGGGTTAGAATTCTGCTGTGGCGCTGCTGCCTACTACTTTTGGAATGTTACTTATCTGTGCTTTGGTTTATCCATCTGTAAAGTGGAACACTGTAGTAACTAACTCATAGAATTGCTTTGGAGATTACATTATACAGTACATAGTTATATGTTTAGAACTCTGCCTGCCATATTGTAAGTATTATAATAGGTCTTTGAAGCTTCTGTTTTATTGTTAACATGTTTAGATGTTAAATTGTGTGGTTCAGATACTTGGTGTAAAAGGGTTTTACAAATCATTCTAGGCATGTAGAGAGTCAAGGAAAGTTTTATAGAGGAGGTAGAACTTGTCAGAATCCTCAAAGGTAGATGGATGAACAGAGTTGGATGAAGAAAAGAAGATATTCCGGGACCAAGGAACATCAACAAAAGGTTAAAAATGTGAACCAATCTGTTGAGTTCACAGAGCAGGGAAGCATCCAATCTGATTGAGATGAAAGGTAAATATTAGGCACATCAGTAGTAGAATGGGAATGGGTATAGTTGACAAGATTATTATACCGAACATAGCATTTTCAGTTGCAGTCACATTTATTTACTTATGTCTAACAAAAATTATATTATTCAGATTTATTTATATGAGATATATAAACATACATTATTTTATTTTTATTTTATAAATAAGTATAGTGGAACTCAGAGAGGTATGACTTGTCCAGCAGTACCAGATTTTCATACTCTTTACCCAGTTCCATTTCCACCATATCTTGCTGTTTCTCTATTTTTGCCAGGTGTGCAGGTAGATTTGACAGTCGATCAAAGTAGGCTGTTTTCTTGTCTTCTACTCTTGATCCATGGAATGGTTTTCAAGCTGTTGGCACTTCTTTAGTGAAGCAAATCTGGGTCAAGATGAGATGATGTATGCCACTCATTTCCTGAGTCCTTCAGGAAAGCAAGAGAAGAGTATGTGGTCCATAGTGGCCTGGATATGCTTCTTCATGTGGAACTCTGCCCTGTATTTTTCTTGAAGAAGGAGACACACACAAACGGAACATTTTAATTGAAGATCACATACATGACACAAGATTTTATTGAATTTCATCTGAATTTTCCTTAATAAAAAATACATATATATATACACACGGGAAATTTTCAATTGACAATCCCACGGATGTTACAAGATTTTATTGAATTTCATCTGAGCATTATATATTAGTCTAACAAATTACATGGTGGAGTGTATGAATATGAGTAAACAAGTACATATTGTAGGGGAAGGTGCTGAAATGTTCAAGTTGACATTCCCAGATAGAAATGGAATAGTTTGAATGTTATGCTCTGTGTTAATTTCCACCTACCAGTCAGTAAGTAGAAAAACAATGAATATATTTTACTTCAGTTCTTTCTTTTTAGTTCTTACCTGGAGCATGGTAATCCCAAGAAGTATGAAGAAAAAAAGTAGCAGCAAATATCCTGTTAGGAATATAAACAACATAATAACACTGATGATTGTGATAGATCCTGTATATTAAAGACTCTGACATTCCACTGAGGAGTTAGATGGAGAAACCTGTTATCCTGAACTTGAAGATGATAAAAATAAATTGTATTCATGGAACTAATGGAAATTAAAGAAAGAGTATGTGCATTGTTAGGTTATGTGAAGGGTCACATCTCACTTCGTTCTTACCAATTTTTGGTTTAAATTAATGTAACGGAATTAAAATTATGATGGATTTAATATTCATGCTAGCAGTTTATTTTTAATATGAACAAAATTAACAGTAAAACTATGATAAAAGATAGAAGTGTCTTCTGTAAAGGGCCACTGATTCCTGGCTTCATAGCTGCCCAGGGCTCCTTGAAAAGCGAGGGCTCTTTTCTTCTCTTAGAACCTCACCATCACTTTGCGTGTTCTTGAGCATGTGGTAGGTATGCAGTAATTTAATGTTGATAGATGAGACATTCACATGATGGTTAGAGGGGAGAAAGATCACTTTTTAAATTAGTCACTCTGTATTTAAGTGTCTTTGTAACAGGAAATCATCTGTGAAACGACTTTGTGGGGTAGCTTTAAAGATTAAAACTTTGTGAAGTCTGTGGTATATGCTAGACATTTAATAAATAAATAATATATATTATTATTTTCAAATTTTATGGACTGTTGTTTTGACTTTGCTTTTTTCTGAGATCTTTGAAAATACTTATTAACAGTATCGATTTATATTTTGTCTTTGAAAGAAAGAATATCCCGTTCTAAATGTTTTCAAGGTATTTTTGTGCCATTTTTTATTATAAGCAATAAATGTGTTTATCGCATTCTAATGGACATTCAAGACAGTCCACTAATTAATACAAATGTGTATTTCAAAATAAGACATTTAATCAGTTGAATAGAGTGTAGTAACTTGCAAACTGGATTAAGCTGAAATCTCACTGATCCCACTAGATGGCGTTAATTCATTAAGTGATAACTTCAGCCTCTCCCTTAAGGCAGACTGCTGCCTATACAGTTTAACTGATTTTCAGTATCTTTAGAGAGTGAGTGTAGCAGTACACTCTTAGACTCTTTGCCATTTATATGGAGTGATTTGTGGAGGTTATGCAGATGTTTAGGAAGATCAGAAGACTGAGGGCAGATTTATTTAAACTAAAAAAGTGTAATAAGCTACAGTAGTTTAGTTTTTATTTTATTAAACGCTTGTTAATTCAGGCTTTGACTTAGCCTTTGCCCTAATCTTGTGTACAAATGAAAGATTATGAACTTACTGTTTTTTTTCATAGTTTATTGTCCTAGTAACATAATTCTTGTTTGGAGTTCTGAAAGCATTGGAAAACAAATGAAAATGGGAAGCAGACATTTCTTAAAGCATGTAGCATATAATAGGTTTAATTTTAAAATCATTTGTTTCTTACTTATAGGAACTAGATCAACAGTGATATACTTGTCAGTTATTCTGGTTCTTTAGTCATAAATGTAAAATAAAAATAAATACCTACATTCTTTAATTTGTCTGAATTTGAATGATTTATTATCTACAAAGATTGTTTTACATTAGACCAGTTCATTTGCAAAGTTTAAAAATTGTGCTTTCCACAGGGATTTGTATGCTCCAAGTAATTAAGGTGTTTTACTTCCGTTTTATTTCCTTGCTGTTCTTAAGAGTTCTGAAGTTGAAACCTGTTTAAGCAATGATGATGAAGACACTTCACATACAAAAAAAAAAGTGTTTCTGCATTTCATTACAAGTATTTTTTTCTTTATGATCAGATTCATACAGCTAGAGTAAATTGTTTCAGAATTGATGGGATGATCCATCTTGAGCCATAGAGACTTAATTGGACTACAAATATTATTCTTTTATTCATTGCTCATGGGAAGTAAGTGGTTGGTGTTGATGGTTCCCTTAATGTTTATTTAACTATTCCAGTGTAAGGCAGTTCAAATTTCTTAGTAAAAGAATTGTTAGTAGTTTCATTTACTGGTATGTAATAAAAAGCCGAGAATAATCAGGGTCTTTGCCAATAGATTCAAAATAACCTGTTTTATTAGTCAGAAAAGGAAGGTCTGAACATTTGGTGCCCATTAATAAAATTGTTGTCTCAAATGGGGATTTTGCTTTTCCTTATAATCTTAGAAAGCTTCAACCAAAAAAAGCAACTGCTTACAATTATTTGGTATATACAAGGTGTAACTATATTGTGGTGTTTGTTTTTGGTGACTTCTGAACATAAGTCTAATCACACCTTATGCACATACAGTAGTCCTCCATTTATCCAAGGGGGGACACATTCCACGACCCTCAGTGGATGCTTGAAACAGCAGGTAGTACTGAAACAAATATATGTATTATATTTTTTCATATGCATACACGGCTATGATAAAATTTGTTATAGATTGGGCACAATAAGAGATTAACAACAAATAGTAAAATAGAACAATTATAACAATATACTGTAATAAAAGTTATGTGACTATGCTCTCTCTCTTTTTCTCCAAATATCTTACTATATACAATCCAGATTGATTATCACTTATCTGGAATGTTTGGGACCAGAAGTGTTTCAGATTTCAGAATTTTTTAGATAGTAGAATATTTGCAGATACACAATGAGATATCTTGGGGATGGGACTCATTTATATATATATTATATATAATATAATTTATATATATATATTAGATTAGAAAATATAGCTCATTTAGAAAGTAAATTAGAGAGAGAGAGAGAGAGAGAGAGAGAGAAAGAGAGAGAAGATTCACCTTCCCAAGGTAGGGAAGGGGGCCAGAGCGTAAAAAAACATGCCATGGCCACACCATAGCTTAGCAAGGCAATGGCCCATTTATATTTCATATACACCTTATATACATAGCTTAAGGGTAATTTCATACAATGTTTTAAATAATTTTGTCCATGAAACAAAGTTTTGTCTACAGCCCATCACATGAGGTCAGGTGTTGATATTTTTAGTTGCAATGTCACCTCAGTGCTCAGAAAGTTTGATTTTGGAGCATTTCAGACTTCAGATTTTCACATTAGGGATGCTCAACCTTTATTTTCAGACTGCAGTTGACCTTGGGTAACTGAAACTGCAGAAATCAAAACCACAGGTAAGGGGGAGCTACTGTATTGTTGCTTATGGGTATATACAGGCATGTGTTAAAATTTAACTACATAATCTCATTCTTCATATTAATATTTGTGGTCAGAAAGATGATACTGTAAACATTGTTGCATAGCGCTACTTCCCTGTTTTTCTTCTTGAGGGTGAGAAGGACAATGTATTTTGGATGTATGTAGGTATATGTGTGTAGTGAATGGGAGAAATGGAGAGATCATTTTTTCGGGAGGCATTAACTCTGTTTTACAAACAGGTCTTTCTGGTGATGAGTCACTGCGTCTTGAGGAGACAGTTCAGGATATAGGACTCATCCACAGTAAAATTTAAGTACTGTAATAAATTAAATACTTCTATGCTGTGTAAACCAATATGAAGGAGAATGAGTTTCTGTTGGACAAGAGGCCAAATGAGCACAGTTCTTTAAAATTACTATGTTGAAAAAAAGGATATAGGGCATTCTATTATAACTACTGGTCAAATATTTTAGTTCATGAAATACAACTTACATGTTTCAGGTTGCTTTTAATATAATCTTAAAACAGACTTCTCTGTCTCCTAACCCCCACCCCAGTGTCTCTTATTTCTTATCTATTAAAAGTGAAATCTTTTTTCTTTAGTCAAAAGCACAAGTTTTTTTTTTTACAGTGTCCAAGACATCTCAGATTGATTCACTTTGTTACACAGAAACACCATCTGTGATATCAAGCCATTTCTTAGAAAATTGATTGTTAAGAGCTCTTTTGCATTGAGTTATTTGGTTTTTATGAAGATGAATATTAGATGAAATTAAATACCAGTATGCATAATTTGATGATTTTTAAGAAACTAAGGAAAATAAATTCAATATTTTTGAAAATAAAATGGGATAAGAAAAAGGGAGAAAATGCTATTCATTGGTATATCTTTTAAATTTTCTTCCTTGTGACTCCATTTTAAAAAAAACCAACTCTGTAATTTTGAAGCAGAGATTCTGAAATTACCACTTTTCTAAAAATATCACTTACAGCTGAACTTAATATATTGAAGCATTTTTGTTCTGGGGATGATACATATTTTCATAAAGATGTATTTCCAAATGGAAACAGCACTGAGGCTTCTGAAATAGGGAACCTTTCCAAAATAGGCTGTGGTTGCCTGGGTGAAGAATATTAGGTTGCAACACTCAAAAAGGAAATTCTGGCATAGGAAGCAATTGATGAAGGGCAAATGTCTGCAGAGCGTAATGAAGCTTTTAAAGGCAATTGTGTGGGCCTGTGTGCAAGGCCTTGCCAGTACCTCTCATTAAAAACCATGCATTCTGTAGTGTGCTGAGCCATGCTCATACTTCCATCTTTGCTTCTGTTCTACATAATATATCATTCTTATTTTTAATCTTCTATAAGTACTAGTCATCATCCTAGTGAGAATTACAGTCTTTTCTCACTCTGCCCTTCATGAAAATGCCATCATAATAATGGACAGCAGGGCGGCTTTATGGTGTTTTAAAAATCAAGTTCATCAGCATTTCTGAGCTATCAGTTTATTATTTAGTATCATTATTAGTACCATGAATACTGAATAATTTATAAAAGGTTTTGTTTCTTTTTTCTCTAGTGATGGAGGGAGGGATAGGTATTATCCTCATTTTGTATAGTAGAAAACCAGAAGAGGGACTGAGTGGTGACTAGATTCACATATGAAAAGAAGAGTTAGCTTCCTGTTTTAAAAATCATTTAGGAGTTTAGCCCAAGCTCTTTCCTCTGTAAATTATAGGTACAAAATGTAAGGCTCTTTTTAAAATGGGATTCTTTATATACAGATTTTCTTTTTTGAGGTGGGGTCTCATTCTGTCGCCCAGGCTGGAGTGCAGTGAATGGCATGATCACAGCTCACTGCAGCTTTGACCTCCTGGACTCATGCAGTCCTTTCGCCTCAGCTTTCTAAGCAACTGGGACTACAGGCATGCCTCACCATGCCCAGCTAATTTTCCCTCTTTTCTTTTTTTTTGTAGAGATAAGTTCTCCCTATGTTGCCCAGGATAAGATTTTCTTTTCAAAGCAAGGAGTATCTGAGTTTTTTAAAAGTTCGACTGAGGGAATTATTCTGCTCTTTTTTTTTTTTTTTTTTTTTACAAACTTTTTACAGTCTCAGAATGTCTCAAAATAATTTTAGATGGGTTTATGCCATTTGAGGGAGAAGAAGAAGTCACAGAAATAAACACCTGGTGTTGCAAGTCCAGAGTGTTAGAAATCACTGTGTTCAATCTTTAGTATAAGTTTCTGTAGCGGTTAATTCATTGTGAATCTATTTAATTTGAGCTGTTTTAAGTAAGTAAAAAGGTGCAGTGCCATCAGTTCACTTACTGTTGAAAATGTTCAGTTTTATTTGCTTTTCTTTGTTCTGGAGACCTTTTTCTTTTCTTTTCTTTTCTTTTTTTTTTTTTTTTTCTTTGAGTTGGAGTCTCACTCTGTCACCTGAACTGTAGTACAGTGGCAGCTCCTGGCCACCACAGCCTCGACCTGCTGGGCTCCAGCGATCCTTTCGCCTCAGCCTTCCAAGTAGCTGGAACTACAGGTGCGCGCTACCACGCCCAGCCAATTTTTTGATTTACTGTAGTAGAGATGAAGTCTCACCAAGTTGCCCAGGTGGGTCTCAAACCCGCAGGCTCAGGTAATCCACTCACCTCAGCCTCCCAAAGCATGGGATTACAGGCTGAGCCACTGAGCCCGGCTGAGACCTTTTTCTTTATTACAAATGTGGAATTTTGGCTTTGGGGAAGAAGGGACTTGAGTAAAGATATAAACTAGTAGCTGTGTAGGACGAGGGGGCTGGGTGGGTGTCTCTAAATTCCCTGAAATTTGTATAAAATTTTTGTGTATATGTTTGCACACATATGATGTTTTGAGGAGACAGGTTACAAAGTTCCTCATTATACTCCTTCCTTAAAAGGGGTGTGTGACATCCCCCTTTCTCCAACAATAATAAGATCTGTGATCTAAATCATTTCCTTATAATAATTCACACATGGCCCTCTTCAGTTGAGGGGGGAAAAATGCCTTATATTTTCCCCCCTCAACTAAAGAGGGCCATGTGTGAATTATTATTATTATTTTCTGAAATAATGCTCTTAAAAGCTAGAACTGTTCACGGGCGTATTCTCAAAAAATCATAATTTATGTATGGAAAAATATAGGTAGATTATTGTTGGGAAGTTAATACATTTCATAAGTCGTAGTAAAGTACAAGTTACAAATGATTTTCTTTATAAAGCATTAGCCACTCCACAGTTATTTTGAGGGCTATGAACTCCAGTTATAAAGGCCAGATATAGAAACAAATCATGAAGATGGAGCAAAGGAAAAAGTCGCTCAAAGGAACTCAACTCACCGTTAAAGCCTAACCCAATGTGCCAGATTGTAATGATTTAAATCTCTAATGTATTATTAATATTATAATATTAATCATATTATTTGGGAGACATCTTTTTAAAAGCACTGAGTGAAGTAGTAATTTTTCAGTAGTCAAATTTTAATGAAAGCATTTATTCATGTAAATTGGAGCCTTAGTTTTATAAATTAGTTTTACTGTTTTGTTTTTACTAAAAATAGTCACTCTTTTCCTTATATTTTCTCGTGAATTCCTTCAGAACCACTTCTAGAAATGGCATCATTTTGCCATAAGTATTTTGTTTTCTCCCCCGTCTAGTTTTTATGAAGTAGTGCTAACTCTGCCTTAATTTGATTTGGCATCCCTGCAATTGAACATTTGTAAGTATCTTGTAATATGGCCCATCTGGGTTGTCATAGAAACCAAAGACCTCCATCCTCTTCCCTCTAGTTAAAAATGGAATGCAAACAGCACTTCAAAGTGACGTTTTTCTAGTACGAGTGACAGCCCTGTGAAGTGCAGAACAGAAAGGTTTCTTATTGGTTTTATTCTCCCATGGCCTATCATAACTGATGCACGCAGCCTTCTCTTGAAAATCTGGCAAGATACTAATGGAATTTTTAAAATGTAAGCATAGGGGAAAAGATAATGTAGTTAATCCTTTTCCTGGTTTTTTTTTTGTTCTTATACAAAAATGCAGTGGTAGCTAGCATTGTTTTTGTTTTCTTCCCTGTGTTTATTAGATGGTCTGTTGAAGCTGTGGTGCACGTGGTGGAAACAGCAATTAGTCAGTACAACTCGGGCTTCGACTGTTAATCTTGCTGTTTATTTCCTAGGTCAGATAAATGTGGTTTTATCTCATTAGAATCTACAGGCCCCATTGGCTAAGTCCACGGCAATAGTTTATTAGAATAGAAATTTGTTGATATGGCAATATTAATCATTTGTCCTTGGTCCTGGTAACAAAACATCATAGAACCCCATTTCCAGTCACTCTAGTAGTCACAGAATTCCTGACTTTACCTTGATGGTTTTTCAGTTTCTGTTTTCCTTTCAGATTCTCTACCAGAATGATACATGACTTTTAGTTCTCCTTAGACTTCTGTGATGTTTCTGCTTCTGAAGCAGCTATGTTAATAAGTTCCAATTAATTATTTCAGTTGTGTTAGCAGAATGCCTGGATTTTGTAGTTAAGATTTGTTGAGCTGCTGCTGTGGGAGTACTCAGAGTTTAGAGTGCCAAATTTTTAACAAAAGTTAGAAGTCTAGAAAACGATGCAAATAGTGACCTATGAATGTGAAACAGTGAAAAACTGACATATAAATTTTTATCCTAATAGGAATGTTTCAAAGGAGTTGGATTAAAATCATCAGAAGACAATTGTACTCCATGGGTTTGGGACAATTTTAGGTCTTTTTATAGCTTTTCAAAAGAAAAACATTATAAAGTCTTTAAAGTTACTCGCTGTTTGACTGTTAGCCTGGTTTCTGGTAATTGTGTACTTATCTTGAGTGTCATATCTCAGCTAACGGTTGTTTTCAGCAGTTAATTTGGAAGTGTTATAAGTATTACCATATCTTGATGGAAGAGACCCTGCTTCTCTCAGTAGATTATGAGGAAGAGGCAGGTTTTAGCTGCTGTTATATCTAAAGGTGAGAAAGTGTATTTTCCAAATAACACTATATATTCCTTGGCATACCATGTGAATGTGAATAATTTGTTTTCATAGCATAGTGTGGGAAATGGTGTAGCAGTTTCTTCCTGCTAAATATGTTGCTTTCTTCTTTAAAGTTTGCTGCCTTCACTTATATTTTGGCTGGTGCTGTTGTGTTGTTTGTTCTGTTTGTAGGTAATCAAGCAGTTAAAAAGGTTAACATACTAGCCTCAATTTTCTAGTCAATTTAAAAATTAGAATCTCTCCTAGATCGCTTGAAAATTTATCAATGTCTGTTTAAAAAGACTAGAGATGTGGCTGGTTGTTTAGTAAATGTCATATTGCTGCCAGCCTTGCAGAAGATTGTGACTTTCTCTTAGCACAGAGGATTAAGACAAGCCTTTCTATTCACCACTACAGTGACTCATCCTCAGGAAAAAAGTTAAGGTGTTTGTGTATACTGGAGACAGTAGAGCTTGAACAGAATGAAACATGATGAGTTTCTCACTCACTAAGATACAGAAATTCTCATATAGGTAATTCTCATGTAGAAATTCTCCCTTATCATTCCTGTGCTTTGTCATCACTAAATAAGTAACATCGTATTTGGTCCTTTCCAATCTGTGTTTTTAGGTGTATTTCAACAGAGTTCTTCCTCTTCTAAACACCAATCTGTTAACTGTTCAGCTCCTTCTAAGTTATACTTTTTTTTTTACCTCTATAGGTACATTTAAAATTTTTCCTTCTCAAAATAAGCTTGCATTTTGAAATGCAATTATTATAATCAAGATGGATTAATTGTACATTCTAATCTCAAAGAACATTCTTAAATGTAAAAACTACAACTAAATGAAAATATAAATTACGTGCCTTTTCTTTGGGTACATATTAGTTTATTTAGGGACCTATAATCAACCACTAGTAGGGACATTTGCCTTACTCAGCTTCTCCATAGTAATACATTTTAATTATTTTGATAGCCCATTTTAATTTTTTTATCTCAAAAAAAAAATCCTTGAGTTTAGTGTTGGTCAGAATATACACTCCCTTCGGTTTGATTTTGTCTTCTGTTTTTGCCTCTGTTGTCTCCATTTACTGTTCTCTTCTTTGTTTACTTAGTTTTTAAAATCTGTTAATATTTTTGTGTTTTGAAATTCTATAAGAAATGTTAGATTTCTTTTGTATATACAAGAGAGACCCCAAAAACCCGGAATTATCTTTTGGAGGGCAGGCCCCTTGTAGTACAGGCTTTCCCTGTTAGGTAAGTATTCTGGGAACCCACTGACGTCCGTGTACCAGCTGGCATTGTAGTAAGAGGCTGTGTTCAGCTTCAGTGACCTTTTTTTTTGAGATTCTTTCAACACGTTTGCCTATTTCATGATGGGATTTACAAGTGCACCTGCCCACATCATGCTGAGTGTTCAGCAGTTTTTTGACTAAAAACTGCATGACCCTGGTGTCTCACTCTCCCTATTCACCTGATCTTGCCCAAGCCACTTGTTTTGTTTCCCTGGGTGAAAAAGTCCTCAAAGGAAACATTTTGTCAACGTGGGAGAGTTGAAATTAAAAAAAAAAAAGCATCAGAAGCACTAAAAGGCATTAAAAACGAATGCGTTCAAAACTGTTTTGAGCAGTGGAAAAAGCTTCCTGATTAGGTGTATTGCATCAAACAGAGAGTACTTTGAAGGTAACTGAAGTTTAAATGTGTAAGAATGAATACAGAATTTTTTATAAATAATTTCATGGTTTTTTGGGGTTCTCCTCCCTCCCCCCGCTGGAACATCTTCTGTCTCTGAAATAGATACGTAAATTTGTTTAAGGACCCAGTGCAGTAGCTCACTCCTATAGTCCCAGCTACTCAGGAGGCTGAGACAAGAGGATCTCTTGAGACTAGGGGGTTGGTTGCAGTGAGCTATGATGGCACCACTGCACTCTAGCATCGGCAACAAAGTGAGACACTCTCTCATAAAAAAGTATGTAAAAATTAGTCCTGAGACCACCAGAGCCAGCAGAATCCATCCCTGTTGTCCCCTCCTCAACCCCCACCCTGTTGCCAGCATCGGTCCCTGAGGCTCCGATGTCTGGCGCTGGAGAGAAAGATGGAATAGGGAGGCCACAGAGGGAGGATAATACGGAGGAATGTAGAGAGGATGGCCATTTGCAAGCTGAGGAGAGAGACCAGAACAGAAGTTATCCTCCCAACCCTTGGAAGGAGCCAACCCTGCCGGCATCTTGATTTCAGACTTATAGCCTCCTGAATGGATAGATTCCCAGTGATACATTACTGAGATAAGAATATGAAACTAGAAATATCAGTGGAAGGCAGTGTAATATTCTACCAGATGGAGTTTTCCTGGTTTATTGAATCCTCTTTTATTGGACAGCAGTCTCCCCAGTGCTCTGTTTCCAATGTTTTGGTCTTATAAATAGTACTGTGGTATACATCTCTTTGCTTAAATCATTTTTCTGTAATTACATCTTTAATGATAGAGTTTTAAAAATAGAATTACAGTATGAAAAATATGTAAAATTTAACTTTTTAATATTATACAGCAACATCTACTATAATACTATCTGCTCTGTAGGCATATTCACTTAATATTGTCTTCAAACCTTATACTGCCCACTACTCTATTCATGACCCTAACATCCTTTCAAATCCAAGATGAGAGAATGATTAGCACAGTGCTTGCAAAGCAGCAGGCAAATTGATAGTTGTAGATGATTCAAAGGATGTTCTGAGAATCTTTTCTAATACTGCTTTAAATGTGTGTGCTAATAACACAGATGAAACCCAGCCATGAATAAGTTACCAGTCTTTAAAACAAAGAAAACCAGAGTGATTTGTATTTGTAGGTCATATTCTTGCCCTCTGGGATTCAGTAATCTTTTTAGCCTATCACCGCAGTAGTACATGTACATTCCTGGGCAGCAGGCTGATTGCTACTGCTGGTACTAAAATGTTTTGATAGGAGCAAAACTGTGCTGCCCCTTCCTCACAAACCCAGTGTTCAGAGATGACCTGTTTGCACATGGCCCTGTGGTGCATTATTTTTCTATATATGAGTAGTAGAATAAGGTTCAACTTTAGTTGATTGAAGTGGTAGTTTTAGATTCTGATAAGCGGACCTATTGCCAGTGAGGGAGGTTGAAATTGCAGGATTAGGTTGCGGCATTAGGCAGGTCTGCCCAGCAGCAGGTTGATTTGCACCATGAGACAAGCAGCACACATAAACAGATGGCCCAACAATGAGTCAGAGCAACAGTTTCTGAACAGGTAGATTGGCTTTTGCCTGATTCTTAACATGGTTGTAGAGAGTGGAATTTTAATTTGTCTGCCATTTTCAAGGCTGAAAAATAAACATTTAAGTGAAAGGAATTCTATTCATCGAGAGATAAAAAACATGTTATTAGACAGAGGAGGAATCTGATTGTCACTGGATCTAGACATTGTGAAACCAACATTTTCAGGAGCTATTTCATATGGCATGAGCTGGCTTGATCTTTTGGCATATGGTTCTTCAACATCATTCTGCTGAAGCATATAACATTCAGCAAGAAAATATTAAAATGATTTCCTTGATATTGGGTTTTTAAGAAGTATAGTCCCATTATTACAAGCATACATCTGATATTTGGGTTAAGAAAAGCATTTTTTAAAAGGATACAGTGGTGATGAGTGTCATAAAGCATAAAGCGATGTAAATTTGTAATGGTATTAACCGAAGGAAAAATATTCATGGAAAAATCCCTCAGTTTCATAGCATCAAGCATAGGAAAAAAGAAGAGTGTAGTCGAATTCCCAGATCTAATCACCCACCTTCAAAATGTAAATTTAAACAAACATTCCTCTGCCAAACATTTTCAGAAGTACTAAGCATCTCATTAATTTTCAAAACAAAGATTTTATGATAGTTTTATATCTCTAGAAAAGTGTTTTAGCCGGGCTTGGTGGCTCAGCCTGTAATCCCACGCCTTTGAGGGGCTGAGGTGAGTGGATTGCCTGAGCCCGCGGGTTTGAGACCCGCCTGGCAACTTGGCGAGACCTCATCTCTACAATAAATCAAAAATTTAGCAGGGCGTGGTAGCGTGCGCCTATAGTTCCAGCTACTCGGGAGGCTGAGGCGGAAGGATTGCCGGAGCCCAGCAGGTCTCCACAGGAGCATGCCACTGCCCTCTAGCCTGGGCAACAGAATGAGACTTCAACTCAAAAAAAAAAAAAAAAAAAAAAAAGAAAAGTGTTTTAAATATGGCATTTCATGAATGAAATGATGTACCACTTGAGTTCCTGTACTTTAATTTTCTGATTATCACATTACACTGTATCGTAGACTAACATTTTCAATGCATACATTTGTGTCCAAAGAAAGTGAATTTGTAATGAACAGTATTGTCGGGATAACTATTGACCTTCTTTAGTTCACTGTGGTTAGGGATATACCCAGAAACACATACTACTATGGTAGAAATTTTATTCAAAGATACGATGAGGACTGTGAATGCCATTGGTTAAGGCAGAGTTATAAAAATAGCTATGCTTTTTTTCCCAAATAATTGGGATCCTGTTCAAGATTAATTGTGCCAGTACCTACTTCCCAAATTGGCTTTCATTTTATCTGCTTAAGCATGTACACCTAGCCTTTGCTCGGGGTAGAAAAGGCACTAATCTACCTTTGTGCACATGGAAAGTAGCGTTCCTGGTGCTGCATTTAAAACTCCAGGAGTGGGGAGGAAACCTCCAGGAGAATGCGTTATTAATGAAATATGTTTCTCTCTTTCTCAAAAAAGGAAATCATTTATGTAAAGGCCACTGTCAAGAAGGATAGAGATAGACTTAGTGCTAGTTTTTAACCAATGTATTTTTTAAAATGAGTTTCTGAGGTTACTGAGCAGTACATAAAGAAAAATACTCCAGCGAGTAAATTACCCTCACAACACGCAGCTTATAGACACTAACGTGATCTAATTGTAATACAGATCACCCTTTAATTGTGTCACCTTGTAAGCTTTAGTATATTGAGTACTATATCCTATATTTTTATAAGATGCCACATTACTAAAGATTAGAAAAATAATAAATTTGGGGTTTTAACTTTATAAATATTACCAGAAGATTTTCAAGTCTCTTTTGGCTTAAATAAGCTCCCATCATTTGTTTACTGGTTTCCACCTTTGTGTTTTTGGTTTGCTATTGTCTACACATGTATAATTGAACTGAATATGTGTGCCAATAAGTAAGAGAACTGCGTTCAGCTTCTGCTTAAGTCTGCAGTATTAAAGTCTTCCTTTTGTTGCATGTGCTGGTCTTGCAGACTCTGTAGAGCCTTATCAAGTGCAGCCAGTTGGTGCTGCTGGTATGAAAGCACAGGGGAGCTCTCATGTGGAAGGTTAATGGAGTGTAATTATAAAGAAAAATGAACTGCTCAACCACTCTATCTCACTCTACCTGCACCAAGAGTGACAAGTGCTCTGATCTTTTACAAACCCTGGAGCAGAGGTTTAACCATCTAAAATTATGACAGTATAACTGTCACACAAACAAACACCCTGTGAAGTATAGGTATGCACCCTGTGTTGTAGGAATTATTTCTTTCTGTTACGGGAAGTCTCATTTGGGAAAGGAGTACTTTCAACCACCAAGAAGAGCTGCTTGCTAAACATTGTACTTTTGTGTCACTTCTTCTTTTCCACTCAATTTGTTCCATTTTCCTTTCCTAAAGGTGCTTTCTCCCCTCTGATTGGTAGCAAAGCTGACAGGCTGTACACGAGGACTCCATTCCACCATATCCATCAGACAGCAAATGTCCCTGTTTTCGCCAAGCAGGTTCATACTTGCCCTTACAGCCATCCTTAAATCAACTATATTCTTATAAAGGGGATGGAAACAGTTGTCTCTTTTCATTATCAGCACCATCATCAGAGTAGACTGCAGAAAGTTCAGGTGCAGTCTGAATTAGCTCTTTCTCCCAGGGTCTACCTATAGCACATAGATTGCAGACAGTTCTGTGGGCTCAAGATGGAATTAGATTCTTATGTCCTTTGGTTGAAAACATTATCGGAAATCTTTAGTGAGGAAAATGCAGCCGAGAGGGACAAGGACAGAGAAAGACCTGGGAGACGTTCAAAGGGTGTGATGACTAGACAAATCTGTGTTACTAGTGTGTCACATTGCCAGTGAATGTTGCAAAGTCGTCCTGCTACTGAACATCTGAAGGGTAAGCTAAGCAGAGCTGGGTTGCTGGATTGCAGAGCCAGGTTGATTTAGTGCTTTTGCCAGCTCAGCACAGAGTCGAAATAAGGTGTTGCAGAATGATGCAGCGACAACAAAACGCCGACATCTTGTTCTCACAAAGCCTAAAACATAGCTACTCTTGGTGAGGCTGTGCTGCCTACTGAGATAAGTAAATTCAGCATCACATACATTAGACCTGTGGAGACTAAGCAGAAGTGATGGCTGTGTCACTTGCACAGCAGTCTTATTGACTGAGCCCTGGTCTTGCGTGATAGGTGGAGGAGGGGCAGCCAGGATTCCTAGTAGCAGCTCTGAAAGCAGAGAAACAGGTTTTAAAACCTCTTTATGTGGTTTATAATGTTATTTCCCCAACCCCTTTGCATGTGGGTTTTGGTCATGTGAGCTCTGTTTTAAAAGAAAAATAGCTGTATCATTTTTATAGCAGTAAATCAGTTAGTGAATAAAAAAATTTTTAAATCCAGCTTTATATTAGTGGATGGTAAGTAAAAGCTTATTGTGATTTACTCCTTTAAAAACCCACTGGAGCCCAGCATTTTACCAGTCTAAATGTTGCCAGTGTCCTTTCCATTTATAAAATTGAAGTCATTGTTCCAGAATTGGAGTTTTTGGCTTGAGGCTGGATGTTAGCAATAGAATCTTAAATTGTCCATCATACTCCATAGATGAAGAAGCATATCATTCTTGCTGGGTTGGCTCCGCTGCCCTGCCAGAGAGACTGTCTTGGACAACAGAAGTAGTCTTTCTGGTATTTTGGAGCAAGATATCTAACTCTGCCCAGTTCCTTTCAGAACATTCGCAGCCCTTCCATGTACTCAGAACAGTTTATAGGAAATGCACCTCAGACTGGGCACAGTTGGTAATAAGCACAAGCTATGCTTCATCTCTGTCCCATGTCCTATCTTTTTTTTTTTTTTTTTTTGAGTTGGAGTCTCACTCGGTCGCCCAGACTGGAGTGCAGCGGCCGCTCCCGGCCACCACAGCCTTGACCTGCTGGGCTCCAGCAATCCTTCCGCCTCAGCCTACCGAGTAGCCGGAATTACAAGCATGCGCTACCACGCCCGGCTGATTTTTTGATTTATTGTAGAGATGAGGTCTCACTGCCTAGGCGGGTCTCGAACCCGCGGGCTCAGGTAATCCACTCACCTCAGCCTCCCAAAGGCGCGGGATTACAGGCTCAGCCACCAAGCCTGGCTCCATGTCCTATCTTAATAGAATCCTCTGGCTTCTCTGCTGCTTGGCCCCTTCGGTTTGTTGTACAGGTTACTCTGCTTCCTTAGATCTTAACAGCCTGACTTTGTTTCTTGGCAGTTTATCTAGAGACCATGACCAGTAAAGGACATCTTTCTCCTTGTCCCAGCTACCTACACTAGTATACTCTACATTCAGGCAGTCTGCTTGGATATCACCCAACCTCCTGTCAGCCCCAGAAAAGTTGACTCAGAAAAACAATCTCCAGCTTTTTGTTCAGTGAACAGAGCTTCATTCAAACTAGTTTTCCAGAGGGTTAGGGATTCTATATTCTAGTCCTCATTTCACTATTACATAACTGTAGTTTTTGATTAGTGACCCATCACAATGTGCTTCAGTTTCCCCATCTGAATCAAGGACAGCTAACTTAATCTGCCTCACACAGTTTTGAGAATCTTATTTGATGAGAGGGTGTGAAAATTTACCAGAGTAAAGTGCTGCAAAATGTACGATTACTTATACAAAAAAAAAAAAAAAAAGTCACATCATTTGGGAAATATTTGTGGAAAATTGTACCATCATTTTTCATTTAGAGTTTACTCACGAAGTAGGATTCTTGAAAAATTATTAAATAGTTCATATATTTATAAAATGAATTTCCTTTTCCTTAATCATGTAAATTAAATGATTTTGAAAAATCAGAGTACTCAGAAATGGCAACCAGTTAAATGTAGAAGATGTTAAAGTGTTCTGGTTGGGTTCCAAGTCTAATGATTACATTTTGCTTACGATAATTCCCTAGACAGCTTCAACAAGGTAGTTTTCTGTTTTCTGACCTCTCCTGTACGATTCTTTAAACAACTGCTTTCTTCAACCCTGGAGACAGCCGCAGTTCAATGTTAGAGAAACTGATTTCAGTTCTTCTTCACATTGGTTTTAAGTGATAGGGGGTTCAGTTATCCATAAGGTACTTTAAGCTGAAGTAGACACAATTATGGAACACATTCTTACTAAATTTTTCGTTTTCCCCTTTATACTTTTTATATAGTTGTCTGTTTCCCAATGTCTTCAGATATTTTTTCTTGCCATATTCTTCTTAGAACCCACTGATGACTTGCTGTTTGTCTGTGCATCTCCCCACTCAAAGTCATATCCCAGCCCTTTCGTTATGTTAAAATTTTGATTAGCCAGAAGCCATTTTAATTTTCTGGTTAACTGACATCCTTTTTGAGTCACCTTCTATTGTTGAAAAATTTTCTAAGCAACGTCTGATTCCATTTTCCTCTTTTAGTAGCTACAGTTCAGTGGGTGTAATTAGTTCTAAGGGTTGAAAACTGGTAGCCCATGGGCTTTATCCAATAGAGAGATTTTGTGTGACTGAAATATTAAAAGCAACTCATTGCCTAGTACCTTTAGATAGGGCACTCCCTCTCCATTAGACCTGAGTCCCCGTCTCTCCCATCCTGGCCAGCTTCATTCACTTATATTACCTGCCTGGCAGTGGGTAATCATCAGATTACATATTCATGCAAAATGTAATAATCAGTTTCCACATTCATGTTGAGTGAGTTTTCAACCCCTGAATGAAACTATTATTTAATGATTTTGCTTTGTTGAATATGTCAGGGTCATCATGGTGAGCATTAGTTTTCTGTGTACAGTGCTATAGAGGTGGAAGGTATATATCAGGAGATCGTATTTTTTCTGTTCAGAGCCTCATAGAATTTTAACAGAAGAGAATGTTAGAGACTGAGCATGAAAGCTGAGATCAAGACGGAGTAAATAACTGACCAAAGGTTCACAAACTTTGTCTAGTGACAGATATGAGACTAGAACCCAGATTTTTTGACCCATTATGTTATTTCTGTTGCATAGGACTGCTTCTTGACTTATTTTTTCTAAATACAGAATGGAGAAGAGGACAGGGAGTGCAGTTAAGGTTTTAACTAGGTACTGTGGTGTCTTACTACGGCTATTTATGTAGTATATAAATGTAAGGGCTCCAATGGTGTCAGGGATTTGAGGTGGAGTTGTAAAGTTAGTTATCAGGAACTATAATTCTGAAGTCTACCTCTACCTCTGATTTGAAACCTAGGTTAAGTCAATTACCTGCTCAGAGCCTCATTGTTCTATCTGGCAAGTAATATCTGTCTGATATTATTGCTTTGTTTTTATTGTAACCATCATAGACTACGCCAGCTACCGTATTAATGCACATGAAAACGATCAAGGGACTACTGTGGCCTATTCATATTGCAGTATTATTCAGAGCTTAAAAAAACCATCAAACCATGAAAAGACATGGAGGAATCTTAACTGCATATTGCTAAGTGGAAGAAGGCAATCTGAAAAGGCTACATCACCTGAGCCTAGGAATTGAGACTGTGATGAGCCATGATTGTACCATTGTACTCCAGCATGGGCAACAGAATGAGACTCTGACTCAGAAAAAAAAATCGCTAGGCTCGGTGGCTCAGCCTGTAATCCCGTGCTTTGGGAGGCTGAGGTGAGTGGATTGCCTGAGCCCGCGGGTTCGAGACCCGCCTGGGCAACTTGGCGAGACCTCATCTCTACAATAAATAAAAAAAAGTAGCTGAGCATGGTAGCGGTACCTGTAGTTCCGGCTACTTGGAAGGCTGAGGCGGAAGGATCGCCGGAGCCCAACAGGTTGAGGTGCGGTGTCTGGGAGCAGCAACTGCACTCCAGTCTGGGTGACAGAGTGAGACTCCGACTCAAAAAAAAAAATCTAGTACTAATGATATATGTATGATTCCAACTGTGTGACGTTCTGGAAAAAGTAGACCTATGGAGACATTAAAAAGATTAGGAATCAGGGGAGGGGAGGATGAACAGGCAGAGCACAGAGGAATTTTAAAGCAGTAAAACTATTCCATATGACACTATAATGGTGGATACATGTTATTTAAACGTTTGTCCAAATTCCTAGAATATGTAGCACCAAAAATGAACACTAATGTAAATTATGGACTTTAGGTGATAGTGATAGGTCAGTGTAGGCTCATTAGTTGTAACAGATATTCCATTGTTTGTGGCATGTTGGTGGTGGAGAGGTGTGCATATGTGGGAGCAAGGAATATGTGAGAACTTTGTACTCTATACGCAGTTTGCTCTGAACCTAACCTAAAACTCCTCTGAAAAATAAAGTATTTTTTAAATCAAGGGAGTGACTTTATGTTCAGTACAGTGTCCTCTTCTCTTTTGACCACTACCTTAGTGCTTTTGCTGTATGTAGAGACTGGAGAACGATATAGTTCAGTACACCTTCAGTACTTAGGAATGTGTTAGAAGAAGATAAAAACAATATATTATTTTCACTGTGGCCATTCCATCCATTCGAAAACTTGGTGTGTCTTAATGGGAGGGGTGCATATGTGTATGTAAAGACTTTAAATATTTGTATAGCAATTTGTGGAATCGATTTTGTGATTTTTTTAAATAGCCTGTTAAAAATGATTTTCTTCACACTGAAGAGTTAATAAAATATGTAAATTTTTAACCAAATGCATTTTTTCAGTGAGAGATTATTTATACTTTTCTTCTATATTGCTGAACCTCTCTCTTTAATAAAAATCTCTAGTGTTGGCCAGGTGCAGTGGCTCATGTCTTTAATCCCAGCACTTTAGGAGGCTGAGGCAGGAGGATTGCTTGAGGCCAGGAGTTTGAGACCAGCTTGGACAGCGTAGCGAGACTTTGTCTCTACAAAAAAATCAAAAAATTTAGCTGGTCATGGTGGTACATGCCTGTAGTCCCAGCTACTCAGGTAGCTAAGGCGGAAGGATCGTCTGAGTCCGGGAGGTTGAGACTGCGACTGAACCATGATTGTGCCACTACACTCCAGTCTAGGTGACAGAGTGAGACCCTGACTCAAAAAACAAACAAACAAACAAACAGTAAAATTCTAGTACTAATAATTTAAAACAAAAAAGACAACTTGCTCTGAAATTCTGAAAGACGAGTTTAGGTTTCTTCTGTCTCCAATGCAGAAAACTTGGACTAAATACAGAGTAGTACAAATCATCCTTTCATGTGTCTTGGAAATCGCTTGTGGTTAACCAGTCATCGTTTTGGTAGCCTACATGGGTGATGCAATTCCTCCCCCCTTGCTGTTTTGTGTGGGGTCTTCTAAGAAAGTAAATCTGAAACACTATTCATTTTTCTTTTTAAGTGATTGTGACGAATACTTGGTGATAAATTCAGCTGTTGAAATTGTGAATACTTTGTGAATTAAGAGATACTCATTTAGCTTTGAAATCTTTTAAAATCGATGTTATGCTATTACTGGAGATGATAAAATATGTTTTTAAGCACTATGAGTATGATGTTCAGAATATACTTTTGTTAAAATACTGCCCAACCAAAAATATCAGTGTTTGGGTTATGTTTAAAAGTTACTTTTATTTAAATGTAAGGAAAAGATTACATTTCATTATAGATTATTTTCTACATGATGTGTACTTCCTGACACAGCATGTTCTTCTAATACTGTTGTTAGTCTTTTTGTCTCTTTTGAGAAAAAACTGCAGAATTGAGAGTTGTTAAAGGTATCCTTGCCTTTGGAAATGATTGACCCACGTCTTAGTAGATGTATCCTGCACAGAATTTGGTTAAATACTCTATTATATTTACCTCTTCCATCATCTGATTCTGTCTTGGGTTTCTGTGAAAAGGGACTTCAGGGCTTGGAGTGGGTGAAACTGTTTTTATCTGAGCAGTGCTCTGTAAAATGATGGAGGTTTCTGATTTTGTTCCTCTTTTCCCTTCCCATTTAGGATCCCATTTAGGATCCTCATTGTACTTAAATTGTATTTTCATATACAGTTTGTCGGACAGCTACTGTATAGCCATCTCTAGTAATAATTCTTTAGTGAGGGAACACCACAACAACTTCAGGGCAGAGGAGTGAGAGCATTTCTGTGGTGTATATGACAGCTCTGATATTAACAAGGCAATGTTGCCTTTTAGGTTGTGGGATAGAGCCATGGAAAGCTGGTGGTGTATGCAGTGAGGTTCTATAAACAGGTAGTTACAGAGGGACAGGCATTTTGCTGTACTGGAGTTTAATCGACAAATTAATAGCCTCCATGTCAAATCTCATTGTGATACAAGCACAGTGATATAGGTAGTTTTTTATGTCAGCAAACAGCTAAGTTGTACAGATTAAATGGTTCTTTTGTTTTTTACTGCTGTCCTTATTACTGTGTCTACAGTCTTTGCTGGATCAGGTTGCATTTAAATTGGGTATCTGTTTTATGCATTCAGAATTATAGCCCTGAATCACTGTTTAGGTATAAGAAATCTGGGCTGTATCTAGATTTCTACACATGGATATATACCCTAATGTATTTGATTTCTGAGATAAAAAGGCAACAGGTAGCATTTATTTTCTTAATACTGTACTTTTTGAGGGTATTTCTTGTTAAAAACAAAAACAGCCAAACATAGTTTGAACTCACATAAAGACATTTGATTAGATGTTAAAAATAAAGTGATTGAAATATAATTGATGTTGGTAATAAAAGTCATATTTAATTAGCTGTTGCCCTGAGTTAAACATTCATTGGTTACCATCTCTTAATTTCACATTGTCCTTGACAGTTTCTAGTCATTCCCCACCGTGGATTCATCTGATCTTCAACATTTTTCTGACATAAAGAGAGACAGTATAGTTCAAAGAAACGTAGAAAACTTAAATATAAGCTGACTGGTTTTTGACTTTGGCCTTCTTGGTATTTTATTATAGAGAAATATATTACAGCTACTATTCTAAGTATGCAATACTCTATTTTAGTCTATGTGTTTATACTATCTGGCTCCAGCATCTTCACATGTTACATATTGGAATCTAGTTCTCCAGGGTCACATCTCTCGTGAATACAGCAGCCACACTTTTTCTTGTTTGATGCTAATTAAAGACAGTCCCATGTTCTTAGAGGGATCCCGAGATTTAGGCAATGGCTGACTATAGCAATATTAGCAGACTTTTATAGTCATACATACCAAGTTGGGGGAAAGGTGGGGTTGAGTTTACCTATTTCAGCATGAACTAATTAAGTAAGAAAAATGTAAACTGCATTTTAATCAGGCTAGCAAATAAAGGGTCTAATTCCCTATAGAGATGGAGTATAAATTCTATTGATATAAATAAAAGGTCTAATCTCCCGTGGAGATGGGATGTAAAATCCCTTGATGTAACTACCTGTGTGTGTGTGTATTGAAAGAAGAGTAAACCCTAAAGAATATTTTTTTAATTAAAAAAGTAAGCCAAAGTCTAATCAATACCATGACATACGCATTCTCTACCGTCTGTTAAACTTTGATGTAGAGAATTTTTAACTTTATTGAAGAAAATCTCTGATAATTATAACTGCTGCCATTTCTTAAGTCATTTACATTGTACTCTTCAAATTGTACAACACCTTGCAAAGCCATAAAGCAATTACCTATGTTCTCAAATTTTAAAACCAGGAAATAAACCCTCCTTGGTAGACAATGTATCCAGTTCACCATATAAGATGAGGTCGTAGATACTGCCTCTGTCACAAAAAGGTGGTATTTTAAAAGGGTATTACTTTTTTTAAAGGTTAAAAAAGGATAAAAGCTATTGTCTGATTCTGTCTCTGAAACAGAATCTCAGAGAGTTTGGGGAAGATCTTGTAGTATCTTATAAAATGAATAAAGCACAATTATTTTTAGCTAAGAATATTTTTATAGCTGCTGCCACCAACATTTCTTCTCTTCCTCCTCTGTTAAAGTTTTATTCAGTGTCTCCGCTGGAACATTCCCTTCAATAACTTCAGTGTATATTCTTTGATTGAATTTTACTTATTGCATTAAGGAAGGGGTTTATCTTGAGTTTATGACTTCTCTTCCTATTTGTTCATAAAATGGTGTTCTTTGTTTTTGCTCATGAAACGGTGAAATCTTCACTTAATTTTCTGTTCCTTTAAACAGTACATCCCTTTTACTCTGGATAATAACTTTGTTACTAATGTTGTGACATATCCCCAATTTTTTTTAACATATCCCCTATTCTTTAGAGGACAGTAGTGTGGTACATTCTGAAGACCATTTCCTCTTCCTCCGTCTTCAGTGTTGATGAATATCAATGTTACTTATAAATGCAGCAGTTGAGTTTTAGTTAGACAGCAGAAAAGCCTTTTTTTTTCTCTTTGAGTAAAGTCTGAATTCAACAAATATATATTTCTTCAGGTTAGTTTTTCTGTACATAGGAAATTTGAGCAATTGATAAGCCTAAAGACCTGGAAAGACTTCTACTGCATTTTAAGTAGGAAGATGAGTAAGATTTGTTCTTTCTAGATTTGTGAAAAGTTACAAGTCTCTATCAGCCTCTGGCATGAAGGGTGAAGATTATGTTTTTAGATTGTATGTTGATTCATGGAGAAAAAAAAAGGATGGATTTTTAAGGCAATACTATGTAAGAAGATGTCTTGAGTGGTTGTGGCCCTCTCATAACTGATACAAATCAGAGAATGCCACGTAGAGCACAAAGGAGAAGCTTTCTGAAATTATGAGAATTTGTTGATAGAAATAAACCAGGGGCTTAAGTGCAGGGGAGTGGGGGCAGTCCTTCCATCTCCCTTTGATACTGACCAAGGCCATGGAACTTGAATTGATTGACTTAGATGGTAGAAAAACTTGATTTTCTGTTGTATTGGACCTATAAAATTCCGTATTTTTCTTCAGGATCTGTCTTGCTGTTGTGTGAACACGTTGATAGTATCACTGAATGTCACAATATTGATCACCATGACTACCTGTCTTGGAAACTGTGACTTGAAGTGTCAGAGGCTCTGTGAACTCTTCTGCCTGAACAAGCCCTGATGAAACCCAGTGATGTGAATGTCAAGGGAACTTGAGACTCTGTGTTACATGCTGGGTTTATGGAGCAATTCTTGATAGATGGATTGAAGGGGGTGGTACTAAGCCTTTCTGGAGGCCTGGCGCATGGCTTATTATTTATAGAAAATACATTAAGGAGAGAAGATGATAAGTTACTAACTTTGTCCCCTTCCCTTTTACCTTTGTTCTTTCCACTTTTCTTTTTTTAATTTCCTTCAATTTTTTTCTGCCGTATTAGTTTTCAGTAACTTATTAGTAAATGATGGATGATCAACTTGTGAAATTTCGCTTTTCTCAAAGCTTCAGGATAATATTTAAGACAGTTAGCTATATTTAAAGATCTCCCTTATATGTGACTATTATTGAAAATATCAAATTGTTTATGCCAGTATAACCTTCATTAATGACCTGCAGAAGTCATGATTTCTTTGTTTAAAACACATAATAGTAAATATATAGGCTTATCTCCTTTGGAGATGAGAGGATATCCTTTGTGTATGAAGCATTGAGAACGTTGCATGATACCACACAGTGAGGATTTATGAAATATTTTTGCTATATTCTCTCACTGCCACCCAAAAGTGGCAGTGACCTAGATCAGGATCCTGCTGTGAGTGTTGTGTTTGCTAGAACTGCAAGACAACTAGAACGAGACTGGATCGTGCAACGTAGTAAAAGCCAACTATATGCGTGGCAACTCTCCTTTCTCAGCCAGTCCAGGACAGAGTATAAGAAGCACTCTGTTGCAGAGTTCACCTGGCTTTCAGTCATTGGTTTCAAACTGCAGTCATATACATTAAGTGACAGAAGGCATCAGTGCTTCCCCCAAAACATGATTGGAAAAAAAAAAATCACAGACACATGGTGAACCCAGCAAAGAGTGAGGGATGATGTATTTTTGAGTAACACTTTGAAATATTAGAGCTTCCTTTATAAAGAAAACTTTACTCAGCTCATAAGGTCTGACCCATGTCCAATATGCACAGCTCTTTCTTCTTTTTCCTTTTTTTCCCCTCCTCCTCTCAAGGACTGATGTAAGTTGGCAAGTATTTTGATCCTGTTTCCCACCGCCCCAACCTTCCACGTCTTTGTTTCAGGCGGTGGGGGAGGAATGGTTGTGAATGCAGGGTGACTCACTTGACTCCCACTCTCCTGATTCTGGCTCTGATTGGTCGTCACCTTGCTCTAGCTATATGGCTGAAGAGTACTCTAGCCTGCATCCCTTTCTTGTTCTTTCCCCCACTGTTCCCTTCTGTTGTACGTGACATTGGGAGCAGGTTCCAGGCTTTGTCTCTTGCTTCTAGTTTACTTTAGTAAGTAGGAGAGCATGCTGTATTTCCTAAGGATGGTTGTAGAGGAGAAAAACTCCCTTTCCTTTTGTGCCTGGTATAGTAATTCATTTCTTGTTCTGTTTTTGTTTTTGTTCAAAGTTTATTTTTTTGGCAGGTGTCACACATTTGTGTTGTATGATTTCCTCCTGGCTTCTCCTCCCTCTGTTTGAGCTGGTTTTTTGTAAGGGTTCTTGGAGTTACTTTATCTAGTTTGTTAATATGTTTGATGTCTGATGGGGAGGAGGGCTGAAAGCAACTCTAAATAATTATTTAATTTTTAAATGTCTAAATGTTCTGGCAGTCACCAAGCAATAAAGTCTATTTGAGATATTCACAATTATCTGCAGCACCATTACTTCCTCTTCTCCTAAACTATAGCGGTTCAATTATTCTGCTTTTTATACTTGAGAAATAGAATTTTGAAGACTTGAAAGTTAATTTTTATAAACATTTGCTATTTTGTTAATTTGCATTTTTATTATTCTGCAGATGGTTTTTCAAAGACTTTAGACTCTGCATCCTTTTAAAGAAAATATTTATCCAGACAGTGCTAGCAGAGTATACGATATAGCAGAATCATTTCCTCCCAAAATTGGCATTTATATTATTATATTTTAGTTGTCTACAAAGAATCAGTAAAAAAAATTAAAAATTATCTCGAGAATGTAATTTGTATTGACTTAAGAGTTTTTAAAAATTCATTTTGTAAACATTTTACTATTCAAACAGGTAGCCTGCAGGTTTGGCTTCTTTAGAGAATGTGAGCAGTGAAGTTAGTTAGAGCCCTAAGTGGGAATTTGAAAATTAACCTGGCCTTATGACTTCGCTTATCCTTTATTTACAGCTCTTCATTCACTTATTTGTCTCCATTTATAATTCATATTAGAAAATAGCTATCTGTTTTTATCAGAAACAGCACACCTCTGCTGTTGAGCTCACTTGAAGGTATATGCGAGGAATGCTGCTTATACTTTCTTCCAACCATTAGGGCAGAGCCCAAGTCTGGGCCCAAATAGTTATTACATACTATGAACCATTTGCTAGTCTTTGGTCCCATCACTTTGCACATCATACGAAGTGAACAGGGAAGTTTATTCAGCAGCATAGTTTTAAGCGCACTGTATAGTTGTGAACAAAATAAGTCCCTCTCCTCATGGGAGTTACATTCTGTTGAAATGTATTAGAGTAATGAAGGTATCCAAAACCACATTTCTCCTGGATTTTGAATAAGGTCTAGAAAGTTCAATAGCCGGGCTCGGTGGCTCAGCCTGTAATCCTGCGCCTTGGGAGGCTGAGGTGAGTGAATTGCCTGAGCCCGCGGGTTCGAGACCCACCTGGGCAACTTGGCGAGACCTCATCTCTACAATAAAAATCAAAAATCAGCTGGGCGTGGTAGTGTGCGCCTGTAGTTCCTGCTACTTGGAAGGCTGAGGTGGAAGAATCGCCAGAGCCCAGCAGGTTGAGGCTGTGGTGGCCGGGAGTGGCCACTGCACTCCAGTCTGGGTGACAGAGTGAGACTCCAACTCAAAAAAGAATGAAAAAAAAAAAGAAAGTTCAATAAACTTTGACTTAAATTTTTCATCCCACGTAGCTAATCACTACTCTGCCTAACAGATGTATGCATTTCCATAGATTTTGTTCCAGCAAAGAAATCCTGCCTACACATTCAGTAATTTAGAATGTCTGTTGTCCATAGTGCACACTGCTAGGGTCAAGGTTACTTTGTTTAAACATCTTTTTAATGTTTTAAACTGGGATAGAGAGATAGATACAAAATGTTTGTTTGCTTCATAAAAATTAGTATGGCTGGTATCTATGTCATCAGATGCAAAAAACAAGAATAATATGCTGCATGCAGTGGTGCATGCTTTTAGTCCTACTCAGGAGGCTGAGGTGGAAAGACCTCTTGAGCCTTAGGAGTTCAAGGCTGTAGTACACATTGATCATACCTGTGAATAATCACTGCACTGTAGCGTGGGCAACATAGTGAGATTCCATCTCTAATAATAATAATATTGACCAACAGTGTGCCAATCACAGTTCTGAGTACTTTTCATTTATTAGCTCATTTGGTTTTCATAAGAACGCCAAGGGTACTGTTAATCGCCTCATTGTAAAGAGCAAGACAGTGAGGCACATGTAGATTAAGAAACTTTTCCAACATCATATAGCTGTAAGTAGCAACACTGCAATTTGATTGAAGCAGTATGACTCCAGAGCCCTACTCTTCACTGCTGCGCAATACTGCCCTTCCAGCCTGGCACACCAAGCTAATAATAGTCAAGAAGTCTGAGCTCTGCTATGTGATCTCCCTTGCTTTTTCCAACTGTGTGCCTCAGTTGCTCTTTATATGTAAAACATTTATTATACTGTCAGTTTCATATTAGCAGTAATGTCTGTTAAGTTCTTTAAACTCATTTATAGAATCTGTACATTTTAAATGTAACAGGTTTTAGATGAAGCTAGTCACAGGAAAGATGTCAGAGAAATATAATTGCTGTATATTTCTATGCAGCCTGTAGAACAGTATTTTGATAGATTTTATTTCTTCTTGTCTTCATTTGGTAGAAAAGAGTGGTTGAACAGCTACGGAAGAACCTGATAGTAAAGCAAGAACAACCAGACAAGTTCCAAATACAGCCATTGCCACAATCTGAAAACAAACTACAAACAGCACAGCAGCAACCACTACAGCAGCTACAACAACAGCAGCAGTACCACCACCACCACGCCCAGCAGTCAGCTGTACCCTCTCCCAACTTGACTGCTTCACAGGTAAAAGTATGGATGGAGCATTGCAGCCTGCATGTTGTAGATTGACTTGTTATTGGTCATGTGGAACTGGGTCCTGTCTCAGACTATACTAAGCTCAGCTAGAACTAAAGTTATTTTGGTTACATTTTTGTACTATAACTAGAATAAGTATCACTTGAAATCACTGGCAGAAAGAAATAGCATTACTAAGAAGCAAAAATTAAATGATATCCTGCCTATCCAAAGTCAGAGACTTAAAAAAAATTGCTTTTCTGCATTACTAAAGAATTAAATTCTTATTCTGAGTTTCTGGAGGTATTTATTTACACTTGTTTTAAAAGTTTGTGACGACCTTTTCTGGAATTGTTCTTCTGGAAGTCTAGCAATTAGGCATAGTACTGTTTTGGGACCAGGAATAAAGAAACATTCAAAAAGGCATTGTATTTCCCTAATTCATAGAAATAAAATATTTATTTTTAAGTCCATATGCATGAGTAAATGAATTTGTTCTAATACATTAATGGAAATCTGAAATGGAAGTTACAAGTCAAAACTAGAACTAAGAAGTGGGAGCTTAATTAACTTGGTGTAGCTGTGCAAATGTTTATACTGAAAAGGGCATTTAAACAAGCATATAATATAGATACTTAGGCAACCAAGATACACAAAAAGGGCATATTTGGAAATGACATTCAGTTAAGAAAATTATTCAAGCTTGATCTCTACACACCTATGTATAATATGGCTTACCTTTTAAAAAGGGATTCTTGAGTAGTGATTCTTGATCCTTGGGGATCACAGATCCCTTTAACACACTGCTGAAAGTTTGTATATCCATTCCCAGAAAAATATGTATTCACACTTGATGCACTCATTTTTGCACACTTTAATTACTTTGGGATCTTCTGAAACCTAATGTGGATATCCCTCCTTCACCTACCAACACCAGATCTTCACTCTATCTGTGTATGTAGGAAAAAAGATGAATAAAGTTCGCTTCAAGTTCACTTTACCATTCACTGTTTAGGACATTGGGCTGGTTCATATGCAATATTTTGCAAGTAAAGAATGAATTACTACTATAAGAAAATGATGGTACTGGGAAACTATGGGGGGGAGGGGGATGGGGTTAACAGTAGCAAATATCTGTCTGGGGATGGGGAAACACCTCTTATCAACAGGGTGCCTGAATGAAACGTAATTGTACACCTAACCCTTAACTGTACCCCACAAAACCATAATAAAAAATATTGATAAAAAAAATGAATGAATTATTTACAAAAACACTAAAGATGGTTAACATTTAATAGAGGTTACTATGTACTGGCCTAAGTGTTTTTACATATATAATGGGCATGCTCCTTGCCCTAATCCCAAGAGGAAGGTATTGTTATTATTATCTCTGTTGTTTTAGAAGAGAAAACTAAGGCACAAGATGTTATGTAATTTATCTAAGATCATAAAGGTAGTATGTGATGGAGCCAAGATTTGAACTCAGATGTTCTAGCTGAAAAAAATCTGTGCATTCAATTACTCTTCTATACTGCCATTCAATACCAAAAATAAAAAACAAGAAAAAGAAATGCCAACATTCTATAAAACCAAATAAGGATAAAGAAAAATTCCTATTGTAAATCAGATAGCTAGAGCAGCCTACTTACTTTTTACCCAAGGCTATTTGGAAATTAGGCATTTGAAGCTGACTTTTAGAATCTCCTTACCAGGACTTGCATTACTTCTGAAATATTGCTTCTAGGATTGCTTTTATTGGGTTAGGTTGTTCTCTTTCCAAAGTACAGTTTGTCAGAAAGTGTTCACTTGGAAAAAGTGTGGTTTGTTGCTTCCTGTTACATACAAGTTTTCTCTTAACCCATGGAAGCTGTCTGTTCAAATTACACTCCATGTTATACAAATCAAAGGAAATATTTATAAAATACTTACAACAGCTATTCCTTTCTCTGGTGATCTGAGCTCTGTGCGGCTTTGGGATGGTGTACGGCAAGAGGCCTGGGCTGTCCCCAAAACAGTGTTATATAGCATCATCTGGTAGCCCACCTGATATATTAGATTTAGCCAACCTTCATTTTATTGTTTTATTTGTTGTGAATTTTTAATGTTAAAAGCCAAAAGATCCTCTAGGTTTTTGATTTTGTAGTAAACTACCAATCAGTATTCATTGAATGTTCTCTGTGTGCTAGATTCTGGTATATACAGAGAGCAGTGGTCCCTGTCAAAAATCTAGTTTATCATGATAAGTAATTGTCATTCATTCTGTATTGAGTTCCCACTATGTGCAATCACTGTGCTAGGTAATATGAAGGATAAATTTACAAAGATGGCCGTTTCCGTTTTTAAGAATTTAAAAAATCTGTAGAGAAAGAAGATGCAAACTGCTAACAATAATAAAAAGTACCAGTAAAGAGCTGTGAAAATACTAGAAGACAGTAAATTTCACCTTAGAGGGATCAGAAAGTGCTCTTCAAAGAGGTTCCATTTGAGCAGGGACTTGACAGGTGAATGGGATTTTAGTGACAGAGCAGAGGGGAAAGAGCATCAAGGTATAGAGAACTATATGAACAAAAGTATGGCATCAGCAAAGTAAAGCATAACTGGTGTGGCTGGGGTGTGGAGTCCATGAAACAATGGAGAGGGAGATAAGGCCAGAAGGCAGGAAGGGGCTAGCTTGTGGTGGAAGCCCTCCAATATATGCCAAAACTTCTGGGTTTTTTGGCAGTCATAGAAAAGTCTTTAAAGATTCATGAGGGCAAGTGTAAATGAAAGGTTATATATGGCATATGTTCAATATGTAACTTCAGAATAGAGTATTAAGCAGCAGTCCGAGTGGGCCAGGAGGCGATACCAATGGGAGAAAAGTTTGTTATTCTAAGTTGGGTGATTTGCATATACCAAGGCATAGAAGAAGCAAGGAGGAAACCTTTTGCGGGGCAGGTTCCCTTTACTTAGTTAACTTCAACACATACTTATATGTATATAAGCCTACAGAAATAGTAAAAGAATAAAACAGTTAAATACAGGTATGCTGTTCAACCTATATTCTCTCATTTTTAATGATATAATGCAAATGTTAAAAAAATGCAGTAAACCGGACTTGGTGGCTCAACCTGTGAGCCCGTGGGTTCAAGACCCATCTGGGCAACTTGTCGAGACCTCATCTGTACAATAAATCAAAAAATTAGCTGGGCGTGGTAGCGCACGCCTGTAGTTCCAGCTACTTGGAAGGCTGAGGTGGAAGGATCGCCAGAGCCCAGCAGTTCGAGGCTGCGGTGGCTAGGAGCAGTCACTGCACTCCAGTCTGGGCAACAGAGTGAGACTCCAACTCAAAAAAAAAAAAAAAATGCAGTTAATAAGACCAAACAAAAATAAACCCTTGTGGACAAAAAGTGGGTTCTATTTGTGGCTGTTTGAGTATACAGCAGTGACTTGGCATTCAAAATTAAACAAGCAAAATAACCTAAAATAGATGTAGAGGTTAATTAGGTCCCATGGTAATAATTCCTCTAAGTTCTGATTTGTACATTGGACTCCATCTGTTTTAATTCAGTACCTCTTATTTTCTAAGTAAACAACAATAACTTAGCAAATAAATAAAAAGGATGTTGCCATTAGCATTATTTGCCATGCTGTGTATTTCTGCATTAACTTCTAGCCCATGTGATTCACATTTTGTCAAAATTAAAGAACCCCCTCATGAAACTCTGGAAAACTACTGTCTTCTCTTGAAGGTGATATACTTGGACACCATTAACTAGCCAATGACTGATCATGGCTTCCATAAAAATAATTTTCTTTGTTGTCAGATACTTTTCTTCTCTGTGTCTTCTTTTTCTCCTTCCAGAGCAGTTCAGATATTTTTTCATTAGCCTGGGATTTCAAAGTTCTGGATTCCCTTTGTCATTGAAACCCTAACACTCCAGGAGTTTGGTTTATATTCTCTAATATTTAGAATAGAAGAAGCACCAGACTAGGAGTAAAGATCTAAGCAATGCCTGTGTCATGATGTCAATAAATAGTAAATTCATTCTTCAATAAGTTTTCATTGAAGTATATAGTACTCATTCTACTATACAAAGTTATATAGATGCTGGAATACACGCTGTAAAATTAGCCACAACTAAATGTTTATAAACTGGAATAAAACTGCTAACCTAAGATGTGAACAGATGTGTTAAGTTTCAGTGTTTTTTTTAAGTAGTTGGGTTAATGGTAAGTATATAATTCAGGTGCGTTTGAGGTGTTAATATTTTCTAGAGTAATCAGTTTAGAGTTATTCAAAGTATTGACAGTGATTTGCTTGAAACAAAAAGTACATTGACCTCTTTTAAAGCAGTACCAACATGAGCAACTGTTTTTAAAATTTATGTCGGTGATTTCTGCTGACTGGAGCTTTACTCCCACAGCCCATGGTAGCACCAGGATCGAATGCCATCTGGTGTGATTTGCTCACTACTTCAGAAGTTCTTTGGACTGAAACATTTTAAATGGAAAAATAGAGCTAATGTGCCATGTTTACTACAATATAAATAGCTGGTGATATATAGTCAGTCCTTGCTGCTCTTCTGCTGTAACATATCCTAATGATAACTTGCATTTGGCTTTTATTTGGTTTTCATCCCTGGTTGAAAGTAGATGGCCCACTACACCTCAAAATAAATAGCAGTGTTTCCCCTTTACCCCTCTTTCACACTTGGGAAGGCAGTGCCAAAGAGATAAACCACTTAATGTTGTGTTGCGTTGGAGAAGAGGAAACAAAGATTTGGGTGACTTTCATTATGATATTAATGAGGAATGCAGATTAGGATGATGGGTTAGATGAGGCTAAGTTGTTAAATGTTTTGGTTAAAAGAAAAATAAAAGGAAGATATTAAAATATTAGATATGCAAGCATAAGCAAATTTAAAAGGACCGAAATTCTACCATGCACCTTCTTGGACCACAGTGGAATAAAAATAAACATTGACACCAACAAAGTCCCCCCAAAACCCACAAAGACATGGACACTAAACAGCATGATGCTAAACAGCTCCTGGGTCAATGAAGAAATCAAAACAGAGATCAAAAGATACCTAGAAACAAATGAAAGTGAAGAAACATCTTACCAAAATCTCTGGGATGCCTTGAAAGCTGTAGTAAGAGGGGAATTTATATCCCTACAAACACACATGAAGAAAATGGAAGGAACACAAATTAAAAACCTAACAAGCCACCTAAAGAAGCTGGAAAAGCAAGACCACAAAAACCCTAATTTCAGCAGAAGAATCCAGATCACCAAAATAAAAGCCCAAATCCAGGACATAGAAGACAAAAAGGTAATACAAAAAATCAATGAAACAAAAAGCTGGTTCCTCAAAAGGATAAACAAGATCAATGGTCCCCTAGCTAGACTGACCAAGAAAAAAACGAGAAAAAAACCAAATAAGCACAATCAGAAACACAAAAGATGAAGCTGACCCTGAAGAAATACAAAAGATCATTAGAGACTACTATGTACACTTGTATGGAAACAAACTTGAAAACCTTAAGGAAATGGAGGACTTTCTGACATCTCACAACCTACCTATATTGGAACAAGAAGAAATCGAGACCCTAAATAGACCAATAACAATCAAGGAAATCAACTGCATAGTAAGAAAACTACCTACAAAAAAAAGCCCTGGTCCAGATGGCTTTCCAGCAGAATTCTACAAGACATTTAAGGAGGAGCTGATACCAATCCTACTGAAGGTATTCCAGGCGATTGAAAAAGATGGAATTCTCCCCAAATCATTTTACGAAGCCAACATCACATTAATACCCAAGCCAGGTAAAGATCCAACAAAGAAAGAGAACTACAGGCCAATATCTTTGATGAACATAGATGCTAAAATTCTCAGCAAGATCCTAGCAAACCAAATTCAGCAATACATCTCAAAAATCATCCACCATGACCAAGTAGGCTTCATTCCTGGGATGCAAGGCCGGTTCAACATTCATAAAACCATAAATGTAATTAAATACATCAACAGATGTCAAAACAAAAACCACATGATTATATCATTAGATGCAGAAAAAGCTTTTGATAAAATCCAGCACCCCTTCTTGATAAAAACCCTTGAACATCTAGGCATATGGGGAACATACCTCAAAATAGTAAAAGCCATCTATGAGAAACCCACAGCCAGCATACTCCTAAATGGACAAACATTGGAAACATTTCCCCTGAAAACTGGAACAAGACAAGGATGCCCACTCTCACCCCTCCTGTTCAACATAGTATTGGAAGTCCTGGCTCGAGCAATCAGAGAAGAGAAGGCAATTAGGGGTATCCAAATAGGAAAAGAGGAGGTCAAGTTATCTTTCTTTGCAGATGATATGATTGTGTACCTTGAAAACCCAAGAGAATCTGTCAAAAACCTCCTTACACTGATAATGCCTTTGGCAAAGTCTCAGGATACAAAATAAATGTACAAAAGACAATCACATTTCTCTACACCAATAATAAACAGAAACCCAAATAAAAAACACAATTCCATTCACAATAGCCACCAAAAAAATGAAATACCTTGGCATCTTCCTAACCAGAGATGTGAAAGACCGTTACAATGAAAATTACAAAACACTGCTCAAAGAAATCAAAGATGACACAAACAAGTGGAAAAATATCCCATGCTCATGGATTGGAAGAATCAACATTGTGAAGATGTCCATCTTACCTAAGGCAATCTACAAATTCAATGCAATACCCATCAAATTACCAGCAACATTCTTCTCAGACCTAGAAAAGACAACACAGGGATTCATATGGAAACACAAACGTCCAAGAATAGCCAGAACAATCCTCAGCAAAAAAAAACAAAGCAGGTGGTATCACACTACCAGACTTCAAACTTTACTATAAAGCTACAGTCATCAGAACAGCTTGGTATTGATATAGGAACAGGCATATAGATCAATGGAGTAGAATTGAGATTCCAGAAGCAAAACCTCAATTTCTCAACCAACTCATCTTTGACAAGGCCTCCACCACCTACCACTGGGGAGAGGAGAACCTATTCAGTAAATGGTGCTGGGAAAACTGGCTGACCACATGCAGAAGATTGAAACAGGACCCCTATCTATCCCCATGCATAAAGGTTAACTCCAAATGGATCAGAGACGTAAATGTAAAACCTCAAACCATAAGAAGTGGTTTGAGGTTTAGAAAATGAAGGAAATACCCTCATGGAAATCGGAACTGGCATCCAATTCCTGAACAAAACCCGAAACCCACAGGTCGTAAGAGAGAAGATAGACAAGTGGGACCTTATTAAACTGACAAGCTTCTGCAAGGCCAAAGAAACCATTAAGAGAGCAGGGAGACAGCCTACAGACTGGGAAAAAATATTTGCCAACACCAGGTCTGACAAAGGCTTAACATCCTGAATCTACAAGGAACTAAAACGTGCTGAAAAGAAAAAAACAAACAACCCCATTATAAAATGGGCAAAAGATATGAACAGACACTTCACAAAAGAGGACATCCGAGCAGCCAACAAACACATGAAGAAATACTCAGCCTCACTAATCATCAGGGAGATGCAAATCAAAACCACACTGAGATACCACCTAACTCCAGTCAGAATGACAATTATCAACAATTCAAAAAATAACAGCTGCTGGAGAAGGTGTGGCAAAAAGGGAACACTTCTACACTGTTGGTGGGAGTGTAAACTAGTGCAACCTCTGTGGAAAGCAGTGTGGCAATTCCTAAAAGCTCTAAATATCAACCTCCCATATGACCCTGCAATCCCCCTACTGGGAATATACCCTGAAGAACTCAAAAGATACCTGCTCATGTAGGTGTATCGCAGTGTCGTTCACAATAGCAAGAACCTGGAAACAACCATGCTGTCCATCAAAAGAGGACTGGATTTTTAAAATGTGGTACATATACACGATGGAATACTACACAGCCATAAAAAAGAACAAAATCATGAATTTTGCAGCAACCTGGATGGAACTGGAGTCTATAATACTGAGTGACCTCTCACAGAAACAAAGATCCGAGTGTCACCTGTTCTCACTCATATAATGGACCTTGAACATCCAATGTAATACTATAAGAAAATGACTGATGGTACTGGGAAACTGTGGGGGGGGATGGGATTAACAGTAGCAAATATCTGTCTGGGCATGGGGAAACACCTCTTATCAACAGGGTGCCTGAATGAAACGTAATTGTACACCTAACCCTTAACTGTACCCCACAAAACCATAGTAAAAAATATTGATTAAAAAAATATATATATATTTTAGATATGTATTTACATAAGGCAGAAGATGGTAGTAACTACTTAGAGCCAAACAACTTAATACACAAAAGTAGAACTTCATAGACACTGAAATAGAAGTTCATAAGAGAAGCCATCCAGATCTGTCCAGAAGAATGGTATGACTTTTTACTGGTTTAGCACAGAGCTGTCCAGTAGGACTTTATGCAGTGTTGGCAATGCTGTCTATTTCCACTGTCCAGTTTGGTAACCACAACCACGTGAGGCTTTTGAGCACTTGAAACGTAGCTAGTGTAACTGAGGAGCTCGTTTTTTAATTTTATTTTGTTCTAATTACTTTAATTTTAAATAGCCACATGTTGCTAGAGGCTGCCAAATTGGACGGTGAAAATACACAGTAAGAAGAAAAAAGGGGACTAGTATAAAAATCAGAACCAATAACTTAGACCAGATAAAATGTCATATTCCTGAAATGTCTGTATCTTAAGTGGCCCAGCAGCACCAGATAAATGTGTGTGCCACACAATTGGTTTGTTTATATTTTCTTATTTTATAACTGGCTCCTTTAATTATTCTAGTAAAAAGCCTAGAAAAGTACAGCTCCAAAGCTGCAATAGCACTTGTGGAGCATCAGCCAGGTCCTCTCACCTTAACTCATCCTCGGATCTCTAAGGCTTTTTGAAAATCAAATGTTTGCATCCACCTTGTCATATTTCACTGCATCTTTGATTACTTCTGTAGCAGTTCTCCAGAGTAAAGATTATAGGTAGTAATTCATATCCCTGTGGTGCCAAGAACTGATATTTACTATACCAGTTCATTAATATGTTTCATTATCTGGAGCTTGGGATTTAGGCCTCTGAGGAGGTGACTGCCTAATCCTCATGTGAGTTCCTTCCTCCTCTCCAGGCTGAAAAGACAGTTCTTTTTGGGCATTAGCTTTTTTGTCGCAGGAGGCAGATATCCAGAATTATATGATGATTTTCTTTATATTGGTGAGGTTGTAGCAACTAAGGATAGAGATGATATGTCCCTCTTCAACTTGTACAAAGTTTAAATTAATTGAGAGCAACTAGAAATAAGTACATTCATATTCTGTATCTGTAAATTCACCCCATTGTTGAAAATCCTGTGCCCGTATTAGTGTGCAGTTATTACTATGAACCTGCCTATTTACGAGTGATGCTAATTTGAGAACTTTCACGAACTAGAGATTGCCTTTCCCTATAGGAAGGAAAAGTGTGCTGTATATACACAAAAGAAATGTTTTATACAGAGAAACCTGATTGATTATACGAATTATTATTTTGTTTTCTTTTGGGGTTTAGCAGCATGTGATTTAGTAGGATTTAGTTTATTGTTTAGTTTAGATTTAGTGTCCTAATATCTGTTCTCCATGTCTCCTAGAAGACTGTAACTACAGCTTCTATGATTACCACAAAGACACTACCTCTCGTCTTGAAAGCAGCAACTGCGACCATGCCTGCCTCTGTTGTGGGCCAGAGACCTACCATTGCTATGGTGACCGCCATCAACAGTCAGAAGGCTGTGCTCAGCGCTGATGTGCAGAACACACCAGTCAACCTCCAGACGTCTAGTAAGGTCACTGGGCCTGGGACAGAGGCTGTCCAAATTGTGGCAAAAAACACAGTCACTCTGGTAAGCCAGCAGCTGCTACTCATGTGTGCCCACATGAGAGGGTATAGGATATGCATTTTAGGCTCTTGCTGGATTTCTTAGTTTCCATTATCTAGCATACCAAATTCCCCTTCAGGGCTGACAAGGGAATATGGCGTTTCTACTGTCTGTTCAAATAATTACAGAGGTGTCCAGACAATAAGGACCAAATTCAGTGCGTTATTTGAGTTCAAAGTATGACTTGCTTTGGGGCAAGAGGCATATACACACTGTTTTATTTCTCTCTCCCTCCATCTTCTCCACAGCTTTTCCTGTGAAACTTGAATGCTTAAACTCTCTTGTGCTATATTACTGCTTTGGGGAAAACTCCCTGATAATTCTTTTAGTTCACTATCCCTTTAAATTGGTTGCACCCAGGAAGTATTGGAGTTAGTTGGAGCACTTTTAAAATATTCAAGAAACTTACACATTAAAAATGTCAGTATCCAAGTTCTATCAGAAAAAAAAGTACCTTAAAGGAGGAACAAAAATTGTTGATGAGACTTCTAGGATCAAGAAAACTGATGTTCTCAGTAGCTTGGGGGAAATATACCCAAAATTTGGTCTCAAGTTCCCTTCTTAAAATGGTATCTAAGAGTTCTTGGTGGCTTTTGAGTGTCCAATGATGAGTGGAACTAGAGAACAATAGAGGGAAGCTTCACCAGTTACCCAGGAATCCGTAGAGAAGCAACCGGATCTCAGCCAGATGCTGAGAATTAGCACATTCTCTATAAGAATAAAGCAGTTTGCTGTTAGATAAAGGTCTCATATCAGGAAAAAACCCATTTGGCTAGGCAACAAGTTTGATGTTACTTTGAATCCAGTCTTGACTTTTAAAATATGTAAATGCAAAAGTTCTTAAGTATCAAAGGAAGTGTTCTACATTAGGTGTATGGGGAAACAGAAGTGTCCCTGGTTCACTTTATAGGGTCAAGCATGCAAGTGGGAGAGTAAAAATGTTTCCTAATGCAGTGTTAACTTAGTAACACCACAGTGAGAGTTTTTAGAAATTATTGTCTGATTCAAAGAATAGTGATGCTAAAAATATAGCTTTGATATTGAACAATGTTCTCCCTGGCTTATTTATTTTCCCCGTTTTTTAGCAGGTTCAAGCAACACCTCCTCAGCCCATCAAAGTACCACAGTTTATTCCCCCTCCTAGACTCACTCCACGTCCAAACTTCCTTCCACAGGTGAGTAAACCAGTGAAAAGCCCAGTGATGGGTTAGATGTAACAAAAATCCTCATGGCTCTTTCTGAGCAGCCTGTAATGGGGCTTGTCAACTCAGCTGTATTTACATCCCATTTAGCTAAAAATTCTGACTGCTGATCTCTGTACCATGAAGAAGCTTATTTTATTTTATTATTTTAGAAGGTTATTTTATCATCATAATTTACTAACAACGACCAAAGGCAGTAGCAAGGGGAAGTGAAGTAAAAGGAAAATTTCCTGAATGTAAACCATTTAAAAGAACACCATTATAAGCCTTATAATGTTAACTTACTGGAAGAATTTAGCCAAAACTTGCCTGGCAGTGGGGAAAGAATGCATTTAGTGCTTTTTATTTGTTTCCTATATGCCAAAAAAGAGTAGGGAAGGAAATAGCAGCTAAGCCAACCAGTGGAAGCCATTTAGTTCTGCTCTGGACTGTAATGAGCATTATGCTTAATGCAAAGCCTTGCTTATAAAGCCTTAGGCTAGGGGCTCTATAAAGGGCACTTTCTACCTAGGCCCCAGCATCTCTGCTTGCCCATGTTCTGAGATTGTTCTTCAGCAATGAGGCTAACCCTCACCATTCTCAAGACAGAATGTCAAGAATACCTCAGTCTAGACCTTTAATGAGTGTTGACTTGTTAAGTAGAAATGCTAAGAGTTCCTATCTGATGCCCTGAGTTCAGGCAAAGAGAGAAGAGGAAGAAATTTTGTGTTTAGTGGCATAAATGATTTCCAGATAGCCTCTGGGGAGGGGATGAACAGTGCTAACATGAGATAAGATGATTTCAGTTATCTATCAGATAAATCCTTAACAAATACCTTGGGTAGCAAATATTGTATTGAGCACTATGGGTATGCCAGTTTTCAAGATAGTTCTCTGTCCTCAGAGTGCTTTAGACACATACACAGCTGATTACATTGCCCATTGTGGGAAGGGAAGTATAGGGTAGTCTAAGAACACATGAGAGGGACACCTGCCCATTTTTAAGGGTATTAGGGAAGGTTTCTTCAAGGTTTTTTTTTTTTTTTTTTGAAGAGTTGACATTCAGTCTGATCTAAAATCCTAGTAGAGTTAGCCTGACAAATTTTTGGAGGAAAAATAAAAATGTCCCAGGCAGAGGGCAAAACACATATGCATGTCTAGGATGGAGATATGCATGTAAGTTTAAAGAACCAAAGGGCATTTGCTGTGGCTGAGCACAGAGGGCTGTGTGACTGATGCAGGCAGGTTAGAGATGAGGCTGGAGAAGGCCATAGTGACCAGAGCCTTGTAGGATCTGTGAGAATTCATTAAGGCATTTTCAAGAAAGTACTTGATGTGATCAGATTTATGTTTTAGAAAATCATTGTGCAGAGAATAATTGGGAGATAGTCAAAACTGGGCGGGAAGTACAGTTAGGACATTCTCAATAATGATAATAGCTAATGTTTAGGGAATCTTGACACATACTAGGTACTGGTCTAGGCACTTTACATGAGGTATCTGTTTTAATCCTCACAACAACACTATGAAAAGTAGGTATTGCTCTTTTTAGGATAAGGAATGTAAAGTTTAGTTTATGTTTTTCAAACAGTGAGTCATGACCCATTTGTGGGCTATACAATCAACTTAGAAGATTGTAACCAGAGTGTTCAAATAAAATGAACAGAACAGAATAGGAAATATTAGAGTGCACAGCACATACGAGGGGGACCCAAAAACACCCGGAATTATTTTTTGGAAGGCAGGCCTCTTGTAGTACAAGCCTTCCCTGCTAGGTAAATGGCATCAGCTAGGAACCCATTGGCATCAGCGTACCACCTAGCATTGTTGTGTTCTGCTTCAGTGAATTTTTTTTTTTTTTTGAGATTCTTTCAACGTGTTTGCCCATTTCATGATGGGTGATTTACGAGCGTACCTGCCCACACCATGCTGAGTGTTCAGTAGTTTCTGACCAAGAATGGCATGACTCCATACCCCATCCTTCCTATTCATCCAGTCTCGCCTCTTGGGACTTTTTTGTTTCGCTGGATGAAAAAAGTCTTCAAAGGGAAACACTTTACCGATATGGAAACAAAAAACAGCAGAAGCACTGAAAGGCATCAAAATTGACAAATTCAAAAACTGTTTCAAGCAGTGGAAAAAGCATCTTGATAGGTATATTGCATCAAACAGAGAGCACTTTAAAGGTAACTGAAGTATAAGCCTGTAAGAATAAACATATAATTTTTTACAAATAAATTCCGGTTTTTGGAGGTCCCCCTAGTATTCTACTTAGTAAAGTTTTTGTTTTATAGAGATACAAAAATATGTCTATATGTACATACTGATTACAATGTAAAATGTATTTCCTATTATGAATCAGTAGCACCTTACAACAGAGTTGTTTAAGTTCAGCTAAGTATTCAGACAACCATGGGTCATTCAGACCTTTCATGGGCCACACTTGGCACCAGTCAGTATAGGACAGAAACTACAACTTGTCAGGAAGGTATCATCAGACATTTTTCTTCAGTAGGTGTCACTACAGAAGTCCATATAGTTGTCCAGAGATAGCTCAGATACAAAGAGATGAGATATTTATCTAGGACAGTGGGAGAGCCAGCATGATTTTCAAGGCCCCCACAGTGGACATGCCCAAGTTACACAAGTCATCCTAGTTAGGGAAGCCCAAAGCATGATGTCTCATCAATATTTATAGTTCTCCCCATCCAGATTCAATTTAGCAGTAAGTGGTCATTTTTATCATAAGCAATGTTGCCTGGTAGCATAGTTGGCATTCTCACCCTTGTAAGGTTTCCAGAAGAACAGAGGAAAGGATTTTGTCCAAAGAGTCACAATTTTAAAAGTTTGAAATATTGGCTTAAGTAGATCAGGTATGTTGCCTGAGGTTACACAGCTAGTGAGTGGCAGAACCAGTATTTGAACCCAGGTAAGGTTGACTTGAATATGTTTTTAACCACAATCTTACCACTGCTACTGCCAGTTTCGCCTACCCCCGCCCCCCGGTAGTTTCCTGCTACTGTCAATCCTTTTCTTACAGTGGGAATCTGCTGGGGGAGAGGGAGGCACACCTCCTCAACAAGGGTACCTGCATAATGAACATCTGTATACCTAACCCTGAATTGTACCCCACATCTTTAAAATAAATGAAAATTTAAAAAAAATTTTTACCACTATTTCAGTAAGCCAAACATAAGCTAGTACAGTGGGATTGCAAATAGAAAAAAATAGATTTGAGAAGTATTGAGGGGAGTAGAGGTAGAGTAGGAAGTGTCAGGAATGATTCTGTGTCTTTTTGTTTATTTGTTTTAAAGGCCATTTACTGAGGCTATTACAAGAGGAAGAGAGGGTTGGAGGAAGAAATTGATGAGTTTTAGACATGTCGATTTTGAACTTCTTGTGAAATATCTAAGTAGAAATGTCTAGTGGGCAGTTAAATATGATTCTGAAGTTCAGGAATTGTCTCTGGTCATGAGTTGAAAGTGTAAAAGTCTTCAATACGTGGAAGGGAGCTGAAGCCGTGGGATGGGCGAAAGCTCCAAGGAAGAATGAGAACATTGGGAAGAAAAGGGATTTCAGAACAGAATCCTATGAAAAACATTTAGGATTGGCAGAGGTATAGTAGACCCACAAAGGAGACTGAGAGAAGGAGTGACCAAGAACAGGGGGTTGGAGGGCCAGAGATGGGGGAGAACCGAAGCTGTGGATATGAAGAGTTTAGAATGTGAAGCAAGGCCACAGGCAACATTATTATTATACTGGGCACAAGTTTGGGGTGGGACCCATCTCTGGATTTAGGCCTTTGACTTCAGCCTAAAGAGATGGCATGGTATATGAGAGGGAGCTGAGGGTTTAGAATTAAAAGTACTGTGTTTCAGAATGGGATTTAGACCCTCTTGAGAGCTGATGAGTCTTGTATAAGTTTATAAGACATCTGAGACCTATTAGCTAATAATACCAAAATGAACATTAACCAATGTTTGTATAAAATACCATTTCATACATCTAATGTGGAAGATTGGTAGTGTTTTACACTTGGAGGTCTTGAGTAGTTTCTTTAAGTAATACAATAATTATTCTCTCTTTCCCCTATAGGTTCGACCCAAGCCTGTGGCCCAGAATAACATTCCTATTGCCCCAGCACCTCCTCCCATGCTTGCAGCTCCTCAACTTATCCAGAGGCCCGTCATGCTGACCAAGTTCACCCCCACAACCCTTCCCACATCCCAGAATTCCATCCACCCCGTCCGTGTCGTCAATGGGCAGACTGCAACCATAGCCAAAACGTTCCCCATGGCCCAGCTCACCAGCATTGTGATAGCTACTCCAGGGACCAGACTTGCTGGACCTCAAACTGTACAGCTTAGCAAGCCAAGCCTTGAAAAACAGGTACAGGCAGAGTATGTACCTGCTCTGAGCAGTTGGCTTGCCTTTGAGGCATATGGCTGCTGGGCTGTCTCTAAATACATCTTCTCAAGGGCTCTTCATCTCAGCACTATTGTCAGTAACCTGTTGCTTATCGTGTGATAATTCATCCACGTGCAAAAGGGCCATTCCTACTGAAGAAAGTTGGGTTGCTTTTCCCACCTTCTCCTTGCAGACGGGTTCAGATTCCTGTGTGAGTGAGCTCCCCCTGCTGGTTTTGATCAGAAATTCACGGAGAGGCTCTGCTGCCTTCAGTCAGGAAGCACAGATGAGGTTGTAAACAGAAAACGCTGTATTAGTTTTGACCCAGTTAGAATCCAGATGAAGATATGATTGTGAAAGTCAGAAAGCATAAACAAAACAGAGAAAAAGGATTTCATTTCAAAGATTTTTATTGATCATTACAGATAATGAGGAACAAAGCAAAAAACTTAAAATTTCCAAAAGCATTCTTTTAACTTTAGAGGATGCAGGCATTTTAGCTCAAATATTGAAACCTTTCATTTATATTTTCTGAAGTCAGATTTGTCCCTTAAAAAATGAGGCTAGAGAAATACAGGTACCCTCCAAAAATACTTAAAGTTACCATAGCAGAAATACCTCTAAAAACAACAAAAAAGATTTATAGAGTTACTTTATCCTATTTGAAAAAAGATTAGGGATAAGAAAGAATAATTTTGCGAAGAAAAGCATCCTCTTCAAGAAAGTTACTTTAAAAAGTAATTGACCTAATTCTGATTGCTCAGGCTTGACTTCTCATTCACCTGAAAATAATCCCTGGTGATCCTGAAACTTCTGCTTTTGAATGGCAGACCATGATTCAGAGAGGCAGTTCAGATGATGGGAAATGTTGAAAAGGCTTCCTGCTGCCTTGGTCTTTTTGGACAGAAGAACCTATACATAGAGCACTAAGCCTTAAACCCAGGCAGCTCATAATGCAGCAGACCTTGTACTCAGAGAAGCTGGGTACCAAAATCTTGTGCTTATAAAACATAAGAGCACATTTCTATTCCTGGAAAAACTGCTCAAACATCAGTGCTTTGAGGAACATTCAGAAATAAATTAATTACATATATTTTAGGTCAGAAATTTTCAAACTTCTAACAGAATTTGGTATTAAAATATTGAAAGTCAAATGTGCACGCTTAGGAGTTTGGATGGGGGCATGTCTTGTGTTGGCTTTCAAAGAATATCTGAGGAACCTTCACGTTCCACAGAATGTGGTTTCACAACACTATTTTAGATTACTAAATATTATTTCTCTTTCACTTCTTTTTTGATAAAGGTATTTTCAGGAGACAAAATTATTTCAGTTTCATTTTACTTGTATATTACTTTTTTAAAAATTACAATGGTAATACATGTTTATTTATTTATTTTTTGGGTTGGAGTCTCACTCCATCGCCCAGACTGGAGTGCAGCAACATGCTCACGGCCACCCCAGTGTCAACCTGCTGGGTCCAGGTGAGCTTTCTGCCTCAGCCTTCCAAGTAGCTGGAACTACAGGTACGCGCTACCACACCTGGCTAATTTTTTTTATTTACTGTAGAGATGAGGTCTTGCTAAGTGGCCCAGGCTGTTCTTGAACCCATGGGCTCAGGCAGTCCCCTCACCTCGCCTCCCAAAGTGCTGAGATTATAGGCTTGAGCCACCGTACCCAGCTCATGTTTATTTTTAACACAAATTCAAGCATTACAAAAATAAATTTTGGAAAGTGTCCTTCACCATAATCTAAAGAGAAAGTAAATGCTCCATAATTTTATCATACTTTTGCCCCCAAGAGTTAACTGCTGCTAACAATTCAAATTATATTATATGCAGTTGTGGAACTTTTTTAAAGCAGACAACAAAGTCAGAGTGACTTGTGTTTTTTTCCACTTAATAGATCTTCAGCATCTTTTCGTGTCCTGGTCTTTGTATTGATAGGACTTTTAATTTTAATTATAGTACCACAAAAAGATATCCATGAATTCTTAAGCTTTTTTTAAAAAAAATTCTTCTATAGCAGTAAACTCCACAGTCTCTCTTCTTTTTGGTCCAATAGAGGAATTCAGTCACCACTATTTTAGTTGGGCAGCAACCTGGCATAATAGTCTTACGAGTTACCAAGCCTGGTCATCAGGGATTCTCTTTATACTCAGATGCTATTCTCAGAAGTCTCTTACTTCAAATCTTTCTACTATCCTTCTTTTCTAATTTATATTTCATTCTTAATGTCACATTTATAGCCATTAATGGATGGACTGAGAGTAAAGTATATAGCCATGGAATACCTGTTCACACCTGTTCACAGAGTTACCAAACATTCTCTATGTGACCAGGCTAAATGGGTTTCTTTCTTCTTTCTGCCGTTTCCTTAGGGTAATAACAAAATTCATTTAATAAAAATGTGTGAAGTGTCAGCTGCTGTGCTGCATGTGGTGTCTGTATACAAGGGTGGAGGAACCAAAGCTGATACCCTCACAGAACTCAGTCCCTAGTATATTTGGAGCAGGTACTGTACCTCCGGGGAAGGAAGCATGGCAAATTGTGTAGGTCTGGTGGCCTCCCACATTGGCATAGGAAGGGGAGAAGGCAGCGCCAGGTATAACATCTTCTTCCCTTGTCAGGCATAACCAACTTTCTTATCCACCCCATATAAGAAGTCTTAGCTCTTATTAGAGACTACATTGTGCTCTGAGGAAATGAGTGGTAGGGTTTAAAGAACTTTGAGGCTAACGACATATTTTGGACAGAAAAGTAGATGAAGCCCCCACATCACCTCCCTTTGTGTCCTTGTCTTCTCCAGCCCTCTATGAAATGGGACTAACCACCTATTGGTGATGAAATGAGATAGATTGTTTAATGTTTACTGGACTATACTCCATGCAGCAAGTTCTGGGGAATGATGTTCCTTTCTTCTCCACCTTACCTCACACCCTGCAACAAAAACCTCTGTGTATATCTCTCCAAGGCTGAGCTACTGAAAAAAATCCAAGGTTCTGTGGGGAAAAATGACCAGATTGCCCCTACTTCCATCTGTGTTTTTCATAGGAACCTGCATGATATCCTCTAAAAAAAAGAAATGCTCACAAGATAAGAATGTTATCCAATGTTTTATCTTCAAATCCCAGTTTTCCCCATTAGTAAACCTGAACTGATGAGTCCCCATTCACATTTAATACTGGTGCTATAGTAGGGGAAATTCATCCAAGTGACCAAATAGTGGATTTTGCTTTGCTTTCAATCCAAACTTATTTAATCTTGATTAATGAAACTATTTGGACATTTATTTATTTGCACATGCCTAACTCTCGTGTTTCAGGCAGCCAAGTCTCAGAAGGTGAATCTGAAATTCAAGGTATTATTGATAAACTTAGTTTGAGATTTGTGCACAGTTTTTGGATTCTATCTTTTATAATACCAAAAAGAACAGGAGTTGCAAACTGAAATAGCCATGGGTTCAAAGAAGGAAGCGAAAATGAGTAAAGCAGGCTGGGAGTAAACAACTGGACTTTTTATTTTTCCACTTTAATGGAAACAGGAGTACAAAACATTTCTCACTTTTATTCTTAATTCCTTTTTAAAATAATAAGTAAGACAAGCATGATAATAATTGACAATAGAAAGTGGAAGAAACTGGTAAACTCTGGAGTGAAATGCTCCATTTCAAGGAAGCAGCTGCTTTGTGGCAATAACCACATTTTATCATATGGAAACTTCCTCAAAAAAACCCCGAAATCCAGATTTTTTTTAATTTTTTTATTTTTATTTTTTTTTTGAGTCAGAGTCTCACTCTGTCCCCTAGGCTGGAGTGCAGTGGCACACTCACGGCCACCCCAGGGGCGACCAACTGGGCTCAGGCAATCCTTGTGCCTCAGCCTTTCAAGTAGCCGGAACTACAGGCATGTGCTACCACGTGCCTGTAGTTTTTTTTGTTGTTGTTTTGATATATTGTAGACACGAGGTCTCACCAAGTTGCCCAGGCTGGTCTCGAACTCCTGGGCTCAGGCAGTACTCTCACCTCTACCTCCCAGAGTGCTGGGACTTGAACCACCATTCCCAGCCCAGATGTTTTGAAGAGTTGCCTGATTGTTAAAATACTGGTAACTGTTTAGACACCATGTAGGCAAAAAATAACATCTGCAGGGCAGCTTCAAGTCTGGATAATGGTTTATAATCTCTGATAGAGACCAAACTTTTAGATTAATCTTTGTTTCCTATCCTACTTTTTCTTTTAAGGTGAAATTCACATCACATGAAATTAACCATTTCAAAGGGAGCAATCCAGTGGCATTTAGTACATTCACAGTGTTGTGTAAACACCATCCATCTAGTTCTAAAACATTTTTATTATCCCCCAAATAAGATCCAGTATCCATTAAGTATTTACTTTGTATTTGTCCTCCTGCCCCTGGCAGTCCCCAAACTACATTTTTCTACATTTGCCTGTCTAGATGTATCGTATAAATAGAATCATGCAATATGTAACTTCTTATTTCTAGCCTCTTTTACTTAGCACAATGTTTTTGAGATTCATCCACATCGTAACATGTATCAGTGATTCTTTTCTTTTTAATGACTGGGTAATACTTCATTATATGTATATACCACAATTTAATGATTCATTCATTTCTTGATAGACATAGGAAGACAGAAATATTTTCTACTTTTTGGTTATTGTGAATAGTACTGTTGTGAACATTTCATGCACAAGCATTTGTATGAATACCTGTTTTTCAGTTCTCTGGGGCATATACCTAAGAGTGGAATTGCTAGGTCACATGGTAATTCTCAAGTATTTGAGGAACTGCCAAACTGTTTTCCACAGCAGCTGAATCATTTTTTATTCCCAACAGCAATGTAGGAGCATTCTATTTTCTCCATATGCTTACCAACATTTACTATTTTCCTTTTTTGTTTTGTTTTGTTAATAGCCATCCCAGTGGGTGTGAAGTAGTATGGCATTGTTATTTGATTTGTGTTTCCCCAATGACAAATGATGCTGGGCATCTTTTCATGTGCTTGTTGGCCATTTGTATGTATATCTTTGGAGAAAGAATTCAAATCCTTTGCCGATTTTTAAATCGGATTGCTTGTTGTCTGTTGTTGAGTTGCAAGAACTCTTTATATAATCTGAATACTAGATCCTTACCAGATTTATGATTTGCAGATATTTTCTACTATTTTATAGGTTCTCTTTTCACTTTCTTGATACTGTCATTTGTTGCATAGTTGATGCACAGTGGATTTTTGTCTTGGTCTTGTACCATACAACTTTAGTGAAGTCAATAATTAGCTCTTGTAGTTGTTTTAGGGATTCTTTGAGGTTTTCTGTATGTAGGGCCGTGTCATTTACGTCTTCTTTGGGTGACTTATATTTATTTTTCTTGCCTAATTGCTCTGGTTAGCATTTCCACCACATTGTTGAAAAATGTGGTGGAATTGAATTATCCTATGCTGATCTCAGGGGAAAAGCTTTTAGTGTTTCACCGTTAAGTATGATGTTAGCTGTGGTGTTTCATAAATGTCTTGATGAAGTTGAAGAAGAAGTTCACTTTTATTCCAAGTTTTCTGAGATTTCTTTTTTTTTTTATCATGAATAGTTGTTGGACATTTTAAAAATAAAAATTATATGAGGGGACCAAAAGAAGAATTTATTTATTTAAAAATTGTGTATTCTTACACGTTTAAACTTCAGTCGCCTTCATAGGGCTCTCCATTTCATGCAATACACCTAGTGAGATTCTTTTTCCACTGCTCAGAACAATTTTTGAGCTCGTCGATTTTTATGCCTTTTAGTGCTTCTGTGTTTTTTGTTTCACCTCTTCCACATTGCCAAAACATTTTTCTGTGAGGATTTTTTTTCATCAGAGAAACAAACAAGTCGCTTGGGGCAAGATTGTATGAATAGTGAGGGTGGGGCATGGGCCTTTTGCTGTTTTTTAATTTTAAAAAACTGCTAAATTTCCTGTGTGGTGTGGGCAGGTACTCTTGTAAATCATTCATCATGAAATGGGCAAACAGGTTGAATGAATCTCAAAAAAAATTTAATGAGGCTAAATGCACCCTCTCACAACAGTGCTAACTGGTACACTGATGCTGATGGGTTCCTAGAACACCTACCTAGTGGGGAAGCCTGTACTGCAAGGGACCCACCCTCCAAAAGATAACTTGGGGTTTTTGGGGGGATTCCCCCCATGTACATATTTAAGGTACAGCAAGATGATTGTACATAAATGTAGTGAGATGGTTACTAGAGGCAAGCTAATTAATATGTCTGTCTCCTCATATAGTTAGTTACCTTTTTGTGTGTGTAGTGGGGTTGTTGGATTTTAACAAATGCTTTTTCTGTACTAGTTGAGATGATCTTGTATATTTTCCCCCTTGTTTCTATTAATGTGGTATATTACATTGATTTTACTTCTCTTAAACCATTCTTCCATTTCTGAAATAAACCCGGCTTTGTCAGGGTGTATCATCCTTTTAATATGCTGTTAGATTTAGTTTACTGATATTTTGTTGAGGATTTTTACATCTGCATTCATAAGAGATGTTGGTCTATAATTTTCTGTTCTTGTTATTTTGTTTTAACCTTGATATGAGAGTAATGCTGGCCTCATAGAATGAATTGGGATTCTGTTTTTTTTGGAACTTGAGGATTGGTGTCAATTCCTCTTTAAATGCTTGGTAAGAATGTCTAATGGCTAGACATGGTGGCTCAAGCTGTAATTCCAGCACTTTGGGAGGCCGAGGTCAGAGGATTGCCTAAGTCCAGGGGTTCAAGACCAGCCTGGACAACTTAGTACGACCTCGTCTCTACAATAAGTCAAAAAATTAACCAGGCGTGGTGGTGCATGCCTGTAGTTCCAGCTACTTAGGAGACTGAGGTGGAAGGATTGCCTGAGCCCAGCAGGCTGAGTCTGCGATGTCTGTGAGCTTGCCACTGCACACCAGCCTGGGCAACAGAGTGAGACTCCACCTCAAAAAAAAAGAAAAATAATTCACTAATGAAGCCAGTTGGTCTTGTACTTTTTCTTTTTGGAGGTAGAATCTTAATTACTGTTTTAAGCCCTTTAGTTATAGGTGTACTGAGATAATGCGTGTTTTTCTAAGAATTTGTCCATTTCACCTATGTTATCTAGTTTGTTGGCAGCAATTGTTAAAATTGCTCAGTTCATTCTCTTATTTCTATTTTTTTAAGATTGATAGTAATGTTCCCACGTTCATTTTTTGTTTTAATTATTTGTACCTTTTCTCCTAGTTAATCTAACCAAAGGTTTGTCAACTTTGCTGATTTTTTTTTTTCAAGGAGTCTTCTTTTGGTGATTCTATTCTCTATTTAATTCATGAACTAGTCTTTATTATAGCCTTTCTTCTGCTAACTTTGAATTTTTTCTTTTTCTGTTTCTTGGGTTATCGATTTGAAATCATCTTATTTATTTGTATAAATGTGTAGAGGCAAGGTCTCGCTATGTTGCCTAGGCTAGTCTCAAGCTCCTGAGCTTAAGCAGTCCTTCTGCCTGCCTCAGCCTACCAAAGTGCTGGGATGATGTGAGCCACTGTGCCCAGCCGAGATATTTTTTAATGTAAACTGTTAACAGCTGTAAATTTCCCTCTGAGCACTGCTTTCCCAGCATCATACACATTTTAGTATGATGTATTTTTATTTTCATTTCTCTCAGTCTTTTGTAATTTCTCTACTAATTTCTTCTTTGATCCATTTGTTATTTAAGAGTATGTTGGGTCTTTTTGTTTTTTTTTGTTTTTTTTTTTTTTTTGAGTTGGAGTCTCACTCAGTCGCCCAGATTGGAGTGCAGTGGCCACTCCCAGCCACCGCAGCCTCGACCTGCTGGGCTCCGGTGATCATTCCACCTCTGCCTTCCAAGTAGCTGGAACTGCAGGCATGCGCTACCATGCCCGGCTAATTTTTTTGATTTGTTGTAGAGATGAGGTCTCGCCAAGTTGCCCAGGTGGGTCTCAAACCCTCAGGCTCAGGCAGTTCACTCACCTTGGCCTCCCAAAGCAAGGGATTACTTGCTGAGCCACCGATCCCGGCCGAGTATGTTATTTAATTTCCACATACTTGTGAGTTTTCTGATTTTCTTTCTGTTATTAATTTCTATCATTTTTTCATTGTGGCCAGGGAAGATACTTTATATGATTCCAGTCTTTTTAAATGTATTAAGATTTGTTTTGTGGCCTAACATATGGTTTATTCTGGAGAACTTTTCATGTACACTTGATAAAACTATGTGGCCGCTGCTGTTGAGTGCAGTGCTCTTTATATGTCTGATCAGTCTAGTTGGCTTATAGTGTCGTTCAGGTATCCTGTGACCTTATTAATCTTTTATCTGAGTTTTATCCATTATTCAAAGTGGGGTATTGAAATCTCCAGCTATTTGTAGAACTTTTTCTTTTCAATTGTGTTATTATTTGCATTATATACTTTGGGGCTCTGCTGTTTGGTGCATATATGTTTATAACTGTTATGTCTTCTTTTTAAATTGACTCTTTTGTAAGTATATAATGACTGTCTCTTGTAACAATTGTTGATTTTAAGTTACTCTTGTTTAATAGTAGTATAGCCATCCCTGCACTCTTTTGGTCACTTTTTGCATGAAGTATCTTTTTCTAATCCTTTTTTGGTCTTTTGCTCTAAAATGAGTCTCCCACATACAGTGCATAGTTAAATCATGTTTTTTATCTATTCCGCCATTCTGTTTTTTATTGCTGAATTTAATTCAGCTACATTTACATGATTACTGATCAGGAAGGGCTAATGCCATTTTGCTGTTTGTGTCCTACATCTCTTATGCCTTTTTTGTTTTTCCTCAAATACTGTCTTCTTTTGTGTTTGGTATTTTTTTCTAGTGTACTCCTTTCATACTTTTCTCATTTCCTTTTCGGTATATTTATTTTCTTAATGGTTACCATGGGGATAACAGTTAACATTCATAATTTTTTTTTAACAATCTAGCTTGAATTAATCCCAACTTAGATTAAAAAAATCTCTTCTTCTGTATATCTTTATCCATCTCATCATATTATTGTCACACATTACATCCTATACATTGTGTGCTTACTAATATAGATTTACAATTATTTTGTGTATTTGTCTTTTAAGTCATATATATAACAAAGAGAAATTAAAAGCAGAAAGTACAATAATATAGCTCTTTTATTTACTCATGCAATTACCTTTACTGGAGTTCTCATTTCTTTGTATGACTTCAAGTTACTGTCTAGTGTCTTTTCATTTCAGCCTGAAGGACTCCCTTTAATGTTTCTTTTAGGGCAGGTACCAGCAGTGAATGCCTTCTACTTTTTGTTAATCTATGAATGTCCTGATTTCTCCATTTTTAAAGAATTGTTTTGCAGAATTTAGAATTCTTGATTGATAGAGTCCCCCACCCCCACCCCCACCCCCACCCCCACCCCCACCCCCGTACCTTGAATATATCATTCTACTGCCTTCTGGTCTGCAGCTTAACTGGGTGGCTCTGGCTCAAGGGCCCTCACAAGTTTTCAGAATGGTTGACTAGGACTGTAGTGATCTCAAGGCTCATGTAGAGGTAAATGATCGCTTCTGAGTTTGGTTATATAGTTGTTGGCAGGCCCTGCTTCTTCACTGGCTGTTGGTTAGAGATTCCGTCCTTACCACCTGGGTCTTTCTGTAGTGCTGCTTACAACATATCATCCGGCTTTCCCCAAGCAAGAAAGACGCCCTCCCTAAAGTTTTGATTGTATTACTTTTATTTATTTATTTATTTATTTGGATACTCTTTTGTATTCTTTATCTAAACACTGAGATAATTGTGCTTTTCCCCCTTGAAAGAGAGAAATTTGAACCATAGATTCTAATTTTCTAGTGGAGAGGAATTGATTTGCTCTTCCCCAAAGGCATTGCCCCGAAGTGCTTACACAGCATTAGAAGTGGAAATAAGAAACTCCAGGGAAGTTCACACAGTGCCTTGGAATGGAGCAGCACAGCCTTGCAGTTGACCTTTTCTTTTCCCTCCTTCCTCATACTTCTGTCCTTCCACATTCAAAAAGCCATGAAAATAAGCTTTCCAGGCATCCAGGACTTAACAGTCACTGTGAGCTACTTTCCCACTGGTAGTTTTATTTATGGAGGAAATGTGTCCTTTTGGTGTGCGTGTGGGCGGGGTGGGGGAAGAGCTGAGTGATTCTCCCTTAGGTCGTGCTCTTTACTCAGAAGGTCAGTCATCTCTTGGCTGCGTCCTTGCTCGACGTGAGGTGCTATACTAGCCGCAGAGGGGCCCAAAGCCAAGGAGTACATGAAAAAAAGTCCCCACTCTTGAACAGCTTTTAGTGTAAAAGGGGAAATGTGACAGGACACCAGCAGGGGAAAAAAAGTACCTGGCAGCATTTGTGCCCCAGAGCAGTGGTTGCCACAGTATTGAAAAGGCAGCTGCTTATAGTTTCCCTATGTAATAACGTAAGAAGTAAAGGGGAAACCTCGAAGCGGCCAGGAAAAAAGTGAAAGATCCTTGTGTTTGTGTTGGTTTTTCAGACCTAGTAAGATATTTCCAGCATAATGATTTTTGAGAACTTTTGATGTTTGTAGAACGAAAGTCTTTCACTTAGCTCATGTCCATCAACAACCAGACAATTGTGTTCTTATTTTTTAAATTATTGTTGTCATATAAAAAGACCATTACTGCTGGGCTCGGTGGCTCAGCCTATAATCCCGCGCCTTTGGGAGGCTGAGGTGAGTGGATTGCCTGAGCCGGTGGGTTCGAGACCCGCCTGGGCAGTGAGACCTCATCTCTACAATAAATCAAAAAATCAGCCGGGCGTGGTAGTGCATGCCTGTAATTCCGGCTACTCGGAAGGCTGAGGCGGAAGGATCGCCGGAGCCCAGCAGGCCGAGGCTGCGGTGGCCGGGAGCGGCCACTGCACTCCAGTCTGGGTGACAGAGTGAGACTCCAACTCAAAAAAAAAAAAAAAAAGACCATTACTCCTGCATTTTTTTAATTTTAAAAAAGTAAACTAGGTTTGCATTTGTGTTACAGTTGTATATCCACTGTTCTAAAATTATTTCAGTATTTACAGAGGGCTTCATAAAATGAATTACCCATTGGGTCATGTTTAAAATAGTAATGCAAGCCCGTCTACCAGTGTTCTAACTACCTTTTGTGTTTAAGATGGTATAGTGTTTCCTTTGCATGAGTGGATGCTTCTGGAGAAGTCGGGAATATTTAGGATGTCACACTGTTACCAGGTGGCCCTTCCTTGGCAATTTAACTTCTTCTCTAATGGATGATATAGGCAGGCTTTCACTGTTCCAAGTAAGGGTACTTCTGAGACTCTCTTAGATTATGAATATTTCTGAAATAGAAGAGTGTGTACATAAAATGTTTTCAACATCTTAAACTGATCTTAAACATGCTGTGGTCTGGAACTTGACCTATATATAACATCTGTGGGCTTGTTTCTGGGAAGCTACCCCCACATCCTAAAATGCATTGAAGTCAGAAAGAGCAGCTTGTATTTCATTTTTATACATAGAGATTAAACCATGAATTTTTCTTTCCTTATAATTTGGGCTATTGTATTTATAGATTAATATTCACTTTATTTATGTAATTTCATAACTTCACCTGGGGCTTTACATTTCACTTCCCTCTTCCCCCAGTGAAATCCATAATATTGACTCCTTTATTAATATGATCCAAATTTGAGTACATTCTTATTGGCTTCTGTTAAACTGTTGATTTTTTTTCCTTTAAATAATGAATTCTGAATTTTAATTTAATTTTTTTCTCCCAGACAGTTAAATCTCACACAGAAACAGATGAGAAACAAACAGAGAGCCGTACCATCACCCCACCTGCTGCACCCAAACCAAAACGGGAAGAGAACCCTCAGGTAGGCCTGTCTCTCCAAAGGCAGGGGGCTCAGTCTACAATGTGTATTCTCACATACCAAGAGGAACACCTGCTCTCTGAATCATTTGATATTCCTTTTCTTATGCTTTTTCATTAAGCAACCATGTTACTGCCAAGTCAGGTTGACCTGGGGCAGATTTCTTAGAGTATAGTCTTGAAGGCCCATACACTGGCACATAGGCCTTTTGATTGTTTCAAAGGAAAAGTTTTGAAGTGATATTCTTTATGTATGTGTTAGAAATTTGCAATCCGCCTTGGTAATCCCAGTAGTTTAGGAGGCTGAAGTGGGAGGGTCGCTTGAGTCTTGGAGTTCTAGCGCAACCTGAGCAACATAGTGAGATCTCATTGCTACAAAAAATTCTAAAAGTAACTGAGATTGGTGGCACATGTCAGTAATGCCAACTACTTAGGAGGCTGAGGTAGACTGATTGCCTGAGCTCAGGAGGTTGAGGCTACAGTAAGCCCTGATCATGCCACTGCACTTCAGCCTGGGTGACAGAGTGAGACCCTAACTCAAAAAAAAAAATTGCTAAAAAAAGTTGTTAATGATAATTTTCCCAGCTATCCCATTCCATTTCCGGTCATTATTACATTGTGTTTGTCTCAGCCAACATTTATAAGATGTTCAGTACACTCAGCCAGTATCTATTTATATTATTGATTACAGTTTTTGTTGTTGTTTGAGTTGAAGTCTCACTCTGTCCCCCAGACTGGAGTGTAGTGGCACGCTCACGGCCACCGCAACCTCGGCCTGCTGGATTCTGGCTGTCCTTCTGTCTCCGCCTTCCAAGTAGCTGGAACTAACAGGCATGCACCACCACGCCCAGCTAATTTTTTTATTTACTGTAGAAACGAGGTCTCATCAAGTTGCCCGGGCTGGTCTTGAACCCCTGGGCTCTGACAATCTTCTCGCCTCAAAGTGCTAGGATTACAGGCATGAGCCACTGTGCCCGGCTGATTACAGTTATTAAATATACATTTATGTAGTATTGTTTTGCATTAGAACCCCAAATCCCAAGTGAAGCGGTAACTCAAAGTAATTTATTGAAGCATAAAAGTAGGGATGAAAATAGTAACATCTATGCTACAATTTAGGATAGGATTATAAACAAAATAGCAAATAGGACCCTGGTACAAATATAGAATGTGAATCTATGTGTCCTCAGACAAGAGAACTTTTTTTTAGTTTGATGCTTTTACACAAGCAGCTGTAAAAGAAAAATGTAGACAGGTAATATGATGATGAATATCTGATAGTTAGATTTTATTTGACCAGTAATCCATTTCCCTCTATTCTCAGTGCATTCTTTGTAATGAAACCATGTCAAATAGTGGCATGAAGCCATCAAAGCTTCATGTCACTTTTTTAAAAGCAGTGATTTATTGAGCCAGTTCAGGTTTTTCTAAAACGTCAGAATATAATTTTTTTCTGATATGAAATGAATTGTTTTTAACTTTTATCTTTAAAGAAGTGACCAAAACTTGAGCCAGAAAGAGGTACTAGTCACACAAATTGCCAAGAAACTTATAAAACCGTCCGCAAAGTTAGTGACAAGTGTTATACTCAAAGGAGGAAAAAAAGAACAAACTGCGAGCAAAATTTTCTTATTAAAAGGAACTGAAGGATATCTTGTGTCTGTGGCACACAGTGTGGGCAAGCAAGCACCATCAAGTACAGCAGCAGGTATTTCTTCTTCTAGTTGGTGAAAATCACTGCCATAAGGAGAGCAAATTAGCTCTTGGCATATCTGAGGTAGATATATATGGCAAAAGTTCTTGACGACTTTTTATTGTATCAGTGAAAATCCATTCCACAAGGAAGCAAGATTTTTTAAAATTTTATAATTATTTTATGAGCTTGATCTACATTGGCAAAGATGAGAGGCCAAGAAGAGTACCTCTGAATGTCAGGTCACACTCTGCTTTATCAACACAACAGTTGAAGGAATAGTGAAAATTGGGAATGTAATCAATTGGCAACCATGAAATGTATGCCAGTTACATACAGTGTAGAAAATAAGTGAGCCCAAGACCACTTTTCTTGCCAGACTACTCTGACTGTCAAAGGGAGATAGGTGCCTACCTGTTTTTGAAGAAAGAAATAAAATAAAAACCCTTCTTCAGGACTCTTGAAAGTACCCCTGTTGGCCAGTCACATCAACTCATCTTTGCCAATCTAGGTCAAGCTCACAAAATAATTATTAAACGAGAAAGAAAAAAAAAACCTGCTCCTTTGTGGAATAGATGTTCATTGATAGAATAAAAAGTTGTCAAGAACTTTATGCCAAGCACTTATTTTGACTCTCTTTATGGCAGTGATTTTGTCTAACTAGAAGGTGACAGGACTCTCTATAGATAGAGTCCTGAAGATATAATGTAAAGGACATTTCTGTGTTCTTGCTTAAAGAATGTGTCTTCAGTAGACTGAACCTATCACTTCAGGCCAAGTATCATATAATATTTAGTGTCAAACATAAGTTGTTGGAATTTCTAAAGATCAAACTGTGGTATAAATAACTCTCCAGGGGTATGTCTTCTAACAATTGATGATGTTCTTTATCATAAGAGAAACAAATTAATGAGTATCATTTGGCATATTTAGAAACCACATGCAGTAGTACAACCAAAAATGAAGACATACTTTTCAGACCACATGAAACCAAAGGAAAGAATAGAAATCAATCTGTTTCTCTCTCCGGCTTGAAGTATCTTAGCATTCCATCTTTGGGATGCAGTATTTTTTTTTTTTTTTTTTTTTTTGAGTTGGAGTCTCACTCTGTTGACCAGACTGGAGTGCAGTGTCCACTCCTGGCCACCGCAGCCTCGACCTGCTGGGCTCCAGCGATCCTTCCGCCTCAGCCTTCCAAGTAGCCGGAATTACAGGCATGCGCTACCACGCCCGGCTGATTTTTTGATTTATTGTAGAGATGAGGTCTCGCTGCCCAGGCGGGTCTCGAACCCGTGGGCTCAGGCAGTCCACTCACCTCAGCCTCCCAAAGGCATGGGATTACAGGCTGAGCCACTGAGCCCGGCTTGGGATGCAGTATTCTGATCAACTTCGCTTCTGATGGAGCCCTAAGAGTGACCTTCAGAGAGAAGTTGCTTCCTAATTTTTAGGTTCGTTTTTGATTGAAAAATTATAGTAGTAAACAGACCCACTGCTACCATTCCTAAACCTCATTTAGCTTCCTGTGAGCATTGTCCAGTCAGTGGCAGTGTAAACATGTGAGAAACTCTGACCTGGTCATGACAGTGACGTACTTGGAATTTGGAGCTTGTTATGTGGGAGGTCCTTTAAAACCCTCTGCACATTTTTTGAATATGAAATCTCTCTATGGGGATTTTTTTTCTGGAAAAACAACGACAATCACCAGGTCATGTAAGGTACTGATTTCTGTCATTGAGAAAGGAGATGTAAGCCCCAGTCTTTCTCTTTGGCCCTATTAGACCTGAAAGCCTTGGGAGTGTCTCCACCAGTAGTGGAGCATGCCTGCTTAGTTCACCTGAATCCAGCCTCGTCAAGCAACCAGCCTGCTGGGCTGGCTTTCCCTAGTGTCTTACTAGGAACTTGCCATTGGTTTTGTGAGAACCCAGACTGAAGTATATTTTTCTTTTGTTTCTCTGGCACAGAAACTTGCCTTTATGGTGTCTCTAGGGTTGGTAACACATGACCATCTAGAAGGTAAGAGAAGATATTCTTGGTACTGCCTTTTTTTCCTGGCCCACAGCTTTGTTCCTGAAAATGCTGTTTGATTGAATTCCTGGAATAGAAAATTGGAACACAAATGGAGTGTGATTCAACTAGTGTGGACTTTATTGCCTTTAGAGGACAAACTGCCTTCCCTCTGTCTAATATTCAGGCCTTCCCCTTCCTATCGTTCATTATCCACACTTCTGTCCTGGGAAAACCTCCCCAGTTGGCTGAATTAAGGTGACTTCTGTTCATTTTAAGGAAGCTCTTTTTTTTTTTTCCCTGAGAGTACAGAGTGATAAATGCTCCTTTGACAAGTCTTTGTCTGTATTTTTCAATCACTCCAGGTTATCAGAATCTTAAGGACAATTAGAAAGCATACCTGTCCTGCTTATTTATTCAAGAATGCTGAACTTTGGCTACTCAATCAAGTATATAGATAATGTTTATTCAGACCTATATATACAGGAATCTATAATACAAATAAAGCAGGACAACTTGTTTACAGATGTTGCCTACTGTTAAGCTCTTGATCACAGAGAACCATATCGTGGGACAGTATGGTCTTGCTTTCTGAAAGAAGGGAATAGATGGTCCTACATAATTGCTTCCAGTAGTATGATTGCCTCTCACAATGAAATGAAACAGAGACTGCAATGAAACGAATACTTGGCCCTGTTTCTGATTTGTTATGGGAAAACCAATAGATAAAACAACAAAGTTAAATATTTTATGTTCCCCATACCTCTCTTCTAATCAAAACCTTTTGTTTTCTCAAGAAATCCAAAGCAAGAGGCAAGAACGAAAAAGAAGAACAACAGCAAATCCAGTGTACAGTGGAGCAGTCTTTGAGCCAGAGGTATTCCTGGCCAGCACTTGGCCCTTCCCCCACTTTTCCAGTTTTAATTATGATTTGTTCAGGACCTCCCATCTGAAAACTGCTTAAGAGCAGCATCCTGGTTGTACTTGGTCAGCTCTGTAAAGTGATGGATTTTTCTCTGGCTTATCACATTATTTTACTTTTATTATTCAGTGCTTACCCCTTAGCGTTTTTTCCTAAGTTTAAGCAGATACAAACCTACCTTAAAATTTAAATTAATCCTGACCTCAATACAACTGTTAACTGAAGAAGAGGCAGACTTCTCTGAAATAGTCTGTGATAGCCAAGTACATATAATAAACTCTTTAGTACTGAGAGCACTAACTGGTTGGCATGTTGACAGGCATGCTGTGCTTGGTCTTTAGCTTGTGCCAGTGTTAGTAATAACCATGTTCTTCAACCAGTCACCTTTTCTTCTTCAATCCTCAAAGCGTAAGAAGAGTGCAGTCACATACCTAAACAGCACAATGCATCCTGGGACCCGGAAGAGAGGTGAGGACCTTTTTTGTATCTCTCCCTTACTGCTGTTACTTTTGCTTTCTGTGTATGTTTCTTCTCCTTCCCTCCTCCCATTGTCCTAGAACCTAACTCCTCTATCCCTTGAAAGTAGTTTTGTTGTTGTTGTTCTCTGAGAAAGGGGGGGGGGAGAGTGAGATTTCTTATTAGAGTTCTGTATGCTGAGTCAAAAGCTGACTTTCCTATGCTTCTGGCAAAGCTGATTCAGAGGAGTGGCTTAATGCAGCATTTCTGCCCTGAGCCTGCCAGGCCATCCATGAATAGTACAGTGAACAGAACACCATGTAAAAGGAAGCATTTGAGCATCATTAAGCAGAACAGAGTACTGCTGTTGCCAAGGTGTTCCTAATAGTGTCTTGGTCATCCTGCTGCCAGCAAGGCCAGAATGTGATTCTGATTCTGGGAGCTGCAGACTTTCCAGGAAGGAGGGAGGTAGTGACAGACTTTTTGAGAAGAGGGGATCTCCAACTAAGGAAGAAAAGGTCACTGTCAAAACAGGCTCCTCAAAGCACAAATTCCTAAAGAGCTTCATTATCATATTTCAGACCTTCCCATGGACATTCCACCGCAGTGTTAGGGAGGGTAGAAAAAACAGCGGCAGCAGCAACATCTCTCACCGCGCAAGTCTAAATAGGTCTTAATAGCTCAGGGTTTAAGCTCATAAACAAGGTACTGAAATGGTTCTTTGATGTCACTAATATATCCCAAGGTCCTTTTCTCCACATGATAATGTGTCCCTGAATTATAGTTCCAGGCTAGAAAGGTTGCAGAGTGAGTGGAATAGCATACTAATTTTTGTGTGTGCACACACAATCTCAGAGCTATTAGAAGCTCAGGAGGTCGTCTTGACCCTCTGTCTGCCTTAGTCAGGACTACAACTATACTATTGTTATTCCCTGCCCACAAAAGAGATATTATTGTACCGGCCTTAGTAACCCATTCTAATATTTCATCAGTCCTGTCCTTCAAAGTAGTCAAAATACTTAAATGGGAAACCCTAAGTCATTGCTTTATATCGATTCCTGGGCCATAGTTACCAGTACTATAGATTATTTTTGTTGTTCTGTTTTGTGTTCAGTATTTTTGAGTGACCTTTGATGCAGTTCCCAGAAAGGAGCTCCCCAGCCAGAGGCCTCAATTAACTGGCCTGATAGTGGGCCGTGTCTGCTAAGAAGACAGGGGTTAAATGAGCCAGAAAGACCTTGTCATCTCTTGCCAAGGTCAGAGGATAAAAACCTGCATTTACAATGCCTGGGATGTGCCTTCCATGGGTAAACAAAGAGCGTTCATCTTCTGCTTCCCTTTCTAGCAGCACTAGATTCTCTAGAAAAGACAAACCAGTAAGATCTATCTTTGTACTGTAGACACCGCCAGTTTAACGCAGAGAGGTCATATTTGTGTAATGTCTGACAGAATCATGACTTGTGCATAACCCGAATATAAATTGTAAGTGTTGGCAAAGTCATGATTCCACATACCGTTGGTCAGTGCTTACAGGCAATTTTGCGCCTCCCTGGCTCCTTTTCCTTTGGTGTTTTGGGCCTACACTTTTGATCACTCACAGCTTAGAAGTGATGACCCTGGTCCTTAGAAGATAAGGACCCTGACTTAGATATATGTGGTAAGGCAAGAATGGTTGGCTTAGACTTTCTGTACCCATAGGGCTTATTTATAGATCCTTTGTAACCTTGAGGTTTGGACTATAAGAGCATTTTGAATGCTCTTGCACAAATCAGGTCTCTCAGGAGTGCCGATAAGAGGGCCCTTCCCGAGACTTTAAAACAGCCCTAGAGTTTAGACATGTAGTTCACCAGAATGTTTGTGATGTCAAGGGGAGAGGTGACTCTCAGTTAACTGGGGAAGGGTATCTGGGGTCAGAAATACTTAGATTCATTGTTAGGTGCAGAACATCTTTTAAGCTCTTAGGTTTCAGCTACTCCCAGAACATATCTAACAGTAGCTCTGACAGCAAAGGGTTAATAGTTAACTCCGACCACCCTCACAAGCTCTGACAGCAAAGGGTTAATAGTTAACTCCGACCACCCTCACAAGCAGTGAAATGACCTAAAGTGTAGACAGAGGAGAAGGAAGAACAGAAACCCTAAATAAATCACTTCGTAAGAACTAAGAATCATTAATATTATTGTAAGATTGATGATTGCAGAGAAACCTGAGAGAGCAATATACAAAAGATACAAAAATATAAATTTGTATTCCTGTCCCTGGCTTCTGTTGGACTTTGATATCTTAGTTCTTGTACTAGAAATCTCAAAATTTAGTAGGCCAGCAACTTCATCATAATCTTCCCAAGGTGGTTTTTTTTCCCTTCACATAAACCAGCATCTTCTGTCGTTCTCCAAGGCTCTCTTATCCTCCTGTCTCTTAAGATTCATGTAGTTGTTTCTAATGACATTGAAGTCTTTGCTCCTCTTCCTTCTTTGGGACTGTTGTATTAACCTTCTGTCTGCTACCTCGCTTCCTTTTCCATGCTAGCCAATGAGGAACACTGGCCAAAGGTATGTAAGATCATTTTCCCCCTTCTCTTTCCCTCCCCCCTTTTCCCTTTTGTTCCCTTCTCTTGGTATATAGGTCGTCCTCCAAAATACAATGCAGTGCTGGGGTTTGGAGCCCTTACCCCAACATCCCCCCCATCCAGTCATCCTGACTCCCCTGAAAGTGAAAAGACAGAGACCACATTCACTTTCCCTGCACCTGTTCAGCCTGTGTCCCTGCCCAGCCCCACCTCCACAGACGTAAGTAACGTGGGAAAAGCAAGTTATCATATGTTGCTATCCGAGAGCTTAAATTGGGTAAAGCATTATCATATGTCGTTTCCTTACCAATTCGCACCTTCTTGACTAACCCTGGAGCAGCAGTAAAACCTATGGGATGCTTTCTTCTAGGGTTCCAGGCTTTCCATGTTCTTGAGAATCATGTTAAATACAGTATCAGGGAGCTTAGTTAACCTTTAGAGTCTGATTTTGATCTGCTGTGAATGAGTTCCCAGAAAACAAGTGGGGTGGGGAAATCAGCTCATGTAATGGAGAAGTATACAGGTTTCTGTCATCAGTGTTTTGGAAGTGGGGAAAATGCACAAGGCATACGTTTCCCTAGCAACCCTTGTTTGCTGCTTCAAATACAATTCCAGAAGTGAAAAGTTTTCTTGAGAGCAACATTATTCAGCCAAGTTGATCAGAAGCAAGTTTCTGAAAAACTGTCAAATACTTAGTAGCCCTTTACCCACAAACTGCAGGAATGTGAATGCCCTAAATATTTAAATGAACAAAGCACTAAGTTTACTGAGCAGATACTTATTGAGCGCTGCTCTGCGGAGCAAGCATTTTTCTTGAGGCTGGAGACATAGCAGGGAACAAAGCCCCCTGCCCTCAAGGAGCTTATATTTCATGGGAAGAGGCAGTTGATAAGAAAGCAAATATGTAATATGTCAAGTGATGAAAAGTGCTTTGCAGAGAAATGGAATAGATTAAAGGAATAAGGTGTAATGGCAGGAGATTGATGTTCTGTGAAGAGTGATGAGAGAAAGCCTCTCAAATAGGAGGTGAAGGAGTGAAACGTGGGAATGTCTTGGGGAAGAGTGTTCTATGTAGAGGGAACAGCAGTGCAAAAGCTCTGAGGTTGGAGTATGCATGGCAGGTTGAAAGAAAAGAAGGCCGGGATAGCCGCAGCAGACCATGCTGGCCATAGTGGTGGAAGATGAGACCCCAGAGGTTGTGCAGGTTTTTGTGGATAGAGGGTGTTGATTAGAAGAGTGCTGCAGTTTTTCAATTTTCCTTTTTTGAGTTGGAGTCTCACTCTGTCGCACAGGCTGAAGTGCAGTGGCACGCTCACAGCCACCGGCAGCCTCGATCTGCTGGACTCAGGTGATCCTTCCACCTCTTCCAAGTAGCTGGAACTACAGGCATGTGCCACTATGCCTGGTTAATTTTTTGATTTGTTATAGAGAAGAGGTCTTGCCAAGTTGCCCAAGCTGGTCTCGAATCCCTGGGCTTAGGCAATCCTCTCACCTCCGCCTGCTAAAGTGCTGGAATTACAGGCATGAACCACTGTGCCTAGCAAATTTTTCAATTTTTATCTTTTAAAATGTTCAAACCTACAGAAGAGTTAGACTAATGGTACAAAGAACATGTGTATATCCTTCACTTGAATTCACCAGTTGTTACCAGTCATCCCTTTCCGCCCACACATTTTTTTTGCAGAACCAGATAATAAGTTGCAGACCTTGTGAATCTTCACCACAAGGTATTTCAGTATATATGTCCTAAGTATATACTCTCTTACATAGATACAATGCATTTATCAAATTGAGGAAATTTAACATTGATAAAATATTAGTACATAATATATACTCCATGTACAGACTTCTCCAATTATCCCAGTACTTACTTTTGTGACACTTGGTTTTTCCTGCTCCAGGATCCAATCCAGCATTACTCTTGATGTCCATTGTTATATTGTCTCTTTAGTCTCCTTAATTATAGAACAGTTCCTCCGCCTTTCTCTGTCTTTTATAGTACTGACATTTTTAAAAAGATAGCCAGTTGCTCCATTTGGATTGTCTGTTCTTCAACAGTAGATTCAAGGTATACATTCTTGTAGGAACACTGATAAGTGGCAGTGGGGTCCTTCTTAGTGCTTCATGACAGGAGGCACGTGATGTCAGTCTGTCCCGTTGGTGATCTTAACTCTTGAGATAGTTTCCATCCAATTTTTCCACTTGTAAATGTACATTTTTCCTGTGGTGGAGACAGCTTTAAGTCTGTATAAATATCTGGTTTCCCAGCAAACTGTTACCCAATGATTTTAGCATCCTTTGAAGATTCTTACCTGCACTTATTATTTTTTTAAGGCATTTGCAAAATCAACTTGGATTTTAAAAGATCACTGTTGGCTGGGCGTGGTGGCTCATGCCTGTAATCCTAACACTTTGGAAAGCAGAGGCAAGAGGATTGCCTGAGTCCAGGGGTTCACCACCAGCCTGGGCAACTTGGCGAGCCTTCATCTCTACAATAAATAAAAATAAAGTAGCCGGGCGTGATACTGTGTACCTGTAGTCCCAGCTACTTAGAAGACTGAGGCAGAAGGATCACCTGAGCCCAGCCGGCCAAGGTTGCAGTGGCCATGAGCATGCCACTGCACTCCAACCTGGGCAACAGAGTGAGATTCCTACTCAAAAAAAAAAAAAAATCACTATGTCCAAAATATGAAGAAGAAAAAGACCTATGTGGAGAACATGATGGAAGCAAGGAGACCTGCTGGGTGGGAGGCTTTTGCAGTAATCCAAACAAGAAATGATGATAATAGCTTTGCCTAATAAGATAGCAGAAGTAAATATGGAGAAAGGTGATCGAGTCTGCATGTATTTTGAGAAGCCATCAGGGCTAAATACGAGTTATGAGAAAAAGAAAATAGTCGAGGTTAAATCCAGAGTTTCTGGCCTAATCAACTAGAAAGATGAAGCTGCCATTTACTCAAGGTTACAAGAGGAGCAGGTTTGAGGAAGAAACCAAGAGTTTCATTTTGTACGTGTCGGTTCTTTTGTGAATTACAGAGCTTGTCTTTGACCATCTTAAGGTAAAATATCCCTCTAACTTGAAGGTTCTCAGAACTTGCTAATGGCAAACTCCTCTCCAAAGAGCAAAAGAATACTATATGAACATCTGAGTTAAAGTTTCAGAAGCAGTGAAGAAAAGGTTCTCTTTGGAGGATCAGGGTTACAGAATAATTCTGTTTTCTGACAGGTTTCCTTTTCCCCTTGGGCATAGCTTGTGGCTACAGACTCTTCATCACTCTAACGATTCAACATTTTGTCCAACTTTCCTAACTTTTGGCATTAGTAATTGATACAGGTTTTCTAACTGTCCTGCTAGTGAACATCAGGATTCCCCAAACGAAACCTTGTTTATTGGCACCAAAGATTTTCCCAGCTTTTTCTCAGTTGAAGTATTGCCAGAGGATCACCAGCTCATTGGCTTTTTGGTAGAGCGTTCCCTCTGAGTGGTGTACAAATGCTGGGAGACAGATGATTTTGTGGTTCTGTATGAGTCTTTTTCCATTTTTGTTGTCTTGTTTTTTCCTTTGGTTGAGAATGTTTATGGTTTTCTTTGAGAGACTGAACCCAGAGAATCCACTTATATCAAATCACAAACTAAGAGCTTCTGCCGGGTTTCATCTTAAAATGTAAACATTGTTCTTTTCAGAAATTTTTTTTGTTTTTTTTGAGTTGGAGTCTCCTCTGTCGCCCAGACTGGAGTGTAGTGGCACACTCCTGGCCACAGCAACCTTGACCTGTGGGCTCCGGTGATCCTTCCGCCTCAGCCTTCTGAGTAACCGGAACTGCAGGTACATGCTACCATGCCTGGCTAGGTCTTGGCGTGGTAGCGAGGTCTCGCCAAGTTGCCCAGGCGGGTCTCAAACCCGTGGGCTCAGGCAATCCACTCACCTCGGCCTCCCAAAGTGCTGGGATTACAGGCTGAGCCACCGAGCACAGCCCTTTTCAGAAATTTAAAGGTGATTTTTGTTTTTTTGAGTTGGAGTCTTGCTCTTTTGCCCAGGCTGGAGGGCAGTGGCATGATCACAGTTCACCGCTACCCTGCCCTCCTGGGCTCAGGCAGTCCTTCCGCCTCGGCCTCTTGAGTAGCTGGAACTACAGGCACATACCATCACGCCTGGCTAATTTTTTTATTTTTATTTTTTTGTAGAGACAAGGTCTCGCTGTGTTGCTCAGGCTAGTCTCAAACTCCTAGGCTCAAGCAGTCCTCCTGACTTGGCCTCCCAAAGTGCTGGGATTACAGGCTCGAGCCACGGTGCTCAGCCAAGGTTTCAGTATAAACACTATGTTTTTCAGAAACCTAAAAGTAAAAGAAAACTTTTCTGAAACCACTAAATATGTTTAGTGCTCCCTAAGTTAAACTCAGTGTAATTTTTTTAAAGATAATTGACTTCTACTTTTATAGTATCCCAACAGTGGCAGCGATAAAATCAACATGCAAGGCTCTGTATTGTTTGCTGCTGGATAGCATAAGCCCTAACAACATTAATTAAATAATAGTGGAGAGGCAGGCATTTCTGGGGATCACTAGCCATTTAGAAGAACTTGATAATACAAGACCCAGCTAGACCCTAATCCTCAAGATGTATCTTATCGCCGCTATTATTATTTTTTATGAAAAGGGAAGATAATGTTGATAAAATTATAAAAAAATTTTTAGTCCATGATGATCTTGCAGTTAATATCGCCAGCGTGTTTCCTGAAAGCATACATCCTTAGCTCCTGGCAAAGAACAATGGGTCAGTTGTCTTTCACCTTACCATTTGGTTTATGGCAGTAGTTTGGTTAGTCACCAAAGCCTAAGTCTTTTATACTTGGTGTAATGCCTCTGTGGTACTTCCTCTGCTCTCTTTATTTAGGCAAAGAACCAATTCTGTATGGATAAAATATCTTGGCATTTTATATTCACTTCTGTGGGCAGCAGTGCTCGAAGCGTAGTCTGGGAGTCCCCAAAACTCTCTCAGGGGGTCATAAAATCAAAACTATTTTCATAATAATACTAAAACGTCATTTGCCATTTCACTGTCATTCTCTCAAGATTTAATTGTGGAGTCTTCCAGATTTTGCATGGTGTGTGATGGTGGCATCACTCTGACAACTAATGGAATGTGTAGCTGTGTGTTCCTGGGTTCAATTTTGTTTTCAATACATTATTTTTGTAGCTTTCTGTGATTCTGTAATTATTTCAAAATTTAAAGTTTTAAAGCTTTTATTACAGTAAATATCAATAGATAAAACTCATAAAAGCTCTCTGGGGTCCTTAGTAACTTTAAGATTATAAAGAGATTCTAACACAAAAAATATTAGGAATTACTACCATAGGGCATGCAAATAGAATAGGAGGTTTTTTTTCCTTTAGAAATTCAAAAAAAATATTGAACCTTTATTTTCTGTACTTTCTGCCTTCTATTTCTTGATGTCTTCCTTACTCAGGAGCAAAGTGAATAGATCTCTGTTTAACACAGCAAGCCCCTCTGAATAAGATGTCCAGTTTGTCTTACTCATTTCATCACTGATAACTTTATCTATGGTTCATGTAAAACAGTCTCTGAAACCACAGATTTTTAAATAAACTTTATAAAGAAGCAGACTTACAACTTGGGACTAAGGTTCAAGACAGACTAGCCCTCTAGGGGAGAAGAGTACCCCTCAGCCTGATTTTAATAAGGAAGAAAGTTACAGTTAATCCAGGGATAGAACCTTACATCTTTTGGTACCGAGAAGTTCAACTGCTTTTTCTTTTTTGAGTCAGTGTCTCCCTTTGTCACCTAGGCTGAAGTGCAGTGGCACGCTCATGGCCACCCCAGCATCAACTTGCTGGGCTCAGGTGATCCTTCCGCCTCAGCCATCCAAGTAGCTGGAACTACAGGTGCCACCACACCTGGCTAATTTTTTTTTTTTTTTTTTTTTTTTTTTGAGTTGGAGTCTCACGCTGTCGCCCAGACTGGAGTGCAGTGGCCACTCCCGGTCACTGCAGCCTTGACCTGCAGGGCTCCAGCAATCCTTCCGCCTCAGCCTTCCAAGTAGCTGGAACTACAGGCGTGCGCTACCATGTCCGGCTAATTTTTTAAATTTATTTTAGAGATGAGGTCTTGTCAAGTTGCCCAGGCGGGTCTCGAACCCTCAGGCTCAGGCAATCCACTCACCTCGGCCTCCCAAAGCACGGGATTACAGGCTGAGCCACCGAGCCCGGCTTAATTTTTTTGATATAGAGACAAGGTCTCACCAAGTTGCCCAGGCTGGTCTCAAACCCCTGGGCTCAGGCAATCCTCTCGCCTCAGCCTTCCAAAATGCTGGGATTACAGGCTTGAGCTACTCCGCACCCGGCTCAGAAGTTCAACTATTAGGCTGCATTCACATGTAATATTTGTGTACATGTGTTGTATATTTTACTGCCCAGAGTCAACGTTTTCTTACTAAGAAAGATGAGAATCCATCCAAATTATGGTGTATAATTTTTGTAGTCCCTTTTCTAAGCTGCTAGATGCCCTAGTGAATTATAGAGAAAATTTCCATTCCTGTATAGAGAAATTGTAGACCCATGGAGGACCACACTGAAGTTGAGTTCTTCAGTGGTGGTGCAAGGGTTATAAATGGTAGAGGGATTATATCATAGGAAGGAGTGACCCAGCATTGCCCTCTGTATCATTGCTTCCTGTTATCACAATTTCTGTGATAGACCTTCTGGCAGAATAGCCCAGAAAACCAAAGCAACACATTGGCCTGACTTGCTGGGTCACCTCTGGCATGTCCCTTCAGTCTTTCCTTCCCTGGTGTCCTTATCAGTGGGATTAATCCCATCCAGAGCACAAGCTCTTGATTGACTTGCTGAAAGGTGCCTCTTTTAATAGATCTTGTTTTCCTGTGTTCTTCTGTTTAAATTTTAGGTAGATCTGCTTTTTTCTGATAGTGCCTTTTGTTCAGAGGGTTCCAGCAGACTTACCTGAGTAGTAAAACTGCCACTGACGGGGGTGGGAGAGAGGCAGACAGAGTGGACTGGGGCTGCTTGTTTTTTTCCAGCTGGTGAAGTATTTTATAGGGCTAAAGCCTCCAGAATACGATGGTCCGTTGAACAGCAAATGCAAAACACTGATTTCAGGAGAACATTGTCAGCTGTTGCTTTGGCTTTTTAAATTCTTCATTTTAGAAAACTCATTTGAGTTTAATTTGCTTTTAACTCAGTTCTTTCCCATTTGAACTTTCACTATATTTTTATCTCCCTGAGCAAGCATGGAGTTCAGTAAAACTCCATTTTTTGTCTTCTTTCCCAATTATTCTAAACTCCCTCCAAAATTGATAGGTGATGAGAATTGTTTGTATCATATTGTGAAACACTTTGACGAATGGATTTATTTCAGAGCCTAAAAAATTTATGATTTGTGGGTTTGCGTCTATCAAAGCAAAAGCTTAGCTATCACTTATAAAGTTAATTGTAGCCTAGGCAACTATGAACCAGTCCTGTAAATGTTAATTTAATTCAAGAATACAGTAGTAAGCCCTTAACCTGAAGTTTTGCTTTCTGTGGTTTGAGCTACCCATGGTCAACCACAGTCCAAAAATACTAAGATATTTTGAGAGCCAGCACATTCATGTAACATTATTACGGTGTGTTGTTATAATTATTCTATTGTATTAGTTATTGTTGTTAATCTGTGCCTAATTTATAATTTAAACTTTATCAGGAGTAGGTATATACAGAAAAAATCATAGAGTATAGATAGGGTTCACACCATCCGAACCTGCAGGCATCTGCTGAGGGTCTTGGAACATAGCACCGATGGATGAGAGGGGCCTCCGCCCTGGTCCCCCCCCGGAGGCTCCGCTGTATGAAGCAGAGTAGGTAGTTGGTGCCATTCATGATTCCTGCTGTTCTTGAACACTCCTGAGCAAGGCAGCTGATTGTCCCAAACATTTATATGCATCCAGAATGTGCATGTTAACTTTAAATTTTACCTTGTTTCTCCTTTTCCTTACCTTTCCTCTCAATCTTATAGGGTGATATCCATGAGGATTTTTGCAGTGTTTGCAGAAAGAGTGGCCAGTTGCTGATGTGCGACACGTGTTCCCGAGTGTATCATCTGGACTGCTTAGACCCTCCTCTGAAAACGATTCCCAAGGGCATGTGGATCTGTCCCAGGTGTCAGGACCAGGTACTGTGGGTGGGTCAGACAGGTGAGGGGCCACAGAGGAGAATGGTAAACATCATGAGGATGTCTTTTCATGGGGAATGGCAGAACCTCTTCTCTCCCAGCTGTTCTTCTCCAGGCTGAATCTTTGCTGTTCTTGGCACAGCACTCAGGCACGCAGCCCTTGTTCCCTCAGAGGTCCCCCAACCCCACCCTGTGTTACTGAGGTGGATAGATGCCAGCTGCTTCCTCGTATTTGAAATGACCGATCTTCTCCTTAAAAGTCAGGACCCTACAAGGTCCTCTAACCCATTCTCTAAGAGTGGTCCAAACCCAGTATATGGTTTTGAAACTCTTCTTTTTTGTGTGTTGGAGTCTCACTCCGTCGCCCAGGCTGGAGTGCAGTGGCACACTCACGCCACCCCAGCACTGACCTGCTGGGCTCAGGCAATCCTTCCGCCTTAGCCTTCCAAGAAACTGGAACTATAGGCACGCACTACCATGCCTGGCTAATTTTTTGATTTATTGTAGAGACGAGGCCTCGCCAGGTTGCCCGGGCTGTTCTCGAGCCTGTGGGCTCAGGCAGTCCCCTCACCTTGGCCTCCCAAAGTGCTGGGATTACAGGCTTGAGCCACTGCACCCAGCCTGAAACTCTTCTTTGGGATTAAATCCTTAAAGGGAAGTCCCCAGTTGATTAATTAAAATAATAGCCATTTTACTTTTAACCTATATTGTCAGCAGGCTCGGATTGCTAACTGTTAATGCCTTGATATTTCATGGACTTGAATGGCAAATATTACTAACTGTTCTCACCTCCTTCTCTGTTTGGTTTCTGATATATTTTTCTCAACTATCCAGGTATCTTTATGTGTTTATGATTTTATTTTAAGCTGTCTCAAGTCTTTTTCAGAAGTAGGCAAAGTATAAATAATAAATAAATAAGCCCAGTAGCTCAGCAAGCACCGGAATCCTACTCAAGTCTTTGGACTTCTGGTTTGAAAGAACTCTGGTTTTCCCTCTCAATCTTGGTCCTCGTCCTGCAGTCTCTAAGGTGGAGTAAGGCGGTTCTGTCTCTGTCTTCTTCCTAGTGCTGCTTTGTGACCCTCTGATAATTTTTGTCACAGGGTCTAGATTATACTTTAGTATTTGGACCTAATAGCTAATTTCCTTGGTCAGGCTGTCTTTGAGGGACTTATAAAGCCAATGTCAGATCAATGGGGAGACTGCCAGTAGTTGCCGCCATCGTACTGATGTGCAGCTTTTGTGTTGGTGGTTCTAGGTGTCGGCAGTGGTTGGGCATAATGTGGTGTGCATGAAAAGATAGGAGTGCCCACCCAGCCTCTTTCTAAGCCTGGGCTCAAGTGTCTTGTTTTCCTGCCTCTGAACTTCATTCTTCTGGGCTGATATTGGGAACTTTTTAGTCTAGAAACTATCCACCAGGGTTTTTCAACACTGCTACCATAAATCCTTCTTGGATTTTGTTTGCCAATAGCCACAGACACCACTTCTAGCTGTTTCAAAGAGAATGTGTGTATAAGCCTCCTTCTCAAGGTAAAATTTTAAAATCTTTTCAGATGCTGAAGAAGGAAGAAGCAATTCCATGGCCTGGAACTTTAGCAATTGTTCATTCCTATATTGCCTACAAAGCAGGTAAAGAATTATCCATACCCCTTTTTGTAAGCCTCCCCTTGTTTGAAAAAGCAAAAGTACTGGAAGGCAGTATTTGTTTAATTTTCAAAAGGAAATTTAAAGTTGAAAGTGAAAACCTTTTATTGAATGAAATGGAAAATATGTGTAGCACTTTCTTGGGGAGAAAGAATGAGAAGTGATATCTTATGAAGCCAGGGCCAAGCCACTGACAGTTTTCTTCGTAGGCCTACACACAGAAAAAGGCAGAGTCCAGGTTTACAGGTTCTGTGCACTGGCTCACTTCTTGGGTAAGCATTCTGACATCTCAAAGAATTGTTAAAAACTGGTTTGCTTGTTTTGTTTTTTAGCGAAAGAAGAAGAGAAACAGAAGTTACTTAAATGGAGTTCAGATTTAAAACAAGAACGAGAACAACTAGAGCAAAAGGTGAAACAGCTCAGCAATTCTATAAGTGTAAGTAAATCTCACGCTTTCAGCAGTAGAGACACAGGTGCATAGATGCAGACCTTTCCATGTGTGTAACAGTTCATGTGGACCCAAAGCTGTGCCCGCCCCTGTTCGTTAATGTGATGAGCACATGCAAAATTTGCCTTCCAGTTAGAGTTCGGCCCTCTGGTACAGGTGGCCAGTGGCATATGGTACCTTACCCAAGCTCTGGAGCATCCTCTTGGCTTTAATCTGAGGGAGTTTTTCAGTTTCCAGGCTGAAGAGACGAAGTAACAGCCCCAGCAGTGTAGCCACTACCCTGCATATTCCTGAGCACATTTGTGAGGCGTGCAGAGCCTCACCTGACGCTAACTAAGCAGGCACAGGCCAGGTGCCCTCGTGTGATTCTTTCCAGTCACCTGAGCTTGTGGGTCCTTCCCTCGTTCCCGTTCTGCCACATGGTACTGCTTGCATTGCCCGGTTCTCCTGAGCAGTGTGAGGAAGAGGGGTTTTTAGAGACCAGTACTGCCTAACTCCGCCTGTCCAGGTGCAAAAGGCGATTGTATTTGCAGCAAGGGGACAGAGGCTCCTCCCAGGCAAGGAACCAGTGTTCTTTTACGTTGAGTAGGTCGCCCTTGTTGGAATAAGGTGACCTCAGCCTTCACAGACACCAGTGGTGGCAGTTGAACTGTCCCACTCACCTGCTTTCTCCTTCTCACTATACCTACCCACAGCATGCAGACTTACCATACCTTTACCTGCCTAAAACAGAAGCCAGCAGGTGTGGTAGGCTGAGGATAAAAGGGCAAAAGACCAAGCAAAAGGCATTCTGTCGACTGCAGCCCTTTGGCCTTGGGGCTATCTTAGATGCTCCTAAGTGTCACTGGCCCGCCTTCTAAATTCCTGCTGACCGAATGACCTTCAAGCATGCCCTCAGAGTGAATCCAGATATCCCTGGCTCATTTCCTACCTTGGAGAGCTCAGTCTGGTCCTAAAGATAACCACTAGGTTGACAGAGGCATTTCGGAACCTGCCTAAACCAGCTCCAGGGCAGCTGGGGGGACTTTTTAAAATAACATATGTTTCTTAGTATTCTAGTTGTTGTGCTTGGTTGTGAGTGCTAGTGCTTTTGTGTGCATGCTCCCTACGCCACCCGCCCTGTTCCTTAGGTAGTAGCCACCCACTCCACTGGGAGCAGACCAGCCGGTGGGGACTCTTTCACCTGGACAGGAGGGAACTACTTCAGGGCTGCCAGGCCTGCTAGAAAAGCAGGGGGTTCAGTGCCACCGCCCTTCTCGTTTGCTGCAGAAATGCATGGAAATGAAGAACACCATCCTGGCCCGGCAGAAGGAGATGCACAGCTCCCTGGAGAAGGTAAAACAGCTGATTCGCCTCATCCACGGCATCGACCTCTCCAAACCTGTAGACTCTGAGGCCACTGTGGGGGCCATCTCCAACGGCCCGGACTGCACCCCCCCTGCCAACGCCACCACCTCCACGCCGGCCCCTTCCCCCTCCTCCCAGAGTTGCACAGCGAACTGTAACCCCGGGGAAGAGACTAAATAACAGAGTTCCTCTAGGAGAAGCCACAGGATCCCAGTGGCAAGGAGGGCAAAACGCTGAAGACTCTAGAAAAGCAAAGCCGATTTCTTCTGAAAAGCGCAGAATTCTTTCGGTTCTTTGGTTCCAGAGAGAGAGAAGAGCTTGTGCCAGGTGGCACCAGTTTGCCAATTGATCCTTCTTATTCTGTGTGTACATGCAAAGATTGGACCATGTTACATGAAATAGTGCCAGCTGGAGGTTCTTTGCCAGCACCATGCCAAGTGAAATAATATATTTACTCTCTCTATTATACACCAGTGTGTGCCTGCAGCAGCCTCCACAGCCACGATGGGTTTGTTTCTGTTTTCTTGGGTGGGGAGCAGGGACGGGCGGAGGGAGGAGAGCAGGTTTCAGATCTTTACTTGCCGAGCCGTTTGTTGAGGTAGAGAAGACAAGTCCAAAGAATGTGTGGGCTTTCCTGTTTCTAAACTCTCACTACTATAAAACCAAAAAAAGGAATTGAGATTTAACCAACCCCAGTGCCCAGAAGAGGGAAGGGGAGTCGCTGGGAGGGAGCAGGGGGTGGGACGGCAGATTAAATAAGCAGTATTTCACGTTGCCGGGAGGAGCCTAGTGCGAGGGGAGCTGGACACCAGGAACAGCCAGTCGGGTCTTTTCCCGAGCGCTCCCTCCCGCCGGGCCCCCCCCAAGCCTCCGGTCCCTCTCTTTCCCTGCTTGGTGAATCGCGCATCATCCTCATGGTGATCCCATTCTGTCTCCTCTCCAAGAACAAGCAGAGCCCCGGGCCGCTGGCCCTTGCCCAAGGCAGGGAAGAAGGGTGTGTGTGTCCCGGAAGGAAAAAAGGTGGATCAGTGATTTTACTTGAAAACAAGCTCCATCCCCTTTCTATATTTATAAGAAGAGAAGATCCTGAGCGAAGCAGCGCGCGACCCAGGTGTGTGTGAAGTGAATGGAGACGTTTCTTTTCTCTTTTTTTAATTTTTGTTTCTGTTATTTTTTTTTTCGTTAAAGGAAGTTTTATTTTATTGTTCATTTTACTTTCTTGGTAACAAAAACTAAAATAAGGAATAGAAAAGCTGTTTTTCAGACTGACAGTCCAATTAAGGGTAGTCGAGACCTTGCATGGTAGAGTAGGAATCATAGTGTCAGTGAGGTCCAGTGAGTCTTTGTGAGTCCTTGTGTCATCGTTTGGGCACTGTTTTTTTATGCAAGGGCAAAAAATCTTTGTATCTGGGGAAAACAACAACAACTTTTTTTTAAATTAAAAAGGAAAATAAAAGATACTGAGGTCTTCCTAGTGTTACTTAAATTAAGATCAAGGTAAGAAACATTGTAAAAAAGATTACAAAAGTGCTATTTGTTTCCTAAAAACAGTGATTTCTATTAAAAAGGTGTCAGAACTGGAGAAAATGCTGTGTAGTTACAATTTTTTAGCACAGAACCTGCTGACCACGATGACGTTTTGCTGCGTGTGTGTCTCCAGACCGGTGGGCCGGTCTCCGTGAAGGGCAGGGGCGGGGCTCCCCACTGTTCTCTCCTCCTCAGAAAAGACCATCCTCTCTTCTTGGCGCAGGGATCTTGTCTTGCATTCTTGAAGCCCAGGTGGAGTGTGGATGGTACCAGGGCCCTTCCCTGTGGTCTCCTCAGATTTTGCTAGAGCGAAAGGCTGGTGCCTAAGATCCTTTCCTTTGGTGCTGCTCTTGGTCTTTCAGCCACCAGCATTACGAGTGCCTGGGAGATGCATCTAGGGAAGTGACCCGTGGAGCTCAGGGGTGCCCATGCACCCGGCCTTGGCGGTGAGGGCGCAGTTGCAGGCTGGCTGCATCAGCCCTTGGTGCTTAGAACGAACCCAGGAGTGAGCTGTCTTGAGGGTACGTGGTATCTCTAAGACAGAGAGTCCAGGGTAGACTTTGCTGTTTTGCCTTTGAAGAGAGAAGTCTGAAGCTCCAGCCACTTTCTCTGCCTGCTGGCTCCAGGCACCAGAGATGGAATTTACTCTACTCCGCCCACACAGAAGCTTCCCGAATGACCCTTGGCTAGAATTGCTGTGCGTGGCTTGGCCTGCAGTGGTCTCTCCTCGAGAAAACCAGGGTTCTGAAAGGCTCAGACCGTTTCCCTCATCTTGCCTTGTGGGTAATAAATCGTGTCAGATGTGTGCTCTCGCCAGGGACCTTTGCCCATTGTGTGCCCCTGGCTGATGGGAGGGAGGCCGAGCCTCTGTATGCTGGCCCCATTGGAGTGTCTCCCCAGGCCCACTCCAGGCCCCAGTATTGGTCAGAGTCTGGAAGTGGCAGGAAAGGTCCCACTAGCTTCTCTCTTACCCACTGAGGCCCAGAGAGGCAAAAATCTTGAAAGCAAACACAGCAGGGAGGAGATGCTTCTTAAGCTAAATCTTCCTTGTCCGTATCCATTCACCTTCCCATGGACGTCAGAAGCAGGAATCCAGTTTGGCAGCACAGGCCGCTAGAGTGAAGTCCTGGCTGCTCGGTTGGTTGAGGGAGAAAGAGAAGGACCCTTTTTTCTCGTTCAGAAACCAAGGTGCTACGTCTAGTCAGGGAGCTTTGGAGATGCCTGGACTCGTTGGAGGAATCATTGGCGGAGGATCAGAGACCAGAGGCAGGCAGCCTGCCCTGTCTGTGAGCTCTCCCCCTTAACTTGTCTGGGCCCATAGGCCAGGGCTGCCACACAACACCTATCTTTTCTTGAAAGAAACTGGGAAGCCATCTTCATTAGAGGCCTTTGCTGGGAGAGGAGCTGCCCCAGGAGTCTTGCTTGAGTGGGGGACAGGGCTAGGGACTTGACCGCTGTTTTGCCTGCTGCTCTGGGCTGTGTTGACTACATTCTGACCTCGACCTAAAAGCTGGAGTGTGGATTCCTTCTGTTGTTCAGATACGAGCTGTTTTGCGAGTCAGCTAGTATAGAATACAGGACATAGCCTGCCCCTCGAACCTACCTTCTGGACTCAGAATTCCAAAACACTGCTTTACTGTAAAGAGGCTTGTGTCACTCAACCTCCTTTTCCTTCACTGTTTCCCCAGACCTGTGGGTGCCTGTGACTACCTGAGACACATACTCATGACACCGCCCATCTGAGCTGCCTCCACTTGCTTCTTTCTCCTCCCTTCAGCTACCCAGATCTTAGCCTCTCTGACAGCCACTTACCTGAGACCAGCCGGCTTTTCGGTGGCTTCAGAGAGCAGGGGCGGGTGCCCACTGGGTGCTGCCCGGGAGTCCCCTAGTCAGTCCCTCTCAGGCGCCGTGCCCGGGGGCAGTGAGGTCATGCTGTTGTCATCTCCAGCTCTCAAGCTCTTGCCAGAATCCCTGCCTGCAGGCCCCTTTTCTCTGACAGAGCCTGCTGGGTCTTGTCTCACCTGTGCTGAACTCATCCAGAGTTCTCGTTTCTTCCTTCCTTATCAGGCCCTTTGAGGCAAGCCTGCTGGTTGTGCCTGACAGGAGGCCCAGCTAGGGGCAGTCCCTGGTGGGGCCTTACCTGGGCGGGGCCTGCCTTGAGAGCCTGCAACCAGGCCCAGGAAGCCTCTGCCTGGCACCACTGAGTGCCTGGTTCCCATGCAGGGCCTGCCCGTCCTTGCTGCTGCTTGGCTCCGGCCTGATGGGCGGTGTGAAGGGGTGCAGTGGCACATGGCTCTTCCTGGGCGGCCGACTGTTCACAGCTCGCTTCCATCTCCACGTGCACACCTCTCTGACACATCTCTCTTGGGGCCATCAGAGCCTCCTGGGCTCTCACCTCCAGCTTTCCAGCTCACACACTCTTAATTTTCCTCCCTTCATTCCCTTCTAGGGTGTGGGCCTTCGAATGTATCTAAAGGGCTGCGTTTAGGAGACTTTTGCCCAGGGGCAGAGGGCTCTTAGGGGAGGAGGATGGATGGTGGCCAGGTGCACGTCCAGGCCCTGGCTTCTCCAGATGTCTGGCTTCTGTTGGCTGGAGGCAGCTTTGATCTGAGGAAATGTCTGTGGACCTCACCCCCACCCCTCAGCAGGTACCTGTGGCAGGAAGCAGGAGCCCCTTCTCACCCCAACTTAGACCTGTCCTTTGTGTCAGCTCCTCTCCGGGAAGGGAGTAGGTGGCCCCTGGGAAGAGTCCTCTGGCCCTCCCGCTAGAGTGGGGCAGGGGAAGTGCCGGGGTTACCTTCCAGAGAGCCGGGGTAAAAACTCCTAAACACAGCCAGAGGGTAGGCAGGGCACACAGATTCCGCTTGGCATCCCCCCCAGACCCTTCCTCCCCAGGACTCCACCAACCCCCACGGCAATCTTTGGCCCCTCACCTCTCCCCGGTGTTGCTGGTCCTCAGCCCAGGGCGAGCTGCAGTCAGGCAGGGTGGGACGGGCAGGCCAGAGGTCAGCAAGCTCCGAGCAGAGAAGAGCCAGCCAGACCCCAATCCTGTCTCTTGTCCATGCCCTTTGTGATTTCAGTCTTGGTAGAACTTGTATTTGGAGTTTTGTGCTTCAAAGTTTTTGTTTTTGTTCGTTTGGTTTTTGTTTTGAGGGGGTGGGGGGGATACAGAGCATCTGATCAATTTGTATTTATTTATTTTAACATTTTACTAAATAAAGCCAAATAAAGTCTCCCAGCCTCATGGTGTTGGGTTTGGGGCAGGGGAGGGTGGGGAAGACACACTCCAGTCCCAGCCACTGCCCTCCCTGGACTCCTGCTGTCGGGGAACAAGGGCCCAGGCCCTTCCATGACTCCAGCCAGACTCGGCACCTCCCCTGCTCACCGGTGCCCTTACACCCCAGAGAGCCCTTGGTCTGTCAAACCAGGAGAAACAGGAAGAGAGTTTTGTAAAACTTTAATTATGAAAAAGGGATGTGTAATTAAAGATGGGGGAGCCAGCCCCAAACCGGCTGGAGCAGGAGACCGGATCCCAGCCGTAGAATAGCAGCAAGGGAAGGACCTCACGAGGCCCGACGCTCTACCCCCAGCCCTCTCCGGAGACTTTAAATAAGTTTAACAGCAGTGATGGCAGGAGGGCTGGTGGAGTGGCAGGGTCACTCCAGTATCTGCAGGGGTGCACGAGCGCTAAGGAGGGGCAGGGGTGAGTCTGCACAAGCCCACCCTCAGAAGCTTCAGGCAGGGCTCCGGGGCTGCTGCAGGGCTGTGAGGTATTTGAGGGCGGCAGCCCCATAGTGACGTGACAGATCCTGGTGGAACTCGTCCTTGAGGGCCTGGAGGCAATCACGGTAGGAGGAGCTGGAGCGGAAGCGGGAGATGTCCAGGCTTGGCGCATGGGGCAGGTGGATGGCGAAGGCCTCGGGCAGCACCAGAAGCTCGTATTCCTGCAGGGCGGGCACAGGGACAACGGCTGTGGGCTTGTCTGGCGCTAGGAAGATGCAGCTCCGAGAGCCGCCTGCTCTGCAGCCCCTGAGAGCTTAAGCACGGCCAAAGGCCGGCAATTCTAGTCCTGCAGAGGGGGGAGGTCTCTAATGGGACTGCCTAATGGCGTGGGCCACCACCCAGAGGTGTAGTGTGTTTCCTGGACCTGGAGGCAGCAAGGACCCTCCTCACCTGTGCATCCAGCTCCACGATGTGGGCCACCTTGTTCCAGCCGAAGCCCACAAAGCGAGGGTCATAGCGGGGACAGTCTCGCGGCACCACCACGTAGGGCTCATAGTCGGCCGCCCACTGCACGCGGTACGGAGCCTGCGCCTCCCGCCAGCGGGCATAGTCGGTGGCTGCGTGACCCCGGGGCCACTCGTGGTACCTGGGCAGCAGGGCCAGGTGGGAGCCGGGTTGAGTCCAGGAACTCGGGAGGGCGGGGGCGGGTGGGAAACAGCTGGGCGGGGCAGCAGCCTCTCCTACCTGAAGGTGTGGAGAGCCCTGGAGTCCAGCAGGGCCAACAGCTCTGTCTTGGAACTGGGAAAGCTAAAGCGATAGTGCAGGGTCTCGAACGCCGGCACCACCAGAGCGGCCTTGCGCCGGCTGCCCAGCTCCAGCTGCTCGATGGAGGCCCTGAGGAGGAGCGGCTGTGAGCAGGAGGGATGAGCATGGCCTCCGGCTCCAGGGCTGGGCCCCGTGGTGCTCACCAGCGCACTGGCCACAGGACCCGACTTCCAAAGGCCCTGATGACAGGTGGACAGGAGACACGGAGCAGCTGCCGTTGAGGCAGGCCCTGGCCTCCCCCATGCTCTACGGCAGCCTTAGTGCAAACCTCATCCCACAGGGGACACTGAGGCCTGGGAAGGGGCAAGGGCCATGCTGGCCTCAGGTCCTGCAGGTGCCCTGCCCACATCCGCCCCGCCCTCTCCCCCCAGACCCACCTGAGGTAGTCGTAGAGGGAGTAGGCAGGCAGGAAGTCAATGTCACTGAGGAAGACGTAAGGTGTGAGGGCCTGGGCCAAGGCCACGTTGCGGAGCTGGTTGACAGGGTGGAGAGGGCCCTCCCGGTACACCACGTGGTAGGCCACGTCCTGCCGGGCAGAGAGCACCGGCGAAGCCTCAACGAAGCGCAGGAACCGCTGGGCCTCTGCGTCGGTCAGGTACAAGGCCAGGCTCATGGGGCCCGGCCAGTGCCCGCACAGGGCTTCCAGCATCTGCAGCCTGGGGGAGGAAGAGGTCAGCCCCGCTCGGCCCCTCTTGAACACGGGCATCCAGCAAGGACTGGAAAAAACTCCCTCAAAGTAAGCTGCTGTCGACAGCCCCCCAAGTGACAACACACATCCCAAGCACGTTTTGAGCTGATCTGATGAATCTTCACAATGACCTCCCCAGGTGGATACTGTCTCATGAGAAAACTCAGATGAGAAAACGAAGGGCCAGAGATGCTAAGTCTTGCCCATGGTCCCACACATCTGAAGGACTCCCATGCCCAAGTGCTTTCCACCACAGCCGATGTCTCCGACTTCTGGAATGCCTCAAGGGACAGGCAGCTCACTACCACAGCACCGGGCTACCAGATGAAACCTCCTTTCAGAAACGTTCTGTCCCAGCCCATGCCATCCTCCCTAGGGCTGACCCTCACCGGTCCATGGACAGCTGGGCCACCAGCGTAACGTCATGGGGCTGGGGGGGTGGCGGCTTGTGGGGCAGGAAGGTGACGTGCACACGGTGCCTAGTGAGTTGTTGCTGCCGGAACTCGAAGCAGGCATCCTCTTCGTCAAGCTGTGCCAGGGCCTGCTGCGATGGAGGGGGCAGGACCAGGGCTGAGGCCAGGCGACAAGTCCCTGAGAAGAGGCTGGGTCCCACCAGCGCAGGGAGTGGCAGGACACCCCCAGGCAAGGGAAAGCAGCGCCCCCTCACCTGCTCGGCCCCAGGTGGGGGCTGGCTGGGGCACCCGAAGAGCTCTCTCCGCAGCAGGTTCCCGTCGTACTCCAGGAAGGTCAGGTGGACATTGCGGAAGAATTCTGCATGCTTGTTCTTCACTCGCAGCTTCTTTGGCGAGTTCCAGTGGATCACCTGGGACCCGGGACCATGTCAACCTGTGGGAGCAGGGAGCAGGAGTTCCCGTTCTTGGCCCGCCGCCACTAGGCGGCCTCCCGTCCTGCTCACCTTGAGGTCAGATGCCTCGGCGTAGCAGCGCTCGGCCAGCGTGTGGTCCGACAGCTGCACGTTCCAGACACAGGGCAGGGGCTGCACCAGGGCCGGGCGCTCCTTGATCACAGCGTTGAAGATGTCCTGGGCACAGATAGCCATCACACCTCAGCCTCTAGCCTGCAAACTGTGTCCCTCCCCCACATCCCTGCCAAGATTTCCCTGGACCTGGTCCGCCAGCGAGGTGGCCGGCAGGGTAAGGAGCTCCCGCCTGGCCGTCAATCTCCACATCTGCTCCCAGCCCGCCTGCCGGAGCCGGTCCAGCTGCAGCAAGATCACACCTGCCAGCGGAGAGAGGTCGTCATGCCCACTAGGGGCTGCCAACTCCTGGGACCACAGTCACAAAGGCGGCTTTGAATGCTTCGTTTGTGAACTTATTGATATTTGCTGGCTATTCAGACATGATCTTGGCATTACTCCTGTCAACAGCCCTCTTGGTGACCAGGAGGTGCTCTATGCCACCCAGCCCACAGAGCCGCTCCACGGCCTTCTCACATGTGGTGGTCATAGGGCTGTGAAAATCATGCCCATTTAATGGATGAGGAAACCGAGGCTCAGAGGGACCAAGTGAGTTTTAGCCGAAGTCATCCGGCACGTACAGCCAAGGTTGGAATTGTTTTCTGCTCTTTGACTAGTGCTCCTTCTGCAGCACTGTTCTTCCTGGGGAGGCCTCTTAGCATTCCCTGCCTGCCCAGCTCCTGAGGCCCGAGGACCAGCGGCCCACACTCCCCCCCCCAAGTCCCCACCTGTATTGAAACCCCGGCCCAACGCAGGCCAGGGCCTGTGATTCTTCCAGAGGTTGCCCAGGTACCAGTCGCTCTGGTTTTCCACGAGACCGACCACCTGCTTGTCTGTGAGGAAAGGGCACGAGGAAGCTGCCTGAGGCTGCCATAGGACCAGGGCTCAGGGCTAATAGGCACGGGGGATCCTGGGGCAGGCCAGAGAGTGGGGCTGGCCAGGGCAGAGTCCCAGGCCTCTCACCAGAAAAGCGAGCAAAGAGTGCCCAGAGCTCTGCGATGTCGGAGGCAAAGGTGACATCTGTGTCCAGCACAATGACTCGGGCCAGGCTGGGAGGCAGGGCGCCGGGCAGCACTAGCTTCATCAACCCATAGAGGCCAGAGTAGTGTTTGTTGGGGATCCAGGACACCTGGGGCTGCAGGTGGAAGGGCAGGGCATGAGCTGGCTGGGGGGACTGTGAGTGCCAGAACGTATACGCAGTGGCACCGTGGGGAGAAGGGGTGAACCCCCAGAAGAGTAAGGAGTCTGAGCTTCAGCAGGTATCATGGGAATGGGAGTGTTCCTCCCCCACCCTGCCATCCTGGGAGGAATGAGAGGGAGGGGCACGGCCAGGCAGGGGTAAGGCAGGGTTGGGGCTCCTGCCTTGAGCTTATCGGCATCATAAAAGCTGACATGGACAGCGGGCACCATCCATGTGTGGAAGAGCATCTCCAGGATGTTTCTGGCCACAGTGTCAGTCACCAGGTGGAGGTGCAGCGGATTTTTCCTTTTAGGTGGGCAGAGAGGAAGCCTGAGAGGGCCTAGCAGGAACATGGGATAGCCCTCTACCTCAGGGGCTGGGCAGTGGAAACACCATGTGCAAAGCGCTCTTCCCTACCGTCTCTGAATACCGTGTGTGTGTGTGTGTGTGTGTGTGTGTGTGTGTGTGTGTGTGTGTGTGTGTGTCACAGTCTCGCTCAGGGGCTGGGCAGTGGAAACACCATGTGCAAAGCGCTCTTCCCTGCCGTCTCTGAATACCGTGTGTGTGTGTGTGTGTGTGTGTGTGTGTGTGTGTGTGTCACAGTCTCGCTCTGTCGCCTAGGCTGGAGTGTAGTGGCATGATCATGGCTCACAGCTCACCACAGCCTTGACCTCCTGGGCTCAAGGGATCCTCCGCCTCGGCCTCCCAAAGTGCGGGGATTACAGGTGATGAGCCACCACGCCTGGCTAATTTTTTCATTTTTTGTAGAGACGAGGCCTCCCTATGTTGCCCAGGCTAGTCTTGAACTCCTTGGCTCAAGCAATCCTCCCACCTCGGCATTCCAAAGCGCTGGGATTACCGGCGTGAGCCAGCACACCCTGGCAAAGATAATCTCACAATCACCCTTCAGGGGAGGACGGACCCCACCCCACCCCGCCATGTCACAGATGAGGAGGCCGAGGCTCTGAGACCCAGCGATGTGCCCAAGACTTGGTCCCCTTCTCACCCCTGACCCTCCACCGCCGACACCCGGCTTTACCTGTAGAAGAGCATGGACTTCACCAGGGTGGCGACCTCCCGGCTGGAGTTGTGTCCCGCACACACGATGGCCACGTGCAAGAGCTGGGGAGGGGGCGCTCGGGTCTGCAGCAGCCCACCCGCCCCTCCACCGGGCGGAGAAGGCCGACGGCGGTGCAGCCGGCTGGACCCGCGGCAGTGCGGCCCCACCCGGCAGCGGAGCCCGGGAGAGCGTGGGGGCGCAGCAGGAGCCCACCCTTCCCCGGGGGAACGTGCGGTCGGGGGCAGAGGAGGCGCGCGCCCGACGGGCCCCCGCGGCCGGCGCCGCCGGCTGTCGCGACTCCCACGGGCGTCCCAGGCGGGCGGGGGCGGCGTCCGGGGACCGCGCCGCCCGGGGCCGCGCGCACCTACCTCGCACCTGGGCGGCAGCGGCGGCTGCGGGCCGCAGTCCGAGCGGTTGTGGCCCCCGCGGCCCGCCGGCGCGTCTCCGCCGAGGACCGCGGCTCCCGGCAGCCGCCCGTCTGGGGGACACGTGGCGTGAGCGCGCGGGCGCGGCCCCCGGCCCCGGGCCGCCCTCCCCGCCCGCGGCGCGCGCGGCCCGGGGCCCCACCGAGCAGGAAGAATCCGAGCAGCAGCAGCAGCAGCAGCAGCGCGGCGGCCCCCAGCGCCCGGGGGCGCCCTCGGGGCAGCATGGCCGCCGGCGCGGGCGCTCAGGGCGGCGCGCGGCCCCGGGCTGCGGGCTCCATCGCGGCCCTGCGGACCGGGGGCGAGAGGGGGCTCAGCGCGGCCCGCGGGCCCGGCGGCCGCCCGGGCGTCCCCCGCGCCGGGCGCCACCCTCACCTGCGGCGGCGGCTCCCGGGCCCGGACCGGCTCTCCGGCCGCCGGCAGGGGTGCGGGGAGCGGGGGCAGGCGCGGGCCAGCCCCGCCCCCGACCTGGGCTCAGGTTTCACCTCCGCCGGGCCGAGCCCGAGGGGGCGGGGAGACCCCCGGCACGGCCCCGCCCCCGCTCCCGCTTCCGACGGTCCCCAGCCTGCGAGGAGCCGGGGCCCTTCTGGGCCGAGCTTCCCGCCCAGCACGGGGAGGCCTGGAGGGGCGGGAGCAGCCACCGGGAGGGCCCGTCCCCGTTACCTGCCCCGAGCCCGTCCCCCTGCTCTCTGCTTCGGGGCCGCGTCTCCTCCCCTAACCTGCCCCAGGGGAGGGGCTGGCGACCCGGGGCCAGAGTGAGGGGGAGGGGACCGGAATGCAGGGCCGCGGGGGTCGGCGACACCTGCTCTGGGGACGGAGGGCGGGGCCGGCCGCGGCCCGCCCGGGCCGCCGAGCACCTGGGCCCCGAGCCTTCGCCTCCCTTCCTTCCACCCTCCGTCCAGGTGGCCCGGCCCGGCCCGGCGGCGGCCCCGGCGCGGCCGGGACCAAGCGCCCTGGTGAAGCCCGCCTCCTGCGCGGGAGCTGGCGAGGGCCCCGAGATGCGGCCGCCGGGGATCCCTACCCCTGTCCAGACTCGCGGTTGCGCCCGGCGCCCCGGCCGGGAACTCTTCCTCCCCCGTGTCCCCATAGCAGCCCCGGGAGGGGGTGGTGCGCGCTCTGGACCGTGGACCGGAACGGCTACGGTTCACAGGGCTCACGCTGCGTGCCAGGCCCCGTGTAAGGGTGTGACAACCCGCCTCTCGGTTAATCTTCACACCAACTCTATGAGGCGTCTTTGCTCGCTCGCTCTCTCCGATAAGTGACCTGGGGGAACACCCTCAACCCCCCAGTCTCAGGCAGCCCGTCTCATACCCCTTCCCCAGGCTCCTGCTGAGGAAACAGCTCTCTTGCCCTCCCTCCGGAAGGGTCTCCCGCCCCAGGACTTGCCCTGGATGTCTCTTCTGCCTGGCAGCAAGTCCTCCCAGGGCTGGCTAGCACTCATGGAAAGTTCAAGCTGTTGATCGCCTGTCTCCCTGCTAGAATGTAAGCTGCTTCCAGCCTGGGGCCTTGTCTGTCTCGTGCCGGGCTGCGTCCCCAGTGGTCAGTCGGCCCACACAGCCCAAGTGCTGGGAATGTGTTCAAAGTGGATGAGAGTGAGCACCTGCCCGCCGGCGACTTGGAAAGGGGCTGTGTCTTTTAGCCCAACGCCTGGCTACAAAAAGTGAGGCGAACCCAAAAGAAGTTGTGGAAAAACGGCCCTGCCTGAAACCCCCAAGTCCGCTCGGCTGTGAGGCCAGGAGGCCTTTCTCTGGGAGATGGAGAAGGTCAGGCTTTGGGTCTTTGGGAGGCCAGGGATAATGGTTGCTATGGAGACTGACGGTGGCTCCTTGTACTTCTGGGGGCTGAGAAGAGATGGGTGATGCAGGGGCCACCCAGGCAGCTCAGGGCTTCCAGCTCCCCTGATCTTCATCGCTAACCTGTAGCTGGGATGGGGTGCGTGATTTCCTCCCCAAGATCCTCAAAAGAGACCGATTGTGGGGGTTAAACATGCGGGACCCATAGGGGTTGGCCCAGGAGAAGTCGTCAATTAAGGGGCAGGGGGAGTTAGTGGGGCAAGGAAGCTGGGTCTGCAGAGCTTACTCTGATCCCTCCTAATGCCATACCCTCCTCTCACTCAACCTCACCACTCAGGGGAAACAAGTGCTGAGATGCTCACTGGGCCTCCCAGGGGTTGTCCTGGGGGAATGAAGGGGAAAGGGAAATGGGTACAGGCACATCAAAGTGGGTTGTTCCTCTGGGTATGAGACCCAGTCTGACCCAGCTCTGCCCAGGATCTTGCTGTGACGTTAGACCACCCAGGCCTCCTCTCTGGGCCTCTGAGGTCCTTATCTGCACCTGTTGAACTAATCTCTCTTCCCTGTGACCTGGGGCAGACTGAAGGAGGGAGAGCCCAGTCCAACCTGACAAGAGCCATCCCAGTCCAGCCAGGTGGCCAGGTCCAGGCAGGGGGCCAAGGAGCAGGGAGGGGCCACCCTGGGGACCTCCATACACACGGCCACTCTTTGTCTCCGGAACCTAATCAGGCTTGGGATCTAGAAAGGAAGTTCAGGCAACCTGGAGGGAGGGAGGAGAAACTGGCTCCAGCCCCAGCCTCTCATATTCTGTCCTGGGGACGCTGTCCCGTCCTCCATGCCTCTCTCTCCTTCCCAAAAGCACAGGACCACCAGCCCTGGAAGTGCTGAAAAACAAAACAAAACAAAAAAACCTCACATTCCCACTCCCTACTCTCCACCGGCTGCAGAGGGAGGTCTGGAGGAGTGGCCAATGATGAGGTTTGGGGAACAAGTTCACTAAGGTGGTGGGACTGAGGGGGAGAGAAAGAGCCCCACCTCGAATGACCTAATCCCAGTTGCTAACTTGCCTCATGCCCAAGGATTCTCAGCATGACACTGCTCTTGCTGGGCGGTCGGTAGGAGAGAGGATACTGCCACCGAAGACCTGAACTGTGGGCCGTTTGGCCAGTGGCTTGCTGTGTCACCTGGGACACGTCCGTTGCCATCCTTGGGCTTCTAATTTCCCATTTGTGAACAGGAGTAGGGTGAAAGAGCCTGGCACCCAGGGGTGGACAGAAGTGATGTTGAGATACCTGTGGCCCCCTCCTCTGTCTCCAAGACGTTTGCCTCTCCTGAGACCCCGACACCTCCCTAGGTCTTCGTTCCTTGGGTGAGTAGGGAGGGCGGCTCTAATTCCCCACCTGATATAAAAGAAAACTAAGCTGGGGTGGAGGATGGAGGGAGGGAGTGAAAGAAAAGGTTGGGGTTTACAGGTGAGGTGTGATGCCTGAAACGCCTAGACTCGGTGGTCAGTCTAGACCAGGATTCGAATTCTGACCGAGCGTTCTTAAGCAGATCTGGAGATAATATCTGGTGGAGGGGCTCAGGCAAAATGACGTATTACTATTGCCAGCCTACCATAACTCCGCGGGCTCCCGCCCCAGCGACACAAGCCCCGCCCCTGCCACGCCCCTCGCCGCAGCCAATCAGCGGCTGCCTTCAGGTCCGCCTGTTCCCTCCACCGTTGGCCGCTGGTTGCGGCCACCCCTTCGAGGGAGTCTGCTGGCTTTGGGAAAGGATCCCCAGGAGTCGCCCCGTCCCTTGGGCGCAGCTGAGGCCCTGGAGGTGGATGCGAGGGCTGGAAAGCGCTCTGAGAGGGATCCCGACTTTAAGAACCAAAGTCTGCCCTCGAACCATTTTACAGATAGGGAGACCGGAGGTCCCCAGAGCCGAGAGAAGCCCCGGCCAAGGTTTTCTCCGTGTAGGTGGGGGTGCAGGTACGCATTCTTGGGGGACACAGCCCTTGCGGGAGCAGGGCCCGATGCCGAGCACTAACTGCTGGCTAGGGGATAGAGAAGGCATTGGGAGGCTGGACTCCTCACTGCCTCAGTTTCCCCGGCACTGCCTCTGGTGGGGGAGCGGAGACAGGGCAACTGGCCTAGCGCGCGCCTGCTGAGACACGGGCTGACTGTCTTAGACGCGCCGCGCGCCCCCCCAAGTCGATAACGAGGCTCCTTTTGTAAAGGATGTGTTACTTCCCAGTCTTTTTTGTTTTGTTTTGTTTTGAGTTGGAGTCTCACTCTGTCGCCCAGACTGGAGTGCAGTGGCCGCTCCCGGCCACCGCAGCATCGACCTGCTGGGCTCCGGCGATCCTTCCGTCTCTCAGCCTTCCAAGTAGCTGGAACTACAGGCGCGCGCTACCACGCCCGGCTAATTTTTTTTATTATTATTGCAGAGATGAGGGCTCACCAAGTTGCCCAGGCGGGTCTCGAACCCTCGGGCTCAGGCAATCCACTCACCTCAGCCTCCCAAACATTACAGGCTGAGCCACCGAGCCCGGCTACTTCCCAGTCCTTTAAAATCCGGTAGCCCCTCCCCGTTCGAGCCTCTCGACGTTCTATTGGAAAGTCTCAGGGATCCGGCCCTCTTCTCTAGGATGAATTGCTCAGGCTGCCGCCGAGCTTTCCCGGAGCGTTAACTGCGCGGGCGCAAGGGCCGCCAAACCACAAAACGGAAGAACTGGGTCCCGGCGGCGTCGGGCCGTTCGGGCGGAGAGTGCGTCAACCAATGGCTTGAAGGAGTAGGGAGGGCGGGTTCAGGCCCGCTAAGCACCACCCGAGTGGGAGGTGATTCAGGAGATGAGGCGAAAGGTGGTTCCGCGGCTCTTCAAGTCACCCTCCTTCGGGTCCGCGGAAGTTGAGCGACCGGGAGGCGGGCTTAGGACCGGAAGCAGGAAGGAGGGCGCAGGAAGCAGGGCGCCGCAGCCAGCCGTACGGTCCGTGGGTCTGTCGGCGCCGAGGGCAGGATGGAGAAGCTGCGGCTCCTGGGCCTCCGCTACCAGGAGTATGTGACTCGTCACCCGGCCGCCACGGCCCAGCTGGAGACGGCAGTACGAGGCCTCAGCTACCTGCTGGCAGGTGCCGCCCCGACCTTTGATCCATTCCTTCGGGGCCCTGACCTGCGACCCGGCGGCCCCCTTCCCTGCGGAGTAGGGTAGTGATGGCTGAGCTTGAGAAGTCCCGTCCAGGTTCCCGCAGGACGTAGGGCGGGGACGTTCGAGGACCCGAAGACGAGCGGTGAGGCAGACGCTCACCCACGCCTCCCCCTGTGCCTTCTTCCCAGGTCGATTCGCCGATTCGCATGAGCTGTCAGAGCTGGGTGAGCCGGGCTCGGGGGTGGGCGAGGGGCGGCCTGGGCCCGGGAAAGCTTTCCAGAGTCGTGAGCGCCGCAGCCCGGTCCTGAGCTGCCTGTTAGATCGCCCTGGGCTACACCTGAATCAGACAGAGGTCTGCTGTCCGCTCTCTTGGGCCCTCCACGTCCCCCAGTCGAGAGACACGTCTGTGGACCTTGACTGAGTGTCCACTGCTGGTCAGGTGCTGTGCTGAGCGCCTTTCCCAATTAATCCTCCCTACAGTCGTCAGAGGTGGGTACTCTTGCTGTCCTCGCTGTCCAGTTAAGGGATAGAAGCTCAGTGAAGTTAGGGAACAGTCGCTGGTGACCCCAGAACCAAGATGCAAACGCAGATCTCCCAGGTTCCAGGGTTCCTGAGCTGTAACTGCAGGAGTATTTGCCCAGCGAGTACTGGAGGTGACAGCCCAGAAAGCATGAGCTGGGGTTTGAAAGGTGGAGATGGAGTAGACTCGCCGGGACAGGCTGCAGAGGGAGCAAAGGCCAGGAGGTGGGACCACACACTGGGACTGTTTCGATCCAACAGGCAGTTCTGGACAGCTCGGTGACCAGCGCTGTCAAGCAGGGCAGTGGCTGGCTTGTCACTGAGATGACCCGATCCTTTCACACAGGATCATATGGGGGGAGAGTGGGGTGCGAGGAAGCAGGTGGAAAGGCAGGTTGGTTTCCACATAGGCCGTGGGTGTCTGAGCACAGCAGGTGACAGGTGATCCCTGCAGCTCTGGGGAGAAGGTAAGAGGGGAGGAGGCTGCAGAGCCAGCCTTTCAAGGCCACCCTCTTCCCCTCAGTGTACTCTGCCTCTAACCTGCTGGTGCTGCTCAATGACGGAATCCTACGAAAGGAACTTCGGAAAAAATTGCCTGTGGTGAGAATTCTGCCAGGAATGGAGGGCAGGAAACACAGGGACTCAGGAATGGAATGGAACCCCCAGCCCGTGTGTGCAGCATGTGCCATGCTCTCAGAGTAGGAGACATCCTGTGCCCTCAGAAGGTGGGGAATGAAAGCATTAGTGTCCTCATCTCAGATGAACAGAGTTTCAGAGAGGTAGAGTTGGTGATTCCAGGGCCTCAGCCGGTGAGTGATGGAGGTGGTATTTTGGCATTCAGGCCTACACAGGTAGGCACAAAAAACGACGATCTGCATCTGTCAGAGGAGCCCCCCAGGGGAGAGCCTGGGACTAGAGGGAGACGCCTGACCTCTTGGCCTGGGGTTCTTGCAGTCACTGTCCCAGCAGAAGCTGCTGACATGGCTGAGCGTGCTGGAGTGCGTGGAAGTGTTCATGGAGATGGGGGCCGCCAAGGTGTGGGGTGAAGTGGGCCGCTGGCTCGTCATCGCCCTCATCCAGCTGGCCAAGTAGGTGGGGACCGTGGAGGGCAGGACCTGGGTGGGCTAGTGCAGGCCAGCTGCACAGGTGGGCTCAGCAGAGCACCCCGGCCCCTGCCCGCTAGCCCCTCCCCCTACCCTGCCGTACCCCCTGACCCAGGGCTGTGCTGCGGATGTTCCTGCTGCTCTGGTTCAAGGCTGGCCTCCAGACCTCACCCCCCATCGTCCCGCTGGACAGAGAGACCCAAGCACAGCCCCCGGGTGAGCTGCTGCCCTGCTGTGGAGTGGAGTGGGGCGTGGGCCTCATTGGTGGCTTTAGGCCCAACCAGCATGAGTACGGTATTGTCTGCTTATGGAGCATGTCTGCCCCCATCAACTCATGTTGTTCTCATCACCCTTTCTTCTACAGAGAAGGGAAAGATGAGGTTAGGGACAAAATCGGAACTTGAACTCAGGACTTCTGATGCCAGAGTCCTCGTTTGCTCTTGTGGGCTGCAGGAAGAGGGGACGGCATCAGCAGGGGATAGGGGGACTGCCAGCCTCCTTTCTGGGCCTGGTTCTATATCAAGAACCACAGCTGCAAGAGGCAGGGCACCTGGCAGATCTGTCTCCCTTCAGGGCTTTGGGCCCACCCCTTGTCAGCCTCTGGGCCTCACTTTCCTGACCTTGAGTGGGGCAGTTCTTTGTTTTTCACCATGGTCACGTTGAAAGCAAGGCCCCTCTGGTGCTGTGTTCCCCTGCCATAGGTTGGGTTCCTGGCAAGCCTGGGTTCTTGGCTGGCTCTGGCCACAGGGATGCTGACCATACCCCAGGCCAGGGAGGATTGCAGGCGCTTCCCCCTGTGGACAGGTCCCGTGCCGACCACAGCCCCTGGCTGCAGCTTCCTTGACTCAGCTGCTGCCTTAGCACAAGCTCATCCATTCTCCCCAGAGCTGTCACTGCACATGTGTTCTTTGTAGGCTCCACTGGAAACCTGTCCCTCTGACAGTGTGACCTTCTGTCTGTCCCTGCTAGATGCTGACCACAGCCCTGGCGGCCTGGAGCAGTCATATGTGGGGAAGCGGTCAAACCGAGTGGTGCGAACCCTCCAGAACAGTAAGTAGGGGGTGCAACTGAACCGGGCACCTGGGTGCTGAGGTCCACTGGGGCCTGAGGGACTGGCTTCTGTCAGCAGTCACCTTCCCCTGCCCCAGCCTGTGCCTGCTCCCTCACTGCAGTCCTTGTGTTCCAGCTCCATCCCTGCACTCCAGGCACTGGGGAGCGCCCCAGCGGGAGGGACGGCAGCCGCAGCCCCACGAAGAGCTGAGCGTCACTCCTACACCCCTGGGGCTGCAGGAGACAATCGCAGAGTCCTTGTACATTGCGCGGCCTCTGCTGCACTGTATCCTTAGCATGGAGTAGAGCTGGCCCCGTGGGCTGGGGATCTGTGGGGGAGTGGGCCGAGCCAGGCTCCTGTGCTGGAGACATCCTTGACGCCTTGGCCGTCAGTGCTCAGCCTGGGCCTGTGGGGTCAGCGGTCGTGGAAGCCCTGGCTCCTGTCTGGTGTTGTGGATGTAACCAGGTGAGCCTGGGCCTGCCCAGGGGGCTCCACTTTCCATGGGGCTTTCCGGTAAGGCCTTTCCTCGCCCAGCCCAAGGCTCCTCCCCTCCCATGGGCCCAGATTCTGCCCCTGGCCCTGATGGTGTATCTCCTTCCTGCCCAGCCTTAGCCTCCTGAGCGACAGGAAGGGCCTGACCCGGAGGGAGCGGCTGGAGCTGCGGCGCCGGACCATCCTGCTTCTCTACTACTTGCTGCGCTCCCCATTCTACGACCGCTTTTCCGAGTAAGGACCAGCCCCTACCGAACGGCCGGGCCTGCCCTCAGCCAGGGAGAGGGCGGGGAAGTGGACGCTGGTGCCCCACCCCTGTTGCACCCTCCCTTCTCACCCTTCCCCCATCTAGGGTTCACTGAGCACCTGCTGTGTGCTGTCCAGGTGGCAGTCAGCAGATGCCAGCCCAGCCTCTCCCCCAGGGCTCTTGGACCATCAGCCCATGCATGCATGAGCTTAAATTCTCGTTGGCAGGAGAGCCGACAGGGCAGGACTGAGGGCACTACAGGAGCCCCACAGGGTCAGTGGCAAATGTGGGCCCCACAATCTCTAGCTCATTTCCTCATCTTTCTGCCAAATGATTTAGATTATCCCCACTTCTCAGAGAAGGCACTTGAAGTTCAAGGAGCCTGGGCAACTTAGAGACACTCAGCCAGCCATGGGCAGTGCTGGGTTCCAAACCATGTTCTCTCCTGGTCTGTTCCTGCTTTGTCCAGTCCCCTCTCAGTCCCCATGAGAGTCTGGAGCTCCCAACCCCAGCCACAAAGGGGCCTGCTGAGGTACTCAGGGCCAGGTCTCCGAAAGGCCTGCTGGGGTGAGGCTAGATCGCCTTCTGAGCAGTAGGTTGGAGGTCCACATACAGCAACTGGGGCTGTGAGACAGACGCGGCTCCTGGAACCCTCTCTGTCTGGGATTCAACACCTGCCTACACTGGTGTAGTAACTGAACTGCAGCTAATGTTACAGCCCCAGCCTCTGTGCTTCCTGGTAGGAAGTGAGCTTGCATCCTGTCGAGGCCTACCTCAGCAACAGTAACTCGGGCAGTTCCTGCTGTTTTCAGATAAGTTTGAAAGCGTATATGGGCTTAAAGCCAAATCCTATTCCCTATTCAAGAGAAAACATTCCAGAGACTTACTCGTGTGGCCTGACCCTGCCCCCCACATGGCTAATGCTTCACAGAGGAGGCATCGCAGTCCAGGTGTGTCACTGCATGGAGTTCTGTGGCCACAGTCACTGCAGGCGTGGCTTCGGGCTGCATGACCTCTGGGTGGGCTTACTTTCCTGCTGACCGGAGCAGCCCAGCATCCTCAGAACAGTGACCCAAACTGAAAAAGGTCTAGAAATCTGCCCGAGAAATTCCTTGTTTTCCCAGAGGACAGGGAAGCAAGAAACAGTGTCTGGAGGGGTCCCAGGGTGCAGTCTGAGCTCCTTGTGCCTCTTTTCCTCATCTGTACAATGGGAAGGATGAAATTTCCCCCATAGGGTTGTGGTAGAGTTAAGTGACTCATGTGATGGTGCCTGATGTGTAGTAAGCACTCAACACGCATTATGTCTTGTCATTTCTCTTAGCACTGTCATCAGCATCATTGATTTCTCACCCCAGGGTCCGCTGTGGGAAACCCTCATCTTTTAAAAAACAGACCTGGGCCCTCGCCCCTTCCTGTGAGCCAAAGTGCCCCACCCCCAGCACTGTGTCCCCTCCCGGGGCCCCGACTACTCTTAGCATTGGTGTGTGAGGCTTCCGTGTGGTTCAGTACTTCTGCCAGACCAGGGGCTTCTGAGGGCAGGGAACTATGCTCCACACATGACCCTCTGGAAGTACTTCTTGGTGGATGTCAGTGGAAGGAAAGGAGAAGGAGCCGAGAGAAACAGGAGGGTGGCTGTGAGGTGCTGTGAGTACACAGCCAACTCGAAGCTGGGCTTCAGGTATCCCAGGGTGGCCTGGTAGGGCAGAGACCACAGTCAGGCCCAGAGGTCTGGCTCTTGTTCACCTGGCTCTATCTGAACTCCAAAAAGTCCCCTTTTGTCTTCTGGGATTCCTGCATTCAGTCCAGGGTCAGCAAAGGCTTTTCAGCCTCCTCATCCACAGGGACCCCCACTCAGCCTGCTCCCTGTTTTCCCTCCAGGGCCAGGATTCTCTTCCTGCTCCAACTGCTGGCCGACCACGTCCCCGGCATCGGCCTGGTCACAAGTAAGCAGGGGCCAGGGTGTGATGATTGCACAGCAAATTGCACTCATGGTCCCCTCTCCCTGCTTTCTGTCTGTGTCTTCTTGTAATCTGGTTCTTGGTACCATTGGGGTCTGGAACCTAGAAGGCAGCGTTGGGTAGGGCAGCTCCTGGGCATGGGCCAGGGTAGCCTGTGAGGCCAGGAGTGGCTAGAAGGAGGGTGTCCCATGGTGGGGGACTGTTAGGCCACATCCTCCGTGGTAGCCTTCTTCCAGCCACAGTATCCTGGAGCAATGCAGGACCATCTCTGAGTGGGATCATGTGGCAGGGAAGAGGCCCGGTGGGCTTTGGGGAGTTCCCAGCTCAGGAGAGCCCCTGGGCTCAGGAAGAGTGTCTTGGATCTGATGCAGGCCCGTCACTCCTACGCTGCACAAGCTGCTCTGAGCCTGGGGGTCCTTGTCTGTCAATGGGGCAGAGACCCCTGAGATGCTACCTCCCTAGGGGTGCGGTCAGAGAGCCAGCCAGGCTCCTGGCCACGCAGGTGTGAGGAGCGAGTGGAGTCGGGCCCAGTTCTGACTTGTTCGTCTCTCCCTGCAGGACCACTCATGGATTACTTGCCCACCTGGCAGAAAATTTATTTCTACAGTTGGGGCTGACAGACCTTCCGGGAGCGGGGCTTTGGGAGGCGGCGTGCTCTGCTGTGCTGGGCAGGGGTGCTTCAGCCCATCAGACCTCTGGGCCCCTCTTCCCTAATAAAACTGACTCTGGCAGAGTCCCGGCATACAGTGTCTCCATGCCAGGCGCCTGGCACCAGTCCTGGCCTGACTATACCCACAGCCCTGGCCACACTTGTGCTCCTCCTAATACCCTCTTGGCTTTGCACCCTCCTGCGACATCAGCACTGTGGCCTGCACCTTGTCACTGCTGGGCCAAGAAACCTCTGCTATGGGATCCAGGCTTCTCTCCCACAGAAAGTGGCGATTAACCTCGTGGAGACTGGAGAGCTGCTTGCCTTGGCAGCCTTGGGATAAACTTCTCACTGGCCCCTGAAGACAGACAAGGCTGGGCCTAGGTGGTGCTGACAGCTGCCCAGCGTGTCTTCTGGACGGAGCCTCTGTCTGCCCCTTCCCCAGCAGGGCCCTGGTGGAGCCTGGGGAATGATGAGCCCAGCCCCCATGCTGAGTGGTGCCTCGAGCCCTGAAGCCCTGGTTGAGAGTAAAAGGCTTTTCTCCCTCGGGAAAAGGGTGTCAGGCACGTAGCAGCACTGGGGGCCGGTGCTGAGAGGGAAGGGAGCCAGAGAGGCTCTGGGAGAAAGCTGGGTGCGAGTGCAGGGGGTAGGAGCTGGGGTCTCTCCCACACTCGCCCTGCAGGCTGCTATGAGAGGAGCCAGGACTGGTGGGCACCTCCCCTCTTGTGGAGTTTTGAATTGGGTGGGCGGTCCTTCGGTTCTGAGAGGGCTCCCTCCGTAACTGGACGTCTGTGCCTGGCCTCCTCCCAGACATCCTGGGCAGAGAGCCACCCAGGGTGGAGAGGCCACCTCACTGTGACACTGCTTTTCTCAAGTGTGTCTGAGAAGCACCAACTAGGTCTCTGACCCCCAGGGCAGGGGAAAGGGCTGGCCTGTCCACCAGGATCAGAGCTCTGGCTACCATAACGTTAGCTCAGTAGAGCAGGTGTTCCTGGGCACTTCCTCTGTGGCAGGCACCATCGGAAGTGAGTAAGGCGTAGACTCCCGCCTTTGAGTTCTTGACGACTGACGGATGGGACAGGTGTGTAGGTGCAGGAAGCATATGCAGGAAGTAGTCTAGCTCAAGGGTGGCCCAAGAGTGGTGACTGCCTGCCTGCAGTGGTGACAGAGGTGAAGGGACCCTTCGTCGACAAAGCCTGCACCTTTGAAACTTAGAAACGCTCGGTTTTTCAGCAGGCAGCCTGGGAGAGGAGGCTGTGAGCGTCAAACAGTACAGTGGGGTGGGGCAGTGGGAGGTGCTAGGGCAGAGTGGCATGGGGCACGGGGACAGGTGGGGGGCGGGCTGGTGAGAAAGGTCAGGGCCAAATCAAACAGGGTGTCACATACCCAGGAGGAAACTTGGACCTGGTCTCTGGCAGGCAGGGCAAGGGCCTGTGTTTGTAAGCCTCATTTGGGGGCCTCGAGGACTCGGTGTGGGGAAGAGGTGGGAGGAGGGGGGCAGTGACCTTGGGGCAGAGGCCTGTGACCATGGGAGGGGCTGAATTAAAGCAGTGGCAGTGGTGACAGGGAGATCAGATGTGACCCAACATGCCTTGGGGACTGTTGTGGACAGGGAGGGGGAGAGGGCTCCAAGAGACAAGGAGCAAAGGATGAGGAGCTTTGAGTGAGGCCGAGTGGATGGCATTCTGGGTGCCTGGCAGGGTAGGCCTTGTGGACACAGGAGACAGGTCTGTGGGAGGTGCTTGTCCCCAGGACAGACAGAGAGAGGGAGGTGATCCTTGGGAAGTGTGTCTGGGCTTAGAGCGCAAGCAGTGGGTGGGGCTGAAGGGGCCGCCAAAACCTGCCAGCCTCGGGGACCCTCAGGACCAGGAACATGAAGAGGCACTTGGGAGTCAGGGTCAGACACAGGGCTGTCCCTCTCTGGGCCCTCTCAGCAGCCAGAGAGGGCTGAACTGGCATGAGCAATGGGTCACCAACACCACAGACCCCTGGGCCCTCAGCTTCTGATACCACAGGTCAGAGGGGGACAGGGATTTTGATCTGAAGGCTTCCGTGGTTCCAAGGTGAACTAGGCTCATGCACTATTCAGAGTGGAGAACCGGGGACCAGAGCCTTCTGGTGGGGGTGCAGCTGCACCTCCGGCTTGTGAAGGGACTGTCTTCAGCATCTGGTCACGCTGCATTTGTTCAGTGAGCACCTGGCGCATCCAGTGCTGGGGATTCCAGTGAACCCAACTGCCCCCCCTTCTGAAACTTACACTTTAGGGGAGCAGGTTCAACCTTGCATCTCACTTGGAAAGTCTCTGGATCAGGCTAAGTGGCAGAGAGCACACGGGAAAGGCCTACCGAGAGTGAGACATGGAGTGCCTGCTTGGTTCCCTGCCCCATGGACCCTGAGTGGGTCTCGGCTCAGTGACCCACTCTGTGTTCTTTAGCTGGCAGGACCTGCCCGGGACGACGGTGACACCAGCAGATGACGGGGATGGGAGCGGGGGCAGGAGGGCAGGAGCAGGCCCAGTGGGAGTGGCTGGGGTCCGGGTGGCGAGGATCCCGGGCCCTCCGTGGAGGGCTCACTGTGTGCCGGGCCTAGGGCACGTCGCCTCACAGACGAGGAAACAGAAGTACATAGGGATGAAGCAACGTATCTGCCTAGCGAGAGGCAAGGTCAGGACCTGAACTGAGATCCGACTCCCAGATCTGTGGCCCGAACCCTTGGGCAGTGACACTGGAACAAGATTTGGTTTGGTGCCCATTGGCCTAAGGGGTCAGTAAGATAAAACCAATCCTCAGGGTGCAGGTGTCTGGCCTCGCCCCAGAACAGGTGCTGACACGGAGCCCTGGAACTAATGCCCTTTGTGAGGTAGCCCTGGGAGCTGGCAGCGGGTTCCATCCTGCCAGGGGAGGGGCAGCAGGAGTGGGACCCAGGCCCTGTGTAGGAGATGGTTCTCGCCATGCTGGGGGCTCTGCACCCCAGGGCTGGGTTCAGCCTCTTGCTTCTCCACCTCATCCTGGCAGTGGCGCTCCTCCGCTCCCAGCCTCTGAGGTGACTCCTGGGTGCAAGGGTCAGGGTGCTCACAAGGAGGTGGCGGCGACCCAGGGCCAGGGCTGAGCACCCCACCTCCCACAGGTCTCAGTGGTCTGTTCCTGAGGACTACTCTGCTCCCCTGGAACTCTCGCAGCCATTTGGCCTGGTGGATGGTAGTGTCTCTCTGCCCCCCCTCCCATCCTCCCCTTCCTATGGGAGGGCACCCAGGTCCAGCCTTCAGCATCTTCTCATCCCAGATCACATCTGCTTGAGGGTGACGCAGCCCCACTCAGAAACAGCTGCCCCCCCATTCTCTCTTTTCTCTCTCTAGACTATGGGGTTCTCCCCAAGCACCCGTGGCTACGAGGGCCGAGGCCCCTCCTCTCCCAGGCCCAGCAGCGCAAGCAGGACGGGCCAGACTTGGCCGAGTATTACGACGACGCAGACATGTGATGAGACGCCCTCATAAAGCTGTTCAAGTGCAGCCAAGGCTCGGCTTTCCTGGGATGTGAGCGAGAGGCGTGCGGGGGGTCTGCACAGATACACCCGCCGTGGTCCAGACAGGAAATGGCACTTTAATAGTTGGGGCCAGAGGGACAGGACAGAGATGGCCTGACCCGGGCCAGTCAGGAAGCCTTTTCCCACGGGACCGGGCCCCGTAGCTGCTGTCTCCTGCCCTGCTGAGTCCTAGGTCTGCCACGGGCCAGCATGCCGGTGAGGCTGGAGGCAGGAGCCATCCAAGTGACAGCGCTGAGAACAGGGACTTCACCTCCCCCGTTGCCATTTCCTTACTGGAAAGTCCTCAGGCGGCGGCTGGGCTCGGCCTGAGCTCAGGGCGCTTCAGTGGGGTTGGGGGCAGGGGGCAGGGTGGGCACTTGCAGGTGGCAGGGGCTTCACCAAGGCAGGAGCCATGAGCCGGAGAGCCAGAGCCCCTGGCAGGGGAAGTAAGGCCCAGGGTGGGGCGGGGTCCCATTCCTGGAATGGACATCCCGCTCTGCCAGGGGCTGATGCCCCGCCAGCTCTGCCCCTCCCAACCCCAGGCAGCCCGCACCACCCTCCTTAGATGAATCTAACCCCATATATTACAATAAACTGCATCTGCCTCTCCCAGATCCCCCGCCCTCCCCCTCCCTGGGCCAGTGGCCCCCACGTCCCCATCCTCTGGTGGTGGCGGGCGCCCCTCCTCAAGCAGTGCCCCATCCTGTTGGCGGCCTGCCGGGCTGGCACTGGCCTGAGGGCCTGGGGACGCAGAGGGCGGTGCTGTGCTGCTACTCCAGGTAAATGTCCTCTGTGGGGCAGGTGTACTCCACAAACTGCTTGTAGAACTGCTGAAAAGCTCTCCTGGAAGGCAGGGGACACACCGATAACTCAGGCAGCCACTGGCAAGGGAGGAACGGGATCTCGACCCAGGGATTTCACACCGGAGCCTCAGAGGCCCTGGCGGAGCTCTGGTTCCCCCTGCCAGGGCGGCTTGGCACTGTTCTCTACGGAATTGCGTGTCCCGGGTAAGATGTCAGTTTACAAAGGGCCCAACAGCTAACAAGTGTGGAAGTCACTCCTCAGGTGGGGGGTACCGAAAAGGATGCTGACTAGGAAGCAGCTCTGGGCCTGGGACCGGGGCGTGCCCAGAAGGTTGGGTGCTTGGCAGGATACACCCACATACATACCCCACGGATTCTGCCAGGGCTTTGGTGGAGTCTTCAGACACAAAGACGTGGCAGGCAAACCGGTGGTCAGCAGGGTGCTTGGTGATGAACCCAAAGTACCTGGGGGAAGACAGGTCTGTCTGTCTGGTGGGGCAGAGACTTGAACTCACACCCACACATCCCACCCCTCCCCAGCTCCTCAGCCTCTGTCCCATCCCCTTACTTGTTGTTCTTTGGATGATATCCACAGAAAGAGATGTTTTTTAACTGGAAAAAGTGGCTACATTTATTCCCCTACAGGAGGGAGAAAAGAAGTGAGAGACAGGTCATGTGACTCATGGGGGTGCAGGCCGGCAGAGGTTGACAGTTCTTTGTGGCACACTGGGGGGAAGGAAAGAAAGGGGGTGGGGAGGTCACCTTGGCCTCCTGGGAGTCATCAGCCTTGACGCCTATCTTTACGCCCCGCATGCTGATCTCTAGGACGCAGCTGGAGGGTGGGTTACAGTGCACGGTGAGCCGGCGGGTGGTGGCAATCTGTGGGTGAGGACGGGGACACTCAGGTGCTGCCTGTTCGTTCCTCTGCCTGACCCTCCTTCCCAGGGCCCAAGGCCATGACTGCCTCCAGACACCTGCGTCCCTCTCCCCCAGGAGGCCATGTGCACTAGGCCGGGGTGGGCTCCCATCCAAGGAACAGCAGGATCCGGGTACCTTTTGCATAGCAGCACAGAGGACGTCATTGCCCTTGTGATAGGGAACCTGCACTGAGCCCAGGAATTTCACCCGGAACTGGTCCACCCAGTCGCTGTTTTTGGCCAGGGCTGGAAAGCAAGCATGTCGTGAGATGGGCGGGGCCCGCAGGAGTGGGCTGCGCAGCCAAGCGGAGGTGGGCGGTGAGGCACGCGGAGCGCCAGAGCCAGCAGAGGTGCCACAGTCCCCGGATGTGCCAACCTGGCTGAGCCTCACTTGGCACAATTGCGAAAAGGACCTGAAATCACCTCCGCTCGGGCCCCTCCCTGCCTGGCCAAGACCTGCGCAGGTCAGGGCAGGCAGGCCAGGTGCGGGGTCTGGCAGCAGGCAGGGGAGGAACGCTACCTGCCATGTGCTCAGGCTCCTTGGTGACTTCGATGGCGTAGTAGGCAGGGAAGACGCCCCGGGCGCCGGTGCGCATGTTGTAGGCCTCATACCAGTAGTCTTCGGCCTGCAGCTCCACCAGCAGGGGGTCGTCCACTTCCAGCTCCAGTTCATCTTCGTGTCGAGGCACAAACCTGTCCCCAACGAGGGCAGGTGAGAATCTCCTCACCGGGCCCCTCCAGCCAGGCCCACTCTGAGGTCCTGGAGCCACAGCGGCATTGTTAGTTCAATAAACATTTGCAAAAGCATCCCGTGTGCCTGTCACGCTAGCTCCTGGGGGAGGCCAAGGTCAGTCACACATGCCTCTGCCACCGAGGAAATCCCAGGATGGGGAGAAATGAGCACAGACCCTGGTAAAACCGAGAGGTCACGGGAAGGAGCACTTCCACATGGAGGAGGGTGAGGTGGGGTGTGGGGCGTGTGTGTGGGCAGGCACCCTTCTGGCACCTTGCCAGACTAGGTGTGCAACCCTCGGCTCCCTCACTGCACCCAAGCCCTGTAATCATCCATCAGCACACTCTGAGTCCCTAGAGGGTGGGCACTGTCCCCAAGGCTCAGTGGACCCGTGAATGCTCACGGCAGGGGTTGAGCTTAGGCCATGAGGCGACGGCAGAGGCGGGCAGGGATGTGGCCTAAACCGCTGTCCGGCTCTGCACAGCCCGCCACGGCTCTCACCTGAATATGGCCCGGTGGGTCTGTTCCTGCTCCTCCCCGTTGATGACACAGGAGAACAGCCCAAAGGACTCTGCACCTGCAGGAGGGGAGACGGGGCTGGAGGAGGGAGGTCCCAGCTCGGTAAGGGGGCTGGGGCAGGAAGGGGGCTCCCAGACCTGGCCCTCGGTCGGACCAGACGGGGCCTGAGGCCGCCTCCCGGGACCGGCCCTCAGCCTGGCTCTCTCCCCCGAGACGCCTGGCCGCGGACTCACTGGAGGAGCGGGAGCGGCCGCTCATGAAGACGTTCAGGAACTTCTTGGAGAAGTGGACGTCGGGCTCGTCCGGCGTGGAGTCCTCGGAGAGGCAGGCGGGGGGCCGCGGCTGGGGGGCCTCCTCGTACTCCTCTCCGACGGCCGACTCGTAGGGCGAGGAGGCGGAGGCACAGTTGTCGTAGACGGTGGCCGAGTCGCTCTCGTCGCTGTAGTCTCCGAAGCACGGCCGCAGGCTCACCAGCTCCAGCTGTGCGTGCTCGTCCACCACCAGCGTGTACTTGACCGAGTCGTAGGACAGAGCGCTGGTGTCCGAGCTCAGCGAGGCCCGTGGTGGTGGCGCCGGCTCCCCTAGGCTCCCCCGCCACCCTCCTCCTGGCGGCTCAGCCCGCTCTGGGGATGACAGGCAGTCAAAGCCCTCGTCCTCTTCGCTGATGGAGGGATGTGGCCGCCCCGCCGTGGAGGGGTAGGCGGCAGGGTCTGGGTCGGAGCTGACCGACATCCGGCTCTCGGCAGGCGGCAAGAAGGCAGAGGTGGGCTCTGCAGGGTCTGGGGGCCTCTGCACCGGGGTCAGGTAGATCTCCTCAGTGGCCTCTAGCCGCACATCTGCCTGGTAGTGGATTCGGTCTCGATGCGAGTGGCCCCGGCCACCAGGTGGGGCGGCAGGCGGGCCACCCGGTGGTGCCATCTGGGTGGCCGCGCTGCGGCGGCAAGGGCTGTCGGTGGAGGTGCCTCGGTCCTTGGTGGGGGCAGGGCTGCTCTGGGGAGGCAGTTCATCGCTCAGGCAGATGTGTTCGTGTGGCGGCGTCTGCTCCCCTGGAGAGCAGGGCCAAGGGTGAAGGCAGGTGCGACTCCCAGGCTACCCACCCCCTCCACTCTTGGCCTGTCGACACAGAAATCAAGACACAGCCTTCCCGGCAACAGGTCTTTGGCAGGCTCTGGGCCAGCCGACTCGCTCATGCCACAGCTGTCCTCAGCCCCGAGATGGACTTGTACGAGGATGCGGGACGGGCAGTTTACCTCCGCTTGGCCAGGTGGAGAGTATTGGGTTTGCTCGGCAGTGGGGACCGAGTCAGGACAGGCTGAGGTCCAGGTCAGGGAGAGGGTCCTGACTTACCTGTCTTCAGGGGTGAGGATGATCGAGACACCCGATCCTGCCAACTGTGCTTCTTGCCCAGAGAATTATTATTCAGAGTGTCCTGTGAAGGGAACAAAGGGCCCTTGTGGAAGGAGTGGTCAACAGTGCCCGGCACAGGGCGGCCCTGGCCCTGCCCCATCAGGCCATCCCTAAGGCTATTTGCTGTGCCCACCCGCCTCCACTGTCATGGGCCTCACTGCAACTGCCCTCTGGAGCAGGCGGGCGGGGAGGCAGGTCCCCCAGCCCTCCCCGCCAGGCCTGCTGGCTCTAGAGGGCCCTGGCTCCGGGAAGATGGCCAACCCTCAGCGAGATGCTCTCATCAGCAAAGGTGGTGGCGGCCAAAGAGTGTGGTGGTGATGGGGAGGTGGCAGGGGAGAAGAGGGAGCTCTCTGGAGACAGAGCCTGACCCCCAGTCCCAGACATGGAGGCTTGACGTATAAAAGGGCCAAATCCGGCTCAAGTCAGCGACAGGATGACTCTGCCCTGGAGTGCGGGAAGCGGGGGCCTAGGAAAAGGCGGGGAAACTCTGGTAGCGCCTGAGAAAAGCATCAGGAAGGGTCTCCCCAGCAGCTGGCCCGCGGGACTGGGATGCATCACCCGGATGACAAGTGCGTAACACGGTTTCCCCCACCCCTCTCCCCCCACCACGGTAGCACATGACAGAGAAGCAACAGATCCAGTTGTCGGCAGCTCTGCTTCCTGGATCTCCTGGGCTGCCCATCCCACATCTCAGCCCCCCGGGACCCCTCTCCACAACTTGGGCTCCCTCCCTGGAACAGCCTTGAGCCCTCGCATTCACGAGCTGGGCTGCCAAAGGCCATTCAGAAGATCCTGGGAAAGGAACCACCCCTTCCCCTGCGTCCCCTGCTCCATCCACCGGCGCCCACCTCCCTGGAGCTCCTGCCCCGCGCCTCTCCCAACGGGCCTGAAGACAAAGGCCACAGCCAGCTCCCCCCACCCTATTCAGCTCTCCTTGGCATCCAGCCACCCGCCCAGGGGCCCGAGGCCCCTGACTCAGCCAAGCAGCTCCAGCCCCCACTCTCCCTACCTTCTGGGAATTCCCAGCTGCCCAGATCTCACACTGGCTGCTGCCCTCAGGCCCCCAGCCCCTCTTGCCGTTTCCCATGGTCTCCCCCACTGACCACCTCAGACGCCCCCTTCTCTGGGCCCTGCTGCTGCCCCACTTTCACCAGGAACTCATGCCCTAAAGGAGAAGCTGTCACAGCCCGAGGTCCTAAGCCATGAGCCTTCCAGCCCCTCAAAGCCTCCTCCTCTTAATCCCCGACTTCTCTCCTTATCCTTAATCCTTCCACTGTCCCGGTCAACCCTTTACTCTTTCAACCCTCCTCAAGGCTCCAGGCCCGGCCAGCTGGACTCCGTCCCCTTTCTCAGGACGCATCTACCTGCCCCTCGGAGCCCACCGCCCCAAGACAGAGCCACAGCGATCGCTCTCCAGGCCCTCCAGGCCCTCCGGGGCCGGAGACGGGTCCCGGGGCGCGCCGGCCCGCCAAGTCCCGGCCCCCGCGGCGGCTCCTCCCCGCGCCCCCACCCTGGGGCCGGCGCCCCTCGCGTCCCGGGGCGCCGCCCCCTGCGCTCGCCTCACCTGAGACCGCGGCACCTGCGGGAAGAGGTTGAGCGTGGTGGGCCGCTTGGGCCGGTACGTGTCCCCGCCGCCCGGGCCCTGGCCCTGGCCCTGGCCGCGGGGCGCCGGCTCCTGGCCGGGCCCGGCCTCGGGCGGCCCCGCTCCCGGCCGCCGCGCCGCGCGCTCCTCGTCGTCCTCCTCGTCGTCCTCGGCCCCGGGCGTGTCCCCCGCGGCGTCGATCAGGTCCATCTGCAGCATCTCGGCCTGCAGCCGGCTCCCCGCGCCGCCGCCGCCCGCAGACAGCAGCCCGGCGCGCGGGGGCTGCGCGGCGCGGACGGAGGGGCGTCAGGGGGCGGGGCCGGGGCGGGGCGAGGCCTCGGCCCCGCCCCCCGCCGGCGAGTCCATTCCGCGGCGCGGGGGGCGAGGGAGCGCCGCGGCCGCGGAGGGAGGGCGGGAGGGCCGCCCCGCCCGCCCCGCGAGGCCGCCTCCCCCACGCCAGCCGGCGCCGCGGACGGCCCGCGCCCGCCGCGGCCCCCCCGTCGCCCGGCCCCCTCCCGTTCCCTTGGCAACGGCGGGTGACCTCACCGGGCCTGCGAGTCGAGCCCAGAGTGAAGTCACCGCCGTTGCCATGGGGACGCAGGGGTCGCCAAGGAGTCCGGCCCCGGGGGATGGCGGCGCGGACGCGTGTGGGACGGGGCCGTGAAAAGCACGGGCAGCCCGAGGCTCGACCAACGGGGCCTCGCGGAGGGCCGCAGTGCGGGCGGGAGGACCTGGGAGCGGCGAAGGGGGGCGCCGGGGGCATCCCTGCCTCTCCCGCCTCTCCGGTCTCAGCCCACTGGCCCGGGCGCCTTCCCCCTCCCCCTCCCCGCGACCTCCTCCCGCCAGCCCCGCCCGGACGGTGCAGCCTCCGTCCTGGTTCCCCTCCGCCGCGAACTCCGTCACCTTGGACAGATCCCCTGCCCCCTCGGGGCCCCTCCCCAGCCACCCAGCTTCCCAGAGAGGTGGGGACTCACTGGAGGTGTGTGTGAAGCCCTGGGGCTTATCTAGGCTCCCACAGGGACACAGATCTGGCTCGTTGAGGGGGCACCCTCTCCGAGGCTCTTCTCGAGCTTGTGGGGGGTGAGGGCAGTGTGAGAAACCAGACCAGGGGCATGACCTTAGAAAAGCTGTCAGGGCCTGGGACCATTCCCCAAGTCCAGAGGACGCGGCCTCTGCCTCCAGCCCGTCCTGGCCAGAGGGTGGAGGGTTGGAGTATGAGGAACTGGGGGGGTATCTTCACCCCCTGGCTTCCTCTTGCCTGGCAGAGCTCACAGAATCTCCGGGGGTAGCAGGAGGTCGACACAGGGACAGAGCCAGGCACTCCCAAACCTAAGCTCACGGTAGCTCTGCTTTGGCGCCTGCCCTCCCAATACTGAATCTAACTTCCCACTCTCCTGGGGGCTGAGAAGCTCTGGATTTTGACACCTAGCCCTCTGCTGTGCCTTCCATTTCCTGGCTAGCTGGTCCTTCTTTCTGTTCTGAAAATTCACGGTGGGGATCCCCATCTGACCAGGCTCCCCAGCTGCTCCTGGCACATTCAGATCTTGAAGGAAGGAGAGTCATCGTCCCTATGACAAAGCCAAGGGGCCAAGAACGGCAGCACTGCTGGGTAAGCCCTTCCGTGAGGGCCTTGAGGAACAAGGACCAGCAAGGGACTGGGAGGCCGAGTGGTGCCATCCAGCCTGGTGCAGTGGCAGCCGCCAGCCAAGGGAGTTTTTCCAGGAGCGCCTTGGCTCGTTTTTCCTGCTCCAAAACACTGCAGGGTCCACCCGACTCCACCCTGTTCTGCTTCAGGCCCTCTGCCAGGGCTACTCCAGAAAGGATTTAGGGTAGCCCCGAGCATCCTGTAAGTCTGGCCCTAACTGCTACTGCCCTAGAGAGCTCTCTTCTGGGAGGCAGCTGAGGACGCTGCCTCCTGCTTCAGTCCCTGTCAAAAATAAAAGTAAAAATCTGACTGTGCACTTAAGACAAGCAGTGTTCTGGATGTTTCCTACACATCATCCCATTCCATGAGGGTGCCACACACACCTGAACGCCTCTTTGTAAATACGGAGATGCCCTCCCTCCCGTCCCTACTCAGATTGCCACCCCACTCAGGGGGGGCTCCTGGGAGCCTTCCCTTACCCGTAAGGACAGGGTGTCTTTGCACTGCAGGCTGATGCCACACTCATCAGTGATCTCCGAGAGGTCTTCATCCTCAAACTCCTCCAAGCTGATGTCGTGGGTGAGCCTGGTGGGTACAGGAAGCCAAGGTTACAACTGCTAAGCCCACTCACGCCTCCCTGTTACCTCTCCCAAAGGACAGCTTCCCGAAGGCAGAGCACAACCCTGAGAAGACAGGACTTGGGGTCCATCTGCACCAACACCGGGGCTAGCCAACGGGCAGGGAAAGTGTGGGGCTCGCGCCAGAAGGCAGTTCTAGGGTGTTAGAGGCAGGGGAGGCTCCAGGTTACTTCAGCTCCTCCCGGCTGGCAGTTGTCATCTGGTTGTCAACCAGGAGAGGCAGTGCCTAGAAGGCCCAACTGCTCAGAGCCTCAGCTCTGCCAGAGAAATGCCTCCTGGGGTCAAGGCAGGTGCCAAGGGCAGTTCACCCATGGAGAATGCAGAGATGGGAAGAGACTCCGACGACGCCTGCAGTAGGAGCCCTGTGCAATTCCTGCACTACCAAGACCCACCCCAGGTGCCGGCAGAGGAGTGGTGAGGGCAGCGCTCCCTACCAGCCTCAGAGGAGCGCTCAGTGCCTCCAGCCCAGGAAGACCATGCCTCTTGAGCCCAGGGAACAAGTGAAGAAAATCTGCTATCAGTGTGGGTCGTTTCGGCCCATTCCAGGAGAGACAGCGCCCTCACGCCACAAGCTTGGCCTCAGCTCCTCAACCACAAAATCGTCTCCTTGCCCAGCATAAGGACCCTGGCCAGGAGGCTGCACAGCTGGGGTCAGAAAAAGCCCCAGGTCGGGGCTAGAGGGGTTGTAAGCTCAGGAGACAGCCCAGAGCACTTGGGCACCAGAACCCTTGCCAGCTTCCCTGGACCCCCCTCCCCAGGCCAGTCCTGAGCCCCTACCTCGGAGAGCAGGACTGGCCCAGCTGCTGCAACACCTGCCTGTCTCCTGCACCTGCTCAACCCTCGCCCTGGGCACTCCGCCTGGTCTGCCATGGGTGGGACATTTGGGAAGCTGGGGAGGATGTCTGAGCCTTTCCCCAAATAAGACCAGGAAATTGAGGCACGGAGCAAGCAAGACCCACTAAGTCCAAGGTCACCCAAGAGAGGCGGGGCTTGGCCCCCAGGAAGAAAACCTTGGAGGCCCACACCCCCTCCCACCTCTGGCCGCCATCAGACCAAACAGAGACCAAACGGAGACCCTGAGCTCCGTGGAGCCCCCACCTCCCTCCCGGCCCGCCGGTTCCCACAGCCCCTACCAGTGCTCCCACTGGTCCTCCAACCAGCTGTCATTGTCTGGGCTTGAATCCATCCTCAGCACCAGCTGCATGGAGAGCCCTGCCCGGCCGGGGGGCTGCGGGGCCCCAGGGCTGCCCTCTCATGCCCGGAAGGGTGGGAGGGCCAGGGCTCAAGGCAGGGCTGGGGCCTCCGGCCTCCACCGCGGCCTCCACCGCCTGGGCCTGCCTTTCTGCGTCCTGCCCACTGCAGAAGCCTGGGGAGCTCATTAAAAATAGATGGGCCGGAGAGGAGGCGGCAGCTGCCCACCGGCCCCAGCCCCGCTCCTGGCCCAGCCCTCAGCAGCAAGGCCGCTTCCTTGCTTCCTCCGTGGTGCGCCACTGCTGTGGCCGCCTCCCCCGCGGGATCAGGTTACTGCAATCAATGCCACTGGCTCCACCTGCCCTCCATGCCCCTGTTGGGGGCTGGGATGGCCCCCCTCGCTGGCCCAGGCTGATAAGCAGATGGCAGAAATCTAGGCTGTTTGCCCCCAAAAGCCAGCCTTGATCTGCTTTAAAGGGCCAGCGCCACAGTCAGGGCACTGACTGGGAGTTGGGGAGGCTTCCAAAACACCCCAGAATGGACACCCCAACCATATTGCCGCATGCTCAGCCCCATGTCTCAAAATGGAGGCTTCTGTGGGTCCAGGCCGCGTCCAGACACTGCCAACTGGGTTCGGTCTGGGCCGCCTCCCTCCTCAGGCAGGACTTAATCCCTCAGGACCCAAGGAGGAAGGGTCTGTGGGCGCAGGAGGCTCCAGGACCAGAGCCAGGGGCAGGCCAGTGTTCGGACCCTTGAGGCAGGGCTGGAGGGCAGCTCGGTGGTCATGAGCCTCCTGTCCCTCTGGACATAAACAGAAAGAGGGAGTCTGGCCAGGGAAGGGGGCTGCACAGGCAAGGGGCTCTCTAAGGCCCCTTCTGACCTGCAGCCAAAAGTGGTGGATCTCAGAACCATGGGGAGGCTGTGGCCGGCCAGCTGGGGTGGAAGTGGGTGGTGGATGGGGAGGAGGGCCTGGCCCAGAAGCCGGAGCCTGCCTCCGCGGTGTGGCTAGGGCAAGGCGGCATTGCTGGCGCTTGATGAGAACCCAGCGGCCAGCACCAAGTAAGTGTTCAATGCACACCGGCTGCCAGATGGTTACTGGGAAGGTCACGGTACCAGGGGAGTGCCTGGGGCTCAGTGGCGTTCAGGAGTTGCAGGACCAGTGGGCGTCTGACCCCAAGGTGCCTTCAGACACTGCCTGTTCTGCTGGTGACCTCTACATACATCTGTGTCTGTTTGTTCACAGTGACAGTCCAGCTCCTGCCTCTGTCCTCCCCAGTGATCTCACCGGCCTGTCTGCCTCGGTCTCCCCGTGCCTGTATCACCCTACCCTATCCCACCCCACCCCACCTGCAGCTATTAGGCAAAGCTGCTTGAAACACCATCATTCCTTCTGCCCTGCTCGAAAGCCTCCAAGGCTCTCTGCTAGTGGCAGACTCCTGTGCCTGGCATTCAAGGCCCCTGGCTCTGTGTGTAATCCCCGTTTACTGATCCGACTTTTCAAGGGTGGGCACTGTGTCAACCCAGTGCTTGGTTGGAGCACATGGCAGGCTCTCAAGCTGTGTTTGCTGGAGGAATGCTCAGTGAAGCCCATTCCTCCAGGAAGCCCTGCCGGCCCTCTCACGCAGCTGGTGTGCCATCTGCCTGGACATGAGGCAGAGCGGTGGAACACACAGGTCCGGGCCTTCATCAGGGATATCCACTGCTCCACCCGTGGCTGTTCCAAAGGTACACATTCCCCACCCTGAACCCAGCAGGTGATCAAGGCATGTCCCCTCCCTCCCACCTCCTTCCCATCTGGATTGGATGCCCTTGGAGACCAGAGCTGGTGAGGTCATTTTGTACACACTAGGTGCTCAGTATGTGCCTATGTGCTGGATGTTTTTGAAGGACGTTCTCAGCCTCTACCCGCTCCTCTCAAACTGCAGGTCTGGAGCAGGGCCTGAATGGCCTGGCTCGAGCCTGGGCTGCAGACTTCTCGATTCTTGCCCATGCCCTCGACATCACTGGATGGTCCCCCATCCTTGGACAACAGCTCTGGGTGGGCAGGGCAGGTAAATCACCCTTTACAGGGGGGAGACGGGGACTAACTGGGCAGTGATGGAAAGACCCCCGGGGGTCCGAAAGCCTAGGCCTGATTCCTGGCTCCATGGGGCGGGTGAAAGAGAGGCCTTATCTAACTTTTTGGGTGCTTCCCATAAACAAGGCAGGATGGTGAATGACAACCGTGTCGGGCCCGAAGCAGGAGGCCTGAGATGGAATCCGAACTCCTTCACTTATAAGCAGACGCCTCGCCCTGGCCTCTAACCTCCACCCTATGGTGGGATGGTACAGGCATGGAGAGACTGAGGAGGACAGGCCAGCAGGACATCGGGGAGGGCAGAGGCAGGCATTGGACTAATTCACATTACAAGCCTGGGAAAGGATTACATTTCACCCATTTTACAGATGAGGAACGCTGAGGCTCAGACATAAGGTGCCTTAGGCCTCAGTTTCCCCATATAAGATGAAGCCGCAACTCCCTGCCCACTCACCTCAGGTGAGGGTTGACTGAGCAGAGCACTTGTGCGTTGGAGGTAACTATCAAGGATTGAGGGGACCGGCTGGTCGACGAATCCCCTTTGCAAGTCATCCACTACCCAATACCCTACCTTTTCCTCCCTCTTCTCCAGACATCAGGTGCTCCCAGCCTCCCAGCTAAAATTCCAGCAGATCCCTGAGGGAGGGAAGGATCCATGGACCCGTGGTCCTTCCAGGCTCACGGAAGGCACATGTGGAAGGCAGGAAGGAGGAAGGCAAGATGGAGGGGGAAGGTAGGAAGGAAGGAGAGAGGAGGCTCCCTCCTGCCCTGCCGGATCCCCCTTCCTCATGGAATCTGAGCCCTGAGCCCCGGGAGGCCTCCCCAGCTGAATCCCACCTCCCTCTCTCACCCCGGAGACCCCAGCAGTGCCCCTCTCTCCCCCCACCCCTCAGCTGAGCTTTTCTAAAGGGTCCTGAATAAACGTGCTATTTGCATTCTGATGTTGATTTCAGGGCCCTTTCCACACGGCGCGTTGTCACATTTCCTGTTGTCCTCCGGAGCCCTTTCTAATTGCCAGTTTCAGCTCAGAAGCAGGTGCTCAAGGTGTGCGCAAAGTGAGGGTTAAGTGGTCGAGTGCTGAGACTTCAGGCGAGAGAAGCCAAACCCGAGCCAGGCATTGGCGCTGGAAGCCACTCTTGGGCCTCGGCGTTCCTGGCTGTGCTGGAGAGAGGCACGGACGCCAGCTGAGTGACCTTGGGCCCTGGCCACGGTGCCCCACGGGCCTCCCTTGGGACAGAGGGCATCTGTGGTCCAGGAGTCCAGCCCGCCTCCTCGTAGTCCTCTAAGTGCTGGAGCCGGCGTCTGTGGCTCCTCAGGGGCACCTGTTGCCTGACTGCTCGGCTGGGGGGGTCCCCCACTTCCCTCTGGTTCCCCTACAGGCTAAGGACCGGGCAAGGAAAGCAAAACCAGCATTGGAAATACCAATTCGGTCTGTTTGTTCTCCCAGTTCGGAACCCTTCAATGGCTTCCCTGGACCTTAGGGGAGGGGCCAAGATTCTCACCTGGGGCCTGAAGGCTCTTCAAAACTCCCCTCCCCTCCCTCCAACCCGCATCTTTTCCCCTCTCCCCCACCCCCACCGTCACCCCAGCCTCCTTCTCCAGCTTGGTCTCCTCCTCTGCAAAGCCTTCTCGGGCCTCCCGGATTCGCCAAACCACCCCGCTGTTGGCTCTTGTAGTTCCTCTTGGTGGCGGTTCCCTGATCGCTGTAATTTCACCTTTGGGGTACGCCAACCCAAAAGGGTGGGTCATGTCTGAATGATCAACATGTGTGGTGCTTAACAGGGACGTCATACATGTGGAATGAGTGAACAACAGGTGTCCTTGGTCTCCTGACCTTTTCACCTTGGAAATCTCGTAGTCAATCCAGCTTCAACTCAACTTTCCATGTCCACCCACCCAAGCATGGGCTAGGATGTCAGGGTCCCTGGGAGATGGTGCTGGTTGATATGGCTGGGTAGGGGTGAACCAGGTCCAGCCTCACCCTCAGGCCCCTCTCTCTGCCCCCACTCCCTCAGCTCTTCTTGGACACCAGGGTTGAGTGGGGTCAATTTCTTGGGGCCTGGAATTCCCTTCCCGACTATCTCCAGTGAAAACCGAGTCCAATCCCAGAAATGAGTCCAAAGGCACCCCCCACCTGGGCCTAACGTGTAATGGATCTGTTTGCACATCTCGGTGGCCAGAACTCGGGGATCCAATGATTCGACTTTGGGGAAACTTCCCCACGTTGTTCGTGGGTCCTTGTAACAGCAAACAACTGCAAACAAGCAGCCCAGCACCAGGGATGGAATTCCATTCCAGTGGATGGAATGTTTGGAATGAGCACTGTAAAGCCTGTGTAGTAAGGTGGAAAATGCAACTAATAACACGAGCAAAGAACAGAAGGTATGACCCTGTGGCTTCATGGGGTGATCACACGCAGGAAGGAACACTCACATGGACACAGAGCTGTGGGCTGGGCTGGAAGCTGGCCGACCGTTTCTCCTTGGCTCTCCCGGACAGCCTTCCAGCTCTGGGTCATGCCAGCCTCGCACCAGGCTCCCACTCCTGGGCTGCCTACCCTCCCTGGGAGCTGGAGTGTCCTGAGGGTGGGGCTGTTATGCTCACCTGGGCACCAACTGCCTATCCTTGCTTCAGTCCACGCACAAAGCCTGAGACCCTGCACACCATAGGTGCTCAGTAAACACTATTAAAGGAAGCACTGACGGAGGCACTGGGAGCTCCGCGAAGCAGGAACCATGAGGTCACCATTGGCATCGCCAGTGCCAGAACGAGGCAAGGCACTCAGAAGAGTAGGGCCAGATGGCCTCCTTGAATGGGAAGAACCCTGTGGGGGATGGTGGTGGAGACCCAATGGTGGGAACCATGGGGGACCCAAGCTGGAAGTAGGTTGTGGCCCGTTTCCAGGAATCCAGAGGCCAACTTTAAGCCTCTGACATCAGGGAGCTGGGGCTGAAATCCTGCCTTGGTCACGGCCGACTGTGTGAGGCAAGTCAACACTCTCTACCCCACACCCAAGGCTCGCCAGGAGCCGGGCCAGGGGGCTGCCCAGGGCGTGCGGCTGGGGGCAGGGAGGCTCTAGCGGCAGCCCCACACCTCCAACAAAACACGGCTGGCTGGACGGTCATGAAGGGTGTTCCCCTTGTATTCATCCAAGCCTGGGCCCTGGGTTACTTCCTTCACTCTGCTCAGTCTCCCTGGGTAGCGGCGTCTTCTCTGCAGCACCAATGGCCACCTCTCTCTAATCTGAGATTCCCAGGGTCTTTGGCCCTAGCCCTAGCCTCTTACCTGAGCTCCAGACCCCAAACCAACTGCCTGGTTGAATCCTCCAACTGGGTCCCCCATGACTCCTAATCTCAAATTCAGCAGGTCCCCACGTGATCTGCCCACCCTGCCCATCATGCCCTCATCTCCCATAGGACACTGTGACCCCAACATCCTCCAGCATTGTCCTGGACTCCTGCCGCTCCTCCGTCCTGTGCCAGTCCCTCACCACGTGGGCTAATCTGCTCCAAGCCTTCCTCCCATCCTGAGCCCATCCTCCTTCTCACGGTGGGACAGCCAGGCTCCCGTGGCTTCCTACCCAGATGCCAGAGTGATCTTCCCAGAGCGGCCCTGACGGTCCCATTCCCACCATGTGTCGGGGAAGAGGTCGGCACCGTAACACGGCCTTCAAGGCCTTGCATATCTGCTCTCCACACCCCGCAGAGTGGGCATCAGACACGCTGCCCGCTTGCTCTGGCCGCTGCCCATCACTCAAGCTGTGCTGTCCTCCTCTTGGGGGATACTCATGCGCCCATCAGGCCAGAGCTGAGACATCTCTGTCTCCGGCGAGCCCTCCCTGACCTGCTGAGCCTGGGTCCTCCAGGCCCTTGACCTGAGCCATCATCACACCCGCCAGCCTGTCTGGCAAGGCTTTGCCTGTCTATCTCCCCCCTGCACCATCACCTGCATGACTGTGAAGGCCACGTCCCGGCCTGCGCTGTTTCTCTGGTGAGCCCAGCAAAGGGCAAATATTTGTTAAGTGAACAGAGGAAGTGTGTACCCCTCTTGAAGAAAGAAACAAGGAGGTCTCTGCCCCCCGGGTGGCCTCATCTCTCATCCCTGAGACATGCTGGCGCAGACAGAAGCCATCCCGGGAGTCATGGGCCTGGCTGTGTCCCGGCTCTGCCACTGACTTGCTGTGTGTTCTCGGGGAAGCCATTTGCCTCTCTTGGTTACTCACAAGGGGAGGGAGTTGGTTGAGCTGATTTCTAAGGTCTCTCACGTCCAGGACTCCTCTCCCACATGACCTTCGCTTTCCACGAACACCCCTTGTCTCTGCTGTTTCCACGTGACTGTCCCAATGTCCCTCGCCATCACCCTACCTACCCAGCGCCAGCATGTGTCTTTCCACTGCACACATTTCTAAAGTTTTCTTTACAATGAACATGTATCACTTTAAAATTTTCTTTTATTATTTTGTAAGTTACAGAAGTAAACTATACGTATTATAAAAATAAGTCAAATACAGGTTGAGCATCCCTGATCCCCAAATCTGAAAGTCTCCAAAATCTAAAATTCTGAGCACTGACACAACAGCACAAGTAAAAAATTCCACACGTGATCTCACCTGACAGGTTGTGGATAAGTTATATATGAAACGCAAATAAATTTCATGTTTAGACTTAGGTCCCCTCCCAAGACATCTTATTATGTGTGTGTAAATATTCCAGAATAAAAAAAAATGAAATCCGGAATATTTCTGGCCCAAGCATTCCAGAAATAGTCACTGAGCACAGTGGTGGCTCATGCCTGTAATCTCAGCACTTTGAGAGGCCAAGATGGGAGGATTGCTTAAGCCCAGTAGTTCGAGATCAGCCTGGGCAACATAGGAGACCCCGTCTCTGCAAAAAATCAGCTGAATGTGTTGACACATGTCTGTAGTCCCAGTTACTAGGGAGGCTGAGATGGAAGGACCACTTGAGCTCAAGAGGTCAAAACTGTGGTGAGCCGTGACTGTACCACTGCACTCCAGCCTGGGCAACAGAGTGAGACCTCAGTTCAAAAAATAAATAAATAAAAGAAAGAAAGAAAATAAAAAACCTGTAAACCAGAAGTATGTAAAACAAGAAGTGAAATGAAAATCCCTCATCCCATAGCATACCCAGAGGTAACTGCTAGTAATGGGATGGAACATTTCCATAATCAGGGAAAAAAAAAAACCACACCTATTTATTTAAACCAACTACAAACAAATGAATGCTTCCATCCTTCCAGGTCCACATCACGCTTACTCCCTGAATGCTCCTCCAGTATACCAGGGTGCTTTCTTTTGGGGGGCAGATCAGAAATCGGACTCCCTAGGTTCAAATGCCAACTTGGCCATTGATCTAACTTCGCCCTGCCTCAGTTTCTTCATCTGTAAAGTGTGGATGATAACACTTTGCAGACATGGTCATTGTGGGGAGTAAATGCTCCTGTACACAGGAAGCTCTGAGAATGGTGCCGGGCAAATTGAGCGCCTCCCAGATGCCAGAGTGTACCACTGTTATTCTCTGACATTGTGCACTGCCAGTGTTTATACTCTCTAAAAGGACGGCACCTGATTTTATCCTGAATTAAATAATAGACCAATTAGGTATCATTGAACACCCACGCTGGACACATGCACACACAGCCCCACCTGCACGCAGTTCTCCACAGCCCTTGAAACACTCATCACGTGTTGTCTCATCCGAGTCTTAGGACCATCCTGAGCAGGAGGAAAAGCCAGCATCTGGGAGGCTGAGAGGAGTTAAGTGCCCAGCCTCAGGGCTCACAGCTAGGAAGGCCCAGCCAGGATTCAAACCCAGGCCAGTCGAACCATGATCCCACCAGAGCCACAAGACAGCGCTACCCGCCCAGGGTTCAATAGAGCTAGGTCAAGGGCTGCGAGAGGCAGGCTGGGAGAAAGGGCAGAGGGGGCCGCTGGAGCTGCCAGGCAGGCCTTGTGGGGCCTGAGACACTGACCCTTATTATTCCCACGAGCTGGCCTTTTCTCCACAGCCAGGCCACGGTGTCCTGGATGGCCTGCCCACGCCTCTGCCTTTTGGCCCTCTGCCACCCTCTGCCCACCTGGCCCAGGGCTGGCCACACACTCACTGGCTGGTGACCACCTCATCAGCTCCTCTCACTAAAGCATCCTTGACAACTGAGGAAGCAGGTGTGGGGAGGCAGAGCTGCCCACTGGGCCTGGAGTCGAGTGTACTGAACACACAACCTGGGTCCCGGTTCAGCCTCAGCCTCTGACTGTCTCTGAGTCCTCAGGCAAGCCATCTGCCTTCCTTAATCACAATCGCCTCATCTGTAAAATGGGCAGTCCGTTCCCCTCTCTCAGGGTGGTCACGAGAGTTAAGTGAGCTGGCACTGGGAAGATGCTTTGGATAGTAACGAGGTATAGTGATGCCTGCTAGCCTGGAGGGTTGACACTTGTTGAACTCTTGATGTACAACATATGTACAACATGATTTACGTGGTCTCCTTTCCAGGCAGGAATCAATGTTAATTAGCCCACTTAATAGATGGGACCCAGAGAGGACAAAAGTCCGCCTGAGTCTTGTAGCTAGAAAGTGGCAAAGCTAGGATTTGAACCCAGTCCCTCTAAGCCAATGCTCTTCCACTGCAGAGAGGCCTGCAGGTAGGAAGGCGTGTTTGCATGGAGGCATCATGTGTCATGCCAGGTAGAGTCTCAGACCTCGGCTGTCAGTTTGCAGTGCTATCAGAGCCCAAAGCCCTGGAGTCTTCAGGCGTGGCCTCTTCTGTCTGGCCCTCTCTGGCCTCCTGGCTTGCTCAGGGCCTCAGGGGAGGTTTCTGGGCTTGATAATGCCATTAGAGATCCCAGGGGGTCCCTGCCCACCTGAGGGCCTGGGAGCCAGCGACCCCTTGGTCAGAGGAGAGGCTGGCGCCAGACCCCAGCTGGGGCCTGGCTGGGCTGGGGGCCCCAGGAGAGAGGAAGGTGTCAGCTCACAAGATGGGGAAACAATGGGTTATGTCTAAGCCTCCTTCTCCAGGTTATGTCTAACCCTCTTCCTCCTCATCAACTGGGGGTCAAAATTACCAGGGAGGGAGGGACATCGACCCCCCCTCAAAACACCGCCCTTCCCTTTTCTGAAATCCACCTGGCCTATACAACAGATTGGGGGTGGTGGTGGAAGGGGCGCTCAAGTCAGGGCACTAGGGCCTCACCCCCACGGGGACCCTCCCCCACACTCCCGATGTCCCTGGCTCCCCCGCCCCCAGCCAGGCCTGAGATCCCCGGGTTGATGCCGAGCCTTCGGCACCTGCCTGGGAGACACACCTGCCCAGGTCGGTGCTGCCCAGATGCACGGAGGGTCCCAGCCATGCCAGGCCTAGCAGGTAGGCCCGTCTGGCTAGGCGGGGCTGGGGGAGGCGCCCGAGCCGCCCTCCTTCCAGCCCCGGCCACGTCGCCGCCCGCGAAACGCGACCCGACCCCAGGGCCACCAGCCTGCTCCCACCTCTGCTCGGAAACCTCCGGACCGGGCACGGGCAAAGCAGCGGCCCGCCTGCCGCTCGGCTCCCTCGCCCGGAGCCCCGGCCCCGCCGCAGCCCCGAGGTGGGGAGCGGGCGGCCTCCGAGCCCCCTCCTCCGATTCCAGCGCGGAGCCTGCCTCCCGGGCGGCGGAATGGCGGAGGGCGCTGCGCCGTGATCACGCCGCGGCGATCGGTCCGGACTCGAGGCCGGGGCCCTCCGGGACTCTGTCCCGGGGACAGCCCCGTCCCCACGCCGCCTTCTCGTTCCGGGGTCCCGGGGCTGGGGACGGGGAGGGCCGGCCCAGCCAGGTCGGGCCGGCCGCAGGGCGGGGCGCGCGGCGGCGGGGCGCTCACCTGAAATTGGGAGGCGACGCGATGTGCAGCCCCAGGAACGGGGAGGCGGCCGGCGGGGACGCGGCCCCCCCGCCCAGGCCGCCGCTCTCTCGCTCCGCCATTCCCGGGCACAGCCCTGGCCATCCGGGCGGAGCGCGGCGCGGAGGCGGCGGCGGCGGCGAGGGAGGCGGAGGCGCGGCGGGGAGCCGCCGCCGCGGGGCTCGCTGGGCGGGCGCGGCGGGCGCACCGGACGGGGCAGGGCGCGGCTCCGGACCGCACGCGGCGGGCGGGACCGGCGAGAGCGGCCTGCGCGCCCCCGGGCCCCGGCCGGGGTCTCGCACGCCCCGCCCGCGCCCCGCCGGGCCCGCCCCCGCCCGCCAGCCCCGCCCCGGCGTCGCTCTCCGAGGTGCTGAAGCCCCGCCCCGCCCCCGACACCCGCCCTCCCCCCCCGCAGGACCCCAGGCGCCGGCGCGGGCTCCGTCCCTCGGGCGGCCTGGGCGCCGGGCACCTAATGGCAGAACCCTGGGCTCCAAGGCCCAGGTTGGCCCCTCGCAGCAGAGAGGGTCGCGGAGGAGGCAGAGAAAGGAGAGGATGCCAGCCTGCTGGGGCAGGTCGGTTGGAGTGTGGAGAGAGTGAGTGAGTGAGTGTGTTTGTGTGTGTGTGTGTGTGTGTGTGTGTGTGTGTGTGTGTCCGGTTGGAGTGTAGAATGTGTGTGTGTGTGTGTGTGTGTGAATTCAGCAGCCTGGTCACCTAATGGCAGAACCCTGGGCTCCAAGGCCCAGGTTGGCCCCTCGCAGCAGAGAGGGTTGCGGAGGAGGCAGAGAAAGGAGAGGATGCCAGCCTGCTGGGGCAGGTCGGTTGGAGTGTGGAGAGAGTGTGTGTGTGTGTGTGTGTGTCCGGTTGGAGTGTAGAGTGTGTGTGTGTGTGTGTGTTTGTGTGTGTGTGTGTGTGTCCGGTTGGAGTGTAGAGTGTGTGTGTGTGTGTGTTTGTGTGTGTGTGTGTGTTTGTGTGTGTGTGTGTGTGTGTGTCCGGTTGGAGTGTAGAGTGTGTGTGTGTGTGTGTGTGTGTGTGAATTCAGCAGCCTGGTCCCACCGGCGAGTAGACAGGGAAGCCTGGCATTAGTGACTTCACGGCCCTAAGGATCGGTTTTCTCGTCTGTGAAACGGGGACGATACTGGTCCCTCTCATGGCTGTTGTGAGGATGTAAGGTGATACAATTGTGTCACCAGGTGCTGGGAACACCCCACCTCCTGCCCTGAAATCCAGGCCTCACCCCATGCCTGTCCCGGCACCTTGAGGGTACCCCAAGAACTCTCCCTAGAGGGGGTCCCCTCCCTAAGGACTGACCCAAGCCTCTCTTGAGCCCCAAGCAGCTGCTTGAGGTGAAACGAGCCCTCCTCTTGGCTTAGTCTCTCGCTGTCTCCTTCCTCAAGTTGGGACTTTCTCAGTCCTTTCTTCCTTAGCTTCGCTGAGCTCCTCACTACATTTCCTGCAGAGTGCCCCTTCTGCACTCACAGACACACATTCCGAGACTTGGGGCCTTTCTCCCTGCCCCCAGCCTTCTTGGGATTCTTTCGTTGCTTCTGCTCCCTTCAGCACCTCATCCCTGCTAGGCTCTGGCCATGGTTTCCTCCTTGTCTTCCCTCCTCTCAGAGGTGAAGCCCGGGCCCCCAGGCCTGCAGGACCCCCAGGCCTGCAGGACCCTGTTTCCTGAGTTCTTTCAAAGGGTGTGGAAGGCCAAGACTAGGGCCCAGCTTTGGTGGGTCATAGAGCCTCTGACCAAACCTCTCTGGCTTCTCTGGTTCCCGGAGAAGCACAGAGACCCTGTCCCCCACAGGGCAGGTAGAAGAAGGTGCAAAGTGTTTCACAAATTGTGTCCCATTTGCAAACCTGGACTGCCCATTGGTCATGCTGGCCCCTTCTCCTTCAGTGTGGCCCCCAGTAAGGAGGGGCAGACACCCATCTTGCAGTTAGCAGCCCCTAGCTCCAGCCCTGAGACTATCCCAGTACCCAGAGCCAAAGGCCTGGGCTGCCTCCCTCCCTGACCCTGGACCCGAGAGGTGGCCACTCCACCTTTCCTGCACTAGGCCCTCATAGTAACCACCTGCTGCCATGGCGCCTGGCTTTTCTTCCCATCATGGCTAGTGACTGTTTCTTAGAATGTTGCTTGTCTCAGCCAGGGAACACCTTCAGGAGCTCAGGAGCGTGTGCATGTGTAGGACAACACCCTCTTCTAGTACCTTTTGCTCAAGAACCAAAGTCAGCTCCAAAAGCCAACTGAAAGCCACACTAGAGAGAAGACAGAAGGGAGAGAGGAAAGGCAGGCCTGGGTCTTGACAGGAAGGAGGCCAGCAGGGGCTTCAGCACACAGCCAAGGATGAGCCAAGCCACAGGCGGTTCCTCCCTTTCCTCCTTTCTCACTCTGTGCAGGGCAGATTTATATTCCTAGGCCTTGCCTGAGCCCCTTCCCACAGGAAGCTGCAGTGTGGGCCCGTAAAGCTCTCCGACCAAGGCTAGGGTCCCCCAGCATGAAAGCAGGGCCCACTGCACAGAGAGGGGCCACTCTCTGGCCCAGGTGGCAGGAGCCAAGGCTGGCATCCAGGCCCTGGGCTTGGCTGTGGGGAGATCCTGACCTGGCCAGACTGGAGGCCTGCAACCCCTCCTCCCACAGAGCTGCAGCCTGCGTGGGGTGAAGCACAGACTGAGGGCCTGCAGAGGGCTGCTGCTGACTGACCCCCAGTCTGGGGCTTAAGTGGCCGGCAAGGCTGGGTCACTACAGGATAGCACTCAGGACCGTCACTGTGGGCCCAGAGTGTTCTGCACCGTTCTGGCCCACTGACCCCGAATGACCCTCTGACCGGGCTGTGGAGCCACCCCCACACCTCGCCCCGCCCCTGCCTGCTCCTGCTGCTCCCATAGGAACCTTGTGGCCCCAAGTCCTACGGCTTCACCCAGCTTCAGCCTCACCAAACTCCCACAAGATTGACAACGCACAACCTTACTCAGACAGGATTAGACGTTTATAAAACAAGTGAATATTCACAAACAAACCGTGGGAGAAACACACCTTTCCAGCAACAGAAAATCTCTATAAAGTGCATTTTGCCTGCGACCATCTTTTCCCTGTGTGGCCCTTGGGCCAAGATTTGGGGCGCTCTTCTGTGGTAGTCCTCGGCGCCACCTGGGCTAGGGGAAGGGAGGCCTGGCACCATCGTGGAGCTCTAGGCCACCAGACACCCCCTCTCCCACCTGCCCCTCCTGGCTCCAGGAGTGTGCTGTCTAACTGCACTGGCAGGTCGCCCTGGGAGTGGGCCGGGCTGGTGAAGAAGTGGGGGAAGTGGTCCTGCCACCCGGTATTTCAGGGAAGGGAGCCATCGCTAAACAGGAAGGGACAGACACATCCCAACATCTGAAGGTGCAGCTCCTGAACACTGGTCTGGCCTGCAGCCTCGGCCGTCTGTTTCTCAGGCTCACCCCTCCAGGCTCACGCTGCTCTCCCTCTGGCAAGAGCCCCCGGTTCTCCTTCCTCCTGGCAGGGGCTGAGGGAATCCGGTGCCCTGAACACACACCGTCACCTGGGCCCTGCTTCCCCACACGACTATGGGACATTTCTAGCGAGGGTGACACATACGACAGTTGGACTCCAAAGGCAGCTCTCTGGCTGAGGAAGCCTGAGACACCTCAGGAAGAAGCCTGTCAACGTGCTGGACAGCGGCAGGAGACAGAGGCCTGACCCCAGGGCTGTGGTCCGAGGACAGAGGGCAGGGCTGGGGCCAGGGGAGTTCACAACTCTGAGGCTAGGAAAGGTCACAGGGAGGTAGAAAGGAAAACGCCCAGAGGCCAGCTTAATGTTACACGTGAGGACAAAACCCAAACAGGAACTGGCCTCCCGGCTTACATGCATACACACACGTATACACAACACACACACACATGTTGTGGCTCAAATGCAGGCCACAGGGTGGAAGGAAGACTTGCTCCAGTTGACCACAGTGCTTCTTTCGCAACACCGGCCTTGGACAGTAGGAGGGAGGGGTGGGAGGCGCAAGTCACTCCTGGAATGCAAGGCTTGGCTCCTCTGGGTCAAGCCTCCCACCTACTGCTTCTAGAAGGGATGGCGTGCTGGAGTGATCTCTACTCGGACTTTGGCTAACTGCCCCTGGCAGTCCCTGCCCGAGTCCCTGTGCCCGAGTCCTTGGAGTCCGGCCTCTGGGACAGCTAACATGGCAGTCTGGATGCTGACCAGTTCAGGGCAGGCCCTGGAAGCCGACAGAACAAAGACTAGCATGGCTTCCCTGGCTGGGTGTCAGTGGTCCTCACTGGCAGCACTGTGCTGCCTTGGGGTGCAGCCAGAGAAGCCGGGTGGCCTTATGCCCCCGAGAAGCTGGTCTCCTCCTGGCGGAGGGACGGAGTCTGACCTGGTCCCTCCACAGCTCCCGGGTGAGTCCTGAGGCTGGCTCTCAGCTGTGGGGAGGAACAGGGAGAGCTGGGCTTCTACTCCTAATCTTAGGCTCACCCTGAAAAGGTGAGGTGCTGTCTTAGGCTCCTATCTGCAGTACTGGGCACACACCTCACCATCAGGGTGTGCTTCCGTATGCTGGCAGCAACTTTTCAGATCTGTCTACAGCCTCGTGCTCGGTCCCAGGTGTCCAGAGATGGTTTGGAGGACCCAGCGGCAGGGAATTTTAAAATAAATAAGTGAGGCCAGGTGGCTAAGTCTGGACAGCATCCAGCCTGCCCAGCCTCCAGGGCCACAAAGCAGGAACTCAGTGGGACTCTGCTGCCTCCAGAACCCCCTGCTTTGGACAAGGGCCAAGACTGCCGCCCTCTTGCTCCTCAGTCTGGCTTGAAGAGGGAGGGAGGCCGATGCCAGAATCCCAGCTGGGTCTGACCACTATATTCCATTCAGACAAGGCAGGTGGCTTGCAGGGATAGGTCCCGGCTGGCAGTCACTGCCACGGCCTCTAGCCTTGTCTGGAGACCAGGACACAGCGCTCGTGGTGAAGCGTGCTATAGGTGCTCCTCCAGCCTGGGCAACAGTCAGAACCACGAGAGTGTAAACAGACACACGCACACGCACACAGGCACACCACTCCCTCCTTGACAGGCGCGCACACACGCACACACGTCCCCTCCGCCTGTCTGGTGATCCGCTTCTCTGCAGGTTGCGCTCTGCGGCTGCGGCTGCTGCTCGGGCACCCAGGCTTTGTGCACGGAGCGAGGGCTCTGCGGCTGCAAGAAACACAAGGCAAAAGGAGCACTCAGAAGATGCTCGGCTGCCCAGCGACAGGCTCCTCCGACTGCTTCTTTGGGGGTGCTCAGACTGGAACCGGAAACGCCGAGAGAACAGGCCATGGCACTGGGGTACAGGCTGTTGCGGGGAGCCAGTGGGGTGGCTGAATGCTGCCCTCCGAGTGATGATGTGGCCCCTTCACCTGGGGCCGAGTGCAGCAGGGGGCAGGACACGGCTACACAAGGCTCACTGGAGGCCTTGGGGTCACTAGCTTAGACACGTCAAGCACAGTGTCTGAATCAAGGCAAGTAGCTGTGGCCAGAGATGGAATCAGAAAAACATGGCTGGAAGAGAAGCCTGCTGGGAGCAGTAATTCCAAGGAGTAAGGCAGGGAGTGAGTTTAGAATCAGCAGGTGAGCGCATTTCCACATAGAGATGAAGGCACCCTGGTGCAGCACTAGGAGGCAGAGGGGGCAGGAGGGAGAGAAAGTACGTGGATGGCTCATTTGAAAGATTTCTAACATCGGGAATCTGGGGCAGAGGGAAGCAAGGGCTTCACCCCATAACAGACAGGGCAAGCCTGTCAGAATGTTGGCTTGCCCGCTGAAATAGGCTGAGTGTGTCTGCGATCTACAGAGACACGCAGTGTTCCATGAAGAGTCCGTACAGTTTCAACCTTGTAAGGCAAGTAATAATAAGTAGGCTTACTGAGCCTGCAGTGGGTCATGTGCTATACACTTGCGCTATGGCTGAACTGTGTCCCCACTAGTTTCAACAATTTTAGCTGGGCATGGTGGCTCACACCTGTAATCCCAGCACTTCGGGATTACAGTACTTGAGCCCAGGAGTTTGAGACCAGCCTGGGCAACATAGCAAAAACCCATCTCTATACAAAATAAAAAAATTAGCCAGGTGTGGTGTCACGTGCCCACAGTCCCAGCTACTTGGGAGGCCAAGGTGAGAGGACTGCCTGAGCCCAGAAGATTGAGGCTATGGTGAGCTGTGATCCTGCTACTGCACACCAGTCTGGGTGATACAGAGAGACCCTGACTCAAAACAAAAACAAATTTTCCCCTTTAAGAGTATACTAGAGTAACCTAGCCATGTTTTCTCACTACAAGTAAATGTATTTGTTACTAAGGTATATGTATATATGTTGATTGAATGGACAGACTGTGTGTATTTACTCCACACACAGGGATCTCTCTGGTCCCTGTTGTTAAGCCAAAGAGATGACTATTCTTCTGAAACAGGAACATTTCAGGACTGGAGGATATACCACAACAGGTCCTCCTTACCTGACACTTCCATTTTTTGTGTCTTTACCTTCAGGGATGGGGAAGACAAAGAGTCCTTGGAGATTCCCTAGAACAAGGGCTCTCGACTGGGGGTTCTTGGACTCTTGAGGTTCCAAGGATGGGTTCCTGGGGCAGTCCATGAAGACTCTGGAATTAAGTGCACATTTTTCAGTGTGTGGGAACATGTGTAGTTTTCTAGCTAGAGGCCCCATCCTCCGTCACTCTCCAAAGATGGGGGATAACTCCAAAAGGGATGAAGAACTGATGCCTGAGCTTAGAAGGCAAGGGGGCGAGGTACACTCGGGTGGTACAATGATAAAAATCAGATCTATGTTGATTAGGGCACAAGTTAGTTTTAGGCAGGCTCATGAAGTGTATCCTGGCTTCAGATAAGCCTCAGTCACCCAAGTCCCTCTATGATGAGTTCAAAGCCACCAACACAGAAAATCAGGGTTTAGAAGAGCCAGTTCATCCTTGTCTACAAAACTAGTCAAAGGCCTGCTCAACTAGTTACTCAAGTTGCCTGATCAGCAAGTAACGAGTTGGTACTATGCTCTTGTTCTCAAGCTTGGGCATATGTCTGCAGAAAAATGGGGCTGGGGAAATCAGATGAGGCCTTGCAGGAAAATGAAAGCAGCGCTGAAGGAAAGGGAAGAACAGCCCAGGGAAAGGCACCCAGGGAAAAATCAACTCATAGCACATGCATGGAAAAATCCATCTCTTTCAACTCGTCATTAATACAAGAAACACACAGACAGCTGGAACAAAAAGTCAGTTAATAACCACCTTTTCTGAACCTCCAGTGTTGGTTAGGATGGCCTCCTGGTACCTCTGTCCTCACACCCCTTCTCATCCATTAGATGCTCCAAGAAACCCCAGTCTGTAAGCCCATCCTGCCCCAAGATCCTAGCCCTGGAGGGGTGTGTGTACCTGCACATATGTTCATGGAGGATACCGCAAAGGCTGAGGATCTGGAGGAAACGTTGTTTGGAGACTGGCACTGAGTCTCAGTGTTTCCCTCTCCCCGCCATACCTGGCGAGGCACAGTATCCAAGAGCTTGAGAAAGGCAGAGGGTTGGTTTGCTACCAGCTCCCAAGGCAGGGCCAAGGAAGTGCAGAGGTACAGCTGGGCTGGGAGCGGGAGAAAGCTGAAGCTCTTAGCTCAGTCTCGTTCCTCCAGTCAACCACACCACAGAAGGGACAGTCATCAGTTCACAACTAATCATGAAGTGCCAAGGAAAGTGCTAGGGGACATTGGAGCCCAACTTCTTATTTTCAGGCCAGGAACTGAGAATCAGAGAGGTGATACCACTTGGGCAGAGTCTCCCAGGAGGCCAGTGGTAGGTCTGGGATGCAGACAGTATGAGTAAGGTAGAGCTCTTTTCCCAATGCCACACTGACTCTACTTCCACTAACTATGGGGCACTTTACCAACAGCAGGTGCCTTTCACACACAGGAGGGAGTATACAACTAAAGTGTCAACAGGACAACAGAGATTCCAGGAGGCAGGTTTTACTCAGCAAAGCCCCGGGGCTGCTAACTGGCTGAGCAGGTGGAGGAGGGGAGAGGTGATCCTTGGCCATGAACTTTTTGTATTCAACAGGGCTTCTCTCAACAGATCACTCTGTACCAGCAGAAGGCAAATGGAACACGCAAGCTGTTCTCCCCCATGGTCAAATAATTGGACCAATGAGCGAAATCTGGGCACAATTTGAGGCTGATGGAATCCTGAGCAGTCAGCAGCTTTGGGGATTACAGAAACCGGCTGAAACGAGAGCTATTTAAGGGCTGGCTTGTTTTTCAGTTTAGTGAACGTTGTGAAATGCAGAACAGACAGCCACTGTGGATTTGAGGTAAGCATGGAACCCACTGATATGGAGACTTTTTTTTCCACAAGATCTGTTGAAACTGTGACTGACCGTCCCTTGTACTACCACAGGCCTGAGCTTAGTATCAGAAGCCCAGAGGGAAACGAGACCTCCAAGGTTCAAGATAGAGCCTTTGGGTTGAATGACTGCTCACACCTTATACCTAAAACACCTCAGAAAATAGATGTATCCAGACCCAAGTCACACAACGGAAAATGACCGAGGAAACGGGAGGAAGGGACAAGTCTCTCCCCCTTAATATATCAACTATATCAACTTGGGTAAGTAGCCACAGCTCTGTGCTGGCTGATTGAAGTAACACTGACACAAAGACACTCTAAGCAGTAAACGCAGGATGACAATGTGACTTCATTTGCATGGGGCATTTGTTTTCTCATCTTCTTTCCCTAATGTGTATGCTTGATGGCTACCATCTTACAGATGAGGATGCTAACCAACTTTAGGCCCAGATGCTACTGCCAGCATGCAGGGAGACACAGCGTGCTCCCTTCTCTCAGGGTTGCCACAGACGCAGGTATGCCCCTCAGGCTGTCTTAGAGTGAAGTCTGCACCTGCTCAAGTCCTTGGCCCTCCTGACCCCACTCCAACCCTCACAGCTCAGCCTGGCCTGAGTGCCCAGGGAGCCAGTGATGAAGGGGACAGTACACCTTGAGAATCAGTCCTGGAGATCCCAGCAGGCTGACAGACAATCTCCTGGACTCCAAGGCCTGCACCCCGGAACCATCTCCACTTGGAGTCACCCTCAAGCCGCTCACCAGCCCATTCTTCCCGCCTGTTCCTGAGCAGGTCCCAGCCTCATGCCTAGTTTATCCTCCAGAAGTGCCAGCTTGATCATTCCTGCTTCAAGATGCTTCTTTACCCCCAGAGAGTACACCAGGGACTCATCTGCCTGACATTTATAATGCTCCATGGTCAGACCCCACTGTAACCTTATGGTCTTCTAAAATGATAATCATAACAATACCTATAATAATAGTAACTACCATTAACCGAGGACTTAGGAGCTGGGCACTGGGCTAAGTGTCATGCCTATTGTGCAGACACTCTACCAATATCCACATTTCCTGGCTAGCAGAGCCTATACTTTGTTCAGGAGGCCGTGGGCCTGGCCTAGACAATGGATTATGACCGGACTGAGTCAGTGATTCTCCAAGTATGGTCCCTTATAATACAAGCCTGCAACCTCTCTTGTGCCCAACCTTTACTTTCGATCTTCTTACCCATTTTGTTTCATTTTCTCTTCATGGTACTTATGGCCCTTGACATTTAAAATACCTATTTATCGCACAAATCTGTCCATCAGCAATGTCTATGTCAGAGGGCCCAGTCAAGGCAAAGGGTACAAGCATCCAACAGTCGTCTCACTGAGCACAAAACGAGATACTCAAGCCAGATGGCCCCAGCCTGGCCCGGAAGTGAGAAGGATCTGGAAAAAAGAACCAGTCAGCAACATCGAGAAAATCACCTCCAGCCTAATGATGAAGACATGGCACATAAGGAACAATCTGAGATGATGACTCAGAGAGGAGAGGAATTTATATTTCCCCAAGAGGGGCATAAAAGGCCCTTCTTTTTGGGGGGAAGGAGTGGTCAGGTGTGTGTGTTGTTTTTTGTTTTTTTTTTTTACAACATTCAAGAAGCTTCCAAGATGAGTGCTGACAGGAAGAAGCAGAGTTGAAGCCACGGGACAGATGAGGAGGAAGGAGCAGCTATAGAGGGCAAAGGTGATGGGGAGACTGGATTGCTGGTCCTTAGGCAGGGCAGGGCAGAGTGAGTCCAGCACAGGCCTTGTCCTGGCTTCTTAAGGTCAGTGCTGCCCTCCGCTGGCAGGCCTACAGAACAGCCAGTCAGGAGAGCCCGGGACCTGGAGCAGCCTGGACTCTACCGGGCCCCTCACCCCCTCGCCCACAGCTTCAAATCCAAGTCTCAGCTTTCTTTCTGTTGGATTTGACTCACTTTTACAGGCAGAAAGCGCCAACCCTCTCATCGCTGTCTACCATCCCTTTTTTCCCCTTAGCTGGCAAAGAAAGAAAAGGGCTTGACTTTTAAATTTCCAAATGTATAAAAGAATGGTGGAATTTTTGAGCCGAAATCCTAATAATCTCATCACACCAGATTGTAATCTAGTTTGCTGTTTTAACCTTTGGCTGCAAGGCAGCAGTTTTCCACACCAAGCCTCCCTCCCTACCACCTAAACTTCCTGAGGCTGAACCTGAACTGCGGTCACTCACTCTCAGACATCCCTGCTCGGCAGCTCGGGGGTGGGCAACTCTGCTACCCTGGCCCGCTTGCTGAGTTCTTCACCAGGGGGCTCCTCAGCTGCTTCCAGCTTGCGTTTGGGGGACGCTGGGCCACTGGGTAGTGGCCTTGGGCCTGTAGGGAAACATGTCAAAGGTCACACAGACTGTATCACCAAAATGATCCTGGCAGTGGCAGCTCTTCAGAGGACAGGTGACCCACCTACCCGTGGAATGCCAGCATGCTGCTCCTCAAACCTGCCCCTCAGCCTTCCTTTCAGGAGGGACCTCACCTGGAGGTGTCCAAGGAATATGACCAGCCTGCTGGGAGCAGGGCCACTTTAGGGCCCCAAATCCCATAGGCTGCAGGCCAGAGACTGATTTGGCCTCACTCTGAAGGTGAGACGTTCCCTCCACCACCCCAGATTGGCCTCCCAGAGCAGCAAAGAGCAGAGCCCCCCATGGAGGCAGCCTGGACGGGCAACTGGATAAAGCGCTTAGGGTTCTTGCCATCTCGCGCTCCTGATCTTCATCCCCAAGCTAAAGGGAAGAGGTTACAAATGCAGCAAATCTGTTCAGTCTCTCTCTCTCGCTGCAGCCCCCGCCCCCAGTCACCTCCTTTCTCACTCCCTGTGCTCACTTCCACCCTGTGCTGTCCACTCTCCACACAGCAGGCAGGGGAGCTTTTGTTTTGGAAAGCAGGATTTATTGAGAGGACAGAAAAGCTCCTAGAGCAGGAGGGGACCTGGATTGACCTGGGGAGCTTTTTAAAAAAACCTCGTCTGCCATGCCCACCTTGCTGACCAGCTTTCGGTGCATGGAGGCCTGAATCCTAATCCGTTGTGGAGGATGCTTCTCCTGCTACATCCCATCCTCCCCTCCTCTAGCTCCTCACTGAGGACATGCCATGACACCAGCCTCTCTCTGGTTCCCTGAATGGGCTAAGCTTGGCTCTGTTTCTGGAACTTTTCTTGCTATTCCCTTTGCCTGGAATGTTCTTTTCTTGGTTCTTGGAAGGACTGGTTCCTGTTCATCACGAGTCTCATCTCAGAGAGGCTTTCCCTGACTACTCCAGCCTCAAGTAACTCAGAGGCCACCCTCCACCCCCAGTCCCTCTCTATCAAGACACTGGATTTTATTTTCCTCCAATGCACTTGTTATCTAAAGTGATCCTACTTGTTTCTTTTACTGCCTGACCGCCCCAGGTGGACTATAGCTTTATCATGCAAGGACTCCTGGCCTCAGCCCTGAATGCCTGAAGTGGAGGCACTAGGCCACAGGAGGACAGCTGCTTCTCACCTGGACTGCTCACGCTTCCAGCCTGGCTCGAGCTGGGCTCTGCCACGGGGTGACTGAGGTCCTCCACACAGGAAGGCACAGATGCCAGCAGACCTGGGAGACAGGAAGGAATTATCAGAATGCAGTCTCACAGGATTATAAAGGGCAGTAGGACACGAAGAAACAAGGGGGGTGGGGAGGGCAGAATCATGACACGGAGGTTCCCTATCTTTCCACTGCTCCCTAACTGCTCAGGGAGGCCCAGTCTAGCTCAGCCTGCAGTGTCCTGTGCCCTGGGAAGTCAACTCGACTTAACAGCCTGGAAGACAGCACTTGGTATCCCTAAGCATCTGGTCATTCCCATCCATCCCCTCTGAGCCTGCAGGTGCTGTCCCCGTCTTCAGCGAGCTGGGCGGGTAGTGGGGGATACTGGCTCCTTACAGAGTCCCCGGTAGCGTGACAGCTGCTGATAAATCTGCTTCATCCGTTCAATGTTGAGCCGGCTGGTCTCGGCATGGTTGACGATGGGCCGCGGGTAGTCCACACCAATGATGCACTTGGCTGCCTTCTGAACAGACTCTGGGGCATTCCAGGGCTCATAGATGTATCGAGAGGGAAACCCTTTCAATCTGGGCAGGTATCGCCTAGAATATACACACAGATGACCTATCAGCACACCTAGACCCTCCTTCAAAGGGCCATGGGCATCCCATCCTAGGAGAAGGCCACAGTGGTCAGAAGCCAGAGAGCCTGGTCTGCACCCTCACCTGATGTAGTCTCCGCTAGGGTCTGTGCGGCGGCCGAAGCCCACAGGGCAGTAGCAGTGAAAGAACTGCTGGAAGAAAGCACTGCAGGACAGCCACATCCAACTGCCTGCATTCACACTGAAATCTGCATCCAGGAGCAGCTCATCAAATACCTAGATGGAGGAGGGGGCTAATCAGCCTCCTTGGGGACCTACTGCCATATTCTTCCCAAGTCACCACAGTTTCCCCAGAAGCCAAAGCCCTCCTGCTGAGGGCAAGCCAGAGGGTCTGGACGGGATCTCCTGGACCCAGGGATCCCACCCCATCCCTCATCCAAGAAGGGGGCTGCCCTTTGCTGGGCCTGACCAGAGGGTACAGGCCAGCTGTCTGCTGAGAGAGCACTCACCCGAACCCCGCTCTCCCAGCTGACCCAGAGGTCCCCGCGGGTGAGGAAGCAGGCCACGGCGTGCCGGGCCAGGTGGTGGATCCAGCCCTCCTGCCTCAGTTGGGTCATGATGGCATCAATCCAAGGGAAGCCTGTCTTGCCCTCGGCCCACTTGGCCAAGGCCTCAGGGTTGCGGTCCCAGGGGATCTGGATGCAGATGGGGTTCCCCTCCATGCGGTCAAACCTGGGGTTGTTGGTGGCTGCTGTGTAGAAGAACTCTCGCCACAGGAGTTGCCCAAATAGGGAGAGCGGGGGTGTGCTGTTCCGCTTCACCTGAGGGGTGGGGGTAGCGTGTGGATACAAACACTTGGCCGGCTCTTAGCATGATGTGTCACTCAGGTCTCTTCCACATGAGAATCTGGAGCCCCTGCAGACCTGGTGGCTCCAAACCCCCACAAGAGTTGAACCCTAGAAGTGGCATAGTGTGCCTGTAGGTACAACACCCGGGCCCTGCCCATGCTGTGCCACTGCTCTGAGCAATAAGAAATCTGTAGAGAGTTGGTCAGCAGGAAGGGACCTGCATTAGGAGTCAAACACCCCAAGGCTTCTTGTCCTCAGGGCTCTTTGTCCGGCTCTATCTTTTAGAAAGTTGAAGGGAGTTTTACTATCAGTGCACATAAAAAATGCTTAGTCTAGATTTTGGCTAAATAAGTTATATACAAGAGGCTGGATCTCGGGCCATTAGTCTACAAAATCAGACTTCCAAGCAAGTTTTCCTAAAATCACAAGATTGCCCACCAAACTGGTGAAGTGACCCCATGCCACAAAATCCTGATATTGGCAAGAGTAAGCAGATAACATTTAAAAATGTAGGCATGGCTGGGCGCAGTGGCTCATGCCTGTGATCCCAGCACTTTGGGAGGTTGAAGCCAGAGGATTGCTTGAGCCCAGGAGTTTGAGACCAGCCTGGGCAGCATAGCAAGACCTTCTCTCTACAAAAAATAAAAAATTTAGCCAGTGTATCTGAAGTCCCAGATATTCAGGAAGTTGAGGTGTAAGGATCGCGTGACCCAAGGAGGTCGAAACTGTGGTGAGCCGTGATCATGCCACTGCGCTCCAGCCTGGCTGACAGAATGAAACCTTGACTCAGAAAAATAAATAAATAAATAACACAGCCACAAGATGATCTGATGACCCTAAATGTTGGCTGTGTCACCTTCTCTCCCTCTGGGTACACCTAACACAGGCTTATGTGCCACCTAGCCAAATTGCGCGGCCCTGTGAGCAGCCCCTCCAGACCACTCCCTCCATCACTGATGGGCAACCACCACTCCTGGACTCCCCTTCTAAGTGCTCTATACACAGCCTCAGAGAGTGCAGCTGCACTTCTCAGCTTGGGACTGTCTCCAGCCTCACTATCCCTGCTCCCACCCTAGGGGTCTCACCCCCATCCACCTGCTACCTGCGGACCTGCCACCTCTAGGGCCATGCCTGACGCTGCTTTTCTGCCAGTCCTTTTGCTGTGCATGATAACCTGGGTCGCATTTTTATCGGTGATTCAGTGTGTATTTGGCTCTGGCCCTCTTGGATACTGACTCTTGCCCATCTCCCCTCAGCTATCCACACACCAAAGCACCAAGTTCCACAGCCCAGCCCCCATCCCGGGGCCAGAGAGAAGCACCCTGTGTGGAGTCCCTGGCAGGCCAAGAAGGCCCACCAGGCTATGAGTGGGAGTGGACACGGCCCTCACGGTGCCCTCACCTTTTTATAGAGGTCCCACAGGCGGTAGTAGAAGAGGCGGCAGGACAGGCAACCAAAGCGCAGGTAGGGGCTGAGGCCTGTGGGGCTGGCCAGCAGGGAGTTGGCATTCATTCGGGGCCTCTCGTAGTTGGCAACCCAGGCCTGCAGCGGAAAGGGAAGGTGACAAAAGGAAAGGCCTGGATGTCACAGAGGAAGAAATGGAGGCACTAGGTGGTTCAGGGATCGGCCCAAGTCACAGGACAGAAAGCCAGGGGCAGTGCCAGGACTGAACTCTGTGATCGGCCCACTCCATCATGCCAGCTAATTTTGAGACAGAACCACCGCCAGACCAAACAATGGGGCCACGTCCTGGCCCTGACTTGCTCTTTAGTTTGTAGCATGATTGTGAGCAAGTTATTACTTCCCTCAGCTACTTATCTATTAACTAAGACAAAATTTCCCATCTCTTGGGTATCAAATTACATGAGAAGGCCGGGCTTGGTGGCTTAGCCTGTAATCCCAGCACTTTGGGAGGCCGAGGCGAGTGGATAGCCTGAGCCTGCGGGTTCAAGACCAGCCAGGAAAACTTGGTGAGAATTTGTCTCTACAATAAATAAAATTAGCCAGGTGTGGTAGTGCGCACCTGTAGTTCCAGTTACTTGGAAGGCTGAGACGGAAGGATCGTTGGAGCCCAGCACAGCCTGGGCGACAGTGAGACTCCGACTCAAAAAAAAAAATTAAATAAGACATGAAAGAATTCTGAAAGCACTGAATGAATTATAAAGAGGAAAGGAAAAATGGCTTCTACTTTCCAGAAAAAAAAATCCTCTGTCAGCCCCTGCTCCAGTCACTAGAGGCCCCTGCGGTTGCTGTTGCACCATGGGCATCAGGGACTTTCGTTACTGTCCAGCAGCAGCGGGGGGAGGAGAAAACCCCAAACCCTTCCTGGAGATCAAGAGGGCCGCTTGTTTCTGGGACCACTCGTCATATGGCATCACTGGTCCTGATTCTACCATCAATGGCTGCTGGCATGGTGCTCTACTTTCTCAGCTTGCTGTTCCCCGCAGGCTCTCACTTGACCTTAACATGCCTCTGAGGTGGCATTTATGACTAACTCCTTTTGAAAATGAGGAAACTAGGCTCAAAGGGTTCTGTGACTCTCTTGGGGGGTTATAGAGCTGGTAAGAGACAGGGTGGGGGACTTGGGCTTCTGACTCCAGATTTCTTCTCTTTCCAGTACATCTAGTAACTATTTTCTGTTTAACACCTGAAACCTCTTTCTCTCCATGATGAACATTTCCCAAACTTTACAGCCTCCTCAGAGATGACCCACCTTCCCTATGATAAAGGAAACAGAAGCTACCCAAAAGGAAATACCTCAACTCCCAGTCACTGGCTCTACAGATCCTCCTGCATCCATACCTCCCTTCTTCCTTCTCCCCTCCTGCGACTACACCCAAGGCCATGGCCTCTACCTGCTCTGGGGCCCTCCTCTCTTCCTTCTCTTGCATGTTCAATCTCTTTCTGCAGTTTCAAGCCAAATACATTGGGGAAATGATCTCGTCTCTCCCCTTTGCAAACACAACAAAATAAAACAATAACAAAAGGGCTCTGGGTAACCCTGCAGACCCCCACCCTTGGGCCCCCTTCCCTCCTTCATAGCTGACCTCTCCATCCCCCTCCCCCACCTCCACTTTCCGGCCCACCCCATTCTGGCTTCTGCCTTGACCACTCCATCACGCTGGCTCCCACCAGTCTCCTGCGACTTCTGTGCCACTGAATCCTGAAGGCATTTTCTGTCCTCTCAGCAGCACAGCGCCCGATGCCCAACCCTGCCTCTACCCTCTTGACTCCTTTGCCACATGTTCTCAGTATCTCCTGGCATCTCCTGGCTGGCTGGCTGCTCTCAATCTTTTGCCAGTTCCACCTCCTCTACCCACCTGTTAAATGCTGGCACCCCAAAGCTCCTTCCTAGGTCCCCTTATCCAACTGTGTTCCTAGGCAAGCCCATCCAGCCCCATGGCTCCCAATTCCATCTCTTGACGATAACCACCATGTCTGCGGCTCTAGCCTGGATCGCCCCACCCAGCTGCCTGCTAGAAAAATCCACCTGGCTGCCTTTCAGGTACCTCAAGGGTGACATTCTCTTTTTTGTAAACTCAACCTTCTGTTGGCCTCCCTACCTCAGAAATGCACTGTCATTCACCGAGATGACCAGACATAGCCTGGCCATCACCTCTGACCCCCCTCATCAAGTCCTGCCAATTCTACTGCCCAAACATTTCTCAAATCTGTCCTTTTCTTTTCATTCCCTACTGCCATCAACCTGGTTCAGGTGAAGGTCATGTCTAGACTTGGCAACCTCCCGGCATCCACTGCCACTCTCCACACTGGGACCAGAGTGATTGAAAGATGCCTGTCCCTTGGGACAGTATGCACAGTGGGCCTCCTGCTGCTCTGAGGATAGTCCCTGTTATCCCTGATCTTCACCAAGACTGTGGCTCACCAGCACCCATGTCTTTCCAGCCTCGGCTCCCCTCACTCCTCCAGTGAGCGCCCTCTACAGGCCTCTACACACACAGCAGCTCCCTTCACCTGGAATGCGGTCTTCCTTTCCCTCATCTTCACTTGTTCACCAAAGTGACCCAGAGGCCACCTCCTCGGTAGGTGATTCCTGAGGCATTAGGTGAAACACCTCTGACAGACACCAGGTAGTTCTGCCTGCACACACCCTTGCTACCACCTCCTTTTAAAATGTTTTCATTTTATATGAAACAGATTCAGAAAGTCATACAATGTGTGGCTTAATAACTGTTCTAAGACAAACACCCTCCTTCATAGCTGACCACCAAAGTTCAAGCAACAGAGCTCTGCCAGCCGCCCCAGGCTGTCTATGTCTCATCACAGGAACAGCCCCATCCATCCCCCATAAGTAACCTCCACCCCACCTTTTATAATAATCACTTTCTGCAGTTAAGAAATGTTTACATTTTTCTCTTTTGGCCAAGCATGTTTGGAAGGGAGAGCTTTTCTTCTCAGTTATTCCTTGCATTTTAAAGTAGCTGCTTTTTAAAAAAAAATTTCACCCAAATGGATAGCCCTGGGTGCTATAGCTTGGTCTTGTCCATTTCAAAACCTTTCGTATGTTAAGTTTTTTTTAATCTACACATTTCCTGTCATCTTTTTCCTTTCATTTTTCTGTAGAAGAACCCAGGCCATCTAAAGCTCTTGATGTGGACACTGGGTCTTGTCCTTTCAAGTATGTGAGGCTTGCTGTTGGCCCTGGCCGATGGTAACAACCAGATCAAGGCTTCTGGGCCTTCATTGCTGGCGAGGGCCTGCAGCGCTGGGAGAATGCTCTTCCCAAGCAGGTCCAGGAATGCCAAAAGTTGTGACTGTAAGGGCCCTTTCTATAAAGCAGCTGCAGGGGGAAGGAAACTAAGAGCTGACTATTCTGTCACGAGAACCTTCTGTGCTCCTCTAGACCGGGTGACACTGCTGAATGCCTCTGGGGCCTGGGCCTCTGTGCTAGCCGATCCCCACTGCCCTGAGAGGTGGGCCATTTGCTCTCCATGTCCAAGTGAATGAAATCAATGTCCTGGAGGAGACCCAGCAAAAGGTAGGGACAGATCAACCCAAAATAACCTTATGGACTTGACTAACCAGATACCCTCTCAGTAGGGGAAACCTGCCCTCAGATGAAAGAAAAGCAATCTAGCATGAGCTTAGAACCACATATAACCCAGCCTCACTCTATTATAGGTTGAGCATTCCTAATTTGAAATTTCAAAATCCAAAATACTTCTGGTCTCAAGCATTTCAGATAAGGAATATTCAACCTGTACTTACTAACTATGTGACCTCAGGCTAGTTACTTAACCTCTCTAAGCTTCAATTTTGTAATCTGTGTAAGGGAGAGTTTAATATCTACCTTGTAGGGCTGTTGGGAAGATGAAAGGAAATAATGCCATTGGGTGCTTGCCCCAGAAATGCTCAGTCCAGTGTCCAGCATGTGGTAAGTCTCTCTAAATGTCACTATTTGTTGTTGCTGCTATTGTCTTTGCCATCAGGAGGATTTATCGTTCTTCACCAGCATGTAGTAAGAGGCACTAAGGGACATGACCCTGACCCATATCTCCTACTACGCAGGTCTCAGAAACGGGGTTCATACCTTCCGTTCCAAGTGTTTATCCAGGCGGGCCAGAGCTTCTGTCTCTCCTCCTTGCCAGACAGCTGGGCCAAGTCCTTCCGTGGGGAACCCTACAAAAGGAGGACTAGGTCATGGGGCTGGAGGTGGTTAGACCATGTCAGTGACAGCTCAGCAAGTCTAGACACACTGATCTGTACTTTGAACTTTGTGAGAACTGAACCATAGTGTCTGGGTGTTCCCAGAATGAGATCATCCCTAAAGCTATAGTGTTTTCTAGGTCATCCTGGTTCTCTTCCCACTGCATTATTTTCTCTCCTTTCTCTTGGCTTCCCCACCCTAGTCCCTCATCATTCCAGGCAGATGAAAGCAATCCTGGACTTCTCACCATTTTGGATTAGCTAGTTTTCAGGTGAAAAAGGCTAATAGCTTTGTTCAAATGAAAAGGTGGAGGGTGGTGGGAAGGAAGAGGGAGGGGTGAAAGGGTGTAGTCAGAAACCCGAGCGTCCAAAAGCACTCTGTTTCAATTGGAGCAATACTAGTTATCCTGTTAGGGATAGGCCCACGGGCATGGGCATGGGCACCAGCACCAGACACTGCCTACATTGTCTGAGAGAGAGAAGTGCAAAAACAGAGGCACAATCTAAAGACAAAAGATTATATCCATGAGTATAAGCAGAAGAAAGCCTGGAAGGATAGTCTAGAGTTCATAGTGGTTATCTCCCGGTGGCGAGGCTAATGGTGATTGATATTTCCATTTTTGCTTTTCTGTATTTTCTAACCTTTCTGAAATAACATGCATTACTCTGACAAAGAAGAAAAAACACCAATACATTTCTTTCTACAAAAGGCAGTGCTAGCATAAGAGGCTGTGGGCAGGAAGCACGCACCCAGCTCCTCCAGGGAGGGCACGCCATAGGTTTCATCGTGGTTCTCCTGGATCTCGGCCCTGCAGCTCTCCATCTGCTGGCTGGTCACTGAGCCCACAGGCTTCTTGGGCAGCTCCATGCGGCTGATGATGGCCTGAAAGCGCTTGTAGGTGAGAGGTGGCTTCTGCCCATTCAGCTCAATGACCCTGGGGGACCCAAAGCACAGCTAGCATCACTCACAGGCCCTTTGTTTCGGATCCCTGCCCATCCAAAAAAGAGTCCAGACTCTGCAGGCTCTGAGGGTGGCTTTCTTCATCTTGTGGGTCCCACCCGAGTGGAAAGGAGGGGACGAGGGAAGCTGCATCCCCATTTTACCAAGAGGGAAAATGAAGCCCAGAGAGTTGGAGCAGGTGCCTCAGGTAATGGAGCAAGGCAGGGCCAAAGCTGGGACTCAATTCCAGGTTCCCTGATATCGACGTGAAGCCGCCTAGAGACAGAGACTGACTAGATTTCTCTGATCACAGAAAAATCCCCACTAGTCTTCTTGGCACTTGGCCCGTCCGTCAAGCCAGGGGAATCCCTGCAGGCCTCTACCCCAGCACAAGCCTTAGTGGAAATTCTTTGATAAGAGCTGCAAACATGTTCCTTTCCTGGAAACTCATCCCCTTCTTAGCTCCCAATTATTAGAACAGAGAGGTGGAGGCAGCTTATCCTCCCTAATCAGAGACGAGCTGGAGTTCATAGCAACAACTAATACTTAAAGACGGTCTTAGCCGGGCTCGGTGGCTCAGCCTGTAATCCCACACCTTGGGAGGCTGAGGTGAGTGGATTGCCTGAGCCCGCACGTTTGAGACATGCCTAGGCAACTTGGCGAGACCTCACCTCTACAATAAATCAAAAATCAGCCAGGCGTGGTAGTGCACGCCTGTAGTTCCAGCTACTTGGAAGGCTGAGGCAGAAGGATCTCCAGAACCCAGCAGGTTGAGGTTGCAGTGGCCGGAAGCGGCCACTGCACTCCAGTCTGGGTGACAGAGTGAGATTCCAACTCAAAAAAAAAAAAAAGAAGGTCTTGCAGTTCACAGAGTATTTTTCACGAGCAAGGGAAACATAACTGCCCTCATGCAAAAAACAAAGCTGTAAAATGATGAAGGGGAGAACCGGGCCATTTATATAAGGATGAATTGGATGTATGGAGCTGGATTCCTGGGGATCTTTTTGGCCATGAAGCAGATTACGCAAGCCCAGCTGAGTTCATTTCTCAGTTTGTTCTCTCTCACTCTCCCTCCATGAGTGGAGATATGAGGTTGGCTGCTGCCTCTGCAGTGCCTTCCCCTCCTCTGGCACGTGGCAGGAGGAGGAACTCCACACCCAGCCTCTTCTCCTGAGGGCCTGGCTCACGTGCACAGCTGTGTGACCCAGCTTCCTGGCAGCCAGCATGGGGTTGGGGGTGGGGAGGTGGTGGCTGCTCGCTTGGCAGCAGTGGCAGCAGCAGGAGGGTGACAGCTCTGGCAGGGAATGGGAGGAGGGGGTTTCCTCCTAGGCTCTCTGAAACCACAGAGGCCTGTCCCCAAGGGAGGAGGCACCTCTGGAGTTGTCAGCTCCCTGCAGGAGAGCCCTCTAAAGCCCCTGAGCAGCACGAAAAAGCGTGGCCTGGAAACCCAGATACTCAGGGAAGCCCTGGAACCCATCTTAGGTACAGACGCTGGACCTATGAGAACAGAGGACCAGCGGAGGGGAGACAGACAGGGTCCACTGAGGTCAGAGGGCAGCTGCTGAGAAGCAGGATGGAGGTGGCAGCACGAGGCCCAGATGGGACTAGAGTAGATCTATGAGGATCTGGAGTGGGTCCTAACTACTTCCATACCCTGGGCCTAATGAGCCTTTTGGCCAACCAAATCGGGTGGAGCTCTTTGTGACTGGCTCTACAGGCCCCAACTGTGGCCCCTTCACCTCCAGTTTCTAGAAAATGCCATACCTCAAGAGCCAGGTGGCCCTATTGCTGAACTTCTCTGAGTTCTGCTCAGTAGGGGCCCAAATCACTAACCCTCACAATTGGCAACCTGACCCCTGGGCCCCATCTCTTACCTGTCCAGGTCGTACAGGGTATGAGAGTTCTCAGTCACCACCTCCACACCAGCCTCCTTGGCCATCTTCATGATGGCTGCATCACGCTCTTTCCCAAAGGGTTCAGAGTCATATTCAAAGGTCAGGCGGGTCACCCCCCATTCCTGGGGAAGATAAACCGTTATACTCAACGCTGTGTTTGAGGAGGAAGGGGAAGCTGGGCACTCAGTTCTTCCTTGAGAAGGCACAGAGCCAGTCTAGAAGCCTGTCAGATGGGCAGCAGAATAATCTAGGGACAGTGATTTGAACCAGAAAGCAAACGCTGGAAGCGCAGAAAGTTTGAGGAGGTCAGGCCAGTGAGGCCAACAGCACAGTGACAGTGGAGTCAGGAAAGGCAGGTGGCTTTGTGCACTTGGAGCGTCCTTGAGGTATGAGAGTGCAGTAGGCTATAAATATAATGCTCCCGGGGGACCCCCATCCCAGCAAGAGGCACTGGCTCACTGTGAAGACAGCAGGGGTCAGGACCAATACCTCCCGCCAACTTGGTAAGTTTTTCCCAGAGCTTCACACGGCCCTACAGACTCATGGCCTAGTTTTCTTGGCAGACTTGTGCTATGTGAAGTATCTTAATGGTTTCCACAGCAACACTCCTGAGACCAGTAGCAAACAGAGTTAACAGGCTCCAGATGTCAGAGAGTCAGGAAAAGAAGAGTGAGCCTTAGGCCAGAGGTCAGAGAAAACTGGCCAAGGGGCTGTGTGCTGAAAAGATAGGAATTCTCTTCTAAGTCTTTAGTCATTTCTGGTAGAAATTTCTGATCTCATAGCAAGCTGGCCCAGTGAAAGATTGTAGAAGCTCTAGAGTATGCAACTAGCAAGAAGAAAAACATATTCTAACCAAAGCCTCCGGTCATGGTCCCTTAAAGCTATGAATGCCTGGGGACAAATGTCTGGCCATGCACAGGCTGGTCTGGTACTGACTTAGCCCTGCCTGAGGGATGGGTTCTTAGCAGGGTCAGTTATCCCTCATTCAAGGATAGCAGCACTAATATTTGTTGAGCCCTTACTATAAGCCAGGAACCATGCTTGGTGGTGTGCATAGATTACATGGTTACATACTCATAGTAAAATAACCCTATTATTAAATGATGCCCTCTCCAAGAAGCCTTCCTCACCCTCCTCCTTTAATACAATTCTCTTGTACCTTGTCCTTTTTCCATCACGGCATCTATCATTCAACAATGAAGCTGCCCATTCCTCACCGGTTCCCCCATTAGTATGAATTCTCAGAGCAGAAATCATCTCTGTCCCACTCATACCTAGTATGGGCCTTGCAACTAGCAAAAGTGCAATGAATACACATTGAACAGCTGAATGAATGACCTATCCATATCTCTGGGCTGTAACAGGGTTGGCCTCTGAATTACTAGGGGAGAGAAGGAGCTGTATGGAGGGAGAGTGGCAAATGTACCTGTACTGCATGGGGTTAAGAACACAGCTCTGAAGTCAGAGAGTCTGAGATCACCATGTAGTAGCTTCATGACCAACGATTGCTTCTTAACCTGTAAAACTGGGACAGCAGTACCCACCTCTTAGGGCTACTGTGAGGAATAAGTGAGTTCATGCAAACGAGCACTTGGAACAGTGCTTGACTCATAGGCAGCCCTCAATGAATGTTGGCAATTACTAGTGCTGTATGACTTGTATGTGTGTGGGAAGAGAACCAAATGATGTTGTGTTTACTGAGCCATTAGCCTTTTCCTCCTGTCTCAGAGTTGGGGTGGAGAGAGGCATAGAAACTATCGTGTGCTGCTGAGGATGGAGGGAGTCCATCCTGGAGCCCTCTGTCCATGAGTACTTGTACCTCTGCTTGGGACTTAAAACACACTTTCAAAAAGATTGGGGGAAAAGTGAACTCGCCCCCTGATATAGCAAATAGAAACCTATATGGTACTGAAACAAAGATTTTTATCAAATATTTACCCAGGAGATATAGGAAAGACGTGCTCTCAGAAAGGTTGGCTTTTTCCCAATAAGCAGAGCAAAGCAAGATGGGAAACACCCCTTGCTTGACATGGAACCCCACCCTCAAAGTCTTGGTCTAGAAAGAGCCCTAATAAATCTTGCTGGCTTGAGCCAAGAAAACAACCTCACTCAATCTGCGGGGAGCCCTAAGGAAGCCAGAGGCATCGGGGTGGAATGACTTACCACATCCTATGTCTAGGCTGAGCTGGGAACTTTGCAACAAGACACTGGTTTCACAGAATTTTCTCCTTAACAAGTTTCCATTCCAAGGGCAAGCTGACAGGCTGCCTTTGTCCTAATTCTCTAGCAGTAGTGGCCAGCCCAGCGTGATGTTTCCATTTCCTCAGTCAGAATATGATCTCACTCAATCTGGGAGGAGCCCTAGAGAGCAGATCTCACTGTCTTCTCGGGGGCCCAACACACTCACCTTGAACAGCCTTGGGAACACATCGGCAGGCTGTCCCCGAACTACAAACAGGCGGGAGTTCAGTTTCCTTAAGCTTGTGTCCAAATCTTCCAGAGACTGAAGTAGGAACCTGCGGAGTTCACACAGGCCTTGTTAGTGACAGCATCATAAAGAGTAGCTCTCTTTCCTAATAAAGCTGGGAGAAACTGGTTCACTGTTTATGCCAAACAAGTGGCATCATGAGTACCAAGACAGGGACACCTGAGTTCTAGCCCAGGAGTGCTGTGGAAGTGGATCAGTGTTGCTGCGGCTGAAAGCCTGACCTTGCCACTACTAGCTGGGTGACTTCAGGCAATGACTTAATCTCTTTAGCTAGTTTTCTCATCTATAATATGGAGCTGATGTTAGGACCTATATTATAGGATTGCTAAGAAAAGAAAATCAAATAATGTGTGGAAAACATATAGCACAGTGCCTGACACATCAAAATCATGGGCCAAGTGTGAACTCTTCCTAGCGTGCATCTCTCTGCTATTAGGGACAAGTCATTTATTCCCTCCCAGCCTCAGGCTGGATGTACATATCTGCCCAGCACGAACTTGTCATTAGAACCACATGGGAGCCAACTGAAACACAAGTGCAATACATGGTGCGGACGCATACCAGTCCTATGAGCAGAGGAACAAGACTGCCGCAGCCTGGAGAATCCTACCCACTCTGGCCCCGCCCCACAGACTCCTCGCCTTTCTGTACTCATGCTTTGGGCGGCGTGTTTTCTGCTGCCACAGCCCCATGGCCCAGGCCGGTCCCCAGTCCCCAGAGCAGGTAATTCTCTCTCCAGGCCTCTGGTAACCAGGTTTTCATCCCAGGAGGGAGAAGGCCTTAGAAGGTACTTCTTGACAGGCATCTTCACATGCTTGCGGGGGTAGAGATTGGGTAGAGGGCAGGGGAGACTACACATACACAAGCACCCAGCAGGACAGCTAGGAAAGGGGAAAGGAAAAGGAAGCTAACATTTACTGAGTATCTTCAGCATTTTATTTTTAAATCCAGTTAACATTACAACCAGATAAACTATTCATGACTCAAAATTCCAGTGACAAAAGGGTACAGAGTAAAAAGTGTCCTCCTCCCCTTCTTCCCTCCCCAGAGGCAACCAAGGTCATGGATGTGATTAAGGATCTGTCATGCCTTTTAAGTGCATTTTCTCATATAATTCTCTCAACACATTTTGAAGGGAAGTAGTATTATCCTTATTTTTTAGGTGAGAAAACTGAGACATCAGGAAGTTAACTAATTTGCCTAACATCCTAGCTATTAAGTGACAAAGCTGGGATGGGAACCTGGCTTGGTCAGACTCTGAACCCCACGTTTTCTTCTCTGCCTCAATTCTAAAGACTTTTAGCATGCAAACTCTGTTCCAGGGGCTGAGATTCTGCAGGACCGCACAGTTTTCATGTCCTTTCTCAAATACCAACCTGACTACGGATATCCCACTGGTCAGGTCAGCCTGCATCAGTCACAGACCCCTCCAAGGCACCGGCTGTCCACCCCCGGCACCTCCCGCCCATCCCCACCATTCTTCATCTCTGGCAACAATAGGAATCACCAGATTTATTTTGAGTGCAATGAATCCCTGTGCCTCCTCAGAAGCATGTCACAATATGTGATTACTGGAGGCTTAAAGAAGCAGTGACTGTTCTTAGGCTGCCAGCAAGGGCCAGCCCACACTGCCTCTGACGTACACAACCTGACACACTCCCACAGCCAATGCCTCAGATCCACATCCCAGTATGAGCTGTGTCCCAGCCTTGCCCCAAAGCATCACATTAGCTAAAGAGCATGCTGGAGACTCCCAGGGGTTGGGATGGGAGACTGACAGGCTAAATGCTGCTTTATACAAACCAAAAGCTCTGTCTCTGTAAATTTCTGTTGCTGAAAAACTGACACCCCCAGAAAAGGAAAAAGCAACTGCAAGTGACACACTGGTGTTCACCTCCTCCAGGCCTCCCCAGACTCCCAGAAGGAAAATAAGAGAGACCCATGTGAATAGCCTCATGCCACCTGAAACCTAGGCCCTGCCAGGTAGGATGCCTAGAAGTAAACCCCAGGAAGGGGGTCCTTCATCTGTGGTTCCCAGCAGTGTCCCTGCCATGCACTTGGAGAGCCTCATTCTTCACAGTCCACCAGGCGGCAAAGGACTTGGACTTGAAGCTATAAATAAGGCTGAAATGCGCATTAAATCTAGGTTCCAGAACATGTAGCAATCCGCCTTCCAGAGGGCTTTAATTCTTTTCTTTTTTTTGAGTTGGAGTCTCACTCTCTTGCCCAGACTGGAGTGCAGTGGCTGCTCCTGGCCACCACAGCCTTGACCTGCTGGGCTCCGGGAATCCTTCCGCCTCAGCCTTCCAAGTAGCTGGAACTACAGGCGCGCGCTACCACGCCCGGCTCATTTTTTGATTTATTGTAGAGATGAGGTCTCGCCAAATTGCCCAGGCGGGTCTCGAACCCATGGGCTCAGGCAATCCACTCACCTCAGCCTCCCAAAGGCGTGGGATTACAGGCTGAGCAACCAAGCCCGGCTAGAGGGCTTTATTTCTAGACCTCATTTACCAAAAGGAGAGATTCCTTGCAGAATCTCTAAAGTGCAGATAATTCTGTGGGAGCCCTTTTTTTCTTTGACGAGAGATGTCTATAGCTGAGGCAGGAAGCAGAAGGCCCAACTCTGAACCCAGCATTATCATTAATAATAATGATAATGGTAACAACAACCAATATTTAATAAGTGTTTACACTAACAGGTACCACTCTACTTGTTTGACAGACATTGCCTCATTTAATTCTCAAATAGTCCAATGAAGTAGGTACTGTTATCATTCCCACTTTACAGACTGGGTAACTGAGACAGAGAGAGAGATTAAGTAACTTGCCCAATATCATATACCTCATAAGCAGTCAGAATTCAAACCCAGGCAAATCTGTCAGCCTCAGTGCATTTGTTCTTAACCACCAGGCTCCAATGCCTCTCAACAAACAGCCTAGCACTGAGGCCATGTTGTCCAGGGTTCAGCCATTAGGGAGCATCACAGCCCAACTCAAAGACCAACACCTTTGCTGCCAGATCTTTGCTCCTCTAAGTGTGTCTAACAATGAACGGCATTGGCTGTGAATCATCCAGGCGCTTGCTGACATGAAGACTCTCAGGCTCCAACCCAGACCTCCAAAATCAGAATCTGTATTTTAGCTAGATCCCCTGGTGATTCATTGGCACATTAAACTCTTAGAAGCACTGCCCTAGAAAACCGAACTTATTTCTAGGCTCTGTTTATAAGTTGCCTTTCTCTGAGTTTAATTTGTTTCTACCAGGTTTCTGCCTCCTCTGTGGCCCTCTAGAAATGCTCTGCTCCTTCCAACTTCCCTAGAGTTAAGCCCTACCGTGCCCTTCTGGGAAGGAGGGGGCTCAGATTGCCCCACAGGTGGCAACAGGCAGGAGATACAAAGCGGCTCCTGGTATCCCCAGGCTCCAACCAGCCAGAGAAAAGGAAGCCACTGCAACAGCACCACCTTTGAGGCCTGCCAGACGACAGCTTTGCATCACATTTGGAGCAGTGTTGCTACTGGGCAAGTGCTCACTGGGGCAGGTGTGCACATTCTTTCACCAGAGAGAACCTTAGGTCTTCTGTGGTCCTTCGGAGCCCTCTGTATTCGGCCAATTTCACTTCAATGAGGGCACTCTAAAGGAAGCTCACCTGGGCACTGGAGGGTTTGGCCTCATCCTTGGCAGCTCCATGCTGAGCTCACATGGCCAAATTCAGAGCAAACGGTCCTGTGTGAGCAAAGCTCACCCTTTGGATTAGACAACATGTGCAACCGAATTACATTATGTAAGTGCTCTACAGCCAGAGGCTGACAGAGCTGCAGAAAACCAAACTGGGATTTCCAAAAATACAGCAAGGACTCTGTAATTCAGGGACTCTAAGAGGTTCGTCCTTCAGAATAAAATGGGCAGCTCCTTTGGCTAAGTGTGTACTTATATTTAGGGATGGTCTTCTCTGGGGAGTGCAGATTCTGTGTTGAGGAATGTTTTGTTTATTTGTTGTTAATGAGGGGAGGGAGGAAGACAGTGAAATCTCCTGGGTCCAGACTCCCCTTGACCAAGTTCCTCTGCTTCAAGTCAAGGTTATCTAACCATAATGATGATACCATTGGCAGGCACAGATTGGCTACACAGGATATCAACAGACCTTAATTTCTCCTGAGTAATTAAAAAAGCTTAAATCTATGGAAAAGAACAACCTAGCCACAATCCATGGCACGGATCTAAGTTTCTGAATGACACATAGAAATACTGAATATTAGATACCAATATTTAATATTTAAATTTAATATTAAATACTTAAATTAAATATATTTATTCCTTCCTAATTTCAAAGAGAAAGATGTAGAAGGTTTTCATCCCTGTTGAGCAAATGGAAACATTTCCCTGGCAGCAGAACAGTCAAGTGCCCCACTCAGGTACCTGTGTGAATAGCTCAAAGAAATTCAAATTTCCCCACCAGTAGACAACAGTTCTCAACCCCATTCTCAATAGTCCAACAGTGTTTAGCTCCCAGCATTTGAAAAGAGACACACTTGCTCTCACCCAGACATCCTGGGAGTTCCCAGGTGACCTCATTTACCAGTTCTGAGAGAGAAGAGATTTTATTTCTACCAACTCCCTCTGTCCTGGAAACTGAAAGAGGTGCAGCACACAGCCAGGGACAAAATGATTTAAGGAGAATAATTACCAACACCCACCTAAGTTCCAGTAGGGAAAGAAAGGTAATACACAACTGCAAGGGCCATTTTAAAATCTAGAAGCTGCTTCCATCTTCCTTTTGTTGTGTGTCTTACTCTTTCAAATTTGGGGAAGGTGGGGCTTGAAACAGAAAAGTCTTAGCCAATTGTTTCTTGGGAAAAAAAGTCCTGAGGCTCATATAGCTACGGTGAGCCCCTAAACTTCCCACCACCACCACAGCAAGGAGAATGACAGCCTTCTCCCATGCTAATAAACACACACACTACTTGGCTGCCTTTCCCTGTTCCCTTTTAATTTTTTAAAGTGCCACTCGTGGTTATTTTAATTTAATTTCATCTGCAGGAAAACACTGTGTGGGAGTCAGTGGAGGAGGGTACTAGAGAGCTCAGATTTTGGTCCCCCCACTTGCAAGCGCCCCCCCCCACCTTCCTAGGGAGCTGCCTCAGAGGAAGCAACTCGAGCAGTTGCAGAGCTAGGACATTATGCTGCTGCATAATTCTCCCAGACCACTCCCAGGATCCAGAAACAGCAACCGGAAGATTACACATATTATAGCTATGCAGAGAAATGGCTGGCTCCAGCCCTCCCCTCTATTCTCAATCCTGTGCACAAAACAGTTTGCAGCTCTGTCCTCAATCCATCCAGGAAGCAAGCAGAACAGCGGGGGTGGTAGGAGTGTGCCTGTTGCCAGGCCCAGGAGCAGTTATATTCGATCTGTTTTGTGTTATTTCACCTCTTTCTCCTGAATGCCGACACTAATTAGCCTTCCTGCCAATGTACTGCAACACACTTCCCAGGCTGCCAGGCTCAGGCCTATGGTTCTCTAGTCCAGTGCTTTTTGAGCTTTGCTGCAATGAGAGCTTTAAACACCCTAATGCCCATAAGCTAGAACAATTCAAACAGAACTGGGGGGGAGGGGGCCCAGGGGCCTTTTAAAGATCCGGAGGTGATTCCAAAGTGTGGCAGCCAAGATCGGTAACCACTGCTTTAGTTCAGCTCTCCCTTTTATGTTTTCATGGCACTTGGTTCTAATAAATTATGGTTGTTTACTGATCTCCCCTCACTAAAATGTAGGCTCCAGAAGTTCTGGGAGCACGTCTGTTTGTTCACTGCTGTATCCCTAGCAACACCTACAGCAGTGCCTGGAAGATATTAGCTAATCATTCAGTTAACATCTGCATTCCTGCATAGCCTCTGACTTCATGATTTGACTCAGATACCTGAACTGCCATATATTCTTTTTTTCCTTCACTTGACTGAAAGCACAACACAAAAGGGTGACCCACAAAAATCTACAAACAAGCTGGGCTTGGTGGCTCAGCCTGTAATCCCGGGCCTTTGAGAGGCTGAGGTGAATGGACGGCCTGAGCCCGCGGGTTCGAGACCCGCCTGGGCAATTTGGTGAGACCTCAGCTCTACAATAAATCAAAAATGAGCCAGGTGTGGTAGCGCATGCCTGTAGTTCCAACTGCTCAGAAGGCTGAAGTGGAAGGATCGCCAGAGCCCAGCAGGTCGAGGCTGCAGTGGCCGGGAGTAGCCACTGCACTCCAGTCTGGGTGACAGAGTGAGACTCCAACTCAAAAAAAAAAAAAAAATCTACAAACACATAGTTCCTAGAAAATTGGTGTTTAATCAGCAACAAAGGAGTAGGCAGTCCTGTGCAATGTCCCCCAAGTCCCAATAAAAAAAGAAACTCCTACGACAATGTAATAGGCAGGTGGCCTGATTCTATTTACTCCATTCTGATTGGCACACTGCCATAATTATGGGGGCAAAGTCTGAGGCCTGGCTTCATATCCACAGTAGGGATGATCATTTGAAGATGTTTATCAAACCCAACCTCCTATCTATAGAAACTGGAGCAGAGACAGAGCAATAGAGCAGCCTGAAAAGTGTGGGCGGGTTACAGAACTATCTTTAGTTGTTCCCGCTATATAAATGGGGCAGGAGGGCCTTGAATAGACCCACTGCTAGGAGCGCTCACTCTCTTAGCAGGGCACACACCTTGGAGAGAAAAGAATGGGTGCTGAGAGCCACAGTATCCTGGAAATAGCCCTGTCCATTGCAGCAACAAGGCCACAAGCAAACATTCCCTAGAACAATGCAAACAAACCAAGCAACTGCTGCTAGGTGTTTTAGAGCAATGGGTACACGATGTCTCAAAACTCCTTGGTTTGAACACTGTTTACAGAGAAAATGCACCAACCACCTATCTGTTAATCCTTTCCCATGATCATGTGGACTCCATCTCCTGGGAGTCATCCAAGAGGGGCCCTTGACAGCATGGCATTTCTGCTCCCTAACCTTAACACATCAGTTTATAGAAGTCTCATCTACAATGGCTCAACTGGCCTTTAAAATCATCTCATGAGAAGAGGACGTGGCGCTTTAGTTCCTTTTAAATATCTCCTGCAAGGTCATGGCTGCTGAGAGAAGTCTTCAACATGGGCTAAGAACTGCTCTGGAGGTTCGAACCCAAAGGGCCTCTACCTGAAGATGCCCTTAGCGTCATCTATAATATAGGAGAGAAGGTCTTATCTAATGCTAAACCAGGGCCTCTCCACAACCCCCAGAGGCAGGACGGTATGGTTGCGGGGAAGCCAGAATGGGTGATGAGGTGGATACAAACAAACCAGAAGCTTAGGGATGACCTTCCCGAGCCCAGCAACCGGTTCTTCGCTTGAAGAATGCGACCACAAATCCCTCCCTACCTTCGCACCACAGCATCTCCTCTCCGCCCCTCCCTGAGTACCCCATAAGAATCCTAGACCTGAAGTACCCGTTCTGCCGCTCACTGCCTGCAAGTCCTTGGACAGGTCAGCTTTGCGTCCCCAGGGCTCAAGAGTCTCATCTGTACAATGGGGATCATGATCTCTGTTCCACAGGCACGTTGTGGGGCGCAAAGGGGACAACACGCAGGGCGAAAGCACCGTCAGAGGCCGATGGCCCACGCCGGGCGCCAGCACCACGACCAATGACATCCCCGGTCCCGGATCCTACCCTCCAGAGAGCCCGCTCCGTCCCCCGCCCCGTCCTCGGGCCGGAACCTTCCGGCCATGGGCCGGTAGGGGGGCCGGGCTGCTCGTCGGCGGCCCCAGGGTCCCGGTGGCGGCTCCCCGCCCTGCGATCCCGCCCCGGCCCCCTCACCTCCATCGGTTGATCCCGACTGAGGAGGAGGCCGCGAACCACGGATCCAAGATGTAAACGCAGCGCACGCAGCGCGCCCCGCGCACGGCCGCCAGCAGCGCCGGGTTGTCGTGGAGCCGCAGGCCTTTGCGGAACCAGTGCACTGAAGAGGCGCCATCCGCGCCGGGCGCCGGCATCCGGGCTGCAGCCGCCGCAGCCACCACAGCAGCCGCCATCACTGCTCGGACTGCTCCGGCACCCCCGGCTCCTCCCCCGTCGGCGCTGCGGGCCCCGCCCACAGCCCGCCCAGTGACCTATGAAGCCACCGCTCCTCCCTGTGGCCCCGCCCACAGAGGCCGGGAACCCCTCTGCCACTGGCTGGGCGCCTCCCGCCTGGCGATTGGCCTAGCGACGCCGGACCAGGCTCCGCCCCCTCACGTTTCCACCATGTGTCTGCGGGCCAGGGTGGAGCCGGCTGCCGGGCGATGACGCAGGCTGGCGCCCGCTGCGGAGTCCCGGAATGGGCCGAGTCTCGAGGGACAGCGGATCTCTTACACAGGTCCGGGACCTGCTTCTGGAAGAGCCTGCCTGGGCTGGCAGGCTTGCTGCGACTCCAGCCAGTGACACACAAGACGGACCCATGGCCTTTATCATCAACATCGTCCATTACAACGTCTACGTTATCCTACTACAGCTGCCATTTGTTGAATGCATTTTAGATGACAAGCGACATGATAATCTTTCGTAGACAGTCTCGTTTACTATTCTCAGTTCATTCTAGTTCCATTCATTCAACAAACCCTAGTAAAAGGGCCGCTGCTGTTCTCATTTTACCGACGACTCGCTCAATATCATAAAGCTAATAAGTAGATTCCTCCCAGATTACTCTGATTTTGAAACGTCTGCTTTTATCCACGAAACTAGACTTCTCTTTGTGCTGAGATCCTTGGCATTTCCAGATGACAGAGTCTAAGGATGGAGGAAGAGTGCCCTGATATGCAGCAGTAGAGGGCTTGGGAGTAGAGACTAGGAATGTGGAGGGCTTGGATTGAGAAAGTTATTATGCCATCAGATGAATGCTTTTAATTTTAGTGTATGTTTGTGTGTGCAAAGCACTGTACTGGATTCAGAGATGTGAAGGACATTGTTCCCACTCCTCTTCTGGGGAGCCAGGTGGAGCCCTCTCCATCTTCCAGAGTTTAGCACAGGGCTTGCTGATTGACTGACCAAATGGTAAGAGAAACTATAAACACCAGGAAAAGGGTGTTGAGGGTGAGCTAAGGTGGCCTATCCAGCCGTAGGTTTGGGGTTATTGGGTGGAGAACTGTTGGTTTTTGTTTGGCCCTAGGTGTGAGCCCATGCTTGGAACCCATCCTGAACTTGGGACAGAGCAGCCAAAGAATTTAGCAACTTAGTTTGCAATTCAGTGGCATTAGTTGGCACCACTCTCCAAACCAGAGTGTCATTACGTTCCTAGGCTCACTCTCATTTCCAGAGCTTTGCACAAGCTGTTCCCTCAGCCTAGATTACATTCCCTACCCAACCCCCACCCCCTTCTAACTTCAGTTTGCCCTGTGTCACCGCTCAGCATAGCCATCACCTTCTTGCTGCCTGGCTCCAGCCTGTGTAGTGCCCCATCTCATTCTGTGCTTCTTTTTGTCACTGGCCTTAGCACATAGTACTGAAATTTCTTGTTTAATTGTCCATCCCATTCAATTATAAACTCCTGGAGAGCAGGGGTCATGGCTTCTTTACAATTGTATTTCCAAGGTCTATCTCAGTGTTTGGCACCTAACACTCAAGGATTATTTGAGTAAAATTTGAACAGGGACTAGTCTTGCATTGGCAAGGACCTTATCTCAGTCGCCTTACCTGACCCTGTCCTTATTTTTGAATTACCTCTCCAAATGCTTGCTGAATCAATTGATGCCATTTTTTATTACTCTTCTTTTAAGGTTTTGTGGTCCCCCCTCTTCTATCTCTCTTCTTCTTCTTTTTTTGTTTTTTGAGTTGGAGTCTCACTCTGTCTCCCAGACTGGAGTGCAGTGGCACACTCACAGCCACCAAAGCCTCGACCTGCTGGGCTCAGGCGATCCTTCCATCTCAGCCTTCCAAGTAGCTGGAACTACAGGCACGCACGACCACGCCCGGCTAATTTTTTTGATTCATTGTAGGGACGACACCTCACCATGTTGCCCAGGCTGGTCTCGAATCCATGGGCTCAGGCATTTCTCTCACCTCGGCCTCCCAAATGCTGGGATTATAGGCTTGAGCCACCGTGCCCGGCCTCCCCTCTTCTTTTTACAAGGTTGATACTCTGCTAGAAGTGGGACAGAGTGTATGAGGTGACTGTCCCCTAAACAGCCTCAAAGATGAGCATGTCTTTTCCTCTCAAAATTCCCAGAAGGCTATATCTATATTCTGTGAGCTCTGTGAGGGCAGGGACTGTGCTTGTCTTGCTTATCAGTGTTTTTCCAATACTTACTCTGGTACCTGACATATAGTAGGTAGGTACTCAATAAACGTTTGCTGAGTGATGGAATACACTAAAGCAATATGCCATTTATTTCTCTCTATCTTATTAGGCTATCGTAAGAAGCAGTGTGGTGTGATGGTTAAACCCAAGGTTTTGCACACTGAAGTGGCTGAATTCAAATTCTCCTTCTGCTTTTATTCTGTGTGACCTTGGACAAGCTAGTTAACCTCTCTGTTCCTCACTTTCTTAATCTACACAATACGGTGATAATAGTACCTAGGATAGTAAGCACTTATACAATATCAGCTAACTATTATTCTGAACAGCAGAATCTGTGTCTGATTTTGTTTTCCTTGCAACACCCAGCCCTGGATCTTACATGTAGTGTGTGCTTCATAAGTTGCTGAGTGAATAAAATATTTTACTCATTTTTTAAAGTCCTCAAAATTATACCAATAATGAAAAACAAGTGCTCACCATCAATTCCCCAAATCGAGCAAATCAGTAATTTCTTGTCTCCATGTTGTCTTCTGGACCTTGTCCATAAACATTTAAGTGTTACAACTTTAATTAAGCAGAGGTTTAGTATGGCACATTTTTAAAAAACTTAAACTATTAAGCATGTTAAAGACCCTATCTTTTCTGCTGCCTTTTAAAATTGTAAATTTGTGAAAATGCTGTGTGACCAAGAAAGGCTAGCATATTTTGGTAAATAAAATTATGGTGCCACAATGAAATAAATTTCACAGGTAAATGTCAAAAAATATTAAGCATGCTCTATATTGCTATGTCATTGTCTTTGTGTCTGTTTGTGGTTTGTGCCATCAAGCTGATCAAGATGAATTATTTTATTGAATAATTGCATATTGCTTGAGTATATTAACAGTGTAGCATTCAAGAATCAGGAAGTCAATCTGGCACTGGATAGAATACCAGAGTGCAAAGTCCAATTTGGGTTGTTACACTTTAAAAGCTACATAGAGAAAATGGAGAGAGACCACAGAAACCTGTAAGTTGCCAAGAGAGTGCAAGGCAATTGGGTAGTATTCTCTTTGAGAGAAATAAGAACTGAGATGTGACCTCATAATAACTACACCCCTCATTATTTACAATCACCTCTAAAGAGCGGTTGCGTGAGGATGCGGAACAGTTGCTTGTTTCCAGTAAAGATAGAACAGAAGAACCGAGTTTACACCAGTAAGAGTGAGCGATCTAAGGAGAGACTTAGGATAAGGTGCTTTAAGGACTCATCCTTAAACTCACTTCCTAATTAGCTAGGAATTGGGAGGCGTCTTTCTTCTAACATACTTAAGAGGATAGATCAGTCCCGTTTTGTCTGTTTTGGTTAAAGTCCTGCACGGAGACCGGATTAGACAACTTTCCGCATTCGCTTTGAACTATGCTTTGTAAATATCTGATGATTGGCTGAAAGGTTACCAGGCGCGGAGGGAGGGCCGGCGCTGGCGAGCTCAAGTTACTCGCGCCCTCCAGCGGTGAGACTGGGAGAGCGGCGGCCCAGTGCGGCTATGCCGGGAGGACCAAGGCCCCGGCATCCTCCTCTTAGTAGCAGGACCCAGGCGGTGTGCAGCGGCGACATCCCCGGTTCCAAGACTTCACGCAAAGCCTACTTTGATGTAGCGACATAAAGTGCGTGTTCTTTGAACTTTTCATCTCGAGAAGCAGTAAAGTTTATGAAGAGCACAGACTGTAAAGCCAAACTCTATTTCCAGCTCTGACATTAGCTAATTACTTACTTGGGGAGCTTTAACCTCTCTGTGCCTGTTTCCTCGTGTGTAAAGTGTGGACGATGATGACGATAATAGCAAAGGTGCAGTACGGAATTGGAGCAAGATAAATAGACAAATGACTCAGAATTGAGAATCTAGAAACAGGGCCACACCAGCACAAATCTGGACATTTTATTCATGACAAAGTTTTTTTAAATTTTTGATTTTTTTTTTTTTTTTTTAGAGACAGGGTCTGGCTGTGTTGCCCAGGGTGGAGCACGATGGGGCATGATCATAGCTCACTGCAGGGTCAAACTCCTGGGCTAAGGTGATCCTCTGGCCTCAGCCTTCCAAGTAGCTAGGACTACAGGTGCATGCCACCACTCTGGCTCACTTAAAAAAAATTTTTTTTTCGTAGGGACAGGATCTTCCTGTGTTGTCCAGGCTGGTCTCAAAACTCCTAGCCCCATGAGAGCCTCCTGTACAAGGATGTCTTTGTAAAGAAGAGGGGAAAATGTGATTTTTCCTATAGTGGTAGTGGGTCAATCAGATGTTCCACTGTAGAAAAGTGAAAGTTGACTCCAACTCACAACATACACACAGATGGATTCCAGATAGACCATATACTTAATGTGAAATGTAAAACAATAAAGCTTTAAGACATTTATAGCTGAGATGGAAAGATCATCTAAGCCCGGCAGGTTGAGGCTGCGTGGCCATGAGCGTGCCACTGCTCTCCAGCCTGGGCAATAAGAGTGAGACTCCAACTCAAAAAAAAAAAAAAATTATATAGGAGATTATCTTCACGATCTTGGGGGTAGACAAAGTTTTCTTGACTGAGACATTAAAAGACTAACCATAAAGAAAAATATCAGTAAGTTGGACTACATTATGTATATTGGTGTGGTGTACAATGTTTTAAATAACTGAATCGATTGGTGTTCATATTAAAAAGATCCTAAGTTCATAAATTTTATTTATATGTTTGTTTATTTTTAGAGATGGGATCTTGCTCTGTTGCCCAGGGTAGAGTGCAGCGGCACAATCATTGCTCAATGCAGCCTCCAACTCCTGGGCTCGCGCAATCCTCCCAGCCTGGCTTCCTGAGTAGTTGGGACTACAGGTGTGTGCCACATGCACAGATAATTTTTTTAACATTAGTTTTTGTAGAGACAGAGTGTCCTCATGTTGCCAAGACTAGATTCAAGTCCCAACCTCAAGCAATCCTCCAGCCTCGGCCTCCCAAAGTTCTGGGATAATAGGTATGAGCTACCATGCCAGCACGTTCATAAATCTTCTAAAAGCTAACAAAAACTAATCTATGATATCAGACATCAGGATAGTGACTAGGAGGGATGGGACGGTGTGGGGGAGCCTAGGGGAGTTTATGGGGTGCTGATAGTGTGCTGGGTCTTGCTTACCCAGATGTGTTCAGATCGTGGTAATCCATCGAGCTATACACTTTTTTTTTTTTTTTTTGAGTTGGAGTCTCACTCGCTCGCCCAGACTGGAGTGCAGTGGCCGCTTCCGGCCACCACAGCCTCGACCTGCTGGGCTCTGGCGATCCTTACTCCTCAGCCTTCCGAGTAGCCGGAATTACAGGCTTGCACTACCACGCCTGGCTGATTTTTTGATTTATTCTAGAGATGAGGTCTCGCTGCCCAGGCGGGTCTCGAACCCGCGGGCTCAGGCAATCCACTCACCTCAGCCTCCCAAAGGCGCGGGATTACAGGCTGAGCCACCGAGCCCGGCGAGCTGTACACTTTTATGACTGATTCCCTTGTTTGTATATGCTACACTTCAATTTCAAGGTTTTAGATAAAAAGGCGGTAGCTCTGATCGGGTCTGGTGTGGTGAGCTCAGAATCACACTCATATGTCTCTGTCCTTGCTGGCTGTGTTAGCCCCAGAGAGAGGGCCCAATGAATGTCTCTTTTAATGCCCGGGTTCTGCAGGGACCTCCCCTGGGAATCCAGCTCCTATAAAGAGTGATGGTTCTTTGGGGGTTGCCCTAAGAGCCTCCAACACCGTTCTGCTGCTCACAGGAGGTGAGGAAAGTTGACCTGTGGGACCTGAGCTCTTGAAAGTCATACCTAGGATTTTACCTGAGGCAGGAAGCAGCCAGTAGCATCTTTTTAAGTCCTGCCAGGGCCTGTGCCATTTGCCAAATGCCACGGGAATGAGTTTGGGCCTGGTCTCCTGCTTGTCCACTACAGACCTGATAATGCTGAGCAAAGGGCCAAAGGAATGGGCAGGTGAGTGCGTCCTTATCTCAGCTGCAGCAGACCATGGGTATACTGGATGTACCTTTCCAGCCAAGGTGTGGTTGATGACTTGTGGCGGGAATGGACTATGCTCAGGTCACCTGGGACTGAGATTTCGGTGACTTCCACCACTCAGAAAAGCTGCACTTCGTTTTCCCCTGAAGACAAGGCCCCAGCCTATATAGTGGCCTCTGCATGAACAAAGAACAAACACAGGAAAACGAAGTCTGGAGGAGGGCTCCAGCCAGGAGAACAGGGGCACAAAACCTTGGTTAATTTCAAAACAGAAATTTAACAAGTTCTTGCTCAAGAAACAGCAACTGCCTTTTTCTTTTTTTTTTTTTTTTGAGTTGGAGTCTCACTCCGTTGCCCAGGCTGGAGTGCAGTGGCACTCTCACCACTACCCCAGCATCGACCTTCCACCTCAGCCTTCCAAGTAGCCAGAACTACAGGTGCGTGCTTACCACGCCCAGCTAATTTTTTGATCTATTGTAGAGACGAGGTCTCGCCAAGTTGCCCGGGCTGGTCTCAAACCTGTGGGCTCGGGCAATCCACTCATCTGGGTCTCCCAAAGTGCTGGGATTACAGGCTGAGCCACCAAGCCCGACCAGCAACTATTTTTTAAGCTCAAGGGGGGGAAGAGCAGTGTGTATTTTCGGGTTCCCTAAGGCTTTTAATGGGGTTTGGAGTGAGCTAGACCTGGATTCAAATTCTGGCTCTGGTATTTTTCTTTCTTTCTTTTTTTTTTTTTTGAGTTGGAGTCTCACTCTGTCGCCCAGACTGGAGTGCAGTGGCCACTCCCGGCCACTGCAACCTCGCCTGCTGGGCTCCGGCGATCCTTTCGCCTCAGCCTTCCGAGTAGCCGGAATTACAAGCATGCGCTACCACACCTGGCTGATTTTTTGATTTATTGTAGAGATGAGGTCTCGCTGCCCGGGCGGGTCTCAAACCCGCGGGCTCAGGCAATCCACTCACCTCACCCTCCCAAAGGCGCGGTATTACAGGCTGAGCCACGGAGCCTGGCTTTTTCATACGACCTTAGGCAAGTTACCTAACTTCTCTGGTTTTCTGTTTCCTTATCTACCTCCCTCTTAAAGCTGTTGCAAGGATTATGTCTGCTGAATTATGGAATGCACCCTGCAGTGTCTTGCACATAGAAGGCTCTCGGTGAATGGTGGTTAGGACCATGTGTTATTATTATTGGCCTAGGCATATGTTTTCTCAACTTTGGTTTTGTTTGTTTGTTTTGTTTTGTTTTTGATTCAGGGTCTCACTCAGTCGCCCAGACTGGAGTTCAGTGGCACAATTCACCACATCTTCGACCTCCTGGGATCAGGCAATCCTTCTGCCTCCGACTCCTGAGTAGCTGAGACTACAGGTTTGTTGCACCATGCCTGGCTATTTATTTTATTTTATTTTTGTAGAGCTGAGGTCTCACTATGTTGCCTAGGCTGGTCTTGAACTCCTGGGCTCAAGCGGTCCTCCTGTCTTGGCCTCCTGAAGTGTGGGATTTCAGGCATGAGCCACCGCCCCCCGCCCTTCAACCTTGGTATTCTGAACCCGACACTTCCTTGTGGGTGGCAGTCCTGAGCACTGTAGGGTGTTCAGCGGCATTCCTGGCCCCTAACCACTAGATGCCACAGCAACCCACCAGTGGTGACGGCCGAATATTTCCAGACATTGCCAAATCACCTCCCCAGTTGAGGACCCCTGCGCTAGAGGACAAAGCCTGATTGGGGGAATGATCATGGAGGATGAACCAAAAAATCTGGTCCAGATAAGAGGCCAGATGTGGTGGGGGATGGAAGTGGAGAAAAAGGATGTGCAGAGGGTTAAGAAGCCAAGTGGAATGAGGGGACCCCAGAAGAAAAGAGAGGTGAACCCTGAGCAGAAGTGGGTCCCCAAGCCCCAGAAATGGCAGGGCTGACAGTTCTACCTTTCTTTCTTTGCTTAATAGGTTTTGTTTTTCTAGTTGTAAAAATAGCGTAAGTTCATTTCAGGCAATTTAGCAAGTCCACTGAAATACCAATCAGAAAATAAAAATCTCCATGGGGCTGGGCTCAGTGGCACAGCCTAATCCCAGCACTTTGGGAGGCCGAGATGAGTGGATTGCTTGAGCCCGTGGGTTCGAGACCCACCTGGGCAACTTGGCAAGACCTCGTCTCTACAATAAATCAAAAATTATCCAGGCGTGGTAGCCTGTAGTTCTAGCTACTTGGAAGGCTGAAGTGGAAGGATCACCAGAACCCAGCAGGTCGAGGCTGCGGTGGCCGGGCGCATGCCACTGCACTCCAGTCTGGGCGAGAGTGAGACTCCAACCCCCCAGAAAAATCAGCCGGGCTCGGTGGCTTGGCCTGTAATCTCAGCACTTTGGGAGGCCGAGGCAAGTGGATTGCCTGAGCCCACAGGTTCGAGACCAGTCCGGGCAAATTGGTCAGACCTCATCTCTACAATAAATGTAAAAAATAGTCGGGCGTGGTAGCATGCATCTGTAGTTCCAGCTACTCAGAAGGCTGAGGCAGAAGGATTGCTGGAGCCCAGAAGGTCGATGCTGGGGTGGCCATGAGCATGCGTGCCACTGCACTCCAGTCTGGGTGAAGGAGTGAGACTCCAACTCAAAAAAAATAAAAATAAAGAATTTATTAGAAAGAAAAAGACATGCTCAAAGAGCATGGGTGCCTTAAGAGAAAGGACACGTGCATGCCTTTGACAAGAAGCTTCATATACTTTCACTAGGATAATTAAGCAACCATGAGCTAAGAGTGCAGGGCTGCAGGTGGCTGGTCATAATTTTGATTATTATCTCTCAACCTTTAAGGTCACAAGGATCTTCTAATGAAAGTTACTGTCTAACTGGATTTGAACTTTTCTTAGAGCACCATGTTTATGTTTTGGGAATTCCCTATTGATTCTGTGATTTACTGCACTGGTAGTTCCACATTCCAAGCCACAAAGGTGTCAGGTCTGGTTGGTCAGGTGAAGGTTGTGTCTGGACAGGAAAAATGTCGGAACACTTATCCTATTTTAAATTATATCTGCTGAAGAAAACCTGCCTAACTACTTCTAAACTATGTTAACTATGCCTGCCTTATATGTATATATCACATTTTGTTTATTCATTCATCCGTTGACAAACACTGTTGTTTCCACTGTTTGACTATTGTGAATAGTGCTGCTCTATTCACAACAGCAAAACCATGGAACCAACCGTGTTGCCCATCGAAGCTGGACTGGATAAAAAAAATGTGGTATATATACACGATGGAGTATTATGCAGCCATAAAGAAGGACCCACAGATATACGGACTTTGCAGCAACTTGGATGGATTTGGAGTCGATCATACTCAGTGATTTATCACAGAAACAAAGAACAGAGTTCCATATGTCCTCACTCATAAACAGACCTTGAACAATTATAATGCTATAAGAAAGCGATTGGCAGTTGAGGGAAACTGCTGGCGAGGGAGGGGCATACCTCATCAACAAGGGTACCTACATGATCAATGTTTATATACCTAACCCTGAAATGTACCCCACACCTATATAATAAAAATTTTTTTTAAATAGTGCTGCTATGAACATTGGTGTACTCTTTTTTTTAAGTAGTTTTATTGAGATACAATTTACATACCAAAAAATATACCCATTGAAGTGTACAATTCAATGCTTTTTATTATAGTCATAAAGTTGTGCAACCATCACAATCTAATTTTAAAATATTTTCTCTCACCACACCCACCCCCAGCCCTAAACAGCTGCAAATCTCCTTCCTGTCTCTAGAGATTTGTCAATTCTGGACATTTCATATAAATGGAATCACATAATATGTGATCTTTTGTCCCTGCCATCTTTATTTAGCACGGTGTTTTCAAGGTTGTGCCATCTTTATTTAGCACGGTGTTTTCAAGGTTGTTTATTTCAGGGTGTTTTCAATGCATTGCCACCTGTTTTGCAAGTAAAATTTTGTTAGAACACAGCCCTGATCATTTGTTTACATATAATCTATGATTGCTTTTGAACTACAAAAGTAGAATCACAACTTAGAAATTATATGGCCCAGGTGTGGTGGCTCATACCTGCAATCCTAGCACTTTGGGAGGTTGAGGTGGAAGGACTGCTTGAGCCCAGGAGTTTAAGACCAGCCTGGGCAACACAGTGAGAGCTTGTCTCTACAAAAAATTTAAAATTAGCTGTGTGTGATGGCACATGCTTGTAGTCTCAGCTACTCAGGAGGCTGAGGTGGAAGGATCACCTGAGCCTAGGAGGTTGAGGCAACAGAATGAGATTCCAACTAAAAATTAAGAAAAAATAAAATAAAAATAAAGAAACGATATGACTCCCAAAGCCAAAAACAGTTTTTATCTACTCCTTTACAGAAAAAATTTGTTGACTCCTGATTTATGCCCTCTGAGTTGGGTTTTCTGGAGTCTAAATGATAAAACCCATCAAAAGATATAAAACAAAAAGAGGAGAAATTGATGCCGAGAACCCCAGGTCATAAAGGCAACCACTGTGGGGCCCAGACTGCAGAATAAGCCTCTCAGCCAGCCACGTAGAAGCATAGCAGAGGCAAAATCCTCATCACCTCGGAGCAGGAAGTAGACCTGTTCAACAGGAGAGACAACTTTTTTGACCAGAACCTGATCACTTGGGGCCTGTTACAGAAAAATACAGGTAGGGGAAGGCAGGCTGGGTGTAGGGAGCCAGGTAGGTGACTCTGGCAAAGTGGTTTGACATAGGGCAAAGCTTGGCACATCCTGATGCATCAGAAATTCACCAAGGCTCTCACCAAACTGCAGCAGGCCAAACAGCTTCATGCTCTTTATTAACTTAAAAATTAAATAACATACATTTGGAAAGGAGTTTGTTTGTTTGTTTGTTTATTTGAGTTGGAGTCTCACTCTGTTGCCCAGACTGAAGTGCAGTGGCATGCTCCCGGCCACCGCAGCCTCGACCTGCTGGGCTCAGGTGATCCTCCCACCTCAGCCTTCTAAGTAGCCAGAACCACAAGCAGGTGCTACCGCACCCGGCTAAGTTTTTTTCATTGTAGAGACGAGGTCTCACCATGTTGCCCTGGCTGGTGTTGAACCCACGGGCTCAGGCAATCCTCTTGCCTTGGCCTCCCAAAGTGCTGGGATTACAGGCTGAGCCACCGAGCCCAGCCTATTTTATTTTTTAAAAGTCCTCTGGATCAAACGGTCAACCAAAGTTTTTATCTGGAAGTTTTGAGAATGTGGGGTCACGATTTGTGGAAGACACATCTCAAGTTTGTGGCAAACAGGCGACTGATTCTTCTACCATGACCATGCCCCTGCTCATGCTGTGCTGAGTATCCAACAGTTTTGGACTAAAAAACATGACCCCCATGCCCCTCCCTCCCTATTCATTGTATCTTGCTCTGAGCAACTTTTTTTTTTTTCTCTGATGAAAAAAGTCCTCAAAAGGAAACATTTTGTGACATGGAAGAGGTGTAACAAAAAATGGCAGAAGTACTAAAAGCACTTGTCCATCAAAATGGACAAGTTCAAAAACTGTTTTGAGCAGAGAAAAATCTCACTAGGTGTATTGCATCTAACGGACAGTACTTTGAAGGTGACTGAAGTTTAAATATGTAAGAATAAACACACACTTTTAATTAATTAATTAATTTATTTATTTTTAATTTTTTGAGTTGAAGTCTCACTCTGTCGCCTAGGCTGGAGTGCAGTGGCATGCTCCCGACCACCGCAGCCTCAACCTGCTGGACTCTAGCCATCCTTCCGCCTCAGCCTTCCAAGTAACTGGAACTACAGGCATGCACTACCACGACAGCTAATTTTTGATTTATTGTAGAGATGAGGACTCGCCAAGTTGCCCAGGTGGGTCTTAAACCCATGGGCTCAGGCAATTCACTCGCCTTGGCCTCCCAAAGTGCTGGGATTACAGGCTGAGCCACCGAGCCCGGCCAACACACACTTTTTAATAAATAATTCCATTTTTTTTTTTTTGCTATCTTCCCCTTCCCACACCCACATAGCTACTGTTCATCAGCACGTACTGTGTTCCAGGGACCTGCTCCACTCATTTGATCCCTAAAACGATCTGTGAGAGATTATTTTATTATCACCATTATACAGATGAGGAAACTGAGGCACAGAAAGATTAAGGAACCTGTCCAAGGTCTCATAGCTGGTAGGTGGCAGAGCTGGGGTTTGAATCCAGGCTTGAGCATCCAAGCTGGGTGAAGGAAGGGGAGGGCTTCTCTAAGGAGTTGACATTGGTGAAGTGTTTGCAGTTGCCCATTTCTTTTTTTTTTCTTTTATTTTTTCTTTTTTGAGTTGGAGTCTCACTCTGTCACCCAGACTGGAGTGCAGTGGCTGCTCTTGGCCATCGCAGCCTCAACTTGCTGGGCTCCAGTGATCCTTCCGCCTCAGCCTTCCAAGTAGCCGGAACTACAGGTGTGCGCTACCACACTCAGCTAATTTTTTTTTTTGATTTGTAGTCTCACTCTGTCGCCCAGACTGGAGTGCAGTGGCCACTCCCAGCCACCCGCAGCCTCGACCTGCCGGGCTCCGGCGATCCTTCCGCCTCAACCTTCCAAGTAGCTGGAACTACAGGCGCGTGCTACCACGCCCGGCTAATTTTTGATTTATTGTAGAGATGAGGTCTCACGCAGTTGCCCAGGTGTAATTTTTTATTTTATTGTAGAAATGAAGTCTCACCAAGTTGCCCAGGCGGTCTCGAACCTGCAGGCTCAGGCAATCCACTCACCTCAGCCTCCCATTTCTTATCCTCTGCTTGATCAAACTTTCCTCAGGCCTGTCTCCATCCTACAGGCCCTTGAGCTCTGCCTACCCTGAGCCAAGCAAGCACAAGGGGGGAGGGGGATGTTCTCTTTTACTAGCTTCTCCTGGGAATCAACTGACCACTTGTCAGCTCCTGTTGGCCCCTCCTCCTCGCTTGCCTGGCTTTTCCTCCAAAGAACGTGCTGATCGGCTGGGCTTGGTGGCTCAGCCTGCAATCCCAGCACTTTGAGAGGCCGAGGCTAGTGGATTGCCTGAGCCTGCAGGTTCGAGACCATCCCGGGCAACTTGGTGAGACCTCATCTCTACAATAAATAAAAAATTAGCCAGGCAAGGTAGTGCGTGCCTGTAGTTCTGGCAACTTGGAAGACTGAGGCGGAAGGATCACTGGAGCCCAGCAGGTTGACACTGGGGTGGCTGTGAGTGCTGGGGTGGCTGTGAGCGTGCCACTAGAGTGGGACTCCAACTCAAAAAATATATATATATCTTGCTGATCTCTGCTGGCCTCTTCCTTTATCTTGTAAAAGAAGAGCCTTTTCCTTTTTCTTTCTCCCCCCCTCTGCATGAAAAGTCTTTTTCTACTTGATTTTGATATGGTCACAGATTTCTGAGACCTGGAGCATTCTCCCTCTATTGCAACGTATTGTCTTTGTCTCTTTTCCCCACTCTTTTTCTTTTCCAACTTTATTGAGGTATAATTGACAAAACTTATATTTTAAAGTGCACAACACAATGTTTTCATATATGCATGTTGTGAGATGATTACCACAATCAAGCTAATGAACACATTCATCATCTCACATAGTTCTCTTTCTTTTTGTGGTGAGAATATCTAAGATCTATTCTCTTTGCAAATTGCAAGTATACAATACAGTATTATGAACTATAGTCAGGCTGGGCACAGTGGCTCATGCCTAGGATCCCAGAACTTTGGCAGGCAGGAAAATCGCTTGAGCCCAGAATTTCAATACCAGCTTGGGCAACATAGCGAGGCTTTGTCTCTATATATAAAAAGAAAAAAAAAAAGCCAGGCATGGTGGTGCACACCTGTAGTCCCAATCACTTGGGAGACTGAGATGGATGCTGGGGTGAGCCCAGAATTGTGTCACTACACTCCAGTCTGGGCAACAGAATGAGACTCCCAACTAAATACAACAACAATGATAATGACAAACAAAACTATAGTCACCAGGCAATAGTTTTTCTCTCTAGTTAAAGTCTCTCCCTATCTAAGTGTAGATTTGTTTTTATTTGACCTCGTTGGAGCTGAGATCTGAAAGAGTAGTATCTGCTAACTATAGGAAGGGACGAATAGTGTTGTTGCAGGTAGAAGAAACAGCATTTACAAAGGTCCTGGGGTGGTGAGGATGCTAAGTGAAGTAAGCTCCAGGCCCAGTTTTTCTCTTTCTGCCCGTCAGTCTTCAGTGTTAGAGTACGGATGGACCGGGTGAGGGTGGAGAGGTGCAGGGCAGGGAGGTGCGCAGCACTGCCGGGGCTGGCAACCCGGAGGTGCGCGCTGGGAACCAAGAGATCCGAGTAAATTGTAAAGAATTGCAACACACAGAGGTGAGAGAAGAAAAGATTTATTTAAGAAAAGTTCACCCCCCACAGACAGGGAGTGGGCCTACCCTCTAGGTGTAGCCCCCCAGAGTTCTGGCTTAAATCCTCTCCTTGGTGATGTTGTACATGACTGCAGTGACTTCCTTATCGATCACCTGTGGACGTCTTGGAGAACCTGTGACACAGAGACCCATTGTTTGCCCACATTATCATAGCCTCTAAAGAGGGGCATGACAAGGATTCTAATTCTCCTGCATCTTCCCAAACAACATTCCTTAGACCTGATGGAGGGTATACCTCCCCTTATCCCCCAGGCATTCCCAGTAGGTAGCTTTAGGGGATCCTTGGCTTCCCCGTAGATAGTGCCCAATTTACTGGAAGATCGAATCCCCACCTGCTCTCCCTCTGAGCGGTTATAACTTTTGTAATTACAAGTTTCATGACTTTTACAATCCTTGCCCAACGCATGATATCTTAAGCCTTGTAAATTCCCTTTAGCCTAGGCAAGCTTGAACCAGAGAAACCTCTGATACCTGGAAGTCTGTTTCTGAAAAGACAAAGTCAGTAAAGTTAATTATACCTAAAGTGTGCATTTCTCCAAAAGCACAGCTTCTGCTTTCTCATCGTTGTGTCAGGGTTTAAGAACAAGATGACGCGCTTTGGGAGGCTGAGGTGAGTGGATTGCCTGAGCCCGCGGGTTCGAGACCCACCTGGGCAGTGAGACCTCATCTCTACGATAAATCAAAAAATCAGCCGGGCGTGGTAGCACACGCCTGTAAATCCGGATACTTGGAAGGCTGAGGCAGAAGGATCGCCGGAGCCCAGCAGGTCGAGGCTGCGGTGGCTGGAGCTGCCATCGGTCTGTCCTTTCACTCAGGTATGGGCAGATTCCCTGATAGTGGTGAAATGGAGAAAGTAGCGACCCCTTCTCTTGCTCCTTTGGAAGGGAGAGGAAAACTTTCAGAGCCCACCTCTTTTGACCTCCCTGCAGGTTTCATTGGCTGAGAACTGCACACATGCCCTTGCCCTGACCAATCCCTAGGGATTACTGATATGATTTACACCAATCACAACTCACCCCTGGGGCTGGGGTGGGGCCTTGTCTCAAGGAGACAAGAAGTCATCTGACATCTAAACCAAATGGAAGAGGGGGTTCCTTTGGCCAGGAAGAGTGGGTTGTCAGCAACCAACCAGCAATGGCTTCCACAGTTCTGGTACCATTTGGTTGTGCCTTTTGCATCTGCTGATAGAAACTTCATAAGCTCCTAGGGTTTTCTGGAGGAAGTTGACAGGATAGAATTCACTCTTTCACTCTCAAAATAGACTGTGAAGCCCTATGCAAATATTCTTAACAGCAACAGAAGGCTTTGTTATTATTATCCTTGTCATGTTAACTATTAGTATGGCAGTAGCAAAAGCAACCACAGAACCCTCTGGGATCTTGTTGCTGCCCTGCCTATTAGGGAGAACACAGTAAAAAGGGGCAGTAAAGCCTTTCACACACTCAAAGAGCCTATAAATGTTTTTTATTACACTAATTGCTTCTGGAAAACAGTAGAAGCTTTTTCACTGATCCCCTTCTAGAAGTCATCTCTTCTGTGGAGATGGAAAATGAGGGCACTTGAACTGGGTCAGGCAGCAGTGGCAATCCCATTAGTTCAGTCTCATAGAGATGCTGCCACCCTAGCCCCGTGGGCTCTGTGTTCTATTCAACCTCTCATGGGCATGACACACTTCCAACGAATTCATCCTCTAAGAAAGAGGCTGGGAAACGGTGGCCTTATGCTGAGCCTGGTCCACATATGTGCCACACAGCCCACACAGTCTTTTACACACTTGAGCCTTGTTTAAAACTCAGGAGATGGCACAGAAAGGCTCAGATTTCCATCTTCTCTTGCAAAATTAGAAATTCTAGCACTATAGGCCCACCTCTCCAAATGGCAAAAAATGATGGCAGCTGAGTACACGGCTTACCCACTTGGAACCTTTCAGCTCACTCCAGCGGGTTCTCCTCATCTTTGTAAGTGGTACCCCCTGCTGGTGTTTTCATTAGGAATTTGTTCCTGTGATAAATAAGTTTCATCTTCCCTGAAATTGCAGCAGAAGGGAGGGAGGGAGAGAGGGAGGAAGGCAGGGAGGCAGGGAGGGAGGGGAGATCCATTTAGCAGACAGGGACAGCAGGGGAGGATGCAGTGACAGGGCCCACATGTCTCCAGCTCCTGCCACGAGAACTCTCCCACCCAGCAGGCTAGAAGGCTGCTCAGAGGGGCTCAGAGCTGAATCCACATGCCTGTATAGCAGAGGGGGACAAAGTCCCGCCATTCTTTCTGCTGCAAGCTTCCATCAATAATTGAATAGTCATATAATATTCCATCTAATAATAATATAATATGATAAAATATCATCATATCATAAAATAATCTGTAATCCCTGCTGTCAGTGTGAAGCTTATACACACATGATCGCGTCCAATCATTGCACTTCCCCCAGGACAGAAACCATTGCTATCCTCGCTCTACAGATTAAGCAAGCAAGACTCAGAGACATCAAGTCATTTGCCTGTGGTCACACAGCTAGGAGGTGGCTGGGAGCCTGAGGCTGCAGAGATATCACCTTGCTCCTGCAAAGTCACCCAGCCAATAGATGGCAGAGCTGGGATTCCTACTCAGGGCCAGGGGATTCCAATGCCTAGAAGATGAAGACAGGTGACCAGAGGGGCAAAGCATCTTAGCCAGCAGCATTTTTAACCATTTGGATGTGGGGTCTTCTGCTGGGCTCACTGGCCCCCAGTTTGCCACAGGCCCTGCCAGTGCTGTTTCCTCACACCCTGCCATCTTCCTCCCTGCGTGTCACCTCCCCGCCTCTGGAAGGATGACAGTCTTCATGTCCTCTCAGCTTCCCAGAGAGACCAGCTCAGATGAGCTTGAGCTCTCGGTTCTAGAACAGAGATGGAAGTCTGTGCTTGTCTCTGTTGATCCAACCCCACCAGGTTTTGGAAGCAGAGAGCAGAGGTCAGTTAAACGTGGTTTGGCTCAAGTTCAGCTCCATGACTAGGATGCCATTCCAGAGCCCAGCTAGAGGGTTGGTTCCAGGACCCACTAGTTCACTGGGGTGGTGGTTGAATTGATGTTGTTGCTTCAAACCATTTTTTTTTCATTTGAGTTTCCATCCAAAGTAATTGTGCTTTAAATCGGGGTTTACCAAATAAAAGTTTTTGATTTAAGACTTAAAAAAAAAAAATAGAAAAGAGGCCAGCCTCGATGGCTAAGCCTGTCATCCCAGTGCTTTGGGAGGCTGAGGTAAGTGGATTGCCTGAGCCCGCAGGTTCGAGACTTGCATGGGCAACTTGGCGAGACCTCATCTCTACAATAAATCAAAAAATTAGCTAGGCATGGTAGCGTGTGCCTATAGTTCCAGCTACTTGGAAGGCTGAGGCGGAAAGATCGCTGGAGCCCAGCAGGTCAAGGCTGCAGTGGCCGGGAGCATGCCACTGCACTCCAGTCTGGGCGACAGAGTGAGACTCCAACTCAAAAAAAAAAAATATGGAAACGAGGTCTTGCTATGGTGTCCAGACTGGTCTCAAACTCCTCAAACAGTCCTCCCGCCTCAGCCTCCTGAGGTGCTGGGATTATAGACGTGAGCCACCATGTCCGGTCTATAAATAAAGGTTATTTCAGATGTGAGTTCTGTGTCTCCTTTACTTTCCTAGAGAGGGTAGGCAGGGAAACTCATGGGTGGGCATTAGGGTAGGAGTTTGGGATCAGGCTGAATGGAGCTGCATTGTTATGCAGAGTAAGCAGGAAGTCCAGGGGGCAAGGGTGGATGGGAGTCCCAGAGTGGAGCCCAGACTTCTTCGCTTATTTTGTAGAGATGAGGTCTCACTATGTTGCCCAGACTGGTCTCACACTCATGGGCTCAAACAATCCTCCTACCTCGGCCTCCCAAAGTGTTTACAGGCGTGAGCCACTGCTCCCAGTCTAGCGAGGCACCGGTCTTGTCCAGCCTCCCCCTCTCGAGCCCAGCAAGTTGAGACTGTGGTGGCCGTGATTATATCACTGCACTCCAGCCTGGGCGACAGACAGAGTGAGATTCCAACTCAAAAAAAAAAGGAAAGAAAGAAAAAATTGGAGTATTATTCTGCTCAGTGGAAAGGGTTCTGGCCTGGAGTCCTAGGGAGCTCTGACCTCCAAACAATGAGTTTGACCTCCAAACTTATTCCCAGCTCAAAGAAGACCTGCTCCTGTTCACACCCTCAACCCCACACCCGGTGTCCCACCCCCACTACCCACACACCCACGCATGGCCTGGCTCCGTCTAAGCTCCCAGCATACCTGCAGCAGATGCTTCAGCAGGCTCTGCTGTCCCTGTGACAGCTGGTTTCAGGTACTAAATTTAGCCCTTTTGAGGAAGCCAAGGTGTGTATGTGTGTGTGGTGGGGGATGGATGGGGGATGCGAGCTGTATCTGGTGGGATGAGGGCTGTATCTGGTGAGGTAAGGCTGTTGCTGGTGGAGTGAGGGCTGTATCATCTGGTGGGGTGAGGGCCTGTATCTGGGGGGCGAGGGCCTGAATCTAGTGGGGTGAGGCTGTATCTTGCAAGGTTAGGCTGGATCTGGTGGGGTGAGAGCTGTATCTGATGGGGGGAGACTGCATCTGGAGGGGTAAGGTTGTAACACCTCGTGGAGTGAGGGCCTGTATCTAGTGGAGTGAAGGCTATATCTGGTGGGGTGAGGCTGTATCTGGTAGGGTGGGGGCTGTTTCTGGTGAGGTGCAGCTGTATCTGGTGGGGACAGCTTCTCCCCCCATGTGGTGCCATGAGAAGCAAGTTAGATGAGCTGAGCACTGCTCTCGATTTCCTTTTTAACACATTGCCCAAATCATTTGACCGTTCAGGGAGTAACTGAATTTCACATAAGTAGACTACTGAAGTCATCATGGTATCTCTTAAAGGAGAACTACTTTCCTTTTTTTATATGAGGAAAAAGTTCAGAGAGGTTCAGTGAATTGACTAAACCCACACAGCTAGAACACGGTTGAGTCTAGCTCTCTTGACCCCAAGATCTAGTCTCTTTTCACCTATAGATCTTCTCATCTTTATTCACGTTATGGGATTATGATGATGATCACACAAAAATAATACCAATTTATCGAAGGAAGAAACATGGCTTTATGGTTGAGAGCCAGACTGCCTAGGTTTGATTCCCAGTTCTACCACTTATTAGCTGTGTGACCTCGGACAAATTAACCTCTCTGTGCCTGTTTTTCTTATCTGGGAGATGAGAGATGATGACCGTTCCCACATGGGGTTGTTCAGATGATTAAAGGATTAACATTTGCAAAACACTTTCAACAATGCCTGACATCTAGTAATGTTTATTTAAAATATAGCTCCTGGCCAGGCATGACGGTTCATGCCTATAATCCCAGCACTTTGGGAGGCTGAGGTAAGAGGACTGCCTGAGCCTGGGAGTTTGAGAGCAGCCTGGGCAAACTGACTAGATCTCATCTCTACAATAAATTTAAAAATTAGCCGGGCATGGTGGTGCATGCCTGTAGTCCCAGCTACTTGGGAGGCTGAGGTGGGAGAATTGCCTGAGCCCAGCAGGTTGAGGCTGTGGTGAGTCGCAAGAGTGCCTCTGCACTCCAGCCTGGGTGAAATAGTGAGATCTCCGACTCAGAAATAAATAATAAGTAATAAATAAAATATAGCTCCCTTGCCAATCAGCCGCGTGACTAAGCAAGCATAGTACATCTTGAATTAGGATCAGAAGCCTCATGTTCTACTGTGGCCTGGGCCCCTACTTTGCTCTGTGACTTTAGACTTCCTTTAACTCTTCTTTGCTTCAGTTTCCTGAACTGCAAAATTAGGGGCTTGGGTCAGTTCAGTGATTAGCGACATTCTTATCTTTTTGAATAGAGATCAAGTCGGAAAAAAGAAAAATCAAAACTTTTGTGACTTCATTTTATTTATTTATTTATTTTTTTGAGTTGGAGTCTCACTCTGTCGCCCAGACTGGGGTGCAGTGGCCGCGCTCCCGGCCACCGCAGCCTCGACCTCCTGGGCTCTGGCGATCCTTCCGCCTCAGCCTTCCAAGTAGCCGGAACTACAGGCGCGCGCTACCACGCCTGGCTGATTTTTTGATTTATTGTAGAGATGAGGTCTGGCCAAGTTGCCCAGGCGGGTCTTGAACCCGCCAGCTCAGGCAATTCACTCACCTCAGCCTCCCAAAGCCCTGGGATTGCAGGCTGAGCCACCGCGCCTGGCTGGCTTCATTTTCTTTTTCTTTTTTGAGTCGGAGTCTCACTCTGTTGTCCACACTGAAGTGCAGTGTCATGATCATGGCTCACTGTGGCCTTGACCTCCTGGGCTGAGATGGTCCTTCAGCCTCCGCCTCCTGAGTGGCTGGGACTACAGGCGTGCACTACCCCAGCCAGCCAATTTCATGATTTTTTGTAGAAGTGATGTCTCGCTGTGCTACCCAGGCTGATCTCGAACTCCTGGGCTCAAACAATCCTCCTGCCTCAGCCTCCCAAAGTGCTGGGATTACAGGCTTGAATCTTCACGCCCAGCCCACATTTTCTTATTCATTAGAGTCCACTGGGGGAAATATTCCAGTATTGCAGGTGCTGTCTCGATGCTGATGTTCTGGCATCCTGTGGGGTCTACATATGTGATCCTAGCAACGATCTGGGTGATGTCCATGTCCTAGCCCAGGGATGGGGGGGCAGGGGTATCTGACCCAATCACACACTCCTCCCAGGGGCTGAGGAATCAGCTCTGAAAGTGAGGATAAGCCACATGAATGGGTACTCTGGCTGGAAGGTTGTAAACTGCTCCCGATAGCCAGAGCATTCTGATTTTTCTTTCTGAGGCTGACTTCTCTGATCTTTGTTAAATTCTGTAAGAGAGACCTCAGTTTCCTTCAAATAACCCCTGTCCCATTTATGTAGGCTAATGTTTCAGTTATCCATTGCTACATTATATATTAAAACAATATTTTGCAAAAAATAAAAATCAATAATTTGTTATTTCTCTACAGTCTGTGGGCTGAATGGTGGTTCTTCTGGTCTTAGCTAGGGGCACTCGCGTGGCTGCATTCATCTGGTGGAGGTGGGGGTGCTGTTGGCCCCGGTGCCTTGCGTCTCCTCCATGTGGCTAGTTTCGGCTTCCTGATAATATGGTGATCTCAGGATTGTCAGGGGAGAGGCAGAAGCTTCAGCCTGTTACCTTTTCTGTATTCTATTGGTCAGAGTAAGTCACAAGGTCAGCCATGATTTAAGGATTCAGTGGACTCCACCTCCACCTTTTTTCTGAGCTGGAGTCTCACTCTGTTGCCCAGGCTGGAGTGCAGTGGCACAAACATGGCTCATGGCAGCCTCAAATTTCTGGGCTCAGGCGATCCTTCCACCTCAGCATCCTGAGTAGCTGGGACTGCAGGTGCTCACCACCATGCCCGGATTTTTTTCGTGAGAGATGAGGTCTTGCTATATTGCCCTGGCTGGTCTCAAACTCTTGGGTTCAAGCTAAAATGCTGGGATTACAGACGTGAGCCACTGCACGCAGCCTGTCCTCTACCCCTGATTCTGAATGGGCTTCTGATCGCTTCAGCCAATAGAGGAGGGCAGGAGTGAAGCTATGTGACTCCAAGGGGGGGGGTCACAAAAGGCCAGGTAGGTTTTACCTATTCCTCTCAGATTACTCAGTCTGGGGGAACCCAATAACTTGTAATAGAACTGATCACCCTGAGGCCACCATGCTGGAGAGGTCAGTGTGTAGATGGTCCAGTTAACAGCCCCCAGCTGGACTTCCAGCCAACAGCCAGCATCAGCTGCCTGCCATGTGACCAGTGGGCTTGAACATTCAGCCCAGTTGAGCCTTCAGACAACTGCAGCCCAGGCCAACCTCTGACTGCAACTGCATAAAAGACTTGCAAGTCTTTCAGCTATGTTCTTTCCAAACCCACAAAATCAGGAGCAAAATCAAACGATTGTTTTCAGCTGCCAAGTTCTGGAGTAATATGTTAAATATCAACAGTAAGTAGAAAAGGCCATTTCTTCAGTGCTTTCTCCTTCACAAAGACCTCCACAGTCCTAACATCTCAGAGTCCACTTGACATCCCCACTGGACGATGTCCCATCCAAGCCCGCTGACATCTCAACATGTCCAAAAATAAACTCTTGGTCCCAGGCCTGTCTTTCACTGCTAGACTTCCCCATCTAGTAAATGGCACCTGCATTTTAGTTGAGTCTGGGCATTGTCCTTGAATCCTCTCTTTCTTTCAGCCCCAGAGTTGATCCCTCTGAAACCTCCAAATACATCTCAAATCTGCTCTCCTCTCTTCCCTCTATCATCACTGTCACCACCCTGGTCTAAGCCACCCTTCCAAGGGATCTTCTTAAAGTATACATCATGTTGCCGCACTCCTGGTGGTCGCCCATGGCATTGGGGGTCAATCTAAATTCCTTGCTATGATCAATGTGGTCCTCCCTGACTAGGCCCTGGCCTCCAACCTCCTCTCTTTCCACTCTTTCGCATGGTGAGTGGAACCAAGAGGCGTTAGATTTTGGACAGGGTGAGGGTAGATGGATGGGGAGGCGAGAGGCGCAGCAGAGAGGGGCACAGGGAGGCGGAGCACCGCTAGAGCCAGTGTGCTGGAGGTGCCACACTGGCAACCCAGAGATCCGAGTAAATGCAAAGAATTGCAACACACAGAGGTGAAAGAAGATAAGATTTATTTAAGAAAGCTTCAGCCCCCCCAGACAGGGAGTGGGCCTACACTCTAGGTGAGTGTGGCGGCGTAGCCCCCGAAAGTTCTGGCTTAAATCCTTTTCCTTGGAGATGTTGCAATCAGGTAGATGTGACTGCTGTGACTTCCTTATTGACCACCTGTGGATGTCTTGGAGAACCTGTGACACAGAGACACAGGTTATGATAATGTCCGAATGTTAAACCCAAAATTCAAAATCCGAGAGACCACCAAAGAGCCAGCTCTGATGCAAACACACAAGGGTCTTTATTCAGGCTCGAGTCTGGGCTCACAAACGAAGCCAGCTGTGGCTTCAGGGACGAGAGCCCCGATCCAGCATGGCAAGCAGTCTTTATACACCATTACAGAGGGAGGGGAAAGAACTCTAAACTTGGTTTTACATGATTGGGTAATCTCTCCTAATGGGTACGGGAACACTTGGTATTGGTAGGTGCCTTTCGTGGGCTTCAACCTGACTGCCTGTGATTGACAGAAACCCACCCAACGGGCAGAGTGGAATGTCAGATAAGTTAGGTTCATATAGTCACTGCGTATAAATTAACCTGAGCAAGCAGGCAGATTACTAGCGTCTCCAAGTCTGCTGCAAAGGAATGTCTGAAAGGGGCTTATCGCTTTAACATTTACATCCCGTTGTAAAAGCAGAAGTCAGCATGGCAATTGGGACTAACAATGCTTAACCCAAGAGTTCTAAATACAAACACTACTTAAGACATTATATAATTACACAATCAGTCGCTATCCGGCACCTGACATATGCCTAATTCTACGGGGTCTGAGGTAGGATTTAAAGTACTAAGATTTCATAAAGTACAATGAACATGAGGTAGGGATATATATAAAATATAGTGAACCAAACACTACTTTTACAGCAAGTATGGCTTTTTAAGTTTCTTGGTTTCTTGGGTCTCTCACGCCCACATTATCATAGCCCCTAGAGAAGGGTGTGACAAGGATTCTAATTCTTCTGCATCTTCCCAAATGACATTCCTTAGAGCTAATGGAAGGTGTACCTCCCTTTATCTCCCAGGCATTTCCGGTGGGTAGCTTCCGGGGATCCTTGGCTTCCCTGTAGATAGTGCCCAGTTTACTGGAAGATCGAATCACTACTTGCTCTCCCTCTGAGAGGTCATAACTTTTGTAATTACAAGTTTCATGACTTTTATAATCCTTGCCTAATGAATGATGTTTTAGACCTTGTAAATTCCCTTTACTCTAGGCAAGCTTGATTGCCACTATGAGATACCTCTGATACCTGGCACCAGGAAGTCAGTTTCTGAAATGACAAAGTCAGTAAAGTTAATTTTACCTAAAGTGTCCATTTCTCCAAAAACATAGCTTCTGCTTTCTCATCATTGTGTCAGGGTTTAAGAACAAGATAAAAAATGGCTTCCCACTCTCGGTCTGTCCTTTCAAGAGGAACCTGCATTTTCAAGTCATGTCAGAAAGTGCCAAATCAATCTCTACCTGCTTTCCTATTTCTGGAATTCCTCTACGAGGAAGACTGCAGTGGAAATAGCCAGGTTGGTTCTTCAGCTCTGATTCTGCCACCCTGGCCTTCTCTCCAGTCCTTGGCCACACTCAACTCTTTTCCTTCTGCAGGGTCTTTGCATGGGTGGGCTGCGACCTCTGCCAGGAATGCCCTTTCTCCAGCTTTTCCTCTGGCTGGCTTCTTTCCATCATTTGGGGCTGAGATTAAATGTTGCGTTCAGCCTGGCTCAGTGGCTCAGCCGTAATCCCGCACTTTGGGAGACCGGGTGCAGGGCGGGGGGGAGGTTTGCCTGAGCCCGCAGGTTCGAGACCAGCCTGGGCAACTTGGCGAGACCTCATCTCTACAATAAATCAAAGTTAGCCGGGCGTAGCACGCACCTGAAGTTCCAGCTACTTGGAAGGCTGAGGCGGAAGGATCGCTGGAGCCCCAGCAGGTCGAGGCTGCAGTGGCTGGGAGCATGCCATTGAACTCGGGTCTGGGTGACAGAGCGAGACTCCAACTCAAAAAAAAAAAATGTTGCGTTCACAGACAGACCTTCTCTGAATATCCTGTCTAGAAAAGGTTCCTTCTGATAGTCTCCATTTTGCCTTTTGTTTTATTCCTTCATTGCCCTTACCACACATGCATTTGTTTGATTGTTCATTGGTTCTTAGTGCCTTATCCACGGTTTGTCCCCTAGAGCTTGGTGCATAGTTAGTGCTCAGTGAAGAGATTGTTGTTTGTGATGTCCATAATAATAAGAGTTCACTATATTCCTGGCACTATGGTGAGCACTCTACATGCATTCATTCCATTTTGTGTGGCAGGATGGACAAGAATTATCCCTGTATCTCAGGTTAAAAAAAAAAAAAGTGAGGCCCAGAAAGGTTAAGGGGCTTCCCTGAGGCCACTTATCCTCTAAGAAGTGGAACCCAGATCTCCCGGGGATCTTTATCAGGTGCTCTTGAAGAGCGATGCAGGAGAGCTACGTGGCAGTGTCTGGCCAAGTCACTGTTCCTAAATTCTCTTAAAGCCCCAGGAACAGTCTGAGCCCACCAGCCTGCAACCAGCCTACTCCTACAGTCAGTACCCCCACCTCCCATCTCATTTCTATGATATTTAAAGGGGCCAAGACTGCTTCCGGGAATGCTTCCCCTGCAAGAAGGCAGAGTGATGCTTCCCTCTCCCAGAGCCCAGACTGTTCCTCCTACTTTCTTGTTCCTTTCAGAAGGCAGGGATTTTTTTTTTCTTTCTGTTTTTTGAGCCGGAGTGTCACTCTGCTGCCCAGGCTGGAGTGCAGTAGCACTATCACGGCTCACCTCAGCCTCAACCTCCTGGGCTCAGGCGGTCCTTCCGCCTCAGCCTCCTGAGTAGCTGGGACTAGAGTCATGTGCCACCATGCTCAGCTAACTTTTTGATTTATGTGGAGACAAGGTCTTGCAATGTTGTCCAGGCTGGTCTCAAACACCTGGGCTCAAGCAATCCTCCCACCTTGGCTTCCCAAAATGCCGAGATTTCAGGCGAGACTGTGGCGACTGGCACTCCTACCAGTTTTGTTCCTGGGCAACCTGACATCCACACCCCTGCCTTCTGAAATGGACGCGGGAGAAGGAAGGACAGCCTGGGCTCTGGGAGAGGAGGCGGGAAGTGCCACTCTGCCTTCTTGCAGAGGAAACATTCCTGGAGGCAGTCTTGGCCCCTTTAAATATCACAGAGATGAGATGGAGGTGGGGGTGCTGACTGTGGGAGCAGGCTGGGATGCCGGTTGATGAGCTCAGACTGTTTCTGGGGCTTCATTTGCATCAGAATGCAAATGAGGCAGTGTATGGAGTCAAACCTTCTACCCACACTGTGTGTCTTTGTGCATGTGTGAGGCATGTTGCGCGGTGGGGGGGGAGCACTGTTCAATTGTGTCTGGATAATTGTGTCTCCTCTGAATTTTTTTTTTTTCTTTAGAATGCAGGATTTAAAAGGACAGAGGACAAAAAAGCTCCTACAGTGGGAGGGGACCCTAAGGGGTTGCCCTGAATTATTTTTTTAACTCATAAATTTGTTTATATCTGAGAGGCCAGAAATCATGCATTTTGGGGGGGGGTCTGCATGTAAGCATTTTTGGTGAAAAGTTAAAATTTAGATTTCTCTTCAGCCTTATCCAAGTAAGTGCAAATAACATTAAGAATGTAGTCCCAATTTTCTGAGCACACAAAGGGGTAGGAACCAATGGTGGATGCATGCCCCTCGTTTTGGGGACCTGGCAACAGCTTAAAAATAGATGGAGTAGGCTGGGCTCGGTGGCTCACCCTGTCATCCCAGCACTTTGGGAGGCCGAGGCGAGTGGATTGCCTGAGCCTGTGGGTTCGAGACCAGCCCAGGCAACTTGGCGAGTCCTCATCTCTACAATAATAATAATAAAAAAAAGCCGGGCTCGGTGGCTCAGCCTGTAATCCCACGCCTTTGGGAGGCTGAGGTGAGTGGACTGCCTGAGCCCGTGGGTTCGAGACCCGCCTGGGCAGCAAGACCTCATCTCTACAATAAATCAAAAAATCAGCCGGGCGTGGTAGCGCATGCCTGTAATTCCAGCTACTGGGAAGGCTGAGGCGGAAGGATCGCCAGAGCCCAGCGGGTCGAGGCTGCAGTGGCTGGGAGCGGCCATTGCACTCCAGTCTGGGCGACAGAGCGAGACTCCAACTCAAAAAAAAAAAAAAAAACTAGCTGGGCATGGTAGTTCCGTCTACTCTGAAGGCTGAGGTGGATGGATCGCCGGAGCCCAGCAGGTCGATGCTGGGGCGGCCGTGAGCGTGCGTGCCACTGCACTCCAGCCTGGGCAAAGGAGTGAGACTTCAACTCAAAAAACAAAACAAAAAAAAGATGGATTTACGTCCAGATAACCACTGCATTCAAGGCCCTTCACCCCACCCCCCACCCTGCCTTTCTGGTTTCCTCTCCACCACCAGACCCAAACATCTCACCATTCCTCAAATGTTCTCTTCTCGTAGCTTAATCTTCCATGGGCTGGTCTGCCCTTCCTCCATCCTCCTCTTGGAGGCCTCTACTTACCCAGTAAGTCTCAGTTCAAATATCCTGTCTCTTGTGAAGACATGGCTGATTTCTCAGACTTGGGCTCTCTGTCTTCTTCTTCTTCTTTTGAGCTGGAAATCTCACTCTGTCACCCAGACTAGAATGCAGTGGCACTATCATTGCTCACTGCAGCCTTGACCGCCTGGGCTCAGATGGTCCTCTTGCCTCAGCCTCACAAGTAGCTGGGACTGCATACACAACCACACTTGGCTAATTTTTTTTTTGGATAGAGATGAGGTTTTGCTACATTGCTCAGGCTGGTCTTGAACTCCTGGGTTCAAGCAATCCTCCTGCCTCAGCCTCCCGAATTGCTGGGATTACAGGCGTGAGGCACTGCCCGGCTGGTCTGTCCATCTTCTGAGGCCTCCTGGCAATGTGCTGATTTCCATCATGGCATCTGCTACGGGGCCTTGATGCGTGTTTACATGGGAGCCCTTTCAAGCAGACCCGGGTCTTCATATTAATACAACTGCTATAGTTTGGATGTTTGTGCCCCTAAACCTCATGTTGAAATTTGAAGAGGTGGGGCTTAGTGGGAGGTGGATCCCTCATAAATAGATGAATGCCTGGGATGGTGGGGGTGAGTTCTTTCTTGCTGTCTAGTTCCTGCGAGCTGGTTGTGAAAAACAGCCTGGTACCTCCCTTCTCTCTCTTGCTGCCTCTCTCACCATGAGATCTCTGCACAGCTTTCCACAGCCTGAGACTTTCACCCAAAGCAGGTGTAAAATCTTGAACTTCCGCAGATGTTAGAATTGTGAGCCAAATAAACATTTTTTTCTCTGTAAATTACTGAGTCTAAGCATTCCTTTACAGCAACACTAAATGGATTAAGACAATGATCTGCCGTAGTACCTGGCACTTAACAGGTGCTTAAAAAAAAAAAAGAAAAAATGCTGGATATGGAAGAGAATCAGAACGCTGAGTAGTTAAGGGCACTGTGGTTGAGTTCCCCTGCTCTGAAGGCAGAGACCTCTGCCTGAGCCCTACTGCTGCCTCTTCCTTCCCGTGGTCCTCTCTGAGCTTCAGGTGTCCTTGTTTGTACAGTGGGGGATACCTCAGTCTGTGGGGGGTTGTGAAGACGAATGGTAGAGCATGCTTAGCACAGTGTATGGCCCCCAGCACATGGCAGCTATAACTAACAGGAAACTTGAAGTCTGGTCACCCACCTCCCAAGAAGGAACCCTGGCATTTGGATTAACCCCTTATCCCGAGAACTGGTCCTTAGACAGCTGGCACCCAGGCTTGGTAAGCCCTCCTGCCCTTGACAGACCCCTAGCTCTTTCTTTAAGCATCATTTACAAATTCCCTCCAGGTCATACTGCCTCTCCACTTGGTCCACACACAATGTCTTCTCTGATTCTTTTTTTTTTTTCAGGGGAAAGTGTGAGTGCAGTCCCCCGCTACCACAAATTATGCAGTCAAGTCTCCCACATTTGGGGAGATTGCAGGGGTCAGCACATACGGAGTGCAATGGATAAGCCTCGCCCTGGGAAAAACGCCTTCGTGATCATGGTATCTCCCCTGCCAGGTAAGTATTGTTGTCTGATTCTTGATTAAATCACACACAACTCGGGGCATCAGGTCCAACAACTACATTAGAAACCATCTGGGCTTGTGGAGTCACTGGAGCAGTGGAGTGGAGAGAGGACCCACTCTCCCGAGCTTCTCAACTCAAGGACTAAAACCATCAGAAATCACTCCAAGCAGAGAGGAGGTACAAAGGCCCCCCAGGAGGGGCAGGGTAAGGGATAAGCCACCCCAAGGCCAGGAGGGTGTGGTAAGGGGCTGCTGTGGTCCCCCTCAATTCATGTGTTGGAATCCTCAAGGTGATGGTATTTGGAGGTGGGCCTTTGGAGGTGATTAGGTCACAGGGGCGGGGCCCTTAAGAATGGGATTAGCGCCTGTATGAGACAGGCCAGAGGGAGCTTGTCTGTGCTTCTACCATGTGGGGGTACATCAAGAAGGCACCACCTATAAATCAGGAGATGGCCCTCAGTAGACTCCGAATCTGATATCTTGACCTTGGTCTTCCAGCCTGCAGAACCCTGAGACAAGTTTCTGTTGCTTGTAAGCCACCCAGTCCCCGATTTCTTTTTTTTTCTTTTTCTTTTAAGTGAGAAAGCAGGATTTACTGAGGACAGAAAAACTCCCACAGTGGGAGGGGACTAGAAGGGGTTGCCCCCAGTCTCATGTATTTTGTTATAGGAACTGATGGACTAAGATGGGAAAAGCTGGTTCTTTCAGCCCCAACCTTTGGGAAGAAGGCAATGCTAGTTGATCACTTTCACAAGGAAGAGGCTCAGAACGAGGCTCTGTCCCCTCCCCTGCAGGGATCTAGGGGGCCAGGCACAGCTGAGCCCAGATCCTTGCTCTGTCAGCCCCACCTGGGGATAATGTCTTTGGGGGCAGCAGAATTGAGAGAAGGGAAGAGCTCCCGGCTCTGCTTCCAGAAGATGGTTACCTGAGTCAGGTAGCTGTGTCCAGTGCTAAGGAGACCAGAGGGGCAGTTGCCCATCGGGACACAGGATTCAGGCAGATAATCTGGTATCAGGGATTGGGGAGAATGTTAATGACCCTGTTTAACCTGTAGGAGACATGTGGTTCTCTTATGTTCAAAAGCGAAAATATGGGGTACAGAGGGTCGGCGCTTCCTCACAATCCACCTCAGTCCCGCTGCCCAGCAGCCCTTGTTCATTTCCTCTCTCTCAGCCCGGCCCGGCCCACACCGTCCTCCAAAGGGAGGCTGGTTTGTGGGGCCAAAGCCATGCTGCCTGCCTGCCAGAGTTGACAGGCTTCCCACCCCGTTCAGTTGGCTGTGGTGCGGCCTCACTCCCACCTCCCCCCAGCATCAGCGAAGACCTCACAGCTTTGCTAACACTGTCCCTTCAAGGTGGCAGCCCATCCCCAACCCCTGAGGGATGCGGAGGCAGACAGGCCCTGGGAGGGAGTGGGAAGGGGGCTACGCTCACTAGGGTGGCTCTTTGGGGAGCGACAAAATCCCAGAAATAGGAAAGAGGGTAGACACAGGTTTGGCAACTTTATGTTATTACTTGGGAACACTGGTTCCTTTTCCACCACCATATACTTTTTTTTTTGAGTTAGGTTCTCACTTGTTTTTGAGTTGGGGTGCAGTGGCACGATCATGACTCACTGCAGCCTTGACCTCCTGGGCTCAGGCGATCCTTCTGCCTTAGCTTTCTGAATGGCTGGGATTACGGGCGTGCGTTACCACGTCCAGCTAATTTTTGATTTTTTTGTAGAGACAAGGTCTTTGTAGAGACCAGGCTGATCTCGAACTCCTGAGCTCAAATGATGCTCCCCACCTCAGTCTCCCAAAGTGCTGGGATTTCAGGCGTGCGCCATCGCGCCTGGCCTCAAGCACCATATTCCAATCAGGTCTGTCAGCAACACCCACTCCATACCACACTACCCTGGGTCCAACACCCACTCCATACCACACTTTCTGGGTCCATGAAGACAGCTGTCACTGCTGTCTTGGCCCCTCCTGAGTATTCTCCCTTGGGTCCCCGGAGGCTCTCACACCCCCAGGCTGCTCTTCTCGTCCTCCTTGGGGCTGGGCTCCTCCTGGGTCTTCTTCATCTCCCAGCCCCGGACCCAGGTATAGGCGGAAGAGCCGCCTAGCACCATCATGTTACTCATCCACCAGAAGAAGCTCTTGGTCTCCTCGTAGTAGAGGACGGCCAGCACCGTCTGGGCACAGGCCTTGGCCGTGCCCGACACGTTGTGGGTCAGAGGACTGGTGAACTTGATCTGCAGTCCTGTCACGTAGCCGATGGCAAAGCCAAACAGGCCGCCAAGCGTCATCATTCCCCAGAAGTGGGCGCTGCCCAGGTGGGCGAAGTTCTGCAGCGCCCGAAGTTCCCCCAGCAGCAGGAGGAGGGGCAGGAAGAGGACGCAGGCATTGAGGTTGTTGTAGAAGGTCAGGCGCCAGATGCTGCCGTCCACCGCCGGGAGCACCTTCTTGGTGTAGATGGCATTGAGTGAGACACACAGGCTGGCCAGCACGCCGAAGACAGTGCCCAGCAGAGACAGGGTCCCCTCTGCGCCCTCCTGGTCCACACCAAGCCAGAAGCCCCCTGCAGTGGGGAGAGGAGGGAGAGGCCAAGGTGGGAGAAGAAGGACAAGGATGAGGAGGAGGAAGGGCAGGGAATTTCGACGCCAGAGTCCACAGACTGTGAACTGCGGCCTCTCCACCCTTCTGTCCCAGCCTCCCTCCCACAATTGAGTCCAAAGTCTCCACTCCAAACAAAGCACTCTGTAGGGCCTGGGGCAAGAAAATGTCCTCACAGGGCTTACAATCCAGCAGAGAAGGCAGACACTAAAACAAGTCATTCCCTCATTACTTCTGTAATTACTATTGTAGGAATTGTAATGAGGTCCATAAAATATTCCAGGGTGTTGTAAGAACAGGACTGGGTGACTGTGCTGGCCTAGGGCATCTGAAAGTAACATTTGAGCTGAGTTCTGAAGGATGAGTGTCCCTTAGTGGTTCAGGTGACTTTGGGCAAGTAATTTGAGGTCTCTAAGCCTTGGCTTCTTCCATAACACGGAAAGGTGAGCATTAAGTCAGAGTCACTTATGTTGTTTGGGACAGGCACTCTCTGAGACTCTAATCTTTTTCTGAGTGTGGGGTTTCACTCTGTCACCCAGGCCGGATTGCAGTAGCATGATCACAGCTCACCAAAGCCTCAATCTCCTGAGTTCAGGCGATCCTCCCTCAGCCCCGAGTAGCTGGGACTACAGGCACATGCCACCATTCCCAGCTAATTTTTTGATTTTTTTGTCGAGACGAAGTCTCAGGCTGGTCTCAAACTCCTGGAGTTAAGCAATCCTGCTGCCTTGGCCTGCCAAAGTGCTGGGATTACAGGCATAAGTCACCACACACTTTCATGGTTCCACACTGTCTCCTATCAAGCCCGCCCTCCTCGGCCTGGCACGTAGGGCTTCCTACCCCTTGCCAGCCCTTTCTGCGTCCCCAATCATCCCGAGCCTCCCCTCTCAGCTCCCTGCTTCCCACCCTGAGGTTCCATGTCCTTGCTCGTGTCCTGTGCTAGAAACACCTTCCTCCTTTCCAGAGGATTCTATTCTACTCATTTCTCAAGGCCAAAGCTGGCCTTTCCAGAGGAAATTCATTTCTGAGACCCCCCCGCACCCAGACCACTCTGCAGCTTCTTACTGCCTTGCTTTCTTTTAAAGTGCTTGTTGGCCGGGTTCGGTGGCTCAACCTGCAATGCCAGCACTTTGGGAGGCCGAGGCAAGTGGATTGCCTGAGACTGCAGGTTTGAGATCAGCCCAGGGAACTTGGTGAGACCTCATCTCTACAATAAATAAAAAAATTAGCCGGGCATGGTAGCGCACGCCTGTAGTTCTGGCTACTTGGAAGGTTGAAGCAGTTTGACACTGGGGTGGCCGTGAGCGTGCCATGGCGTTCCAGTCTGGGAGACAGAGTGAGACTCCAACTCAAAAAAATAAAAATAAATTAAAGTGCCTGCTCTGGGCTGTTAAGGTAATTGAGGATAGTCTGGTCTCTTTAGGAAGACTCCCTGCTCCTAGAAGGCAGGGGCTGACTTTTACAAAGTCATATCTCCTGCCACAGCATCCAGCCACATCTGGTAGTGGGAAAAGCCTTGGAGTCAGGGGCGTTTGGCTTCCGACTGCGGCCGGCAGTTTAGAAGCTGAGTGGCCTGGGAGAAGTTACTTAATCTCTCTGAGTTCCAGTTTCCTTCATCTGTAAAGATCTGGGTCACCTTCTTGTCCCTTACCCCAACTGATCTACTCTCTACGTGGCAACCAGAATGATTTCCTACAGTACAGACCTCCTCAGGCCCTGCTCGAGCTTAAAGCCTCTCTGCGGCTCTCCCTTGCCTTTGGGACAAATTCGACTCACTCAACTTGGCCCTGTGTGGAGTCCGACTGACTGGGCAGTCTCATGTCTGGAGAGTCTCATGGTGGCCCAGCCATGAAAAAGTGCACATGCTCTTCCTTGTGTCTAGAACTTTCGCTTCCCACTTCTTCCTCTAAATCCACACAGTACTTTCTCCGGAAAGCCTGCTCGGATTGCCCCCTGCCCGGGGCCCTTCCCTCCACCAGAGTTTCCACAGCACCTTCAATTCCCCATCACGGCCCTTACCACGCTAGTATGACTGTCGTTGACTGCCACGCACCATCGCCACACCCTCACAGAAGGAGTCAAGGCTATATTTTCCAAGCTTGTGTCCCCAAAGCCCGGCACGGTGCCTGGCATGTGCTTAGCCACCAATGAAGAGTTGAGGAATGAATGAATGAATGGAAGATGTTATAGAGGTGGTAGTGAGTATTAATGGGGACAGGGCACCAACTACCTCATAGGCACTCAACTCTTTTTTTGAGTTGGAGTCTCACTCTGTCGCCTAGACTAGAGTGCAGTGAGTGGCACACTCCTGGCCACTGCAGCCTCGACCTGCTGGGCTCCGGTGATCCTTCTGCCTCAGCCTTCCAAGTAGCCGGAACTACAGGCATGCGCTACCACACCCAGCTAATTTTTGATTTATTGTAAAGACTAGGTCTTGCCAAGTTGCCAGGGTAGGTCTTGAACCTGAGGGCTCAGGCAATCCACTCGCCTCAGACTTCCTCAGCTATCACACCTGGCTAATTTTCGATTTATTGTAGAGACAAGGTCTTGCCAAGTTGCCTGGGTGGGTCTCAGGCAATCCCCTCGCCTCAGCCTCCCAAAGTGTTGGGATTACAGGCTGGGCCACTGAGCCCGGCCGGTACTCAACTCTTAAAAGATTCTTGGGAGAACTTTTGCACAAAAGGTATGCACAGACCTGCGGGGGGCGGGGGAGGCAAGGAGGGCAGAGGGCCACACCACCCCCTGGCCCGCTTAGTTAGAGCACCCCCAGTCCTCCTGCTGTTACCTCTGAGTCCAGAAGGGACCGCTGCCTCAAGGTGCCAGACCCCAGAGGGACTCTCAGCCAGGAGCCTTGAAAGGTACTGTGTGATACGGGGGGTGGGGACGGGAGGCCTGGAATAACCACCTAAGACCTATCCTTCCCTACAAGGAGGAAGAAAGGGGAGAACACTGAACAAGAAAGAGGAGAGCACCTGCCTCCCTGGCCTGCCCTAATCCCAGTCAGTGAACGCACCACTCTCAAAAGCCATCTCACTATCAGCTACTTGGATTTCCTTTGGAATTTGGGCCCAGTTTCCCCAGTGACTTCACCTTCCTGCATGCAAATTCTCCTACTAGGAGGCCTCCCTGCTCCCTTCAGCGTCAGCAGGAATGAAGCAGAGACTCTCTAGAGAGTTTGAGGAGAACAGGGAGGAGGTGAGGCAGCACACCTGTTCTCTGAGGAGGACGTGGAGAATTCTAGGAGGAGGGCCCTTAGCAGCACCCCTCACTCTAACCTGCCCTTTTCCCCTCTCCCCTCCTGGACCTGGACTGAGCGTCTCTGCAGCCAGCATATGCTCGAGGGGAAACGTTTTCTAGGACAGGAGGCACAGTTTGGGGCCCTTCAGACACCAACCAGTGTGCCTCGCCTGGGACTCTGAGACACCAGTGAAGAGTATGTAGGTCAAATAAGGTGAACTTTATGCACCAGGAAAAACCTGAACAGGTTCAAATAAAGCTCACCCTCCTAGATGACACGGCACTGGGGAGACTGGAGACCTAACTCAGCGTGCTTTGTATTGACGGAAATGTTCTATGATCTGTGCTGATACCACAGCCCGGGCCACATGTGGCTCCTTAGCATGAGAAATGTGGGCTACAGGACGAGTTGATAACACCTGTAGCTGGAGAATGGGATGCCTATCATCTTATTTCATTTTAACTAATTTAAACATGTGGCCCATGGTTACTGTATTGGACACTGCAGCTCTAACCTCCAGCGGACAAGAACAGAGCAGAAAGGTTAGCAGCGAAAGCCCGGGAGTCCTGGTAACCCAGCCTGGCTAATTCTGAGTGGTGTGGCCCCAGACCAGTAACTTAACCTCTCTGAGCCTCAGTTTCTTTCTTTGTATGGAGATAATCATGGTGATGCCACTACTCAGGGGACTTTGGGAGGACAAAGGAGATGATTAGCACAACGTCCTCATCAATAATTATTATTTCCTGAGGGTCAAGTTTGGAAAGACAGTTAAGGTCTCTCAAAGCATAGGTGTTATCCTTGACCTGGCCTGGTCAGAGGATGATGGCAGAGTTAGTGAAAGATGCACTATCCTCTACAAAGAGCACTGGAAACAATATATATAGTGGTTAAGTGTGTGAACTCTGAAGTCAGATTGCTTGAGTTCAGATCCCAGCTCTGCTGCTTATTAGCTGTGTGATCTTGGGCAAATTATTTAACCTCTCTGTGCTTTGGTTTTCCCTCTGTAAAACGTAGACTATAATCCTACTATGCTATGAGGATTAGTGGAGCTAATATGGTTGAAGTGCTTACATCTGTGTGCCTGGCACATTTTAAACACCCAGTCAATGTTAGTTGTTTTTGCTGGGGTTGTTGCTATTATTACTGCAGTTCTTCGGCCCTGACTGTGCCTGTAACTTGCTGGGTGATCTTAAACAAATTACATGCTCTCTCTGGGCCCCAGGTTCTTCCTCACATGACTGCTGCCCCAAGGGAGCCAGGACAGATGATATCCAAAGATGCCTGGAAGGGATGTTCTTTAGGGTTTTGGACCCAAGCCCGCCCTGGTCCCTAGGGCCCTGGCTGTCACTCACCAATGATGATGCCGCAGGTGAGCAGGGCGTAGAAGGAGGTGGTCTGCTTGAGCAGCAGGTAGGAGAGCAGCACGTTGAAGACGGTGGTGAGCGAGCGGCCCACGTTGTAGAAGGCCACGCCAACGTACTTGAGGCAGAGGTTGTTGAAGGTGATCATGCCGATGAAGATCACTGACAGGGGCAGGACGCTGCGGGCCACCCTGAGGTCCAGGCGCAGGCTGGGGAAGTCCACGGCACCAGGGCAGCAGGCGGCCAGTGCACTGAGACCCTTGCAAAGCAGCGTGGTCACCAGGCACTGGTAGAAGGTGACGAAGATGGGGGTGTCCAGCTGCAGCGAGGGGCTGTCCAGCAGGTACTTGTTAAGGAACACCATGGAGATGGAGGTGACCCAGTAGAGAGAGACCACCAGCGCGATCTGCAATGCCCGCAGCAGGAAGGGCTTCTCCCCGCTGGCCTCTGCCTCTCCAGAGGGGTCGGAGGCTCCCGTCAGCGCCATGTGCAGGATCCTGGACCGTTTCAGCGGGGCCCTGTTCATGGTAGCAGAGAAGCCAGGTCGCCTCAAGGCCAAAACTGACGCCCTGGAGTCCAGGGCAAGGAGCTCACTTGTGCTGTCTGCAAGTGGCAGTCCTCAATTGTCACATGGGGGTGGCCTAGGGGCCTCCCCACCGACCTCCTGGATGGGGAGTTTCTGCTCTGAGGTCAGTCTAGCTGTGTGGCTCCACAACCCGCTCCCACCCCGAGGGGGCTCATGGCACAAGACACAGGGCCGGGGGAGGGACGGGTTACGGTGGTGGGGCCAGGGCGGAGGTGACCTGCGTGGGGAGAAGTGGCTTGGGAATAGCAGGGAGGGGTAGCGGGGTGAAGGGAGGGAGAGGGATGGAAGGATGGGGGAGGAGGAGGCATGCGGGCGAAGGTGCAGGAACAGGCGGGATCGGGTGCAGAGCGGGAGGCTGGGACTGCCACGGCGTGGGACGTGGGGGTGGGGGGAGCAGCGGGGACCTGGGGGGACGAGCAGCAGCTGAATGGAGGCGGGCGCGCGGGGGGATGGAAAGAGGGGTGCAGGGGAGCTCAGAGGTGCTCAGGGCGAGGGTTAGAAAGGCGCGGGAAGGGGCCGGACGGCACAAGGCCATGCCACGCTGCCTCCTCCCGCGCCGGTTCAGCCCTGGAGCCTCCGGACATCCGATGCCGCCTCCCGGTGGGGCGGGTCCAGCACTCATTTCCTGACACGCCCCCGCCCTCCTTAAAGAGCCCGCACGCTCCGCGTCGTCCTTAAAGCGACAGCTGCAGGGAAACGGCGTTCTCGAGTCCGGCTTGCGAAGAGGCTCGGCCTCCAGCCCCCAGCCCCGCCCCTGCCTCCCGTGGACGGGGGACCTCGGAGGCCATGGAAGGTTTTTCGTGCGCGGGTCTCGCTTCCCTTCCTGGACGGGCTCCATTACCCTCCCCCGTCCGCCCTCGGCTCCGTGGGCCACTGGGCTGGGCGGCCGGTCCATCCCCACTCCACCCCACCCCCGGGATCCGGGCTGCGAACCCCAGCCTTGGCCCCTCCGTCTCCAGAGACCCGTGTACCAACCCCGCGTCCCTCTGCCGGTCCCAGCTCACTCTTCCAGAACACTGTGTGGTCCCCTCCCCTCCCTCCCCCTCCATTTTCACCGCCTTTTGTCCCTCTCCCAAGCCGAGACCCCCAGCAGAGCTCCCAGAGTCCGCAGGCCTCCCTGCCTCTTGCGGACCTCAGTCTGTCCGCCCGTTTCCCATTCGAGACCCTCCCGGCGTCCCGAACCCGAGCTCCCCGACCCTCAAGCCAGCACTTGACCCGGCTTTTCGGAAAAGACTGCTCCCCCGCCGGGCCCATCCGCCCGCCCCGCGCCCTGGCTGCGCCCCCGGACCTCGGAGACGACCTGCCTCTCACCTCCTCCCGTGCCCTGGGTGCCACCCGCGCTGCACCTGCAGCGCCGCACCTGCAGCGCTGCACCTAGGCCGCACCCGCCGCGCTGCACCTAGGGCCGCACCCGCCGGGGACGACTTCCTGCTTCCCGCCCCGGACGCGGGCACCGTGCCCGCCTCGCCGGCCTCCTCGCCCCATGAGCCCGGTGGGATGGGGATGGTGTGGGGGACGGTTGCCTCGCCAGGCGTCGGAGCAGCCCTCCTCTTTTCAAGATCACTCCTGACCCCGATGCCCCCTCCCTCCCGAGACACCCCCCTCCCCTCCGGTTACCGCAGCTGGCACGTCCCGGCACCTGGCCCTCTGCGCTCCCGGCCTGCGCTCCCAGAAGTGCGTTCGGGGAGCGGCTCGGACGCTTGGGAGGGGTCTGCCTCCCCCGCGCGCTTCCAGGGACCCGTCCTGGGAAGTCTAGTACAGGGTCTGTCACTCACCAGGCAGCCAGGAGGACCGACTGTCTCTAGTTCCTGCTCTTAACCTGCGCAGGACAGTCCACTTCTTCCAAGGGGCCTCAGTTCTCTTCACTGTGAAACTGAGGGGCTGCGCTAGACACGTGTAGGTCCCAAGCTTCTTCCTCAAACTGTAGCTGGTATGGTTGAACGTAGGGACCATCATGTTTGCAATATTGCAAACACCATTTAATGTGTGCCATTTAATTTACAGGTGAGATAATACCATGTCTGGGATTTGCTTTAAAATCAGAATACTGACCAAGAAATTTATTTAAAAAGTTTGTTAGATGAAACCAGATAAACAGCATGTTGATAATTATTGAAGTTAGGCATAGGTACATGGGGGGTCATATAAGAATTTCCTTACTTTTGTGTACATTTGAAAATTTAATGAAAAGTAAAACCTAGCCGTGCTTTGGGAGGCTGAGGTGAATGGATTGCCTGAGCCCGGGGTTCGAGATCTGCCTGGGCAACTTGGCAAGACCTCATCTCTACAATACATCAAAAAATTAGCCGGGCATGGTAGCGCGTGCCTGTAGTTCCAGCTACTTGGAAGGCTGAGGCGGAAGGATTGCCAGAGCCCAGCAGGTTGAGGCTGCGGTGGCCCGGAGCGTGCCACTGCACTCCAGTCTGGGCGACTGAGTGATACTCCAACTCAAAAAAAAAAAAAAAAAAGAAAAGTAAAACCTATGTGGTATTTAAAGTCTCATATGCTAATTGCACAAGCCTCCTGTCTGAGCTTGACACAGCCCTTGGCGGGCTGTAGGGACATGGGAGGGCTGCAGGGACATACACACTGTCCAGCAGCCCCTGCAGTTTCAAATGCCCCCCAGTGAGCTCTGGCCCAGGCCTTATCCTCTTGCATCAGCCCCCTGGCCCTTGCTCTGGGATACTTGAAGAATCACTTTCTCCTCCAGGGATAGGACTTCCTGCTTCCTAGTTATGGGCTGGTCTCCACCTGGAGGATGCCATCTTGTCACCTTTGGGACCAAAATATCCCTTTGGGTAGGAAAGACTTACGGGACTGAATGGGTCTCCTGAATTCTACCCAGAGAGTCTCTTTCTGGGCTTTGAAGACTGTGGGTTTCGGTTTATTAAGAGGAGTGCCTGACTGGGCCTGTCAGACAAAAGCTCTTAGGCGTGGTGTTTCCCACACAGATAATTTAATGATAAACAGGGTAAATGTCTCTGAGAGGCCCTGGTGACCTGAAAGGCCCTTTCCCTTGACACATTAACAGGAATTAATTTATCTGATAACAGTGCTGCCACCTTGAGCCCTGAAGGAAGAAATATTTACTGTATATAGACCAGATGCCCTCTGTTGGGAGAGACCCAGGGCAGTCAGCACTGGGTGCGTGGGGGACAGTTTGGGCTCTCCATGGAGGCCAAGGTACACCCCTGTCTCTCATCTCTCCTCTTACGTTGTACCTGAATTCCACTATTGGTGTCACTCCCTTGGATTTCGGTTGTATAGCACATTTATCAAATGCTAATCCTTTTTATTCTTTATGAGGGAGAGGGGTGGTGGAGATGTTTCTTAGAGATCTAAGACCTCAGGAGTTGTGTACTTTGCATAAACTATTTGTCTGCTTTTGGATTTTGCTTAAGGAATATCAATTGTTTAAGCCATCCATAAAGGGCAAAGCTTTAGGCCTTGCCAAGAGTAATTGTCCAGCGTGAGAATTTGGTGTGAGGTGGAACATAAGATTGTCCATGTGACAGGTGAAGGACTGCAATAAGCCAGTGAGTGGGTCTCTTTATGCATAGTCTCAATTTCTGGACTTGGCTGGGAGCCACTGGTCATGTCTCCAGAGATCATTTCTGACAGTTGCAGTGAACATAACCAACCTCCCAGGTGTGAGGGACAGTGGATCTGCACCTATAAGGCCTGAGAAACAAAGATGTGGACTATCTTTCCCTTTGAGTTCAACAAAGACTCGGGAGCCTTCCCTATGGGATGGACACCCCTAATTGTTTGTCAACATGATTCGCCAATGCACCGGAAATAATTGGATCATAGCTAGTCCCATGAATGCCCTGCCAAAGATCACACTTCCTAGCCGTCCTTGCAGGTAGACAAACCATGTGACTTAGTGGAGAGTGAAGGGGGTTGTCTTCGTTCAGGTTGCTATAAAAATACCATAGATGGGGTGGCTTAAACAACAGACATTTATTTCTCAGTCTAGAGACTGGGAAGTCCAAAATCAAGGTGCAGGTAGATCTGGTATCTGGTGAGGGCTTGCTTTCCGACTTGTAGGTGGTTGTCTTCTCGCTGTATTCTCATGTGGCAAAGAGAGAATTGGATGGAGGGAATCTCTCATATTGTCTTTTTTTATAAGGGCACTAATCTCACCACAGGGGCTCTACCCTCATGACCTAATTACCTTCTGAAGACCCACTTCCAAACATCCATCCATCGCATTGGAGGTTAGAGTTTCATTTCAACATATTACATTTGCGGGGGATACCTTTAGTCCACAGCAGCAGGTGATGTATGCTACTTTCCAGGTTTGGGTCTTAAAACTTAAGGAGGGTGGTCCTCCATGCTCTCTCCTCTTCCCATAACCTGGAAACCAAATGTATCTTTAACTTCATTTTGGTCATGCAGACAAGGACAACATCTTGGGGGCTATGTGAACAATATGATAGAAAGAGTCAGGGTCCCTGATTGTGTGGAGCAGAGCTACTTGCCAACGTGGGCTGCCTACCTTGAAGAGGGAAACCAACTTATGTTCTTCATGTACCTACATCATGCTAAAGGAATCTGGGTTAGGGCAGCTAGATCTTTACCCACAGACCCACTGGAGTCTCTATTCCCTTCTCACACACATATTTTCTAGGCAAAATTGAGAAGTCGTAAAATCGTTCGTTTGATCTCTCTGTCTCTTTCTTGTTTTTTTTCTCTCTGTTTCTCATCCATCCATCCACCCACCCACCTACCCTTCCCATCCACCCATCCATCATCCAACCATTCACCCAGTCCTTATCCAGAACCTAGTACAATGCCTGCCACAGTTCAGGTTCAGTACCTATTTGTGAAATGAATGGAGGTCAGATCATGGGTAGGAAAATCAGGGCCAATTTAAGGACTTTATTGAAACTAGGCCCTGAAAAGTTTGTAAGACTTCTCATTCATCTCAAATGTAATTCAAAATAAAGCCTCATACTAGGCTGTAAAATGTAGGTAAGCAGAGCAAAAATATTCTCATTTTTCTCATGATTATTGGAATACTCTTTTGAAAATAAATTATTTCAGAAAAAAAATGTCTGCTGATATTTGTGGCAGACACCACTAAATTGTCTACTGAAATAATTGATGTAATTGGAAACCTTTTTCAGTAAAGGTTCAGAGAGTAAATAGTTTAGACTCTGTGTACCATATAGACTCTATTAAAACGACTCAAAACTGCTATCATAGTGGTGTAAACAAATGGGTAAAGCTGTATTTCAATAAAACTTAATGTATAAAAACAGAGGGGTGAGGAAATGAAGAGAAATTGGTTAATGTGTGCAGAAGAAGTTAGATGGAAGGAATCAGTCCTAGTATTCGACAGTGCAGTAGAGAAATTATAGTTAATTGTTTATTGTCTATTTCAAAATAGCTAGAAGAAAATTGTAATGCTCCCAACAAATAATGTATACATATTTGAAGGGATAGATAGCCCAATTACCCTGATTTGAGCATTACACATTGCATGCATACATGCATCAAAATACCACGTGTCCCCAAAATATGTACAACTAGGATATACTAATAATTAAAATTAATAGAAAAAAACAGGTAGTGGCCAGATTTGGTTCACTGGTTGTAGTTTGCTGACCCCTATTTTATGCTATATTAATTTATCCTTCTTCCTTGCTAATATTACCCATATTTTGTTTGTAAGTCGCCTAAAACTGCTTCTCAGGCAATCTTGCAGCTAGAAGTGACCATGTCATCTGCTTTGGGCCAGGGAATAGTAAGATGAAAGTTTTGGCTTTCCTGCTACTGGAACAACTTTTGTTACCTCCCACCCACCCCCACCCACCCCCACCCCCATTTCTGCCTATAATGCAGAACTGAGGTCTGGAAAGGCAGCAGCCATCTTGTGACCATGAGACAAAAACTATGAAAAGGGAGCTAAGAATGTCAGAGGAGAAGCATGGAGAGGTCCAGAGCCCCCTTAGAGCTCAGTTAAGCTGCCATCATAACTTTGGCTGTCTACTCCTTTTCATTTAAGCCACTAACAGGATGGTTTGTGGTCAGACATAGTCCTAACGGAAACAGGGGTCCACTGGGCAATGCAGTGTTGCTAGGACTCATGTCGAAGTTTCCAGGAGGCTTGGGATTAGGTGATTTCTGGGTCTGGAGCAGTAATGTACAGGACTCAATTGTTGAGGAGTGAATCAAAGCTAGTGAGCTGAAGGGGGGTTGGAGAATTCAAAAAGCAGGACCCATCCACGTGCCAGACAGCCATCTGGAGCAGGAGAGCCAACATGAGGAAGGACAAATCCCGAGCATGACATGCATGGCCAGGGATTCTTCCAGCGAGCGTGGAAAGATGCAGGGGCTCAGAAAAGAGCAAACATTCACGGGCGATGTCACCTTCAGTTCCTAGTGTGGCTTCTTTAAGCCCGTAGCTTCAGATGGTACAGACCCTCTTGGCTCTTTTGAGATCTAGAATGGTAAGAGTGTTACTCCCCAAAACTCCTGTCATATGCATCTGGTTAATTTCCGAGCAGGAGCCATGTTTTCCCCAGACTGGTAGCTAATCTGCGGGGAGTGACTAAGTGTCCATCCCTCTTGTGGGAGGATGTTTTACTAACAGCTAACAGTATTGGTGGTTCACTTCATGCCATGTGTTTCATATACAACATGTCATGACAACCCTGTGAGGTAGAGTCTATAGTTATAATCCTTATTTTACAGATGAGGAAATCGAGACCCAGAGATGTTGTCACTGGTCCAAGGCCACTCAGTGAGGAGGTGAGAGAGCTGGATTTGAACCCAGGCCAGTTTAACTCTGAACTGAAGTTTGTCCCACTGCATGAGCTCAGCTTCTTCCCAGTCCATTTTCCACGTGATCTCCCAGGTCTTATAAGTGGCAGAGCTGGGACTTTGCGCCCATGGCAGACTGATGTACTCACTTAAGTATTAATGTTATTCTGCCTCTCCTTGAGTGCATAGCACTTTACAATTTTTTTTTTTTTGAGTTGGAGTCTCACTCTGTCACCCAGACTGGAGTGCAGTGGTCGCTCCTGGCCACCGCAGCCTCGACCTGCTGGGTTCCGGTGATCCTTCCGCCTCAGCCTTCCAAGTAGCTGGAACTATAGGCACACACTACGATGCCCGGCTAATTTTTTTGATTTATTGTAGAGATGAGGTCTCGCCAAGTTGCCCAGGAGGGTCTTGAACCCGCGGACTCAGGCGGTTCACTCACCTTGGCCTCCCAAAGTGCGGGATTACAGGCTGAGCCACCGAGCCCAGCTGGCACTTTACAGTTTATAAAGCATTTCAAATACATTAACAGAAGTCTCAGAACATCAGAACTTCAAAGTACCTTAGAGATTGTCCAACTCTGTCGCATTACAGAGAAGGAAACGGGCCCAGAGAGGAACAAGTTTCTCAGGGTCACACAGTTTATAAAAGGGCAAGACAAGACTGGAACCCAGCTCTCCTAACTGCTCAGAGCCCTGCCAGATCGCAAGCTGTGTGAGCTCTCTAAGCACAGGGTTGTGTTACAGGCATCAGTGTTCCTTTGGCCTCAAGCACAGTGCCTTACACATAGTAGGTGCTCAGGAAATATGCTTTGAATGAGTGTGAGCGTGGGGCTTGTGTTATTATTAAACACACCACTCCATTCCAATATGTCTTTGGTATCTCTCGTGGCGTGGAACATAATAGTTGGCACAGGGAGGGGTGGACTGGTTGAATAGTATCCCCACAATTCACCCCTGAAACCCTAGAATGTGACCTCACTTGGAAATAGGATTCAATTTGTAATGAGTTATGTGAAAATGGGTTCCTACTGGATGAAGCTGGGCCCTAAATTCTATGACTGGTGTCCTTATATGGAGAGGTAGATTTGGAGACACAGAGACACAGAGGTGGAAGGGCCCTGTGGAGATGGAGGCAGAAGACGGAAACGGGAGTGATACAGCAGCAAGCCAAGAAACGCCCAGGATTGTTGGCAGCACCAGAAGCTAGGAGCCACCCCCCCAAAAGAGATTTAGAGGGTCCCTGGAAGGTGGGGCAGCGTCGGCGAATATTCTGGAGAAATAAAGAGAAAGAAAGAGACTGGACTCTGTCTAGTGCAGAGGCCGATTCTGTAGTAGGGATAGATACACAAAGCCAGGTGGGTCGGGGGGCATCCCCGCCCACCAGGCGTTTTCCCCCAAGCATGAGGAAGGACAATCTTAAAATTATTTCACTGTTCCTTATGCTTGGTTTATGTTCCTCAAAAGCAATACAACAGTTTTAATATCATAAAATCCTAATAGTCAATAACTTCTAAAACTTATGCATACCAACACCTAATGATTGACTTAAATCCTAATACCTTTCTATTCTGTGCTAACTTTACCTGTATTATAAAAAACTCTTAATTATAGGTCAGCCCAGTCCAAAATGGACGCTGGGCCCTTAGGAATGTGGCCCAGCCCAAAGTTCGTGCTGGGCCATTTCTGGTAACCCTAGATAACCATCTCATGCTGGAAACAGCTCTCTAAATGTATATACTAATTCTACAAATATATTTTAAAATCTTATAAAGAAGCTTGTATCACGTATAAGGCTCCCAAATGTGACCTGAGTTTGAACTGTGTTAAGTTTAAAGCCGAAACCGCAGTCTGTGAGAAGCGGGAACAATGGATCCCTAGACTCAGCCATGCCTGTCATATTCTCAGAACTTCATGCTTAGATCGTCAAAATCCCTACCAGTGCGTAATGCTAAACAACAAGGAAAGGAGGAGGGAATGGGCCTTCAGCTCCTGAACCAGCCTGGTGGTCAGGGTCCGCAGCCTGCCTGGATCCCTAACGCTCAGGCAGGCCTCCACGGCTGGCTCCCAACAGAAGATTCTCCCTCAGAGTCTCTAGGAGGAACCGACCCTGCTGCCACCTCCTGATTTTCACCTTCTGGCCTCCTGAACTGTGAGAAAATAATTTTTTGTTGTTTTAAGCTACTAAGTTTGCGGTAATTTGTTACAGCAGCTCTAGGAAGTTAATACAGTAGGTTTGTGAAAAACAAAACCAAAAACTGTCACTTGACTGATAAATCCCAGGAGACCACAATAACAACAGTGTTTTCTCAATCTTGGCTGCTGTGAGGGGAGAGAAGGTTCTAGCAGCTGCTTTAATACTTAACTCCGTCATCCAAGGGGACGAGTCCTCCTGGAGAGATACTGACATAGGGTGGAAAACTCCCTAGACTTTAGTTCTTGGCCTGGTGACTACAATCTTGAGGTGTTAAATACTTCCCCAGCTCTCTGGACCTCAGTTTTCCCATCAGTAAAATGGGAGGGGAGTCAGGTTTGATAGCCTCTGCCTTGCATCCCAGCTGGTGAGTAGGGAGGTGGGGGAGAGCCTGGTGAAGCCAAAAGAAATTTGTTGGCTTCTGTCACTGGAAAGTCAGGGGAGTTTTATTAGTTTTCGGTACAGCTTGACCCAGCAGCTCCAATCAGGTCATCGCATATCCCGGTCTGGGCCCTTCTCCAGGTATTGGCTTTGTTCTCAGTCTCCAAGTGATGGCAAAATGACCTCAACTACTGCAGACCTGACACCACTCTGGTTTCTTCAATCTGTTGAGGGGGGGATCAGTGTTCCTCAAAAGTCTTGTGGTTCACTCTGATTGGCCCAGTTCGGGACACATGACCACCGTCGGCCCATCACTGTGGCCAGGCAGATTAGTCTAGCTCTGCTTAAGCCCTGCAAGGCAGACCGAGAGTGGGGGCCATCTCTGCAAGTGAAATTCAGGGGGTATCGTCAGAAGAAGGGGGATGAATGGCTGGGCTCTGTGGCTCTGCCTGTAGTTCCAGCACTTTGAGAGGCTGAGGCGAGTGAATTGCCTGAACCCGCAGGTTCGAGACCAGCCTGGGCAACTTGGTGAGACCTCATCTCTACAATAAGTCAAAAAAAAAGAAAAGAAAGAAAGAAATAAAAAAATAAGAAGAAGGGTGATGAATGCTGGATGGCAAGCTACCAGTGAGTGCCCATCATGAGGGGTCTGGATATTGGATATGAGGGCGATTCAGAAGGTGGCACAAAACCTTTCCCTTCCCCTTTGCTTGTGCAGTTCCCACTTTGTTCAGCGTTCTTTCACACTCATCCTTAAATCCAGCTATCTTCTTATCTTTCAGGACTCAGTGCAGACATCACTTCCTTGGGGGACCCTCTAGCTAGGTTACGTCTTGCACGCTGAGTTGCTCCCCACCCATTCCCTTTGTTGAAGAGATACAAAGGGCACATGCTCAGGAGGCATCTAGCAAGAAGATCCCATTTCCTTTGGGGAATGTCCCAGCTCAACTGTCACCGTCTTCCAGGGGCATCAGGTTCCTGCCCTCTTCTAGCCAAAGGGCATGACCTAATGAAAGGTATGTGACCCAGGTAAGGCCAATAAATCAATTGCTCACTTTTTCTGTCTGAATGGAATCTAGCTCAGACACAACAACAAAACCTAATTGGTTATAACTTATTCACCGTGGCAGAAACACCCAGAGACCTTTCACCGTTTCCAGCAACTGAGATCGCCAGAGTTGCTGTGCTTGTGGTTCCTTCCCAGACTTATCCTTTGGCTTTCTCCTCAGTCTGGTGAACTCTCCTGGACTCTTCTACCAACCACCTTTCTGCATAACTTATAATAATTTAAATTACTATAATTTGAGTGCATAATAATTTAATTTATTTACTTCTGAGTCAGGGTCTCACTCTGTTGCCCAGGCTGGAGTGCAGTGGCCTGATCACAGCTCATTGCAGCCTCAAGTTCCTGGATTCAGGTTATCCTTCCGCCTCAGCCTCCCGAGTAGCTGGGATTGTGCATGACACCACACCCAGCTAAGTTTTTTGATTTTTTGTAGAGTTGAAGTCTCACTATGTTGCCCAGGCTGGTCTCAAACATGTGGCCTTAGGCAGTCCTCCCACTTCAGCCTCCCAAAGTTCTCAATGCAGACATCACCACCACCAGCCTGTATCTATTCCTTTCCGTCAGAGAACTCTAAATGCTATTGTGGGCATTTCTCTTTGTTCAAGGAGAAAGATCAGGGCAGGAACCGGCCAGCTCTTGGGAATGAGTCCAGATGGCTAATCCCACTTCCTCCCCAGGTACTGGTGTTCTAACAGAAAAGAAAGGGGCAGGGCAGCAGGAAGTGTAGATCAGGTTGTGTACACACTGGTGTGTTTGCAGAAGGGTTGCCAGCAGGCAGATGCAGGTCAAAGTTGTTCCCTCTCTCTGGGTCTTTGCTGTAAACATGGCAAGTGGGATGCAGTGGTGGTGAGGTGGGCTGATGTGGGTACTTGGGAGTTTGAAATCAGTTTAACTTAACAATCATCTTCTGAATGTTTTTTATTTTTATTTTTTTTTGAGTTGGAGTCTTACTCCATCGCCCAGGCTGGAGTGCAGTGGCACACTCATGGCTACCCCAGCCTCGATTTGCTGGGCTCCGGCAATCCTTCCGCCTCAGCCTTCCAAGTAGCTGGAACTACAGGCACGCGCTATCACGCCTGGCTAGTTTTTTATTTATTGTAGAGATAAGGTCTCACCAAGTTGCCTGGGCTGGTCTTGAATCTGCGGGCTCAGGCAATCCACTTGCCTCAGCCTCCTAAAGTGCTGGGATTACAGACTGAGCCACTATGCCCAGCCTTGAATGTTTTTCTACTTGCTCTCCTGCCCCTTCCAACTTCACTGTTCAGTTCAAATGATTATGGGGACATCTTACTCTTACCCATACTGATGACCCTTTCGCCATTTAGCGGGATTTGAATAGTCTGAAATGAGCATCAAGAACCCAGGTTTCACATACAGAATATATAGATGAATGAATGAATACGTACATAAACAGTTAAACAATTCCAATTCTGGAGCCACAGAATCCATAATTAGAATTCTCTATCTTGTTGCTTTTTTTTCTTTCCCTTGTGGTAAGCATAGCAAAACCTTACCCTCTAGAGACACAAAGTCCTAGGTTCAAGTCTTGGGTCTACCACTTTACAAGCTGTGTGACCATGTCAAGTTACTTAGCCTCTCTGGGACATAAAAGCTTTATTTGTAGAGAATGGTGGTAATATATTACTTAGCATAGTGTATGTCACATAGTTGCCTATTATTAGGTTTTCCTTGTGGGTTTTTTTCTCCTGTGCTGACTTTTCAGTGGCTACTATGCATCCTTTTGGCGCTGGGCACATTCTTCATAATTGCACTAACACTCTGTATCAGTTAGCTACTGCTACCCAACAAAGCTCTTCAAACTTTAGCTATGGGTCTATGGGTCAATTGGTCTTGGGGCTATGGGTCAGTTGGGCAGTTCTACTGAACTTGGCTGGGCTTTCTTACACATTTGGTGGTGAGCTGGCGATAGGTTGGCTTAGGATGGTCTCAGTTGGGATAATTGGGCTCACCTCCAGGGGGTTCTTCACCCTTCAAGAAGCTAGCCTGGGCTTGTTCTTAGGGTGATCTGAGATTTGAGAGAGAGAGAGTTAAAGTGGCAGGGCCTCTTGAGATCTATGCACAACATCACCAGCCGAAACACCCTGTACCAGTTCAGAATCCGAGTATGCGAAGAATACAAAATTACAGGGCAAAATATCTCCCTATGTCGAATACAGGTAGGCCAACAGTTGGGGCTGTTAGAGCACTCACATCTATCCCATGCACTACAGAGTATCCTTGGTGCCTAGCATAGAGCTTGGCACATAGTGGGTGCCAAGTGTTCAATAAACGCTGGTTGACTGAGTGATCGAAGAAGCAGGCGGTGGAGCTGTCCCTGGCGGGCTGCCCTGCTGATTCCCAATCTGGATGCGAATCACTGTGAGTCAAAAGGTACTGACACTTGGTTTCAGCCTTTCAACTCAGTCAGACTCTTCAATTTAACCTCAGTTTTGACCTTTGGAAGGTCAAATACTTGAAATGCTTATTTTGGTGTCATTTCTGACATCTCTGAAATTGTGCAAGATCAGCAATCTTGTGATTAGGAAAGAAGCATCATATTTAACCAATGTAATTACATCGAAAATACAAACAAGGCAATCCATTTGGATTTGTTTTTAATATCTGGACATTCATTTTCAAATATAGGTAAGCATTTTAGAAATCATCTGAACAGAAAAAATTTCCTTTTGTGCTTTATATGTTGAGATTACTTCAGTCAGTTGGAGAATACACATATGTTTATTATTCCAGGGTAAAATGGCACAATAATTAATGATGATTGCACGCTGTTATTTTTATGTACAAACACAATTGTTAAGTTTCAAATATTTAAATAAATAGGAAAATAGACTGCTAATTCATATGAATATTAAGAGTGTGTTAGCTAGATAACTTTAGGAGGAACATTTTATTCTTTTAGAACCAATAAATGTTTATACAAATTTAAATAAGAATACTAGGCAGAATAATAGAGATTCAATTATCTTTTCTAATTCTAAATCTTTATAGATTTGTTTGCAGAATAGCATTTTAAACATTAAACAAAATAATTTTTTTTTTTTTTTGAGTTGGAGTCTCACTCTGTCGCCCAGACTGGAGTGCAGTGGCCGCTCCCGGCTACCGCAGCCTCGACCTGCTGGGCTCCAGCAATCCTTCCACCTCAGCCTTCCGAGTAGCCAGAATTACAGGTGCGTGCTACCACGCCCGGCTGATTTTTTGATTTATTGTAGAGATGAGGTCTTGCTGCCACCTGCGGGCTCAGGCAATCCACTCACCTCAGTCTCCCAAAGGCGCGGGATTACAGGCTGAGCCACCAAGCCCAGCCAAAATCATTTTTAAGAGCTGTATTTAACTTGTGGTTATTTAATTCCATTTAGACCATTCATCTCTCAGAAAAATGGCTATTTGGGAATTATTCATAACTTGTAGGATCAATTAAAAGCAAAATGTCTGTTTTACCACCTCAAAGTTTTACAAGGAAGAAAAATTCTGATATCAAGTACAAAATACATAATAAATGAACACTCATTCAGAGATGAAAAAGACTATAAAAAGTATTTTAAAAAAGAAAGTGGTTAAAAATAAAGAAGGATTTTCCCCCCGCCCCTTTCAAATATAACTATTTTGCTCTCCTGCTAACTTCAGTTGAAAAGGAGAAACTACTCAGTATGGCAAATGTATGGTATGTGATTATGAGAGCAATGCAGTCTCTGATGGTACAGAGAAAGAAGGAGTCCATGCCGGGCATGGTGGCTCATGCCTGTAATACCAACATTTTAGGAGGCCCAGGCAGTTTGAGACCAGTCTAGGCAACACAGTGAGACCCTGTATTTAAAAAAAGAAAAAGAGGGCCGGGCGCGGTGACTCAGCCTGTAATCCTAGCACTTTGGGGGCTGAGGCGAGAAGATTGCCTGAGCCCGTGGGTTCAAGACCAGCCTGGCCTATGTGGTGAGACGTCATCTCTGCAGTAAATCACAAAAACTAGCTGGGCGTGGTGGTGTACATCTGTAGTTCCAGCTACTTGGAAGGCTGAGGTGGAAGGATTGTCTAAGCCCAGCAGGTCAAGACTGTGAGGGCTGTGAGCATGCCACTGCACTGCAGCCTGGACGACAAGAGTAAGACTCCAACTCAAAAAAGAAAAAGAATTCTTGCACATACTGTCAAATTTCTTTAAAGTTAGGTTTATTAAGATATGTGTTACATACAGAAAAATGATCATTCATAGGTGTACAATTCTATGAGTTTTAACAGGTGTCTGCACTTGGGTATCCACCACAACAATCAAGTTTTTTCACCCCCATGAGTGAACTGGTTTCTGTACCTAGTTTGTGCTTTTCCAGAATGTCATACAAATTGAACCATACAATCTACAGCCCTTTATGTCTGACTTCTTTCACTTGGCCTAATGCTTTTAAGGCTCAGCCATGTTGTTGCATTTGTAGTCATTGGTTCTTTTTGTCAGGTACCATAATTTGTTTATCCAGTCACCAGTTGATAGGCTGCTGTAACAAAATACCACAGACTGAGTAGCTTAAACAACATACATTTGTTTCTCAAAGATCTGGAGACTGGGAATCAAGGTGCCAAAATCAAGGTGCCAGCGAGGTGAGTTTCATTCTAAGTCTTCTTCCCTTGGCTTTTAGGCAGCTGCCATCTCACTGTGTGCTTACATGACCACTTGTTTGTACATAACGCAGTGAGAGAAGAAAGAAACAGAGATCATTTTCTGGTTTTATCTTCTTATTTATTTATTGTTTTTTGAGTTGGAGTCTCACTCTGTCGCCCAGACTGAAGTGCAGTGGCCGCTCCCAGCCACTGCAGCCTCGACCTGCTGGGCTCCGGCGATCCTTCCGCCTCAGCCTTCTGAGTAGTCAGAATTACAGGCTTGTGCTACCACACCCGGCTGATTTTTTTTATTTATTGGAGAGATGAGGTCTCGCCAAGCTGCCCAGGGTCTCGAACCCGCGGGCTCAGGCAATCCACTCACCTCAGCCTCCCAAAGCGCGGGATTACAGGCTGAGCCACGAGCCCGGCTGATTTCTCTTCTTATGAGGATGCTAAACTCATAGGATCAGGGCCCCACCCTTAAGACTTCATTTAACCTATTTTTTGTTGTTGTTGTTGGAGTCTCAGTCTGTCACCCAGGCTGAAGTGTAGTGGCATGTTCATGACAAAATACTTTGAGACACCAAGGGCTAAAGCTGGGAGACTGAAAAAAATGCAGAGCACCAGGACACTAGGAGTTTGCCAGGCTCTGCTCTGCTATTGCATGAGGGGTCTACTCAGGCCTGTGCCTGCCTCCCTCCTCAGCAGATTAGAGAATTCAGCTAAACAGGTAGCTAGATGGGAGTTCCAGACCAGCGTTGTCTCCCGGGACACTGACACAGAAGCCAAGTCTATTGGTGCTGAAGCAGCCACAGTTGCTGCCATTGGCATGGTGTTTGGCAGCTTGTAAAAAGCTCGAGACCAGATTGGTCATTGGCTATGACCAGGAGCTCAGCTCTCATGCAGCAACTCTTGTTCTATGCCATGGGTTGTGCTTTACTCTGTCTGAGACCATGGGGCCCTTCCATTTGATGGTCACCTTCCTCCTTCTCTTTGCCATGTGAATCTTCATGGGGGTCACCCATCTGTCCTGCTGCAGGGACTCCACACCATTCCTGGTTTTGGACATATACTAAGCTTTGCCATTAAACATTATGTTTCTCAATGTATTTTCTTTCTTTCTTTCTCTTTTTTTTAAAGAGATAAATGAAAGTGAAATGACAACATTCAAACCTCATAGGATGTAGCAAAAGCAATGCTCAGAGGGAAATTCATAAATGCAAATGCCTTCTTTAAGAAAAAAGAAAGATCCTAAATTAACGACCTAACTTTACACTTTAAGTTACATGAAAAAGAATATAAACTAAACCCAAAGTGAGCAAAGGGAAGAAAACAATAAAGATTATAGTAGAGATAGACAAAATAGGGAATATAAAAACAACAGAGAGAATAAGTAAAACACAAAATTGATTCCTTGAAAAGATCCACAAAATTGGCAAAACATTAGCTCGACTGACAGGGAGAAGAGAGAAGATTCAAATTTCTAAAACTGGAAATGAAAGTGGGAATGTTACTACAGAGTTTATAATAGAATTATATGAACAATTAAAAATTAACAAATTCGATAACCTAGATGAAAGGGACAAATTCCTAGAAACACAAAACACCAAGATGAATTCAGGAAGAAATGGAAATCTGCACAGACCAGTGACAAATGAAGAGAATGACTAAGTGATCAAAAACTTCCCAACAAAGAAAAGCTTAAGACCAGAAGGGTTCACTGGTGGATTCTACCAAATAATTGAAGAACAGTCAACTCGGATTTTCTCAAACTCTTTCAAAAAATGAAAGAGAAGAGAATACTTCCTACTTCATTCCAGCAGACCAGCGTTACCTTGATATGAGAGATAAAGACATCACAAGGAAAGAAAACCATAGACCAGTATTCCTTATGAATATGATGTAAAAATCTTCAACAGTATGCTAACAAACCAAGTCCATCAGCATATTAAGAATATTATACATTATTACCAAGTGGGATATAGCCCAAGAATGCAATGTTGGTTTAATATAGAAAATCAATAAATGTAACGTATTACATTAATGAAAAAAAGAAAAAACCCCACGTGAATGTCTTAAATTGATGCGGAAAAAAATTTGACAAAATCCAACACCCTTTCCTGATAAAAACACTAAAAAACCCCTATAAACGTTCTCAACATGATAAAGAGCATTTGCGAAAAACTCACAGCTAACATTACCCTCAATGGTGAAAGACTAAAAGCTCTCCCCTGAGGCTGGGAACAAAGATGCCTACTTTTGCCATTTCTATGCAACATGGTACTGGAAGTGCTAGCCAGAGCAATTAGGCAACACAAGGAAATGAAACATCCAAATTGCAAAGGAAGAAATAAAATTATATTTATACACAGATGACATGACCTTACATATAAAAAGTCCTAACAAATCCTCTATTGGAGCTAATGAACTAAAATTTAGCAAAGTGACATAATGCACAATCAATAGGTTAAAATTCATGGCATTTCTTTTCTTTTTTCTTTTTTTTTTTTGAGTCAGAGTCTCACTCTGTCACGCAGGCTGGAGTGCACTGGCACGCTCACGGCCACCACAGCTTCAACCTGCTGGGCTCAGGTGATTCTTCTGCCTCAGCCTTCCAAGTAACTGGAATTACAGGCACGCACCACCATACCTGGCTAATTTTTTGATTTATTGTCGAGATGAGGTCTTGCCAAGTTGCCCAGACTAATCTCAAACCCTTGGGTTCAGGCAATCCTCTCACCTTGGTCTCCCAAAGTGCTGGGATTATAGGCGTGAGGCACCACACCTAACCAAATCCATGGCATTTCTATACAGTAGTTATGAACAACCCAGAAAGAAAATTAACAATTCCATTTACAATAGCATCAAAAAGAATAAAATACCCTAGAATGATTTTAACCTTAAGCAGGTATATGACTTGTACACTGAAAACCACAAAACATTGCTGAACAAAATTAAAGAAGACCTAAATAAATGGAAAGAAATCCTGTATAAGTATGATAGTACTCACCAAAGCAGGCTACAGATTCAACACAATGCCTATCAAACTTTCAAAGGCTTTTTTGCAAAAATGGAGAAACTGATTCTAAAATTCGTATGGAATTGCAGGGAACTCAGAATAGACAAAATAATGTTGAAAAAGATGAACAAGTTTGGAAGACGCATACTTCCTAGTTTCAAAATTTACTACAAGGCTTCAGTAATCAAAACAGTATATAAGAATAGACATATAGATCTATGGAATAGAATGGAGAATCCTGAAATACATCATCAATGTATCAATGAAAATCTATACATGAGAAGTCAATTGATCTTCAAAAGGAGTGCCAGCACCATTCAATGGAGAGAGAATAGTTTCTTGAACAAATGGTGCTTGGATATATGAGATCTACATTCAGAAGAATGAAGCTGGATCCTCATCTTGTGCTATATATAAAAAATTAACTCAAAATGCATCAAAGAGGAAAAAAAAAACAGTATCAAAGACCTAAATATGAGTTAAAATTCTAAACATTTTCAAGAAAACATAAGGTAAACCTTGAATTTGGCAATGGCTTCTTAGTTAGGACATGAAAAGACAGCAGGAAAGAAAAAATAATATATATTTCAGACTTCATTCAATTAAAAATTTTCTGTTCATCAAAGGACACTATCAGGAAAGTGAAAAAGTAATCTACAGAATGGGAAAAAACACTTGCACGTTGTTTACTGGATAAAGGGCTAGTATCCAGAATGCTTGCAATTCAACAACAGAAAGATCAAAAACAATTTAAAAATTGCAGAAGACTTGAATAGACATTTCTCCAAAAAACAATATACAAAATACCAACAGGCACAGGAGAAGATGCTAAAAAATCATTAGCAAAATAAAAATCGATACCACAATGAGATAACACTTCATACCCACTAGGGTGGCTGTAATAAAATAGACATTAACAAGTGTTGGCGAGAACTTGGAGGAATTGGACCCCTCATAAATTGCTGGTAGGAATGTAAAGTGGTGCAGCTCCTTTTGAGAACAGTCTGGCAGTTCTTTAAATGATTAAACATGGAGTCACCTGTGACCCAACAATTCCATTCCTAGATATAAGCCTAAGAGAAATTAAAACAGATATACACATAAAAACTTGAACACAAATGTTCATAGCAGTGCTATTCATAATGGCCAAAAGGTGTAAGCAATCCAAATGCTCACGAACTGATAAATGGATAAACAAAATGTGGTATATCCATACGGTGGAAAGTTATTCAGTCATAAAGAGAAATTAAATACTGATGACATGCTGCAACATGGATGAACTTTGAAAACATTATGCTGAGGAAGTGAAGCCAGTCACAAAAGATCTTATGTTATATGAATCCATTTATGTGAAATGTTCAAAATCGGTGAATTTATAAAGACCAAAGGTAGATTAGCACTTACCTAGCACCTAGGGACTTGGGGAAAATGAGATGTGACTGCAAAAGATATGAAGGCTTCTTGCTAGGACAACTAAAGTATTCTAAAGTGATTGTGGTGATGCTTCCACAACTCTTAATATACTAAAAACCACTGACACTTTAAAAGGGTAAATGATGTGGTGTGTGATTTATATCTTAATAAAACGATTTAATAAAGCTATTAAAGAAAAAAGCTATTAGAGCTTATAAGTGAGATAGGCAAGGGAGTGGAATAGAAGATCTAAACACAAAAATCAATTACATTTCCACATATAGAAATAACTGGAAATTGAGATTGTTTTCAAAAGTACCTTTTATTAGCAAGGAAACTTGAAATATACAGGGATACATCTAACAAAAGATGTGCAAGATTTGGCCGGGTGTGGTGGCCCATGCTTTTAATCCCAGCACTTTGGGAGGCCAAGGCAAGAGGATTGCCTGAGGCCTTGGGTTCGAGACCAGCCTGGGCAACATACAGACCTTGTCTCTACAATAAATCAAAAAAATTAGCCGGGCATGGTGGCTTATGCCTGTGGTTCCAGTTACTTGGAAGGCTGAGGGGAAAGGGTCGCCTAAGCCCAGGAGGTCGAGGCTGAGGTGGCCATGAGCATGCCACTGCACTGCAGCTTGGGTGACAGAGTGAGACTCCTACTCAAAAAAGAAAGAAAGAAAGAAAGAAAAAAAGATGTGTAAGATTCATATGCCAAAAACTACAAAACATTGATGAGACAAAGACCTAAATAAATGGAGAGATATATGATGTTCATGGCTCAAAAGACTAAATTGTTAAGATGGGCCGGGCTCAGTGGCTCAACCTGTAATCCCAGAGCTTTGGGAGGCCAAGGTGAGTGGATTGCCTGAGCCCGTGGGTTCGAGACCCACCTGGGCAACTTGGCGAGACCTCATCTCTACAATAAATCAAAAAAATTAGCTGGGCGTGGTAAGCGCGCACCTGTAGTTCCAGCTACTTGGAAGGCTGAGGTGGAAGGATCGCCAGAGTCCAGCAGGTCAAGGCTGCAGTGACCGGGAGCGGCCACTGCACTCCAGTCTGAGTGACAGAGTAAGACTCCAACTCAAAAAAAAAAGTTGTCAAGATGTCAATTCTTCCCAAATTGCATTGTATTAGACTAAGACAATGAACTATTTCTCCCTTCAACTCTGTTTGGTTTTGCTTCATATGTTTTGGGGTTCTGTTGTTAGGTACATATATGTCTATAATTTTCATATCTTCACCCCCATAAAAGCCCTAACTCCAGTACAATTACATGGGGGCTGGTGATGTTAGGACTTCAACGTATGAATTTGGTGGGGACACACACACACACAAAGGTGAATGAATAAAGTGTGGTATGTCCATACAATAGAATATTATTCAGTGCTATCAATTGAATTATTCATTCAATATTGATAGCACTGAATAATAAACGTTTGTGTGTGTGTGTGTGTGTGTGTGTGTGTGTGTGTGTATGTGTGTGTGTGCGTGTGTGTGCAGTGGCACACTCATAGCCACCGCAGCCTTGACCTGCTAGGCTCAGGTGATCCTTCTGCCTCAACCCTCCAAGTAACTGGAACCACAGTGCATGCCATCATGCCCAGATAATTGTATTTATTTATTTACTTATTTATTGTAGAGACAAGGTCTTGCCAAGTTTCCCAGGCTGGTCTTGAACCTCTGGGCTCAGGCAATCCTCTTGCCTTGGCCTCCCAAAGTGTTGGGATTACAGATGTGAGCCCAGTTCATTCGCCTTTTGAAGAATATCTCAGTTGCTTCCAACTTTTGGCAATTCTGAATAAAGTTGCCAGAAATACTTGAGTACAAGTTTTTCTGTTGTTATTTTTCAACTCATTTGGGCAAATAATTAAGAATGTGATTGTTGAATCATGTGGTAAGACTACATTTGGATTTATAAGAACCTGCCAAACTGTCTTCCAAAGTGACTGTACCATTTTGCATTTCCACCAGCATAAATGAGAGTTCCTGTTCCACATTCTTATCAGCTCTTGGGACTGTCAGTTTTTTTGGATTTAGCCATTCAAATAGGTGTGTAGTGGTATCTCATTGCTGTTTTAATTTGCAATTCCCTAGTGGCATATGGTGCTGTACATAGGAGAAGGTAAATAACTTCTTTAGTGAATTGTCTGTTCGGATATTTTGCTCACTTTTAAATTAGGTTGTTTATTTTCTTAATGTTGAGTTTTAAGAGCTCTTTTTATTGTTTGGATAACAGTCCTTTACCAGATATGTGTTTTACAAATATTTTCTCCAGTCTGTGGCTTGCCTTTTTATTTTCTTAACAGTCTCTTTATCAGAGCAAAAGTTTTTATTTTATGTATTCATTTTCTTTTTAGCAGGGATCTCACTCTGCCGTCCAACCTGGAGTGCAGTGGCATGCTCACCGCTTACCACAGCCTTGATCTCCTGGGCTCAGCTGAAACTACTGTCTCAGCTTCCTGAGTAGCTGAGACTACAGGTGCATGCCACCATGCCCGACTAACTTTTTTGTGTTTTTATTTTTGTAGAGACAAGGTCTCGCTATGTTGCCTAGATTGGTACTGAAATCCTGGGCTCAAGCGATCCTCCTGCCTTGGCTTCTCTAAGTGCTGGGATTACAAGCATGAGCCATTGTTTCAGGCCCTAAAGTTTTTAATTTTAATGAAGTCCAAATCATCCATTTCTTTCCTGGATTGTGCTTTTGGAGTTTTGATTTTTGTGGGGAGGAATTCTTGTTCACATGTGGCTAGAAAAACAGGTTTGGCGTGAACTGCTCAGGGTCACTCTGTGCCTGTATAGAAGCCAAATTCCAACCTGGTCTCCTCACCAAGGGCGTCCCTCGTCACAAGGGAGTGACAGGTCTGGTGCGTGAATATGTATGTGTGTTGGTGTGTGTACACACCCCCATTTGTGAGCATGAAGGCAAATATACAGGCCACATACATTCAGTGTTGAGAAGTAAGCGGATTGTTGCATAGAAAGCAGTTTGGTTGAACAATGAGATACAACTTCTTATGTCTTAGACTAAAGAAAAATTTAAAAGCTGACACTACAGAGTGTCAGAGTGGGGAGCACCTGGGAGTCTTATACACTGTTGGGTGATGGTGACATGGGACAGCCACTTAGGAGAATAGTATGACAGTTTTAAAAATGTAGTTATACATATTCCATATGACCCAGCATTTTCATTGTTAGGTAGTTACTCAATAGAAATGAAAAATTATGACTGGGCTTGGTGGTGAAATCCCAGCGCTTTGGGAGGCTGAAGCAAGAGGATTGCTTGAGACCAGGAGTTTGAGACCTGCCTGGACAACATAGCAAGACCACATCTCTACAAAACAACTTGAAAAAAATATCCGGGTGTGGTGGTGTTTACAGGTAGTGTACATCTGCAATGTCAGCTACTTGGAAGGCTGAGGTGGGAGGACTGCTTGAACCCAGGAGTTTGAAGTTGCAGTGAGCTATGATTGCGCCACTGCACCCCAGCATGTGTGACAGAATGAGACTTTCTCTAAAAAGAAAAAATAAAAATAAAACTTATGTTCACACTGAAACCTATGCAAAAATCTTTATAGTAACTCTATTACTAATAGCAAAAAAAAAATTAGAGAAAATCCAAACATTCATCAAGAGGTGAATAGATAAACACACTATGGTATTTTCATACAGTGGGCTACTACTTGAGAAAATGAGTAGAATACCACTCGATAAAATGAAAGAAATGTTGGTTGTAGCAACAAAATGGGTGGATCTCAAAAACATTCCAAGTGAAAGAATATAGACACAAAAGATTACGTACTCTATCAGTCCGTTTCTATGGGATTCTAGAACAGACGAACGCGAGCTCTGGTTATAGAGAACCGATCGTTGGTTGACTGGTGGTGGGTGAGCTGATTACAAAGAGGGACAAGGACGTTTTCTGGGGAGATGGAAATGTTTGATGTCTTCTTGTCAATATCCGTCACTATCTCGATTGTATGATTGTAAATGGGCATATACATTTGTCAGGACTTAAACGCTATACTTACAAATCGGCATTTTATGGCTTGCAGTGATACTTCAGTAATGCTGATACCAGAAAAAGTTGGTTGAAACAGTATTTCTGGCCCCTGATTTTTTCAAGTATTATTGATTTTTATGTACCGTAGGGGTAGCTTTTAAAGTACATTTTATCTATTATTAGTATCTCTCTAACCCCATCTTCAGACTTTCGGGCTTTCAATTGCTAAATAATTTTCCAGCAATTATGCATTTATCTGACAAAGTCATTACACATTTTAGAGTTTTTCTAAGTTCCAAGTGAATCAACGAAAAGGAATTTGGTTGGAAATGAATGTTTACAGTCATTGGTTCATATCTTGATAAGGTTGCTGCACCCTGGGGAGATTTTGCAATTTTCGCATGCATTTTGAAAGCAGTTTTGTCTGCTTTCTAGGTTGCTTCATTTGAAAAATTTATTTTCAGCCATCCATGTCCACTTTACCTATTTGGCTATGTTTTCACAAATTCACGAATATTTCTAGTCTCTTAGAGAGGATGACAAGGTTGACAGCCGCAGAAACACGGCCAGATGAACAGAGCAGACGTAACGGACTGAAAATAGATGAGGCCATTCAATTAAAGAAAAAAATCTCCGAGTCTGAAAGAGGACTACACAATTGCAAAAACATTGCATAACAAATGAGTAAAGAATGTTTTATACAGTCCCCAAATTCTGCCACCAGCTTGCTATGTGACCTTGGGTAAACAGAACGTCTTTACGCCTCATTTCCAGGTCTGAAAAGTGGGGACTAAGAATAGAACCCACCTCACGGGAGACCACGAGGGTTGAATGAGGTCGTCCGAATGAAAGCCCAGAGCTCAGCACCAGGCATACATAAGGTGCTCAATAAATGTTTGCTGCCATTCTTATTACCTCTATAGTGAAGAATAATTACTGCTTACGCTAATCCTCCCTGACTGGACATATTTCCAACTTTTTTGATCGTTTCACCTGGGGCAGTGCCAAGGGTGTGGCTGGCTGGTGGTTTAGAAGGTGATTTTGTTGCCGGGCTGGTGTAAGGTAGTTGCAGGGTTGAGGAGGCTTAGAAGCTTAACTTTGGATCTTGGTGTTTCCAAGTTCTGAATGTATCCATTTAGTCACTCAACAAACATAAGATTCCTTAGAGTTCCATGAATAAGTCAAGGATCTGGGGAGATGACACCTGGGGTGGGGAAGGGTTGGTCTAAATGGCTTCGAAGCTGACATCCATCCACCCCTCAGATTGAAGAGGAGGCTGGGAGGGTGAAAGTGACTCAACAGACATTTGGGCAAAGCCAGGGCTGGGGCCTGTAGTATGTGTGTGTGCCGCCTCTCTCCCGCTAAACAATCCCTCCAGCACCTGTGATCGCAGCCTTCCGTAGGAAGTACCTGAGCTCTGATAGGGAACAGCCACTTTCATCAGGGAAGCAATGGGCTTCCACCTGCCATTGACAAATGGGAGCATTTGGACCCTGTGGAGAAGGGTTTCCAGGTGGCAAGGCACGGCAGAAGAACAAGAGGGGAATGGGGAAACACCGAATACAGTGTCTTGTATCCTGGGCTTCCCTCCCAGCCCAGAAGGGCCTCCTGGAGGAGGAGGAATTTCAGAAAGACATCAGGACCTGGGCTGAGTGAAACGGAACTTAGCAATTCCTCAGTGTTGCGGGGGCAGTGTGTCTTTCTCCTCCCTGTTACCTGTCCTCTCCCCACACGCACTTACTGCACCCTGGGGCTTCTCACAACTCACATAATAAGAGTTTCTAGAAATGGAACTCAAGGTGGGAAGGGCGTGGACACTCCTGTCGCATAACTGGATATGAAAATTATGCAGGTAGGTGACTTTCCCAGGAGAAAGTTCTGTATGACTTTTAGAAACTTTGCCCAGAAGTCAGACCGCCCGGAAAGTCTCACATCTTTTCTTCTGTGCCAGTGGCCCAAAGCCCCTGCTTCCCCATCCCCATCCCCACTCCAAAGTGGTCAGAAAGAGCCAGAAATGACCAGTCTCCAGGTGGGAGGCTGGACACAAGCAGAAGAAGGTCTTGGGGGAGAGGGGAAGGGAAGGCAAGGGACTGACGGCTTCCAGAAGGGAGGGAAAAGGGAGCCTGAGGGAGGATACTTTCCTGGGTCCTGGGGACGCAGAGTGGAAAGGCTGGGTGTCCCCTGCCCTTAGGTCCCTTGTTTTCTGGTGAGAGCCATGAATAGGAAGAGGCCACAAAACACGGCAGAAGGGGACAAGTATGGCGCCGGGTGTGTCCTGGAGCTTTGAACCTAGGCCTGGGCGTGGCTGAGCTGGGCCATGCATCTCCTTCTGAAAAGCAGCCTCCTTCCTTCTCCTGCTGTCCTGAGGTTCCCCTCTGGTGCCTGGGAGTTCCGCCAGCAGTAGTTCTGTGACCTCAGGAACAGGTCTCCACAGCCACAGAGGAGGACAGAGGAGAGGGCGGGGCAAGGCTGGAGTGGGGGTGGGGAGCTGAGAATGTCTAAGCAGAAGCCTGAGGTGCCCATTTTTCAGAGGGGAAGCTGAGGCCCAGAGGATGCAAGGAATTGTCCATGGAGTATGACAGGGGCACAAAAGAGGAAAACCTTGGGGGTCCGGGTCCGAAAGAGAAGTCAGATCCTCCTCCCCCAGGCAGCCCAGCCTCTGGCGATCGCCATGCTCCTGTCTTCTGAGGTGGTGGGACAGGTGTGGTTTTTGGTTCATTGGACATACTAGCAAACATGCAGATTCGCTGCTGTGTTGGGAGCAGCGGGCCAATGGGCAGCGAGGGGGAGACTGGCCTGATGGAGCACCTGGAAGGGGAGAAGCCCCTAGGCTCCTGTCCCTCCCCCCCATGTCCTAGGGACAGCCTGGAGGCAGAAGGTGACTGGACAGACACTTGGGTGAAATTGGGGCTGGGACGCCCGTCCTCTCTCAGCTGGGCAATTTCCCGTGCGACCGGCTCCCCACTGGTGAATTCATGAATTCGTGGGTGACTCTTCATGGCTGCTCACTCTCTAATGTTGGCCCATACATTCTTAGGGGCAGGATTTGCCCGCTCTGCCACCCTCGTCCATCCCAGGCTCCTATTACGTGCCTCACTCAGCTGCCCTTCTAACTACAGCAGGAGCTGACCGGCATGTATCTGGCACCTGCTTTGGGCTAGGTGCTGTCGTACAGGGGGACTGAGTCTCATTCTGGCAGCAATCCTGGGAAGTAGGTGGTATTCATATCCTCATTCTACAGAGGTGGAAACTGAGGCCCAGAGAGGGGAAGGGCCTCAGACAGGGGCTCGCTCAAGGTCATGTGCGTGTGGAGTCAGGCCAGGAATCCCAGCGGGCCAGCGCCTGCCCTGCTGCCCTCCCCTCCTCCTTCCTAGTGCCTGGCTCCCCCTCTTCTGGGGCCAGGCTCAGGCCAAGCCTTCCAGGACGCGATTCTGGGCAGAGGAAGGCCAAAGTGACAACTCACAGGAGTTGCTGTCAAGACTCTCGCTCCTGGCAATATGGAAAGTCTGCTGATCTTACAAATGCATGAAACCAACACCCCGTTTTCCCTCATCCTACCTCCCCTTCCTACTCTCCTTCGACAGGGATCTAAGGCCCCCTCAGGCTCTGTGTTGGGGAGGGGTGGCCCCCTCTCCAGACTTCGAGAGAAGGTGACCTTGAGGGGGAAGTGGGGCCTGCCAGACTGGGCAGGGGAGCCCTGCCGAGCCGGGAACTTCTCAAGTCAGAATCTGTGGTTACCCTGAACCTTCTGGGGTCAAGGGCAGAGCAAGAAGGGCCATTGAGGGTAAGGTCACAGTTTGTGAGAATTTAAACTATGTGACTTTGACAAGGTGCAACATAAAAATGCTAACGCCTGCTTATGCACCAAGCTGGAAATCGTGCAAAGCCCTGAGTTTAAAAACAACAACAAAAAACTGTTGAGTATTGCGATTGCCTGGAATTGGAGGAACTAAGTGAGTTGTTAACTGGGAATTGTAAACCTACCACACGGCAATGCTGCTTTGGTTATTAAATGGAAATTCTTGCTTTCTCTACGCATGCATTGTGGTTTCACAGGCACCCGAAGCTCTCGTTCCTGCAGGAGATTCTGCGATTGGTGTGTCGTCTTCTCCACATTCACAGTTATTATAACTTTAAATCTTTTATCCATATCCTGTAACAATGTCATCCGAGTGTTCTTTAAGTGGTGGTGCTGAAAAACGCACCTGAAAATCAATAACGTCGGGAGGGAAGTGAGATGTAATAAAAGGTGCTGAAGGCCAAACCGCTGGCAGGAAATGCTGCACTGTTAATTTAGCAGGGAGTGCGTGGTGGATATTAGAGATGATGCTGGGAAAATAAAAAGTGGCATTAAAGCAAAAATATGCCACGATCAGGGTAGATTTATGCAACACATCCTTTCTACTTTGCATTCATTTCTTTGGCAAAATTAGTCAGGAATTATGCACGCTTTGAATTATGCGAGGTGCTGAGAAACACACGCTTTGCATAAAATGCAACTGCTATGTGCTTCTCAGGGGTAGGGAATGAGTGAGGTGATTCTAGGGTTATGCGAGGCCAGGCAGTGTACCCTGCCTTCCTGGGTTGGGCCTCAGTGATCTCAGCTATAGAAGAGGACAGTCGAGGCCAGCACCGTGGCCCATGGCTGTAATCCCAGCACTCTGGGAGGCCGAGGCGGGAAGACTGCTTGAGCCCAGGGGTTCGAGACCACACTAGGGAATATAGTGAGACATTGTCTCTGCACAAAAAAACAAAAAATTAGCTGGGCATGGTGGTATGTGCCTGTAGTCCCAGCTACTTAGGAAGCTGAAGTGGAAGGATCGCCTGAATCCAGGAGGTCCAGGCTGTTGTGAGCTGTGATTGTGCCACTGCACTCTAGCCTCGGTCACAGGGTGAGACTCTGAATCAATCAATTAATCAATCAATCAATTGGACGGTCGGACTGGCCGATCTTGCTGTGTCTATTGGACTTTGGAGGGACAGGTTCCATTGCATTTCCATCCTAAAGTTGTCTTTTCCAGGGCACATCCCACAACGGACACTAAACTCATCTTTATTAATTGTGAGACTGGCCGTTCAAACACCAGGTGCTGGAGAGGGCCGCTAACTCATCTTAATCCAGGTGGGATGAACCCTGTGAGATGAGGCACCTCCACCTCCACCCCAGAATCCCACAGAGATGCTCCCTACCTAAGTCTGGTGACAGGTAGGTGGGAGACGAAAGGCCCACTGTTGAGCAGGAGAAAGCCAGATGCGGTAAGGACCCAGGAGCACTAGAGGGCAGCACAAGTACATAGCTGAGGCCGCCTCTCCTGGATGCCGGAGGGGGGCTTCGTTCTGGGGGTCAGCGATGCAGGGGTGAGCGGGACACCCCACGGCCCTGCTCTCGTGAAGTTTGCATTCTCCCCGAGGGGACAAAATAAAAACACAGGCCGGGCTCGGTGGCCCAGCCTGTAATCCCAGCACTTTGGGAGGCCGAGGTGAGTGGATTGCCTGAGCCCGTGGGTTCGAGATCCGCCTGGGCAACTTGGTGAACCCTCATCTCTACAATAAATCAAAAATTAGCCGGGCGTGGTAGTGCGTGCCTGTAGTTCCAGCTACTTGGAAGGCTGAGGCGGAAGGATCGCCGGAGCCCAGCATGTCGAGGCTGCAGTGGCCGGGAGCGGCCACAGCACTTCCGTCTGAGTGACAGAGTGTGACTCCAATTCAAAAAAATAAAAATAAAAATAAAAACACAAACAAAATCATAAATGTGGCAAATGTAAGCAGCAGGTGTCGAGGCGAACAAGATAATGGGGTGGGCATCGTTACATAGTCAGGTCAGGAAGGCCTGATCTCAGGAGGGGACAGCTGAGACGAGACCTGATAAGGGTACACAGCCAGAGACCTGGAGATGTGCGCGGTTGTAGGAAGGGGGTCTGTTTAGGGGCCTCCAGAGGGACTGGGGGGGCCTGGGTCACAGATGAGAAAACGGACAGAGAAGCCAAGTGACTTTCTCAGGTTCACAGAGCCAGTGTGACAAAACCTCAGGAGAACGTAACTCCAGTGTCTCTAAGCAGGATGCTGACAATGGCAGGCTCCCCTCCATCTCTGACCACAATCCCCAAAAGGAAGCAGGGTGGGGATCACCGCCTGTGAGCTCGAATGAGTCCCCTCCTGTCTCTGGGCCTCAGCTTTTTCGGTTATGTAATGAAAGCGGGGGTCCCCCACAACTTCTAAGCTCCTGAAGCTTCCCAGGGGCCAGAGGCGCCTGAATTCTCACTTCTGAGCGCCCTCTTGTGGAAAGTTTTGGAATCACATGCTCATCTGGAAAGTCTGGAGGGAAAATGGTCGGGGCCAATTTCGGAGTTGCCAGTGGATTCCAAGATATCGTGCGCGTATGTCTGTGTAAGCACGCATGTGTGTATCTGTGTGCGTGCGTGTGTGTGTGTCGTCTTTGTGTGCGTTTCTCTGTGCATATCTGTGTGTACACTGGTCTTGGGCGCATATAGCGTATGCCTGTGTGTGTCGGTGTGTATCTGCTTGGGCTTATCACAGATATGTGCATGCACACGGTGTGTCTGTGTGCATGTCTTTGCAGGTGTGCGTCTGCATCTGCGCCTGAGTTTTTCTGTGTCTACCTGTGTGTGCTTGTGTGTGTGTGTGTGTGTGGTGCCTGCGTGCACATGTCCGTGTGAGTGTGTGCTTTGGCGGCTAGGACACAGGAGGACGTGAGAAGTCCCCAGTCTTTTCTACAAAGGCCTAACCACCCCCCTGAAGCCAGCTGCCCTCTCCCCTTGCCTCTGTCTGCACCATCACCTGAGCTCTCCCACCTCATATTTCAGTAACTTTGACTGTTTTTTCTTTTGTGTCAGTTGAGTGTCACCTGGATGTCACAGATCGTGGCTCAAGAGATGACTCTTTTCTACTCCACTCAAATCAGCAGTTTCCCAAGGGCATCAGCTTCCCTGGGGGCTTGCACAAAGTTGTGCCCTGAAGCGTTGAGCAGAAAGCCAGGTACACGGTGGCTAAGACAACGGCGTCTAAGTCACAACCCCGACCTTAACGGAATGCTCCAAGGCCCTCATTCACATGTGTCACCTCATTTAACTTACAGGCGGATCCCTCAAGCCTAGTCAAAGTGTGACTAATTATCCCATTTCACAGAAGAGAAAGTTGAGGCTCAGACAGGAAAAGGATGAAAGTAGCACTGCAGGAACCTTCTAAGCGATATGCAGTCTCTCATCTGGTTTTCATAATAGTCCTAGGAGGTAGTTACTATCCATTCTCTTTTTAAAAGACAAGAAAATTGTGACTGTAAAATATTTAGGCCAGTGTTGAATGCTGTAAAGACCATCAGTAGCAGAGGCAGAATTTGAACCCTACTCCGAAGGCTAAAGCCCAAGTGATCAAGCACAGTGGCACGTGTGAGGGCTTCTGGGCACACTGTCCCCTCACCGTGCCTCCCGGATCCCTCCCTGAGAACATCATCCTCTGAGCCCGAGGGGAGGGCAGCCCCATCTTGTGTCCCCCTGTTCCTCTCCCAGAGGCTCGGTGGTGAACTTGGAACCTACCTGTCCACCCTCAGAAGTTGTGGTTGGGGCCTGAGCGTTAGTCATGCACAACACTTGCGGTGGTGTGCCCAGTCGCCTGATGGCCATAACGGAATCTATGGATTATGCCAACATTATTTCAGGGCGAGTTAAAGACGGTTAATGGGGGCCGGGCTCGGTGGTTCAGCCTGTAAACCCAGCACTTTGGGAGGCCGAGGTCAGTGGATTGCCTGAGCCCATGGGTTTGAGACCCACCTGGGCAACTTGGCGAGACCTCGTCTCAACAATAAATCAAAAACTAGCCGGGCGTGGTAGCGCACGCCTGTAGTTCCGGCTACTTGGAAGCCTGAGGCGGAAGGATTGCCAGGGCAGATCGAGGGTGCTGTGGCCGGGAGGGTGCCGCTGCACTCCAGTCTGGGCAACCAAGGGAGATTCCAACTCAAAAAAAAAGAGGTCGGTTAATGGGAAGCCGAGCTGGCACGTGATAGCTTCATCCTGTCTCCCTGCTGGTCAGATTGTGGGGAGGCCTTGAGGTGCACGGACAGGCAGGAGGGGGTAACAGCACAATGTCACACCACCTCACCCCCAAGGGTGCTGGCGTCTTCATCAAGGAAAGTCTGTGAATGAGGTATGGGCAAGGTTGGGAGACCTCCAATTTTAGCCTCCATCATTGCTGCCGTGTGAGGCTGTCCACAACATCTGGGACCTTTTAGAAATGCAGAATCTCAGGCCCTACCTTAGACCAACTGAATCAGAATCTGCATTTTAATAAAATTTCCAGGTGATTTATTTGCATGTTGCCGTTTGCTAGGTGCTGATCTAGAGGATTTATTTATTTGCTTACCTATTGCCTACATAGGATTCATTTTCCTTTATTGTGGTGACAGTGCCTTGATTTCCTTTGGGAAATCACCTCTCCCCTATGGAGGCTGTGCCCTTCCATAGAGCTGTGCCCCTATTCCTACCCCATCAGGCCACTGTGGGAAGGGCAGTGACCCCAAGTCAGGTCAGTGAGTCTGTTCCAAGACCTTTGAGGCCTATCGAGGAAGATATGATTGATCAAATTATTTGTTGATGATTCTTCCTCCCTCCCATCCCTCTGTGCTCCGCTGTGGTGAGTGTTCTTCCTCATCCCTGTAGCCAAGATTGGACTGTGTGTAGAGGTGACAATGTGCCAGTTCCAAGCTTGGCCTTTATGAGGCACCTCATGTTTCCACCCTTGAGCTCTGGAAAGGTCTGCCCAGGGGGCCTTGGTGCCTTCATCTTGAGTCCCAGGGCAGAGTCTGCAGAGCAAACTGAACCCAACCTGAACACTGGAGCCCAGCCGATCCCTGCTGATATTAGCCACCCCTCAACTAACCTCTAGACCCACGTGTAGGAAAGGAATGATTGTTATCACAGGCACTAGAGATTTTCAGAGTTGTTTGTTATGCGGCATTGCTGCAGCAGCCACCTGACTAGTATAAAAGACACACTTTCTTTCCATAGGGGTTGCTAGGCTGAGTTTTGATTTTAGAAGGTACCGTGCCACTAGGGAAGCAGAGCTCTCTCAGGGTAAAACCAACCCAGAGAGAAACAACTGAAATGCGACAAGAATCCTGATCATGGTGACAGCCTTTGTTTCCATGGATCCAGTCTTACCAGAGCCAGTCAGGACTTTTCCAGTGTCAGGGCTAAGGAGCTGAAACTCCACTGCCTTAAACCAGCAAGGAAATTAGTGGCTTTTCGGTAAGGGCTGATGAACCTGTGTCTGTCTTACTCTGCTTTCTGCTTTTTTGGCTTCATCTAGGGGCTGCCTCCCCTTTGTGTGACTATAAAATATAGGCTTGGTCTCTGTCCATGTCTCCTGGCAGACAACTCCTAAAGTCCATGGAATCTCCAAAGCGATGAATGTCTTTTTTGTGCTCACGAGTTGAACATGGCTGGGAGTCCCTAGGTAGTTTGAGGATGGGGGTGGGCCACCGGAAGACCAAGGCACGATTAGAGAGCTAGAATGTTCAGCCCTGCCCCCAGCCTCCAAGGAGGGAGAGGTGCTGGAGATTAAGATGATTACCAGTGGCCAATGACTTAGTCAATCATGCCTACTTAGTGAAGCCTCCATGAAAACCCTAAAGGTGGCTCAGCCTGTAATCCCAGCACTTTGGGAGGCCGAGGTGAGAGGATTGCCTGAACCCAAGTGTTTGAGACCAGCCCGGGCAACTTGGCAAGACCATGCCTCTACAATAAATAAAAAAAAGCCAGGCATGGTGGCACGTGCCTGTAGTTCTGACTACTTGGAAGGCTGAGGTGGAAGGATCTCTGGAGTCCAGCAGGCCAACACTGGGGTGACTGTGAGTGCGCCATCATACTCCAGCCTGGGCAACGGAGTGAGACTCCACTCAAAAAAACCCCCAACCAACCAAGAAACCAACCAACCAACCAATCAACTAACCAACCAAACAACAAAAAAAAGAAAATTCTAAAGGCCTGGGTTTGGAAAGCTTCCAGATAGCTGGACCTGTGGAGACTCCTGGAAGGTGGCATATCCAGGGAGGGCATGAAACACGGTGCCTGTCCCATCTCTCTCTTTCTCTCTCTCTCTCTTTCTCTCTCTTTTTGAGTCAGGGTCTCACTCTGCCACCCAGGCTGGAGTGCAGTGGCACAGTCACAGCTCACCGCAGCCTCAACCTCCTGGGCTTAGGCAATCCTTCCACCTCAGCCTCCCGTGTAGCTGGGACTACAGGTGCACACCACCATGCCCGGCTAATTTTTTAAATTTTTGTAGTAGAGACAAGGTCGTGCCAAGTTGCTAAGCTGGTCTCGAACTCCTGGTCTCGGGCAATCCTCCCGTCTCAACCTCCCAAAGTGCTGGGATTACAGGTGTGAGCCACTGCACGTGGCCCCTATAATACCCTTTATAATAAACCAGGAAATGTGTTTCCCTGAATTCTGTGAGCTGCTCTAGCAAGTCAACGGAACCGAAGGAGGGGGTTATGGGACTCCTGATTCATAGTCATTTGGTCAAAAGTGCAGGTAAAACAATGTGGGGCTTGGGTTTGGCATCGGAAGTAGGGGCAGTCTTGTGGAACTGAGCCCTCGCCCTGTGGATCTGATGCTGCCTCTGGGTTGAGAGTGTCAGGGCGGGACTGAATTAGAGGATGGTCAGCTGCTTCCACAGCACGACTGCTTGCTTACCTGGTGTGTGGGAAACCCCTCCACAACCGGCGTGAGAGCCTCGTGGGAGAAACTATCCCTGTATTCTCAGACCCTTGTTGATGGCTTCCTCATTCAGATCCAATAGGAGAGTTTCTTCTGGAAGCGAGGAAGCTTCTTCCCCAGAAGCTGGCAGCAAGCGTCTCCTAAGTCTCATTGCCTCAAACAGGGTTACACACTGTCCCTGCTCCAGTCTCAGGGGCTAGGGGAGGGAATGTGCTGATTGGCCTAGGCCAACTGGGACAGGAGCAACTAGCTTCACTGAACCTAAGATTCTCAGGGAAAATTAGGGCTTGGACTAGGGAGAAGGGCGGGGAATGCTGTCAAGGAAGACATATTGGTTTCCTATCACTGCTGTAACACATGACCACCCACTTGGTTGCTTCAAACAACAGACATCTATTCTCTCACATCTTTGAAGGCTACAAGTCCAAAATCAAGGTGTTAGCAAGCAGGGCTCCTTCTCAAGCCACTGGGGGAGAACTTGGTCCAGGCCTCTCCCTGCTTCTGGTGGTTGCCGGAAACACTTGGCGTTACTGGGCTGGTAGACACATCACTTTTTTTTTTTTTTTGAGTTGGAGTCTCACTCTGTCGCCCAGACTGGAGTGCAGTGGCCGCTCCCGGCCACCGCAGCCTCGACCTGCTGGGCTCCGGCGATCCTTCCACCTCAGCCTTCCAAGTAGCCGGAATTACAGGCATGTGCTACCACGCCCAGCTGATTTTTTGATTTATTGTAGAGATGAGGTCTCGCTGCCTAGGCGGGTCTCGAACCCGCGGGCTCAGGCAATCCACTCACCTCAGCCTCCCAAAGGCGCGGGATTACAGGCTGAGCCACCGAGCCCTGCTGACACATCACTTTAGTCCCAGCTTCTGTTGTCACATGGTGTCCTCACATGGCCTGTGTTTGTATGTCTTCACACGGCATTCTTACAGAGACACCTGTCATTGGATGTAGGGCCCACCCTAATCCAGTATGACCTTACTGTGTTTCACTTCATTGCATCTGAAAAGAACCTATTTCCAAACAAGGTTGCTTGCTGAGGTTGCAGATGGACATGAATTTGGGGGAACACAATGCAACCTGGTGCTCACCAGATTAAAACAGAATTATAAAACCCATTCTATTTAAAATTTTTATTTTGAAATAATTTTAGACTTACAGAAAAGTTGCAAAAACAGCACAGAGAGTTCCCTTAATATCCTTCACTTAGTGTTCCCTTAATGTTATCATCTTGCATAAATATTACTAGATCAGATAAAAAGCAAGAAATTAACATTGGTACCGTACTATTACCTAACCTACAGATTTTGTTCAGATTTCACGGTTTTGGGGTTTTTTTTTTGAGTTGAAGTCTCACTCTGTCGCCCAGACTGGAGAGCAGTAGCACACTCCCGGCCACTGCAGCCTCGACCTGCTGGGCTCAGGCAATCCTTCCACCTCAGCCTCCCAAGTAGCTGGAACTACAGGAGTAAGCCAGCACACCTGGCTCATTTTTTTGATTTATTGTAGAGATGAGGTCTCGGCAAGTTGCCCGGGTGGGTCTCGAACCCGTGGGCTCAGGCAGTCACTGGTTTTTTATTGGTAACTTTTTCCATTCCTGGATCCAGTCCAGGATTCACACTGCATCTGGTTGTCAGGTCTCCTCAGTCTCCTGCAGCTCGGCCCTCCTTGCCTCTTATGACCTTGACTCTTGGAAAGAGTACTGGTCACTTACTTTGTAGAATAGTCCTCTATCTGGGCTTTTCTGCTACTTTTTCATGATTAGACTGGGGTTGTGTATTTTAGTTATGAATACTCCAAAGTGATGTGCCTTTCTCAGGAGGTACGACTGTGTGACTTGTTCCTGGTGTTGTTAACTTCCATCACTTAAGCTGGAATCTGTTTGGTTTCTCCACTGTCAATTCTCAGTCTTTCTCCTTGCAATTAATAAATATCTTGGGTGGAGATACTTTGTAACTATTCAGGCTATTCGTTGAACTACTTCTGTAATAAAAACGGTATCATTTCTTTCCCATCCATGCTGTTTTTATAACTTGTTCTTCTCATTAATACTAACTCGATGATACCAAATTTGCTCAGTATTTTACCATATCACTGTATCTTACTACTCACCGAATCATTTCTCAGTTGCTAGTTATTTATCCATTTCCTCTCATTTAGACAACACTGCAGTTAATTGTAATTGTATTTATCGTTACTTCCTTTTGAGAGTATTTTTGAAAACTATAATCCCCAAAATACAAAGTCTGTGGCAAGGAGTATTGAGTATTTTTAGTCTTTTTTTTGTTTTCTGTTTTGAGTCAGGATCCCACTCTGTCACCTAAGCTGGAGTGCAGTGGCACCATTATGGTTTACCACAGCCTCAACCTCCTTGGCTCAGGCAATCCTTCTGCCTCAGTCTCCTCAGTATGTGAGAAACAAGAACGGTGGTTTATTTTCAAATTGGAATCTAGCTTATCTTGCGTTCTCAAGATGGTGTCTAAATGCTTTGTGCTTCTCTTTTGTTGATACACTTTCTGCTTCCTTATGCTTCCTTTTCATGGGCTTTTTACTTTGGCGGGCTACATGTTTAAACTTTTGGTGGACTCTAGTCAGAATAGTAATCCTGTAAGCCAGTTGGCAGATAGGACATGCAAACGAGATAATTCTGTAAAACCAATCAACATGTAACATGTGTCATACAGGAAAGTGTGTAACTCTTGCAAGTGCCCAACCAATGGGAAACCAGGAGAGGGACTTGCGTTCTAGAGCATAGATATGCTGCCTCGCTGTGCCTGCTCACCTGAGAGGTACCCATTCTTTCAAGAATGAGATGAAAAGAGCCACTTCACTCCCCCAGTCTCTGAGTCTCCATGTGCTTTAACGACGAAACTGAGGAGGGATGATTTCATCTCCCACAAGTAGCTGGGACTACAGGCATGTGCCACCACACTTGGATACATTTTTTTATGTTCTGTCGAGGTAAGGTCTTGCCATGTTGCCTAGGCTGGTCTTGAACTCCTGGGCCCAAGCAATCCTCCTGCCTCAGTGAGGTTGTTCACACCTTTTGGATTGGATTGTTTATATCTTTTGGCTATTATGAATGTTGCTGCTATTGTTAAGGACACGGATGTCTGAGCTTTTGTGTGGACACATATTAATTTCTCATGGGTATGTACCTAGGAGTGGGATTGTCGGTTCATATGGTTACTACATGTGTAACTTTTTGAGGATTTGCCAAATTGTTTTCCTGAATGGCTATGCCATTTTACATTCCCACTGGCAATGTATAAGGACTCCAACTTCTCCACATCCTCTTAAGCACCTGTTATTGTCCGTCTTTTTGATTACAGACAGTCCCTGACATACAATGGTTTGACTTTACTTTATAATGGCGTATAATGCGGCAATCCCAAATCTGGGAGGGCTTGTGAGTAAGGATCTTCATCTATTCCAAGGAAGTCACCAGAGGTCTAGCAGGGAAAGACAACGGGTTATTAGAATTTATAGGAGGCAAAGATGACGACCGGTGGTGGTGAAGAAAGAATCCACTCAGCAGGACAGTAGAGCAAAGTTTTATAGTCAGACTAGTCAATTTTTCAATTTGCTACACTGTGTTTACAATCACATTGAGTAAGGGTGCCACCCACATTGTTCTCAGCTCTGATGATCACCTGCACCAGTGACTCTTCACTGGAAAGATGCATAACCTGCAGAGACCAGCCTTGGCCGAAGGCTGCTCCCTGAGGGAGGGGCCAGAAAGAAGTGAGGTATGGGGAGAAGAGTCAATGTCTGGACAGTCACCTCACATGGTGCTAAAGCCGTATGCATTCAGTAGAAACTGAACCTCCAGTGCCCAACAACCATCTGGTTTTCACTTTCAGTACAGAATCCAACAAATTACATGGGGCATTCAATGCTGTATTATAAAATAGGCTCTGTGTTAGACGATTTTGCCCAACCTTTGTAAGTGTTTTGAGCATGTCTAAGGTGGGCCAGGACAAGCTACAGTGTTTGGTGAGTTAGGTATATTAAATGCATTTTCGACTTAACAATATTTTCAATGGATGGCAGGCTTCTCGGGACATAACTTGATCGTAAGTTGAGAAGCATCTTCATGGCCACCCTAGTGGGTGTGAAATGGCATCTCATGTGGTTTTGATTGCATTTCCCTGGTGACTAACGGTGCTGAACATCTTTTCCTCTCCTTGCTGGCATTTGGATATCTTCTTTGAAGAAATCTCTATTCTAGTCTTTTGCCCGTTTTAAAAAATTGTTGGGTTGTAAGAGTTCTTTCTATATTCTGGCTACCAGACCTTTGTTAGATATATTATTTGCATATGTTTTCTCCCATTTTGTGTGTCGTCTTTTTGCATTCTTAATAATGTCCTTTGAAGCACAAAATGTTGAATATGGATGAAGTTGGACTTACTATTTTTTCTTTTGTTGCTTTTGCTTGTGTCCTAGCTAAGAAATGGTTACCAAATCTAAGGATAAGAAGAGTTATACCTGTGTTTAAAGCAGTGTTTTTTTTTAATAAAACTTTTCTGGCCACAACTCATGGGGAAGAAAACATTATGTGCCATGACCAGCATCTCTACATGTATAGACGTATCATGAAACAGTACTCTCTGTTTTCTATTCCATTCTATTTCGTTAAAAATTATGCTGATCAAGAACCACTGAATTGGTCTTGTGACCCTTTATTGGCTGGGAACTGCAGTTTGAAAAATCACTGCTTAAGAATTTACAGGCCGGGCTTGGTGGCTCAGCCTGTAATCCCGCGCCTTTGGGAGGCTGAGGTGAGTGGATTGCCTGAGCCCGCGGGTTCGAGACCCGCCTGGGCAGGCGAGACCTCATCTCTACAATAAATCAAAAAATTAGCCGGGCGTGGTAGCGCGCGTCTGTAATTCCGGCTACTCGGAAGGCTGAGGCAGAAGGATCACCTGAGCCCAGCAGGTCGAAGCTGCGGTGGCCGGGAGCGGCCACTGCACTCCAGTCTGGGCGACAGAGTGAGACTCCAACTCAAAAAAAAGAAAAGAATTTACAAAGTACTTCTGTGTACCTGCCCTCATTTTTTTTTTCTCAAGGCAGACTTGGGAGGGAGATGGTATTTTGTCTGTGTAACAGATGGGGAAACTGAGGCTCATAGGTTAAGTGGCTTCAGGTCCCAGGGCAGAGCTGGTGCTCTGAGCTGCACTGATGCCTTTTCATCTCTGTACTCACCTTCTCTGCAATGGTTCCCACACCTTGGTGTCTTTAAGAATTCCCTGAAGCCGGGCTTGGTGGCTCAGCCTGTAATCCCGTGCTTTGGAAGGCTGAGGTGAGTGGATTGCTTGAGCCCAGTGGATTGCCTGAGCCCAAGGGTTCGAGACCCGCCTAGGCAACTTGGCGAGACCTCGTCTCTACAATAATAAAAAAAAAATCAGCCGGGCGTGGTAGCACACACCTGTAGTTCCAGCTACTTGGAAGGCTGAGGCAGAAGGATCGCCGGAGCCCAGCAGGTCGAGGCTGCGGTGGCTGGGAGAGGCCACTGCACTTCAGTCTGGGCGACAGAGTAAGACCCCTACTCAAAAAAAAAAAGAATTCCCTGGGATTGCACAGTCCATGATGATCTGTCTCTTGCGTCAACAGTGTCTGGACGGAACGGACCCGGGGACTCCCTCTCTTCCAGCCTCTCACAGCTCTCTCATCCCCTCTCCACTGGCGGCCTCTGAGACCATCTTCTCGGCCCCTCCTGTTTTTGGGATCAACGACCACCATTTTTGTGGTTAGCTCCTTCTTGCTGACTAAACATGAGCTCCCAGATTCGCCAGGATCATTCCACCTGGTGGAGGTGGAGGCAGCCATTCACTGCATGGTCAGTCTGCATCTACGGGCCTTCTACAGCTACCTCTCTCTGGGCTTCTATTTAGACCGTGACGATGTGGCTCTGGAAGACGTGGGCCACTCCCTCTGTGAACTGGCGAAAGAGAAGCGTGAGGGCACCCAGCGACTCTTGGAGATGCAAAGCCAGCATGGCGGCCGTGCCCTCTTCCAGGACATCCAGAAGCCCTCTCAAGATGAGTGGGGGAAAACCCTGGATGCCACAGAAGCTGCTGTGACCTTGGAGAAGAAACTGAACCAGGCCCTTTTGAACCTTCATGCCCTGGGATCCACAGACCCCCATCTCTGTGACTTCCTGGAGAACCCCTTCCTAGAGGAGGAAGTGAAACTCATCAAGAAGATGGGCGACCACCTGACCGACCTTCGCAGGTTGGGGGTGCTGAACCTGGGCTGCGTGAACATCTCTCCGAAAGGCTTACCCTCAAGCACGACTAGGAGCCCAGCGGCCTCTGGGGGGGGGCCCTCTAAAGCATCAGGGCTTCTTCTGCTTGAGCCTCCCCCTCCAGCCACTAGGCAGTTTTTTAACTACCCTGGAACCCTCTCTCAAGTCCTGGACCAAATGAAAATAAAGCTTTTTGCAGAAAAAAAAAGAATTCCCTGGGATGGCTTGTTAAAATGCAGAGTTCTAACCTTCACCCCGCAGAGCAGCTTGCTCTGTGGATCTGAGGTATGGACAGGAAACTGCATTGTTTAACAAGTATCTCTTGGACCAGAAAACAGTCAGCAGGGAGGGGCCCCGGACTGGGAGTCAAGAGACCTGGTTCTCCACTCGCTGGGGTGGGCTTCCATGGATACTCACTAAGACTGAGCACACAGGGCACCGTCCTGGGAAGACAGCAGGGGACAAGAATGCTGGCATCCCTGGTGCTTGGCAGTTCACACTCCAGCGAGCACATTTGGGAGGTGACAGGATTAGATTTTTAGAGGTTGCTGGCTGTGGCCAGTGGGCTGACGCCAGGGAACAGTGACATTTTGCTTGCCTGAATAGTGTCTGCTCATGTTTTTAGGCTGTTTAGCCAACATATACAAATAGGGAGATTTCAAGCAATAATATGATTTTTGGCATTTCTTGAAAAGCCAGAAGATCGGGTGACCCTGGGATTGTGTCACGACCTGGCCAAGATAAGCTGGAGTTGAGCCAGGCCTGCCCTGGCTTGGTCCACTGAAGTCCCCACCACTCCCAATTGTCTTCCACCCCACCTCCTCACTTCCAGGCTGTTTTGCCCCTGTGGGCATGTGAGAATGTGGCCTCTGGACTCCATGGTGTCCCTCCCTGCTTTGGCTTTGAGACAAGACGTTTTTCCAGCTGCACTTGACCCACATTTGGACACTGCACTGCTCTACATCCTCTTTCCGTTCTCTCTTGGTTCCCTTCCCTCAGCTGTGTGCTTTGCTCCCAGAGATGACTGTGGGATGTGGAAGGAACTCGGGCTCTGGAGTTAGAGACCTCTGGGCTCCGAAACCAACCCGCCATTCCTCAGTGAGTGACCTTGGGCAAGTCAGGTAACCTCTCTGTGACATATCCTCAGTTTTCATATTTGTAAAATAGAGTGACTGCTTATCACCCACTCCTGCTATGTCCTTCCTTCCAGAGGGAGCATCCGTTAGAGTGACATGCTAGGCCCGTTCCCAGCCCTGTCGTCCCCGGGGAGGAGGGAGTGACTTTAACTGGTGACCTTGGAGCGAAGTCATTGCCATGTGCAGCCCTGCTCCTTCCTCCCCTTCTCTTTGGGGATCTGCCCACCTGCAGAGAACTGCCAGCTCTCTGTGCTCTTCTGTGTCCCAGGATTGACAGGGGCCAGCTATCTCTGCTAGGCCATGCTGGATCTGAGGGATGGTGGCCAGCAGTCTGGGAGCGAGTGGGTTTATCTAATTCTGGGGTTCAGTATTAGGAAACCACAGACCTACACTATGTCTTCCCAAATCAGCTTCACCAATAGTAAAGAAGCTATTTGAAATTCACCTACTAAGGCTGTCAGTCTCCCACTGTGTTCTGCACAGGGGTGGGAAGAGGGGCACTCTTCACAGAGTTCACTCAGACCCCCTTCAAATAGTAGTTCCTTCGGTGGCTGTTGTGACGGGGTAGCACTTGGCACATAGTAGGTGCTCAATAAACAGCAATTGTTATTTTCAAAGATCTTACTCATCCTGTATAGTTGCAGACTCAGACACAGGGAAGCAGAGACCAGGAGGGGCTAAAGAGAGGATGTGGGGGTGTGCATGGGGGATGGGTGTAAAGGAACACAAAGAAATAGATGAGGAGGAGGGTAAAGCAGCCTGGAGAAGGCTTCACTTGAAAATAGCCCTCTAGGGCCTTAGAAGTGGATGCAAATCGCATGCAAATCCGCACGCATATTTATGAGTGGCCCTCCCCGGGAAGTCTGCCTGGATGTGGCCCTGGGGGGAAATCTGGGTGGAGGTCACTGAATTCCAGGGAGTCTGCGGTCAGAACCTGGGAGGACAGTTGGCTGGGAAGCCGGCTCGGGGAAGGGTAGGAGGACAGAGTGGAGGGGCAGGCCTGGTGGGGTGGGCAGGGTGGGGCTGGGATCTAGGGCAGGCATGGGGGAGAGGGCCACTCAGGATGGGCACAGGGACCCTTTGGGAGGTGGAGGGAGACAGTGAAGGTGCCAGGCTGCTTCCAGCCACATGCATTGCGGTCCCAGAGGCCTCGTAGCTTTGCCCTCCTGCAGCTGCGCCCCAGGACCTGCGCCCACTGCGGGCCAGGCGATGGTGCCACCCCTCCAGGGCTCCCGCTCGGCTCCCTGCCATCCATTCTCTGTTGCTTAGTGTGGGACACGCACAGGCCCTGGCCCTGGCATCAGACGGGCCTCGGCTCACTTCCAGCCGTGTGACTGTGGGCCAGTTACGAAGCCTCAGTTTCCTCCTCTGTAAGAGGGGTCGTAGCAGTCTCTCCTCACAGAACTCCTGGGAAGATGGTGTGAGATGACGCCAGCAAGGGCCTGGGCAGACTTCCTGGACCTGCTCCATACCCTTGGCAGCCCGGCTGGGTGATCCATGCTTTACGTGCTGTTTTATTTTGTCCCAACGAGCTCCCGAGGTGTCGATGCCATTATCACTCCCAATGCGTTGATGAGGGTGCTGAGGCCCAAAGAGGCAGAAGAGCCGGGACAGGGCCAACTTTGCACTCGGCCCCTGCTGTTTGACGCTCTGCTGCTTCCTCCTCTGGCAGTAGAGTTTGTGGGTCTCTGGGACGGGCAGTCTCTTCGTTTAATCATGAAATGAAATCCAGAGAGGTTGAGAACTTGCCTGAGGTCACACAGCGAGTTAGAGGCAGAGCTGGAACTAGACCAAGAGTCCCCCCTGAGGGTCCCGTTTCTTGCTTTTTATCCAAGACCCACCCTCCCAGGCAGCTCTGCCTGAGCTCGGTTGGGGGGCTCTGGTTCCCCTTCTCTGAGCACAAGAGGATCTCTGGCCTGAGGCACGTCTTGTGGCACTGATTGCATGGGGTGGCTGCGAGGTGCCTCTGGGGTCACTTGGAGTTCTTACCCCCTCAGCTGGGCCTTCCGGGGGAGTGCGGCCTGTGGGGGGGGGCTTTTGGGGACTTCCTGCCTTCTGTCCGCCACCCTCCTCCTCTCCCCTCTTCCCCACCCCCTCCAGGCTTCCATACTCCTGCTCATCAGCATCCCTTCCCCTTTCCCGCTCCAAGGCTGTCAGTGTTTGGGGGAGATTATGCAGTGTTGACATTGGAATATGAATTAGGCAAGACCGGCAGCCAAATATTGGAATTAGGGAAAGCGGGAGCCCAGGCTGGAAGCCAAGAGTGGCTGGAACATCTGTGTCTTGGCTGTTCCAGATGCCTGACCCAGCCGCCCACCTGAAAACAGCTGGTCCCAGAGCCACAGACAAGCTTGGATGCAGCCAAGCTTTGGTCCTTGACTTGCCAGCCGAGGCCACGGCTGAGTCCTGGGGAACTTGGCCTCATCAGCTTGCTTTATTCCAGGGCCCCAGAGGAGGCAGATCCTTCTGTTGTGATTTCATGGACAGAGACAAGACTCTCCCCGGGGATGTACCCTTCATTTAATTGTCTGAAATCCTGCCTTTAGTGCTTTGCTTCTGACCGTAAGGTCAGTGCTTGCCAAAACGCGTTCCACAAAACTCAAGTTCTGCAGACAGTTCATAGGTTTTCTGCAAAGGGAGGTTCCATGGCCACATGTTTGAGAAATGTGTTAAGAGCTACTGCAGGACTTCTCAGGGCCTTAAATAATGTCATAGACATGAGTGAGTCATGAAAAGGGGAGCGACAGCATTTGCAGTATTTCCCTGAACTTGCTTAACAGGGATCCTTGTTTTCATGCGGTATCTTTTGGGGGCCAGTGTTAACAGATCTAACAGTGGTCTCGCAGCTGCATGGGGCTGGCATGAGGTGAGCACTCAATACATATGGGTAGGGTCTGAATCTCTCAGGGCCTGTTTTCTGCATCCGTAAAATGGAACAGCAGCACCTGCCCTGGGTGTTTATCACAAGTCAAATGAAAAGACATTGTGTGTAGGATAAGTTATAAGCTAAATTTGCTGCACATATTTCGGAAATAATTAAGATCAGCCTTGGCCGGGCTTGGTGACCCAGTCTGTAATCCCAGCACTTTGGGAGGCTGAGGCCAGTGGATTGCCTGAGGCCGCAAGTTTGAGACCAGCCCCGGCAACTTGGTGAGAACTCATCTCTACAATACATAAAAAAAAAAAAAAAAAAATTAGCTAGGCGTGGTAGCAAGCGCCTGTAGTTCCCGCCACTTGGAAGACGGAAGCGGAAGGATTGCCGGAGCCCAGCGGGTCGAGGCTGTGGTGGCCGGGAGCATGCCAGTGGACTCCAGTCTGGGCAACAGAGTGAGATCTCAGCTCAAAAAAAAAAAAAAAAAATAGATCAGCCCTGCCTCGTCTTTTAACTAACCTGGTAAATGCAGACACACTGAGAGCTTTTGTGATGATGCTACCTTGGGTGTCCCCTCTTTCCTCTCCATGTTTAAGGTACTGTTCCTCCAGCCTTGTCACATGGGATTGCTAAGGGCCAGCTTGCGGCCAGCTCACTGAGTGGCAGGACTTCCTGCTGCTCTTGGGAAAGTTCTGCGTCTGTTTCTGTACCTCTGCCACAGATGCCTAGATTCCAGGGCCCCGGACTCCTGAGCCCAGTGCTCGGCTTGTCCCAGCACTGTCATGAGGCCTGGTGTGGGACAAGGCACCAGAGGCAGGTGGCAGTGGCGCTTCCTAGACCAGCTCCTGGGGGCGCCCATCCCTGGACGCCCCTCCCAAGTATCCCAGCACTGCTCCAAGCTCCCTGAAGGCAGCCACATCTAGTCTGGATCCTGAATCACTCCCCCCAAGGAGGCTGGGGTTAGACTGTGACCGCTGCCATCCAGATATCAAAGGGTGTCACCTCTCTCCTTCCTGCAGGGGCTTTTTGGGCCACAGCCTCGCCTTTGCCCACCTCCCTCAGTTGGGGATTGTCTGAATTAAGGGGTCAAAAAAGTCATCAATCCCTTGGCCTGGAAGCCCTCACTTCCCCTACCTGGGCCTCAGTTTCCCCATCTGTAGTCCGAGAAGCCCCATCCAGCTCCAGAATGTGAGCCTATGGATTTGGAAACATGCACTCCTGCCCATCCTACTTACTAATACTTCCTGTAATAGCCTCTCCTCCTGTCTGCTCCCCGATGGGCTCCTCATCCTATCACCCGTGGCGATTCCCGCAACTTCCTATGGTGTCTCCCGGCCTCTGGTTCAAGTCCGCCTGGAGAGATCTGTTTAGGTTCTGCTGTCCTTGCTTTTTTTGCTTTTTTTTTACAGTAGGGACAAGGCCTTGCTGTGTTGCCCAGGCTGTCTTGAACTCCTGGGCTCAAGTGATCCTCCTGCCTCAGTCTTTCAGAGTGCTGGGATTATAGGGGTGAGCCACCACACTCGGTCCCTTCCCCTGCTTTCAAACTTGGAATGACTTCCTGCTGCTCTTGGGAAAGTTCTGTGTCCGTTTCTGTACCTCTGCCACAGATGCCATTTGGAATTTTCTAGAACACCCAAACCTTTTTGCTTCTCAGCCTTTGCTCTTGCTATCTATCAGCCTAAATGCCTTCCCTTCTGTTGATGGGATTTGATGCAACTGTGAGAACTGGCTTCTTCCCACTCACCTTTCTTTTGGTCCCCTTCCTTAGTGCTCCTGTTGTAAGTGCCTCTCTGCTGAGGTCTTTTGCTGTGCATTGTAACCAGTAATGTACTCAACTTTCATCCCCACAAATCTATTTACAGTACAAATCATCCCCAATATTTAGCAGTTTCCTTAAGTTATAAAAATAATGTGCACTCTTGAAACATATTCAAATGGCTCAAAAGTAAAAGTGAAATGTCCACACTTTCTAGCCCTATTAGTCAATTCCACTACTCCTGGGTCATTCCTTCTAGAACAATTTCTTGTGTTTTACCACCGTATGTGTTTATATATTCAACATATATAAGCGTATCACAACTTATTTAACTAGCCTCCATCATGGGACACCTAGGTTGCTTCTTATTCTTTTTTTGAGCCATGGTCTTACTCTGTCTCCCAGGCTGGAGTGCATCAAAGCCTCTGGGGCATAAGCAATCCTCTCTCTTTAGCCTCCTGGTAGCTGGCACTACAGGCCTATGTCACCACACCCGGCTAATTTTTTTAATTTTTTGTAGTGACGAGGTCTTCACTCTGTTATCTAGGTTTTGTTTCCTATTCTTTCTTGCTCTAAATAATGTTGCAGTGATCACCTTCAACGTCAGATATTGCTGCAGACAGAGTCTTAGAACTGGGATTGCTGGGTCACAGATTGTATGCACCTGCCATTTTTAATGGATGCCGCCAAACTGTCTTCAGAAAAGGTTGAACTATGTACCTCTCCCAGCAACAGTCTTGCACTGATCTGTAAATGTCTGTCTCCCACCTTGAAAGCAGGGTCTGGGTCTTATTTATTGTGGTGACCCTGGCACATAGTAGGCTCAGTAATTGCTTGGCGAGAGAAACTATGGGTTGCCAAGCCTTGGTGCTCTGTTTTCTCAGAAAAGCAGAAGACCTTCTGTCCCTAGAATGTCTGTGAAGCCAGCGGCAAGACCAGGAGGCCTTGACCTCTTCCCTTTGGTGCTCTGGACTACAAAGAATCCTGAAGAGTCCTGGGTACTTTCTTTATTAAGTGGGGTAGGTGCTTGGTTTTTGTCTTCAAAGCTGGCCTGGAAGATCTGGGTTGCCATAGCAACTCTTGAGCAGGGCTGAGGTTTCCCCTTCCCTCCATCTTGGGAGCCCCGGTTGCCATGACAACCAGTCGGCCCACTCCTCTACCCAACCCCTGCCATGGGGCTCCCGCTTCCCTCTGGGGGCTTCAAGGGTTCTCAGTCTGGGACAACCCTGAAGTCCCTTGACCTAGGTACACCGGGACCTTTTGGAGAAGAGATCTGAGTGGCACCACTCCTGAGAAGGGTGGCAGCAGAAGGCAGCAAGGCCACTGGGAAAGGAAGAGGGCCTAGGTGGAGGAAGGGTGAGGGTCTTGCTCTGTCCAAGCCCAACTGGGTCACTGTTGCCTGGAGACCAGAGAAGGAAGCAGGTTCCCCCGAGGTCCAGGGGTGGTGTTTCGGGAATCAGCAAGATACACAAGGCTGTGTGGCCAAGCATTCTTCCCCCACACTCCCTGTTTTAGATGGCAGGGCAGTGGGCACCGCTGTCCAGCCCTCGGAGGGTATCCACCTTGGAAGCCAGCAGAAGACCGGGGCCAGGAGGCCACCCCAGGGCCCTGCCGAGAGCTCCTTTGGTGCTCGTCACAGTCCTCTTCAGTTGCCCAGAATACAGGCCAGAGGAGGTGACACTTGGTGCGTTCATGAGCACAACTGAATATTCTTTGGCCAAATCAAAGGAGTTCATCTGAGGATTCTGTTGGCACCTGGAAGGCAGCGCTAAAGGGAAAAGGCAGGGCCCACGATGCTATGTATATGTTGATGGCAGCTATATGATGCCAGAGTGGACTTGGAGACTAGAATTCGGAGGAATATAATATAAATGCTCACTGTTTTCTCCCACACTGTTTTCTCCCTCAGCGTTTCACCATCTCTGTGAACGGTCTTGCTGCCTCTTCTGATGGTTTCTGATCCTAACCTATCAACATGGGAGTCAAGCCAGACTCCCTCCTCTGCCCTCATGCCCCGTTCCTATTAGTCACAAGTCTTGTTGGTTCCACCTCCGAGGTAGCTGGCATGAGTATTCCCCCTCACGTCCCAACTGTGCTGGGAGTTCAGTGCTTCCTCCATCCCTTCCTTGGAAACCACTGTCTTATCTCCCTGGCAGTCTCTCTCCTCTCAGGTGTATTGGGCCCCCACCTCCACGCTGCTGCCAGGGGCAGGTGTGGTCTTGTGACCCCTAACCCTCATGCTCCCCATTTGCTCCAGGATTAAGGACGTGCTTCTTGGTCCACTGAAGGCCTTTCTAGGCTTCTCCTCCTTGAACCTTGCTTCCAGCCATGCAAACCCCAGGTGCTTTTTATTCCCCTGTGACTGTGAAACACACTGCTCCCTCTGCCAGAAACGCCCTCCCCTGCCTGATCTGCCCGGGTAATGCCTATCCCCCCCTTTGAGATTTTGTGCAAGACTTTCCATGATGGTGGAAGAGGTTTCGACTCCATTCTCCTCCTGAAAACTGTGCAGAAACCACAGAACAGCAGGAATAGGAGTCTGAACTCCATCTTTCTATTCCCACATCTCAATGCATGAGGGGAGAAAGCTGCCAGAGGAGAATCAGTGGCTCAGCCAAGAGGAGGGAGAGCAGACTCCATGCTTATGGGTGGGAAGGCATGGGAGGAAGCCAGCTGATTTCCTCTGCAGACACCCAGAAAAGGTCAGGGATCAGAGGCAGCAGGGGTCACAGGAAGTGGATTAGACATAGGACCTGAAAATGGGTGGGGGCAGTTTGAAAGTCTCTACCTCCAACATGTGCACACAGGTGACTGTCTCTCTCTTACTCCTATGAGAGACCAAAGGTTCTGGTCTCAGGGATGCCAGGTGTGAAGAAGGGTGGGGCTGTGGTGTCCTACTGAAGGCAGAGGGATCAAGTCTGTATATAAACTAATGAGACTCCCAGCCCCACCCACCCACCTAACTCCAGGGTGCTAGAATCAAGCTTATAGCTGCACCCTACCTGAACTCCACAAAGATAAAGAAGTATGTTTTCTCTGAGGAATTAAATAACCCTAAAGAAATGTCCAGCTGGGTGCAGTGGCTCATGCCTATAATCCCAGCACTTTGGGAGGCGGAAGCGAGAGGATTGCTTGAGCCCAGGGTCTGAGACCAGCCTGGGCAACATGACGAAAACTCATCTCTATAAAAAAATCAAAAAATTAGCCAGGCTTGGTGGTGCAGGCCTGTGGTTCCAGCTACTTGGAAGGCTGAGGTGGAAGGATCACCTGAACCCAGCACGTAAACCTGGGCGACAGAGTGAGACTTCAACTGAAAACAACAAAAAAAGAAATGACTGACAAATGCTTATACTTAGGGCTCTAGCAGATAAGCTTATGGGAGCAATTGATTATTCTAATGTCAAACTCAGGCACTTAATGCTTCTTCCAGCAGGCCCAGTGGTAGCAAACTCTTTTTTTTTTCCCTCTTTTATTTATTTATTTACTATAAAGATGTGGGGTACAATTCAGGGTTAGGTATACATTGATCATGCAGGTACCTGGAGGAACTCAAATTATTCTATGAAAAAGATACCTGCACACATAAGTTTGTTGCAGCTCTATTCACAATAGCAAAAACATGGAATCACTGTGTTGCCCGTCGAAACTGGACTGGATCAAAAAAAGGTGGTACATATACACAATGGAATATTATGCAGCCATAAAGAAGGACAAGTATATGGACTTTTCAGCAAATTGGGTGACAAACTTTTTTTTTTCTTGAATTGGAGTCTCACTCTGTCACCCAGACTGGAGTGCAGTGGCCACTCCCGGCCACCGCAGCCTCGACCTCCTGGGCTCCGGCGATCCTTCCGCCTCAGCCTTCCGAGTAGCCAGAACTACAGGCGCGCACTACCACGCCCGGCTAATTTTTTGATTTATTGTAGAGATGAGGTCTTAAACATGAACACACAGCCAAGGCTCACTGACATCTGAGAGGCACTTTCCCTTATTATTCCCGGAGGGAAATTTGAACCAAAAGGAAATGGAGATTGTGTGGGGAGAATATAAGGCTAAAGAAACCACAACTGAGATCCTTAGAGAGATACAAGAACATATTGCGCCCAAGAAAAAAATAACAGTGAAATAAAAAAGGAATGATTGAAAGTAAAAATCCTGACAGCAAAAATTTGAGAAAATATCAAGAGCTGGAAGATGAAGTCAAGGAACTTCTTCAGGAAATATAACTGAGAGAGACAAGAGGTAAGCCAGAGGAGAAATAGGAGAAAGCATAGGAAATTAGGGATCAATCCAGAAGATCCAACATTTAGCTGACAGGAGTCCCAGAAATGGAGAGAGGAGGAAATGAAATTGTCGAGGAAATAATGTGAGAAAGTTTTCTAGGATTAAAGGACATGAGTTTCTAGATGGGAAACTCCACCAAGTATCCCACTCAATCATTGAAAAAAATACCCACATCCAACTCATCATCGTGACCTTTCAGATACAGGGATCAAGAGACGTTCTGGAAAGTTTCTGGAGAGAATAGCCTGGGACTAGGATGAGACCAGTGAGGACTTGCCTTGTGAATAAAATTTAAGGGGGCACCAAAAAACTCAGTGATTAAGATTTTAAAATTTAATGCAATTTAAAAAAATAAAAAATAATGCAAATAACCCACAATGAACAAAATGGCAACATTTAAGCAAAGACACTACTCAATAATCTATCACAGAAACAAAGAATAGAGTGCCATATGTTCTCCCTCATAAGCGGCCCTTGAGCAGTTATCATAATAGTATAAGAAAGGGATTGACAGTAGTGGGAAACTGTCAGGGGAGGGGAGGTGGGAATGGCAGTTGAGGGAAACTGCTAGAGGAGGGAGGGGCATACCTCATCAACAAGGGTACCTGCATAATCAACATTTGTATACCTAACCCTGAATTGTATCCCACATCTTTATTTAAAAAAAAAAAAAAAAAGTAAAGACATGCTCCAGCAGGAATGGGATCTGGGTGAGGCAAGTGAGATGGAGCCGAGTTGGTGCAGGATCAGATCTTGTCTTTACTCAAATTTGCTATTTTGATGGCTAATTTTGGGGGGCACTCGCTTAAATATTTGCAGCTCAGGCTGGTGTTTCACTCACAGTATTCTAGTCCCAACCCTGCACATGAAGCATCAAAGCATTGGGAAGAACTGTGACATTAAGCTTCTCAACAATTACATTGGAAATTGAAAGACAACAACGACTTTAAAAATTCTAACTGAAAATGTTTTCCCACCTAGAATTTTACATCACCCAGACCTTCAATTAAACATGATAGGGAAATGAAGACCTTTGTAGACATCCCAAGTCATACCAGGTAACTTGCCCCCCACAAATCTTTTCTCAGGAAACTACTGAAGGATGTATTCAGTTTAAACAAGGGAGCCAGCCGGGCTCAATGGCTCAGCCTGTAATCCCGTGTTTGGGAGGCTGAGGTGAGTGGATTGCCTGAGCCCGAGGGTTCGAGACCCTCCTGGGCAACTTGGTGAGACCTCATCTCTACAATAAATCAAAAAATTAGCCGGGCGTGGTAGTGCGCGCCTGTAGTTCCAGCTACTTGGAAGGCTGAGGCGGAAGGATCGCCGGAGCCCAGCAGGTCGAGGCTGCGGTGGCCGGGAGTGGCCACTGCACTCCAGTCTGGGTGACACAGTGAGACTCCAACTAAAAAAAAAAAAATTAAAAAATAAACAAGGGAGCCAAGAAAGAAGTCATGTCCAGGAACAGGGACTCTGACAGGAGAGAAGGAAGGGAGTTCCTTGGATAATGGCTCAGGAAATACTTTGGAGGGGGATGGTTAAGCTTTGGGCTCAGGAAGCAAGCAGACCAGAGTAGCAGGAAGTCAGAAGGTGCTTGGGGTGAGGGAGTTTGCCCCCAGGAAAATAAATCAGACTAATAAATTATCGGACAGTTTTGGTCTTGTGGAAAATTATAGTGAGACCATGAGAGACTTAGGCTTTTTTTGCAAAACTAACAAAACTAAGTTGATGAAAAATGAGGTATTTATTAACAGAAAGAACAAAAAGGAAAGGAAATAAGATCATAGTCTACTACTTGGCCCAGGAATAAAAGATATCTGTGTACTCATAAAAGTGAAAACATAGAATATGGATTAAAAAAAATTAAGATAGTATTTTGGGAGCATGGTGGGGTGGCGGGTGGGGAAGAGGGAATGAAAGAAAAAATTCACCTCTGACCACACTAAGACATTGATCTCAAGGCGAAGATGATGACTCAGGAGATTGAAGAATAAAGTATTATTTAGAAATGAAGAGATGAATAACAGAAGAAACAGCTTTGGAGGGACAAAGATAGGGATGATAGGTGGGAAACAGGAGACTGCTATTTCAGTTATAAGTCTTTTGGGGCACTATTTGGCTTTTCAAACGATTTTCAGCTAATACTTTTATTAAAATAAAAAAATTATTGAAAACTAAATTTAGCTTATAGTCTCTCCTCTATGAGGGAAGACTTACCCCTACCCTGGTGTTCTGACTCTTCCCTCTGTGGGCAACTTGATCACTGGGCTTATGTCCCCAGCATTGGCACATGGCTGTGTTCTTCATTTATTTGAAGAATAGGTGAGTGAATGCCTTGTAGGTGTGTTTTTAAAAATAAAGTTGTTACATGTTCAGAATAAAAAAAAAAAACAAACTTTTTTTTTTTTAGTTAGAGTCTCACTCTGTTGCCCAGACTGGAGTACAGTGGCACACTACCAGCCACTGCAGCCTCGACCTGCTGGGCTCAGGTGATCCTTCCACCTCAGCCTTCCAAGTAGCTGGAACTACAGGCACGTGCTACCACACCCGGTTTATTTTTTATTTTTTTAATTGTAGAGATGCGGTCTTGCCAAGTTGCCTGGGTGAGTCTTGAATCCTCAGGCTCAGGCAATCCACTCGCCTCGGCCTCCCAAAGTGCTGGGATTACAGGCTGAGCCACCGAGCTCGGCCATCCCACAAACTTTTGAAGAGATTGAACTGGGAAAGCCATGCTAACATTAAGGGATATTTGTCTTTTGTCTTTCACTGGCTGTCACAAGTGATAATGACTTTTTTCCTCCCATTTTCGAGGGTCAGGTGGGGTTGGTTGAGGTCATGGAGTAGACAGGAACAGGGTGGGATTCAGAGACAGACACACCTGGGCTCCTATACTTTCTCTGATACTCAGTAGTTGTGGGTTCCAGGCAAGTTATTTAACCTCCCTGGACTTCAGTTTCCTTGTCTGAACAGTGGGGTAACAACAAGAAAAATCCTCCAAAACTCTGGAGAGTTGTCATCAAGGATTCAGAAAAATTTCAAGGAAGGGCCTAGCACACAGTAGGTGCCAGTTAAATGGTGAATTGTCTTCTTCAGCTGCAAGATGTTCAGTGACAGCAGCCCTTCCCCTTGACTATTTCCTGAATTCCTGTCCTTATGGAACCTTCTGGGGAGCTCTGGCTCCTGCTTCCAACACCACTGGACACCTACCTCTGTAGGTGTGGGCACACAGTGTATTAGCAGAGAAGTTCCTAGCACCACACTTTCAGGGACATCTGAGTAATTCCATTTTGGTATCTGTGCTGAGAGGGCTTCTGCGGCTTTGCCTGGTTTCTAAACAGAATTTATTTAGGTGGGAAAGATTCAACTTGAGGTTTCCATGATTTTCACACGACCTTTAAATACCCCCAATGTGCAGTTTCCTTCTTTCTCTAATGAAAAACTGGATTGGTTAGGAGAAAAGAAACTTAATTTGCTGCTGTTGCCTATGGATCTTTTGCTTCCCTCGCTTCGTCTCCCTGGCCGCCGCCTCCTGCCTCCCCCACTGCTTCTCCCACCCCGGCAGTCCTCAGCTGGCCTCCGTCCACCGCTCCCTCCGTGGGAACGGCTCCGAATTCACCAAGGTCCTCCCGGTGGCTGCGTCCAGAGACCTGGTGCAACTTCCTTCTTTAGTCTGATTTAACCCCCCTTTCTTGAAACGTTCGCCTATTCTGGCTTTTGGGCACAGAAGAAGCCTACTTGTTTTATTATAATTAAAAATTTGTCTTTACTGTCGATTCTGTGATCACTCCCTAAGGTTCAGTCCTTTTTTTCAAAAAAACAGAAACCAAAACCTGTCTTACCTTTGTTATTTAATGGTCATTAATGACATCTAATGGCCTTAATGACCACCCCTGTGTCAACGATTACTTTAACTCCCTATTCCATTCCAGGCTCCAGGGGATTATGTTCCCTGCGAGGTCTTGAAGTTACCTCACCGCCAAGACAGCCTCAACCCTCTGTCCCTCCGCCTCCCTCCCCCCAACTTCTAACACCTCGCCTTGGTCGGTGGGCTTGAAACCCTGGAGTCATCCTTTGCTCGTCTCCCCCTGCATGCTGTCCCCCATCATGGCCAGCCTACACCCTCTGATCTAATCCCAGTGGCCTCCACATGCCCCCAAACATGTGGTCACTCTTCTGTTATGCCTGGAACATCTGGGAGGACACATTGTCGCAGTCACATTTTTCAGAAAGAGAGTCTTAGTGTTCACCGAATATATATTCACTCAGAGTCCAAGGGTGGTGCATAGAATCCTTTGTGCCATTGCGTCACCCACCAGTTCCCCAAACCCCAGCCACAGACAGCATAGACACACTGCTGTGCAGAAGACCTGTCCGTTTTGGGATTGACTTGATTAGAGGTGTGTGGGGGGAGGCCGTGCTTTGAGGCTCAACCCCTCCTAAGAGCCTTGGCTCCACGCTGCAGGGGAGGTGTTAGAGCCTTAAGAATTGAAATTCTCCAAATCTTAGAGCCTGTTTAAGGCAGAGCAACTAATCTCTTGCTTCTCTGATGCATTATTATGCTAACAAAGTTGCTATCTTTTTGCTTAATCTTGCCAAGGAGACTCTCTCTTCAAGGTTGGGGAGGAAAGAACATTCTATCCTGCCAGGCATCTCACATTCATCTGTGCTTATGCTGCTCTGGTCATGGCTCAGGCTAGCTCGTTCTCTCGCATCACTGTGGTCACAATCTACCTCTTCTCCAAGGGAGGGAGGGAGTCTTTTTTGTGCCATGGGCATCATTTGGTATTTTGATGAGGCCTGTAGACTCCTAAAAAGATAATTTTACTTTATTTGCATTTACTTATTTGAGTCAGGGTCTCACTCTGTAGCTCAAGCTGGAGTGCAGTGGCACAATTATGGCTCAGTGCAACTTTGACTTCCTGGACTCTGGTGATCCTTCTGGAGTGAGACTCCGACTCAAAAAAAAAAAGGTTACGCAGGATAATGAAAGAAAAAGAAACAGATTGAAAGCAGTCATTAAAATATTTTAAAAACCAAATTTATGATATAGGTATACTGTGCTTTTTCTTTTTTTAGTTGGAATCTCACTCTGTCACCCAGGCTGGAGAGCAGTGGCATGCAACCGGTCACCACAACCTCGACCTGCTGGGCTCCGGCGATCCTTTCGCCTCAGCCTTCCAAGTAGCCAGAACTACAGGTGAGCGCTACCATGCCAGGCTAATTTTTGATTTATTGTAGAGACGAGGTCTCGCCAAGTTGCCCGGGTGGGTCTCAAACCCGTGGGATCAGGCAATAGTCTCGCCTCAGCCTCCCAAAGTGTTGGGATTACAGGCTGAGCCACCGAGCCGGGCCTGTGCTTCTTTATTAGCTCATTAAAAAAGACTATAATTTCAAAGTACTGTAGTGATGAAAATAAATGATATTTTGGTCTTTTTTTCAATCTGCAATATTATATGTGATAAGAAGATGTCTGTTATGTCTACTTCTGTAGTTTGTTGTTTGCATTTACAAGGAAGGAAATGCTAAGTTTCAGTTAGAGATTAGTGAATTAAAGATGTACATTTTTCCTCACCCAAGTACATAGACTCCTGAATTCTATTCGTGAATTCTGAGTTTTTAACTGTGGATCCCAGTTGAGAACTTTAACCCTTGCTTCCTTAATTAAACCCTCCCTGACTATTTCTGTTTGAGTTTTCCCGCATGCTGCTAAACTCTTGTAACATTAATTCACTAATTCATCTAACAAACATTCATCAAGAGTGCGCATATTCGTGCAAGTCACTGTGCCAGTTTGGAAGTCCACTAATAATAAGCAAGAATCAGTTTTTATCAGCAATGGACAGACGTATTCTCATCCAACCTTAACCCCAAACACAGCACCAAAAACATATGAGAGAGCTTTAAACAAAGAATTGAAGTATCCCCAGAAGCAGAAGTTAACATTTCAACTTGGTAAGGAGATGGACGAGGGAAAGGTTTCATGAGGAAGCTGGCATTTGAGCTTGGTCTTGTAGAGGGAGCAGGATATAAACAATTTCCATGGTTTAATGAGATCTTGCTGGTATTTTTCCTTTATCTGACTTGCCACAAGTAAATATGAAGCTCCCAGCAGTTAAGGATCACATCTTAATACATCTTTTGTATCCCCAGAAACTATTACAGGACTGAGCGTGGGCATTCAATATATGCTTATTGATTAACAGTGTTTTTTTTTTTTTAGAGTTTCTGTATCAGTTAGTTATTACTGTGTAATGAACCACCCCAAACCCAGTGGCATTATACAAAAATCTGCTATTTCCCATGGGTCTCTGGGTAGTTCTGTTGACGTGGGCCAGGACTGGCTGTTCTCCATTGGGCTCTGTGGTCACTGGCAGATTGACCAGAGGCTGGCCAGTCTAGGATGGCCGTGGCTGGGGTGATTTGGCTCTCTTCTGCTGGCTTTTTAAATTTGGGTTTGCATCAACTTTGCTGTTGTTCCATTGGCCAAAGCAAGTCACGGGACCAAGCCAGAGTCTTCATGGGAAGACAGTATCTAGGGGCAAGAACGCAGGGAGTTATAAAAAAATTTGGAGCCAGGCTCGGTGGCTCAGCCTGTGATCCCGCACCTTTGGGAGGCTGAAGTGAGTGGATTGCCTGAGCCCGTGGGTTCGAGACCCGCCTGGGCAGCGAGACCTCATCTCTACAGTAAATCAAAAAATCAGCCTGGCGTGGTAGCATGCACCTGTAATTCCAGCTACTCGGAAGGCTGAGGTGGAAGGATCGCTGGAGCCTAGCAGGTCTAGGCTGCGGTGGCCGGGAGCGGCCACTGCACTCCAGTCTGGGCGACAGAGTGAGACTCCAACTCAAAAAAAAGAAATTTGGCCATGACTGTAATTAACTTACCACAGTTTTCACAATTAAACTATCAGCCTCAAAATCTCTCATGAAATGGAACAGATCTAAATCAACAGATAATTGCGTAAGTGAAATAGTTAAAGTGTAGGGTGGAGATTTATAAATTCAACTAGTGATGGGTCTCATCCTCTAGCTACATCCTAAGCGTCTGAAGAAGGTTATCCACAGAGGTTGGCTGGGTAATCCTTTTATTATTATTCTTTAACCGGGATGCAAACTCATTGTCTTTTCATGTTTGATGTTCCATCAGTTAAGCATCCCACACAATTTTTCATAGAGATGTTTCCTTTCCCCCTGAGGACGTATGCAGCAATCCAGAACACACTTTCCCTGGTACTTGAGTCTAAGTTGCTATAAATATCAGACATTCTGTCAGCAGCTGAGGGTCACAGCTCAGGTTTCCTGAATCAACATCGCTTGCCCCTCTGCCTTGAGTTGTGTCAGTAGAGGCAGCAGCTGGGCAGGCAAAGCGAAATGCTGACTGCAGGTCAGCAGACATGTTTTTTGAATAACAGAGCAAAGCGTATATGTGGGGCGGGGGTGGGGGGTGGCCAAGTTTCTCCATGATGGTAGTGTAGAGCTTGGCGTGTAGGTTCACACAGACCTAAGTTTGAATCCTGACTCACCTTTTATGGGCCATGTGACCTCTGAGCTCCAATTTTCCCTTCTCTGTAAAAATGGGGGAAGCATGCAGACCTCTCCGTTTGTGTTGGGGATTAAATGAGTTGCTGTGTTTATAAGCTAAGAGCTCAATAAGTGTTTGGTGTCATTTCTTACAGATTAAAAAAAAAATCTGAATGCAGTTGTCAGTACTTGGAATATGGTTCTCTGCTAGTTTGGAAAAGAGGACCTAGGAGGCTTGCCTTCCAACCCTCACCTTGACACTGACTAGAGGACTGGGTCTTTGTTTCCTCCTCTGTTGAAAAAAGTGATTGATACTGTCCTGTGCAGAATTCACAGCCTTGTTTTGACAATCAAATGGCACACTGCACAGAGAGTTCCTTTGCAAAAGTAACTTTAAATCTCCTTGAACAAAGACTGCATGATCTCACTTATGGGTGGAATCTAAAAACGTCTTAGGAGCAGAGAGTAGAACGATGGCTGCCAGTGGCTGGAGGGTGGGGAGATGGGGAGATGTTGGCCAAGGGGAACGAAGTTTCAGATATGTAGGACGAACGCATTCTGGAAATCTAATGGAGAGACTACAGCTAGTGATACTGTCTTGTGTACTTGAAGTTTGCTAAGAGAGTAGATCTTCAGTTGTTCTCACACAAAAACGGTGACTGTGTGAGGTGACAGAGATGTAAAGTACTCAGCTTGATTGTAGTAGTCATTTTGTGCTATCTACACATATCAAAACATTACACTGTATACCTTAAATGTATGCATTTTTTTCATCAGTTGTGTCCAAAAGCGGGGAGCAGCACTCGATTCTGATTGGCCTGTATATCTGATACCTTGGCACTTCTGGACATCATATTCTTTTGTTTCTGGTCTGATTCTACTCTTCTTTAGTCCCAAGATGCTGCCTGTCCAAATCCAGCCTCTCACACAGTGGACCAAGTCCATTTTGAAGCCTGTCATCTTCAGCCTATCTGTACGTCTCTGAACTTTCCAGTGTCCACGGAATATACTCTGCTCTAACATGTGTGTCAGCATTTTTCTTCTTGAGTGCACTCTGTGTTTTTCTTAAAAACTGATCTTGCACAGGGCGCAGTGTCTCACGCCTGTGACCCCAGCACTTTGGGAGGTGGAGGCCAGAGGAGTGCCTGAGCCCAGGGGTTCAAGACCAGCCTGGGCAACTTTGAGAGACCCCATCTCTACAATAAATCAAAAAATTAGTCAGGCATGGTGGTGCACATCTGTAGTTCCCACTGCTTGGAAGGCTGAGGCGGAAGGATCGCCTGAGCCCAGCAGGTCAAAGCTGCAGTGGCCGTGAGCATGCCACTGCACTCCAGCCTGGGGAACAGAGCAAGATTCCAAATTAAAAAAGAAAAACAAAACAAAAACATTGACCTGGCTGGAACAGTAGTTTGATCATATAATCCCAGCTCCTCAAAAGACTGAGGTTGGAAAAACTGCTTGAGCCCAGGAGCTCAAGACTAGCCTGGACAACACGGCGAGACCCCCATCTCTTAAAAACAAAACAAAACAACTGACCTGAATTAATAAAGAACATGTGGTTTGAAGGCCTGTTTTTGCTTTAAGTATGTTTATAGTGGTCATATTGAACCATAAAAGCAATGTTTTAAGTCTGGTAAAAATAAAAAAGAAAATCTCCTTGAATGCATTTGAGGCAGTGCTGTTGGTTAGGTTTCTCCCATGAGAGATTTTTACGGAGCACTTACTCTGCACTACACCGAGGCTGCTCCTGTTGTCAGTGGCAGCACCGAGGAGAAATTAAAATTACAAGAATGTTTTCTTCCAGATGTTGTTGCTATAGGCTCAAGGTGCTCTTTTAACTGGGACATCAGGCTTTCTTGAAATACACAAGAATTCTAGAAACATGACATTGTGCCTGATTCATCGCTTACACTTGCCACTGACTCATTCTCTCCTTGATAGTTTCTTCAACAATAACTTTAATTACATCATTTACTTATTGTTTTTTCCTTGATTTATTCTCTTTCTACAATTCTTGTTTATCATCTCAGTGACTAGACCATCTCATCTCTGAGATGTGTGTAAGATCTTCAGGACTATAGAAATAGGATCCTTTTCATGTATCTTTATTAATGTGTACATAGACCCCCAGGCTTGTGTACTTGAAATACATCGGCAGGAAGAATACCTTTTGCTTTGCTAGTGTTTCACTCAACTTATTTTAATGATCTCAACCACTCTTCAAAATAGATATGACCTTGTTTTTAAAAAAATGCAGGAACAGAGGTTCTGAGAGCGGACTGTAACTTGACGAAGGTCATGTGGTAGACTGCAAAAATGGTCCCAAAACTTCATCCTTCCTTGTACCCATGCCCTGTGACATTGATCTTGATGTTCTTCTCTGACTCTGGGTTCAACAATGGAACTTTCTCTGGCCAGTGGGATAATGGCAAACATGTAAGCAAAAGCTTGAGAAATCTTTGTGCAATCAATTGTGTTTGTCTTCTCTCTTGCACCGATACAGAGCCCCTCTAATGTCTGTCCATATTGTCACAGCCCCTAGAGAAGGACATGGCCAGGGCGCAAGCGCTCCTGTACATTGCTGAATAATATTCCTGGGAGCTAATCAGAGGTGTGCTTCTCCTTATCTCCTATGCATTCCCAGTAAGTAGCTTCAGGGGATCCTGTAGTCTACACCCCATCAATTGAAAGATGCAAATCTCTTTTGACTCTCATTTTCTGAGTGGTTATAATAGTTTGAATATAGTATCAATGTAATTGTAAGCCTTGTGAATTATATAACTTTTGTATCGATGTAATCGTAAACTTTGTGATTTGTATAACTTTTGTATAATGCATGATGTTTTAGGCCCTTTACTCTACTATGACTACTATAAACATACTTAAAGCAAGCTTGATTGACACTTCTGGTGGGTCCTACTGATAAAAGCTGAGATACCTCTGGTACCTGGCACCAGGAAGTCTGGACAGAAAAACATCACTATCAATAAATGTAGCTGAAACTCAAGTTCTATACAATGCTCTGCTGGTCACATGGCTAATGTACGGGGACTGACAACTCTGAACTATCAAAGTAAACTGTAAAAGCCTAGAGGGTGAGCAGAACCATTTTGAAAGAACTTGCGCCGGGCTCGGTGGCTCAGCCTGTAATCCCGTGCCTTGGGAGGCTGAGGTGAGTGAATTGCCTGAGCCCGCGGTTTGAGACCCACCTGGGCAACTTGGCCAGACCTCATCTCTACAATTAAAAAAAAAAAAAAAATCAGCTGGGCGTGGTAGCGTGCACCTGTAGTTCCAGCTACCTGGAAGGCTGAGGTGGAAGGATCACTGGAGCCCAGCAGGTCGAGGCTGTGGTGGCCGGGAGTGGCCACTGCACTCCAGTCTGGGAGACAGAGTGAGACTCCGCCTCCAAAAAAAAAAAAACAACAAAGAAAGACCTTGAGTCTGGCTCTGCTCCCTGGATTTGAACTCAGAAATGAATTTCTTTCTACCAGTTCCCTGCCCCTGTGATTTACTGGTATCAAGGGGAGCAGCCAAGTGTTACACGGACCATAACAGCACCCCTGCCATTGCTATGAGAACATGCCTGAGCAGCCCAATTGAGGATGAGAGACACATGGAGCAGAGCTGAGTCACCCCAGTTGTCTCAGCTGAGGCCAGCCCAGATCACCGGATGCCAGCCAAGCCCTATACATGTTAATGAGCACAGCCAGGACCAGCAGAACCACCTAGCCAGCCATCCAAGATCCAGCAATAAATGCTTACTGCTATGTATACCTGTAAGGTTGTATGGTTATTTGTGTCCTGGCGTTATTGTGGCAGTATGTAGCTGACAGAATCAGTAGACAGAAAAGAACAGATCTTTGAAGTGGGCAGACCTAGGTTTGAATCCTAGCCCTGCTCTTTGGCATGTGCATTCCTTTTTGAGCTTTAATTTCCTTATCTTTAAAATGAGGTTATAATGCTCCCCTCATAGGGTTGCTGGGAAGATTAAACAAGGCTAAATAAAGCCCCTAGGACATGTTCAAAAATGGTGGCATTTCATAGCAATGCTCCAAAGCGACAAGGGGACACAGGGCTACTTCAGGAAAATCTGCCAAGCAGCGTTATCCCTCTACTCACAACACCACCACAGCAATCTTCCACACAGAAGACGTGTACTGCCAAAGGTTTGTCCCTTACACACCAAGCAGCCCTCCAATTCAATTCTGAAACTATCTGCCCAGAGGTAGTGTCAGGTTCCGCAAGTTTAGGGGCTTAGTCCCCAAGACTGCTAAGTCACAAGTCATAAGTCACCAGTCACAAGTCCGGGCCTTTGGAACTTTTGACTCACGGGGTTCAAGTTGGGGTTTCTATGACTCCCTCTTTGGGTTTGATTAATTTGCTGGGGAGGCTCACAGAACTCAGGGAAACACGTTGACCACCGTATTATAAAGGGTACAGGTGAAGAGATGTGTAGGGTGAGATATGGAGGAAGGAGTGTGGGATTTCCATGCCCCTCTTGGTTGTGCCACCCTCAAGGAAGCCACCCTCAAGGAAAGCTTTCTTTTTTTTTTTTTTTTGAGTTGGAGTCTCACTCTGTTGCCCAGACTGGAGTACAGTGGCTGCTCCCGGCCACCGCAGCCTCTACCTGCTGGGCTCCAATGATCCTTCCACCTCAGCCTTCCAAGTAGCTGGAACTACAGGCGCACGCTACCACGCCCAGCTGATTTTTTTTTTTTTTTTTTGATTTATTGTAGAGATGAGGTCTCGCCAAGTTGCCCAGGCAGGTCTCGAACCCTTGGGCTTTGGCAATCCACTCATCTCAGCTTCCCAAGGCGCAGGATTACAGGCTGAGCCACCGAGCCCGGCAAGGGAAAGCTTTCTAAAGAGGCCTCGGCTTAGAAGAGGCTATGTCTCCTGTTAAACCCAAGTCCTCTTGGGTTTCTCTGGAAGCTTCCTGAAGCCAGCATTCCCTCCCCAGGGCATAGGGCGAGATGCTCTCTGGGGACTCCAAATCAGAAAGGCAGGAAAGGAGTCCTACCTTAGGGTAGGTGAAAGAGCTCGGGAGAAGTACTGGCATATTCCATTTCCTGCCCCTGAGGGCCAACACACCCAACATTGTAACAAAAGCTGTAGCCAGGGTTATGGGAGTTTTGTCCGAGGAACAGTGAAAGAAAGCCAATATAGATCCTGAAGTCCTGGGGCCCAGACCCAGGACCAGTCAAAGGGTGAAGCCAATACCTTTTCACATCAACTCAAATTTAAGAATTAGGTTCAGAATGGCTTGGTCTAATGTAACAATGAAATGCATCTTCCCTGACTCTTCCATTGCAATATATTAAGGTATACACATTGTAGTATGAGGATGGACCTTTAAAAACAATTAAAGTTGCTGAAATTTAGGGGGCTGAAAAAAATGCCAAATTCGAGACTTTCCTTTGGACCTGTGGTTTAGCCAAAGAGATGGCAGTGAACTGGGGAAGGAGCAGTGCTTTTGCTTGGGCTTTGGGCTTGTTTCAGGTCTAGATACCCCAGGGACTGTTGGGGCCGTGGCTGGCCCAGCTGCATTTGCTCTGACACTCTGTTGGCTGCCCTCTTGTTAGTGCATGCATTTCTCATGAGGATCATTCCAGAAATGTGAATAGTTCCCTGGGAGGCTTTGCTTTTCTGGCCTTCTTTTCTGGGCCTCCTGCAGGGCTGCCCTTTCCCTTCCTTTGAAGCCATTGTCTTCTTGACATGAAGAACAGTGCTCAGGTAAGCTCCTGGCTGATTATCTCAAGGGGGAAGAAAAAACAAAACCAACTCAAGGTTGAAACACAGAACAATTAACTCTGTAGACTCAAAAGTCTAAGACGCTCTTTGAAAATTAAAAAACATACATTTAAGAAATAGTTTTCTTCCTAAGCAGAATTAACTTGGGATGTTTCCTACAAAATTTGTAGCAGGAAAAATAGAGAGGTCATGACACCGACACTATTAAAGGAAGTGGCACTTTATTACGGTGGCCATTCCAGCGGGCCCGAGGGTCTAATGCGTCCAAATCGAGCGCCCCAGAACAGGAGAAGTGGGGTCTTATACCCTTGTTTAGATAAGGGAGGGAGTCGTGTTAAGTGATTACATACTTCCTTTGGAATCTTACAAGGTTGTACTCAGCAAAATCAGTTTTTTGTTGTTTCTTTTTTTGAGTTGGAGTCTCACTTGGTTGTTCAGACTGGAGTGTAGTGGCCGCTCCCGGCCACCGCAACCTTGACTTGTTGGGCTCCGGCGATCCTTCCGCCTCAACCTTCCAAGTAGCTGGAACTACAGGCACGCGCTACCATGCCCGGCTAATTTTTTTTGATTTATTGTAGAGATGAGGTCTCGCTGCCCAGGCGGGTCTCGAACCTGCGGGCGAAGGCAATCCACTCACCTCAGCCTCCCTAAAGCGCGGGCTTACAGGCTGAGCCACCGAGCCCGGCTAAAATCAGTTTTTTTTAAAGAATAAATGGTTTCCAGGAACTGCAGGCTTGTAAACCGTCAGCTTCAGAAGGGGGGTTTTAGATAAGTCTCACTCTGTCGCCCAGACTGGAGTGCAGTGGCTGCTCCCGGCCACCGCAGCCTCGACCTGCTGGGCTCCGGCAATCCTTCCACCTCATCCTTCCGAGTAGCTGGAATTACAGGCATGCACTACCACGCCCGGCTGATTTTTTGACTTATTGTAAAGATGAGGTCTCGCTGCCCAGGCGGGTCTCGAACCCGCGGGCTCAGGCAATCCACTCACCTCAGCCTCCCAAAGGTGCGGGATTACAGGCTGAGCCACCGAGCCGGCTCGTTTGGCCTTTCTTAAACAAAACCTGCCTGGTGCCTGGCGGGTCTTTAAAGTTGCAACTTGCCTTTCAAAAGGAAATACCTTTAACTGCTAGCAACCCCTCCTCCTGCCGCTGGGAGTTATTCCAGGTGATTGCCATGAGGCCAACTGCTGATTCCGAACCAGCTACATGTGTTTCTGTGTTTATTCACTCAATCATACAAGAAATATATCTGAGCATTTGCCGTGTCCTACCACAAATTCAGCTCTCTTCCCCCCTCTCTCCACCACCATCCCAGCTAGCTAGCTTCTCTTCATCTTTTCTGATGTGATGATGGGGTGTCAACTGTGAGACACATGGATGCTGCCTCTAACTCATGGTGTGACCCTGAGTTAAGTCACGTGGGATCTCTGAGATTCTGCTTCTCACTAGTACAATAGCATTTCTACATTTCCTTCAAGGGGATGACCCTCACCGTGGTGCTATGCTCTGCACTTTCCAGCCTCTAGAACCATGAGCCAAACAAATTCCTATTGTTGATAAATTTCCCACTCTGTGGTATTGTTTTACAGCAGCCTAAAATAGATTAACAGTAAGTGAACGCATATAAAGGTCATGGGTGACCAGAAAAAACAGATATAAAGGGATATCAACAGGGATATAGCCAGACTCTCACACTCTCTGCCATATTCTTTTTATATTTTGTGCTGTGTCTAGGGATTCTAATGGACATGTCTTCTGCTGGGTCTATGGGTGGGAAGGACCACTCCTTGACCATCTACATTTCTTTACAACACTTTTTTTTAGTACTGTAAAACAATAATTTATGATGATCTCTTACAGTTCTGTGGGTTGGCTGGGCTCAGCTGGGAGATTCTTTCTTGGTTGTTTCTCATGTGGTTGTATGAGACAGTGACTGGGATTGGTGTCAACTGAAGGCTTGACTGGGCTGGATGCCCAAGATGGCCTGCTTTGGCAGGTGACACTGTCAGCTGAGAACTCAGGTGGGACTGTCAACTGGAGTCCCCGGACATGGCTCTTCCATGTGACTTGGGCTTCTCACAGTATGGCTTCTGGCTTTTAAGAGGGAGCGTCCCAAGAGACCCGGGTGGAAGCTGCAAGGTTTCTGATAGCTTAGACTTGGGGGTGCTGAGACACACTTTTGCTACATTATAAGCTTTCATTGAATGCTAAAATTTTGTGATTTTATAACCTGGCTCTGCTGTCCTCTGCTGCTGAACTAGACACAAATTTGTGAAGTTGAGCAGAGAGACAGCTGGGTCTGGGCACAGAGCAGGCCGTGTCTCATGTTAAAGGAATGAACTTATGATGGATCTATACCATTCAATTTTTTTTTTGAGATGGGGTCTTGCTCTATCACCCAGGCTGGAGTACAGTGATGCAATCATGGTTCACTGTAGCCTTGACTTACTGGCTCAAGTCATCCTCTTACCTCAGCCGAGTAGCTAGCACCAGGCTAGTGCCATCATGCCTGGTCAATTTTGTTTTTTGTAAAGACGGAGTCTCGCTCTGTAGCCCAGGTTGGTCTTGAACTCCTAGACTCAAGCAATCCTCCTGCCTCAAAGTCCTAAGGTGCTGGGATTATAGGCATGAGCCACTGCAACCTGATTACCATCCTAATTATCTGGGAAAGGAGATTGGAACCACCTGGGTGGTATCATCTACCAGTGCCTGCTGTGTCCTCGCTGTGCCCATCCCTGAACTCTGAATCTCTGCCCCTCACCCCACCCTGCTAGTGCCCCCAACCTCAACAGTTATGATGTTGGGCACGTGTGAGGCATGTGAAAGTAAGGAAGAGAAAACACAGCTCCTGCTTTTATCTACACAGGAAGACAAGCCATAGGGAGAGAGAAAGACTGCTGTGCAAAGAGTGTCTGGATGCCAAATAAGTGTCACAGTCAGGAAGTGCTAGAGGCATTCAGGGAGGAGGGCTGGGTGCAGGAAGTCTTCCTGGAGGAGGTGACTCTTGATAGGAATCTTGAAAGGGGAGTAGGAATTACCCAGGGAAGGAATGGGAAGGGTATTTTAGGAGGAGAGACCCACATGAGAGACACACGAGGAGTGAGTGGCAGGGAACAGCAACCCATCTGGGGACCGCAACGTGAAGGGCGGGGTAGGAGGCAGAGCTGGAGGTGTAGGGCATAGGGTGAGACCCAGGGCCCAGGGTCATGCAAGTCCTGGGAGGACAGATAACAACATTCTCATTTTCCTGGACAAGTACATAGCAGCTCAGGAAGACAAAAGGACTTGACTAATATCGTATAGCTAGTGAGTGACCAGCCAGGATTTGAACCCAGGACTCTGACTCCTCAGTCTCATCCTCTTTCTGTCACAGTCAGCTGTCATTTAGCTGCAGTTGCTGCCACTGGGTTTCCCAGCTCTCTTTCCTGTTTTTCTGAGGCTCCTGGAAGACTAAGGGTGTTGCTTTTCCGCACCATTTATTCTAATGACTTCAATTAAACCATCTCGTGCTGGATCAGTGAGCAGCTCCAGGGAATCGATGAGCAGGGCTGGCTACCAGGGAAATGGAGTTTCCTCCCCTTGTCCCTGCCAATCCTCCTGTCCCCATGCCTGGGGAGGACTCAGAGAGCTTGAAGTGGGGACCAGGAGGCAAGTAATAAGTTATAAAGAGACAAGGAAGCAAGTGTGCGTCACCTTCCAGATGTTGAGGGTGCATGGCCAACCCTTGGGCAGCCATCCCCCTTCCCTGCCCACTGCTTCCTTTGCTTGGCTGCCTTCCTCTGGCTAATCGGAATCTGCAGCTGCAGCTGCAGGACGAGGGGTCATCCCCACCTGCTGCCTTCAGTGCAGGCCCAGAATGCAAAGCACCTTGGTCCCCAGGAAGAGGGGCTAATGGCCTTCAGCAGGTGACTTCCACTCTCTGAGGCTTCTCTGGGAAAACCACAGGGTGAAAACTGAGGCATGTTAGGCTTATGTTCCTCATCTGTCCTCTCTCACTTAGGGTCTCCCCATCTTTGCACTGCTCTGTGCCTCTGAAGGCTGATTCCGAACGAATGAACCAATGGGCTCCCTTGGCAACTGGCTCCAGTTTGGTTTAGCCAGTGGGAGACACTGGCAGGAGGCTGGAAGGTGGGAGGAGAGCGGGTGGAGTATTTCTTCCCTGCTACCTCTCTGCTTTGATGCAGGGTAGGGCAGTGTCCCTGTGCTTGGCCACAATTCCTGCCAAGCAGCCCTTTCCACTGTCCCAGTCCCCATTGGGCTCCAGTAACATTCCTTTAGGCCTAGAGAGGGTCCCCGCAGTTTGTAGTCTCCGGGTTCCTCAGAGTCCTTCTTGGTTTCTTTAATCCGGTCCTCTGTAAGTAGTCCCTCTTCATTAAAATCTCTTCCAGTGAGCTATTTGAACAGAGTTCTGTTACCTGTTGGGACACTGTTGTAGTCTCTGAAGACCCCTTTCAACTCTGGAATCCTACATGTTTGTGAGGGGGCAGATACAAGGACCTGGCTGACTCTCAGGGCCCTGTAGCCCAGGTTATCCTGCGACAGGGCATGCCTAAGCTGAGGAATCTCAACTTCTTAGTGGCTTTTTCTTCTCTTCCTATGGCCTTCAACTTCTGGTCTTACCCCAGATTCCTAACATTTATTTTTAGTCTTAATTCAACTTTACTGAAGTATGGCCAACATCTGGCAAAGTGCATCCACAGAAAGTATACAGTTAAATGACTACCCATCAAACCCATGATTTGAATGTTTGTTTCCCCCCAAAGTTCTTGTTGAAACTTAATCTCAATTGTGGTGGTATTAAGAGGTGGGACCTTTGGGGAAGTGATTAGGTCATGAGGGTTCTGCCTCAAGAATGGGATTAATGCCCTTATAAGAAAAGAGGTTTCAGAGAGAGCTTCCTGGCCCTTCTGTCGGTTCTGCCATGTGAGGACACACCATGTGGCCTGCCCCCCTCACCCAGAGGATGAAGCAACAAGGTGCCATCTTGGAAACAGAGAGCAACCTTCACTAGACACTGAATCTTTCTGTGTCTTGATCTTGGACTTACTGTGAGAAAGAAATTTCTGTTATTTATAAATTACCTAGTCTAAGGTGTTTTGTTATAGCAGCAAAAGCAGACTAAGACATCCTTACTACTCAGGACTATTCTAACAACTTGCTAATTGTTTTCCAGCCTTCCTTCTTTGCCCTGCAAATCCACAAGTCTTCAGATATGATGATGCTACTTTCTCATCATGTCACTCTCCTGCTCATAAGCCTTGGCTGGTGTTCCTTTGCCTTGAGGTCAATGCCCCGGTTGCTTGCGTGTCACATGAGGCCTTCATAAGCTGGACTTGAGCTCTCCAGGCTCAGCTGCTGCCATGCATCCCACAGATGCCCCAGCTGTCATGAGCTAACTTGAGTCACACCTCTCAAAGCTCTCTACCTCTGCAAGAGTTGTTTGCTGACCTAAAGTGCCTGTAAACTCTCATCTTTGACCCTCCACATCCCAGTATGTCTTGCCAATTTCTCCTTGGCTTTGACCATCACTAGTTGTTCCTCGGCTTCCGCAGCACATAGTGGGTGTTTCTTTCATGACACTTCTCCTGAATCAAATGCTGTCCATCTCTCTTACCGGAATATGGACAGCTTGAGGGTAGAGTCTGTGTTTCACCTCTGTACCCTCAGCTACTAACATTGTACATGGTGCATCATTCATTTTTTCACTCATCCATACAACAAATATTTACTGTCTACCACATGCCAGAATGGGGCTCAGGGACTGCAAGACAGGTGTTCTAGTTATTCACCTGCTGTCTCTGCTCCCTTTTATCCACCCCTTTATACTTTGTGATACTGGGGCTGGGACGCCCGTTGTCATGGGACTTTCAGTTTCCACCAGCAGTAACACTCTAGGTATACTGGGAGGCAGGGAGAGGAATAGGGATCTGCTTTTCTTCCTTTATACTTACTGAACCTTGTCAGGGTTGCCTCACAATGGCCCTTCTTCCTGGTAGCAGAAGTTGGTCCCATTTTCTAGCTCCTTCAGTGCTCTCAGAACTAGCCTCCTGGTGCCGTCTCAGAGGTGAGTGGTGGTGGGTGGTGCCCTTGAAGGGCTGACTCCCAGTGCTGTGGGCTCCTTCTCTGAGCACCTAGATCCTGACATTCCCCTGCTTCCTGTGGTTATCACTTCTGTCTTACTTCAGCGTTTCCATTTGAATTCTTCCTTTCCTTCTGATACGTTTATTAAATGATCACTGCTGAAATTCCCAGTGCAGGTCCTGACTGGGCCCTGACTGAGGCAATGGGGAAGGCCCCTGGGCTTGTGACCTCAATCAAATTCAAGGTGAGGAAGACAAAAGACAAACCAATAAAAAGGAAAGTAGCAAACAGTGTTATGGGAAAAAAATTAGGCGGGGTATAGATGGAGTCCGGGCTACTTTAGACTAGGAAGCTGGGAGTGGTCTGTCTAAGAAGATGACATTTAAGCCAAGAAATGAATACGTTTCCACCCACGTGAAGAGCTGGGGAAGCACATTCCAGGAAGAGAGACCAGTCATTGCCAAGGTCTAATGGAAGGAGTGCTCCAGGATCAGAAGGGGTGTCGGGGTAGGTGGTGTGGAGGGTGGGGAGATGCGTAGATGGCGATGTAGAGAGCAAGGCAGGGGCTAGACCATGTGGGCCTCCTTAGCCAAGGATTAAATTCTCAAAGTGTCAGAAAGGCTTTAAAGGGTTTGAAACCACGACAAGGGACAAGATCTGACTTACACTGAAGGAAGATCTCCCTGGCTACTGAAGAGGGGCAATCTGCAGACAGCATGAGCAGGAACTCTGTTCTCCTAGAGCAGATGGAAGACACCTTTCAAGGACCAGGAAACTGAGGCCCAGAGATCTAACAAGCTATGTGCTAGGCCACTCTATTTTGGGGCTTTTGACTTCCAGATCAGTGCTCTTTTGTGGCGACCCATCCTCTAAGCAAGGATCGAACTTCAGGTGCAAATTCTTGGCCTGGTATGCACAAAGACTCTTGGGAGCAGACACATGCCCTTGACAACGCTCCTGCCTCATGAAGTCCTGTCGTGCCCAGCTTATCCAGGATCCTGGTCAGTCGCAACAAGAACTGGAGGAGAGGAGGGGCCAGAAGGAACACCAGGCTCCCTGGGGATTTCTGCAGTGTTGGTGTGAGTGAATAAGTCCCAAAGTTTACATGACGTTCCTTTACACTTCCCCAACCTCCAGTCCATCAACAAATCCTTGACTCTCCCCCAAAACGTCTCCTGACTCTGACCCCTTTTCTCCAGGGCTGCCAGGAAGCAAACTATCAGGAATTGTCTCTTGGATCTCACCCAGAGGGGAGCATCCACATAGACTGTACTATGACGCCCACCCTCTGGAGTTGTGCAGAGCTTCTTGCTTCTCTCCCCCCACCATGGCAGCCAACTTTGTCCAGCCACATCATCCTGCCTCTCAGCACTGTTGGAGTCTAGATTCAGGTCTCATGCAAGCTAAGACTCAGGCCAGGAGGGGCCTCACCAGTAGCGAGAAGGTGACACTGGTGGGACTTGGGATTTACCTTGAACGGGCAGTACAAGCATTCTGGGGAGCAGGGCGTGGGGGCCTCTTTATAAGTAGAGGTAGCAGTAAGAGTAGTTCCATGTGCTTCAGGCAACAGGCCTTCGACTGATGAAAAGTCCTGAACATTTGGGGGATGGGAGGAAATGGCTTGAAGGGTCCTGGGAGTGCTACTGAGCTGATGGCTGTTAGCAATTTTTCTCCACAGCTCAGGAAAAGAGGAGGATGAAGACAAGACTGTGGACAAAGCTGAGAGACCCTTGTGTGCTTGGGAGCCAGAGAGACCTCACAGGCATAGCATGGGGGAGACTCCAGAACCTCGGGCTGACTTCTCTAGCACAATTTCTGATTGGCTGTCTCTGCCTGCCTCAGCTTATTCTCTTACTGAATTCAGCTTCTTCCACTCACATCAGAGCCCTGCTCCAGCCCCGGGTCCTCCCACCTGTCACAGTGTCACCTGGGATTGGCTAGGTTCTCAAAGGCCAGGCTGGCTTACCTCTTGCCACCATCGGATTCTTCCTCATTAAACAAATGAATCACAATCCTAATTAATTTGAGCAACAGAATTTATGTAACTACTCCCAGCAGGATGTCTCCTCTCAGTCGGCAGTGAGATTAATTCCTCTCTCTGGGAAATTCCAGCCGTGCTGGTCAATAAACCTTAATGATGACTGAAATCTCCCATCTGTCTCTGCTCAGGGCAGGTAACCCCTGCTAACCAGACTCCCAGTTGGCGTGATACAGCTTCTAGACACTGGCAGGACAAGGACAAAGATCTCCCAGCCTGATGGGAGCACACAGTAGGTGTTTACAGAGCACACAGTAGGTATTCACATAGGACAGAGTGCCCATTCCAGGGATGTTCTGAACCACTCAAAGCCCACTGGAGGTGTTCAATTTCCACTTACGGAATAAATAAAAGACTGTGTGTTGCTCAGACACATATAAAATAGTCTCAAGACCCTGACCTCAACCAAGGCCCTCTGGCTCTTTCCACCCTTTGCTCCTCCTGCTTCCCATGACCATAATCCATTCAGTCTTTTTACTATTTTGAACTTTGCAGACTCAGAAATTGGCTTTCATGTTCCCTGCCCTTGAATAGTCCCAGCACTGTCTCTCCAAAACAGGCCTCATGCCAGCTGCATGGGAGGGAAGGGCAGCGAAGGGAAAGTGTTCCAGAATTAGTTCTAATTCTGACTCTGCTACTTATTGTACTTCACCTCTCTGTTCCTAACCTTTCTCTCATATGTAAATCACATGAGGTTCTTGGGTAGATTAAAAAAAACAACATGGTGAGAATGTATCACCCAGTGCTTGACTCATTTAATTAGAGACAGCATTTTAGGCAACAGAGATACAATGATGCTCAAGGCAGACAAGATTCCTGCTCCCAAAGAATTTAATTTCTAGGAGACAAGAACCAAGTGCGCAAATTATAAAACAATCTTAGTTAGGGATCAGTGCTCAGCAAAAGTAAAATAGAAACATGTTATGGGAAGGGACTGGAGAGAATGAGGAACTCTTTGAGGAGGTGCCATTTGAGTTGAGCCCCAAAGGACAAGGAACTCACCACATGAAGATCTGGGAGAATGGTGTTCCAGAAAGAGAAAAAAGAAATTACAAAGCCCCTTAGGAGGATTCCTTTCTGTGTTTGGGCTACAGTTTGGCAGGATTGAATAATTTGCCCACTTTGTTACCTATGGGGTCTTTAGGGTCAGGATTTGAATCCAGGTCTTATGCCCTGAGTGGAGTGCCAATCAATGCAGCACAAAGGTGAGAAAGGAAAAGTGAGTGCGCTGAGGTGAGGGAACAGACAGTCTGGTCCTCCACCGGCTCCAACGCTGTCTTTTCCTCACAGCCGGCAGGTTCCCGTGAGGACCTTCCAGCCCCACCGGCCTACCCTGTCAATGTCAGGACCGCAAGCCTTAACAGCTGGCTCGACGGGTGAGTTTCAACTTCTTCATTTTCAATACGGAAGACCCAACCACATTTATTACTTGGAGTTTCTCGTTCCTAATTATAACACATGTTAATTGTAAAAAATTAATATATGTCACATAACAAAAACCAGTCATCATTCCCACTTCTGAAATGTCGGGTGCCTTTCTGGGCACGTTCCTGAGCGCACAGATTTATAAGATTATAAACATAACACTTTTTTTATTTTTTATTTTTTTTTGAGTTGGAGTCTCACTCTGTCACCCAGCCACCGCAGTCTCAACCTGCTAGGCTCCGGCGATCCTTCCGCCTCAGCCTTCCAAGTAGCTGGAACTACAGGCGCGCGCTACCGCGCCCGGCTGATTCTTTGATTTATTGTAGAGATGAGGTCTCGCCAAGCTGCCCGGGCGGGTCTCGAACCCGCGGGCTCAGGCGATCCACTCACCTCGGCCTCCCAAAGCGCTGGGATTACAGGCTGAGTCATCGAGCCCGGCTAAACATAACATTTTAAACATAACACATGTACAGTTCTGGAATATGCTTTCTTCCCCCGGCAAGGGAAAAACGTCCTCAAGTGCATTTTTTTTTTAACCGGCGGGCTCGGGACAGGCGAGGCGTGGCGAGCGGGGCTGTCCCCGTGGCAGGGGCGGGGCCGCGGGAGGCGCCACGGACCCGGCCGGGCGTTCCCGTTCGCGGAGCCGCCTCTCACTGGAGCGCCCTGGACGTCTTAGAGGCCAGAAATTCAGGGCGGGGCGGGTCCGGAAAGCGAGCTGGACCCGACCAACACGCGAGGAATAGCCCAGCGATTCCCGACCGACAGCAGCCCGCGGGAGCCGTGACGGAGTAGGCCGGAAGTGGGCGGGGCCGGCGGCGGGAGCCGCGAGGGCAGACTCACACGCAGCCCGGAAGTGGGCGGGGCCTGCCGCGGCCGGACTCAAGTGCCTTTTTGACAGGTGCATCATAATTCACTGCGTGAACCAACACACGTGTAGCTATTTTAGGGGTTTTGTTATGATAAAGAAGACAAAGAATCTTATGTATACCTCTGCTACCTAATATCCTAACAGTAGAGAAATGCGCCCCAACCGAGGGCTGTGTCCTGGGCCCAGGAAAACCATTTTTTCCGCTTGTGGGGAAGAGGGGCATTTGTCCTTTCAAACACCTTGACCTTGAGTGTGTAGCACAGTTCAGTGCCGCTCCCTATTGAGAAATGGGCACACATTCCCCAACTTGATCTTCATTCTCAGCCTCTCCCTGCCATTGTGGTCCCAGAAACGAGAAGAAAGGGGATGCAATTTGATGACACATTCTGAAACAACAATGTGCTTCAGACACATGGATACTCTTTAGCAATATCTTTATTAAATAATACACTGGCAGGCAGGCAGGAGAGGGCCAGGATCAAGCCCTGATCTCGGAACGGCAGAGTCTCAGGTGACTGTATTTGGCTTCTGTAGGGGCCTGCTGCAGGAGCAGACATGGGAGGCAAGCGTCGGTGGTTCCCATCACTGGGGTGTTGGGTTAGGGTTGGGGGTACCCATCAGTAGTAGTAGGCCTGGAGAACAAACATGGGGTGGTGACTGAACAAAGCACTTGAGAATGTGGGTAGGGCCAATATTTACTTCCACTGGGGCAGACAGGGTGGTCTGCCTCCCGTGGTGCTCAGGTGAAAGCTTCCCATTGGGACTACTACAGTATCACATCTCCAGGTTCCTATTTGGCCTAAGGGAGGAAAAAAATGGAATCAGAGAGAAAGATACAGAAAAAGAGATGGTGAGAACACAGTGAAAGCCAAAAAAAGAAGACAGAGGGAAAGAGAGGGGAAAAATGTCAGCAGGTGGAGGCAGATGCTTTGAGAAGTAGAATCTTTTTGACAGATGCTTAAGTAGCAAGAGGTACTTTTGGGTCTGGACAAATTCATTGCATATCTACAACTGATGACCTCAAAATCACAAGGGCCAGTGTCAAGTATTTGGATACCCTGTGGATGAGAGAAATGGTGTTTTCCAACTGTACTCACTACAGCATGTCTCCAAACTGATTTGCTGAAAAGCAATTTCTCAGACTTTCTGGGAGCTAATTACTTCTCAGCAGAATAAACAATAAAGAGCTTGTGCCAGGGAGTCATCCTTCCCGAGGAATCCCTCAGGCCCCCCAAAATCTGGGGAGAAAGTTAAAAAGTAGAAATTGCAGCGGCCTGGGGAGGAGGGACTGGAGAGAAGAATAGGGGGAAAAGGAGACAAGGGCTGGGTAGAGGGGAAACTGTTCCACGCTCCTTACCCAGGCTCCCTTCTTACAGCCAAACAAGTATTCTGTCTTCTCTCCAGGCTGCAAGAAATGGTTTTCTGGCATCCATTGGAAAGCCCAACAGTCATTGTCAGCTTCTGAGGCACATGAATGGGGTCAGAGAGTCAGCGGTGTCGGTGAATGCAGTGGGAGAAGATAGCAGCTGGTCTTCTCCCACTGCATTCTGGTCTTAGTTGGTGAATGGGATGGGAGTGTCCGTAGTGTCACTGGAGAGAACAGAGAGGGTAGCAACTGCAGGGGCTCACTCTTCCTATGCAAATAGATCGCTATTCAACTTGGTGAGATGAGAACGAGAACGAGTGTTTCAGAAAGACTTTTTTTAAAATCAGGAAACTACAGGAGAGAAACAAAATAACTGATAAATGGGGTCAGAGGGAAGTCTTCAACCACCATAGATATATTTTTTTAACTCTCAACTCTGAGTAGACACTGGACCCAAATCCTTCCTCTATCTTTTGAGTCCATACTCAGAGGCCCTTCTGGTAAGCAGCTTCCCTCACCCCTGAAGGGTGCAGGAAGCGACCAGAGGGGCGGCTCCCAAAATGGCGCCGAGCATGGTGAGGACACACCAGACAAGGAAGGCCCTAGGTCCCGGCTTCTGTGTGCGCAGTTCCCTGTGCGCGGGAAGTTCAAACCTGCAAGCCTCCAACCGGTAGCCAGCTTTGTTATGCGTCCAATAGGAGTGTAACACGGCGTTGGTCTCTCTCTCTCTCTCTCTCTCTCTCTCTCTCTTCCTCTCTTTTTCTTTTTCCCCGTTACAGATCCCCTCTGTAACAGCCGCTTTAATAAATCTCTTGGTCCTTGCCGGGTGTGGAGTCATTACTGGCGCTGAACTTCTTTCAACCCCCAAGTCCTTCTTTAGGATAGAGGGCATCTCTGCTTCTTTCCTTTGGAGAACCCTCTTGACTCTGAGTCCCTGAAGTATTATTTCTCTACTCTGGACCCTTCCTTTCCCTTCCCTTATGTTCACGATTAACTAGCCTGTTTAAGCTGGGTTCTCCCCTTCCAGAGGCACGATGTCTTCCAAAATATTTTTTTAAAGTTTCAAAGATCATGGGAAATCGACCCTTTCCTTATAAAAAAGCAACTGAACCCCTGGATGAGGAAGAGAATCGCACAGGGAATAACCCCTGGATGAGCCCCTAAATGAGGAAGAGAATCGCACAGGGAATAGATGCCCTTTCTGCAAGGGTATCTCAGTGAGAGCTGGCTTGGATGGAGGAAAGAGTGAGGCAGGAGACTGGGAGTGTGTATGTGTGGAAGCGGGGGCGGGGAGGAAGCACAATCCAGGTAGATCCTTCCTATTACTACTATTATTAATAAAATCCAACATGAGTTGGTGCTAAGCCTTTTCCCCTTCTCCCTCCGAAGACCCTAACCTGCGTGTGTGTGGGTCGAGGCTCACTCTGCCAGCCCCCTCCCATACCCTCCTGCCCATGACGCACAAGCCCCAGCTCTGAAAACAGCAGGTATAAGTCTGCAGGACCATCTCCACCAGCTCAAATACCCCGGGATGGTTGGCCTGTCCTCCAATCTCTGTTTCCGGTCAGGAAGTGCCGCTCATTGGTCCAGCAGAAGTGATTGCCAGGCCAATAGCTCAATGAATGATGAGTCTTTGAAGGGTGGCAGTTACCTCATCCCGAGAACCTGGGCTAACGTGCTTTTTTTTGCAACTGTCAGTTTAACGTTTGTCATACTCAAAACCCAGCGTCTTCTTGGGGAAGGTGGGAGGCAATTTTCTCTCCCAAAGAAGAAACATGCCCGGGGTCTCTCCCAAAGAAGAAACATGCCCGGGGGAGTCTAAAAGTACAAATGAACCCTTCAAGAGAAAATGGGAGTGTCATATCCAAGGACTCACTTAATAAAGGAGGTTTTGCTTTGCTAAGAAGCTGGTGGGAAAGTGAGTGAACCGGAGGGGAGGTGGCCACGAGTGAGGGCAGAAGAGTGAGGCAGGAGACTGGCTGGAGTCAAAGGGGTTTATTGCAACTTTTGTGGACCTTATGAGATGCAGAGGCATCCCTGTGGCCTGGATAGGTTTTGCGACCTGGGTGAAATGTTAGGGACATTGCTGGGGTCTGGTCCAGGGATCGGAGGCTAAACTGGCAGTGGGGTGGTGAGGTCATGGTTGTGCCATTCTTGCCCGTGGAAATGGCCTTTCTGCAAGGGCATCTCAGTGAGAGCAGGCTTGGATGGAGGAAAGAGTGCCTGGGCCATGAAATGGTGGGGAAGACGTGTCCCCTGGAAGAATGGCAGTGGCTCACCTCGTAACAGGTTAGAAGAAGATGGAGTCAGAGGTGGAAGAGAGATGAGACAGGGAGTTAAGAGATGGAAAATATGGCACAGGAAAGAGAGAGTGTTGCAGGGACTCAGAATCCCAGAAAAGCTGAATATAGTAAAGTGCTATGTAATACCCAGTAAGAGCTAGCTGCCGTTATTATTATTATTGTTGTTGCTCCTGTTGGATGGATGGGGAGGGACTTTTCAAGTCTAGTAGTTCAAATGGAATAGGCAGTGGGTGGAGAAGTAGAAGAGATAGCCAGGAAAACAGGCCATTCCAGTTGCCTTTTTGTCTCTTCCCCTCTCCCCCCCCATGATGAGAAATGTAAAAGCCTCTTCTTCACTGGGGAATGAAAGTGAGGAATTGAACTAGAGACAGAGGTTGTTGGTATGTGCTGGAGCTGGGAACCCAAGGTTGGGAAGTAGGAATGGGGGGAGACTGCCCTTCCCAAACCCATCTCAAATGGGGCCCATTAGAAGCGAGGTGAAGTGTAGAGGGTAGGGGTGAGAAGGAATGGACTGTGGTGTGGATAGGCCCTGGGCGAACAGTGATTCTCCTACACAACAGCTGGCATAATTGCTGGAGTGGGGTCGAGGGGAGGAACCGCCCCTAGTTCTGTCTCCTGGGAAAAGGGAATGGTGGTAAGATTTAAGACTCTTTGGAAAGTCCCATCAATCATTGTCACAAGTGTCAACTCACTCAGGGACCACTGGTCTTTGAGGACTGAGAGAGAAAGACTCTCCCGAGAGGCTCTGAGACAGGGGCACCATTTTCTATTTGACAGGGAGTGTGTGTATCAGCGGGGGGTTCCTGAATACCCTGGAGAGTACAAATGTGTGTATCAGCGGGGGTTCCTGAATACCCTGGAGAGTACCCTGGAGAGTACAAGCTTCTGGAGAGAAAAAAAATGAAACTCCCCACATGCTCTTCTGTTTTGCTTGGATTTTCCTCCCCTCACTAGTTTGTGCTCTCTTTTTATCAAGCCATTGAATCAAAGCCATTTGTTAGGAGAGGGCGCAGAGTGGGCAGCTCTGAGGCAGCTAAGAGAGAGTGATGTTGAAGGAAGAGGAAAGAATGCTCTTGGGTCCCAAAGTTACACTTTGGATCTGTTGAGGGCTGGGGATTGTTGCTCTTTCTGAAACTATCGACGTGCAAAGCCACCTGGACCAGCCTACTAGCCAGGGAACCTGGTCTAATGTCTTGGGGCAAAACAAGTTGGGGAGAGGAGGAGATAAGGGTAGGCCAGAGAGAGAGAGAGACAGGGGATGCAGAGAAGACAGAGACAAGACTGAGAAGGACTGAGAGAAGATGGAGACCAGGCTGAGGCTGGACTGTGGGAGTCGAGACAGTCCTGAAAAGAGCTAGTTAACGTAGTTGCCAAGTCTACAAAGTCTTTTCTATATCTGGTTCCACTGAATGTGGTTCTACTAATTTACAAGGAAAATGTGCAGCATTCTCAGTCTTCCAGGGTTCCAGAAAGTATTATGCTTATACCCATTTTATGTATAAATCTTATTGAGGCTCACAGGCAATTCCTGATGCTCTTCTCTTGCTCATGGGGCTCTGATCTGCATGGTGCAATTGACCCAGGCAGTAGGGTGCTTGTGGAAGCCAAAGCGAGGAAGTCAGCTTCTGGAAGCTGCTTTCATTTCTCATCTCTGTGGATCTCCCTTCCCTTCTACGAGAGGAGCTATGGTGCCAAGAGGAGTAGGCAGCAGGAAGGAGTCACGCGTCCTTGCTCTCCAAATCTGCTGAAGCAGTCTGGCTGAGAGAGGAGAGAAGAGTGCTGAGGGCGGTGGACGGGCTTGGGTTGAAGAGGTGATGAGGATAGAATGGGAAGGACCTGAGAGTGAGGCTGAAGTAGATGAAGGCCAGTACTCGTTAGCACGTGGCACTTATTAAACATGGCAAGGCAGAGGCATCGCAGTTGGGATGTCGAAGTGGTGATTATCACATCATGACAGAAGATGCTGGCCTTGGAGTAGAGCATCTGATGGAGCACGTGGGGAGTGAGAGTACACTGGCCCTCGATGGAGGCTGGTGTCTGATGACCTTGTATGGTTTGCTCACAGTCAGTAAGGAGAAATGCTTCTGATATACTGAGTGGGGACCCAGGCAAGAGTCTGGGAGGGAAGTAGGCCTGGTAAGAAGGACATAGCCACGGAGTCGACTGTTGCTGATACTCTTTCCTGTCTCATGAGGCAAATCACATACCCAGAGAGTCGAGAACAAAGAGTCAGAGACAGAGATGAGGAAATAGAGCAGTGACAGAGGGAAATGCAAGGGCCAGAAGATGCAGAGGGAGATAGGATGCCTTCAAGTTGATTCTTAAATCATCCAAGCCTGTTTATTTCTGCTCTTACTTCTCCCTGAGATGGTTCTAATAAAACACTAAGTATATTTAAAATGGGCCCAGATTTTTGAGGCTTCAAAAATGGCCTTCATCCTTCATGATACCCACTTCAGGTAAACCCTCACAAAGTGTGGGCAGTGTGTCCACAACAGAAGGTGGTTTTGGACGTGGGAGCATTGTGGCCTGATCAATCAATCAGTTTCCATCACTCGTGGCCAATCAAAGAGAGAGAGAGGCAGAAGCTGGGAAAAATGAGCGTTTATTCTGAAAACCAGAAATCAGGGAAAGAGTTTCAGGCATTGACCAGAAAACCTGTTCACTGAGGGCAAATTTTACATTCAGTATTTATAGCTCAAATGGGTGATGTCTTATCTATTTCAACTGTTCACAGTGTCTACATGTCTCATGACCATACCCAAAGTTCCTTTTTTAAATCAGCGTTTAGTCTTCTCAGCATCTAGTGGCATAAACCAGTGTCTAGACTACACTAACCTTGTTTTTTAAAACAATCCGTAAGTGAGTCTTTTCTATTTAGCTACAATAGCAAGTTCTGGTTCACATTACGTAAGACATCAATCTAAACTGAATACACAAAGGAGTTAAAGAAATAAGCACACTTTAAGGGTTTCAGGGAGTTTCCATTGAGTCTATCCCTATCTCAAGAAGGTCTTTTCAGAGACGTGTAACTCATTTCTCACGGACAGGTATTTCTTAAGAGTCTGCTTGTGTTGCCTTTCCAAACCAGTGGACAAGGCCATGAAAGCCCACAAGAAGAGGGGTTATGTTCTGGGGGCAGTGAAGCGTGGGGGAGAAGAAAAAGAAAAAGCGTACTTTAAGTTTAATCAGCTCGTATTCAGCTTGGTCTTTACTATGAAAATAAGCCTTTAAAAACAATAAAAATAGTAACCAAAATAGGTCTATCCTGTTACAGAAGGATGATGATTTTCCTGTGCGGTGGTCTTATGTTGGTGACTTCAGATGTGGGAAATGTCCTGGAGGGTGGGGATGACTGGCAGGCCAGGAATTGATGACGCTCTGGTTTCACAGAAGTGGTGACAGGGTCTGGTGGTCACCAGGAGGCTCTGCGAGTGAGGGTGAAGGCAGGCAGGCAGAGAGGACCTAACCCTGAAGGGAGAAACACGGCCGTCGGCAGGAGGGCAGGCAGGCACATGGATTCTCCATCTTCCTTTGTCCCTCTGGGGCTATGTTCTGTAGCTGGCCTGCCTGTGAGACTTGACTCCTCACTCTTCTCAGCCTCCTGGGCCTGTCGTCTGTTAAATGTCTCATGAGGAGCCAGGAGTACAGAAGGGGAGGAAAAGAATGGGAGAGACAGGGAAGAAGAGAGACTGAGCCAAGATGATATGTACCGAGATGGCAAGACCGACGCACTGAACAGGGGCGTGCCCTCTATGTCTCTCCTGTTGCTCCACAACGTAAATGATAATGCTCATTTTCAAGGCATCCTTGCCTCTTCCATGGATTTATAGCCTTCTGCTCCAACCATCAAACTTCCTGAGCTAAACTCATTAAACTGGCACTGGGTGCCCCTACTTGATAAAAATAGGTCCCTCGGCTTATGAGAAGTTGATGTGACTCAGACAGTGGTTTGTGCTAGTTCCCAGACAACAAAGGGCACTCCTGGGAGGCAAGTCCTGCCAGCTGCCCCCTTCCCTTGCATGTGGGCAAATATGGGGCCAGGAGGAGAGGGATGAAAATGAGCAGTGAGAGGCAGGAAAGGGTCGTGGGTCCTTATCCCCCAAATCTGCTGGAGTGGTCTGGTTGGGAGCGGGGAGAAGAGTGTCAAGGAAGGTGAACGGGCCTGGATGGAAGAGGCCATGAAATTAAAATGGGCATAATCTTGAAGTTAAGGTAGAAGAGATGTCTCCATGTCACTCTGCTCCTTGGAGTTGTACTCTGAAGTGGTTAAGTCTGTCTATCGTCACGGAAATAGGGATGAGACTCCTGATCCTTATACCCTGAATCCATTCTTCTACTTGGGGGCACAATTGGAATTTGATGCTCTTAAGATTCAGGAGTGATGTTTGGGGAAAATTGTTTTCTTATTTGGGATGAGAGGAATACCACCTATATTTGGTCCACTTTGCATTGCTATTGCTATAAAGGAATACCTGAAACTGGGTAATTTATAAATAAAAAAGCTTTATTTGCCTCACAGTTCTGCATGGCACTGGCATCTACTGAAGCCTCGGGAAGTTTTACTTGTGGTGGAAGGCAAGGGAAGATGGCATGGCATGCAGCAAGAGCGGGAGCGGGAGAGAGAAGGGAGGCCAGGCTCTTTTAAACAACCAGCTCTCTAGCGAATTAACAGAGTGAGAACTTGCTCATTACCTTGAGATTGTCATCAAGCCATACCATGAGGGATTGGCCTTATGAGTCAAATCACCTCCCACCAGGCCCCACATCTAACATGGGATCGTTGTGTGACATTGACCTCAGAGTGTCCTTCCAGGGCAATAGGTGAGGGGTGTGGATGGAAGATCCCAAGTTCTGAGGGACACTGGGGTAGCCAAGATCCTCTGTGACAAGGTGATTGGGCAAGGGCCAGTCAGCCTGAGGAAGGCTTCAGGGAAATGCTGAGAACTGGGTCTCAGAGAAGCACACTTAGAGAAAATGTGCTTCGGAGGAAACTTCCTGGGAGCAGAGAGAAGGCTGGCGAATGGCATAGCTCTTGTTTGTCCTGGCTGGTGGCAGGAGTCTCGGGGGGAACCTGGAGCCCTACTGAAGGATCTCCTTGGAGGTCTCATTTTTATAGTACGGTGGGGCAGAGTGACTTCAAGGCAAAGGCAGTTTCATGTCAAGTCACCGAGTCTTGATGAAATGAAAGTCACAGTGGAGTTTGGGGTAATTTTCTAAAGAAACACAATATGGGTACCTCTATGGGGAGGATGAGCAAGGAAGAGGACTCCCTGGTTTCTCTCTAATTGCTGGGTGAGATGAAGTCAAGTGATCAGCAAGGGGAGATAGGAAAAAGACAGCTTCTGAGGAACAGTAGAAGAAATCTCAGAGTCTGGCATTGTAAATGGAGCTACAGCGTGAAAACAGCAATTCTGGCAGATTAGCAACCCTTGGTAAGGCAGATGGAAGTGTGTGTAGGAGGGGCAGGATCATGGCAGCCCTTGGCAGGCTGGAGTCTAAGGCGCCTATGTTTGGCTACTGTAACAGACCTGAATGACCTCTCGAGTTGGTCAGGAGAGTATTAGAAGGTTCCTTGAACTCTAGGGTGCACCAGGGAGGCCTTCTGGTGGGGAGCCCTGGCTGGTGTGCTTAATTTTCCTTCAGATGACAGGCAGGGAAGCATTCAGGGAGGTAGAACAATGCAATGGTAGGAAGTACTAGGGACCATCTCTTTGCCCTGCCTGGCATGGCGTTTCTACTTCCCAGGCTCTCCAAGCTCTCCTGATGGGGGAAACATGGCTGCAGGAAGTGGGGAGTACATGGAAAGAGGCTAAAGTAGATGAAGAGAGAGAGACGATCGAGGCAAGGAGACAACTAAGCCCTCTAAGCTGCTCTTGTGTTCCACTGAAAATAGTTCTGCTAATTTACAGAGCAGGGATATAGTGTTTTGAGAGTCCTGCAGGCCTCAGGATAAACTGTTTTTACACTGCACATTTCAGATAAATCCTCTCAGCTTGGAGGTGTTGTTCACTTTCACAGAAGCAGGTTGGAACTTGGTCAGGATTAATTCCTTCCAGTTTCTCATACGCTGGGGGGGCATGTGGAAGGGACAGTGGGATGTCAGTAAGCATAGCCCCTGCCAGATGCCTTCTCCTCCTCCTCTTTTCTTGGGAAGATAATGTCTGCATTCTTTTTGGGAGACCCAGAAAAGAGGGTTATGAGAGGCAGAGGGCTAGTGTATGGGAAAAGCTGAGACTAGGAGTCAAGAAAAGGAAGAAAGGGAAGAGTTAGACTCGCCAGGGACCCTACTCATTCTGGCGGAAGAGGAAGAAGTCTGGGCCTGGGGAGGGGGAGACAAGGAATGGGAACAGAGAGTAGCAGAGAGTTAGGTCTCCCCCTCTCTACTTACAACTCGTTTTTAGGAGAGGTTCCTCCACTGGGCCCTGATCTTGACTGAGAAGTTTGGATACAGTGTCTGGGGAAGTAGGTGACATAATTACAAGGGAGTTGTCCAGGGATAGGTGGCTCCCCTTTTCTCAGTTTTGGAGAAGAAAAGCACAAACATCCCTCCTTTTCTCACTCTCTTCTGATCTCCTTGCCATCTCAGCCCTGCTTTTCTCTCTTCAGACCTCTCTTCAGACGATGGGTGAAGAATCATGGAGTTTAGCAAAGCACATGCAGGGCAGTAGCAAGAGGTGGAGATGGCTCTTGATCGAGAGAGGAAAAGAGCTTTTGGGTGTGAATTTTCTGGTTCTTCCTGAGTTTGTGGCCAACACTTATCCATGTGAAAATAATAAATTTGCCAGAGGCTGGCTGGGAGGAAGAATTGCCAATGCTTTTCTTTGGCAGTCCAGAATCTAAGGTGAGCTTGCCAGGACACACACTAGTCTTCTGCCTCTCATAATTCTCTTTCTGGGTTAGTTAAGTGAGGTCAGGGGTGAGGAGGACATTCTGCAGATTGGGAATGTCTAGAGCTGGCGAATAGAGAGTTTCTGATGGAGGACGAAGGCTTCTTGTGAAAGGCAGCTTCAGAAGCAGGGTCTCCAGGTGATGAAAGTGTCTTGTGGCTGGCGGGGAAGGGAGGACGGAAGATGTCCTCTCTCCCCTTACCCACATCTTTCATGACTTCCCAAGATTCATTTTCGTACTGAGGGGGATAAAGAATCAGATGAGTCGAAGAAAGAGACACAGAGAGAAAAGCAGGTACTTGCTGACAGGCAGAGACCCAGAAAAGATTGTGCCGGTCCAGGTGATAACTCCTCCAAGTCACTTCTCCTATGTTGTCTACCTCTCAGAAAGATTCTGCTGATTCAAAGTTATAGAGCCTTTCAGGAGGTGCAAGGGAAAAAGGGGGTGGGAGAGGGAATTGTACAAAACCACTTTTGCTAAATGTTCCAAGTTTGCAAGATGCACCTTCTTGGTGAAGATCTGTTACTCATCTTGTTAATTACTCACAAAACTTGGGTTTGTGTGGGAAAAGAGGATGGAGAGGATTTTAGAGCCAGAGACAGAAGACAGCTTCTTGAGCTTCACAAGGGCAGGAGACAGGTTCTCTCTCTTTTTTAATCTCTACATCCTGCATACTCCCATATTGTAAGAGCTCAGTAAATAGGTACTTACTGAGTTGAACTAAATTATTTGTTGAATTTCCATGTGGGTAAATACACAAAATTAAGGATCATAAAGATACAGGGTGGAGTGTGAGAGGTCTGATATGGAAATCTGAAGGCAAGACTATCTGCCAAATAACCCCTCTTAGGAGTGAGGTTTGGGAAAGACAGTGGGTAAGAGGAGGTGGGAGAGAGGAAAATCAAGGGGCACAGAGAAAAGAGAGCTTAACACAAGGACTATGTCACCTTCCAACTGGCGAATACTTCTTCCTCAAAGTCCTTAAGTCTTTCCTTTAGGTCGTGGTCTGGCAAGTGGGATCTCCGACCCCTCACTAGAATACAGCATAGTCAGAAACTACCATTCCTTAGGACTTAGGAGCTGGGGGAGAGGATGGCTCCGTGGGTGGTGAGAGTTGGAGGCTAAAGCTCTAAGGCCATGGGGGTGTAGACCTTAAGTAAGGGGTGCAACAGAGAAGAGTTACAACTTAAATACAAGATTAACACTAATGGGTAACAGATGAGGTTCACTCTCTGTAGAATCCCTTCATGGCTGCTTTTCTCAGAACTGACTTCCTTACATATCACAGATGTCATTAAGACACCTCACAAACTCATCAGGAACCCTGCAGTCTCACTGTTACTTCATAGCAATCTGTCATCTGGGAACCAGCTTGTTACTCTGGGACACCGTAAGTTACAGCCACAGACAAGGGCAGCAGATCCCTGATTGGCCATTGGAGAAGATGGGGCTAGAGATCTAGAAAGAAGGTCCCAGTCCTCGGAAACCTATGTGTTCGAAGTCACCTCATGGGTTTTCTCTCCCACTGGTTCCCAGACTTGGATTCATAGACAGCAAAATTTCCCCTCCGAGATCTGGGGGTTCAATTTTTGAGGTCAGAATACTAAAAATCTAAACATGGCCTACAATTGCTACCATTTTACAAAAGAAAGAGCCTTTAACTCCACCAAAATAGGAAGGCTAGAACCTTAAAATAAACATTGCTCTTAGAATTTGTTTCTGAGGGCAGATTGGCCAACACTGGTACTGAAGAGTCTTGGTCCAATCTAGTTTTCAGCTGCATTGCCTTTGCTTTGACAGCAGGATAAGCTGACAGGAAGGGCTTACACCTGGAGACCAAACAGGCTCATGGTGGCCGGGCAGGTGGTAGAGATCCCAGCAGCAGCCCCTGTTGCTTTAAGCGCTGTGGAAACTAGTCAGTTCTGACTTCATGAATGTGCCAGAGTGTCATGCCCCAGGGGTGTTTTTTCATGCTTTTCCAGCTGCTCTGCTCTCCTTTGAGTTCTCCAAATGGCAAAATCCTACTCATCCTTCAAATCCTAGCTCAAGTGCCATATCCTCTGAAGTCTATGCTGACTTTGTGGCACACTAGGAAGGAATTCTGATTATATTGTGTTTCACTAGTGCTTTGTATTCTAATTTATCATTCATATGCTTTATTAGTGGTATAAACGGTGTGCTTTATGTGATGACTTCTCTGCTAGATTGGGAACTTTGGGGCCAAGGACTATTTATTACTTCTCACCGCCTGATATCTAGGAGGAGACTTAAAGTCCAACTCAGTGGGAGCTCACGGCAGAGAGTTTGATCAGTTGCTCTACATAAAATTGAAGGGCAGGCCTGGTGTCAGGTCTCTCGGCAGCAGGCGGTAGGTGATGATCTGGGCTGGCAGCGGTTTGATGTGTTAGGGGCTTTACAGCCTTACCCTTGGAGATGGTTGTGGAGACTTATCTATAAAGATTGGGGTTCAGAGGTAAGACTTCAGTTTAAGAAATAGTGGACAGAATGAAAAGCAAGCTAACAGCTTGCTCTTGAGGACCAAGCAGCAAAACAATGGCCTCACCTATTGAAACCAGCGTTTGAGGAAATGACTTGCTCATCCAGAATAATGCCAAGGGCCCAGATGTTAGAGCTCAGGTTTCTGGGTCAGAGTGGGACCCCCAGCAAGGTTGACTTGGTTCAGTTACACTGGATGATTCTTCTAGTTCTGTTAGAAAGCTGGTTGCCTGTTCTCTGAGTTGCAGATGAAGATGAAGAAGATGAAAGAGGGACGAGTGTGCTTTCTGGCAGGGAGCAGGCCATGGCAGGTGGGCACCACATGTGATTGGGAGCTCTCCACTTCAAAGTGTAGTTTATTTTTCTGTAGGGGAGTTGCGATTATTTTAAAAAGTTATTTTCATTGAACTGAAATCCACCTTTTTTATAACTAGCACCCATGGGTTCTAGTTCAGGCTTCAGTACCTTGTAAAAAGCCAAAATGTTTCCTCCACGTAAATATATATGAAAAAAGCAAGCAAATATCCTCTGTAATTATTGTACGGCTTCTTGGTTCCTTTAATCATGCTCCCAACCCCAACCATTCTTCACAGAATATGTTTTCAAGTCCTTTCACCATTTTGCTCACTCTTCTCTGGGCTTGCTCTAGGCCATTCAAGTACTTCTCTTTTTTTTTGAGTTGGAATCTCACTCCATCGTCCAGGCTGGAGTGTAGTGACATGCTCACGGCCACCCCAGCCTCAACTGCTGGGCTCCAGCAATCCTTCCACCTCAGCTTTTCAAGTAGCCTGAACTACAGGCTCATGCTACCATGCCCGACTCATTTTTTGATTTATTGTAGAGACGAGGTCTCGCCAAGTCACCTGGGTTGGTCTCGAACCCGTGGGCTCAGGTAATTCTTTTGCCTTGGCCTCCCAAAGTACTGGAATGACAGACATGAGCTACCGCACCTGGCCTATTTTTTATTTTAAAGATGTGGGATACAATTCAGAATTGTTTCCATTTAAAAAAAAATGTCAAATGGGATGAAGTCAAGCAGAGTATGACCATGTAATCATACAGTGATGGTTTACCTAGGCATCCTATCATCCTGTACACATTTTCTGTCTGGTGGGTATGGATATTATGAGACAATTTGTCAAATACTTTTCTGATCGAGGTGTATAGTATGTCTATTGTTTCCTCCTATTCTTAATCTTAGCCACCCTATCAAAATAGGAAATTTGATTAGGGTTGCATGGCATGCAGTGACCTTATGATGGGATAGATTTTATGCTGACAGTTATCCTAGATTTGAGGGGGATGACATTAAGATGTCTATATTCATATCTATATATCTATATCTATATATCTGCACCAACCAATACTAATGTCCTTTAGGCAAGATAATATTTTCTCTTTTCTGATTCTGTGTTTACCAAGCAATATTCTATCCTAGTCTCTTCATTGTATTGTGTGGCCAAGGGTGTGTCCTATGTAGGTAATTTGGCTGGAAAATTGCTTATTGCAAAGGCATTAAGTAGTAGTTGAGCTTTAAAATTGGTTTCTTAGGAACTTGGTGAGTGTGTCTCTTCCCTGGAGGCTGACTGAGAAAATGATACCATCAAATTTACAATATATGTCCTGCAAATCTTGGGATGGAATGTCTCTGCCAGTGGGTGACTGTCCAGGGAAGTCTAGCCTAAAGAGGCCAACTAGAGTTTAGATGAGAGAGAAATCTCTGGTAGGTTGTAGGGTAGGGATCGGGGGATACCTGGAGGGGTGAGGAGGGAGAAGTCTATGGCCACTGGTGTCCTTTATCATTTTTTTACTTTTTCTCCTAGATTCCAAGAAAAGGATATAAAGGGAAGGTCCCCTATCTCTCCCCCCCCAATCCTGGCACAGTTGTAGCTTACTTTACCATAGAGAGATGGTCTGTGAAGGCCATGAGACTTTTAATAGAGGCCATGGCTGGTTTGTAAAGTCTAGCGTTCTTTTCTATTCAGGATGCCTCTAACTCATTGCTCGGGTCATCCGGTAGTAGGCTGCACCAGCGAGTTTACTTTGAAACCTCAATTTCAGTCGTCCTGCAGCTGCCTACTACTGCCTGGTTCCAGTGTCTTGGGAAGGCCAAGGCTTTGAGGTTTCTCCAGCTCATCAGTCACAGGTCTGCCCAGCTGAGGACCAGTGACTTTTCTTCCACTTCATGTGTGGAAAGGAAAGGGAATGAGATCTTTTGTTCCTTTCTTAGCTGTTGCCACTCTCCTAATGTCTCACCAAGGAGCAGGGACTGTCACTATTTGCTTGAGGGGATGTTAGGCTGCGCTCCCTTCCTGGACTTGGAAAATCTCCTTTCTCATTTCCCTGTTTCTTTCAGGTACCCTCTTTCTCTTCCACTGTTAGAATGTCCAATGGTTAGTTGAGAAACTTGGTGAGTGTATGTCTATTCCCTGGAGGTTTACTGAGAAAATGATAAAATCAAATGTACAATACATGTCCTGCAAATCTTGGAACGTAATGGCTCTGCCAGTCCATCTATCCCAACTATTTGGAACTTTCCCCAACTTGTTCTTTTCCAGCCTCTGTAGTTTTCGGTCGTGAAAATGTCTCCAAAGCAAATATTTAAAAGCCTAAGTTCACCAGGTTGAAATTGGAGGGAGAGGGAGGAAAAAACCCCCACAAAATTAATATCTAAAACCAAGTTCTTCTGGTACGAGTATGTTCCTAATGCAACAGCTTGTCCCTGTACCCTCCCACTTTTTTCCTCTGCTCCATGCAGAGAAAATACAGCTTTCCTCAGTCTGCCGCCTCTTCCTCGGTTCTTGATTGACTTCCACTTTGTGGTTCCTGCGAATATATCCAATGTGGCCACAGTAGGGAAAAATGCCACCTTACCAAGCCCCCCACTTCCCTTGCTTGTTGCTCAAATGATAACCTCATCTACTTTGGTGAGATGCTACTTTTCGATTCAGAGAACCAGAGAAAACTCTAACCCTAAATGTATATGATCTAGTAGAAGCTTTTGTTTATTTATTTGAACAAATACTTAAAGGTGCAGGGTACTGTTGGTGGGAGTGTAAATTAGTACGCCGTCTGTGGAAAACAGTGTGGCGATTTCCACTATAAGCTTTTGATGTAAGCCCCTGTGCCAGAAGCTGTGTTGTGTGCCAAGGTGGGTTGTTTCTTTAGAACTTTAGGTTTTCTCCTGTTGTGACGTCTGGTGCAGCTTTTGTACAAGCTCGGGGGCAGAGAGTTGGGAGAGAAGGGATAAGGGATTGGCGTCACTATGTCAGAAGCATATCTGCAGCCTATTGCCTCAACCCAATCCCAGTGAACCTTGAGGTATTTCTCCTCGGAGACTCTCTTCAGAGTGGTTCATATCGTTATTCCACTAGGTTTTGACTTGCACATGTATGTTGAGGGATAATAGGGCAAGATCAAGTATGACTTGTTCTGAGATCCTCTTCTCTCTCCCCCCTTACCATTCGGGCTGATTTGCTGAGGCCATTGGTGCCACTGGGAAGCAGCTGACAGTCCCTCTCTTGCAAAGCTTACTTGCAAGACCTGAAGCCTCTTAGACGTTGAATAGGATACAGGTTCAGCGGCCAGTAGGTTGTGACATAACCTACATTTAATATATCTAAAAATCTGCTGATCTACCCATCAAAGATTCCAACTCTCGTACCTTTAATTTTCTTTTTCAGTTGGCCTATGTTCTGTTTTTTCTTTTCTTCTCCTCCTCTTTCTGGTGTTGCTGTAGCTGAATGCAAATCTATACTGCCAAGAAACTAAGTTTAAATCTTCCTTTCCCGGGGTGTCACCTCTTATTCCACTAGACTGTACATTTTTTTGAATGAACACACCATCAACTACTTTATTTCTATACCCCCTCCAAGAGAAAACATCCAGAAATTTGTATTAAACTGATCAGCATAAGTAGCTGTCTTCCAAACTGCCTTGACCTTAAACGTTAATAATGAGCTTACATTTGCATTTACAATAGCAAATATTTGTTTGAAACTAAAAGACTTGGTGTAAGGGTTAAATAATTTATTTTTGAGAAAATCTGAGTGCTGTTTTTGCTAAAATTTTTAAATTATTACTTATTAATAACTTCTTTAAGTTTTTCTGCAAGCAATCTCCTCTTTAGTAATGTTTGCTTCTCCTCTGCTGTCATTTCTGGTTTCTCTGTCATTTCCTCTGCCTCTCCAGTAGGTTTTCCTTTCTGCTCCGTATTTTGTATCTGCTTAGTCCTCATATCCTTTCTCATGGACATCAACTTATCTCTCTTCTGCTTGAGGTACTGCTCTCGTTGCTGAAGCTCTTCTTTTCCAAGGGCTGATAAATTTGCTATTGGTCCTTCAATGCTTGCGTGTTCTAAGCCAGAAATCTTCAGGTCTTTTTGTGGGAGGGAGGAAGTTTCAGGCAACATTTCTACCTTTCTTGCCAAGGGTTGTACTGACTGATTAGCAAAATGCATTTTCATATCTGAGGGTGGCTGCGCAGTATGTTCACCATCCCCTGGGGAATTATTCATTTTTGCAGCTTCACTGGTATGCACTGGGGGCTCTTCTGTTTTAGCCTCTGATAATTCTGTTATACGTTTGCAGGCACCTGGTTTTTTCTCTTCTTTTCTTCTTCCTGGTCATATTCCTCTTTTGATTTTTTAAGAACTTCCCTCAGGATTTTCATCTCTTCCTGCTCAAGGTCACTGACCACATCAGAACCATCTGTTAAGCAGTCAGGTAATACACCATTTCTCTCTTGAATTATTTGAATGGCCTGCAGTTGCATTTCAATGTTGTTTTTTTTTTTTTTGACCATCATTGCTTTAAAGATAGTAAAATCTTCTGCTGCCAACACAGGTTGCAAAATGGCCTGTGATGTATGGGTCTTTCTTTGCAAGAGGAGAAGTGCATGCTTCTTGAAATGGATCTTCATTAATTCCAATTTCTTTGAGGTAACTTTCTAACAGCTTTTCAACTAGTTCTTTGTATTCCTGATGAATTTCTGTATAGCTCAATTTGCTTTCTTCTTCATCATCAAAAACTTCACATTCTGCTCCACAAAGTCCAAGATGGGGATGGACCAGTCCGGGCCTCTCAGGAACCCCGTGATGCTCTCCACCACCCATTCCACCTCGTCCTCTTCTTCCGTAGCCATGCCGCCCCCACGGGGCAGCGCAGACTCTAGGCCAGACCCCCGGAGCCTGCTAAGGCCTTTCGGCCTCAGGAAGCCAAGAAGGAGTGGGGGAAGGCTGCCCCGCAGTTTCCCAGCAGCTTGGATAAAAGCTGCAAACCGGTTGTAAAATGGTCGCTATGACAACATGCGTAGCCATCCCAGGCTGCGGCCCGGAAGCGAAGCCGGCTACCATGGAGCCTGCGCACCTCATGGTGGGCGGTGTGTGTGTGTGTGTGTGTGCGTGCGTGCGTGTGTGTGTGTGTGTGTGACAGACACACACACACGCACGCACGCACGCACACACATTTTTTGAGGGTGAGGGCTATGTCTTGCTTGATACTGTAATTCTAGTGCCTAGCTCAGTACCTTAGTGTTGACGCTGTGGAGAGCTGGATGTCCATTACATGTTGCATAATTTGCTCCTTTCACTTGTTTTTATTCTCCACCAGCTTTTAAACCAAATAACAAAAATTTTGATATTTTGATCTCCTGACACCTGATGAAGGAAAAATTCCATGGCGACGTAATCAATGTGTTGTCTTTTCTCTGTTCTTCCAGTTCTGGTTTCCTCTGCTTCAGCTATTCCCTTTTATCCGTGAACTTTCCACTTCTTGTTTGTGAAAAGGACATATGATGAAACTACTGAAATGCAAAAGTAGAGATCACATAACCCTTATTTTAATTTAATTTTTTTTTGAGATGGGCTCTTGCTCCATTGCCCAGGCTGGAGTGCAGTGGTGCAATTGTTGGTCACTGCAGCTTCAAACTCCTGGTCTCAAGGGATCCTTCTGCCTCAGCCTCCTAAGTGGCTACGACTGTAGACATGAGCCACCATGCCCAGCCAATTCTTATTTCTTAAACTGCATAAGTACATGTTGTTGAAGAATAAATGCCTAGGTTACAGAATTCAGGGCCTTTCTCAAGAATCTTAGACTTTTCATCAGCTCACCCTGAATTTTAGTTTGGAGTCAGAGCATTGGTGATTGCCTTGACCTTGACCTTGACTAAGCCACCCACCAGCTCCTTCTCTTAGTGGCAGCTATTCTCTCTCTCTCTCTGTCATCAACTGTTTTGTTCCCTCTGCTGTTCAAATCAACCAGATGGAAAACCTTAATTTGAGTTTAAACCTGTATTTTCAGAACTCTTGCATTATTTCCCCTCAAAGAGCAGAACAGAGTAACAAGGGTGCAGAGTAGTCTGTACACAACCCCTCCAGCATGCATGTTTGTCTGCCACTTTGCCTCCATTTGGCTGTCTGGAGACAATTTCTCTCCTGGCTCAGTCTTTGCCTACATAATAGAGCTACCCCAGACAGAGCCTCTCCACCCCAGATTAATCTCCAAATGTTATCCCTGATACAAGTTATCCCAAATGGCCCCAAAAGACTGAGCATCATGAAATACTACCTGCCCAAAACATTTTCCTGGATCTCCCACTACCTCTACCCAACTCTTAAAAAGCCTCTTCTCTCCCTGAATTACTTTGCCATCATCAGAACCTTTTAGCACTTTTGCCTTGTAGTTAAGGACAGTGTTACTTGTCTTTCTTTTCTTCCAGACTGTAAGCTCCTTGAGGGGCAGGACCTAGGTCTAATCTGAAGGAACTTAGGATGCTTGCTTCAGGATCAGTCTTAAAGGGACCAACCTTGGAACTTTTATAGATTGCCCATAATCAAAACTGAGCATGACCCTAAGAAGGACCCTTCCCTGAAAGTAAATCCCATGAGGACAAGGACCCTTGTGTCTTCTTCACAGGTGTTCACCAGTGCTGGCATTAGAGTAGACACTTAGTAGATACATGTTTAACAATGTCTGTAGGTTGGGACTTCCTAGGATGGTTCGTGACTTTCTCTGTGTTCGTGCTTATCACCCAGGATCTCATATTGTCGTATCTCCCTTGACTAGGATTAGGTTTCTGCTCAGAACGCTTTTTTGCTGACTAGAACAGCCAGAATTTTTTCATCTGCTCTTTGGTTTCTTTAGTGGGAACCAGAGGCAGGATTATTTGCATGCGATACCTGTCCACTTGTCTGACAGCCTGTTGCTACCAGTGATGCCATCAGGCATATGAGGTAGAAAGATTTATTTAAAATTCTTAATGATTTTAGATCCCTTATGTGAAAAGTTTGCTTAACACAAAGGACACTGGATAAATGCTCACTCTCCTTCTTTCCTCACACAGAACACACAAAACAAGATTTAAACAAAGTTCGCAGTGGAGACTTAAGTTATTTTCAACCTGTGCAAGCGTGGGCATGTCTGAGTGCAGAGAGCTGCCTGTGAACATAGGACACACATAAGGACACGCATGGGCAGTGATGTGTGTAAGTGATGGAGCCGCCACAACTGATGGAAAAATGTAGACCCTCAAAGGTGATCTCAGAGAAGCTTGATCTGAAGTGAGACAGAAATCATCTCTACCAGAGGGATAAAGCCAGGAACCACCCCAAAGAGCCATAAGTGGCATCAGTTGTCCAACAAACATGCAGCCCTTGTCAGTACCGTTATTGTGCAGCATTGGACATTTTAAGCCCCACATTTATTTAAGCATCTTTTGTATGTTGTTCCTTTCCTATCCAACTAGAGGCAAAAACAAAAACAAAACAAAACCCAAAAAACCTCTAAATAGAGTGCTCAATTTCCAGTTTTTCTGCATCCTTAGGCTGTTACATGGTTAATGTGTAAAAACCTTTAAAGATACCCTAGCAAGAAGTATAAGCTCAGGGAAGCAATTGACACCCAGTATTTTCAGCTGGTGAGTGTGGGTTCATTTCTACCTTTTTCATTCAATGAATGTGAGTTAATTCCAAACAAGAAGTAGAGTTGGTGGTCACTTTAAGACTTGGTTGCTGAGAAAACAGAGATGTTTAGCAACTATGAGTGGTGAAGGAAGAAGACAGTAAGATTTCTACAAAAACACTGTTTGCATCTGCATTGCCAATACATTCAACACTTGACAAATTCAATGTATTCATCAAATTATTGATTGAGCACTTGCTATGTGCCAGATGCTGGGCATACACTGGAATATACGAAACGCAATGTGCCTGCTTTCTCAGAGCCCACATGCTCATGGGAAAGATGAGAAGTCATGAAGAAAAAAAAAAAAAAAAAAATTCCAGACAGCAACTTGTGCTGCGAAGGCCGCACAGAGGCCTGTGGCAGAGAATTCTGCAGCAGAGGTGGCACTGGGTACGGCAGAAGGTGGCACAAGGTGAAAGGGAAGAGGCAACATTTGGACTGAAGTCTTAATGTTAGGAAAGATCCAGTCCAAAGGACCAGGGGAAAGAACATTCCAAACAGAAGAAGCAGTTAGGCCAAGATCCTGAGAAAGCGATACTTTTGAGTGTGGGAAGGAGAACAAATGCCCCAGGATCTAGCCTCATCCAGTAGAGGCCACTGAGAAGTGACTCACAAGGCAGAAAGAAAAGCAGAAGAGGGTGGTGTTCCCCAATCAAGCTGGGGAGGAGGCGCCGACACATGTCTCAGTGTCTTGTTATTCTTGTCTGTGAGACGATGACAGAGTGGTCATAATTTACTGCTCTAACCAGGAGGTTGGGAGCATTAGATAGGATAATGTCTGTAAAGATTTTAGTATAGTGCCTGGCACAAAGCTAGTGCTTAAGAAATGTGATTTCCCTTTGTTTCTTGTTTTTCTTTTCATACATACTCAGGAACAACATACCACCCCCTGTGTCCTGACACCAACTGACTGTTCTTTTCTTTTGTAAGCCCAGCCCTGTATTCTATGGGTTCTTCTATCCACTAAAATTGTCTGATCTATCCTATCCTTTCCCCCTTCCCTTCCTTCTTTACTTCCTTTCACTGTAAAGCTTCTTCTCAAGACCCCCTGGCAGAGTGCTCTGGAGCCACTTCTCTGCTGATGTAGTCGCTGTTTCCTAGATGTACACTGGAGTAGGGTAGACCCCCACCCCCCAACATGGTGGCCGTCTCTTAAGGATTCCTGGAGTCAACACTTTTCACCCTTCCAAACCTGGAAACCAGCTTTGGAAAGAACCAAGCTTGAGTTTGCTGCGTGGACTAGGAAGGAGCATTCAGTGCTTAGAACCTGCCTGCCGGGACACCTCCGGGCAGGAGCTGTTGGCTATGGGGGCCTGGACACTAGCTTTGCTTCTGTTCTTCCTTTCTCTACTTCTTTTTCTAGCCTGTCAGTCCCACCACCAGCATGGAACCCCACGGACATCCTTTCTTTCTTGTTAGAGCCTCATTAGCATTCAAATAGACACATGGCTACTTTTGCTTAATTTCATGCTTGGTAAGCTTGTTGAGGGCCCACTGGTAGCCTGTTGCAAGGTGGATTGTGAATTTCTCCTTAAAAGCCAGGCAGTCTTCTTGCCTTCAGGGATAAGGCTGTTGCAAAGGGAGGGGCGTGTTTTATTATCACTATTATATAGGAACAACTACCATTTATGCCAGACACTTTGCATACATTATTTAACATAATTCTTACAAATTTGCAGTACTCTATAAATGAGATATCTTGTTCCCATTTTACACACACGGTACCAGAGGCTCAGAGAAGTAAGTGGCATTACCAGGATTCTAGGTCTTTCTGTCTTTAGTGTGCATATTCTTCCAAGTCCTACTGCTTATTCTTTTAGTAGTACTGAGGGCAGGCTAGCCCTGTTTGAGTAAACCCCACTGATGTCTAAGTGTGTAATCTGAAATCTCACTACCTCACTGTGGTACTTCTGCCTAAGGCACAGCCAGGACCCAATACAATTTCAGAATGAATGCTACCTGGTGGGATTGGAAGGACACCACATGGCCTTGCTTGAGCCCCAGTATAACTCCCATTGATTTACATATAAATTCCTTTTATCTTTCCCATCTTCCTCTCACAATATCCCAAGAACCTTTGCATCCATGATCTCACCGTGTTTTCAAATAATCCTACAAGGTAAGCAGGATGGAGATTATTATTTTGAGTGTATTATTTTGAAGAATTTAAAGCTCAGCTAACCTGAATGAGCTGATCCAATTTTCAGAGCAACATATGGCACTGCATCAGAGCACACTGTCTCTTTTTGGAGGCCGGGCCAAGTCATTCATTATCCAAGAGACGGACTTGCTTGGGGTTTTCAGTCAGGGCCAGCTTTCTGTAGAAGAGGTTGCTTTTCAGACAGCAAGCTCAGCTAGTCCCGGTGATGGCAGTCCTGGTGATGAGGACTCTGGGGATGTAACTCTAGGCCAGTTTCCCATCTTGCTTTCCCTTTTTTGGTCACTTCCTCTATAGATTTCTTTTGGGTTTAATGGCGACAATGAACATTGCTGATCTGTCTGATTCTTGCTATGGGGTGATGGTCTTTCTCTCCATTGCCAGGGTGACAGAGAAAATTGTAGACAGGAGAACAAGTGAGGATCTCTTGTAGGAATACCAGTATAAGAGGAGATCAGTGTCCCATGGGGTTTGTTGTATAGCTCAGCTTGGGTCTAGAGCAGAAGCTCCAAGGGGTGAGATGGATTTATTATTTTCTTTATAGCTGGAGCTACAGTCAGGAGTGGTGAGGAGAGGTGAGGTTGGGGTGAAGAGATGGTTCTCAAAGCTAGTCTGGTTGAAGGAACAGGGTAGATCTGAGAAAACAGACTTTCGTGATCCTGGTCGGGGTAAGGGTGGGGAGGAAAGTGGAGGGGGTACCTGCGTCTAAAATGAACTGAACTCCGAGACTGGACAGAGGCAGCCAGAATGAAGGAAGTTGTGATGAAACACAGCATGTTAAAGTGTAGGACAATGTTTTGGCACATGGTAGCCACTCAAGAAAAGTTAACTGTCTTTTTGGTGGAGTAAAACCATAGCCAATTCAAAACGGACTCTATAATTTTCATCCAGCAGAGAGTTGGGGCCATAGTTGCTACTTACACCTAAAGGCAGACAGGATCAGTTAAAGACATCCAGTAACAGGACCTTAGAGTCAGCCAGATCTGGATTTGTGCCACTATGTGGCATTGGTCCAAGTGATTTCCCTTCTCAGAGCCTGGTTCTTCATTTAGAAACCAAAGATGATGATTTCTTACAGGATTAGCACCAGATATCTGTGAAAAAAGGTTTTGGTTGCTCAGCGATAGAGCCATGGAGGTAGTCAAACTGCACACAAATGTTTTGGCCTAAGTTACTGTTGAGGCTGGAGGAAGGACTGGTTTATGAAAGACTGCAACCCTGGCTTCAAAAGTCTGCTTCGGAGGCTGCATTTCTAACTAGATCTCCTGGGTTGGGAATTCTATGGGGTCTTAGGGTTAGGGATCCTTATAACCAGATCTTGCCCATCCAGCCTTAAATGGATGACATCAACAGTGAGAAGGACTCAGAGTCCCTGGTCCTATGATGATGGCCCTTCAAGCTGGGAGGAAGCTCTTTGGATCCAGAGAAACTGGTCGGGTAGGGCAGGCCTGACCCACTCTGTGTTCTAAATCATGCCTAGGGCTTCAGAGCCATCTGTCTCCCACCGCTTAGCCCTGAGGCCCTGTTCTGTCTTCTAGACCTCTCACACTCTGTTGTAAAGACACTGATTCTTCATCTGAGTCCATCTGCCTGAAGTTAGCCCGCTCGATTAGCTCGTTCTTGATCTTCTTTAACTTCTTTTGATTAGCATTAGAGAATTTGGGCCTGCGTTCCCCCGGAAGGTGACTGTGGTGATTCTTTTTTTTTTTTTTTTTTGACTTAATTTTATTATAAAGATGTGGGGTACAAAGTCAGGATTAGGTACATGAGTAGTCTACGTGCATGTGAAGTTTGGACCTTCAACTGGTTCTCATTTGCCCTGGTTTAGGATGAGGTACACTTAGTGATGTTATGTGCCCACTCCCCCTGCCCTGGCAGTGTCCCATAACTGTTGATACCTCTCTTGTAGTATTGTGATTGTTCAGGGCCTGCTTATAAATGAGAACTTGTATTCAGTTATTTGTTTCTGTGATGGATCACTATGATGGACTCTAAATCCATCCGATTTGCTGTGAAGTCCATATTTTTGTCCTTCTTTATGGCTGCATAATATTCCATTATGTATATGTGCCACATTTTTTTATCCAGTTCACTTTTCAGCGTGCAGCAGGGTTGGTTCCATGTTTTTGCTGTTGTGAATAGTGCTGCAATAAACGTGTGTGTGCAAGTATCTTTTTTTGTAGAGTGATTTGAGTTCCTCCAGGTAGATTCCCAGAAGGAGGAATTGCTGGGTTGTGTGGAAGGTCAACTTCTAGTTCTTTTTAAACAAGAACACTGTTTTTCCATAGAGGTTGAATGAGTTTACATTCCTACCAATAGTGTAGAAGCATTCTCTTTTCTCTGCGTCCTCACTAGTATCTGTTGTTTTTTTATTTATGAATGATGGTTCAAGGGGGATTCATGAACTTGTTTTTACTCTCCCAAGACAAAGTGGCAGGGGTGAGGAACCTAGACATTTTGGAGCTCTTTTTTATTCGTTTCGTGGGGCTTCTCAGCTGGTGCTTTCTTCAGATTCTTGCCCAAATCCTCTCCAGGATGATTGAGGCAAGTCTCCCCTTAACCAGGGACAGGAATCTCAATTTGGGTCTTTGTACTTGGCCTCATCAGCCTCCGGGAATGCTGCAGTGACCTCCTCGGTGTGGCTCTGCTTCCTTATGTCTGTCTGCAGCCATGCCTTCTCCATGCTGCTGCCAGAATCTGTGGATTCAACCAGATACCCAGTCATCAAATGTCTAGTGAGCACATGCTGCCTCTGTGGCCTCTGCCCTCCTGGAGCTTACAGTCTAGTGAACTGCTCTCCCTCATTTCTGACTCTGTTGTTCCTTTTCATATGAGAAATATCCCTAACCCTCGAGCTTGCACTCAGAAGCCTGGAGGGTGCCCAGAACTTAGGGGTGGGAATGTAGCAGAGGGAACCAGCATGAGGCTCCTGCCCCTTTTCTGCCTGGGTCTCTCCGCATATCCCCGCTGTACCCTCGTACTGTTGGACTTGTCTTCATCTTTCCTGGTCTCCAGACATTTGATGCTGGGGCATTCCTCCTGGGCCTGGTCCAGAATCTGACGGTTTGTGCTCAGGGACCTCCTTCAGCTCTTCTTTGGCTTCCCTGGGCCCTTGGGGGCTAACAGCTTGCAGCCCCTCCTACTTTGGCCTTTGCTATCTTCCTGCCCAGCCTTCTCACTCCTCATTTCCCCTTTGGCACCACCTGCCTTCTGGCCATTTTTTCTGTGTCAGGGCTTCTGCCTGGAAGGCCTTTTCTCCGCTTTGCCTACCTAGAAAACCGCCACCAATTCTTCCAGGCCCAGCTCAAATACTACCTCCTCTGGAAGACCTTCTTGACTCTCAGGTGGCATCAAGAGCTCCTTCTCCCGAGCTGGCACTGTGGTTCCCTGCAATTACTTGCCTGTGTGCTTTCCATGAGATGATAAGCTCCCTGAGAACAGGAGCCGTGGTGATTGCTATCTTTCTATGCCCAACTCAGGGCCTGGAACACATGCATGAAACGAAGTTCTAGCTGAACTCTTCCTTCCAGCTCAGACCTGGAACTGGGAAACTGAAGGCGTTTGGGGGGCTGGAGATGTGGGAGGTAAGGTTGGGGGGGTGGGCAGAGCATAAAATGAAAATAAATAGCTAATTCCTCCTAATAATGCCTGATTTCTTGATTTGATATTCTGCATTAATTATAATTACTTGTTAGGAGATAGGATATTAATCATTGTGTGTGGCACTTCTGTAGAGTGGTGACAGAATGCCTGACTGCCTGGCAGCTGGGATGCTCAGTGACTCTGATGAAGATGGAGCCAGGCTTGGTTAGAATTCTTGGCAGGCTCCTTAGGCCTCTCTGGGGTGCTAAGTGTCAGTGGAGCCAGTTAGATAGATTATTCTCTGGACCAGGTGATCTTGCAAGAAGGGTATTGTGCAGAATGCCTACATGTAGTTAGAGGAGAGTGAGCGAGGGTGTCTGCGGCCTGCAGGGGATATGCAAGTTTAACATCCCGACAAGAATGGGTCATGGCCTCCTATTCTGTCTCTAGTGCTATGGTGGGCTCCAAGGGTAATGAGGTTGGTGAGTGAAAGGACAAATGCCAAGATGGAGTTACCTTGGCCATTTTGAGTAGACGGCTTGGAGTTGGCTCATACTTTTGTTTTGTTATAGTGAATAATGTCTTACTTTCTAACTGGCTCCGTTAACTCCCTCGCTCCGAGGTAAACTTGATTAACTTCTCCATCTAGAGTCATTGATAAGTAAAGTTGTGCCCTACTCCAAGTAGCTGGTACCAAGATTTTATAATTAACATCTTTGCTGTGAAGATGTGTATATCAGCCCAGTCCTCTAGTTTCCATGACAAACCACCTGGTCTCCAAGATCAAAGAAAGGAACAGTCACGATCATCTCCAGCTCTCCTGCCATCTCCCCTAGGGAGGTTTTTCTACCCTCGCCCTCCTGCTATGTAAACAATACACTCCCAGCTGAGTACCTTTTGGTTCCCTAAATCCAAGGACATACGAAAATTAATGGTGTCTTGAGACTGTTTTATAAACCTTGGCTCCCTCTCCCTGCCTACATGATCAATTACCCAAAACTCAGGCCGCTGCCTCCCTAATCAGCTAATCGCCATGACAATGACAAGCCCCTCCCACCATCATCTTCCACAGGACAGCTCTTTGTAAATTAAGCAACTCCTGTTGCCTGCCCTCCTAAAGGAAAGCCTTTGAAAACTCCCCAGTCTCAAGCATTTGCTTTAGGTGCCTGGTCCCTTCTCTCCCTTGAGATCTTTCCTAATCTACTTTCTAAATAAACTTTCTTTTCTAATCTAATTTCTGTGAAATTCTTTGCATACCCATGGCACTGGCCCAGCTCACTGATCTAACAGTGAGAAATGGGGATCTGCCCCCAGAGAGCTTCAGTCTCCCTGGAGAGTTAACTACACACATTCAGAATAATGGCAACACGTCTGGTCATAAGGTTTTTGACTGGGCTTTGAGAGCATCCTAACTTCACCACTAACTGGTAACTTTAGCAAGCCTGTCTTTGGGTTAGGGGTAGCTGGATTCCAAACATGTGAGAGGCAAAGCCCTCTGCCTGGGATTCTTTTCGTGTCCATCTGAGCCTACTTGAACACTACCCATTCTTTTTTTTTTGGAGTCAGAGTCTCTGTCGCCCAGGCTGGAGTGCAGTGGCATGCTCACAGGCACTGCAGCCTTGACCTGCTGGGCTCAGGTGATCCTTCTACCTTAGCCTACCAAGTAGCTGGAACCACAGGCATGAGCCACCACGCCTGGCTAATTTTTTTTAATTTATTGTAGAGACGAGGTCTTGCCATGTTGCTCCCCTGAGCTCAGGTAATCCTTGCACTTCCGCCTCCCAAAGTGCTGGGATTACAGGAGTGAGCCACCGTGCCTGGCAACACTACCCGTTCTTGAAGGTCAAGTTCTGTACCTTGGTCTCTGGGAGACTTGCATTATTCTTCCTGATGGGTAGGGCTGCTCCTTCTTAGGAGCTACACCCACTACTAATGAATCTGTTTGGGACTTTGTACTCTCTGTCCCCCATACTTTTCCTCAGATAACTCCCCAGCTGGTTGGTTACTTGTTCGAATGTTCTGTAAACATTCTCCAGAAATGCCTTCCCTGACCATTCTTTGTAAAACAGTTTCTTTCTGCATGCCCTGCTTTGTTTCTTTTATAGCACTTATCACTGCTTGGAGCTTGGCATATTCATCCATTTATTGTCTTTCCTCTGAAGTTAGGAAAGAACTGTACCACATTTTGTCCACAGTATGGCACAACACAGAGGGGAACACTCAATGAACAATAATTGAATAAATGAATGAACGAATGAATGGACTGTCCTTACTGTGAGAAATGAACTCACTTGTCCAAAATCAAAGGATAGACACAGAGATGTGGAGTGCAGCAGAAGTGAGACTTTACTGATGGTCTTGCAAGATTGAGTGTCTGGTGGGTAGGCACACTGAGGCAGTTACAGCCAGCATATTTATGCCCTAGAACGCAAGTCCCTCTCCTGGTTTTCTATTGGTTGGGTACTTGCAGGAGTTAAACGCTTTGCCGTCGGATGCCTACATGTTACATGTTGATTGGTTTTACAGAATTATCTCGTTTACATGTCCTCTTTGCCGACTGGCTTGCAGGATTACTATTCTGATCAGATTCTGCCAAAAGTTAAAACATGTAGCCCACCAAAGTAAAAAGCCAGGGAAAAGGAAGCACAAAGAAGCAGGAAGTGAATCAGCAAAAGAGAAGCACAAAACATTTAGACACCATTTTGAGAACCCAAGATAAACTAGGCTTCAACCTGAAAATAAATCACCATTCATAATTGCTCACATTCATAACCCCTGTGCCTCTCAGAACATTTTTGTTTGCGTTAAAGGGAGCAAGTGGCTGAATAGCTCTGAGGCCTGAGAAGATGTATGTTGGTTGATAAAAGAGACCTGCCTACCTTTTACTGAGCATTTGCTATAGGCCAGGGAGTGTTTTAAGGCTTTCCATTTTTATCTTTTAGCTCTTACAAAACTCATAAAAATGAGTATAAGTATCTCCCACTTGTAGATGATAGGTGCCAGCTGTTCTTCCTTTTGCAGCCTGAGGGGATGAAACTAGAGATGAGGTGGCCAAATTGGGAGATACGCGTGCGTGTGCATGCATACGTGTGCATGTGTGTGTGCACGAAGATCCCAGGCTGTTCCTCAGGGATGTGCCCTACTCAGCAGGGCCTTGTGTAAAACTAGGAAAAAAAAAAAAAAAAAACCACAGCCACACGGTTGTGGAAGTGAGGGCCAAGTGTCCTCCCTTTGACCTCTCTCTTCCCCTCTGCTCCAGGCTTGGGAATGGAGCCCAGGCCACTCTCTTCTCGCCATGCTGTGAGCCAGCATGGCCCCTGCCCTCCTGCACCGGTCTCTGATATGACACTGATCTAGTCCCTCAGGGACCCAGCTGGGACGTTGAAGGAGCCCTCGTTCTTCCTCATCACAGGCCTGCCTGCCTCTCTCTCGGCCGAATGTCTCTTTTTAATGATCACTCCTCCCTGCTTCTCTTTTTGGCTTCCTTTTATATGATCTTATATTATAAAAGGAATATGTGTCATTATAGACAACTTGGAGACAGTCACACAGAAAAATACATAAGAGAATAAGACTCAGAGAATGTAAGTAATTTGTTCACGATGATGCAGCTTGGAAGCAAAGGGGTCAGGACTGGAGCCTCGACCTGTCTGGCTCTAAAGCCTTTCCATTTTCCAGTCTGCTGCCTCCCCTGGGTGGGCGAGAGGTGGCTGGAGCTCTCTGAGCCCTGGGACAGACACTCTGCCACCAGCTCTGACACCATGACTGGCTGCTGTGCCCAGGGAACTGCCAGCCCTGTCTTCAGTCTTGCTCATCTTCCCCCTCTTATCTTTCTCCTTCTCTTTAATTTTCTTTGCTGGAAGCCTGGAGTTCCCTAAAACTTCTGTTTTTCTGGGACAGGCCTTTCAAATTCCAACCAATGCGTGGGAGTTCCATAGACTGTCTGCTCAGTACTTAATTTTCAATTTCGGGGCTGCCAGGGGAGATGGCTTGGGTTAAACTCTCACGACATCTTGTCTTGAGATGCGATGCCAGTGCAGTCTCTTCTCGCAGCCATGTGCCGTCTGGAGAGACCGGGAACTATGAAGGTGTCTCTTCACGATCACTGTTCTGGTTGAACTCAGGACCCATCAGTGCTGTCCCTCCTCTGGGACCTATTGAGAACAAAGCACAGAGATTGTTGAGAGAGCCACACTCCCTCAGGGGAGAGAGGAGTGGAAGAGAGGCAGTGGGAGGAAGATACCATGAGCCCCTGTTCTCTTTTGAGACTCCTCCAGGGCTGGGACTCCATGGTTGTACTTGTGTACTTGTGATTACTTTGAGTTGGAGGGCTTTAGGGATTTCCAGTGAAGCATGTGTAGTGAGTATACTGTTCAGCCAGCGAAGAGACACTCAGGAGAGAGCCTGGGTTAAGCTCCTTCCTCCTTTGGGAGACGTGATGGTCTTCAAAGGGGAGTCATGGGAGAGCATACGAGCCTCCAGTTGGCCCTGGTGACTCAGGGATGGGGAGACCTGCTGGGGGTGTGTGGGGTGTCTCATGGGCTAAGCTGACTACTTGAGTCTCATCCTGTGTTCTCGGACCATTTTTAACCTTCTGGGACACTCCTTGTGACATGTTTGTGCGGAGTGGACGGCCCCACCCATCCTCCCGGTGCATTTCAGGACTTTAGATCTTGTGGGAGCCAGAGGGTGTGGGGCCATCTGGGAGGAGGCTTGGGGTTGCTGTGTTTACCCCAGGGTCTTGGGGAGCAGGATTGGGTGCTGGTGTAGGCAAAGGGGTCTTGTCGAGATGTCTGCTGAGGTTTCTTCCAGTTCTACCATTTGTGGTTTTTATAGAAAGAGGCTGCTGATGAAGGCGAAGCCTGCACCCTCGGACTCTTTAGTCCTTACTTTTCGGAGACGGACACTGGGTAGACTTAGTGTGCTAAGGAGCCAGGCTCAGGTGATCCTAGGCCTTGAAAGAGAACAATGGAGGGGGCCAGAATGGGCAGCAGGTGGTGCTGAGGGCTTGGGCATGGCTGGCCGGGAACGGAAGGAGGAACTGGAGGGGGCACTGGGGAGCCATCCCAGAGGAGCTGGACCTAGAGCAGAAACAAAAAGAAGCCAGACCCAAGGATCTGGGGAAGAGCTGGGGGAAGAGGTGAGAGGGAGAGGTGAGGGTGGAAACTTTCCAGATGAGAGGTTGGTCGTTTGCTGGAGACAAATCGCCCTAGGTGCCGGCCATTCTCTCTTTTGCAGCTTGAGGGGATGGAATTAGAGACAAGGTGACCAGACCAGGAGCTAAGACTGTGTGTGCATGCATGAAAGTGTGTGTGTGTGTGCAGGCGGGACCCAGGCTACTTCTCAGGGACGTGCCCTGCTCAGCAGGACCTTGTGTAAAACCAGAGAAAAATGCACAGCCACATGGTTGTGGAAGTGGGGGTCAAGTCTCCTCCCTTTGACCCTCTCTCTTCACCTCTGCTTCAGGCTTGGGAATAGAGCCCAGGCCACCCTTTCCCCACTCTGCCATGATCTGGCACAGCCCCTGTTCCCCAGCGCCAGTCTCTGAGGTGACACTGGTCTAGTTCCTCTGGGGCCCAGTTGAAGGAGCCCTCGTTCTTCCTCATCACAGGCCTGCCAGCCTCTCTCTCCTGCCAGTCGTCTCCTTCTAACGATCACTCCTCCCTGCTTCTCTTTTTTGCTTCCTTTTACATGATCTTATAAAAGGAATATGTGTCATTATAGACAACTTGGAGACAGCCACACGGAAAAATACCTAAGAGAACAAGGCTCAGAACTTTACCGTGATCACGGAGATAACAAGGCACTTTGATGCGGTCTGCACCATTGTCCCTTTCAATGTCTATGGTCCCTTTGGCCTGGCTCTTTTTTACACCGAGTTTGAGCAGAGTCTGTATATGCTGTGTATTTGGTATATGGCAAGACTTCTCTCTTTATAGCATATGCATTTCTCTGTGCCATTAAAATTCTTCAGAAATATTTAGTATGTTAATACAAATCTATCCCGAGGAGTTGGCATTATTTATTTGACTGTTCAAGTTTTTTTTGTTGTTGTTGTTGGAGTCTCATCTCTCTGTTATCCAGGCTGGAGTGCAGTGGCATGCTCACAGCCACCACAACCTCGACCTGCTGGGCTCTGGAGATCCTTCCATCTCAGCCTTCTATGTAGCTGGAATGGCAGGGGCATGCCACCATGTCTGGCTAATTTTAAAATTTATTGTAGAGACGAGGTCTCGCTAAGTTGCCCAGACTCGTCTTGAACCCCTGGACTCAGGCAATCCTCTCACCTCGGCCTCCCAAAGTGCTGAGATTACAGGTGTGAGCCACTGAGCCCGGCCTACAGTTCAACTTTCACCAGACATTTTGGTTACAGTTTTTCACCATATAAACTAAACTCGAGTGAGCCTCTTGCTTACTGCCCAAATTTTTGGTCTGTGAAAATATGATTACTTTCTCCAGTTGTTTCTACCTGAGAGGAAAAAAGCCTAATCCTTTGACCCACCTACAAGCCTAGCTGTGGACAAAAATACAAAAAGTCCTCACCTTTCTTCTTTTCTGAGGTGTCCAGTGCTTCCCTCTGGCCTGTCCTTCCTGTAAGCAGTTCAATTCAGGAGCAGGCAGTCGATTCAGCCTGGGGGATTTCTCCACTTGAGAACAGTGGGACTCTGGCAGGGCCTTGAAGGCAGGACAGGGTCTTGAGTTGAAGAGTTATGAGAATAGACCTCCCAGACAGAATGTGCAGAGGCAGGGCAGTGGCATAGGAGAGGAGGAGGCCCGTGGCTTTCTGGAGACTGTGTCCAGGGTGTGATCAGCAGTGTATGACAGGAGCACTTTCTCTCATACAGGAGTCTGCGGGTAAGTTGGGATCAGGAGGGCGAGGCAGGAAGGAAGTGTGGAAGATGGATTTGAGCCTCAGCGAGAGATTCCCCAGGCAGCTGGCGGTGGGTCCCTGCTCCTGAGTGCTGCTACTCATGAGATACTTCCTCAGACTGAACCCCGCTTGACATTGTCTCTGAGTCCCACCTCGGAAGGAGATTGCTTCCTCCGTGCTGGGGAATGAGGTCAGGCTCATGATGAAATGAGCTAAATTAGTTAATAAAGTCAAATTGCTAGCAAAGTAATAATAATAACCAGCGTATTTCATTTTGTTTAAAACTTTCATCTTAGTTACCTGCCTGACCGAAGAATCAGTGCCTACATGTAGTTCCAGTAATGTTCCCATGACCACAGACCCCCAGCTTTGTCTCCTTTGGGCAGGTCGTGCTGACCGTTGTCTGCTGACTGTTACAGAACTCCTTTGCCATAGCTTCCATGTGACTGTATGCTTTGTTAACTGAAATCAAATGTTATGCTTTGACATTTTCATAGTTTGTTCTTATGTTCTGTTAGTGACCTAACCAAGGTAACTCCATTGTATAATGATTCTTCCTTGTAACTACCTTAAACCGTATCGTAATGGCGGAACTCCAGGGACTTTCTGAGCACTAGCTATACCTACCTGACATAAAATTAATCAAAGGTCCCTAACAATCAAAGTTCCCATTTTGGTTGCCAAGTCGTTAGTTAATAGTTGCTATGGTCACTAAGTTGCTATGTAGCCAATGCTGCAAATTTTGCCTATAAAAGCTTGTCACAAACTGCACCAATTTGCCAAGAGATTTTCTGGCGTTTGCCTACTCTTGACCCAAGCGGTTAATAAATTCATAATTAGACTCAACTTGCTGGCGTAACTTTCTCTTACTTGGTCATAACAACGAGAGCACTTCGTGATCTTGACAGCATGAGAACAGTGTAACATTTGGAGATACCGAAAGAGGCACAGGACAAAGGGCCAGTGTAAACCAAGCGTTTATTGGGGGAGAAACTCCCGGGCGAGGTCCCGTGGTCCGGAAAGATGGGCCAGGGGGGTCGCACCCAAGGAAGGGCAGGCTTGGGTTTTTAAGGGTGCTGTATTTGGGGAGGGTGTTGGGGGCGGCAGTTAAGTGGGAAGACAAAGCATCACATCTGGCGTGGGCTGGAAAGTTTCTGTCTGGCCCTTCTCAGCAGCTGCCGGCAGGTTCTAGTAAGCTGGTATGTGGTTTGTGGGTTTAGGGTGGAGGGGCACATAGGGGATCAGTGGGTGGAGGGGCAGATGGGGGAAGTGAGTGCTGCTTCTCCCCGGGCCTAACATCCCGACCTCTTTGGTATAAGGGGCGTTGACTTGATCTGGTTGCTTCAAGCTGAAAGGGGGTGTAGTTTTAGGGGAGGCGGGGATGGGGTGGCTTGGAGGGAAGTGGGGCATACGGATAGGGGTGCAGGAGTAGCTGATTGACTGTGACGTGAGAAATTTTTTTCATGCAAGACTGCAAAAAATTAAACAGACAAGGTGCAACCATAAGTAAAAGACAGATAAGTAGAACAGGTCCCAAGAATGGCATGACCCATTGGGCGATGCCTGAGTTTCACCAAGCAGAGAAGGGTGATTCTGTGGTGTTTTTTGGCGAAGTTTGTCTCCCAGCTTTCAGAGGACGTTGACATTTTCCTCTACCAGCCCTGTTTTATTAATGTTTATACTGGCCCTTTGTCCTGTGCCTCTTTCGGTATCTCCAAACATTACAAACAGTATACTCTGAATCCTCCAGACAACCTGGCAAAGCCCCACTGCACATGGGGGAACTGGGCCCCGAGAGTTTCTGCACAGTTGTCGTTGGGGTCTGGTGGCTTTTTTGACGCCAGTCATATTGTTTCTTCATCCAGATGTGAGGAAACGGAGACTCAGAGAGGCCAGGAGAATGAAAGGCCCTGGTGGAGCTCAGGCTGAAGTCCAGTTCTTTTTACAGTAACCCAGCACAGAGGGCGGTGGTGTGTGTGTGTGTGTGTGTGTGTGTGTGTGTGTGTGTGTGTGTGTTTGTGTGTGTGGGTGGGGGGGCGCGTGTTGTGGGGAGGTGAACAGGGTGCCAGGAAGACAGATGGAACAAAGAGAGGAGAGGGCGATGAAGATCTTTTTCCCAACATAACAACATTGCCTGGGGCTAGGCCCTAGCTACTTATTCATCCTTGAAATATGACAAGTCTACACGTGGTCTCTCGCCAAATGGCAGCCACGTGGGTCTAGACCGCAAAGACTTTACGCTCCTGATGATCGCTTCCATGAAAGTGATCCACTGCCCTGTGAGGGAGGGCATGGTCAAAGGGGCGTGTCTCCCTGAGGTGGCAGGAGAACAGATTGTGGCTGAGAGCATGGATTTGTGGGCTAACTCAGTGTGAGTTCAAAGACTGTGTCTGCCACCTGCCAGTTCTGTGACTTTGGGTGAATTATTTGCCTTCCCTGTGCCTGTTTCCTCATCCTCATTCTTTTAGGGGGATAATGGTAATGCGTAGGGTCTCCCCATTGACTGTGTTGCAAAGATGACAATGCCTTAAGGCCCCGTAAAGTGTTCAGAATGTTACCTGCTCAGAGTAAATGTGATGTGAACTTCTGCACTCTGCCTCAGTACTCGCTTCTCCTGCCAAACACCCTGTGGTGATTCCAGCCTTGTGGCTTCTCCTCAGGGGGGCATCCACTAAATAGGAAGGTCAGTGCTGGTAGCCATCTCAAGGTGACTTCTCTGGGCTCGGGGCTCTGGGGCCCTGCTCCAGAGCTTTCCTTTCGGTCTTCTCACCCTGTAGCCCCCAGTCCCGGAATAATATCTTAGAGTATTAAAGTACTGTAATCCCAGAGTACTAGATCCAAAAGGTTCCCTGAGATTATCTAGCCCAAATCTTTTGTTCTCCAGAGACTAACATGGGGAACATGACTTCCCCAAGGCCACCTGGTTGGCCCTAGAGCTTGTCCTAACCTAGGCCTTTGTATTTCCGGTCCTGTGCCGGAGCCTACCACACTGCTGACACTTGGCCTCAGAGATGCTCTGAGGGCCCTGCAGGTCTGCAGCCTCGGAGGACAGGTAGCCAACAGAGGGTTAGTTAGGTATAATATAAAGCGTGTGGCTAAAAATGCTTCTCATGTGGGTTTTATGAAACACCAGCATGCTGGTGGGCAGGGGAAAGAGGAGAAGAAAGAGAGAGTAGCTTATCTTTCTTTGCCCTGGGGAGGAAGAAGCTGTTTAAATAAGATAGAAGATATGAGTCTTTGGGGTAGAAGGGAGAGGTTGACTCCAGACTACAGCAAGTTCCAGCTCTGTTGGGCTGATGGGGAGGAGGAAAAATGCAGAAATAAGACAAATGCCAGCTGGTGGGGGGGGAGGCAAGATGGGGCAGGAAGGTGGCTACTCTGTTATTATGACTTGATTAGAGGAAGGCAAATGCCAGGGATTTGCAACGGTGCTTGGCGGTGCAGAATCTCAGTCCTGTACCCCCACCCTTACCCCCAACCCCCTGCTGTCACCTATGCCCTGGGCTTCTTAGGGGACACTGACAACACTCTTTTTGCCCCAGAGTTCACTTGTGTCTGGGCCAGAACTGGGGAGCCCCTGAGAGTCAGCGCTCTCCAGAGACTCTGACTCTAGCGGTCTGAGATGGAGCCCGGGGACCTGCAACTTGCTGGGTGTTTTTGCTGCTGGTTTTCTATGGACCACATCTGAGAAGCCTGATTCAGGGATCTGTAGAGTCACATGGACTGTTTCGGGGAGGGCAGCAGCAGTTGCTTGGAAGGAGTGATGCGTTTTTCTCCCAACAGTTTCTAGCCAATCTAACACTTGCTGAGCACCTGTTGTGTTTGCCCTGTGCTGGGCCCTCTTGGAGATACAGAGGAGTTCTGCCTCCAGTGAGTGTAGATACAAGCTGGGAGACAGCCTGGTACCAGATCCTTAGTATGTGACTCAGAATGGGATAAGAACTGTAAGCGATGGCCAGGCCGCAGCCGTGGGCTCAGAACAGAGGACATCAGAGGGAACAGGCTGGAAGGGTGGTACGTGGCTTCAGTCAGTATGATCTAAATTTCTGCGTCTGGGTCTAACTTGGGGACTCATCCCCACCTAATAGAATGGGACCCTCTTTCTTTTTGAGAAACTCAAGTGGCTTGGGGAAGGCCTGGACAGCCATGATGAGGAATTTAGGCATTCTTCTATAGGAAGTTCACATAGGCAAAACTTGGCCCCATGAGGTCAAAGACTTGCCCAAGTTCACAAAGCCAGTTAGCAGAGAGAACGTACTTCAAACCCGCTCAAGATAGATTGCTCAAGATGTATGGATATGATCAATAGTGCCTGGGTACCTTGGTTGTGTGTATAAGGTGGGTTCCTAACTCCTTAACTGGCTCTGGCTTGGAGCTTTGGTGAGAAGCAAGCTGGGGAGTCAGTGGCAAGACAGGAAGACAAAGCATGGGGTGGAGGTGGGTCAGGAGTGGAGTGTCTGCAACACCCTCCCAAGCACAGAAAAGAATTTGTTCTGACCTGAGACGGGGGTTGGTGCGATAACTAACTTTCCAGCTGCTTTCTGGATTCTCAAATTCATTCTCACACCACTTCCAGATTAATCTTAAAACACAGTTTTTGTGCCAAGCCTCCCCTATTCCTCAGACATAAACCAAAATACTTTTAATTCCTTGCAGAATCAAAACAAAAATCAATATTCTAGTCTGTAAGTCCCAACTCTGGACTTCCAAAACACATACTGTATAATTCATTGTCTTGATGCCTTTCTATTCTGTAACCCGTAAGTTTCTTTTCCTGTGTGGGAATCTCCTCGATGAGACTGGAAGCTTACTGATTCATTTTCTTACTCATGGTCTGAACAAACATGTATTGAATCCGTATTGGGTGCCAGGCAGTGTGCTATGTGAAAAATATCTCTTTGTCCTCAAGGAGTATGTCTCACCTGGTGAGGACAGGGAATGACAAGGAAGTGTGATCAATGGATGCTTCTGCTATGGTGTCTACAGGACAGGGATGGTGCACGCGGCTGGGGTGTGGTGGTACTTCTGGAAGTTTCAAAGGGGTGGAGATGTGAGTGCTGAGCCCCCCTTGAAGAATGCATGGAGATTCACCAGTTGGACAAGCAGGCTGGGGGTTCTTGTTGTCTGAATGAAGTATTCAAAGGCCTAGGGCCTTGCGGGAGAGAAGGAGGATGGAAAAGAGGAATGCAAATGCCTGGAGCCTAGTGTCTGTGTGTCCAGTGAGGAGGGGGGAGAAGCCACAGCTGCAGGGCATGTCTTTTTTCCTGAGAAACTCAGGAAAAGGCAGTGGGTGCTCCCTGAGGCACCTCCAATTAGGTGGCAAGTCAGGGGTGGGGGTGGGGGAGGTTCATTTACTCTAGGCTTCTTGAAGGACCATCGTGGCCTCTAGGCAAGACGTGATGAGGGCTTGAACTGCTGGCAGTTGTAGGAAAGGAGGGGTGGGAATGGACCTGAATGGCCAAGTCAGTCGAATAAAAAGGACACCCGGCTGCTCCTCATCTCTTGTGCAGCTCACCCTACCTCTCTTAATCCAAGCTGGAAGAGAACCTAGAGGTCAGAGGCCTCCTCAGGGGATATGCCTCAGCCACAATTAGGTAACGGGAGAATCTGGAGGTTAATCTATCTGGAGGTTAATCTATCTGCTTGTGACTTTGCCTCTGAGGGCAGAGTTCCCCCAAAAGAGGGAGGGGCCCTCCTTTTAGGTGGGAATTAATCCAAGTTAGGCCTGTGAACGGGAATGGGGAACAGGGGAGTAAGATCATGCTGACTGAAGCCACTCACCTTGTGACACTATGAAGGTGCCCGCTTGACACTACTGCTGAAAATGAGTGCCAAACTCCATTTCAAAAGGTGAGAATCTTTTAGAAAGCTCCTATAGCACTTTAACCCCGTATAATAGTGGGAAGAACGATAAAAGATATGAGTTTGATTTTAAAACTACCATCTAGAAATGCAAGCTGAGATCCGTTGGAAACGTCCTGAAAAACAATCTAGGAACTAAAACACGATGGCTCTCTGATTACTCCAAACTAGAAGAGCCAGGAAGTTCAAAGCCACAGTCAGACTTAGCTTTGAAAAACAAATTCTGAAAGCTAGGTGGTCAATGGCTATTGAAGGCATCTGAAAGAGTGCTTAGGCTGAAAAATAAAAATAAAAAATCCAGGGCAGTGTGTGGCTTGTGAGAATACCAAATGCCTGTAAGGCATGAATGAACATAACTCTTAGAATCCCCAGAGAAGGGTGCTGGCCCACCCAATGGTTTCGTTTCTTGATTACTGTAATTATGTGTCCATAATGCATGTTATAGGAAAGGAAAACTGGCAGCCAGGCCCTGGACTATAATATTCTAGGTATGTGTGCAGTGTCTGACAAGTTTCTTAATAGCAAAGGCCTTGGACAAGTCGTAGACTGCATATCTCGACTTCAACCTGTTTTACCCATGGTGTTCCTACTACGCCAGGACATGTCAAAGAGAAGGGAAGTTTGTGCCAATCCAGGCCGTACAGATTTAAAAAGTTGTAGTTGAGCTGACGTAAATGGAAAAAACAAGCGAACAATGGACTTGGAGTTAAAGACCTTGGACTGGACACTCCAATTGTCCTTGGCTGTGTTGTATTGCTAGGCCTTAATTTCCTCATTGGTAAAATAAGACATTTGTGGAATGAGAGCTGTTTCTCCTTTTTAGTTATTTTAGAATGAAATACAAAATCCTTTCTGGGATTGGTAGCTGGGGTTTGGCAGAATGAGGATGAAGGTTCAGAAGTAATGTTTTGTAGGGAAAACTCAGTACGTGAGACTAGGAGAGGAAGTTGCTGTGTGTCTTCCTGGGTTTGCTGAGTTGGAGTCACAGGGTAGTGTTTGTCTCTTTGCCAAGGGGAGAGCTTTTTGTCTAGCTGAATCTGATTTGTTCTCTTGACACTGTGGAGGGTATTATACTCCCAAATGTATTCGATATTTTTTCACCATAATGATATTGCTTTTCTTTCTCTTTAAATGGATTCTCCCCTCTGTACTCCTGCATGCCTTTGGTGGTAACTTTTTCCTGCTTTGTGAACGGGAAGCCCTCCCACTTCACTCTCAGTCCGTGTCTTCACCCAGAGGTAGGGTAGGGTCTGAGAAGGTTTCCCCCTCTGGCAGGTTGGCTGCCACAGTCATTTGCAAGATGTACCAGTTGAAAGGTACCACTGGGAGATGGGCCAGACCAGCAAGCCATCCCTGAGTTACCAGGAGGAACACAATCTTGATCTCTACTCAAGTCCCTCCCTGTGGATCTCAGTTATCCTCTGCATAAACTCCTGAGCACCGTCCCAGATTCTCTCACTCTGTGGTGCGTCAACCAACATCAACACCGACAATGTCTTTCTCTTCCTCATATCTGGGTCCCTAGTTATTGGTCAAGATAACTATTTTCCTGGCTTTCTGGACTGTGTACTTCTGAAAAAAAAAAGACAGAAACAATCCCCTCCTACTTCAAACATGAAAGGTCATATCCAGAAATGCTTACAAGGTTCCTTTTTTCTGCTTAACCTAACAATTCCTCCCTATGTTCATATAATTTCCCACTTAAACAGAGCTGTGGTCTCATACCACACATCAACTTTTGCCTCTTGTTGAGGTGCTGCTATTTGTCATTGCCCTCCTGCTAAAGGCCACCAGGAACACACCCCTGGTTGAACAAAATTGGCTTATTGACTCATTGAAACAACACAGAGGCATATCTCATGGAGCATATGAGGACTCTTGGTCAGAGAGTGTCAGAAAGGACTTGTTCTAACATTTGGGTTCAGCTAAGTGATCTCAGGACTCTAGCTCTCAAGGAAGCTGGACTTTACTCTGTATTGAATGTTGTCGGGAAGAGGTACTAACTCTGTGCTTGGGATTTTAATACATTTCACCAAGAAGACAAGAGAAATGGAATGAGGCTAAGACTATTATTGGTAAAGAAGCAGCAGTCACTCGTATTAGCTGGAATAGGAGGATGTCGGGCCATTCTGTGCCTTGGAGAACACTGAAGGCTCACCAAGGGTGCCACATCCTGACCTGACAGGGGCTACTTTTCTCTTCTCTAGTGATCCCTTTTGGCCAAGGGCAGAGTCAGGCTGCAAAATATGAATCCATAATCTTTGGATCTTCACCATCACCAACATTTTGCTGATCAAGGGGTTGTTCAGAGACCTTAATCTGCAGCTGGCTAAGAGCTAGTCTTTTCTGCGCCTTTTGTGACAGAGTGAGTTTTTAATCTTCTGAGGTGACGAGGGCTGCACAATAGCATTAAAGACTCAGAACAGAATACACTAGCGAGCTGCAACACAGGCAGCACAGGCAGTGACCAGAAACAGAAATTGTTATTGGTTCTTATAATAGACCCCAAAGACAGAGACCTGGATTATCAGCTCCAGGCAATGAAAATGTGTCCCAAATCCAACTGGTCTTTTTCTAGACATCCAGGTGGCTTTTCCTTTTAGCCTATTTATAAATGGTTCTACTTGAGACTGTGGTGTTAATACAGGGACAGCAAGAGGGTCTGCAATAGTGTAAACTCCCCCTTGGTCAATTAAGACCCAATTAAGGGCCATGGAACTATCCTTGACAACTCTGGCTAGCACATTCAAGTTTAAGCCGGTTGGTTTGATTTCTAGAGCCAGGAGTTGTATAATTGGTGACGTCTTAGTAGGGTCATAGAGAAGGTTTGGACTAGCTATTCTGGCTGAATTGCCCCTACTGAGGTGCACTTTTGTACAGCTTGTGTCAAGAGTGAGTCAGTTGTCCCCTTTGACAGTTCTCAGTTAGCCTGCGTTGCTTCTTTTTAGAGGTTTCTGGACAGTCTATTCAAGGAAATATGATCCAGCATAGGGGTGGTCATTTCAAACATTTGAAAGTCTCTAAAGATTGTCCTGAAAACAGAGGGAAAGTAAGTGTGTGGCAGGTGCATATAAATCTAAAGTCTACAAAAGAAGTCACTTTCCAGTGGGGTACAGGTTGTGTGGCCATATTGGAAATAGCGTTCATTGCAACAGGAATGAGCCAGTTTTGTTCTTTTCCCCATCAAGGTGGGAAGCTTTCCTGCATGGAGTTAAACACATTCTACCAAGCAGTCAGAAGGGGGCAAATGCACTATGGTAGCAAGACTGTCTAATATTAGCTTCCATTTCTTTTGGGCTAAGGTTTGCTGCCAGGGTTATAAAAACCTAAAGAGAACTACATTCTTGACATGGTGTAAAAGTCCAATTTTTTAAAAATGTAAGTTTGGCATTAATTATAGAGTAAAACTTATGCATCACAGGACTTTTAGATGGAAAGCTACCCTCTGAAATAGCTAAAGAAAGTTATTAAATGTTCAGTATCCAATTCAAAGCAGCTGCTATGGGCGGAGACAAGCACACCAGAGAATTACTTTTTGTTCAGGGGCAGTAGACTTCAGGGGGTCCAAAATAGTGGGATTAAGATGAGGGAGGTTGGGATTGAGAGATAATTTAGTAGAGGGTGTCAAAGCACGAAAACAGATGAAAGTTGAGGTCAAGAGAGAGAAAAAGGGAGCTGAAAAATCAAAACTTCTGTTGCGTCTTGGGTGGAAGCTGTTCCCTTGTGTTGCCAGCAGCATGTCCGTTTCTGTAATCTGCTTTTTTTCTGAGAATGTATAACCAACCTCAGTTTGAGTTTTTCCAATGGAATGGGGAGTCTAGGAGTTAGGTGGTGATGTCTGTCTTTTCAGTGGGAACATGAACTTGAAGACCAACATCCTGGTGTTTTACTGCTGTGTTAGTTGTTAGCAGTACTTGGTAAAAGCCTTCAGGTCTTAAAGGCTGGTTTTGTCTAACTATCAGAACACCAGAATACCAGTCCTCTGGGATGCTTAAGCAGAACCTTGCACAGGTTATGATATGATGGTCTCAGATGTCTATACTATCACAGAATCCAGGGCCTTGGTCCCAGGCAGCAATTGCTTTTGCAAAATCTTGCTGGAGCATTCGTTTCTGTGAACTCCCTCTCCCCTGGCATACCTGTAGTTGAACAAAGTTGGGTTTATTGACTCATGGCTACGAAACACACATGATGGGGACTGTGGGGCATTGGGACATGCTCGTTCTTTCTCATGTGTCCTCTTTGACTGGAAGCTTTGTAAGGACAGAGTCTGTGTCTAGTGTGCCATCTTGTGTCTAGTGTCGCACCTTGTGCCGAGCGGGAGGCTCGGCAGGTGCCCTTGACGTTATCAGCTGGATGAGGCCTGTTCCTGGGAGAGCTGAGACATGAGTCACCTCTTTCTCTAGAGGCCAAAGGAAGATATGGACACAGACCTATGCTTAGAGAAAATGAGGTCTGAGCACTCCAAAGACAGCAAATCCCAAACTAGAACCCTCCTTCCTATAGTTTTCCAAGAATGGGAAGTTGAGCTCCTACACTCGGAATGAGTTGGGAGCATGGTGACTACGTGGGATGCGGCCTTGTAAGGGCGAGAGGAAGGTCTCAAGAAGGAAGGGGTCACTGTGCTGCCTTTTCCCGAGGAGCTGAAGTTATAAGAACAAGAGTCATTAAAATTCTCTCTTGCCTGTTTTTCTTGCTCCTCCTTCCTCCATCTTCCTTTTTTTGCACCAAGAGGGGGCAGGATGGAGACAGGGTTGGGTCAAGGGAGCGGTTAATCTGGGAAGTGGGACCTGGGGCAGGGAGAGTGGTCTGGGCCTAGTGGGAGAGGGCCTTCGCCAATAAACCTGCAGGACCCCCAGCCTGTCCTGATTCTCCCCCACCTCCTGGAGATCTGAGGAAGCAAAAGCTGAGGGCCAGAGTCCTTTGACTCAGTGGGTTGCTCTCCCCAAGCCCTAGAAGAACTCCACGAGGCCTGAGGGTTTCATGTCTCCTGGGGCAGTAGTCTCTCTCCCTCCAAATTCATCTTCATTAGTAACCATAAACGTCAGAATCAAAACCCTTGGAAGGCTGTTCTTAGATAAATAATGCTTTTCATATTTAATTTACGAGTAGTTCTGCAGCCTCTTTGGGGTGTGCTGGGTTAATTAAGAGCTGAATTAGATGGAGCTGCATCTCCCCAAGGAGAGTCAATTAAACTCTTTCTGACAAAAAGAAAAAAAAGAGAGAAAAAAAAAAGGAAAAAGAAAAGAGAGAAGAAAACGTGTTTAAAGAAATGGGTCCATTGGGGAACTGTTTCTTCTTCGTGACCTTGAACCAAGGCTGGTTGGAAGGGAATTCAGTCTTTACTTCCTTTTCGATTTGGAGCCGCCTCCAGTCCCTGGGACGGGCAGTCCAGACCTGGGGAGGGACGGGTTGCTCACCGTGGTGAACTGTGTCAGTTCTTCTTGCAGGCAAAGGGTTAATGTCCCCTGCCTGAAGCCAGGAAACTAGACAACAGTTGCCTGTTGGAGGCTGTTAGGAGTGGGATATTGTCTTGGGGAGCTGTTCCCAGCCTCAGGCCAGGCTTGGGGCTCTGAAATTCCAACCCCTATTCCCAGGGCTTCTACCCCAAAACTCAGCCAGGGCTCAGCAGATTGGGGCTTCCTGGACTGAGTGCAAAATTCCTCTTCCCATGGGAAGGTTTTTTCCTCTTCCTCTGCCCTCCAGTGGGAAGCCGAGGCCCTGCTGCTGGGAGGCTGCTGTGGCAGGGGGTGGAGGGAGAAGGCCTCCTCTCTGGTGGGACGGCATCCCCTCCTCTCATCTCCCCCTTCCCACCACACTTCAGGGGATCTGACTACAGATCTCAGACAGCTGTGTATATTCCCAAAGAGAAGAAGCAAGTCGGCCAAAGTCCTTGAGTGAGCTGGTCAGAGATGGGGCCAGAATTCTAGACAGCGGCCAGCAACACACTCAAATGCACATGAGTGTAAAAGCACACACATGCACACACATCCCTTTCGCAAACCCAGTTCATCTGGATTCACAAATCTCCAATCCAACAGCCCTCATATCCTGCCAGGAGAGAGACGACACTGTGTGTCTCTTGCTCACACTCTCTTGTACAGATCAGAGCCTTCCCACACACCTGGAGACCCTGTTACAGACTCGGTTGTCACACAGAGTCTGCACAGTTGCAGAGTAACACACACTTTCAGCACCCTCTGTGTCCCCAGACAGAGCCACCGAGTGCCAGACGATCTCAGACTGTCTCCTGACCTCATTGGCACATGTTCACCCTCCTCGCATAAGCCTGGGGTGTGTGGGGGGCAGGGAGGCAGTCTCTGTGCTGAACATGCATGCTCACTTGTGTGCACAGATCCACACACACACACACAGTGCAGAGTTCAAGTCCAGACTTCTCTTTTGTTGTGCAAAGAGAACAGAGCACTCCTTATGACTGCTCCTCAGCCTCTTGGGCAGTAATTGCAGATTTTGCAGCAAGTGAAAAACGAACCTTCTTGTAAAAATTGGGAAAGTGTCATGTGTGCTGTCGGAGGGCAGTCCTCAGAAGAAGCAGGTGCGGGCCATCCCTCTAACCCATGGGACTCTCGAGAGGGGGCCATCTTCTCCCAGAGATGGAGCCAGAATTCTAGGCAGCGACCAGCAACACACTCAAATGCGCATGAGTGTAAGAGTACACACATGCACACATATCCCTTTCACAAACCCAATTCATCTGGATTCACAAATCTCCAATCCAACAGCCCTCATATCCTGCCATGAAGACCACCTCGACGATATCTTCTATGAGGAACTGTTTCCCTCAAAGGGGTCCTGTACCTCAAAACAGGCTGACACTTGGCTTTTTACCCTTGGTCGGTTCTCCATCCTGTGGGGAGATGCTGAGGCCTAAACAGATGGGGCAGGGACGCTTGGCGGGGAGGGAGCCCCTCCATTCTCTTCTTTCATTTGCCTGGTTTTTGATTTTTGGCTCACCACCAGTTCCATAGCCAAGTTCATCTTCATGGACAGACTTGGCTTCTCTGGCCACCCCCACGGAAGCAGTGTCGGGGCCTTCTGTTCTGACTTTAGGGCTGGGAGGGCCTCAGAGGTCATCTTCCCCAACCCCCTCATGCATAGCAGCAGAGGGGGGGATTGGCTGGTGCCACACACATATAGCGGGCCAAGCAGACCGGACCCAGACCCAGGCCTCTAGGCTCAGCCAGCCTCTTCTTCCCTGCACCTCTGCTCCAAAAGTTATATATACTGCTTTCTCATCTTTGTTTTTCTTCCATTGCTTCATCTTTATTTTGTATAAACATATCTTGCTTTATACAACAGATAAGTTCTTTTAAACCTTATTGGCAAAAAGAGCTTTGTATATACCAAATCATATTGTAAAGTGTACCCTCCCTTTCTTAAGGGAGGTTGCTTCTTAGGCCCTGATGTTTGCAGAACTCTGGCTTTTTTATTTTTTATTTTTGAGTCGGAGTTTCAGTCTGCTGTCCAGGCTGGAGTGCCATGGCATGATCACAGCCACCACAGCCTCAACCTGCTGGGCTCAGGCGATCTTCCTGCCTCAGCCTTCCAAGTAGCTGGAACTACAGGTGTGTTCTATCACACCTGGCTAATTTTTTTATTTATTGTAGAGACGAAGTCTCGCCAAGTTACCCAGATTGGTCTCGAACCCCCGGGTTCAGTCAATCTTATCACCTCAGCCTTCCGAAATGCTGGGATTATGGACATGAGCCACTGTACCCAGCCTAGGTTTTTTTGTTTTTTCAAGTCAAAACACATTATTTTCATTTACATATTTCATAGAAAAATAAATGTATCAAAAGGGTCAGTGTGGTGTGAAAAGAAACCTGAGCTTGTCCAGGTTGCTCCATTTTCATCTAGGATCAGGGTTCTCCTGACGTCAGGTGCAGCAGCTGCACTTCTCTGATGCCCCTTGGCAGACACAGCCTGGGCACACTTGGCAGAGCCCATGGGGAGGCAGGAGCAGTTGGGTCCATGGCGAGCTCATGTGAGGCTGGAGTTCCCAGGCAGTGGGCAGGTGGGAGGCGTGGTCAGAGCCCCAGTGTAAAAGGGGCTAGTCTGCATCTCTGCTTTATCCTCACAGGAGTCCTGGAAAATGGCAGGTGGTCAGTGTGGGCTCCATTGTTCTGGAGAGGTGACGCACCTTCTGAGAGACAGTGGAAGAGCTAGACCCTTGGCCCATTGTCTGCCTTTTAGTGGGAAGTGCGTGGCTGGCCCCATGGGATCACTGAATCCCATGTTAGACTAAATATGCAGTTTGGAAGCTGAATTGCTTGGTCCGGTTCTGTGTTTTCCAAAGCACGTTCCATAGAACATGGGTTCTCAGAAATTCACTGTGATCAAAGTGTTCCTTGGTCAAACAAGGCTGCGTAGTGCTGCACACCTCGTGAAAGTTTGCCCATGCACATTAGCACATTAAGGGCTCTGGGAGGTCCTGCTTAACTCTGCTTTCCCCAAACTTATTGTAACAAGGGACCCTTTATTCCTGGCGATACCTGTTCTGTGGAATGCATGATGGGAAACAACAGTCTAGTCTGTTTTCTGTGTTAATCTGGATTTTTGTTTTCCTCTTGCGTAGAAGGGAGGCCCACTGTGGCCTCCTCCCCACCCCCGGGCTTCTCTCCTTCCCTTGGGCATCCCTAGTTTCCCTGTACCCCTCAGGGCACAAGAGCCTGGAGGTGATTTCTCTGGGTCCTTAAGTAGATGAGACAGGGGCAGGGCGGACTCAGAGTGGGGCCGGGCAGAGTGCTCTGGATAAGCTCAGTAGATGTGGGACAGGAGGCGAGTGGAGGTCAGACTAAGGGTTGCTGGGAGCATGGAGGAGGGAGTGGAGAAGGGGCCAGGTCCAGCCCGCTGGCTCTGGGTGTTTGTTGGGGGTCTCTGGTCGCATTTATGGCCCCCGCCTTCCCCTGTGGCCTCACTGTTCCTGTCTCATCCACGAGGCATGCGCCATCATTCTCTCTGGAGCCATGACTCACATCTTCGGGGGATGTCCTTGCCTCCCCTACCTGCCTTCATTTCTCCACTGCAGCTTGGATTCCTGCCTTTCACCTCTTGCCTAGACCCTGGCTGAGGGGCTGTGAGAAGTCAAGACTTCCCATCACCCCCTTTCCGTTTGAAGACACTGTCTGCATCCTGTCTACTATGTTCAGTTCTTCGAGATTCAGTTCAGGGTGGACGGGTACAGGGCCTGGCTTGGGGCAGGGCCTCCCTGGACACCTGCTGGATGAGGGCCTTGCTCGCTTTGGCTGCGTCCTCTCAGCGTCACCCTCAGTGGTGCTTCTGGGACCGGCAACGCGTTTGCCCATATAAAGGATGACAGCATGGCTCTTTCTTCTTTCTCTATACTTTTCTTTTGGTGCCACGTAAAGGCCAAACAGCCTTTGCTGCAGCCCCTCACTGACTCAGCAGCGCCTCAAGTCAACCAGGGCCCTGAATGCTTCTTTAAGGCAATGTCTGTCTGGGCCCTTTCCTAGTGTCTCATGATTGGCTTTCTGGTTGTGTGGGCAGGAGTTCCCTCTCCCCTGAGGACTTGTGATGGTCTGTTTCCTCCTAGCCTCATGCCTCCACAATGCCATGGCCAGACTTCCAAGTCCTCAACCTGGCCGTTCATGGCAATGCTCAAGAGGACAGTGAAGAGTTCTAGATGTGAGGTCACACAGCTTGGCCTTGAAGAAGTCATGCTTTGCTTGGTCCTGAAAACAAGGGAGACCAGTGCCTTCCTCAGGGGAACCTAGTGAGGGTGAAATGAGATGCTAGGTAGGAAATTACTTGATAAACTTTAATAAAACACGGAGCTTGTCCATTCCCCTACCTGAGAATGAAGGAGCCCACCTTCCAGGGTGCCAGTGCAAATGAAACAATGGCACTTTGCCCATAACAGGTGTCTGGTAAAGGAGAACTTCTTTCCTTTTCTCTTATCTTACAAAATCATCCTCCCACTTGTCAGTTACTAGAAAACATGGGTCTGCACCACGTCGGCCTCTGATCCGAGTCTGCCTCCAGCTCGTGACCATCTTTGCCTCTGTGCATCTTTCCTGAAAGCAGAATAAGATTCCTTCCCAGCATATACCCTCCCAGAGCAAGGGGTGACTGGCTGCCTCTGGCTCGCTCACCTGCCGCCTGGTCAATGGCCTCCACGGAGTGGGATTGTGATCCCTCACTGAGCACCACCTGTGTTGAATGAATGAATGATCCTAGTGCCCGCTTTCTGTCAGGCACAGGGTCCTTCTCAATTTGTCACCTCTGGGACTCTCAGAGCCACAGCTGAAGCTCTGCTCAGGGAAGCATCCTGTGAACCTCTGGACCCTCCTGTAGGATCCCTGTCCTCCCTCCTTCCTTCCTTTGCTGGAGGTCAATGCATGGCAGCTGACCTTTCGTTCTGAGATCAGCGCATGGCAGCCGATCCCCTCTGCAAGTTGTTCTCAGGGGCGAGGGTCAGGCAGTCAAGGGTGGGTTGGAACTGTCTGGAGAACTGTAACTTGCATGGGCTTAGCTGGGGCTTTGGTGGGGGCAGTAACACACCCATTGGATTTGCATCTTGTCTTTCTCCCTGAAGAGAACAGGGAGGTGGATGGCGTGGTGAATCACCAGACAGGCTTATTTGGAGCTCTGTGTGCAGGGCTTTGTCCCTGGGACAGGGAGGGTCTCTCCCCATCCAGGGCTTAGGCTGAGGTTCCCCATACAAAGCCTGGAGGCTGCATGGGAGGGGTGGCTGGCTTAGGCCAGAGTCCAAGTTCCTGGTGCTCTGCTTTGGGGTTAGTTGAAAGAATCCACTTGCTGGGTCACGTTGACCTCGCGTTGTGGGGTCACTTCCGCATTTCATTTGGTGACTGCTTGGTGACCATCTTCTGTGAGTCCAGCCTTGAAATAGGCCCTGAGCTTAAGTGGTGAATGAGCTGGGACCTAGACCTCAAGGTGTTTTCAGTCTAGTGGAAGAGGCAGGTGCATAAACATGTAAAGGCATGGTGGTGGGTGGGGGGCAGTGGGTTCTCTCTTTACAGGAAACAGTCGCAGGAAAGACACACTGGGAGGTGACTGGAATGAGACGCCAAAGCTGAGTGAGATGAGGGTGAGCTGGGGAGAGCGGGCTGGAGTTGGCTCCTTTGGAATGGAAGGCTTCAGGCCAGCCTGCAGTGACTGAGGCAGGGGCACATGGGAAGAGCGGTGGGCCAGCTGCTGACAGCTCCAAGTAAGGGGCAGGCCTGTGGTGGTGCCAGGATCAGCCCAGCGTCAGAACAGGGGCCAGGGCCACCTCTGGAAGCCAGAGGCATCCAGCCAGTGTCAGCAGGACAGGTGGAAAATGGGGCCGCAGATGCTTTGTTCTGACCCTTGGGCTACACTCAGCCTTTTGAGTGCATTTGGTCTTCCAGGGAATGGCTGGCCCATGGGCAGCCCCCGGAATCCCTGCGCTGTCCCAGGTGTGAGGGTGGGAACTGACCAGAGGGGAGGCAGCCATGCCTTGGAGTGTGCCCTGAGAGCTCCCACCCGCACCCTGCAGGAGGGGGATCTGGAGTGCAGGGGCTTGTCAAAGGGAGGGTAGTGGAGGGCGTGGTGAGAGCTGGCACTGGTTGAGAGGCTCTGGGAAGCTCCCTCCAGCATGGAGCTGCCCTGTTCTCTGGCCCCACACAGAAGCTGCTGACAATTCCCTCTGAACATGCTCCCACCTGTCGAGGTTCATTTATTTACCCTTTCCCTCCCTTTAAGACAGGTTTGAAACAAGGGTCTCTACTCGTGGGGCTGCAGGGTGCATTCATCCCCCCGCCCCAGCCATTGGTCTTCTAATTTCTTCTGTCTCTCTTGCATGCTTAGCTGTCTGAGTTCCTCTCCTGGCTCAGATCTTGCCTGCCGCTTTCCCTGGGGCTGAGTCTTCTCTCTCCTTCCTCAGTCTCCACTCTCTACCTCTGCCTCATCAAAGGCTTTGGACATCTCCAAGCAAGGCCTGGAGTCCCCATCCACAGGCCCCAACTTTTTTTTGCAAGATTGAGCAGATATGTCATTGGTGGGGGTGGGGGTGGAGTCAATAACTGGGGAAAGGGGCAGGGGCTGGCAGAGGGACCCTTTTCAGGTGGTCTTGAAGCCATCGTATTAAAAGCTGGCATTTATTGAGTAGCTACTATGTGCTTGTTATTTTGTTAGAGTCCTTGTTCAATACGTTTCTTTCCCTTACTCCTCTCAATGACCCAACGCAGTACATGCTATTACTGACCCCGTTTAAAATGAGGCCCAGAGAATGGGTGAGAAGAGCTAGCTATTTCACTGCTTCCTTGTTAGAGGATCCTCTTCCCTAAGGAGAAAGGCTCTCTAAAGGTTTGCTAGGACACTCCTCAGCCCCCAGCCAGGAGGGAAACCATACCTGATGATGGGGTCTGGACTGGGCTGAGAGGTCTCGGGAAAAGTTGCTTCTTCTGCAGGCCCTCGGGGCATTGTTCTAGGTCACAACTGGAAATTTGTTCTTGTAGTCTCCCTGGAATCTTTGCTCATCGCAACATATTGCCTGGATTAGAGGAGTGCCAGCCGGGTCTGCTCTCGTGGAGTTGGGCAAGGGAATGTGGGTGTGGGGGGCAGCATTTTCTCTGTCATCAGGTCCTTGACTTAGGTGTCCATCTGCTCAGTGGGTTGAGACAAGTGTCTGTCATGCAAAAAGTCTCTCCCAGGGATGCTATTTCAAGGTTCTGTCTTTGGGTCTTAGGCCCCCAACATTCTCCTTCCACCCAGGAGCTAGACCCCAGGCCTGAGGCTTTCTGTCCCTCTCTCCACCCTTACCTCCTAGCCAGCAGCCCTGCTCTCTGACTGTCCTTACCTCGATGGCCTGAGGAGCGGGGCAAGGAGCCAGTGGGTCACCTGGCCGTCCTGGAACGTGGCTCTCTGCTGTTTCCACAGCTTGGCCCAGGCCCCTACAGGCTGCAGTTGGAAGGTTTTGCCCTTTAAAAAGATATCTTCCTTTTAGAGGATGAAGAAGCATTAATCATTAATGTGAAGAGACCCTTCTAGGACAGATGTGTTCAGGGTCTGCTTGGAAAAGAGTTGAGCAGTAACAGTTGAATCATTTTTGGCCAGTGGCTCAGCCTGTAATCCCAGCACTTTGGGGGGCCGAGGCGAGTGGATTGCCTGAGCCTGTGGGTTTGAGACCAGCCCCGGCAACTTGGCCAGACCTTGTCTCTACAATAAAATAAAATTAGCCAGGCATGGTAGCACATATCTGTAGTTCTGGCTACTTGGAAGGCTGAGGCAGAAGGATCGCCGGAGATAAGCAGAGAAAATTTACACCCGGGGAAAACTTTTCTGGATGCCCAGGAGATGCGCTAGTTGTCCCCCCTTCTGCCAGAGCCTCCGACTCTTTCTTAGGCTCTGCAGGATGCTTAGGCCCAGTGAAAGCCTGGCAGAGGCGAGGCACTCAGAAATGCTTGATGAATGGTTGAATCATAACATGGCCCTTTTGGAGACGGCATTTCTGGTCTGGATTTGAGCGGGGGCAGGGGGTGGGTATAGGTGAGAGATGGGGCTGTTTTGGGGTCCAGAGAGACTGTATCACTCCAGAGAAGAAACTGCTCACAGTTTTCACCTGCCAAGGAATAAACTTGGGTGCTGGGAAGTTTCTCACCTACACGAAAGGAGGTTGGGCCTAACCAGGTGCAGCCAGTGACCTGGGAGGTGTCCTGTGGGCTGGGAATATATTGAGTGGCCCCCGTCCCAGCTCTGAGCCTTGGTGTGCTCAGTCTCAGGCGAGAGGGATGTGGGTGCTGCCGCCACCACCTAGTGTTAGCAGTTGACAAAGAGCCCAGGTGTGGACATCCGTGGGATCTCCACAGATATGAGATGTGGCTCAGAGATGCAGTGACTTGCCCAAAGCAAGTAAACGTTACTATTTATCTCACCTTCCTGCCTCCTCCCTGGCTGAGTGTCACATCAACTACTCCTATCACCCGCAGGGCAGAGTAGGCTGGTGCCAGGGGCCTTGGAGTCTGCAGAGGACTCCCTTTCCATGCAGGACTAACCTCTTCTAGGTCCCAGAGTTCTTGGTTCCCACCTAGTTCCAGCATCTGTCCCAATGTGGCCTGGTCCCCTCCTTTCTGGCCTGTCTCTGTGCTGTCCTGCCCTACCCCTGCCATACTGGTACGGGAGCACCTAAAGGACAGGGACGGCTGCTTGTGCACTGTCACCTCTCCTGCTCCCACCATGAGACGGAGACACAGAGGAGACCCCAACATTGGCGGAGCGAGGACTGCAGAGGGCAGGACTCTGCCTCAGGAAGAGAGGGAGGCGGGTGCTGCCGCCACCACCTGGTGTTAGCAGTCGACAAAGAGCCCAGGTGTGAACATCCACAGATATGAAAAATGCAGTTCAGAGATGCAGTGACTTGCCCAAAACAACTCAGCTTCCGGGCCAGACGGGCTACATGTGCCCAGCCCCAGGGTTCTAAGGCCCTGGAAATGAGTGGGTGAAGTGGAGAGGCCAATTACATTGAAATTAAATGCACCAAAGCAATTGATATGGTGGCCCAGGAATCGGCAGTTCAGGCAGTCTTTTATTGTTTTAATTTCACTTAATTTTTGAATAAATAATGCTCATGGGTTAAGAAAAGGGTATGCTATGGAACATTTTCCTCCTGCCTCTGTCTCAGCTGCATGGCATCTCTCCCTGAGGTAGCGTGGTTTCTGTGTGTCTATCTGGAGGCGATCTATACACCAAGCAGATATGGATAGATGATATTTTAAAATATGTGTTTTCGGTGGCTCAGCCTGTAATCCCGCGCCTTTGGGAGGCTGGGGTGAGCGGATTGCCTGAGCCTGCGGGTTCGAGACCCGCCTGGGCAGCGAGACCTCATCTCTACAATAAATCAAAAAATCAGCCGGGCGTGGTAGCGCATGCCTGTAATTCCGGCTACTTGGAAGGCTGAGGCGGAAGGATCGCCGGAGCCCAGCAGGCGAGGCTGCGGTGGCCGGGAGCGGCCACTGCACTCCAGTCTGGGCGACAGAGTGAGACTCCAACTCAAAAAAAAAAAAAAATGTGTTTGGTCTGGGTGCAGGAGCTCACACCCATAATCCCAGCACTTTGGGAGGCTGAGGCAGGAGGTTTGCTTGAGGCCAAGAGTTTGAGACCAGCCTGGGCAACATATTGAGATCCTGTCTCTACAAAAAACATTAAAAAAAAAAATTAGCTGGGGCCGGGCTCCGTGGCTCAGCCTGTAATCCCAGCACTTTGGGAAGCCGAGGTGAGTGGACTGCCTGAGCCCGCAGGTTCGAAACCAGCCCCGGCAACTCCTCATCTCTACAATAAATAAAAAACAAAACAAACAAACAAAAAAAACTTAGCCGGGCACAAGCCTGTAGTTCCAGCTACTTGGAAGGCTTAGGTGGAAGGATCGCTAGAGCCCAGCAGGTTGATACTGGAGTGGCCATGAGCATGCCACTGCACTCCAGCCTGAGCAATGGAGTGAGACTCCAACTCAAAAAATAAATAAATAATAAATAAAAATTAGCTGGGCATGGTGGTGCATGCCTGTAGTTCCAGCAACTCAGGAATGTGAGATGGGAGGATAACTTGAACTCAGGAGTTTGAGGCTACTGTGAGCTAGAGTTACGATTGGACTACTGCACTCCTGCGTGGGTAAGACCCTGTATGTAAAATAATAATAATAATAATACACACACACACACATTTGTTCATTCTTTAATTGTGGCTGTATAATATTCCATTCTATTGGTGCAACATTCTTTTTTTTTGAGTCAGACTCTCACTCTGTTGCCCAGGCTGGAGTGCAGTGGCACGCTCACAGCCACCCCAGCGCCGACTTGCTGGGCTCTGGCGATCCTTTTCGCCTCATCCTTCCAAGTAGCCTGAACTATAGGCACATGCTACCATGCCTGGCTAATTATTTTTTTATTCTTATTGTAGAGACGAGGTCTCGCCGTGTTGTCCAGGTTCTTCTCGAACCCGTGGACTCAGGCAATCCTTTTGCCTCGGCCTCCCAAAGTGCTGGGATTACAGGCTTGAGCCACTGTACAGGCCTATTTTAATTTTTTCACTGAAATATGATTTACAGACAGCAAAATTCACAACTCTTCAGTGGACAGCACAATGAACATTTGCATATGTAGACACCATGTGAACCACCCAAATAAACACTGAGAATCCCTCTGTCGAGAAGTTACTGCTATTATGACTTCTGTAACTCTAGTTCAGTTTCCTTATCTTTTTTTATCTTGTGGATTTTTTTTTTTTTTGAGTTGGAGTCTCACTCTGTCACCCAGGCTGGAGTGCCACACCAGTGTTGACCTGCTGGGCTCCGGCAATCCTTCTGTCTCAGCTTTCCAAGTAGCCAGAATTACAGCAGGAAGGCTCCAGGGCACCCAGGGGCAGTGCCAGCTAATTTTTTTATTTATTGTAGAGACAAGGTCTCGCCAAGTTGCCAGGGATGGTCTTGAACCCAGGGGCTCAGGCAATCCACTGGCCTCAGCCTCCCAATGTGCTGGGATTACAGGCTGAGCCACCGAGCCCGGTCCCTTTTTGTTTAATTTCATTTTAGTCAGAGAACATGACCTGAATGCCATCGATTCTTTGAATTTTGAGACTTTTTTTTTCCATTTTAATTTTAGATCGAGGGGGTTCAAGTGTGTGTTTGTTACATGGACATACTGTGGAGTGGAGGGGATTGGGCCTGAGGTGACCCATTCCCCGATGGTGAACATTGTACCCCATAGGTAATTTCTGAACCCTATACTCCCCTGGTGGACCCCACTTATTGGCATCCCCAGTGTCTATTATTTCCATCTTTGGGGACCTTTAGCTCCCACATATGAGTGACAGCATGCAGTGTTTGGTTTCCTTATCTTTAAAATGGGGTTACATTGGAACTGACTCAGAGCTCTTGTAAGGATAATGCAAATGCCTAGTACAGTGCCTGGCACACAGGAGAGATGTCAGTGTTATGATAAGCAAACCCCTGGTGGGTACGCTTTCTGCGGCCTCTGCCTGGGCTCTCCAGTTACCTCGAGTTCCTCTCTCTCTCTCTCTCTCGCTAACACACACACATACACACACACTCTCGTCCTCTCTCACACACCGTCTAGCCACAAAGACAGACCAAGAGAGTCATTGTGTGGTGCCCAGGCTGAGTGAATGGCCCCATTGTTCCCGGGCTGAGTTCCCAGAGCTGGCCCATGTGGCCCTGACCAGGGCTGGGCTGTCCAGTGAGAGGTGCCCATGGGCCCCTGACCAAGGGCTGGCCACACCTGGCAGGGACAACTGCTTCCCCTCCTTCCCCAGAGGGAGGAGAGAGAGAGCCCCTGCTCAGCCTGGGACTGGGCAGGGAACTGGAGGGACCACGCTGTCCCCTGGCTCCTGAGCGCCTGGGGCTGGTGCTGCCTGCAGATGGCTCACTCAGAATTGGTTCCTCCAGCAGGGACCTGGGGCAGACAGGAACAGGGAGCAGGTAGGAGTGAATGGCCCCATTGGAGAAGGGAATAGGACATCGAAGGCCCACTTATACTTTCTTTCCCCTCTTGAGGTGAATGTGTGTGGCAGCCTGACGGTCCCCGTGGAAGCGGGCCACTGGGAACTGTCTAGGCAACTCAGACTCTGGGACCACCCCAGAAGGCGGGGCCTGTGGTGGCCTCTTGAGGCCAGACTCCCCAGATGTGGGATTTCTGTGTACCAGCACTGCAAGACATCCAGCCAGCTCACTGCCCTTCTCTGGGATTCCTCAGAGGCAAGGCCTCAGAGTCAGCCCTGCCATCTCTCTCCTGGCCTCGCCACTTTGGATGCCCGCCTGTGGCAATGAAGTGCCCCACTCTGATCTGCTTGTCACCCCCACCCCACCTGCAGGGAATGAGTCAGAAGGGCCTCCAGCCTTCTTGGCGCTAGTCAGGGTGGCAGAAAGGGTGGGCTGCCTTGGGGGCTAGCAGGCCGTGAACCCATGTGGGCAAGAGGTACCCAGGAGTGGGGTTGGGGGGGTGAGGCAGGGAGGACAGATGCGATGATTGGAGGGCACTGGACCGGAAGAGGGTTTATCAGCAAAGGGGCATGCTTCCTGAGGGCTTGCATCTCTCCCTGCCTCAGTGAGCTCCTGGCTGCTCCAGGTAGCCATGGCCCTGGAGTGGGTGGCCACCTGTTGTTCCGGGACACGACACTGAGTGATTCCCTGGATCCAGACACATCTCTCTGTCCTCGTCCCTGTCAGTTTGGGGCAGGACCACCTCTTGGGCCTTAGGCGGCTTGCCTGGTTCTGAGCTGGACCATATATCCTGCTCTGAACTGTCTGGCCAGGGCTGAGGCTTCTGCGGGAGCAGAGGCAGGAGCCCAGTTCTGGCAGGAGGCTGTCTTCTCTGGGCTGACCTCTCTTGCCATGGAAACAGAGGTCTGGGAATTACCCAGGCTGGGAATTTTAATTGCAGCCCACGAGCCTGTTCTGCTGTCCGCCTCCAACTCCCGTCACCTCCCCCGTCCCAGGGTCTGTGAGATAGTCACTGTGAGATAGATCAGACACAGGGTCTGGGCCCATCTTGGGCCTTGCGCCTTTGGTCAGTCTGTTCATCTCCTCAGGGCTCTGGCTGGGCTTCGCAGGACCTGCCCCGGGACCAGGTGTGTGGGGGTGGGAGTGGGAGTGGGGGCCTTCCAAAGATGAGCCAGGGCCTATGGCCACCACTCTGTTTCCACAACAGGAAGGCTCCAGGGCACCCAGGGGCAGTGCCAGCTCCTGAAGGCACTCACTGTGGCTCTTGGGCCATGGGGGTGAATGTGGCAGTGGCCAGCAGAGTGGGGCAGGGAAGGCCAGCTTCTGCGTGGGACCTCTTCCTAGGGGGTAGCCAGAGCGGGCTCCTTCCTCAGAAGGAAGTGGACATCTGGCCTCTCTTTCCTCCCAAGAACTTTGGGGACTTGGAAGACACTCACCTTGGCAAGCTCTGGGCTGGACCATGTGGGGCCAGAGGAAGGAAGACAGAGCTCATGGGAGGTGGAGCTTCTTTTGATGAGCTGAGGACCAAATCTGCCCCCAGCTCTGACTACTCCTGCCTTCACAACTACCAGGCCTGGAAAGACCAAGAGCCCTGCAGGAGCTGGGGCAGTTTGGGTAGCAGGTGTGTACGGGGGTGGGGGAGGATGTCACAAGATGGGGTTTGAATCCTGGCTTGGCTACTTCCCGGAAGCAAGTCACTCAGGTTCCCCATTTCCTCTCCCCACCAGAATTTGTTGGCGTCCTCTGGCTTATCCGGGGGATTTTGTTCTGTGACTGGAAGAAGAGGAGCACATTCTGTTGGGAGTGTCTCCAAGGAGAGAGAGTAAGAGAGAATGGTGCCCTCCTCCCTGGCCCCTCAGCCTGGTTTAAGGTCGGAGGTTAGACATCATAGTCACGCTTCGGAGCCCCAGAGCTCAATGGCCTCTGTGTGTGGGAGGGTGCGGCTCTCCCCGTCTCTGGGAGCCCAAGCCCAAGGCCATGGAGCGTCAAGAGTTGTCCCTTGGCCTGGACATGAGCTCCCCCAACAGGGCCACAGGTAGGGAGGCATGGCAGGGGTCGGGGCACTCCAAGTAGCCTCTTAGCCTCTGGCAGTTTTCTAGAGCAGGAGCAGAGAACACACTCGTGGTGACTGGCTAGTCTGAGGGATTTACAGAAAGCCTTGTATATAAAATAGTGAGGCGGATTTTCAAGGGGGCTTTGGCCAGAGAGCCTGAGCGGGTAGGAAAGGAGTTTCAGTGATGATGGTTTTCTGAGTCCATGAGCTGGTGAGGCCTGGCAACCTCTGGGTCCAGCGGCTCACAGGAAGCTTGGGAGGAAGGAATGGGATAATACCGATCTGAGGGCCCAGGATAGAAGTAAGGCCCTCAAATATTTATTTCAACAACAAAGGGGTTCGAGTCCCTGATTTATCCAGAAGAGGAATTCACTCAGAACAAGGTGGAATTGGGGGACAGGAGGCATGTAAAAGATCCTTTCCTCAAAAAGCCAGAGACCCAGCTCACTGCCCCCATGGCCTCTCTGGGCCTCAGTCTGCCCATCTATGAAATGGGGGAGTTGGTTAGGGCTCCTCTGGCTCTATCACGGATGGGGCTTCCTCGGCCTGTGGGGAAAAGTCTGCCGGGCCTGGCTGCCGTGGCCCAGGCGTTTCTGGCTGGAACCTTCTGCACAAGTGCCATGGGCTTGGGCCTGAAGTCCGGGACGAGCCCCGAGCCACCCTCCGTGCGAGCACGTCTGCTGCCTCGTCAGCGTCCTCTGTGAGACAACGGAGAATTGAGGATCGCAGCAGCAGGTTTTAAATCAAAGCCTGGGTCATCAATCTCTCAGAACAGATGGAAATAAGGTGGGTGGCACGGGCTGCCGGTGCACGGACAGTCGAAAGGTATTAAAGAGCTGAAGTCTTGAGCCCCCAATCCCCTTAACAAATTTCCAAATTCCGGAGGGAAATGCATGCCGAGTAGAGAAGAGGGAATATCTCGTTTTAGAGTTCCCCGGGAGGAAATCCCTCTGTCTGGTAGCTTCTGGAGGTCCGCCTACCTGCCCTGGGCCTCCCTGGCCTGTCTGACCTCTAGCTCCTCCCTGCAGGTGCCCCGACTAGAGTCAGGTTGGCCAGAGTGGCAGAGTGCAGCAGGCAGGCTGTGTGGGGACTCCATTGCCCACCAGCTCTGCAAACCTGAGCAAGCTACTTTAACCCCTTTGGCTCTCGGTCTACTCATCTGGAAAATAAGAATGCTGATACCTACTTCATAGAGTTGTTTTTAGGGATCAATGAGACAATCCAAAGCAAACAGCACAGTGCCTGGGAGACATGGCGAGACCTCAGACATGAGCCTTGAATATCAATTTCCCTGCTATCCCATGAACAAACCCTATTCAGCTGTTGTTTCATCTCATAGGCTTTCCTGCTCTTTTGCCTTTTTACATCCTATCCACCCCTCAAGCCTCAGTTCAATGTCCTCCACCACCAGGAAGCCCTCCCCAAATAACCCTCCAAGGCTTCATCTTCCTCTGACTTCTAAGGCTACATTTTTTTTTTTGTATTTGATTACACTTGCAGTGACTCTTCTTTGCTGCTTCATTGTATGGGATCCAAATTCCTTGAGCACGAGGCCTTTGCTTCCATTTTTCTCCTTCTCTTTTTCCTACAGCATCTGCCACAGTGCAGTGCACACCATAGGTGCTCAAACCCCCACGCTTGGCAAGCGGGGGAGTCCCGGAAACTGGATACGGAGTCCTGGTGTTTCTGAGACGGGGTCTTTTTGTCTATTTTTAGCGTTTAAATGTTTTTCCAAACAAAATCCAAATTCCACTCTGTCTTTACATTACAACCACACCAATCTTTTCATGTCAGCCAGATGTACTTTTGCCTCCTCTCCACCCGAAATACACCAGAATTTGAAAAATGAGGTGGGGATCTGAGAGTTTGGGATACAGAAAGCTCTCCCTAAACCCTGATTATTCTCATCAGGCTGGAAACTTGGGTCGGGATTAGCTCTGGGTGAAAGGGAAGGTTCTGATGGCTCAGCCCAAGGCTATTTGAGCTTGGTTTTCTCCGGAGGGACAATCGGGATTTTGAAACATAAAGTCTCTGCTTCTGGAAGTTCAGTCTTCCTTAGGTTTTCCAGTACGCTGCCACGATCTAAGTCCTGAGTCCTCCTGAGAAGCACAGGCTGTCATGTTCTCCCCTCTGCAGGGGTGTAGGTGGGGAGCCAGATTTGGCCACCTGGAAGTGAGGGGCTGAGGACTGGTCCCATGGTCCTGGCTTCCAGGGGAAGTGGGCAAGCCGGGCTGAGGGCAGGAGGCTTGGCGGGAACACGCACTGGACAGTGGCGCTGGCCCCTCTGGCTTGCTGGGGCTCGGCTGTTGAGCTGGCGGTAGGGGTGTGGAGAGGCATTTGTAATTAGGAGTTAGCAATTGTGACCAAGATAGATGACCACTGGGTCTAGTGAGACCCTTGGGGCAGGAGCCTTCACACCATCTGGTTCTGGGTGGAGAGACTTTCTTGATGATCTGAGTCCGAGTCCTCCGGGGAAGCCCAGCTGTCACGTTCTCTCTGTGAGCGAGTGAATGTTTGTTCCTGGCCATCGCCCTAAACACCAACTGGTCAATAACAACACTGTGCTGGGCACCGTGCTGGGTGAGCTACACACATTTTACCATCTGGTGTTCACAGCCGCCCTGTGGGATGAGGATGAGGCTGCAACACTCAAACACAGTCACCAGCAAGTGCGAGGCAGGGTCTTCTGCCAGGTGAAAAGGCGTCCCCCAGAATGCCTGGAGTTTCAACCATGCATTGCTCTCTGCGTTCCCATACAGGAGTGGTGGCGAGGCTACAGATGGGGGTCGGAGAGGCAGGGGGAAACTCAGGCGGAGGTGGAAGCTGAAGGTGCAACCCCAGCTTCAAAAACAGCCACTTGATCAGAGTCGAGGAGCTCAGAGGTTCCACCAGCCGAGATGAGGAAACAGGCCCACGGGTGGCCAGCCTGGTTCACATCAGAGGCAGTGACAGAGCTGGGATTCCTTGCCATGCTCTCAGAGGGGTCAGCACCACCGTCCAGTGCCCTGGGGCCATAGATCTCAGGGCATTAGCTCTGCCTGCTTGCCCTGCTTCTCCTGGCCTGTGGGGGATGCAGCAGCTGACAACATCTGCGCAGAGAACGAAGGACGGAGGTGCTGGGTTGCCCAGCTCTGCCCGGGTCATTCACCCCCAAGGGCACCGTGGCTCGGGGTCTTCACCCAGGAGGCCCGCGGCAGCCTGGCAGGAGGAGGGTGGACCAGCGGAGGCCTGGCCTGGACCACGGTCAACCGGCGTGGCGCCCCGCGAAGCCACCCCTTGGCCCTGCCCCAGGGGGCACACGCCTCATCTGCACATTTGAGGAACGAAGGGGCGGGAGGAGGGTGGGCTAGGGGTGTGTGGGGTGTTGGCACCGAGAGGAGTCTGGCTCCGCTCTGGGTTCTGGAGTCCCTCCGTCGCGCTGGCTGGGAGGAAGGCCGAGGACAGGCGGGCCGGGGGCCAGCCGGACCTCCGGGCGGGGGCGCTCGGGCGAGAGGCTTCGGCGGCCCGGCGAGCGGCGCCCTCGGGGGTGGGGGAGGGGGCCACGGGAAGAGGTGCCAGCAGCGCCCCACGCCCTCGCCCGCCGGCCTCGCGAGGCCGGGGTGGGCGTGGCTCCCCGGCCCGCGGCGGGGGCGGGGGCGGGGGCGGGGCGGGCGCGGGAGCCGGCCGGCGGGAGGGGGCGTCCGGAGAGCCGGCGGCCGGGGCGGCGCGGGGGGCGGGAGGGCGAGGAAGGGTGGGGAGGAGAAGGGGCGGGCGGCTCTGGGGGTGGAGCCGGCACCGCAGCGCCCGCGGCTCGCTCTGCGCTGTCGGCGCTGTAGGCGCTGTAGCCGCCGCCGCCGCCGCCCTCGCCTTCGGCTCGGGGACGCGGCCGGACGCTCAGTGCGGCTCCGGCGCCCGCGGCTGCTGCTCTCCCCCGCGCTCGGAGCTGCGGCGCTCTGGGTCCCGGCCCCGGGCCCCGGGCTCGGCGTCCCTCGGCCCCGCGCCTGGCCCCGGGTCCCGCGCCCCGCCCAGGGGGAAAGCACTCGGCAGCCGGAGCCGCCCCGGGCTGGCGCCCCCGGGCCATGAAGAGGGGCCTGTGAGGGGCGCGCGGAGGCGGAGGAAGGAGGGGGAGGAGGGAGGCCGAGGAGGAGGGCGCGGGAGGCGGAGGATGCCGCCGCCGCCGCCGCCACCCGCGGGCCCCCGGCGAGCCTGACTCCAGACCCGAGGATGGAGCCGGCGCGGGGCGCTGCAGCGGCTCCCGGCGCGCCCCCGACCAGGTATTGGCCAGGCCCCGCGGGCCCCCGGGCGGGAGGGCATGGACACGCCGCCGCAGCAGCCGGGAGGGGCCGGGCGCGGTGGGAGACGCCCTCCGCTCGCCGACTGCCGCGGCCGGTGCGCAGACGGGCGGTGGTGGCGAGGGGCAGCGGCGTGCGGAGCGCGGGAAGGGGCTGCCCGCCAGTGGCCGCCCGCCAGTGGCCGCGAGCGCCGCGACCACCCCGGCCCTCCCCGCCCCCGCTCGAGGAGGGCAGCAAACTTGAGACGCGCGGTGGCCCCGCGGCGCCCGCGGCTCCCGCGTCCCTCGGCTCCCGCGTCCCTCGGCTGCGGAGCGCGCGGAGGGCCACTCCGGCTCCCCGTCCCACAGCCGGCCCGCCTCAGGGCAGCTGCGGCGCCTGAGACCCTGAGATCTCCGCGCCCGCATCAACTTTCCGAACCAGGGCTGCACCCGCCTGCGCCCAGCGTCTTTCGTCCTGCGCCCAGCCCCGACCCGGCACCCGCACGCGCATGGTGCAGAGCCCCCGCGGGAAGCCGGAGCCACCCTCCGGTCCCCGCTCTGGGTGGGATCCGGGGAGCAGCGCCTCCCGGGCTCCAGGAGCCCGGCGCTGTCTCTCACGGTTAACAGCCCAAAGTAGCCTTGACTGGGACGCTAGGGGCTAAAAGGACACGCCACCCGAGGAAGGTGAGACCCGAGGATCGCCCCAGGGTGGCACCTTGGCCCGGTTTCCGAGGGGAACCCGGCCTGCCCTTTCCCAGGACTGGGTTCCTCCGCTCTGGTGCTGGCTTCCTCCTGACGGACTTAAAAACTGCTTCTAGAAGGGGCCACTTCTAGGGGCCGGGTGCTAGAGGATGGCTTAGGCTATTGACGGAGAGGCGGAGGCCGGGGCAGGGGAGCTGGATGTCCAGTAAAGGACAGAAATCCAGCCCGGCGTCTTCTGGAGGGCTGGTAGCAGCTGGGGCAGGAGTGGGAGGAGGCCGGCACCCTGACTGGGAAGGAAGCAGCTTTTGCAAGCCAAAGGGGTGTGAGAGGCGAGCACTGGGGACCCAGGGACAGCACTTCCCTCCAGAGGCTCCTCAGTCCCTTGAGGTGGGCCCGGCAGTCTCAGGCAGCCTCACCTGGGCCGGCTGTTCCCAGGCCCCTGTCCTCAGCAGCCAGGAACACTTACAGGCATCACGATGACCCTGTTTCTTTTTCAAAGTGCTTTCTTTCATCGTCATGACTCACACGTCGGATTCGCCAGGGAGGTATCAAGCTTCCAACCGATTCCATTCTCCTCCCTCCAGGTCTTTAGGGAACTGTGGAGAAAGGAGGGGGTGGATTTTGCCCTCTGGGCCTTAAACCCCTGTGGAGGCTGGGAGGCTGGAGCCCACCACTGCAAACTTTCATTTTCCTGCTGCTGCCCTGATCCTGGCTGGTGAGCAGCCCTAGGCCAGGCCACGGTGGGGGGTGGGGAGGGGAGGGGTGCAAGTGAGAGGATGTCTGGGCTAGTTGTCCCCCTAACTCCGCTGGGTCTTGGAAATCATGGCCAGCCATCCTCCCCATGCCCCTTCACTTGACACCCGGCTTCCTCATGCCAGAGCAGAAACATATTCCCCCTGCCTCCCAATAATCCAAATTTCCCTTTTTGCTGAGTAGTTGCAACGCTTTGGGCCAGAGGTTTGCTCTTCGGCGTTCGAAGTCAAGCTCCTGTTGTAGACACTCCCCCTGCTCTGGTCCCTGAGCCATCTCTGCCATGTGCAGGCCCCTGTTAGGAGGGGCGTATCCCCCTTACCCCCCTTCCCCAGCCCCTGTCCGTAGGGCCCTAGCCCTAGGGAAAGGGTGGTGCTGATAGACGTGTGCATGAGACAGCATCAGTGAAGAGTACATCTGTGCTTCACGGAGTTTGCAGGAGGGTTCAAGTGCCAGGCCCTGACTGGGGGGGCCAGGCTCGTGCCCTCCTGGATCCCCTTGCCTGCAGCTCCCTTGCCCCCGTGGGTCTCTTTTTACTTTGCCAACTCTGCTCTGCATTGGTGTGGGGAGGGAGCATTTGATATTCATAATCTGGTTCAGAGAAGGTCCCGAAGCCCTGAGTCACTGTATGGTTTCCATGGAAACAGACTTGTTCAGAGGACTTGGTGTAGCGCGGCTGTGGTGGGGGAGAAGGGAAACATAGTAAAGTCAGGCTCCACAAGTGTGGCAGGACTTGGACCAACTCCCTTGGGTGGGGAAGGTTGGGGGGACAAGGCTCTGGCCTCCCCCTAGGAGGGGCTGCCTCTTCCCCCATTGGGAGATGCTTGGCTGCCCCTGTGGCTCTTGGCAGGCTGCTGCTTCTCTCCCACGAGCCTTCCGGCTGGGTGCCAAGGCTCACGGCCACCTCTCACTACCTCGGTTTCCTCCTCTGTAACGGGGGAAAGTAAGAACACCTGCCCGATAGGATTGTTGCGAAGGTCAGATACGTTAATATATGGAACACACTTGAGCAGTGCCACAGTTAAGTGTTCCAAAGTGTCATCATTATTAATTAGGGCAGGGGATTGGAAGAACCCCATCCCCAGTGTGTTCACCTGGATCCTTCCCCTGTGTTCCAGCAGGTGGTCCTCACAGCTAGCTTGGCTGGCCTCTTGCTTTGAGAGAGCCTTTCCCCAGAAGCCCTTGGCACATCCGCAGCTGGGAACCAGCCACCCATTCCTTTCTAGAGAGCTTTTCTTTCAGGTTGCTGCGGGCCCAAGTATGGTGCTAGGCAGCCCTGGCTCTTGTTCAGATGCACCTATCTAGGAGCCCAAGTCCAGAGGGGCAGGTAACTTTCTGCTTTGGCTCCCTGGGATTGGGGCAGTGGGAGGGGGCAGAAGAGGTCCAGGCAGAGATGGTGGCTCTCTGTGACAGAGAGAAGGGGTTGGGTGGGGCAGGCCACCTTCCGTCATTCTGGAGAGGCAGGCTCATCTGGCTGGAGATTTCCCATGACGGTCAGCTGGAGAGGGATCGGGAACTCTCCGGATCCTCCCTTAGAACCTCAGTTGCTCAAGTCTTCCCAGCATGCCCTGCAAGTCTGGACAGGCTTGGGGCTCCAGCCTGAGCACCAGCTGATCTGTAATTCTCCTGCTGCCAAGTAGGGTGAGGGGCTTGCCCCGGCAGTGCCCGTCTCAGCAGCTTCGGGGAGTGCGACCTGGGGAGAGTCCGGGTTCCAAAGATGGTTCCTCCAGTCTCTCTCACTGGCCCTTCTCTCCCTGTGGCCCTCCCCTCCATGGCCTGCAGATTCCTTCTCTCCATGTCTCACTCCCCTCCTCCCCTCTTGTAAGGTGGGCTTCTGCTCCAAGCTCCTTAAGGGCACCCTCCCATCAGCTGGCAGAACAGCAAAGCATCCTCATTATCTACCTGCTCTTCCTTCTGTTTCACAGATGGAAACACCGAGATTCCTGGGGTTTGCCTGTGTGGCCAGGCCCCAAGCTGGCTCTGGCTGTGGCCTCTCCCGGCCCCACACCAGCCCTGGGGATGCCCTCTGCTCTTTCCTGGCCCTCCAAGCAGCCTCAGCTGCTACCCAGCATCCCCGCCCCATGCCCCCTGCCAGCTCTCAGGTTCCTGCCAAGGTTCTTCCCCCTGGGTCTCTCTGGACTGCTTTGGTGTCCTCATTGGTGTTCACAACACCTTCCAATTTAATATCCTCTGCAAATTTCATTAACGGACTGTTTACTCCCTCTTCAGGATCATTAATGAAAATGTTAGATAAGATCTGACCCACAGCTAGGTCTTGGCAGCCCTGCCCCCTCTCCCAGACTGGTTGCCCTCCAGCCCCCTCCCCTGGGCTTGCTTCCTCCACCCAGGACCCTTGGGACCTGCCCCCTCCTGCTATTAGGCCCCATGACAAGTGCTTAGGGCCAAGTCTGTTTGAATTAATTTTGTAAGATTACTCGAGGTGCTGTATCAAATGCTTTGCTAAAAGTCAAGATATATTACCCTGCCTGCGTTTCCTTCATCTACCAGTCTTGTAATTCTATCAAGAAAGCTATCAAGTTTGTCAGGCATGATTTGTTCTTTATAAATCCCCACGGTGCCACATGGGCCACAGGGTTCCCGCGTTTTCTAAATGTTTAGAGATTCCCTCTTTGTGTTTGCTCCTTGATTAGAGCTGGAAGGCTGTGGCTGAGAATTGGCAGGAATGCCATCTCCTTCTCAGGGATGGAGAAGAAGGTATGGCTCCTTCTTTTCTCTGGAGCCTCTGATGGTCCGTGAGTTGTTTAGAATCTACTGAGTCCCTAATAGGGACTTGATAAGGAGGAACAGAGAGAGTTGGACAAGAGGAAGTGGTGGAGGGAAGTCTTGGTGCTCTCCAAGGATTCCCCAGAAGAAAACAACAGACGAGCCTGATGCAGACATTCTGAAGTTACCATCGATTGGGAGGGTACCACGTACCAGTCACCATGTTGAGAGATTGATGTGTGTGATTTATTTAAGCTGCTCACCTGCCCTGGGAGGGGGTGTGCTCTCTCACCTGAGCACCTGGGGCTCAGAGAGGGTAAGGCTGCCAGGACTCAAGGTCTGGGTCTCACCCCCGGTTATGCACTCCTAGCCATTTAAGATGTGCCTACAGGTCAGGAGGCTAAGTGGGGAGGCTCAGATGTTTTAGGTGGTCGGAGTGGGGAAGGAAGGGAAGCCTTCAGGGAGAGGTGAGGACCCCACACCTGAATCCAGGTCTCACCCTGCTGCTTCTGAGTGGTGAGGGCAAGCCCCGTGACCTCTCTGAGCCTTCGTCTCTCACCAGTGAAACGCATACAGCTGTGGTCCTCACCCTGACCCACAGAGAGGTTCAAAGGGGTGATGCCTGACAGGTTCCTACCCTGTGAAGCTCTGGGTGGGCAGCTGCCGTGATGCCTCACCATGGAGGTGAGGTCCCCGTTGTTGATGGTGGGCAGGGATGTACCTCTGGCTGCCGTGTGCCCAGAGGGTGGAGTGGGTGGAGCCGTGCGCTTTCCAGTGTTTCTCACCCAGGAGACAGAGGGGGCGATAGGGTGAGCCTTGCTGGCATTCTGGCACATGGGCATCCTTGGGACCAGCTGCGGGCTGTGATAAGCTCTGGGCTCAGGGAGCAGGGAGGCCTTATCTGGGCCTGGAGCCCAAACCCCATGCCCCATTCCAGAGAGTATTTCAGGCCAGATGGTAATAAAGACATTCTTTGGCATCTTCTTGGCCGCATAGGATTGGGCATTCGGGCTCCCTGGTATTAAAACCACTCAAACCTCCCCCTGCTCACTGGCCCAGACCCGGAGCCTCTGTGCAGGGGGAAGAGTGTGTCTTGGCTTCTGCCTCTCAGGTGCACAGTCCCCTCTCCACAGCCACTTGAGGTCATCCTCATTCCTGTCATTCAGCCGGGAAGAATCTCCTGGGGAGTGGCGAGATGGCACAGACCCATCGGTATGCCAGGAAGGGCCACAGGCAGCTTTCTGTCCCCACTAGCTGATGCCCTAGGAACCTGGTCCTCAGAGATCCTCAGTAGGTATGAATAGCCAACGTCTGGGTCAGGTCAAGACCGGCACCGGTGTGTCCTGCGACCCTGGTAGCCACCTTGGCCTGGGAGCTCCCCGCTCTTCCCCTCTCATCCCCGCCCCAGTGCCGGGTCATGCTCTTGCGCTCAGGTGCAGCCTGGGGGCGTGGATTTTGTGGTGAGGGCCAGGGCTTGGGTGTCCTCAGAGCCGAGTTTGAATCCTGACCCCACCACGGACTAGCTGTGCATGCTTGGACAAGTTCCCTCACTTGCCTATCGGGGAACGGTGGCCGTGAGCCTGGCCTGGGAGGAGCCAGGGCTGTGATGTCTCTGGGTGTGTGTTCCTGCAGCCCTCTCAGTCCGGTGTTATAGCCTCCAGGTTCAGGTGAGTCCCAGGAACGATCTGTTCCCTACCCGCAGCCCTCAGGCCTTATGTGCAGGTGACCAGGCCTAGAGGCCCCAGGGATCCAGGGACAGACGGCCCCCTCCCCCAGCCTGTTGATGTTTTCCCATCCTTGAAGCTGGGAGGATGGGCTGAAGCCCCAGTATCCAGGGGGTGGGGCCTCGGTACTATTCCGACTCTGGCTGTAGTTTCTGGGTGGGTGTGTGTTGGGGGTGGAGGGAGGACAGGAAACCAAGGCCTTTCCGCCAAGTGTCGGGCAGAAGAGTCCCGCCCACCTCAGGCCAGGCTGTGGTAGGACCAGCCTGAGACAGGGAACGCGGCCTTCTGACTCATCCCTCCCCCAGAAGAGCCGGGCACACTGGGGCCTTGTGCCACGGCCAGGAGGCCACTATCCCCATTGCCGGGGACGACTTTCCTCTCCGTTGGGGCTGAGACCCCCGCACCTGGCTGGTGGGGGCCAGGTCTCTGGAGACGGAACAATAAGGGTCTTCAACCACCCAGGCTACTCTGTGGAGAGGGCAGTGGCATCTGTTTTAACTTTAAAACATTTCCAGACCAGTGCTGCCTGTCTGTGGGTTAACGTAGCCCCTAAAAGTCATGTCACAATTCTTCCTTAATGAGCCTTGCTCTGTGACCAGCACTGGCAAGGCTGTGGGCAGCCATTAGTGTTCTCATTGCCCAAGTATTTAAAATGAAAGGTGCTGTGATTGCTTTTCCATTTCCCACACAAGGACAACGGAGGCCTACGGAGGCTGAGTGCCTGGCGCAAGGTCTCACAGCCCAAAGCAACAGCAGTGGAGCTCAAGTCCGGCCTGTGTAGCCCCACAGCTGGGGCACCTGACCAGCACCCAGACTTCCTCCCACATGTCTGCAGGTACCTTCTCAAGGAGGCTCGAGACACCCACGGGTGTCACATGTGGACACTGGTCGTCTCTGGAGAGGCAGCTCTGCTGATGGTGAAAATCAGTCGACCAGGCACTCTCTGGGCATTTGTCTTGGAGACTTACTGGAGGTGCCTGGAGGATGCAGTGGTTCTTCCCGTAGTATCTGTGGATAGGCCGTGGGGCCTAGGGACTTGAGAGATTAGACACACATACCATGTTTGTGCCAGTGCAGGCTCTGGGAAGAAGGGCCACAGACCTGACCGTATTCTAGGTTGAAATGGGCGGGACCCCCAAGACACACACCCGTGTCTCCCATCTCTCCTGGGCTGACCCAGACCACAGAGGCTGAGCCCAGACCCTGTTGGATCACCCCTCTGGAAGGTTGTGCTGGTTGGAGTGTGTGTGGGCATGTTGCCCGCATGGAAGGATGCTCTAGGACACAACCCCGTGAAACTCGTCATTGGGTTTCCTAGGTGCGAGGTCTTGAGAATGTGGCTCACAGTGGCATACACACAAGGCTCTAGAACCATCTGGAGAAATCTCGCACTGGAATCAGTGTCAGGAATAGCTGGATGTCTCTTGAGCAGATACTTTAATCTTCACCTCTTGAGTCCTGTGAAACAAGTCAGTGAAATGGTTCTTTTTTCCCACTGGCTGCCAGGTGGCCCACAAGTGGCTTGTGAGCTGACCTGGCCTCTGGTTCTTCCAGACGTTTATGCTCTTGTTTTCCCCGTGCCTCATTTTTACCACTTCATTTTCCTTAGGAAGAAAAACACCTTGCTGTTTTATGTATTTTAGCCTTAACTAAGCAAACATTTACGGCGGATCAGCGCTGGCTAGCCCAGAGCCAGGGATTAAGCATTTCCTCCCTGCATTCTCTGTCGTCCGTAGGCCTGTCTGCCAGTTTCCTTGCCCCTTGCTCTGGTTCCTGAGACCCCCCCCCAACACCCCCCTCCCAGCACGGGGCCCTCCATGTCAGACTCCTCCTGAGTCTGGTCAGAAGCCATTCAGGTTCTTTTATTCTCTGCACTTCTTCCTTATCCCCCCAGGGCTTCACACTTTTTTTTTTTTTTTAGGGGGAAAAGTCTGAGTGGAGAGTCATTTCCCCAACTTGGGCCTCAGGCACTCCCGCAGCCCCAGGCTGCTTCTGAAGTCCAGCTTCTTTTCAACCCCTGACCTGTTTCAGCTGTTGGCCAACCACTGGCCTTCGAGGCCCACCTGAGAAGACAGACCCCCACCTCTGGTGGACAGGCAGGGATATCAACCTTGGTGTCTTGGAAATGGGGACAGGACAGGAGGCATGGTGAGGGGCCAGGGCCCCACCCTGTCATCAGTCATTTCTCCATCTCTCACATGGAGTGGCTTTTCTCTGTCCCCAAAAGTTATTAAACTCAAACTGATCCTACTGCTTCTCTAAGAAGCTTCTGGAAACAGGCTAGATGGACCCCAGGACAGGTGGCACCCTCCAGTTAATGGACATGCCTCAAGGACTGGGAGGGATTTGGGCAAGACCCCTCCCAGTGCCTCTCCTACCTTCCAGCTTCTACTCTCTGAGGGGGCACACTACAGGGTGGCCCCTCTGAGCCAGCCACACTCCTGGGAGCACCCACAGTCCAGAGAGCAGCAGGGCCTTACCCCAACATCTTTGCAGAGGTGTCAGGACAACACGCTTCAAGCTTCACAGTGGAGACCATCCCTGTCTCAGACCTGAGAGGATTCGGGGAGAGGGCAAGACCCCCAAACCACAGCCAGAAACCAGAGTTCTGATGAGTGAGAGTCCAGTCCTAGCGTGGAGTGATGGCTCCAGAAGGAGAGGGGCCCTGTACCTGAAGGCGTCTCACCCACGTGAAGACAGATCCCAGGGGAGGTGGCACAGGGATTGAGAGAGAAGTCAGGCCTTTCCTGCCTGAGTTCAGAGCCAGGGCTGAAGCCAGACCTAGCAGCCCTGGGGTGAAGAGTGAGAGAAGAAGAGCCCCAAGCCAGCCTAAACCCTGGGGGCTTCCCAAGAGCTGCTGGGGATCCCCACCTGGAGCTGCACCCAAACTTCGCTCTGGGGTCAGTAGTCAGCAGGGGTGTCCTGGTGTCACATCAGGGATTCACACAGGGACTCTGAGGACTCCAGGAACCCAGGTCTGTGAGGCCCGGCCCTGTGGGGGCTAGATGAGCTCTGTAGACACTGACCACATCCACTTTCCTTTCAGCTATACCTGAGCATGCCTCCCCAGAACCGAGGCTTCTGCAGACCTCCCATAGCAGGGAGACAGTCCCCACAAGTGGACTTGATGGAAACAAGCCGTGGTATCCTTGTTACCACATGGAGCAAAGCTGCTGAGTCTGTGTGTCTTCCATATCTTCCCTGGATACTCTGGGGACCATGGGACAGGCCCAGACCTGCTACCTCAGTGGGGTCCCCACGCTAGACCCTGCCCAGCCTCGCCACCATCCAGAGGCAGGGCCAGAGACACCCTCCCTGCAGGGGTACCTGGTATCCTACCCCCCCAATTCCAGGTGGCAACAAGTTGGTCCAGGAGCTCAGGAGTTAGCTCTTGGACCTTGAAAAGTAAAAATCCACGGGGAGCTTGGACTCCTGGAGGTCCCTAAAGGAAAGAGGGAAGGAAGCTACATTGTAGCTTGGACCTGCTGTCAGTCAGAACATCCTGTGTTCTCTGTCCTGACCTGGGGGGCGGAACCCTTCTCACAGGGCGCACGTTTTAGTTTGAGGGGACCTTTGTTCTTACACAAATGTGAACAGTTTTACGTCTAATGTTTCGTTTCATGGTACACTTTGAGTGCATCTGATCTAGTTGAAGAGAATATCCTGGGGGTGGGGGATGCTGAGAATTCAGAGGCTCAGCCTCTAGGGCAGGGCAGGAGTGCCTATATGTGGTCTTTCAGAGGCCCAGGAGACTTCTAAATTGTGTGTGTAAAATTATGGGCACAAATGGAATTTTCTGGGGAGGGAACTGTGGTTCTAGGGGTCTGTGGTCCAGAAAAGGCAGAGAGCCACAGCTCTGGGTTTAACGGGGTCTCCATAATGCGGGAGATGGGAACTGACTCGCTAGAGGGCAGAGGCCCTGGGTTCTTGCCCCCTCCCCGCCCACCCCCCAGGGTAGCCACTAATCAGGCTGAGGTGGCGACAGAGATGCCCAGACCTAGTGTCTTCCTGGAGGGTCCCCTGCCTGCCACGAGGGTGGCCCTGACTCACCCTGAGAATGGAGTCTGGGGCCTTCCCGGGATCACAGAACCCTGTGGTCAGAGCCGGGAGGCCCCCCAAGTCACTGGATCTGTGGAACAGCAGAGGCACCGAGAGGCTAGGGGGCGAGTCCAAGGGCACCCGACCAGAGAAAGGCAGAGGCCGTTCCTGCCTGTGACATTCAGTTCAGTGTTCCTCCCCTGCCTGGGACGAGGGAGGAGAGGCCCTCGAGGCGGGGCGGGGCTGCCTGTTGCTGCTTGCCTCAGTGTGCGGTTGAGGAAGAGGGGGTGCACGGAGTGGAGGCCGCAGCCCGGGTGGGCGTGACATCATCACACCTCACAGCATCCCGCAACATCACCTCCCGCCTGCCTTCTGCATCCCCAGGCCAGGCTGCAGCCGGCAGCCCGGAATTTTGAACACAGCGGAGACGCAGGCCTAGGAGGCTGCAATACGCGATGTGGCCACTAGGGGGAAGCAGGCAAGCCACTGCGGCGGCTCAGCGCGATAAAGCCACGGGCAGAAGGGGCGGTGGGCAGAACCTGACCTGCGGGCGGCGGGGTGGGCAGGATGGTTTGCTGCGAGGCCCTTCCCCGAGACAAAAAGCTAACCGGACATTTGCTGAGGATGATCTCACCTGGCATTTATTGAGTGCTTGTGCTGTGCCGGGCACTGTATTGTAGACTTAGTCTTCACGACACCCTTGTTATAATTATCCCCATTTTGCACGCTAGAAAACAGAGGCCCAGAAAGATGAAGAAATCTAGCCAGGGTCCTGCAATCAGTAAGTAAGCTGGGATCAACGGAGGTGGCGCCAGAGCCTGTCCCAGCCATGAGACTGTGTCATATTTATATGCCTGGCATTGACTTTAAGTTCCACAATTCTTACCACCACTACTATGGTTGTACCCACTTTATGGATGGGGAAGCTGAGGCTTGGAGACAGCCAGTGAGTCACCCACCCTGGTGAGTGACAGATCTGGGTGGGTGTGGCTCAGGACTTGAGCTCTTAGCTCAGAATCAGTTCTCCCACAGGGTTGTTTTCCACTCCCACCCCATGCCCTGGTGGATGTTGCGTGATAATGAAATCTGAGCTTTCTACTGAGAGTGGCGGTTCACCAACTCTCCTGCCTTCCAACAAGGAATGAGGGGTTCTGGGCTCTCATGCCCAAGCTTTGCCTGGAGTTTGACTAACCAGAGGTGGAGAAAGGCCATGCCAGAGGCTGCTAGAATCCCAGGGAGGGATCCTGGGGGCCACAGTCTGACTTGGAGGATGAGGGCGCTAGGGAGCATTTTACGGTGTCCAAGGCTTCCTTGGGAATGACAGGTCCTGGCCCCGGGGCCTCTGGTTTCCAGGACAGATGCCTCCAGCATACCAAGGACGCTTGGCTGGCGCTGGCAGGCTGGCAGGGGAGCCGGAGCACTTCCAGGAGGGCTTGACTTCCCCATCCTCCCATTCCCATGCCCTGGCTCTGCCCTCCCCGGGGGAGCAGGGGATGACCTGTGGCTGAGCCTTCACAGTCCCCTCCTCGGTGCCCAGGCTGCACCTTGTCAGGCTGTCTTTCTATCTGAGGGATTTACACCATCGAGCTGCTCCCGTGCCTTCTGATTTCTTAGCAAAGCAGCAGCGTCTAGTTCTAGCCTTACTGGCCTTACGTTTCTCTGGGTGGGGGAGGGGAGAAGGAGTTGGAGGAAGACGCTTAAATGGTCCCCTCCCTGGCAAGATGCTTCTCTTTAAAGAAAACCCTGGGGTGAATTTTGGTTTTGGAATCGGACTCCTAGAGTTAAGTGAAGACGCTTTAGGGGCTCTGTCTTCAGTCTTGGTGGGGACCAAAGGTGGTGGATCAAGGAGGAGGATCTGAACGTGAACTTCACAGCACATTGCCTGGGCTGGAATCCTGGCTCTACCCCTCCCTGGGGTGTGAACTTGGGGAAGTTATCTAGCCTGGCCAAGCCTCAGCTTCCTTATCTGTAAAACAGGGTTGTGACAGCATCAGCCTCACAGAGTTGGCATGAGGGTGAGATGATGCCGGGGAGGGAAGCGTGGGCCTGGGACAAGCATTGTGAATGCCCAGTAAGTGCTTGTCCTCCTTGGTGTCCCTTCACCCGTGGTGCCTAACACAGTGCCTGGCACAAACTGGATCTCTGATAGGTGTGTGAATAAATACAAAGGAGATACATATACATGAAAAGGCATTGTGGACTCCTGTATCACTTGAAACATTTTCCGGCACACTTATTGATGGCACTTCCCATCTGTTTCTTTTGAGACCTTCACATTTGTCCTGCGGCACTTGGGCAGAGCGGACCTGCAAAATCGGCAGGGGCGTCAGGTTTAAAGCAGAGAGGCCCTTCTTCCTGGGGACCTGGCCCAGCCCCCTGTTGGAGGCTAGCAGCCTCTGCTGCCCTGGGCCGAGGTCAGGGTGGGACGGGTGGTGGCCAGGGTTGTGGTTTTTCTCTGATCACATTGGGAAATTCCTGAGAATCTAGACTGTGTCCCTTTCCCTGTTTACTGCCACTTGGTGATCTGGTGCCGAATCCTACAGTGGAATTTCATATTTAAAACAGGATTCAGTGGGAACAAGGACCCATAACTTTCTAGAGGGGTTATAGGGAATAACACAGTGCCAGAATTTTGGGGAGCTAAGCCAGGCAGGTCCCTGTCCCAAAGGAGTCCTGTCAAAGAGTGGGGTGTGGGGAGATACTCACAAGGCACATGAGTTCACCCCATCGGCCACCAACCAAAAGATCGATAAGCTCAGGCAGCAACGGAAAGCAGCATGCTGGAGTTTGGGAGTCCCCTGCCTGTCCCCTTCTGATGTCAGGTCTCTTGCATGCCGAGTCACAAATGGGGACAGCAATCAAATGTGTGTTTGAACACTAAGGACATTTAAACTGGAGGACCAGGGAGTCAAATCTCCTGGAAGGGAAAGAGCCGGGGCTCTGGAGAACTTACCAGATGGGTGAAACCTGACTGATCACAGGCCGCCTCTGCCCCCTCCGTGCCCCTCTGATACTGGCTTCCACAGGCGGTTCTTCTGAGGAACAAATGAGCCAATGGGGGTTAAGGGGCTCAGCACTGAGGAAGGGCTCCATAGATGTGAGTGGAATAGATCTATGACCTTGATGTTCACCTCAGACTCGGCGACGAGCATCCAGGCCCAAATGCATCCTGGTCCGCTTTTGCTTCGAGTTTCAGGTAGCTGGTCTCTACTCTCTGACGTGGTTGAAAGAAGAATCCCTGTCTCCAGCTGTCCTCCTGAGAGCTGCCTTTTCGACTGGGAGGCCTGGGGTGAGCCCTTCTGCCCTTGCTGACTTACCTAAATGTCCTCCTGGGGAATCGCAGAACACGTTCAATTTTGAAGGGTCAGGATTGTTTTGCTTTAAAATGCAGAATCAATCTGGGCTGTGCTCTGGCCTGGTTGCCCTAGTGGGGCATTAACTCTCTGTCAGCTGGGCATGCAGGCTTGCCAGTCTCCCTGCCCGCCGGGTCCTGGTGTGAGTAGAGAGACTGTAGCTTGTCAGGAGGAGATGGGTGGGGCGGGAGGGGAAGATGGAGTGAGCTGCGGCTCCTGGACCCCAGTGGCCCAGATCTAGTGGGTCAGAGGCGGCGCTGGCCTGTCTGGCCCCCAAGTCAGTGATGGATCTGCAAGAACAGGGCCACAGGCCCCAGGTGAGAAGGCGTGGGAAGGGGGCCCTGGGAGCCCAGCCCCACCCTCAGAACCCCTCCCCTTCCTGTCTCCCTGCAGCCTGTTGGCCACAGGACTGCCGCACAGTCTGGGATTGCCGGCTAGACCCGGGGACGCTGGTGGCTGCGGACTCCCCAGCTTAGAGCAGCCCCTCTTTGGTAAGTGGTGAGCCCTCCTGCGTTTCCTCTGGGAGCAGCCCCAGCCAACCCCCAGGGCACGGCAGACGCGCTACGTCTCTTGGCAGTGCGGGCAAGACGCTCAGGTTGCCTCCTGCCCTGGATCCTTGGCGCACCCTTCCTTCGACAGGCAGAAGGGGCTCCGGGGCTGATGGAGGCCCTTGAGCACTGACTAGGGGGAGCCAGGCCCCGCTCCCTAAGATCTCTGAGGCCAGTTCACTCTGTGCCGGGGGGACCATCTGGCCCTATGGCCTGGACTCTCGCCCCAGTGACCAGGAGCAAATCTAGGGTCCTGGGAAGGGATACATCTCAGCAGCCCCGGGGCCCATCTCTGCTCCAGAGACTCTTAAGAGACTACAGGAGCCCCAGAAGTCCACATCTGGGGTAAGCTGGTCACCCGCACCCACAAGGTGGAGGGGGCTTGACACAGTTGTCCACCTGTCCTGGCCCAGTTGACACGATGAGCGGCTGCTGGCAGCTTGGCTGCTGGCAGGTCACGTCTTGTGGAGAGTTGGGGTCCTTCCCGCACAGAGCTTGGGGGCCAGAAGGGGGCATCCATAATGGGCTCTTCTTCCCCCTAGGGGCAGGCAGAGGACAGAGGAAAGATGACCACCCAGGGAACTGGGCGCCAGCTCCTGGGTTGGGAGATGCTGGCGGGGTGATGGGCAGTGGCTTGAGGCAGTGGGTGGGGTGGGAGATCATCCCTGAGTGTGGGAGTAGGGGGAGTCAGGCTCTTGCCCCATTCGGCCCCCCCAAAGGCCTTGGATCTCATGACAGGAGACCGATGCAGCCTCTGGAGGTGGAATCCTGGGTGCAGGGAATCGGTCTGCCCGGCTCCCCCGAGTCCCACAGTGAATGGTGAAGTCCAGTGCAGAAGCTGCTTAAGCCTCCAGGGTGTGGGGTGAGTACCGGGCAGGGAGCGGGGGGGGGGGTGGGGGGTGGGGGAGGGTCTCAAGGCCAGCTGTCCCACGGGCGTGAGCTGGTGCCCAGGGGGAGGCCCATGACCCCTGCGACCCTCGCCTGCAGACCTCGTGCTGGAGGAGCAGCCCCATGAAGGAGCCCAGCCATGCAATGTTCCTGGAAGGCCGTCCTCCTCCTTGCCCTGGCCTCCATCGCCATCCAGTACACGGCCATCCGCACCTTCACCGCCAAGTCCTTCCACACCTGCCCGGGACTGGCCGAGGCTGGGGTGGCCGAGCGCCTGTGCGAGGAGGGCCCCACGTTCGCCTACAACCTGTCTCGCAAGACCCACATCCTCATCCTGGCCACGACGCGCAGCGGCTCGTCCTTCGTGGGCCAGCTCTTCAACCAGCACCTGGACGTCTTCTACCTGTTTGAGCCTCTCTACCACGTCCAGAACACGCTCATCCCCCGCTTCACCCAGGGCAAGAGCCCGGCGGACCGGCGCGTCATGCTGGGCGCCAGCCGCGACCTCTTGCGCAGCCTCTACGACTGCGACCTGTACTTCCTGGAGAACTACATCAAGCCGCCCCCAGTAAACCACACCACCGACAGGATCTTCCGCCGGGGGGCCAGCCGCGTGCTCTGCTCCCGCCCGGTGTGCGACGCCCCCGGCGCGGCCGACCTGGTCCTGGAGGAGGGGGACTGCGTGCGCAAGTGCGGCCTGCTGAACCTGACCGTGGCGGCGAGGCCTGCCGCGAGCGCAGCCACGTGGCCATCAAGACGGTGCGGGTGCCCGAGGTGAGCGACCTGCGCGCCCTCGTGGAGGACCCCCGGCTGAACCTCAAGGTCATCCAGCTGGTCCGAGACCCACGCGGCATCCTGGCGTCGCGCAGCGAGACCTTCCGCGACACCTACCGGCTGTGGCGACTGTGGTACGGCACCGGGCGCAAGCCCTACAACCTGGACGTAACGCAGCTGACCACAGTGTGCGAGGACTTCGCCAACTCCGTGTCCACCGGCCTCACGCGGCCCGCCTGGCTCAAGGGCAAGTACATGCTGGTGCGCTACGAGGACCTGGCCCGGAACCCCATGAAGAAGACCGAGGAGATCTACGGGTTCCTGGGCATCCCCCTGGACGGCCACGTGTCCCGCTGGATCCAGAACAACACGCGCGGCGACCCCACCCTGGGCAAGCACAAGTATGGCACCGTGCGGAACTCGGCCGCCACGGCCGAGAAGTGGCGCTTCCGCCTCTCCTACGACATAGTGGCCTTTGCGCAGAACGCCTGCCAGCAGGTGCTGGCTCAGCTCGGGTACAAGATGGCCACCTCGGAGGAGGAGCTGAAGAACCCCTCGGTCAGCCTGGTGGAGGAGCGGGACTTTCGCCCTTTCTCCTGACGCTGGCCCGGGGTGGGGGCGGGAGCGAGCACACGACACCGGTTTCGGTGAAAACGGACCGTTTTAACTGTTGCCTTATTCCCCCCTCCCTTTCCCACCCCGTCCTGCCCACCCCACTTCCTCTGGCCTCTTTTTGTCTCTGAAATTTGCACTATGTCTTGGACGGGAATCCCCGGGGGCAGAGGGCTCCTGTAGTGGGGTCCGGCCCCCACCCCACCCCGCCCCATTCAGACACACGGATGTTGGGTCTCCACGTGGACGGTGACAATGTTTACAAGCACCACACCTACACTTTCACACACGCACAGGGGCACCCGTGAGGAGAGGCGCCCCAGGCCACACGGCTTCTCGAGCTGTTGGAATGGATGGGTGGTCTGGATGTGTGGTCAGGGCATGGTAGTTTTTGCACTGTCTTATACAAGGTAAGAGGAGAAAAACAAAAGGACCACTTCTCTAATTTATGGGAATGGTGTCCATCCCTTCTCCATCCCTGCTTTCTGCCCTTGAAGTCCCCTTCCTCCCTTAGAGCAGAGAAACTGCTCCCTCCTGCCCACCCTTGCCTGTTGTGAGCAGGTTTTTACTGTGAGGTGAACGTGGGCCTTGTTTATTTTTTCCAGTCTGTGGCGATGCTGTCTGTCTGTCTGAGTCTTGTGGCTGCCCCTGGACCAGTGATGACTGATGATTCTTAGGAATTTCTGATTGATCTTGGGGTCCATCTGTGATATTTCTTTGTGCCAAAAAGAAAAAAAAAGAGTGGATCAGTTTGCTAAATGAACATTGAAATGCTTTACCTGTGTTTTCAGTAAATAAAAGAGTGCAATAATCTCTGGATGTGATTGTGGGACCTTCTGAACGGGCACAAGCGGGCACTGGTGGGGTCTGGCTGTTCCTGGCTTCAGAGAGGAGAGGAATAAGGAAGTGGAGGTGGGAATTAAATGACAAGCCTGCCTTTCAGAACTCTTGTCATCCTTGAGTTCAGGGTTCCATTTCCCTTCAGTCAGTCAACCACCTTATAGCCAGGGGTAACGTTCAAGGCTTTCAGCAAGTGCTTTGGCTGGCTGAATCTGGCCAGAGGGAAGAAGATCCTCAGACCCCTTTGTGTGGCAGATGTTACCCATTCAGTTGGTGGATCTGGGGCCAGGGTAGCTGGGGTGGGTTGTGGGGAGGTGGGGTGAGGGAGACACTCAGGGGGTGGGGAGGCTCAGGACAGTGGCTGCTTTATCAACTGGCTTGGAAATATTTTACTATTTTAACAGTCGGGAAAAGTTTACTGGTGAGCTATCTGCTATGCTTACTTTTCTCCCATCCTTGGCAATCTAGTAGCTTCCTTCAAGCAGCTTCCCTAGCTCTTATTCCAGAAAACAGTGAGTCCCTGGGGAGGCTGGAGGCCACAGCTTTGTTGTCCTGAGACAATGGAATGCCTGGTGATTAGGCAGTCCCAGCAGTCCCGACCAGCTGGAAGAAGGGCTTCCTGAGGAAACTTGGTTCTGGGCTTTTTTGTATGAGTTAGGAAGATATGGCTTCGGCAGCTATAACACCTGCCTTAACTAATAGCAGCTTCATCGAGATAGGCTATTTTCTTTAAAAATTTTTTTATTGTAAAATACACATAATATTAAATTTATCATCTTTATTTTTTAAAGTGTATAGCTCATTAAATACATTCATAATGTGGTGCACTGTCACTTGTCTCTGTAACTGTTTGCATCTTATAAAACCCAAACTCTCTACCCATTAAACAATGATACCCCATTCCCCCTCCCTCAGTCCCTGACAAGCTCCTTCTGCTTTGTGTCTCTGTGAATGTGATTACTCTAGGGGCTGCATATAAGTGGAATCATGGAGGATTGGTCCTTTTATGACTGGCTCATTTCACTTAGCTCGATGTCCGATGTCCGCAGGTTCATTTATGCTGTAGCAGAGGTCAGAACTTCCTTCCTCTTAAAGACTGGTTAATAGCCCATTGTATGGATATACTGTGCTTTGCTTAGTCATTAATCCCTCAGCAGGCACTTGGGTTGCTTCTGTGTTTCAGCTATTGTGAATAATCTGCTGTAAACGTTGCTGTAAACGTGAGTGTACAAATATCTCTTGGGACCCTGCTTTTAATTCTTTGGGTATATACCCAGGAGTGGGAAGCGCTGGATCATATAACCATTCTATTTTTAATTTTTTTGAGGAATTGCTGTACTGTTTTCATGGTGATTGTACCATTTTACATTCCTTCCAATAGCGCACAAAAGTTTCAATTTCTTCACATGTTCACCAACACTTGTTATTTTCTTTTCCTAATGGGTGTGAGGTGGTTAGATAGGTTATTTTCTTTCACTCTCATATAATAGGCATATGCTGTTTAGATCTAGTGCGGGTAGCTCCCAGGTTGTGAGCTCTTGGGGTCTCCCAGTTCCCACATAAAGCCACCCACCCTGAGAGGAGAAACTCCTAGCTCAGGGACAATCCAAGGCAGGACAATCTGAGAGTGAAGAGAAGGGAGCTCCTGGGGACACAAGTGTCACAACACCACTTACTGTTAAAAAAACAGGATCAGCCAGCCTTCTCCTGGGTGCAAGAACAACCTTCTTGGGTGCTGAAGAGTCAACAAAGGATACTGAGTGAGGCTTACCTGGACACCGATGCCATGAAAGCAACTGGTTCAGTTGACTTTCTCACCATGGGCTAGAGAAACAGCTCCTAGGAACCAGGGGCTGAGAAGAGCCCCAGGCCCTGCCCACCAGTCTTGACAGAGACTTTTCCAAGCCAGCTACCTGGTCTTGAAGAATGATATAAATCATACTGTCTCCCTTTTGCAGGAGAGAAACCTGCATCTCAGGGAGATCAGCTTTGACCACCTTAACAGTCATGGCCACCAAGACAAAGACTACATTTCCCAGGCTCCCTTGCAGCTACATATGGCCACATGACCAAGTTCTAGCCAATGAGACATGAATGAAAGTGATGTGTATCACTTGTGGGTTGTGCTCACACAATGGCAGAGATGTGCTCTCCTTTCTGTTTTATTCCTTCTCACTGCTTGGCAAGCCATCTTGCACCATATAACCAAAGGCAATACCTTTGAAAGGTGGAGCAGTAACAACATGAAAAGAGCCAGCTTCCCCAATGGTTGACTTTCTCACCATGGGCTAGAGAAACAGCTCCTAGGAACCAGGGGTTGAGAAGAGCACACAACCTGGGAGCTGTCCAGGTAAGCCTCACTTAGTGCCCTTTGTTGGCTGTTCTAGCACCCAGGAAAGGCTTGCTCCAATGGAGGAGACAGCTGGCTGATCCTGTTTTTGTTACAGTAAGTGGTGTTGTGGCACTTGTATCCCAAGGAGCTCCCTTCTCTTCACTCTCAGACTGCCCTGCCTTGGATTGTCCCTGAGCTAGGGGTTTCTCCTCTCAGGGTGGGTGGCTTTATGTGGGAACTGGGAGATACTGGTGATCCTGGTCTAGTTAGAAATAACCCAACTGACACGATGGAAATAACCTCAACTGACACGATGGAAGACTTTAATAAGACTGACTGGGGCTTTCAGAGGAAACTCCTGTTTAGTGATGAAATTATTAATTAATTCATTTATTCATTCAAGCATGTGTAGGCACTGGAGCTATAGGCATTCCATTGAGAAACACAGTCTAAAAGGAGGTAAACAGGCAAAAATATGGTTAGAGCGTGGCTGAAGCGCTATACTCATAGGCAATGTGTCATTTGGGCAGGGCTGGGCCCTGTACCAACTTGGTCCTGGAAATCACAGGCTACTATAATGAGACAGAAGCTTGTTCCCTAGGCCTCATGGTCTCATTTATGTGTCTCGGTTTTGGGGTTTAGAGAAGTCAGCTAGGGCTTCTCTAAGGTGGTAGTGGCTGAACTGAGTGCTGGGGAGGTAGGAACTGGCCCTGTGGAAAAGGGTGAGGAGATTGTTTCCAGCTGCAGGAGAGGCAGTACAAGAGCACCGAGGGGGAAGGCCTGGGCACTTACAGCTGTGCAGACTGTGGCAGGGATGTGGGGTGGACCATGCACAAGATCCTGTCCTCAGCTCTTCAGGTTGGAAAGCTTGACAGTTCACCAAGGGTATTTCAGCCTGCAAGGGATTTATGCATGACGACCAAACCCACAAGATAGAATCAGAAACCAGAGGGCTTGCTTGCTTTTAGGATAAAGACCATGTTCTCCCAGCGCTCTTCGAAGCCCTGCCTGCCCTGCGTCCCATCGCCTCCTCTTTCATCCCGGGCCGGGCTTCCCTCTGCTCTCGCTCTCTAGCTTTCTGCCAATTCTGTGAACACACAGTGGTAGCGTGTTGCTGTTACAGCCCCCAACTTGCCCACATCTCCCTGTAACCACTTGATTGGATGGTGTCTACCCATGCTGACTCTGAGCTTAGCCACGTGGCTTGCTTTGCTCAATAGGACAATAGCAAGTGCCGAGATGTGAAAAGTGCTCAAGCCCCAGAGCTTGTCTTTTCTTATTGCCTCCTGGAAGCCTCCAGCTGCCATGGGTAGGAAGCCCAAGGAAGCTTGCTGGAGAAGAAAATACCACAAGGTGAAGAACCAAGGAGCCCCAGCCAATGGCCAGCCGGTTCTTTACTGACTTCTCAACTGATGAAGATGCACAAATGAGCCCAGTCAAGATCAGTTACAGGCTGGCCCAGATGGTCGGAGCCGCCTGGCTGAGCCCAACCAAATTTATGCCCTATAATACTGTGGGTAAAAGAAGATGGGTACTGTTTTAAGCTACTAAGTTTTGGAGTGACTTGTCATGTAACAAAAGCTAGCTGATACATGTGTCATTCTCTGTCCCACTGGGTTTTTGCTTTTCTCCTCTTTACCTAGTTAGTGTCTACTCATTCTTTGGATCTCAGCTTAATTATCAACACTTCCTTGGTTTTACAAGATTAGTTCAGTTACCCTGATGCTAGACCCTTATATAGCTGATTATATATCTTATGCATCTGGACTGCAGGCCCTTACAGCACCGTGTATATCTCTTTTATAGTGCTTGCCACAGTTATGATCACACTTTTTATCGCCGGACCTTGCACACAATAGGTGTCCAATAAACACTGGTTGAATGAATAAAATAATGAGTAAAACAAGTGCTCCCCATCTGAGACAAGAGCTTGCTTGTTCAGGGCTGTCACTTGGGAGTGGGCAAGGTCTCTAAGGATTTGGAATGAGACTTGAACCAGCCACTGCCCTCACAGGCAGTTATAGGAGGTTGAGTTGAGTTTTATTCCAAGAATCCTTCCCCACTAGTCAGCAACTTTAACTCTACAGACCAACATTGGCACTCCTGTTTCTTTGTCACGATGCCGTCACCTGCCTTGCCACTTGTGACAATTTCCAAGGCTAACACTCCAAAGGAAAATAACAGCAAACAAACACATGTACAGAATTTTACAGTTTACAGAGCGTACTTCCCCCTCCTGTTAGTCACACCTCTGCAGCGGCTGCTTCCTGCTGACACCGGGGCACCTCTTTCTAGCCACGTAGGCAGGACTGGCCCCCGCCCCCACCTCTTCTGTGTGCCCTGTCTTGATGGCTTAGGTCCTGCAGAGTAACTTCCTGGTCTTGTTCCCAGACTCAGGGCCCCCTCGCCCTGTGGATCTAGGGCTGTGTCCTGTCATTTTTCTCCATTGCAGACTTCCTTTGTTTGTGTGTTCCCACCTGCTTGCCCTTGTTCCTCTCCTTGCCAATAGCAAACCCTCTGATCTCCCAGCCTCACTTCCCTGGGATTCTGGGGTGCTCGCTGGGCCCTACTTCCTGTCATCCTAGAGGGTATTGTCCAGGAGCAAACCTGCCTTTCCTGGACCATCCCCTCCTGAGGAAAACCCCTTGCTGGGGAAGGGTTTTTCTCCCTGCTGGAATGCCTTTCCTGGCTGGGAAAGAAAGCTGCAGGGAAGCACCTTCGCACACCGAGCGAGAAACACACACGCTGCTGTTTCCTGAGGGCAGGAAGACAGGCCAGGATCAAGTCCTCACGGGCAAGTAGCCAAGCTTCAGGCCCACCAGGGAGTCTAGTTGCAGCCATGGGGGGGGGTCACCGGGCTGGGCTTTGTATTTGTGTGTGTGTGCAGCTGGGGGACTATGCCCAAGTTGGACCTGGCCGGCCTGGGTGCCTGCAGCCTTCCTGCCCAGAGCGCATATGGGACAATTACCAAGCCTCAAAGTGCTCCATTAAAACAACAAATCCGCCTGCCCTGTCTGCCTCCAGCACAGTTTCTGCCTCTTGGAGTTGCCACCTGCTGATGACTTGTAATTGAAAAGGGTCTTATTCATCTTGGGAACCACCGTGATAAAAAGCATGGCTCTGCCACTTACTTGCTGTGTGACCTTGGCATATTGCTTAACCTTTCCGAGCTTCCACGTCATCATTTAAGTGTTAATTGAGACAACACCTGCCTTAGAAGGCTACTAAGAGGGGTGCTTAAGGAAATGCATTTAAGTGCATTGAATGGTGCTTGGCACACAGTGAGCACCAATAAATGCTAACCGTCACCATCATCGTCATCTTCCCCATAGCGCCTAGCAACATGCCTGCTCAATGAACGTTTATTTTTTAATTTAATTTAATTTTTTTTGAGTTGGAGTCTCACTCTGTCACCCAGACTGGAGTGCAGTGGCCGCTCCCGGCCACCGCAGCCTCGACCTGCTGGGCTCCGGCGAGCCTTCCGCCTCAGCCTTCCGAGTAGCTGGAACTACAGGCGTGGGCTACCACACCCGGCTAATTTTTTTGGGATTTATTGTAGAGACGAGGTCTCGCCAAGTTGCCCAGGCAGGTCTCGAACCCGCGGGCTCAGGCAATCCACTCACCTCAGCCTCCCAAAGTGTAGAATTACAGGCTGAGTCACCCAGCCCGGCTTCAATGAACGTTTTTTGAACGAGTTCATATTTTTGGTGAGCTTTCCTAATTTGAGCTGCTACCAATGTACAAAGTTACCCTTAATAAAATGGTATAGCAGCCAGCGTGCCCTTATTAGCCGAGGCCTAGAGCCGAGGACCAACCCGGGCGGGAGAAGCAAGGGACAGTCAGAAATGCTCCCAGAATGATAACTAAGCACAAGGACAGCACCGCCCCCTCCCCCACGCAACAGGTCAGTCTCAGTAGGCCCCAGGCAGCCCTGGAGGAGTCACTCAGGGGGAGAAGTTGACTGAGCTAACCTGCTGTTCTCTGGCTACTTTCCCAAGATCATCTGACTTCCTGGAAAAAAAAAATAGCTTCCTGGGTGGTCCAAGCCAGCTGCCAGCCGCTGTGGCTAAGTTGAATGAACTTGGCCTCTCTGCCCTTTTGAGGCACTCACATCCACAGTGCTCCCTTTCTGTGAACAAAGCACCATGAGGGCCTGGAACATTTTCCTTCTCTCTAAGGCCCAGGGAAGCCCACTGTCTAAGGTATCCAGTAATGACAAATGTAGGGTTTTCTTAAGGTGGGATATTCCAGCTTCCTGGACTGGATCTGGGAACAGCCAGCCAACCACACCCAACCCCAGCAGCTAGGTTACAGGCAACAATGCCCTCTTCCTGAATTACTTCCCATTTTCTTCCTTCCTTAGTAACACCTCAGCCTTCAGCAATGTCACCCTTTGCCTTGGGCTGGCTTTGGGAAGCTGGGTGTGGCTTTGGAGATGGGGCTTTTGCACCAAGGGTTGAGTGAGACATTTAAAATTATCCAGAAAGAGAGAAAAATCAGTGATTTGATGACAGGAGACTCAAATGAAGATCTTGTTTTGCTGCATCTTGCTGGACAAATCAGTAATCTTCCCAGAGTCTGTTTCCCAGCTAAAGTTGGAGGACAATGATTGAAAAGAAATTGTCAGTCGGGGTCGGTGGCTCAGCCTGTAATCCCGCACCTTTGGGAGGCTGAGGTGAGCAGATTGCCTGAGCCCACGGGTTCGAGACCTGCCTGGGCAGCGAGACCTCATCTCTACAATAAGTCAAAAAATCAGCCGGGCGTGGTAGCGCATGCCTGTAATTCCGGCTACTTGGAAGGCTGAGGCGGAAGGATCACCGGAGCCCAGCAGGTCGAGGCTGCGGTGGCTGGGAGCGGCCACTGCACTCCAGCCTGGGCGACAGAGTGAGACTCCAACTCAAAAAAAAAAAAAAAAAAAAAAAGAAGAGAAAAGAAAAGAAACTGTCAGCCTGGCTTTGTGGGTCAGCCTGTAATCCCGCGCCTTTGGGAGGCTGAGGTGAGTGGATTGTGGATTGCCTGAGTCCATGGGTTTGAGACCCGCCTGGGCAGGCGAGACCTCATCTCTACAATAAATCAAAAAAATCAGCCGGGCGTGGTAGCGCATGCCTGTCATTCCGGCTACTTGGAAGGCTGAGGCGGAAGGATCGCCGGAGCCCAGCAGGTCGAAGCTGTGGTGGCCGGGAGCGGCCACTGCACTCCAGTCTGGGCGGCAGAGTGAGACTCCAACTAAAAAAAAAAAAAAAAAAGAAAAGAAAAGAAATTGTCCTCTGTTGTAATTGGATATGGCGGGCTACATATGTCCATCAAGTCAAGCCTAGTGTATTGACCAAATATCTCTCCTGTCTTAAAAAAACAACTGTTTATTCTTTTAATTACTGAGAAAATGTGTTGAAGTTTGCACACCGTTATTATGGATTGATCTGTTTTCCCATGTAGCTCTGTCATTTTTTTGCTGTATACTGTTGAGGCTGTAACTTCATGTGCATACAAATCTAAAGTTGTTATGTGAACTGAACCTTTTATCATTATGAAGTGTTCCTGCTTATTGTAGTATGTGTTTGTCCCGAAGTATTTTTGTCTAATGTCAATAAAGCAACACCAGCCTTCTTTGGTTAGAATTCGGGTGGTATCTAATCCATCTTTTAGTCCACATACATGTCTTGCAATTACTGATGTATTTGCATTTTAGCCTCCATTTTATTTTGTGCTTCCTATTTTTCTCACTCATTATATGCCTTTTTACCTTTCGTTTTGATTCCATATTTCTTTTCTATGACATTTTTTTCCCTCCATGATTTACAAAACTATTTATCAGTTTTTATTCCTTTAGTGGGAACCTTAGAAATTACAAATTTCTTTCTAAGTGTATCCAGGTCTAAAGTTAGTCAATATCTTTATCTTTCTCTTGAAAACCACACATCATGCCTTAAAATACTTTATATTCCTCTTCTTTTAAAATTCTGTTGTTTTTGTGATGCATGTGTAAAACCAATGCATTGTATATGATCTTTTATTGATTTATCTAAATAATCAACTTTGTTGGGGCCACATCTATGCATAATAAAAATCACACAAAATTATACACACACACACACACACACACACACACACACACACACAGACACACACACACACACATACACATACCATGGAATATCATTCAGTCATACAAAATGAAATGATGTCTTTTGCAGCAACTTGGAGGGAATTAGAGAACAGCATCCTAAATGAACGAATGCAGGAACAGAAAACCAAATACCACATGTTCTTGCTGATAAGCAGGAGCTAAGCTAAGGATCTGCAAAGTCATGCAGAATGGTACAATGGACATTGGGGACTCATATGGGGGAAGGTAGGAAGGAGTGGAGGGACAAAAAAAGCCACCTATTGAGTACAGTGTGCAGAGGTGGGGGTAGTGGGTACACTTAAAACTCAGACTTCTTCACCACTATACCATGCAACCAAGAGCTATCTATATCCTCTAAAGCTATTGAAATAAAAACAAAACAAAACAAACAAACAAACAAAAAACTGATCATCAGTAAGGTTGATCAGAAGCAAAATGTAATACAATAGAAACTAACACAGCATCTATCCACAGTACAAATCTCAAAAAATATGGAAGAAAAAAATTCACTCATTTTACGTATATATCTGATAAGATTTGACAAATATATAGTTACATAATCACTGCCACAATCGAGTTATAGAATATCTCTAGCAACCCCCATATTTCCTTTGTGTTCCCTTGTAGTTAATCTCCTTTCCCTATACCCAGCCCTTGGCAGCCATTGCACTGCTGTCTCTCACTTTAGTTTTACATTTTCTAACATTCTGTATAAATAGGATCATACAATATGTAGCCTTTTGTGCCTGGCATCTTTCACTTAAGCGACTCCTGAGAGGCATCATGTTAAATATATCTGCAATCTGTTTTTTATTGTTGAGTGCTCTTCATTCCTTTGTGTAGATCCAAATTTCCACCTGGTGCTGCTTTCCTTCTGCCTGAAGAACTTTATTTAACATTTCTTAGAGTGCAGGTTGGCTGATGATAAGTTCTCCCAGATTTTGTCTGAGTCTTTATTTTTGACTTATTTTATAGAAAGATATTTTCATAAGATTTAGAATTCTAAGTTGATAACTCTTTTGGCATTTTAGCAATTTTTGTTTCAATGTCTTCTAACTTGAATAGTATTTTATGATGTCTGTCATAATGCTTACCTTTCTTTCCTCTGTACATGCTATGTTTTGTCACTGATCTCTCTTAAGATTTTCTCTGTATCACTAGTTTTCACCAGTTTTGATTATGGTGTGCTTTGGTGTGTTTTTCTTTATATTTATCCTCTTTGGGGTTCATTGAGTTCTTTGTATTCAAGGACTCATAGTTCATCAAATTTCTTAAAATTTCAGGCATTTTTTCTTCAATTTTTTTGTCTCTTTCTCCTACCTCCCCCTCCCGACTCTAATTATACATGTTAGATGCCTTAACATTGTTCCACAGGTGACAGATGCCCTATTTTTTTCCCCCAGATTTTTCTTCTCTATGCCAAATTTAGATAATTTCTAAAGCTTTGTTTTCGAGTTAAGTGATCTTTTCCCCTGAAATGTCTAGTCTTCTGTTAAGCCCATCAAGAGTATTTTTCATTTTAGTTTTCATTTTTCATCCCTGTGTAGTCCTTGGGTCTTTTAATTTTGTATCTTCCATTTCATCCTCATTGTGTTCATGTTCTCCTTTATATCTTTGAGCATTTATCATGTTTTGGAGTCCTTGATGACTAATTCTATTACTACTGTCATTTCTAGTTTTTATTAACTGTTTTCTCCTCTTTGTTGTGTCATATTTACCTGCTTTTCTTGCATGCCTGATACTTTTCTTTTGGATGCTGGATGTATCAGTAAAGCCCAGGCAAAGAAAGAAACCCCATTAGTAATTTTAATAGTAACAATTTAATACAAAGATATTAACTAGAAAATATGGTTAATTATTAAAGGGGGAAAAGAGTACTCAGGAATACAGGAATAGCAAATGCAGGAAGCCCTATTTTCTCTAAGGCGGAGGGGAGAATGTACAAGGAAGGAATGGAAAACTTGGAAGGGGCCTCCTTCCCCCACAGCACCTGCCCAGGGCTTAGAATCAGACTTTGGTGGAGAAGATGTGGCAGCCATGAAAATACTCAGGATGCCACTGGAGAATAAACTTGCCAGAGGGTGTGGGCCAGAGTTTTCTATAGCAGCAGTCTACTGGATGGTTGAAAAATTAACTGGAAAGTGCAGGTGGATTATAGCTGGACTATAGAATTTGCTTGTCAAGTGGCTAATAAACTGAGGTGCCAGTGGGCCAGTACTGTCTGCAGGAAGTGTCCTGTTGGGTCTCTGGAGAATGTGATGGAGAATGAGTGACACTAGACTTCCTAAACACTATTGATTGCTGTGGAGATAAGACACACCAGAACCAGGAGGAGAAGCTTCTTTCTTGGCAGTAGCCTTGTGGGAACATTTCTCCTTCTTCAGCACCCTTTAAAGACAAAATCTAACATGGTACCAATTGGCAAAGGAGATATATTTACAGGGTCCAGCTCCAGTATCGCAAAGCTTGTGTTTAGAGCTAAGAGCTAAGAGACAATAAACTGACATATAGATATTATACAGTTTCTGTTGTTGAATGTTGGATTTTGTTGGATTCCTTTACAGAGTGCTAGACTTTGTTCTGGCACAAAGTTAAGTTACTTGGGATTCTTCTGATCCACTCAAGGCTTACTTTTAAGCTTTGTTATGATGGATCCAAAGCAGAGCTAATTTAGTGCCACTACTCAGTGGTGACCCTTCTAATAATGACTCTAATGTCCCATGTAGTATAAGGTGTTGCCACTCTGGAAAGTGGGAACATGAGCCATTCTCCTTTCTGTGTGGGCACTTGAAATTGTTTAGCCTATTGCTTTCTAAAGGTTCTTTCCTGACCTTATGCATGTCCTATGCATGTTTAGGTCATTACTCAGCCAGCCTCAAAGGGATCCCTCCAAAGCTCTCTGGATCTTTCTGTGCAACTCCTTTTTCTTTGGTAATGTGCTTCACAGATTTTGGTCATGTTGGTTTCCCTAAACGTTGATATTGGCTATTCAACTCTATGAGACCACTGGGCTCCATTGCATCACCCCATTCTGCACCACAGTCTGAAAATCCTGTAATAGCTTAATGCTTCATGAGCAGAAGTGGAAGTCTCTTTTCATGACTTTTAATTCCATATTTTAAAAAAGATATTACTTTTCATATTATTATATAATATTTTCTTTATATATTACTTTTTATATAATTTAACTCATAAGGTTCATCTCATTTGTTTCACTTTTCTCAGAGATCACAGTCCTGAGCTTCCTGTGGTCAGATGTCTGCAAACAATTATTTCTTATTTTTCTGTTTTGAGTTGTTTACAGTGGCAGAGCAAATCCTGTAGCAGTTTAATGCTTCCAAGAGCATAAATGGAAGTCCCTTTTCATGCTTTTTAATTCCATATTTAAAAAGAGATTGCTTTTATATAATTTATATAATATTCTCTTGATATATTACTTTTATATAATTTAATGCAGTCAATGTTTGATTAGATTTACACATATGTCACTTTATTTCTTCTTCTGCCTCAAACTTTCTTTCTGGAATTTCTTCTTCTTCTTCTTTTTACTCTGGAGTATAACTTTCAGTAAGATCTGATACAGGCAAACTTCCAATATTTGAGTATCTGAAAATGTCTTTTCCTTATCCTTGTTCTTTCAAGATATCTTCCCTGGGTGTGGAATTTTGGGTGATAGTTACTTTCTCAGCATGTTAAAAATATCATTCCATTTTCTTCTGGTTTCCATGACTGTTGATGAGAATTATAGTGATTTTTCTTTTAAAATGATCAATATTTTCTCTTCAGTTGCTTTAAAAATCTTCTCATTGACTTTGGAATGTGCAGTTTTACTATGATGGGACTAAGTATGGACTTTTTATTTATTTGGATTCACCGGGCTTTTGAATCTGTGGGTTGATGTCCTTCATCAGTTCTGAAGTTCTCAGCAATTAGTTTTTAAAATATTACCTCTACCCCATTCTCTTGCATTTTTCTTTCTGGAATTCTAATTAGACATGTGTTTGAATTCTTATTGTATCCTTCTTTTTTTGTCTTTTAATTTTTCTATTTCTTTGCTCTTTTCTGCTCAATTGGAGATAATTTCTTTGTAACTATCTTCCAGTTTACCAGTTCCCTCTTTAGCTGCGTCTAATCTGTAGTTAATTATGTCCTCCCAGTATTTAATTTCAGTTATAATGTTTTTCACTCTAGAAGTTATCTTTTTCTTCTTCAGTGTTACTTAGTTACAAAGAACTTAGTTATTCTTTACTGTTTCTTGTTCCCTGCACATATTTTAAAATTTATTTTTTATTTATTTAAAAGTAGCACAGATAATTATTTCACAATTTATTTTATAAGTCTAGAACCAGAATCCTTTGAAGGTCTGTTCTGTCAATTGTTTTTGTTGCTTCTCTCTTATGACACTTTGTTTTCTTTTTGTATTTGGTTAGTTTTGTTCTGTGGGTAGCTTATTTCCTTGGATTTTTGCTTATGGAAACGTGTGAGAGCTAAGATTGTAGAGGGCTCTTCCAAAGAATATTTATTTTTTGCTTCTGCCAGGCCACTGAGGGCACTACCTGACAGCAACCCACTCTAAATTAAATTCTTGGCTTGTGGGGTTTTTGGCCACCCAGGTGGTGTGAATTTGATTTATAAACTTGTATAAGGGATGGGTGATGGTTCCAAATTCTCAGTAGTTGCTTTTTTTCATTTTTCACTTAGTGCTCAGTTTTGAGACAATCAGCTTTCCTTACAGTCCCCTTGAAGAAGAGGTTCTTGTTTCTTTTTAGTCCTAAATCTAAGAGTGAAACCTTTGGAAGTCTCAGTTATTTGGTGGGAGAAATTCCTCTCAGACTTTCCACCTTGGGAAGACCCTGAGCTTTGTTAGCTCTTCCCTGAACCCTAGAATTCTAGGAAAACCAAAGCTCTGTTTCACAAGGTTCCGCAAATGTCCTCTGAGCAAACATCAGCTGCTTTTCTTCCCTTTCCTTTCTGGTTTCTGTAGTCACTGCATTTTTTGCCTTGTGCATTATTTACTTTCTTGCCAGTCTGTCTTACATTTTAAAAGACTTCTTATTATTTTGTCCAGATTAGTTAGTTGTTTTCAGTAGGAGAGTTATTCCAGGTATCTGGCATCTTGTATTACCAAAAACAGGAGTACTGGGGTTATCCACTTGGTGTTCTTCTTCTATTACCTCGCAGATAGTAGGTTCTCAGACACTGTTTGGTAAATAAGTGAATGCATAAAAGAATGAATGAACATGCATGCACACTGCATACTGCTTTGGCTGCATAAAATGTTAGCCAGCCTGGAAACACCATGAGGTTTGGGATCTTGCCCGATGAGTGAGTTCACCACTGTCTGAAACTCTATGTAATGACCTATGCCAGGGTCTAGTTGACATCAACGGATCTCAACTCTAGGGTGTCCTGGAGGCATAATGGGAAATATGTCCCCATAGGCAACCCTTGCCCTATGCAGAAAGCAGCTCTCCTAATCTGTGGACCTTTGGGGATGTATGATTTTCAAACGGGCAGGATGAATTTCAGTGACACTTCTCTGCTCTTTTCCTGGTTACTCTCAGCTGTTAACTGCAAATCTTCTCTCACGGTGATGGAATCTTGTCCTTGGTCTCCTCAGTGCTGGGATCCAAGCCCTTGCAATTCGAAGTGTAGTTCATGGGCCAGCAGCACCTACATTACCTGGGAACTTGTTAGACATGTAGAATCTTGAGCCCCAATCCCAGACCTAGTGATTCAGAATCTTCATTTTTAATAAGATCCCCAGGTTATTTATGTGCACATGGAAGTTTGAGAAACATTGCTATAACCCAGAACTTTCCAACATGTGTGTGCTGTGAATAGGTTACAGGTGTGCCACGAATGAGTTACAGGTGTGCAGTGAATGGGTTACAGGTATACAGGCAGGACCTGATACTTACACCCTTCAGGTGGAACTTGGAGGATGACCAACACATTTTGGTTTGCCTGAGATTTTCCCAGTCGTAGCACAAAAAAGTCACGTTCTTGGTGACTTGTAGATCCAGGTAAACCGGGATGGTTGGTCACTTTAGCAGATGGGACTGGAGCATCCTGGTCTCTCAGAGAGAAGCACCTGTGTCAGCCTTTGTGCACTGTGCTCTCCGCTGTGGACAAGGGGCCCTGGAACGGCCAGAGAATTTCACATTTCAGATGTAAATTTCTGTAAGCATGGTGCTTAGTTCAATGTGGGTCATCATGAAGGGGGTGACAGGGAAACAGAGTAGGGCCTCCAGCACGGATTAGCTCTAGAAGACCCAAATCCCTGTCTTTCCATAAACTGATGGCTTAAGTCCATTTGCAGGTGGTGTTCCCTTTTAGTGGCATCCATGTGAGCTGCAGGGAGATGCTTTAACAATTACATGCACATTCTGCAAATTGGAACTTCAGCACTATTTTGAAATACTTGATATAAAACGTTTGATTGTATTCACAATCCACTCACATTATCATAAAAAATTTCAACATCACATTTGTCACAGAAGAAAAAGGAAGAGCTGTTAGATTTGTTTTAATACAATTTCAAGTGTTATACATTTCTGAATGGTTATAAAACGGTCTTACATTTTTTATCATGTACTTGTGTGAACAAAAGTTTTCTGTCGATAGCAACTTTCAAGAATTTGAAGAGATCATCATTCAAAAGCCTTGATCAAGAACTGCATATGGCCATTTCATGCTTAAAGCCTGGTATTTAAAAAAAAAATTGTGTTCATGGGAGAAAGCTCAAGTTTCTCATTAAAGTTTTTGAAGAGATTTTATTGGGAAGTTTTATACATATTCAATATTTAATATTCTCCCTATACTTAGTACTTATTTTTCTTATCAAAATTATATAACTTAAAGAAAATATAATACAGTTTTTTTTTACCCAGCTCCCTGTAGATGCTCCCGATTTACCTATAGTTTATCCCAGCTTGTGTGCAAATCTTATCATTTTCTCTGTGTGCTGAGGCTTGAGGGGCCTCGGAAGTGTTGCTCTAACCTTCCGAGTGTCCTACTTCTCTGAACCTGCTGGGATCCCTCTAAGCACTGGGGAAAGGAACAAGGTGAATCACCATACCCCCAAGCATCTTCCCTTCCTACCTGTCCTCTCTCTCATCTCTCTCCCCCTTGCAAGCATTTCAGCAACCTCAAGTGGTTGCTATGGCAACTGTAGTGCTGGGAAAAAGCAGGTGCGGCCTGACTTGGGGATGGGCTTTTTTGGAGGGCAAAATTGTGATGGAGCCAGAGCCCTTAGGGCCTGACCTGAACTCCCCGAGACACCTGCATTCAGGCCTGCTGGAGATACGCCCTGGCATGGAAGTGCCCTGGACACCTGGTTCCCACACTCCATGGAAGATTTCAGGGTCTCTCCAAAAGGGAGATTCATCATAAGGCCGCACCCTGATCACAACTGGTTTCAACTGGCTTTTCTTCGAGGGCCCCAGGTGTGTACTTCCCCTCACTCCATGCATGACTAGCAGCTTGAACCTCTAGAGTTTTCTAGTACAATTAGAAAACTAGGTGTGTAGGGCTTATGCCCAGGCTTTGGAGTTGGAAAGATGTGGGTTCAAGCCTTCGCTCTGCCACTTACTAGCACTGGGATCTTGGGCAAGACATTTAACCAGACTGAACCTTAGTCTGGAATAGGATGGGATCATTAAATACCCACCTCATACAGTTGCCATATTTGAGCTGATACGTTGTCAAGCTCTTAGCCCAGATCCTGGGGTGTAATAAGTGATCATTTATTATTATTATTTATTTATTCATTTATTTTAAAGATGTGAGTTTACAATTCAGGATTAGGCAGCAAGTGCTCATTGAAAAGGAGTGAGGTTATTACAGGTGACCTTTGACCAACAGGGGTTTGAACTGCTGGGGTCCACTGATACAGGTTTTCTACCATCTCTGCCAACCCTGACATGGCAAGGCCAACCCCTCCTCTTCCTCTTCCTCCTCAGCCTACCCAGTGTGAAAATGACGAGGATGAAGACCTTTGTGATGATCCGTCTCCGCTTCATGAATAGTAAACATATTTTTTCTCCCTACAACTTTCCTAATGACATTTTCTTATCTCTAGCTTACTTTGTTGTAAGAATACAACATATAGTACATATACAGAATATGTATTAATCAGCTGCTCATGTTAAAGGTGAGACCTCAACAATAGGCTATCACTTGTTAAGATGCTGGAGAGTCAAAAGTTACATGCTCGTCTTCTACTGCACTGGTGCAGGAGCACCAGGCTCTTCTTTGAATTGGAGTCTGGGCCGTACATTTCTGTGTTCATCACAAAAGGTAAAATGAGGCTGGGGTCATGTCCCCAACCCCTGCATTTCTCAAGGGTCAACGGTACCATTTCCCCCTCCCCCTCACCTTTGAGTTTTTTCTTTTCTTCTTCTTTTTTTTGAGTTGGAGTCTCACTCTGTCGCCCAGGCTAGAGTGCACTGGCACGCTCACGGCCACCCCAGTGTCAACCTGCTGGGCTCCGGCGATCCTTCTGCCTCAGCCTTCCAAGTAGCCAGAACTACAGGCGCATGCTACCATTCCTGGCTAATCCTTTTTTATTTATTGCAGAGACGAGGTCTTGCCAAGTTGCCCAGACTGGTCTCGAACCCACGGGCTCAGGCAATCCACTCACCTCGGCCTCCCAAAGTGCTGAGATTACAGGCTGAGCCACCGAGCCCGGCCTCTGTTCTTCCTTTTTATTTTTCACAACCAAATCCTGCCTGGGGTCCAGGTGGCTGTGAACCTTTTCTAGAAACCTGACTTTCTAAGAAAACTGTATCTGAGAGCAGGAAGAAACCTAACTTTGCACACACACATCAATAATTCTGATTATTGCGAGGGGTAATTAATAAATGGAACCACTAGGAAATGTCCAAGAATCTATTATAGAAAACAAAGTAAAACTGTTATCTAACATTCAGAACTATGTGTACTCAACTCAGGATTTGGAATCTGTGCTCCAATGGTCAGTGGTGTTTGATGGATGACAGACTCTCTGACTACTCTCACTGAATGTTCAGGCGGGAGGAGAATTGCATCTGTCTGTTTCAAAGTTTCTTATATTTTGCCTGCAGACTAATAATTAATAACTAGGCAATAGCGAATAACACTGATATTTTAGTTTTTGCTATTTTCTAAGCAAACCTTAATATATAAACTAATGTTTTGAGTTGAGTTTAGTGTGTGAGATGTTTATCAAGGAGGGTCCATGGGGTGAAGACGTGAGGAAGGGAGGGAGTGAAAGCAGAACAGAGGGAGACATCAAGCTGGGAAGCAGGCCAAGGACATCCTAGGCCAGCCCCGCCAAGGGAAGTATTGCTGCGAACCTGGGCCTGTCAGAGAGCATTGTCTGAATAGGCCAAGATGGCCAGGACTTCATCTTGTTTACCTCTTTGGTCAGTTATTGGGTGCTGGCACATCCATGGGACTCCTAAATTTAGCAACCCCCCAAACTAGAGCTCAGTCTCCTTTCATTGATCAGCAAACCAGAGCTCAGTCCGAAGCCCTCCAGGAAGTTGTTGGCAGAATCCCTCAGTCCTCCCATGCCCCTTTCAGGTGTCAGCTCAGAGGTCCTCTCCTCCAGCAAGACTTGTTGATGTTGCCGGCCACCCTGGGTACACCTGAATATACTCTCCACACCCAGACTCACCCTCCGCCCATTGCCCGGTGCTACCTCTGAGGCCTGGTCACTTTGCTGACTTCCTACTAGGCTGTGAGCTTTTCACGGGCAGGGATCAGAAACCATTCTCGGTGAGGCCCCCATGTTCTGGGGGGAGGGTGTGTGGTCAGTGGTGGATATTTACTGAGTTACTATCAACTTTTGTTGAGCATTTATTTTGTGCTAGGGATAGTTGTGGGGGCTTCATGTGTCTTTACTCATTTAACTCTCATGAGAAAGCTGGGAGGTGAGTACTTACTCAGGAATGAATGAATGAACAGGCCTGGTTAATGTCTTTGACAGCTTGGCCCACAGACTCTAGCGTCCACCACTGGCCACGTGTGGAGGAAAACATTAGGGCTTTCCTCTTTTAACCCTGTGATCCCTCTCCTCAGGTCCCCACGTTCCAGACTTCCAGGCTTTTTTCAGGTTCAATCTCAGGAGACTCAGGAGTGACTGAAGCCTCTTCCCAGTTCCTGACAGTCACACGCTTGGTTTGCTCAAGGATATGCAGATGAATTTCTCTATTAACTCCTTATTCCACTCCCAGGCTTTTCCAGTTGCACCCAATGAGCTTGATATCCTTCCTTTTATTTTTATGATTTGATTAAACCTACTTAAATTTTATATACGTGTATTTTAATTTGTGTACATAGCATTGTGCTAAAGACTTAATTCTATTTTTTTTCCTCTTAGCATCATGTTCTTAAAGCTCCATCCGGGTTGCTGAAAGTGTCTCGAGGGTGTTGCTTCTCACTGCTGCATCCACCACACGTAACCATCCCCCAGCAAGGAAGGCCTAGATTCCTTCTAGATCTTCTCTCTCCCCTTTCCTTCCCCAAACAGCTCCCAAATGGAGAGCCTCACATTCTCTTTGTAGATCTTCATGACCGTTGGTCTAAGATCTATCTATATCCAGGAGGGGATTGACTGAATAGACTTTCGCTTTCTATTCTTTTTTTTTTTTTTTTTTTTTTGAGAAAGCAGGATTTATTGAGAAGACAGAAAAGCTCCCACAGTGGGAGGGGACCTGAGGGGGTCACCCCGATTTGTACTGTTAAGGGGTCTGTATCTTTAAGACCCATGGCTCATTACCTGGAGAACTCTCCCAATTTAAGATGTTAGAAAATAATTTTAAAAAAATTTGGAAGCACCTTACCAGCAAAAAAACATAGGGGGCATGAGTTTAGCCCACTGGTCTCTAGTTTACAAACTGGGTTTGAGACACCTTGTGTGTGTCTCCTGACACCTTGTGTGTGTCTCTTCAGGACCTTGAGCAAAGCTTTGGCCCCTGCTGAAAGAGACCCTTGTCAGAGCCTCTGACACAGACTTGCCAGTGAGCTTTGTATGCTGTGAGGAAGAATATTAATGGCCTAGCTGAGCTTAGTGCTCTCATCTCCCCCAGTCTTCCGGGACCATCTCTCCATCAGAGCAGGTGAGATTTACCTGACAGGAGATGCTCCCTACCTGTGTCCTCCCAGCTTCCTGTTGCTAGCTTTTCCCCCCCGAAAGCTGAAGGAGGGGTGGGAAGAGAGGGAGGGGACTGTCTTAGTCAGTTTGAGTGGCTAAAATAAAATGCTGTAAACCGGGTGACTCATAAACAACAGAAATTTATTTATCACAGTTCAAGAGACTAGAAGTCTGAGCTCAGGGCACCGGCATGGTTGGCTCTGGCAAGAGTCCTGTTTGGCTGCACATTCGCGTGGCAGAAAGAGGGCAACAGAGTGCCCCGTGGTCCATCTTAAAGGGCACTCACTAATCCCATAATGAGGGCTCCATCCTCATGACCGAATTAGCTCCCAAAGGCCACACTTTCTGATACCACCACACTGGGGATTAGGCTCTCAACATACACATTTTTGGGAGACATGGACATTCAGTCTGTAAGAGGGACCCCTGGGACCTGCTCCATTTCCTCCAGCAAAAGCAAAGCTTGTTGTTGCTCATACCCTGGTGAGTTTGGGAAGGCCGTCAGCAGTAGAGAATGTCCAAACCATTGTGTGGCCTTAGACAATAGCCACAGGTGGCCAGAAAGCCCTTGACATTTGTTTTTTAAAAAGAGAAGTATAATAGCTTTAAATCTTCCTGCTGTGACCCAGACATCTGTGGCTCCAGCCATTCATCCCCAAATCTCCAGTAGGGCTTTCAGGGGTCGATACACTCCCCTGCTGATGTCTGAACTTCCCAAGGCCAGAAGCCCACCTCCCTTTATTGTCAGAGAGAGGGAGGTCAGGATGTTCCAGTTCTGAAGTCACACAGTCCTGGTTACAAACCTGACCCTGCTGCTTCCTGGCTGTGACCTTGGACAAGCTGCCTCATGTCTCCAAGCCTCACTTTCCTTATCTGCAAAATACTGATGATGTGACCCACCTTCCAAGGTATTCTGAAGGTTAGATTATTGTAAGGCCCTCTGGCCAACACCTGGGATGTGAAAAGGCTTCAATAGATGTGATTTCAAAAAGCAGCTCAGGGGGTTCTGAGATGCAAGAGAGTTAAGAAAAATACAGCAATCAATACAAATTTCCTTGGGCCTACCATGTGCCAGACACAGGGCAGGTACCACAACACCTTGGGCTGTGTCCTTGCTTGAGCTGACAGAGGCTTCAGGGGGTTGAGGACCACTAGTGAGGAGGCAGAGAGGGAATAAGCTCTTACGTGCTGTGCCTTTGGGCCTCCTCTCCAGACCCCAGTGAGGCAGGTGGTTTTTAAATATTTATTTGCCAAAAATTGGGTTGCAAATATTGGAATCCACTATGCTAGTTTAAGCAAAAAGGAATTTATTTTTTTTCTTTTGAGTTGGAGTCTCACTCCATCACCACACTGGATTGCAGTGGCACCCTGTGCCCCAGAAGGCCACCCCAGTGTCACCTGCTAGACTCCAGTGATCTGTCTGCCTCAGCTTTCCAAGTAGCTGGAACTACAGATGCATGCCACCATGGCTGGTTAGTTCTTTTCTTGGTGTGTGATTTATTGTAGAGATGAGGTCTCACCAAGTTGCCCAGGCTGGTCTCGAACCCCTGATCTCAGGCAATTCTCTTGCCTCAGCCTCCCAAAGTGCTGGGTTTACAGGCTGAGCCACCGAGCCTGGCCAAAAAAGGGATTTCTTAAACTACAGTAAGTAAAGCAAACAGTCACTGGAAGGCGGGAGAAACAGACTTGAGGCGAGCCTTAGAGAAGAAATTCTCAGAACTGTGCCACAGAAATGGCTCGATGGGGACATTATTGCTGTAGCAGCAGCTGCCATTGAATTGAGTGCCAGAAGCTAATGTCGCTGCAACCATGATCTCTTCTGTCACTGGAAAGTGACCTTGTAGCAACAGCCACCCTGAAAGCTGGACCACAAAGCAGATGTCCTGCGGCCGTTCCCCCATGGTGCTCAGCTCTGAATCAAGGGCAGTGTCTGATTGGTGGAGCCCAGGTCATGTGCCTGGCTGCAGGGGAGTCTGGGGCTTGAGTTCTGGAGCACACTCAGAGAGACAGAACTCAGCGAGAGGGAATGTCTCCAGTGAAAAGCTCCTCAGAGGATGACGGGCAGCCACAGATATGGTGCACCACGTGGAGGATTCAACGCACCACGTGGAGGATAGGGGGTGCTGTGAGGGGGGTCATACCCAGCTCTTTTTAAGAAAAAAGATGTATTTAATGTGTATCGATTTATGGAATGCAAGCTCAGTTTTGATATGAAGATATATTATGTAGTGGCGAAGTTGGGGCATTGAGTGTAGCCATTACCTGATAGAGGACATTGAACCCATTGAGTCATTTCTCATCCCTCACCCCCTTCCACCATCCCACCCTTCTGAAGCTCCAGTGTCTACCATCCCACTCTCTATCCAGCCCAGCTCTTCAAGGAGCTCCTGTCTAGTGGGGTGGACACATGTCCACATAAGTAACACAATCAGGTGAATAAAGGGACTCAAAGCGCCATGAACCCACCACCATCCATTGCACTTGTATATCTAGTTCCGGTGGCCCGGCTGGTAAGAGAGATCGTGATTTTGTGAACTTCTTTCCAGTAGTGATGTGGAAAGGGTGGAGTCGGCTAACCTGGGATCGAGTCCCAGCTCTTCCGTTGATTTTGGATTTCTTGACTCCTCTGAGCCTCAGTTTCTTCATGCATGAATGGAGACAATAGCCCCTGCCATACAGGGGCTAGTGTTCACATGAAAGAGAGTACATGTGCACTGCCTGATATAATAGATACTCAATCGAAGGTCGTTCTTTTGCGGTTATTGGAGTGAGCATGATGGGGGCGGTTCTTAGGGGGAGGGCCTAGATGCCATGCTTTTGGGAGGTGGAGGAATTGGGATCTGCCTGGTGGATTCTGGGAAGAGTTACTCTTTGCTGACAGTGGCATCCTTGGGGCTAACAGAACACACTCATTTGTCAATCTCTAGCTTCAATTGTCATTAAATAAAATATACCAAGGCAGCCCTCTCCCCATAGCAAGGGAACATGCCCCTCCCCACAACAGATGTCTCAGATTGGGTGCTCTTCCCTGAGTCCCTATTTAAACCAAAAACAGCAAAGAGCTGGACTTTGAGTTTGACAGGTACCCTTCCAAGGGCTACAGCTTCCTAGGAGGGAGTGGGAGGTGAGGGAGTGACGTCTGTCCAGAGTGGGCAGTTTCTCACCTAGGCAGGCCCTGGGAGACCTTCTGGGGCACAGGGACACACAGGGAAGGGTTAGAGTGGCAGAGCCCACATGTGACCCCTCTTCCCTGGTCTGTTCTGTGTTCCTGTAATGTGCCAGCCAGAAGGCTCGGTGCCCTCTCAGCTTGTCTAACGCTGATTGTTATTGGGGGGCTCTACAAAGGTGGACCAGGATGACCTGGGCCCATTTCCAGAGGCCTCTCTCTGTTGGGCTCATCTGGATCCCAAACTGCTTGCTTCTTCCCTGAGGAAACTGAGTCAACACCCTCCCTCTTCTCCTGAGCTCCCACCTGTCCACAGGGGCTGCTTCTCAGAGCTTGATCCAGAAGGCGCCCCAGAATCCCCTGCTGAGGAGACAACATCCTGGAGAGAGCAGTTTGGTGAAGCAGAGTGCAAAGGCTTTGGAATCAGGCAGACTTGCTTCTGACCTGTGGCTCCTCCTCCTCCCTTTGGAGTGATTTTAGGGAAGTACCTTGCTGTCCTAATCTGTAAGATAGGCATTTTGACATTTATCTCATGGGGTTGCTGAAGAGAAAATGTGAAAATATATTTATGCCTACAAAATTTCTAGCTCAGGGTAGGCCTGACGACCATCTACGAATATTTGAGACATCTGTTGTGGGGAGGGGCATGTTCCCTGCTATGGGGAGAGGGCAGCCTTGGTATATTTTATTTAACGACAATTGAAGTTGGAGATTGACCAATGAGTGTGTTCTGTTAGCCCCAAGGATGCCATTGTTAGCAAAGAGTAACTCTTCCCAGAATCCACCAGGCGGATACCAACTCCTCCACCTCCCAAAAGCATGGCATCCAGGCTCTCACCCTAAGAACCCTCCCCCATCATGCTCACTCCAATAACTCCTAGTTTTTCTGTCTGCGTCTCTGTTTCTCTCTCTCTTTTTCTCTCTCTCTCAGAAACAGGAGCTGCAAGCGAGTCTACCTAAGTCAATTCACAGGTGGAAAGCATGGGCTTAGAATGACAGACTTTAAAAATTTTGAAAAGAGATGGGAATGATAGATACATTTGATGAATGATAACAAATGATCCATGGCATGACACTCTAGAGAAAAGACTGCTCAAGAAAGGGTTGGGAAATTCTAAAAGAACAAGGTTTGGAACATTCAATCTCAAATATGTGTCCAAAGACACCAGGCTTTAATGGGCAGGTTTAAAGGGGGAAGAAAAGGCACAAGTGTGACTAAGAGTTTGCTGTTGTTGTTGTTGTTACAAGTAACAGAGAGCCCCTCTCAATCTGAATTAAGCTAGAAGAGATTCTACTGAAGTCTAGGGGCTTGTGTGTCTCAGGTGTGGCTTGATTCAGGAGCTCAAATGATGTCATGGGACACAGCACAGGAGTCTGCATTGGCTCCACTCTTACATGGGAGTTCCTCTTATGATAGCCAAGTAGGTGGCAGCCACTGTTCTAGACTTACCATGTTCCAAGTTCATGTGCAGTAGAAAATCGAGCCCAGTGGTCCTAGCAAATGTCTCATTGGCTAGATTGGGAAGTGTGGTCACTCCTGAGCTAAGTCCTGAAGGAATGCACTGCTTTATTCATCAGGTTGCTATTACATGTCCACCAGTGGTGGTAGGGACAGGGTGACTTCAACACCAGCCCTTTCCACAAACTGAGAGTGGGAAAAGGGTGGCTCCCCAGAAGAAAACCAAGTGTCATTACCAAAAGAAGATGAAATGGGTACTGGGGGGTCATAAAACCAGATGGCCATGCTGGTGGGTGTGAATAGACAGTGTCAGGAAGTCAGAGGGCTAAGTTATCTAAGTCCTCCTAAAATACTGAGGATAACAGAAAGGACTTTTTATGAATTTTACAGCAAAAAAAAAAAAAGAAAAGAAAAAAAGAAAATTGGGAATAAAAGATCCATGACTTGGGTTAAAATGTATGCTTGAAAAAGAACTCCAAATGATGACTTAAAAAAATTTACTCCTAAGAAAAACTTTTTGTCTCTAGGTTTATTACAATTGGTCAGAAAACATAGCCTGCTATTTGGCATTGGATAATTTGAATAAGGTTTGATTTGTGGCTTGGTGTATGACCAATTTTTTAAGTGTTGTACAAACACTTGACAAAAAGATATAGTCTCTGTTGACAGGATATGTCTAATATCTACTAATTCAGCTATTAATGATACAGTTTGTCTTATTGTTTTAAGTTTGCCTTCTTGATCTCACATGGATTTAGAAGGGTATGTTAATTTTTCACTATAATTGAGTTTCTGTCAACTTCTCATCACACTTCTAAGAACTTTATGCTTAATATATTTTGATGCCATGTTCTCTGGTCCATTAATGTCCATGAACCAGACTCTGACTTTATTATTGATCATAACTTTTATCGATATCAAATGACTGTCTTTGCCCCGCTTAATCCATTTTGTCTCAAATTTTACTCTGTTATCCATATGGCTTTTCTCTTTCTCTTGGTTCCTATTTTGTAATATAGTTATGTGTTAGCCTCCACAGAACTTGGAGAAGATAGTATACTACCTTTCAGTGGTAGGCGGGTCAACATTCTTCATCTCTTATTTTGCTTCTGTCCCTTCCCTTTGGAATAACAAGGAAAGTACAAACATGGAAGCATGAAATGCACTAAAAAAATCACCTGCACCTACATGGCTGTTTTAAATGAGTTCTGTGCCCCAGGCTGTGCAGAGGTCTCATGGTCCAGAGATCACCTTGTGAGGTAGATCCCTAAACCCCACTCTTTGCCCTTGAGGAGTTACAGAGAAGAAAGTGTACCTTGGAGATAGATGACAGATGTAGAACATTCCACTTCTAAAGAGGGGAAGGATGTGGATTCTGACACTGCTGGCCAGCATACTTTTCACCATGCAAGATACAAAGATGGATTAGTGCATATGTGGTTTATACCTGGAAAAGGAAGCAGGCATAATTGGGACCTAACGTGGGTTCACTAAGAACAAGTCTTATCAGATACACAATTTCTCCCTTTGACAGTTGTGCAGGACTTGAGCAAGTTTTTAAAAAGTTTTTTTTTTTTTGAGTTGGAGTCTCACTCGGTTGCCCAGACTGGAGTGCAGTGGCTGCTCCCGGCCACCGCAGCCTCGCCTGCTGGGCTCCAGCGATCCTTCCGCCTCAGCCTTCTGAGTAGCCGGAATTACAGGTGTGCGCTGCCAGGCCCGGCTAATTTTTTGATTTATTGTAGAGATGAGGTCTCGCCTGCCCAGGTGGGTCTCAAACCCGCAGCTCAGGCAATCCACTCACCTCAGCTCTCAAAGGCGCGGGATTACAGGCTGAGCCACCTAGCCCGGCTGTTTTGTGCTCTTATGACAGAGTACCTGAGACTGGGTAATTTATAAAGAATAGAAATGTCCATAGACAGTTATGGAGGTTGGGAAGTCCGAGATCCAGGGGTATTGAGCAAGGGCTTTCTTCCTGCTTCATCACGTGAAGGAAGATGAAAGGGAGAGAGAGAAAAATGAGGAAGGAGGGAGCTGGGGGAGAAGAGAGGGCAAAACTCACCCTCTTATTCCAAACCTACTGCCATGATAGTGGCATTAATCCATTTATGACAGTGGAGACTTCATGGCCTAATCACCTCTCACTAGACCCCACCACCCAACACCATTACACTGGGGATTAAGTTTTCAACATTTGCTTTCTGGGGAACACACTCAATCCACAGCCCATCCCCCAGCTGCAACAACTTTCAACCCATGGTTCACCTTGTTTCATCACAGCCACATTCTCTTCTTCCACCCTCCCCGTGATTTCAAGAGCAATCATAGACACTGTGTAAATATATTAATATCTCACTGTGCATTGAAAACCATAACCATAGCACCATCATCACACCTGTATTAGTTGTCTGTTGCTATGTAAAAAATCACCACAAAGCTTAATGGCTTAAATTTATGGTCATATCTAGAAATTTGATCAGTTGTAAGTTCAGTGTCTTTTGTTCTTTTATTTTTGGGCCAAGTTCTGCATAACTTAGGGATCCAGCAGGAGAACAGAAAGCATACTAGGCATTTCAGCAGAGGCGACAACTCCAGAATGCAGTCGCTTTCTCCAGGAATGGGGAGAACAGGGAAGAGGTTGGGAAGACAGAACCAAGAACTGCAGAGCTTGGGCGCCGGCATCCTGGGGGCACCACCCAGCGGTTGTGTGGTCCCCTGCAGGGACATGAGGAAGGGTCAGTGCTGAAGTCATGGCAACTGGATCCTGCAAGCCAGCAGGAAGTGGTGAGTCCCTTCTCCTGCCTTTCAGTCTCCCCGTGGTGTCCTTATTGATAGTCGAACATGGAATCATCTAGCAAAAGATGAAGGTATTTTGCCAAGTGCCAGCCCCAGCACCTCAAAGCAGAGTATAAAAAGGGCAAGGAGGGGAGGGGGCTTGGAGCTGAGAGACAGTAGCTGAGTAACTGGGATCCTTCTTCACGTTATATTTTCACTGCGAGTACATAACACTTGGATGATTCTTTTCTTCTATGTTGTTATCAGCCATTGATGATGAAGTCCTTAATCTGTTAATTCACGTGGGACTACAAAATTGATTGACAAGACACATCATGCTATTCACGTGGACAAAATGGAGAGATACAGAATGAATGGAGGGATACCTTGGTGGAGTGGCATTTGGATGGACACATAGCACTGATGAATGGCTCTTGCCTTCCGAGGCAGGATGCTGGTGGTTGGGTTTTTGTCCTTGACCCTGCACTATTAAGCATTTTTATCAGTGGCTTGAATGAGGCTAAAGCAAATGTAGGAGTCGTTCAAATATATTTGTTGAGCACAGTGTTGTTGACTTTTTTCCACATCTTGGCACTGATGGATATTGTTAATATTTGCACAGTCCACTGGGGAAATCCTGAGAGACTGCATACGGTTTGCAGTGACCGGCTTGGAATCTGACTGTCCCAGGCCTTACCCAGCTGCTCCAAGGGCCAAGGGGATTAATACCTCAAAGCTGGAGGGGACTGATATCTGGGGCCCACCCAAAGTCTATTCTCAGATCACTAATTGGGAAACTTGGTGCTGAAGAACCAGATGTGATCAGAGTTCTGCCTCTCATTACAGCCACTTTGCTCCATGAGGTTTCCAGGAAGGAGAGCAAGAAGAAAGCCAAACTACCATTTGCTGGGTTGATGTACGACATCTCAGCGAAGAGCTCTCTGATAACCTGGGTTGGGCCACATGGATTCAGCTTGAGATGTAGGTGTGGGGAGAGAGTTTTCCCTATCTCTAAGTCCATAGTTAAGCAGTTTCCTGACAATATGTGCCCATGTTCTAAGACACAGCTGGAGACTAAGCCCTCTCTCTGCAGGAAAGGGTTATATCCTCTTGTGGCTTCTGTCGCCTACTTAAGATGAGAGGAAACACCCAAGGGCTCTGGTCTTCTCCCAAGGTGGGGTTAGGGTGGGGGCAGGCTGGTTAATGGATCAGCTGACATGGGTTGGAAAGGAAGATGAAAGAGCTAATTCCATGTGAGGAACATTTAAACATGCACAGTGACTCTGCTCACCATGCATGTGGCCAACCATGCTCTTGGGATATGCATCCTGATCAGTACCTCCTCTCTGGATGTATGTGAGGGGGTGTATTAGTTATCTATTGCTGCCTAACAAATTGCCCCAAAAGTAGTGGCTTAAGACAATGAGCATTTATTATGTTTGTTTCTGAGAGTTTCTGAGGGCTGGGAAGCCAGGAGTGGGTTGACTCAGGCTCCCTCTTGAGCCTGTGATCAAGGTATCTACTGGGGCTGCAGTCATCTGAGGCTTGACTGAGGTTGGAGGAGCCACTCCCGAGGTCACTCGTATCGCTATTTGGGGAAGGCCACGAGGGCATCTCCATGGGGCTGCATATGACCCATGGCTTCCCTCCCCCATGATGAGGAGAAGAGGGGAGGGTATGCAGAGGCTTCATACCACATGTAGGCCATTGAGTGAGATGATTTTTATACTTCCCCTATGACCCCCATCTTCCCTTTTCTTAAAGCTCCTGAAGCCAGAGAAATTGAGAGGAGGCCCAGTCTCACAGCTCTGCCAGGGAGGAACCTGACTTTGGAGGAGGATCCTGGCTGGAAAGTGGGCGGGGAATAAAGCTTAAGCTGAGATGAGCATGAACCAGGGAGAGAGGAAAAAACAGCCATCTCAGGGCTCCCATGCCCAGACGTGATCTCATTCCCAGTCCAAACTGTCCTGGGGACTCTGTTCTGCCATGAATGAAAGCTGTTCCCCATGACATGGAGCAAAAAGTTGTCTTGGCCAATGTCTTGTCACCAGCCCTTGATGGATGCCCGTGGTTTTTGTAACCTCAAAAGTTGTTCTGAGGTCAGAGACTAACTTGAGAATGCCTCCCACTGAGTTACAGGAAGAGGACAGCAGGTTGGGGGTTAGGATGCGAAAACCCTCAGTGTAGAGAGGAGCTTTGTGCTGTCATCAGCCGGTCCTGTCTCTCCAGGTAACAAGGTGACATGGGCCAAAGGGATACTTGTTCTTGGCCTTCAGTGGAAGGAGGACAACTCTCTCCCACCCTTGAAGTACTCAAATGTGCCTCTTGGCAGTGCAGGGACTCTTACCATCCATAGCAGTCCCCATGGTGACCATAGTGCACTGACTTCTCATACGCTGCTTCTCATTCCCCCTGTGTTTGTCATGGGCTCATGTTCACGTCTATCTTCATAAATTATAGGACTTGGCTGTAGACCCAGGTTACAGTCCCCAGATTCCCCCATATGTTTTGTAGTGGTGCTGGAGAGTTCATACTCTAGATCACTCTACTTGCTAAGATTGCTGTTTGGACGCCTTCCTTGAATCTGCTTAAGAGAAAAGGAAGAAGCAAGCGAGTAACTAGGAGGACCCAGTTACTCAAATGACATGAAATGTTGGGAAAATATCACATCCATTGCCAGTCATCCACCCAATCATTCATCACTCACGAATTCATGTATCTGTGAATCCATCCATCCATCCATCATCCACGCATCTTCCCTTCCATTTATCCATCCATCCATCACCTGGATACCCATTCACCCAACCATCTTTCCATCCATCCATTTAGCCATACATCATCCATGTACCCATTCATCCATTCATCCATTTACATGTCGTCTATGCATCCATCCTCTCTCCATTCGACTGTCCATCTGATCAAACATACATTTATCCATCATCCATCACTCCCATGTATGGTGGACTCTGGTGTGCTGCCAAGATCCCCTTGTGATGAAGGACTTGTTGCCTCAACTGCTAGGAGTCTGGTATCAAAGTACTTTTAGTAGTCTGTACCTTCAGAGATGATCTCAGCTGAAGACAGCTGCCTTGTCCAAGGTTACACCACTTCCCAGGGCAGCTCAAGTCTGATAACTGATGGTTGTGGGGATATAGAGTCCTGATCATTCTTGGCCCATCAGGACAACTCTGAAAGGTTGTTTGTTCTTGAGTCAGAGCTCCCCGTGGTGTTGGTCAAAGTCAAAGACGTTTTGATCTTGGCATTGCAGCCTGACTTCCCCTCTGCCCACTCCTTCTTCCTTCCTCCCACTTCCACAGGTGTTGATCCCAGGTGCATTTCTCATTAAACATCCTGCACATTAAACTCTGGCTTAGGGTCTGCTTCCTGGGGAACTCAACCTATGACTCTGACATCATTCTTTCATGCACAAATGCATTTCGCCATCCACGTATCTTTTTATCCAAAAGCAAACATATACCTTAAACTTGCTATGTAAAAGTTGGGCATTAAAGGGGCAGAGATATGAACTAAACATGGATCCTACCCTCAGGGATCTCACAGTCTAATGGAATGTTTAGACCTGCCCACCAACAGCTGTAACCAGAAAATCAGAATGGGAAGTGGTCATTTCAGGCTGAGGGGATCAGGGAAGACTTCATGGTGGGGCGGGGGGAATAACACCTGTTGGGCTGTGAAAAATGAGGGATGGGAAATAGGATTTGATTGTGTGCAGTTGGAATGGAAGTGGCTTTTTCTTTCATTTAAACATGAAGGGTGTGGAATGAGACTCACCTGCCTTCCAGAAGAGACAGGTGTGACGGCTGGTCACAGCTGGGCCTTGGATGATCTCGTGATACCCGCTTCCTCTGCCCCAGTTTCCTCCTCCACAGAGCCCTTCCTCCCACCTGCCTCCCCTCTGTCTCTGCAGGAAGTGTGGCTTGGTTATCAGCCAAAGCCTTGAGGTCTGACCACAGCGGGGAGGGACCAAAGGCCACCGCAGAGAGGAGGGCAAGATGCTTTCCTGGCTGTAGAGAAAAGGGGGAGATGGCATGCCTGGCAAACTCTTTACTGCAACACTGCCCTCCTCCCAGAAGGTTGCTTCCTTCTTCTCACTTTGGATTAATAAAAAACCAGATGGGCCCAGCTGGTTGGTGTGAGTTGTGTGCTAATGAGGCCAAGGTTGCAGCATGACCCTGGAAGGGCCTGGAAGCTTTACACACTGGAAGTCTGCTTACAGATCTCTGACCCAGATACAAATGGTAACCTTGACTGCAGCAGGGTACCCCTGGCCCCTGACATCGACTAAGCTCTCACCCTGATCATAGACTGAGCCCACTGTCTGACTGCAGAATGAGCCCCAAACACCGATCAATCCGTTAATCAGCTATCTGACAGCTCTGTGTGAAAGTGCCTTGAGAGTGCTATTCCAGGGTGGTGGGAAGCCATCGCCTCCAGGCTGTGGTCCAGCATGCATGGCTGCCAGGGTCTGTGAAGGCCCAGGTGGCACATCTGAGTCTAGGGAGGCATGCTCAGGGATGCTGGCTTCTGCTCACTGTCAAGAAGGACTCCTTGTTTCTTAACTTCCCCACAATGCAAAGGGCTGTTCTTTTAGGTAGTGAGTTCCCCATCAGGGGAAGTGTCTAGCAGGTAGCTGGTGGATCATCCATTGGTGACTTTTTTTTTTTTTTTTTGAGTTGGAGTCTCTCTCCGTGGCCCAGGCTGGAGGGCAGTGGAACATTCATGGCCACCCCAGCGTCGACCTGCTGGGCTCTGGCAATCCTTCCGCCTCAGCCTTCCAAGTAGCTGGAGCTACAGGCGTGCGCTACCATGCCAGGCTAATTTTTTTTGATTTATTGCAGAGACGAGGTCTCTCAAGTTGCCTGGGCTGGTCTTGAACCTGCAGGCTCAGGCAATCCACTCTCCTTTGCCACCCAAAGGGCTGGGTTTACAGGCTGAGCCACCGAGCACGGCCTTTTTTTTTTTTTTAAGAGACTAGGTCTTGCTATGTTGTCCAGCTGATTTGGGATTCCTGAGTTCAAGCAATCCTCCCACCTCAGCCTCCTAAAGTTCTGGGATAACAGGCGTGAGCCACAGCACCCAACCCATCGTTGACTTTTTTTTTTTTTTTTTGAGTTGGAGTCTCACTCTGTCACCCAGACTGGAGTGCAGTGGCCACTCCCGGCCACCGCAGCCTCGACCTGCTGGGCTCTGGTGATCCTTCCGCCTCAGCCTTCCAAGTAGCTGGAACTACAGGCGCGCGCTACCACGCCCGGCTGATTTTTTGATTTTTTGTAGAGATGTCTCGCCAAGTTGCCCAGGCGGGTCTCGAACCCGTGTGCTCAGGCAATCCACTCTCCTCAGCCTCCCAAGGCACGGGATTACAGGCTGAGCCACCGAGCCTGGCTCCTCGTTGACTTTTTAAGAGGATGCTTGCACTGAATGGGGCCTTTATCAGACACACTGTTTATTTGCTGACTGAGGGTCCTGGGCCAGTGACCTGCTTCTTGAAGCCACGACTTCCACATCTATACGCTGGAGATAATCCTGTTGTGAGCACTTGATGAGACTGTGTGTGTGACGCTACACTGTGCTCTGTGAGTGCTCAGTACGTTATGGGCATTTTTATTATTGCTCAAAGATGATCCCCGGCAGGAGGGCTGTTGAGATGTTGTGTTTCAGGCATTTGAGAAAGATCACAATGAATCCTGTCCCTCCTAGCAGATGGGCATGGTTAGGGGCACAGCCCATGGCCTAGGGAGAGGACAAGGCTGTGTACCCAACCTCATCCCCTCTCCTAAGAGCTCAGTGGCCTCTTGGCCCTTTATTCCGGGAAGTGAGAAGGGCCAGAGACGCTCTATCTCTGGGGAATACCAGGAAACACCAGTTCTCCCCTCCTCCTCCTGGGCTCAGGCAGGATTAATGCCATTCTGCAGCCTCAGCTAGAATCTCTGTGCCTCCAATGGTTACCACGACAACCCCTAGCAGGGAGGAGCAGGGCTGGCCTGACTTGGGGATGAGAACCTGAGTTCCATCAGGTTTGCTGCACAGGTTGGATCCTGACAAGGGGTAGGGTGGGAGAGGGATGGGGTGGGTGCCCAGGGACAAACCAGTCTTCCTGAGACCTGGGACCTCTGCCCTCAGAGCTCCTGGGGTGGCATCTGGCTCAGGGTCCTCTGGCTGCCTGGCTCTTGCATTCCCTGGTTTGGCATAAGAAGCCTGGCTGTGACCTGTCCTTCACTCCCATTGTGGTCTCCCACCAACTGTCCCCATGTCCAAGTTGCTGCCAGGGAAAGCACAACAGCGGGCAGAATGAGTTTATTAAAATTCTGATTTGATTAGGTCACACTCCTGTGTAAAAACCTTTGAGGACTCCCTGGTGCCCTCAGCAGAATGGCTGAAGCCTTTATCAAGGCTCACAGGCTCTGGGCTCCTGCCCCCTCCCACCCCTTAGTTCCTTTTCTCTATGCCGTCCCCTTGCCCTGTGGGCATAGTGCCCACTGGGAGTCTTCAGAGTCTCTGAAGGGTTGTACTGTCCTCCCTGGGCCTTGGCCTCTGTAATTTGTCTCTTCCTGGACACCTCTGTTTGCACACCTGGCTGTCTCCCCCTTCTCCCTTTCTTAGCCTAGACGGTATGTCCCTTGGGAAGCTTACACTGGGGATAAGGACCCCTCTATATTCCCAGAGCACTCGTTCTTGCAGGTCAGAGCACAGCTCCTCCTAGGGGAGAACTGTCCCTCGCTGTCCTCTCCCGCTGCCATGCCATCCCGCCAGCATGTGGCCCTGTCTGATGTCAGCAGGGGAGAGAAAGAGTGAGTGCACGAAGGAGACCCACTTCTGTCCTGGCCAGCTCTTGGGGGGAGGTGGTGACATGGCGGAGTCTGGCACCTCTTGGGGATGGGAGGGAGACAGAGAAGTCGCTTCTCTAAGAGTGCTGGTGCAGCAAGCTTCAGAAAGCAGAAGAAAAGAAAATACCCCAGGCAGCTGGGTCCCCCACACCAGTGAAGGACTGGAAAGCGTTTAAACATCGGGCCTCCAGGAAATAGTTCAGCAAATTGGGTCTGTCTGTTCCATGGGGATTGTGCAGTGATTAAAAAGGACCATTGAAAGAGAAAAAAGAAGCCCAGAACTTCATAGCAAAGACTATGTAGAAAGTGGCAAAATGGCCAGGATAATTGGTTTTAAGTAATTTATTATAATCCTAGGGCACACATCATTTTGCATTCTGATTTTTACATATAATTTATTATGTATAAATAAACATACGGTATTGATATGTAATTTATTATGTATGAAAACAACAGAATGAGAACCGTGTGCCCTAGGATTATATGTGTATGACGACGTGTGCCTGGACAGTCAAGATTTGAGAGGGAACTCCCCAGGTCATGAGCTCACAGAGGCAGGAGTCATATCTGTGGCAAGATGCGAGGGTGAGAGGAGAGAGGGAGGTGGCTTCCCTGCACTTGGAGGCCGAGGGTCCGCCCTGAGGGCCTTGGCTCCCATGCCTCTGCCTCCCCCTTGACTGCCTTAGGGTCCTGCTGGGAAGGGTTCCCCATCCCCTCCTGCTGGTCATTCTGAAAAGGCATCAGGGACATGCCTGAGTCCTAGCTCGAGGCTGCCCCCTGTCCCTGTCCCCTGAGGAAGCAGAGTTGTACCTGTCTGTCCTATGGAGTCTGTGCTCTCCCCGACCCCCCCAATCCCACCACGCCTCCCACCTCCCGGTCCATGGCCCTGGTGTGCCTCCCTGCAGCTGGCTCTGCTCTGCAGCTCTCCTTCCTGTCCCAGGTCCATGCTCTGACCACCCCTTGCCGTCTCCCCTAAAGTGGCCTTGTCCCCCTGCACAGAAGGTTGATTGGAGGCCCATTTGCTCTGTCTGTTCTCCCATCCTATCCCAGTCCTGGCTCATGGCAACCTGGGGGAGCCCAGTGTCCTCGCACCTCCTCCGGACTTCCTTCTCTTGAGACCTGGGAAGGGAATCGATTCTCCCTCCATCCTGAGAAAGGGCCTTGCTTACTGCATTTCCTCCTCCCTGGGCTCCACGCTTGGTGTTTCCCATTTCCTTCTGGAATTCTGTGTATCCTAAACATCTTTTGCTCTCTGAGAGCAGGGACTATATCACGGGCCCCAGGGAGCTATTCTTGGGCCAGGGTGTGAAGCACTTGTGTTTTAAGAGAGGCCACAAAAAGACTTCGTGATGGAGGATGATCATTCGGGGAAAGCTGCAGTCTCTGTGGCAGGTTGGTGGGGGAGATGTCTGAGGACCACAGGGCCAATTCCGTCTTCCTAAAATCATCTCCCATGGGGTGGTGGTGGGGGATTCTTTGTATTATTCTGTACTTTCCCAATCAGCTAAGATAAAAGCATGTTTTCTTTTAGAACCAGAAAAAAAGCAGGCCAGTTGTGGTGACTCACACCTGCAATCCCAGCTGTTTGGAGTTCTGGATGGTCGCTTGAGACCAGGAGTTCGAGACCAACCTGGGCTATACAGCAAGACCTCATCTCTACAAAAAACTTTAAAAAGTTAGCTGGGCATAATGGCGTGCATCTGTTCTATAGCCTCAGCTACTCAGGAGGCTGAGGCCAAAAGATTGCCTGAGCCCAGTAGGTCAAGGCTGTGGTGAGTCATGATCGTGCCACTGTACTCTAGCCTGAGTGACAGAGTAAGACCGTGACTCAAAACAAAAAAACAATCACTTACTGCCATTCAAATGTGTGTCCTGAGCCTTAAGGTTTGACTTGGAGGTGAGTGCCTCATCACTGTCACAAGTTGGCCTTCCTACTCTGGTGTCTGCAGATGACTAGTGCTCTTGTCAGCTTGTGATGGTGGGTGCTGCTGGTGCCTGAGTGATGCCTGGATCTCTGCAGAGTATCTCTGTGGCAGCTCTGCTGATGCCCACCCCTTCACCCGGCCAACAAAACTCATGCCTCATGGGCAAGAATTATTGGTGGAAGGGGTGAGGTGGGGGAGAGAGACTGCACATGTGATTCACGATCCAGAGCATAGGAGAAACAGAACACAGATATTTGAAGACACAATGGCCAAAAGCTTTCTAAATTTGATGAGAACTATATACCCACATATTCAAGCAGCACAATAAATTCCAAGCAGAAAACATACACACAATCACACCAGAGCACATCATAATCAAATTTTCTAAAGACCAATGGTAAAGAGAAAAACCTTCAAAACAACCAGAAAATCAAAATGGAGAAATACAGATAAAAAAATCACAAGTTTTTTTGTCAAAAACTATGCAAGCCAGAATATAATGGAAACTCCAAGACTAAGAGTTCTGTATCCATTGAAAATATTCTTCAACAATTACAGTGAAGAACATCTTTTTCAGATATACAAAGCTGAGGGAATTTGTTTTGCGAAGAACTACACAATAAGAAATGTTAAAGAAAGTTCTTCAGGCGAAAGCAAAATAATACTAGATGAAAAACTGGATATACATAAAGAAAAGTGTCAGAAGTGGTAAAATGTGAATAAATTTAGGGAATTTTTTTCTCATTTAAAAATTACTTTAAAAGATAACTTGTATTGTGAGGTTTATAACTTAGATAGAAGCAAAATGTACAAAAACGGAATGAAATATAAGTGTACTATTTTAAGCTGTCTTCAACAGGTTAAAGATGTTTATTTTGAACCTTAGAACAATTACTGAAAATAAAACAAAGAAACATAGCTAATAAGGAAGGGGAGATAAAACGGACTATTTAAAAAATACTCAATTAAATCTAAAGAAAGCAGGAGAAAGGAACAAAGAACCGATGAGACAAGTAGAAAACAAATATCAAGATGGTAAGTTTAAACCAAACATATTGATGATTGCAATTAAATATAAATGTTCTAAACATTTCAGTTTAAGGGTAGAGATTGCCAGATGGATAAAGGCAAGATCAAATTTATGTCTACAAAAACAAAACAAAACAATAAAAACATTCTAAATGTGAGGACACAGATAGATTAGATGTAAAAGAATGAAAAAAAAAATCAAGCAAACACGAAGTATAAGAATGTTGAAAAGGCTACATTAATATCAGAGTAGATATCAGAACAAGCAGAGCAAGGAACATCAACAGGGATGAGTGACATTCGATAATGACAAATGCTTGATTCTCAACTCTGCTACTTTCTAGAGGGATGATGTGAAGTCTTTCACTTACCCTTTCTGACGCTCAGTTTCCCGTTCTATGAAATGGGTAATGGGTCTTACCTTGCAAAGCCGTCATCAGGTGGCAAGCACGGTGTCTGGCTTTGTGTGGTCGCCATGGCTCTCATTGCTATGAGTGACCACCCAGTGCACCATCCCCTTCCCCAGGGCACAGACCCTATCTCTTCACAGGCCTCCCAACCTATACTGCTTGACAACTATTCATGCCAGCAGTTACCCTTGGCACCATGACAAAGAACTGTTGGCTTTGACGATGAGTCTATAAAGAGGCCCTTCCACACCTGTTGGGAGCCCAGGTTTGCTATGAGTACCTGGACATAGGAAGACTTTTAGGGATAAGCTGTTTGTTTCCCTTGAGGCCATTTAAAGGAACACAGAGTCTCCTTGGCTTTCAAGAGCACAGGTTATTTCTGGGTCTGGATTTTTTGGGTTTGAATAAGAGTTTCTCTTCTGTCAAAGCCCAGACGTGCTTTAAGAAACAAAACTCCAAAAATCAAATTTCAAAGCATTGTCCACTGAGGAAATATCTGCTGATAATTAAAAAGATGTGGGAAGAAGCAGCAGCAAAAACATGGAACCAACCTAGGTGCCCATCAACAGTGGACTGAATAAAGAAAATGTGGGACTTGACATGGAATACTACACAGCCATTAAAAAGAATGAAATCACGTGCTTTGCAGCCACATGGATGCAGCTGGAGACCATCATCTTGAGCAAATTATCACAGAAACAGAAACTTGAATGCCTAATAAGTGAGAACTAAACACTGAATGCACACCGGCACAAGGATGGGAATGACAGACGCTGGGGACTCCTTAAAGGGGGAGGGAGAGAGGCAGTTAGGGGTTGAAATACTACCTACTGGATACCATGTCCACCACTGGGTGACAGGTTCAAAAGAAGCCCAGACCTCACCATAGTGCCATATACCTACCCAGATGCAACAAACCTGCACACAGACCCCTTGAATAAAAAAATTAAAATTAAAAAAAAAAGATGTTGAAAGAAGGACATTTCCAGGACAATGGCAAACTCTCTGGCCTTCAGAGTTGTGCAGACCTGGATTTTAATCCTAGTTTTGCTACTATCTTGATTTATTCTGCACGTATTTACTAAGCATCTGTATGCAGGTCCTCTAGGGATCGGAGATAGTGTGGGAAACAGGAGATGTGTCCCTGCCTTCATGGAGCTTATATTCTAGTGGGGGAGACAGTAAACAAATGAGTGAATGAACTGAATAAATAATTTCACAGGGTGATTGGTGTCATGGAGAAATAAAGCAGAGTCACGTGTTAGAAGATATGTGAGCCGGGCTCGGTGGCTCAGCCTGTAATCCTGTGCCTTTGGGAGGCTGAGGTGAGTGGATTGTCTGAGCCCGCGGGTTCGAGACCCACCTGGGCAGCGAGACCTCATCTCTACAATAAAAAAAAAAAAAAATCAGCCAGGCCGTGGTAGCACGTCCCTGTAATTCCAGCTACTGGGAAGGCTGAAGTGGAATGATCGCCGAGCCCAGCAGGCGAGGCTGCAGCGGCCGGGAGCGGCCACTGCACTCCAGTCTGGGTGACCGAGTGAGACTCCAACTCAAAAAAAAAAAAAAAGAAGAAGATATGTGGTTCATTGAAAGGGTGAGACCTCTTGGAGGAGTGAGCTCTGAGTTGGGAGACCTGGATGGAGAAGTCCAGCCACGTGACAATGAGAGAAAAATGCATCTCTGGCAAGGTAGCAGCAGGTGCAAAGGCCCTGGGCTGTCTAGGTTGAGGACTAAAAGAAGGCCAGTGAGGCCAGCAGGGTACAAGGGAAGAGGTAGTAGAAGATGAGATCAGAGAGGTGGGCAGGGGCCTGGTGGCACAGACCCTCATAGGAGGGGGCAGTGAGAAGTCCTTGGAACAGCCACTTATCAGCTGGGTGGATGGAGGAATGAGAAGTCCTTGGAGAAGCCACACTTACCAGCTGGGTGGATGTTCCCACGTCAGCCATTTAATCTGCCTGAACCTCAGTTTCTCTATCTGCAAAGTGGGGACGACACCAACTCCATCTGTGGTATTGTTGGAAAACTGAGTCGCATGAACACATAGGGGGCTAAAATGACACCTGAGGCCTAGCAGGCAATGGACAAATGCTAGTCTTTGCCTTTCTCTAGGCCTCAACTTCCCTACCTAGAAAAGAAAAGAGTAGGACTTTGTGGTCTCTGTGGCCCCATCTGTCTGGAACATTCTCAGAACTTACCAAAGGAAGGGGAGTTCTAAAGCGAAAACGTTAGGAGCATTACTCCAAAATGAAGACGGAGTGTCTTGGAAATTGTGTTGTAAATCATTGCCGAAATAGGATTCCATTTATAAAAATTCAATTTCAGTGCAATTTTCTCAGGAACACACACTTACTCCAAGAGTGAGGTCAACCTGTGAGCAGCGCTCTCCCTGGCAGACTGTCTCCTGCATCTCCGCCCATGGGGCTGGGATGGTTTTGGGTGACTGTCCAAGGCTGGCTGTCCCCAGCTCTCCATACGAAAGCTCGTTATCCTCATGTTCTACCTGGAGAATCCCTAAGCTCTGGGCCATGCAGAGGAGATTGGGGAGACTCTGTCTTCATTTTGGAGGCGGTGGGGTGGGGGTACCCAGGAGGTCTTGTATTTCAGAGCATTCTCAGGAACCCTCAGGCCTAGTGCTGCTGATTCCTTGGGACAGAGCTCTCTGCATAGAGCCATGCTACTGACTGGACGTCTCCATCTGGAGAGTCAAAAGCCCATCACTGATCCACCATGTCACTTTTCCACTGAGCTCAGATATGCCCTTCTAATCGAATCCTTCTCCCTCAGATGGAGCAAACTGAGGCCAGAAAGGGCAAGTGAGTTGCCCAAGGGCACACAGCAGAGCCTGATCTTCTGACTTCCACTGCCTGTGCTAACCCCAGGGTGGGAGAGACCTTGACAGATCATCTGTCTCTGGAAAGAAATATATCTCTGCGTTACTGATGAGGCCATGTAGACGTAGGGATGTTGGCCAACAGAGCTAGTGGGGTCTCCTTGGATTGCAGTCTTGTCTGTTGCCTCTCCCTCTGGTGCCCCTGACCACTTTATAAGCAACAATACCCTGGGATTCTCAGGTATGTGGTTTGGGGGCACTCAAGACTTCAGACAGTTGATGTAGCCCTTCCTGATGCCTATAGTGATTATTCATGACTGATAGATCAGTCAAGGCCAAGAACATGTTGTCCTGGAGCAAGTTCTGGCTGTAATCTGGTCTGGTCACTAACAAAATTACTATAATCTTGGGCCCATTGTTTCTCTCTGAGCCTGCTGTGTCCACACTTGAAAAGTGTGTGTGTGTGTGTGTGTGTGTGTGTGTGTGTGTGTGTGTGTGTGTGTGTGTGGTGGCAGTGGTGGCTAAGTCATAGTTTTTACACTGAGGTCCAATAGAACCCCAGGGATTCCAAGGTAGTGTCTCAGGGCCTGAGATGTCCCTACCACCCACCCACCCACACTTGACCCAGACTGTTTTTCCCTTCTCTGGACTCATGAGGAAGGATTTGTTTGAAGAAAGAATTTTATATCTTTCTTCAAACAAAGGAAAGGTATGGTAGCCCTAGGGAAAGGGAACTTCAGAGACTCCCTCTACCTATCCCCATGAGTCTGTATAGGAACTGAGATTTGGGGGCATTTTCCAAAAAAGGTCAACAAACATTTATTGAGCACCTACTATGCCAGGACAGTTGAGTGTATCTAAAATCATACATTAGTGTAAAGAAAAGCATTGAAAGATGCTCAATGAACGAAAACTTGGAAAACAGAAAGTCATAAAGAATAAGTAAAATTCATAGATAACTCCATTAGGGAGCATAAGTGTTGGCAATTTCAGTGAGTGTCATTTCCCCATCTCCCTACCCCACCCCACATCTCTGTCTCTTTCTCAGTGTTTCTGTCTGCAAGACCATCTTTTATTTGGACTCTATTTGTACCCTGGATTTTCCCTTTCGATTCTTGAAAGAGAGAGAGACAAAGACAAAGAAAGAGATACACAGAGAGAAACAGAGAAAGAGACAGAGAGGGAGAGAAGGAGAAAGAGAGAGAGACAGGGAGATGGAGAGAGACAGAGAGAGATAGAGGAGAGAGGCAGAAAGAGACAGAGACACAGAGAGAGATGCAACTTACTGATGCAACTTACATTCCTGGAGTGGATGGGACTAGGGTAGGACACCCGCATTTGTGAGGTAAACAACGCCTTCGGAGCACTTGAAAGATCTCATGGGAGAAAAAAAGAATTCAGACTTGCCCTAGGGCTAATGCTGAGAAAATGCACTCATCTCTGTAGAAAGTCGGTACACAAGGATATTAGTCTTGTCCACTTTAGTGTGAATGAGGGATGTAGACCAGCTCTTTAGTGTGGCGAGCAGCAGTCCCAGAAGAGTGGCCCCTGCCTCTGTCCTGCACCATTCTGTTCAATGACTGCTTCTTTCCCAGGGCGTTCACATTTGGCTGTGGGGTCACAAGTGCCTCCCTGGCACTTGAGTCCCCCCAAAGCCGCACCCAATCGAGCACCAGGAAGACCTGCCTTTGCCTTGTTCTCTGTAACTATTTTTTTGCTTCATAGCTCTCATCACAATTTGTAATCACGTATTTGTTTACTTGAATTTTCATTTCTTGCTGCCTCTGCCATGCGACTACGAGATCCATGTGAGCCGGGACAACCTTAGTTTGGGTTCCCCCCAAAGCAGTCAAGGATATTTTGCATAGGAGGTGATCTCGGAAAGGGTGGCGGGAGAGCAGGTAAGGGACAAAAGTCTGCAAGTGCTCATGGGGGACGGGGAGGTGCTGCAATGACCAGTGGCTGCTCAGTCTGGTTGGGCAAGGTGAGGTAATTGTGGGAACATTGACTCTTTCCCTTAAACTTGGCTTCTTTCTGCTCCTCCCCCTGGCCAAGGCTGGTTTCTGCAGAGTGTGCATATTCCCAGTTATGAGTCCCAAGTCCTGGGGTGCTGGTAAACTGAGCAGAGCTGAGAACAATGTGGGCCCTTACTCTCTGTGATTGTAACCACCGGGAGCCAGATGAATTATGAACTTGCCCGACTGCTTGCTGTACCATCCTGAAGTGTGCAGATTCCTTCCTCACCGACTGGCCGCCATCCATGCCTCCTGTACATTCTAATAAAACAATGTCTTTTCCTGCTGGACCCCTGATTTCTTTGGAGTAAATAAAGAACCTTAGAGGGTGGGCTTGGTGGCTCAAGTTTGTAATCCCAGCACTTTGGGAGGCTGAGGTGAGTGGATTGCCTGAGCCCAGGGGTTCAAGACCAGCCCAAGGAACTTGACGAGACCTCATCTCTAAAATAAATCGAAAACTAGCTGGGCATGCTAGCACTCACCTGTAGTTCTGGTTACTTGGAAGGCTGAGATGGAAAGATCGCCAGAGCCCAGCAGGTCGACACTGGGGTGGCCGTAAGTGTGCCACTGCACTCCAGCCTGGGCAACGGAGTGACACTCCAATTCAAAAAAAAAAAAAACCCCAAACAAACAAACAAACAAAACCAAGAAAGAAACTTAGATGCAAGCTCTCTCAGATTTGAGGCTAGCTCAGATTTGTAAGGCTCCTGTGGGACAGGCAATCTCTGAGAGTTTGTGGAACACACCTCAGAACTGCCCCCCTAAAGAGCAAGGAAGCCGGGCTGTGTATTCACACTTCCCACTCTTGTGGGTCTGGCTGTTAACTCCTTGGAGTCGGCTGCCATAGTTGGAAAACATGTCCAAAGTGATGCAGGAATAAGGAGAGGCAGGCGGGAACTTCTTCAGGCAACCTCTGGGACCAGCAGAGGGGAGATGGGGACGCTCACAGCACCTGTGAATATGCAGTTCCTAGCCCAGAGCTGTGAGCGTGGTCAACAGCCATGAACACTTGTGAAGTGACTGTATGACAGAGGAGCGTCTCCAGATAACAGTGGTTCACAGAGCAGAGGTTCTGGAGCCGAACGAGCCCTTGGAAAAACTTCCCATCAGATCCTCCCAAACTGTACGATGCACCTTGGGGAAAAAAGGGCTCCGTGGACGTTAAATGTGGAACCTACTGTTTATGGTTGCTCCCTTTGGAGAAATACAAACCATATGAACACAGTAAATGCTCTGAGAAGTCCTGCAACAGAGAAACCTATTTCTATGTTTTCCGATCACTTTCGTTACTAATAATATTTTTTCTTTTTAAAGAAATTTTTGTGGGTAACTCCCTTGGGTCCCCTCCCACTCAGGGAGCTTTTTTGTCCTCTCAACAAATCCTGCTTTCTAAAAAAAAAAAAAGGAAAAAGAAACTTTTGCTTTCCTCTTTAACCTATTTTGGGAGCTGTGGCCAGGCCAAAGCCCTGACCGTTCAGATAGAAAGCTGAGGTTCAGAGCACCTAGGTAGGTTGACTCCTACCTGGACCACTACTCTGTGGCAGGATAGATTCTTGGCTTTGTTCACCCTGTTCCCTGACCTTCTAGCTCCAGCTGCCATAACAATGTCAGTTCTGCGGTGGACCCTGAAAGATCATTATTGACCTTGTAGCCCGTTACACCTGGGTCCTGGATTCTCCCAAGTGGTTTGGGAAAGAATTTCCATCACTACGCAGCCCCCATGAAGGAGGGACTGGGAGAGCCAGGGAGAGCAGGAGGCTTGAAGCGGATCAGACAATATCCTATACACTTACCCAACATTTAGGCCAAGACTCAATTTATTTACATTGAACATTTTGGTAACCATCTGCTCTTAAACTAAATGGAAAATTATCCTTCTCCTGCTGCGATGGCAGCTCCCTCAGATGTTTTTAATAAAAAAAAAATCTATCATTTTAATGCAGACAGCTCAGCTAATAAAAATGATCTGTGCCATTAGTAATTATCTCACAAATACAACGCAAACTAGTTGAGAGGTTTGTAGGGACCCTGCTGCCTGGAGCGGTCCCCTCTGGGTCCAGGACAGGGTGGGATGACCCGGCATCCGGGGGAGGAAGGTGAGTCTGAGGGTGCAGCGTCCAGAATTCACACCAAGACCGGCGCCGGGCGGAAGGTCTGGGTGTACCTCCAGCCTGGGACTGGGGAGTGTTCGCAGCAGAGTTAACGCATCCTGCTCAGGGTGCAATCGTCTTAATGCTACTCACTAGCCTCCTTCCGGCCTCTGCCATGTAACTCCGCCAGCCAGAAACTGTGGACCATATCAGTCGAACCCTTCCCATGGTTCTGCAGAAAAGGCTGAAGGATCTCAAGCAGGGTTTGCAGATTCAAATGCCTTTGGGGGGCAGGCAGGTAATATAAATGTGCAGAGCGGTGGCTCACACCTGTAATCCCAACACTTTGGGAGGCCAAGGCAAGAGGAGTGCCCTAGCCCGCGGGTTTGATACCAGCCTGGCAACACGGTGAGGCCTCGTCTCTACAATAAATCAAAAAATTAGACAGACATGGTAGTGCATACCGGTAGTTTCGGCAAGTTGGAAGGGTGAAGTGGAAGGATCGCCGGAGCCCAGCGAGCCGACACGGGTGGCGGTGAGTGTGCCACTGCACTCCAGCCTGGGTGATGGAGTGAGACTCCAATTCAAAAAAAGAAAAAAGAAAAAGAAAAAATGTGCAGAGCATTAGGGTGGATTGCTTGAGCCCATGGGTTCGAGACCCACCTGGGCAACTTGGTGAGACCTCATCTCTACAATACATCAAAACAGCCGGGCGTGGTAGCGCGCGCCTGTAGTTCCAGCTACGTGGAAGGCTGAAGCGGAAGTATCGCCGGAGCCCAGTAGGTGGAGGCTGCGGTGGCTGGGAGCAGTCACTGCACTCCAGTCTGGGTGATGGAGTGAGACTCCAACTCAAAAAAAAAACAAACAAAACAGAATTGTGTGCCTTTGGCAAAATGGAAGATGAATTTCTCACCCAAAAACATTTGAATGGAGCAAAAATTTAAACATAGACTGGGCAAATTAAATACACTGCAGGTTGGGTTTGGCCATGGACCATCGGTTCGAGACCTGGTCTAAGCCATGGACTTCCCACCCCCTAACAGAGTGCTCATCTTTGGTAGCCAGGGGATGACTGGGTCATTCCCATACTCTCTCAGGCTGGAGAGTCAGTGCTGATGTACTGACTGATATTCTGGGCCCTCCCTCCCAAGGCCTGAGGAGGAGGGGTGTATCTCTACATTTCAGCTGTAGATGGAGCGGCAGATGAGGCTGACCCCAGACCAGAGCTGGGAGAAAACATGATTGGATCTTGGAAACAGAGCCCGGGACTTCCCACATCCTGAGCCTTTCAAGACAATTGGATCCCGGAATTGAGCAGGTGGTGGAGGTGAGAGAGGGGGGAGAGAGGTGTCTGTTAGTTACAGATTCTGTCTGGGCAGTGGCCCTGGGCTCGTGGTGTTAGGTAGCTGAATGGGTTCGTTAAAACTCATTCATTTGCAAGGGACAGAAACCCAACTTGTTTAGTAATATTTTGGCTCGTGTAATGGAAAAATACCCAGGGGGCTGTTCTGGGTTCAGGCCCAGATGTACCCAGGGGGCTCAAATAATGCCTTCAGAAATTGCATTTTTTCCCATTTCTGGGTTCCGTTTTCCTCTATATGGGTTTCTTTCCCAGAAGGCTCCAGCCATCTGACTATACCTGCCCTCTCAGCAACCTTAGCAGAAAGAACATGACCCTTCCAAAAGCACCGACCAAAGCCCTGAAATTGAGTCCTGTTGGCTGTGATAGACATTCTCATCCTTAGTCAATCACTGTGGCAGGTGATCCCGCTCTCTGATTGGCTGTGCTGGCTCACAGACCCAAACTTGAGGGGCGGAGTTCTGGGCAGACTCTTCCTCACAGAGAAAAAAAAACAAAGAAAAGAAGGAAAAAGAGATGTGTGGGTGCCTCCAGTTTGCTAGAGTGGTCTGCATGGTGCACATACACGATCCCAATTAATAACCCAATGAAGTGGGTGTATTCCTGTATTTCTGGTGAGCTCTGAGAAGTTACTCACTCACCGATCATTGCTCAACTGGTGGGGAAAGGCTGTACTTTGTAGTTGGCACCGACCCAGAGGGCGCCCATCCGGGCACCATGTGGCCTCTCTCCTCACTGTTCCTCTCCTGCAGACCATCTGCTTGGGCAGACCATCATTTTCTTATCAGGGTCTCTGTCTTTGCTTCACCGGTTAGTAGGAAAAAACATACACTGTCTCAGTCAGCTTAACCCTTCTTGTGGGGTCTGTGATGATAAGTACACATGACTGCCCACCTTCCCCATCCAACTGCAAGCTCCTAGCAGGGCGGGGACTATGTCCCATGCACCTCTGGATTCCAGCTCAGCTTTGGGGCAGAGATACAAGTTCCAGTCTTGAGTCTGCATTCCCACACTCAACCTTCTTGGTCTTCCACTGTCCTATGGGGGTATCCACGGTACCTCTCCCAACCCCTTGGTTTCCCCAGAGCATGGTCGAGGAACTGCTGATGGGAGCAGGGGGTCTTTTGGACTTGAGCATTCTTTGGGCTATGCTGAGAGATCGCCTTGGGTTGAGTGTCAGACGGGTCTGCCTGTGAAGTCCAGAGCCCACGCCTTCCATATTGGAAGCTGCCCTAGACAGGTCTTGGTTTCAGTGAGTGCAAGAGGGATACCTGTCTTGCCTGAGAAGGCCAGGAGTTGAAGAGGGGCATCTCTGAGATCCCTCTTAAACACCATATCATGAATCCTGTTCCCTCCACCCCTGCAAACTGACACTGGACTGACCCATGTGGACCGGGAAAGGGAAGTCCAGGCCATGAAGTCAGGTTCAGGCCCTCTGGACAAGCAGATGTCTCTTCATCCAGCTGTGACAGTCCTTAGACCTCTCCTTCCAGGCGACTCTGGAGGGAGAGGCAAGGGAGGGAGAGAAGAGAGGCCGTCCCCGCTGCCACAGCCCCCCTCCCAGCTTTCCAATCACATCAACAATTTCTCTCAGCATTCTTTCCAGTCCCATTAATATTCATAAGCGACTTTTCTATTGTGTTTGCAATTTTCCAAGAGACAGATAGGCCTGCACTCTCCCGTGTTAATAGGATGCAAACCTCCCCAACTCAGATCTTATTAGCAAATCTCCATTAGATACTGCAGGCTTCTGGGCCGCCTGATAGGCAAGCTTTCCACCACGGGTGACAGCTGGAGCAGGTCTTAATCCAATATGACATTGCAATCCCCACTGCAGAGACAAACCCAAGGAGGAGCTGGGCCAGGAGCGGGTCAGGCTGACCTGGGCATCCTATTAAGGGTGTAGATGGAGTCCCTGGCACAGCCAGAGCAGAGGGGCTGGCTGCGAGGGGCCACCTCTCCTCCTAGAAGGGGAGACTTCATCGATTCCTTCTTTCAATCACTTAGACTTTCATTTGTTCGGCAAAATAATCACCGAGTGCTTCCCATGTGCTAGGCTCTGGTCAGGGGCTGCTTCCTCCTTCCAGAGGCTCTCAGGTAGTTGGGGGAGGAGGGCTATCTCTGCTTACAGACAATTGTCCCATGGCAGGTGCAGTCCGAGGTGCTTTGGTCTCTGGAGACAGGTAGCTAAATCAAACAGGGCTTAGCATCGTCTGGAAACAGGAACAGACTTTATGAAGTGTGTGGTTGGGGAGCAGAGGCTAGGAGCCATTCCTAGGTCCGTCCTGAACTTGGAGGAATTTCTTTCCAGCATCTACTAGCTGTGCGACCTTGGCAAAGTCTCCTTACCTCTCTGCTACTGCTTCCCTATCTATAAAACAGGAGGAATCATAGTGCTTTCCTCCTGGAGTTGCCATGAGGATTAAATGGCACTTGACACACAGGACGGATTATGTCAGTGTAGCTATTTTAATTTAATTTAATTTAATTTAATTTTTTGAGACAAAGTTTCACTCTATTGTCCAGGCTGGAGTGCAGTGGCACGATCATAGCCGACCACAGCCTCCAACTCCTGGGCTCTAGCGAGCCTCCTGTGTCATCCTCCTGAGTAGCTGGGACTACAGACATGAACCACCATGCCCGGCAATTTTTAATTTTATTTTTGGTAGAGTCTGGTTCTCACTGTGTTGCTTTGGTTGGTCTTGAACTCCTGGGCTCAAGCAATCCTCCTGCCTCGGCCTCCCAAGTGCAGTGATTCCAGATATGAGCCACCACACTGGGTGATATTATTATTATTTATCTGGGGCGCTTCAGGCTTCTGCCCAGCTTTAAAGTTCTTCAGCTGAACCGCGTTTTGGGGTTGCATGGAGCAAGACTGATGTGTGTGAAAACGTCTGGCTCGGCCTGGACACGTGCAGGCTCTCGTGAGGTCTGTGGCTGCTTGTTGTAAAGTCAGGGCAGTCAGAGGGCACTTGGTGGAGTGGGGTGTAGGGCGTGGGGCAGAGGGGGCGGGTGGTGCCGTGTGGCTCAGGTCCTAAGCCCATCAGTCACTGGGCCAGCCTTGTGTAGACGAGGTTCACAAGAGTGGCAGGGGTCAATCCAGGTCCTGGATGAAAGGTGACCAGATCTGTGAATGCAGGGAGTTGGAGTAGTGACCTGAAGGGAGTCTTTCTAGGACTGAAATGTGATGAGCTCAGGTACAAGGCCCAGACCTCCACCTTGCCAGGTGCTCATGGTGAACGAAGCTGGGAAGACTAGTCTGCCGTGGGTCAAATGTGCCCCAACACACCCCACAGTGATGGAACAAGTATGGGGTCCCATGATCAAGGGGTGGCAGGAGGCCTGGCAGAGGAAGCTCCAGAGGGCTAGGGCAGTCAGGGAGGGCTCTCTGGAAGAAGGAAGATTTGACTTGAGCTGAGCTTCTGAGAATGGGTAGCATGTGGAGAGGGAAGAGGCAAGGGGATCCAGGTTGTGTGAGCAGAAGGGGCCGAGCCATGACAAAAAGACTGGAGGCTGGAGGGTGGGGACTGGAAGGAATGAGGCCAGGAAAAATCCACAGTCCTCAGAAGTTCACAAACCAGTGGTTCGAAATTTGCATTGTTGGCTTGGTGTTTTCATTAAAAAATATGAAACCTTTAAGGGGAACTTTTTTTTTTTTTTTTTTTTTTCCACAGTCCTCACCATCTCTTATAGTATCACACTGGGCCCAGTTCACACTTTTAGGTCACCTGGCTGGCCCTTGCAGGCACTGGAGATTGTGGCCCCAGTCAGGCACAACCTTAACCTTTTGGTGGGATTTGAGCCCCAGGTGTTTGTCCCCAGAAAGTCCCTAGAAAGTCTAGAAATTCTCATGAAAGTCTGGGGCTGGGGGAGCTGTCTTATCCTGGGGTCTGAAGCTCCCAGACTGGCCAGAGAGATGGTAGGGTGTTTCCCACTCCAGCCCCCAGTAAAGGGATTCTGTCTCTTAATTCCCAGACCCATTTTGGCCAAATGCCTGGTCTCCCTGTCTGTGGAAGGAGTGTTGCTGGCTGATGGACGGCCAAGTTCACGTTCTGGCCTTTGCAGTCCAAAGTGATCAAGAGCCGTCCTTGCTCACTCCAGAGCCTGAGTCTGTCCCCAGCCCCTTCTCTTCAGACTGCAACAGTGCCAGCCACCTCCAAGAGCCTGGGGATAAGAATGGGGCCAATAAATACCTGTGAGAGGTGAAAAGTTCTCTCAACTCCCTAGGTTGGTTTCAAAGCTGAGGGTTTTTATTCCCTACGCATTTCCGTGTGTTCTTGAAGGCAGCTGAAGCCTGGACGCTTTGCAGTCCATGGGTACAGGAAGGGCGACTTTGGATTTTCCTATGTAGCCGGGGCTTGCTGGGGGTTGGGGGGCACAGCTGGGGAGGGGGAGGTAGCAGGCGATTGAGGGCAGCATGGCACTGTTGCTGGGGACATGGGCCTTCTGAGTCACAGCCATCTGGGTTGGAGCCCTGCACAGCTGTGTGACCTTGAACAAGCCCCATCACCTCTCCGAGCTACCCATGAGACGGTGACAGGGACCAAGTGAGAGGATGCACATCAAATGCTCAGCAGCGAGACTGCCCTCGGATAGACCCTCAGTGAGGGAGAGCTGTAATTGTGATCATTGTTATTTTGAGGCTAGCCTCCTGGAGTGCTCAGCTGGTGGACAGCTGAACTCTTCGGTCTTTGGGGAGTGGGTGGAGTGTGAGTGCTGCCCTTTGACCTCAGGCTGGGCAGATTCAAGGAGTGTTAAGGGGGTAACTTCAGGCCATTACTGAGCCTGTGGCCGAGAAAGAGAGTCGCAGTCTGCACCGAGACTGTGTCCGAGTGGCAGCTCCAAGAAGGCTCTGGGGCAGGTACCCAGGGACTCTCTCAGGGGTCGAGGGTCATGCAGATCTACCATGCAGACCAGAAGCATTGAGAATGTCACAGCTGGCAGGAACCTTGGGGGCTGTCCAGTCAACCCAGTCAATTTTTTTTAACCATTTGCATGGTATTTATTTATTTATTTATTTTTATTATAAGGATGTAGGGTATAATTCAGGGTTAGGCATACAAATGTTGATTATGCAAGTACCTTTGTTGATGAAATATACTCTTCTCTCCCCCACAGTTTCCCTCAACTGCCAATCCCACCCCCCTCACCCCTGAAAGTTTCCCACTACTGCTAATCCCTTTCTTATACTATTATAATTGTTCAAGGTCCGCTTATGAGTGAGAACATATGGTACTCTGTTCTTTGTTTCTGTGATAAATCACTGAGTATGATAGATAAATCCATCCAAGTTGCTGCAAAGTCCATATGTTTGTCCTTCTTTATGGCTGCATAATATTCCATTGTGTATATTTTATGGTATTTTTTAAAAATTCCTACTGTAACAAGTTACTACAAACTTGATGGTTCAAAACAATGCAAATTTATTCTCTCACAGTTTTGGAGGCCAGAGCACCAAAATCCATATCACAGGGCAGAAATCAAGGTGACTGCAGGGCTGTGTTTACTCTGGAGGCTCCAGGGAGAATCTTGCCGATTGCCTCTTCCAGCTCCTGGGGCTGCTGGCATTCCTTGGTCTCGGTGGTCATACTGCCTCTCCTCTTCTGTGCCCAGTCCCCTCTGCCCCATCTCACAAAGATGCAGGCTATTGCATCCAGGGCCATCTTGATAATCTGGGATCATGTCCTCATCTCAAAACTCTTCATCATATCTGCAAAATCCTTTTTTTCCCCATATAGGATATTATTCACAGGTTTCAGGGATGAGAATATGGGTATCTTTTGGGGGCCCTATTCAACCTAGCACATCATGAAAGAAACTTTTTTAGGCCAGGAGTGGTGGCTCATGCCTATAATCCCAGAACTTTGGTAGGCTGAGGTGGTGGATTGCTTGAGCCCAGAAGTTCGAGACCAGCCTGGGCAGCATAGCAAAACTTTATCCCTACAAAAAAAAATTTGATAAATTAGCTGGGCAGGGTGGTATGTACCAGCTACTCAGGGTGCTGAGGCGTAAGGATTGCCTGACCCCAGGAGGTCGAGGCTGCCATGAGAGGTGATCATTGTGATCATGCCACTGTGCTCCAGCCGGGGAGACTCAAAAATATATAAAAAATAAAAATAAAAAAAAAACCCAAAAAACAAAAAAATACATTTTAAAGTTAATTTTAGACTTATAGAAGAGTTGCAAAACTAGTTTAATCTACTCTTTATCCAGTTTCTCCTTATGCCAAACTCTTCCATAATCAGAACATTTACCAAAGTTAGGAAATTAACATTGTTACAATATTATTAACTAAGTTGCAGAGCTTATTGGGATTTCACTTGTTTTCCCACTGATCTTCTTTTTCTGTCCTGGGATCCAGTCCAGGATACTACATTGCACTTAGCTTTGGGTCAGTTTCTTCTGATGGGTGACATTTCTTAGTATTTAATTGTCTTTTATGACTTTGACAGTCTTGCAGGGTACTGGTCAGTTATTTTGCAGAATCTTCTTCATTTTGTCTCTGGTGATTTTTCATGGTTCTACTGAGGTATACATTACGGGGACGGACACCACAGAGAGCTGTGCATTGTCTACACACCAGCTTGGGGCATGTGAAGCTGATATAGGTTAGTGATACACAATCAGTGATGGTGACCTCCTTCACCACTTGGTTAAGGTGGTGTCTTCCAGGATGCTCCACTATAAGCTTACGTTATTCCCTTTTTAATGACCTTTTATTTAGAGAAGGTACTTTGAGACTACACACGTATCTTGTTCCTGCTTAAGCTTTTGTCCACTAATTTTAGCATCTGTTGAAGTCTATCGTCTGTGGTGATGATGACTGTGGTATTCTTATTTCCCTCAAATCTTGTACATTGATTACTCGGAATTCTTCTGTGAGAAGTTACATCTTCTCCCCTATTGGTTAATTTAGTTATTTATTTACATCAGTGTGGACTCACGAATATTTATTTTGTTCTTTAGGTTAGCATGCTGTCCGATAGTTATTAATCTTGCTGCTCAAGCCATTCCAGCTATGAAAGATGGAAGGGTGAACCCTAAGCCCTTTCCAGATGCTCCTCTGCTTTCTTCTTTTCTCTCCTTCCTTTTCTCCTTCTGAGGGTGGGTCTACCCCCTTGTGAACATGACATGGGGTCTCATATGGGCTTCAAAATCAGCCTCAGCCTTTCTGAAGATGGTTTTGGTGGACAAGGACTACATCTTATCTCAAAATTTCTGGCACTTAGTACTGGCCAAGCACATAAAACACACTCAAAACCATGAATATTCTTGGTTTCCCTTCTCCCCCAGTCACTTAACTTCCCACTCCTGATCATCCAAGACCTGGTTTTATCTCATAGAGCAACTTCTCAGGAGGCAGGAGAATGCTATGTAAGAAGTGTGGACCTTAGATCAGATCTATGTTCAAATCTTGTCTCCACTGTTTTCTGGCTTTGTGATCTTGGGCAGCTGACCTAATCTCTCTGTGCCTATGTAAAATGGGGAGGATAAGGTCAACCTCAGAGGGTGGGTATGAGAACTACAGAAAATAATGGACGCGGAGAACATGAACACTATGTGGACAAACCCAGTGGTGACGACTATAGCCTCTGTGATTGGATGGAGAAGACCAACCAGACCCAGTGGGGAAGGGTGGGTCTCTGCTGTCCAGCCCTGTTTCCAGGTAAGCCTGTCTCCTGCATTCATTCTAAATAGAGGGGATTTGCAAAACGTGTAGCTCTAGGTGATTTGAAATGGATAAATGCGTGAGCCTTTGCCTATAAAAATATTTACAGATAAGAATAAAAACATCTGCCACTAGACCATGGGTCCTTTTTTGTTGTTGTTTGCAAGTAGAGTTCTTGTTGTTTCCCATGTTGTCACGCTCAGGTTGCTCTGGGTCTTGGGGTCCAGAGACCCCCCAGCTGCCTCCCCGCCCCCTCTGGCTCCTTGGTTCGCAGGAAGGCAAGCAGGGACAGCCCAGAATAGCTTCCTCCCCTGACTGCAAGAAAAAGCCTGATGTATTAATGAGTACACTTAACACTCCTCCATTTTAATCTCTGCTTTAAATTTGGCACAATTGTTTTTTCAATAAAGCCTGGTTTTTTTTTTCCACAATAGGGTGCTGAGGGTATATGCTTTCCATTCAAACACAAAGAAAGCCCACTTTACTTACTGCAAAAGAGGAAATGAGTAAAAATCAGCCTTTGTTATACTAGAAATTCACAGATTCCAGTTAGCCAGACTGCTCAGTAACCCCCATCTCCATTCCTCGATGCCTTCCTCAGCCTTTTCCACAAGCATTCCTGAGCATTTACTATATACCAGGCACCAGGACGGGGGCGAGCAGGACACGTAGCCACCCAGGAGGGAGAAGGGACCTCTTCAGTGGGTCGCAGGCTGAAGATGAGTAAGTTGGACCCAGACCCCGGAAGCCAGAGGACCAAGATCAGTGTTTCTCCAAGTGTGGGTTTCCTAGGTGATGTCAGGGGCTCACGGACTCGACATACATATGACCGAATAGCAAATGAGAAGAGAGCTTCCTTTTGAAATCATTTTCACTCCTGATCCTGGCAGGGGAAAATTTCTGGTGGGGGCTGGTGTGTCTTTAATGCCTTTCTAGTCTTTGTGAGTCTCCTGTTTTAATCAAGATAGCAGAGCACAGGCCAGAGTCTTCTTGGGCCACAGTGGCTCTTGTGGAAAGTGATTCTGGTTTTCTGATACAGGAGAAAGAAAAATTTCCTTCTTAAATAAGCAGATCTCTGATTTATCTCATTTTCTGAGGGTTTTTAAATTTTGTTTTACTTCAAAGACGTAGGGTACAATTCAGGGTTAGGTATACAAATGTTCATTATGCAGGTACCCTTCTTGATGAAGTGTGCCTCCCCGTCCCCTGGCAGTTTCCTACTACTGCCAATCCTGCCCCTGTCCTCCCCAGATCTCTGATTTAAAATAGTCAATGTTGTTGGGCACAGTGGCTCACGCCTGTAATCTCAGCACTTTGGGAGGCTGAGACTAGCCTGGGCAATGATAGGGAGATCTCATTGCTAAAAACAAAAACAAAAGCAAAAACAACAACAACAAAATTATGAATACATAAATAAAGTTGGTGTAAAGAAACATTAAGTAGTCTGGGCTCGGTGGCTCAGCCTGTAATCCCAGCACTTTGGGAGGCTGAGGCAAGTGGATTGCCTGAGCCCACGGGTTTGAGACCAGCCTTGGCAACTTGGCAAGACCTCATCTCTACAATAAATCAAAAATTAGCTGGGTGTGGTAGTGTGTGGCTACTTGGCAGGCTGAGGTGGAAGGATCGCTGGAGCCCAGCAGGTCGACGCTGGAGTGGCCATGAGCCTGCCACTGCACTCCAGCCTGGGGACAGAGTGAGACTCCAACAAAAGAAAAGTAAAGAAAAGAAAAGAAAAGAAAAGAAACGAAACATTAAGTAAATAGTCACGAAGGTGGTATGTGAACAAAAAACTCTGAAGGTTATGGTGCTCAAATGGCCAAAGACAGTGATGCACCGATCTGGACTAACATTCTCTTTGTGTTTATTTCTCAGGTGACTTTCTTGACCTCAGGTCTGACAGTCCCAGCTCTTAGGTGCCTGGGAGAATGAGAAGGTCATTTGTCCACGATTGGGTTATGATGTCACATGAGTGTCCTTGGAGGTAAGTGGTAACGCTAACAGTAATCAGAGAGACACCTCAAAGGGAAGCTGTCACTTGGTGGCCCAGCCAAGTCTAGGTGGGGACCCCCTTCCCCAGGGAGAATTTTCTCTCTTGCCTATCCTTGAACATTCTGGGTTTGACTTGAGTAAGAAAAATGACATTTTCTTGTACAGACTATGACGTTCAGGCACTTCTCTGGCCCTAAATAAGTGTGTGTGTGTGTAAGTGTGTGTGTGTGTGTGTGTGTGTGTGTGTGTGTGTGTGTGTGTTTAGTTGGAGTCCCACTCCATCACCCAGGCTGGAGTGCAGTGGCATGCTCACAGCCACCCCAGTGTTGACCTGCAGAGTCTGGAGATCCTTCCGCCTTAGTCTTCCAAGTAGTCAGGACTACAGGCATGTGCTACCACGCCCAGCTAATTTAAAAAAAATGTTTATTATGGAGACAAGGTCTCACCATGTTGCCCAGGCTGGTCTCGAACCTGTGGGCTCAGGAATCCTCTCGCCTCGGCCTCCCAAGGTGCTGGGATTACAGGCGTGGAGCCACCATGCCTGGCTGAGGCATCCCTTTTTTTTTTGAGCTGGAGTCTCACTCCGTCACCCAGGCTGGAGTGCAGTGGCACGCTCACAGCCATCCCAACATTGACCTGCTGGACTCCGGCAATCCTTCCACCTCAGCTTTCCAAGTAGCCAGAACTATAGGTGCATGCTACCACGTCTGGCTAATTTTTAAATTTTGTTGTAGAGACGAGGTCTCACCATGGTACCCAGGCTGGTCTCGAACCTGTGGGCTCAGGGAATTCTCTCATCTTGGCTTCCAAAGTATTGGGATTACAGGTTGACCCACCGAACCAGCCACGTCTGTGGTTTTTGGATTGAAGGGATTTTCATGGTCTTTGGCAAGAAAAATGAGAAACCCTTAACTCTAACTGAGGAATAAAGCATAGCTAGACAAAAGCACATGCGATGTGCTTAGAGAAAGCATGGTGAATTCTAACAGGTAAGCAGTGAAGGCTACATGGATGAGGTGGCATTTTAGTCGCATCTGAAAGGGTGAGGTAAGTAAAACATGCAGCTCAGGAGACCCCTTCCAAGGAAAACGCTTGGTGTGGTAGAAAGAATCTGGGGTTTGGAGTCAGAGAGACTTGAACTTGCTCCCTAGATCTTCCCTAGATGAACTATAGGAACTTGGATAAGTTGTTCCACCTTTGTTTCCACTTCTGTAGAATGGGCCGTGAGGCAGGGGGCTGTTCCATCTCGCTGCCTCTGGAGGGGAGAGTCTCTCCAGGGTCAAAGTGGCTAGAGCTTCTGCCATTTTTTCTGCAGTGAGTGAGACGCTTTCCAGATCAGTTCCGAGTTGCGGGGTGTGGAGCCATTGGGCTTAAGCCCCTGTCTTGGGTTGGGTCTGTGGAAATAGGGCCTGAGCGTGTAGATTATGGAACAAGGGTGTACGAGGACAGAGCAGCAGAGAGCGGACGAAGGGTGAAGAATGAACCTTGGCACAGCCAGGCGAGCATGCGCCTGGCAGGATCGGGTGGGCCAGGTCTTCAGTAGCCCATAAACCAGACAAATGAATATTTGATAGAAGTATAATTCCAGAGAATGAGGGCCTTTGTTGGCCCAACGGTGAAATACAGTGGCTGTCTGATCTCTTGGAGAGATAAATCTGCCCAGAGTGCTTTCCAGTCCCAGACACAGAAGCCCCCAGGAAGCAGTTCCTGGGAGGGTTTAGATGTTTAGCGCGGGGATATTTACTGTCTGGTAGAGTGCTGGGATTCTGAGGTCATCCTGGCCACCCTGGGGCTGCCTGCCACTGTGTGGCTGGAATGACCAGAGGCCAGCACAGAGAGATGGCGAGGGCATACCTCCCTCTGCTCTGAACCTGGTTGGGACAGGTTGTCATGGTTTCCAGTGTGGGGAGGGGTCAGGCAGACCTGGGCGAGTATCCCTGGATAGGCTACGCACTTGCTTTGGACTCAGTTTCCTCAATCATGAAATGGGCTAATAGTACCTATTTCATAAGGCTGTGAGGATGATTAAGTGGGCAAATGGACCTGAAGTCCCTTGCAGGGTGCCTAGCGCATAGCCAGTGCTCAATGAAAGTCAACTGTCACTACAGCATAATCGTAATCTGACTGTAGGTCTACCACTGGTTAGCTATTTTTCCTTGGGCAAATCACGGAAACCTCTGAGCCCCAGTTTCCTCATCTTTAAAATGGGGAAAGCCGGCCGGGCATGATGGCTGAGACTGTAAACCCAGCAATTGTGGAGGGAGGCCGAGGTGAGAGAATTGCTTGAGCTCAGGGATTCGGGACCAGCCTGGGCCATTTGGTAAGACCTCGTCTCTACAATAAATCACAAAAATTAGCCAAGCATGGTGGTGTGCTTCTGTAGTTCCAGCTACTTGGAAGGCTGAGGCGGAAAGATCACCTAAGCTCAGCAGGTCGAGGCTGCGGTGGCCATGAGCGTGCCACTGCACTCCAGCCTGGATGACTGAGTGAGACGCCAACTCAAAAAAAAAAAAAAAAAAGGAAAAAGCCTATTTACCTCACTGTATAAAGATTTGAGTGCAAAGCTTCTGCCTTATGTAAGTGCTCAATAAATAATAGTGGTAGGCCAGGTGCAGTGGCTCAAGCCTGTAATCCCAGCACTTTGGGAGGCCGAGGCAAGAGGACTGCCTGAGCCCAGGGGTTCCAGACCAGCCTGAGCAACTTGGTGAGACCTCGTCTCTACAATATATCAAAAAATTAACCGGGCATAGTAGTGCGTGCCTGTAGTTCCGGCTACTAGGAAGGCTGAGGCGGAAGGATCGCCTGAATCCAGCAGGTCGACTTTGGGGTGGCCGTGAGCATCCCATTACACTTCAGCCTTGGCAACAGAATGAGACTCTGACTCGAAAAATAAAAACAGAATAAAAAAATAATAGTGGTGGAGGTGATGAAGAGATAGATGTTATCAAGTAAGGGTTAAGTTCTCCCTAGTGTAAGGCCTGGGTTAACCTTCCTCTTGTCCCTTGGACCACCTTAGAGACTCACTGTATTAGCTATGGATTGGTGCATAGCAAATTGTGCCCAAAAGTTAGTGGCTTAAAACAAAAGTAATTATTTATTATCCCTCAGAGTTTCTGGGAACCAGAGATTCAGAGGGACACAGCAGTATGGCTTCATCATACCTGGGACTTCAGCTAGAAAACTTGAAGACTGGGGGCTGGTCTGAACCCTCATATCTGGTGGTGGATGCTGGTTCTCAGTTGGTGCCTAGCTGGAGTAGTTGGCTGACACCCACATGTGGTCTCTACATGTGGCCTGGGCTTTCTCACAACATGGTGGCTGGGTTCCAAGGACCAGCATCTCCGTAGTAGAGGGAGAGAGCCGGGGCAGCCACATTGCCCTTTATGACCTAAACTCAGAAGCCATATGGCATCACGTCTGCCACATCTATTGGTTGGGAAAGTCACAAAGGTCTGTCCAAGTCCAAGACGAGGGAGTGTAGACCCACCTCTTGGTGGATCCAATGTCATATTGTAAGAACAACCAGAGAGATGGAATATTTGTTTAGCAACCTTTGGAAAAGACAATCTCTCACACTCTCCCTTTTCTGGTCTCTTGTACTGGAATCATTCACTCCAAGGGAACAGACCCCAGCCCAGCAGTCCTGTGTGACAGGAGGGAGGAGGCGGCAGGAAGCCGTCCTGCCCCTCCTCTGCCCCACCCAGGCATGATTCCAGTTCTGGAGTCTGTTCCCTACTTTGGTGCGGGAGCTGACACATGGCTGGGCCCCAGATTGTGTTCACAGGTGTGGGGATGGCAGAGCAGTGGCGATTACCTGGATGAGGTGTTCTCCTTCAACCTGGCCTTTGACATGAGCCCACGTGAACAGATGTCTCTGTCACCCATGATTACTCTAGATTGCTATCAGTATCTCCCATGAAGCATTGCATTCATGAAACTGTCCAGGAATGGTGAGTGTCAAGTTCCAGAAGACCTTGGCCAGGATTTCCACCACTTCCTGCTGCCCTCAGCCCGCGCAATCCCTCTTATGGCTCAAGGAATCGCTAAGTCCTACAGCTGTGACCTCTCCGTTAAATAACATCTCACACTTCCCTGTCCCCATGGTCACTGGGGCAGACATGGGCACCTCCTCCTCCTAATTGGCCTCTCGCTCCAAGTATCTCTCACTCTCCCATTCATCCCCTCTGCACCAGGGTATCTGCCCAAAGCCTGCCACCAAGCTGTCACCTGCCCAGTCACTGACTCGCATTGGTCTCTCTGTCTGGAATCCTCTCCCTGCAGTCTACTTCTGTCTTATTCCTCGTTATCTCTGATATCACACCCTGGTCCCCATGATCCCTCCCACGTGCTCCCTCGGTAACCAGGACATCTTCCAGAATCCTGTCTATCATGTTGTACTAATGGGCCTTCACCATGTACCCAGCACCGGGCTAAGGGCTTCCCATGCTGACCACAACCTTAGTCCCTCTCTATCTTCTTCCTCCCCTTTGCTTTCCCCCCCAGTGGTAAGCACTTTTGAAGGGTGTGTCATCTGGGATTTGGAAACGTATCAATTGCCGGTTTCCTCTGATAGATTGTAAGATCCGTGAGGGCAAGGACCATGTCGCCTTGTTTATCTGAGTCCCTGCTCAGCCTTCAGTAGGCTCCCAGGAGTTACTTATTGGATGAAGGAATAGACCTGGTGTTTGTGGTGTTTGGTCATCAATAGAGACTGATATCACCCTGGTTCACTGATTTTTTCAGGCTTGGACATTGTGGAAGAGGAAAGGAGAGAGACTATGTCCTTTGCTTCACAGGGTACTGAAGCCCATGTTCCCTCCAAAGGGTGTAGCTGTTTGATGCTCTCCTGCTGTAAACAAACCAGCCCCAGCACCATGTGGTCATCCCACGTCACCAAGTACTTCCCCAACTCACCTGAGCCTCTCCCTGATACCAGGACACAGGAAGAAACAGTGCATACTTCACATTTTATAGATGAGGAAATCGAGGGATTGGGACCATAAGGGCTGGCCTAGAATGACATACCTTAAAGTGGCAGAGCTGGGAACTAGATCCCCTGCCTCCTTGCTGAGGGCCGTTTCTCCTCTACCCATTTTATTATCTCCTAGGCCACATACTCATGAAATTCTAGAATATCAGATTTGGCTGGGCTCTCAGAGATGGCATTTCCCAGTCCCTCATTGCTCAGATGGGAAAACTGAGGCCCAGAAAGGGGGAGATGGATGCCTAATGCCCCATGACTAGCAAGTGGTGAGTGTAGGCTGGAACTGGATACCCTGGTTTGAAGCCAGATCCCAGAGGGGGGTGGGTTCACTGCCAGCAATCAACCCTCTGGTGTGGCCAATCTGGGACCTGGCACAAAAGGGTTAACTGTCATAGTCTAAAGGTTATTTTTACAGACAACTGTTGTGACATGTTCTTGGCCTAAACACCCGAGTCCTGGCCAGCTGAGCAGACAGGCATCTGTCATTGGCATCACGAGGAGCCTGTGGGACCCATAGTTTCAGGCACTCCACTAAGAAACCACTCAGAACACCCAGGCACGAAAAAGCAAATGTGCCCAGTGCCAGGGCAGAGCACTTCAGTGAAGAGAGAGGGAACCCATCAGCTGCACCCAGACACATTTCAGCACTTGGGACAGTTCCTTGGCAGGCAGTTACCCGGCCACAGGAACAAGGGATCTGGAGAACTTCATCATCCAAACCCTGGCTTCTAAGGTGGGCAGTGGTTCTTCAGTGGGCAGTCACTGATTTTCCAAAAGAAAAAAGAAAAGAACCAAAGTGCTCCCAAAAGCAAGGTGTGACTTAATTTTGTGGTGTTTTGTTGCCCTTTGGGTTTTTAGGAACTTTCAAGATGAACTGAAGAAGCATCCTGGTCTAAGAATGAAATAATGATTTTGGGCTGAGGTGAATGGATTGCCTGAGTCCGCGGGTTTGAGACCCGCCTGGGCAACTTGGCGAGACCTCATCTCTACAATAAATAAAAAAATGAACCAGGCATGGTAGCGCACGCCTGTAGTTCCAGCTACTTGGAAGGCTGGGCGGAAGGATCGCTGGAGCCCAGCAGGTCAAGGCTGCGGTGGCCGGGAGTGGCCACTGCACTCCAGTCTGGGTGACAGAGTGAGACTCCAACTCAAAAAAAAAAAAAAAAAAGAAAAAAGAAATAATGATTTTGTAATAAGCTTGAGCAACGATCATTCTTGCTGTCTCTCCTCTATATTACAGAAAGGGGGAAGAGGCAAGATGAGAATCAAAGGAGGAAAAAGGACAGATAGGGCCCCAGAGAAGGGGAGATGGAGGAAGGAGAGGAGGAGAGAAGTTGAGAAGTTACAGGGAGGAGGGAAGTTGAAAGATACAGAGAAAGAAGTGGGCTGAGTGCTTGGAATAAAGGTATGGAGGGTGACTCCGTAGCTTCTAGAGATTATCACATTCCTCATCCACTCCCTGACATTCATGTGGGCCCCAGGCTGTTAGGATTTCTTCCTATTGCCCTCCTTTTAAATGCAGTGAATAGATGAAGCACTTTTTGAAGTTCTCTCACTGCTCATTATGCTTAAAGCTCCAGACACTCTATTCTGATTAGAACTATCGTAACAGTCTATTTAAACAAAGTCTTCTCTGTTGTTGCCATCAGCAAAGATTTCGGTGTGCACCTAAGTGACCCAGGACGGGTGGTAGATTTAGCCTTCATTTCTAATGACGAGAGGCTGACCCATGGAGGACTGGTGTCTAAGGGTCACTGCTGAAGACAGAAGAAAGAGAAGAACAGTCCCCTTGGGGCCATCCAGTGCAGGGGAAAACAGGCAAACATCTCAATGGCCCCAGAGATCAGCAGAGCGGAGACAGATGCTCGTCAGAACGGTCCCAACGCATCAGTATTATGGATTAAATGGCACTTGATCATCTCTGCTCAAGAAGGTGGGAAGACATAAAACATCCTCCAGAAACATTTCCATCAAAATAATTAAAATGAAAAAGCTCAAAGATGCTTAAGTTTCTGCTATCTGGAGAACTCACTCATTTGTAATACCTCACTGCCCACGTATGCTGGACAATAAGGTATAGACTCTTAGCCAAAAGGGCTTATGCTATTATCATGAATTATAACTAATTAATCTGAGGTGTAAAGTCTAATAATGATGTAGTGTGGTGTGAAAGGGAATTAACATTCTGAGTTTCCATCACAGGCCAGGCATAGTGCCAGGGGCTTTACATGCTGTGATAGATTGTATTAATGTTTAGCAAATACTCCCTGCTCTCTTGAGGCAGTGCCTTTTCCCCACCTCCTTATGTGGGGCTTGGTCATATGATTTGGCTTGGTCAACAGGAGATGGGTGAAAGTGACAACATCCAGTCCCCAGTTGAGGCCGAAGAGGCAGTGCTTATTTCCACGTGTCCCCTTGTGCTTCAGTGACCCCACCATCAGAAAAGCAGCCCTTTTGGCATGGGCCCCAGCATGACACACAGAGGGTGGGCCTGAGCCCTACCCACATGAAGCAAGGTCACTTAGCAGAACCAGGCTGGATCACCAAACCTCAGTCATCCTGCAGATCTGTGGGTTTCCGAAGAAAGACTTGGTGTTGTCAGGCACTGATTTTGGGGTTGCTTGCTTTGCACCTTTGTTCAGTCACAACTGAACAGCATGTGTTGTCTCATTTGGTCCCTGCAACAGCTCTTTGAAGCAGGTACTACAATTCTTCCCATTTTTATAGGCGACTGAGATCTTAAAAATGAATGTTTCCACCCAAGGTCGCAGAGTGAGTTATTAGTGATGGATTGACTCTTGGCCCATCCTTATTGGATCAGTTAGTTAACTAGTGATGGACTGACCCTCAGCTCACTCTTATTGGGTCAGGTAATTAACTATTGAGGGACTGACCCTAGCTTATTTTCATTGGATCTAATAGTTAACTAGTGATAGACAGACCTTAGCTCATCCTTATTGGGTCGGGTGGTTATCTGGTGATGGACTGATCCTCAGCTTATACTTGGTTGATCAGGTAGTTAAGTGGCAATGGACTGACTCTCAGTTTATCTTTATTGGATCAGGTCATTAACTAGTGATGGACTCACCCTTAGCTCATCCTTATCGGATCAGGGAGTTAACTAGTGACAGACTGACCCTCAGCTCATTCTTATTGGATCAGGGAGTTAACTAGTGATGGACTGACCCTCAGCTCATTCCTATTGGGTCATGTAATTAACTAGTGATGAACTGGCCTTAGCTCATTTTCATTGGATCAAAAAGTTAACTAGTGATGGACAGACCTTAGCTCATTCTTTTTTTTTTTTTTTTTGAGTTGGAGTCTCACTCTGTCACCCAGACTGGAGTGCAGTGGCCGCTCCCTGCCACCGCAGCCTCGACCTGCTGGGCTCCAGCGATCCTTTTGCTTCAGCCTTCCGAGTAGCCGGAATTACAGGCATGCGCTACCACGCCCGACTGATTTTTTTATTTATTGTAGAGATGAGGTCTCGCTGCCCAGGCGGGTCTCAAACCCACGGGCTCAGGCATTCCACTCACCTCAGCCTCCCAAAGGCACGGGATTACAGGCTGAACCACCAAGCCTGGCTAGCTCATTCTTATTGGGTCAGGTGGTTACCTAGTGATGGACTGACCCTCAGCTTATCTTGGTTGATCAGGTAGTTAACTAGTGATGGAGTGACTCTCAGCTCATCCTTATTGGATCAGGTCATTAACTAGTGATGGACTGATATTAGGTTCATCTTAGGATCGGGTGGTTAACTAATGATGAACGGACCCCTAGTTCATCCTTATTGAACTGGTAAGGTAAGAGCTGCTTGGCCCTCTGCCGCCAGCCCCTGCCTTGTTTCTCTGCTCACCGTGAATCCTTGCGACTGACTCAGAGCTTCAGGGGTGGGTGTGGGATGCCAGGAAGGCTGCGAGGAGAACAGACAGGCTCCTTTCAAAGAGCCAGCAGGGGCTCCCCACCCCATGGTTCCTGGAAAAGGTCACATTTGGCGATTCAGCCTACAGAACAATGACATTTCAAGGATCAAAGAAAAGGTTAAGATATTCCTATAAATCTATTCTTGGGACTTTTAAGTATTTCCAGTGCAAAGGGAAAATGTCATTTCTTTTTCCCCAAGAGTGGCAGAGGGTGGGCTTCTGTTAATGGGTCTGCTCCTATTATCCTGGCAAGAGGAGCGCGCAGGAGGGAGGGATTTGCTCCATGCCCCTGCGCATGCAAATGACGGTGTAGTTAACCCCAACCCCTTGTATTTATGAAAACTGGATCCCGGATGGCCCCCAGAAGTGCTTGTCCAAAGGGAGAGCTGGACGGCACCCAATTCCAGAGTGCCCTCCTCTCCAGAGCGGCTCATGGGCCAGCGCTGTCAGGAAGACCTCGGGCCTCTCAGGGCTGGGATGTGGGTGAGCCTGGCAGGGGTGGAGAGCCAGACCACCCGCAGATCACCTCCCTGAGCTTCCAGCCTTATGCACAGCTGCCTGGTGCATCCTCGGCCTCCTCAAACCCAGCGGAGCCCAGACCGACACCCCATCTTCCGCTCTTGGGTTCCTCTTGGTGAGCGGCCCACCCTCCTTCACACATTCATTCAGCAGGTAAGCAATGAGAGTCTTCCAAGTGCCGTGCACCGTACCAGGCCCCAGGATGACAGGGAGGGAGGGGGACTTCCGCCCCTGGGCAGTTTGCAGATTATTTGGGAGGCAAGCCAAGAAAGGGACAAAGACCCTGCCATGGATGAAGGGCATTTGAGAATCAGGTGCCAGTGCAGCCCAGAGAAGGAAGTGGCTAATTCTGCAGGGAATCAGGGAAGGATTCCCAGAGGAGTTATTCTTTGAACTTGAGCTTGTCCCCAAAGGGCACTCTGGTGGAAGGGACGGTGCACGCAAAGGCTTGGTGTCCGAGTGGCCACAGCTTGCCAGGGCCTTGGGAGCTGTTCTGTGTCATAGGGAAGCAGGTGTCTCCTAATGGCATCTAAGCCACTTTTCACTAGGGGATTGAGTTGCCTATGTGGGGAGGGCTGCACCCCCCAGTCTGCGAGAAGATGCTGTTATTCATAGTTCTCTAGCCGTCACTCACCTCCCACGTCCCATCAGTCACCAAGCACCGTTTCATGCCTCCTGTAAACCTCTCCGCACTGTCCCTGTCACTCCCTGCCCACAACCACCCCAAGCCAGGGCCTCAGCATCACTGTGGGTCTCCCTGTTGACGGGCCCCCTCGCACCCCCAGCCCACCATGTGGCAGGCAGAATGGACATCCCAAAGTGCCAATGGTGGCATTCTGCTCCCTCGTTGAGATCCTTGTGATGCCTCCCAGGCCCACAGAGAAGGCTCAGCTCCTAGCATTGTATCCCCAGCCATTTGCAGCCAGAAGCTCCCTCGCCAGCCCGGTGGGACCCCCGCACCTCCCACGCCCACCTCAGCTCCTCTGAACCTTCAGATGCAGGGACTTCTCAAAGTCCTTCCTGCCTTTGCACGTGCCAGCTCCTCCATCTGGAATTCTCTTCCTGTGTGCTCGTCCAGCTAACAAACTCCTACTCAGTCTTCAAGACCCAGATAAACAAGTACTATGACAGCAATGAAGATAATGACCACCATTTACTTCCTACCCCTTCAGGCCCTCTTTGGTCACTATGCTTATTTTCATACTATCACAAATAATATTTTTACCATATGACTCTATTGTCTGTGGTCCTTTTCTCCCACCAGTCTGAACACTCTATGAAGGAAGACCTTGGTTTTCCAGAGACGTGGTTGGCACATGAGTTTGTGGAATCGGTAAAGAAATGAACCCCTGTGCTAACCTATGAAATATCCACCATTCTTATCCCATTCTACTGATGGGGAAATGGAGGCTTTGGCAACACAGGCTTGGCAGTTACCTCAGTGTTGCATCTGTCCCTGGGAGCCCCTCAAGGGCAGGGGCAATGACACATTCCCATAGGACTCCCCAGATCCTCAGAAGAGACTGGAAGTGGGTGGTAGCTGGCTCCCATCAGCAGCAGGGGCTCAGTGTTAAGAAAAAGGGGTGGCCGGGGCAGTTTCGGGGGAGGCATTCCAGCTGGTTAAAGCTTGGCTTCAAGAGCTGGTTTCAAGGCTGGGAACTGAATGCACTGATGGTTCCCACTCATTCCTAATTGGCACCAAATTATGTGGAGTGGGCTGGCTGTGCTGCCTGGCTGGGCTCACGGGGGCTGAGGCGGCTGCTGGTATCAATAAAACAGCCTGTGTCAGGGGTGGGGGTGGGGAGCGTCAGGCTTTTCAGAGCTGCATGAGGTTGAGGGAGCACTAGGAAGGGAGTCCTTAGTCCTTCATCTGAAGCGGTGGCAGGAAACCAGGCTTTGGGGTTTCATACAAAAGGAAATAAGAAATTAACTTCAATCAGAGTTGGATGGGCCCATAGAGACCCTCCTATCCAGCCCCCTCATTTCACATATGGGGAAACGGAGACACAGAGGAGTGGAGGACCCCAGATACACAGCAGCGGAGGACTTACACTCAGGACCATGGCCCCTGCAGCAGTGCTCCTCGCCCTCTTGGGGTTGGGCGCCAAAGTCAGCTGTGTGGCCTTAGCCAGACCTTTCATCCCTGAGCCTCATTGCCTCATCTCTAAAATGGGCATGGTCGTCACCCCTACATCCCAGGTTTATTGGGGGATAAAGGCGGCTGCTTTCATACCCTCTGTTGTAGCACGAGGTGAGGGGGTGAGGCTGGCTGGGGAGCCCTTCTGATCGGGATGGGAAAGGAGGCAGGGTCAGCTGCTTTCCTGGCTTTGCTCTCATCTGCCCTTGGAGACTCCAGGCTTGCCCTTCTACCTAAAGCTGAGAGCAATTCTTTGCTGAGAGCTTTGAGCCCTGGAGCCTCTACCTAGAGAGGAGGTCTGAGGGCATGGCGGGTGGATTCCCCTTGCCAGGTAAGCCATTCACCAGCCCCGAGAGGGTGAGGAGCACTGTTGCCGGAGCCACAGTCCTGTGTGCAAGTCCTCTGCCGCCATGCATCTGGGGTTCCCTGCTCCGCTGTGTCTCAGTTTTCCCGCATGTGGAACGAGGAGGCTGGACTAGAGGGTCTCTGTGGGCCCATTTGGCTCTGATTGAAGTTAATTTCTTATTTCCTTTTGTATTAAACTTCCACTTCCTGCAAGTGGGCCTCTGGGAGGGAAGCGTCTGGTCCAAGGGGTTCTCACGGAGAAGGCTGGATTGACAGCTTCTTTCAGAGGCATTGGTTTGGTTTTATTTAAGAGTGGGGGATTCTCAACCCAAGTGGGGCTTCAGGCAGTGGACAGAGTGGAAAGTCTCAGGCATGAGGGAACAGCCACATGGAGGGAGGGAGACCCGGCCACGCAGGCAAGGTCAGGACAAATGGCCCGGACCCGCCGTCAGCCATGGGTGGGGACCAAGGACAGTGACGTGGGAGATGGAGATGAGCACGCTGCTTGCAGGAGGTGCTGGAAAGGCATGAAGTCATGATCTAGGCAAAGAGCTGGGGTCAGAGCCCTGGGGAGTGGGACTGGGCTCTGGAAGGCAGTGACCGTGGGTCAGTCTTGGGTCTGCTTAGCTATTTAAGGACAGAGTCTGGGCTTTAGAGTCTCACAGTCCTGGGTTCTACTCCCAGCCCTGCCATGGACTAGCTGTGTGACTTTGGACAAGTTACTTAACCTCTCTGCACCTCAGTGTCCTTGCAGTATAATGAGGAAAACCAACCCTCCTTCGCCCACAGGATTGCCATAAGGAGTCCATGAAATAGCGAATGTGACAGCCTGGTGCCAGCCTGCCTCTCCTAAGCCCCCAGTAAGTGGTGGCAGCTATTGTCACTGTAATTCTGCAGAGGGAGGCATGAGCTCATTGCAGAGGCTGTTTCTGGGAATCTTCAGGGACAGCAGCATTTGCCCCATGTCTTGAAGGCCCCCCGGGGCCTGGCATCCTGCAGCGGGTGCTGGAGACCCTCCTGGAGTCTCACAGGTGTCCACCGGAGGACGACTGCCTCACTGGCATGGCAGGACAGAGCAGCTCGGCACTAGGGTGAGCACTCAGGATCCCAGGCCTGGCACGTACCTGCTGTGTGACCTCAGACCCACCCTCTCACCTCCCTGAGTCTCAGATGTTTTGTCTGTTAAATGAAGATTCTGACAGTAACATCACCAGGAGTTCCCAAAGATGAAATGAATGACTCTACGTGAAGCATCTGGACCCTCACTGTCGAAGAGGGGACCACTGGGCACATGTGGCTCCTGGGCACTTGACATGTGGTTGGTCCCAATTGAGCTGGGCTGTGAGACCAAAAACCCACCAGATTTTGAAGGCTTAGTGTGAAAAAAAAACAGTCAAGAATCTCTCCAATAATTTTTATATGGCTGACATGTTGAAATGATAATATTTTGGACAGATTGGGTTAAATAAAATATATTACTAAAGCTAATTTCACCTGTTTCTTTTTACTTTCTTTGATGTGATTACTAGAAAATTTAAGAGGACGGTGCATACACGGCTTGCATTATGTGTCTGTCGCCCCAAACTGACCCAGAGCAATGATTGGCATTCAGTAGGTGCGATGTAAATGTCTGCCGTTACTATTATTAGCTGTTAAGTTTCGGTTCTGGATTGACAGCTTCCTGTGTGATCTTGCGAGGTTGACTTTTCCAAACCTCAGTTTTCCTCTCTGTAAAATGGGACAAATAGGATTCCATGAATTTGTGCCCACAGAGTCCTTGGCATGGCGCCTGGCACACAGGAAGCTCTCCATCCTTGTGAGGTGGTATGTTGCTGGCCTCTGGGGTTGGAGGCAAGGGCTCCCACCACTCTTGGATGCGAGAGAGTTCCCTCCATTACCCCCAGGGGTTGTGAGTGGGATGAAACCCACCGAGTCTGCTCTGCCCACTAATGGGACCTGAGCCCTGAGTGAGCTGGCGGGAGCCTGAGGTTGAGCCGTTTGGCTGGTATTATTAAGGGAAGGGTCAATAACACATTAATTGGATCAGTGGCCCCATTAATCTTCCTCTAATGAACAGTCGCTGCAGCCAACCTGTCTTCCCCAGATCCTGGAAGACATTTTGTATTGGCAGGAAACTTGCTGGGTTTCGAATCATATAAAAGTGATTTAGTGGCTTTGCTTGGGGAAGGCGGCTGCCGACACAGGGCAGGGGAGGACAAACAGCAAAGCCACAGCGAACCGCTCCCCCGCCCCCAGCTCCCGGATTGAAACCCTGGGAGTGCTGGGAGAGGCAGGGGACTCTGGCGAAGGATGAAGGGGAGGGCAGGGTTGACCTCACCCTTGTGTGGCCTGGACACCTTCACCTCCCGATCAGCAGATGGTTGGCGGTGCCAGAACCGGGAGTCCGGGAGGGCCCAGGGGTGACAGTGGCCGTGGAGAGAGGCCTGGGTGAGCACCAGAGCCCTGGGCTGTGTGACTGTGGGCAGGTCACTCAACCTCCTCATTTGCAGGGGTCTTGTCGATGGTGTCAGAGCAGAGGCGCCTTGCTGGGGGGCAACTTGGCAGTGGGCTGGGGGTGGGGGGGATGCAGAGGAGGAGGAGCTTGCAGGAAGGGGCCCCCAGAACCGGAGGAAATGGTCAGAGCTGAGATGCACCCTGTCCAGGAGGTTTGACTTTGAAACTTTCTTCCTTCTCTGCTGCAGTGTCTCACCCTCTGCCCAAGGAGGCCGTGGCTCACCCATCAGCATGTCCTTCTTTGGGGCGATGATGTCTTCTTCCAGACTCCAGGGATCTGTCTTGAATGCCTCAGGTGCTCACGGTTCCTGCCCACCCCCCATGGCATTATGAGTGACTGCGCCCCTGGAGGCAGCCTGGCTTGGTTTGGAAGGAATCTCATTTGCTGCAGGTCCCTGGGGTTTTCTGCAGTGGCTGTGGCTCTGGGAATGACAGGAACTTCTCCAGCAGAGTCACTTGATCTGTCACCCTGAGCCTCGGGTTCCTTCTTGGTGAAACAGGACCCCAGCGTGGCTCCTAGTGCTCTCCTGGGGATCCAGGGAGCATCAGGGGAGGAGTTAACCCAGGAGGGGCTCTGATTGGACACTGCTGTCATTAGAATCATGGCCGGGCCTGTCCTTGTCACTTTGCCCTCATTTGGCCTTCAAACGCCAGATGAGGTAGGTGTTATTGGTGGCTCCATTTTGCAAGTGGTGAAAACAGGCACAGAGTGGTAAGGTGGACTGCCCCAAGTCACACAGCTGGGCCATGCTCAGGCAGTCTGAGTTTGTGTTTTATTCCCCCACCCCTGTGCACCCACATAGCCACCCACACATGCAAGTACTTCATTCATGTAGTACTCACGTGCCTCTGTGCACACACGTGCGCGCGCACACACACACACACACACACACACACACACACACACACACACACACACACACACATGCGCGCCTGCTCCATCTCTGGGCTGAGCACTGATTTGGGACCCCAGCAAACCATCCAGGGGGAGCTGCCAGGGCAGGGCAGACTCCAGCTGGAACCCCTGTGTGCGACTTGGAAAACAGACCTGGAAGGACGGGGCGACTTGCCCAAGGTCTCACTGCGAGCTAATAGCTTACAGCCTCTGCTGGAAGTGAGGCACAGTCAAGTCCAGTGACCCGTCCCCACTTTCAACCCCACCACAGGCCGGCCACCCTGTCCCCAAGTGCCTCCCAGGACAGGGCACTTCCTGGACAGCCCCTTCTTGGGCTCTTACACCACCTTCCTTCTCTTGACACCCAGGTGCCCTCTGTCTCCCCACCATGGAGGCCAGGCGAGTCAGCACCACCACATGCTTCCGACAGGGCTGCGGATGCCTGTGGATGGGCATCGGTCATCGCAGTCTTGCTCCCCAGTTGCCAGGGGGTTGCCGGGCAGAGCGGCCTCAGGCCTTCTGCCTTCCTCATTCCGCAGGGCTCAGCCCCCTGCCCGCCAGGCACCCTCCTCCGAAGAGCTCCAGCTGGGGGGGATTCAGTCTCCCTCCTGTCCTCCTGGGGGTTGTCCTGAAGCTGGAACAAAATGAAGCACAAGGCTGAAAGGGAGGCACATACTCTCTCAGCAAGATGGCGGTCAGGAAAAGAGGCTGAGCTTGGCAGTAGGGTCCTGGCTTCAGGTGAGCGATTCTCCCCGAGGCCAGGCCACCCTGGAAACTTTCCATTCCCCTCCCCTCTCCCAGAATTAGAGCTTCTCCTCTCCACCCCACCCCTCTACCCCCACAGCCAGCAGGGAAACCAGCCCTGGTTGAGAGACTGACAAACCACAGGAAAGCCTCTGAGAAGCGGTGGAGCGGTGGGAAGGGGGAAGTGGTCAGGCTGAGGTTAGAGAAGGAACAGTTTGAAGGTTCTTCAGAACCCGCATGAGTGCGAGCACACATCTTCGTGTGCCTGCATTGGACTGACAGGTTATGGAGACCTAATCTCCCTTCTGCGATAGGGAAAGTAGCAGGGGGAGACCCAGATACACTCAGGCTTATTCTGATGGAGAAGGAGGAGATAATCCCCTCCCCTCTTTGGAAGCTCATACCTTTATAATGTGACCTAAGCTCGCACAGACTTTTTGGTAACTGCATAATTCTGACTCAATTTACGCTGCTGTTGAATACAGACCACGGGATATCTTCTGTTCCTTGTGTTCCTGAGTCACATTTTCTGCCCACTTCCTGTAGTCACACCCTACTGGGGTTGCCTACTGTGTTGTGTGAATCGGCTAGCTTGGACAAGGTGGAGAGCACAGCCCTGTGGCCGCCACGTGGGACCTCGCTCGAGTCGAGGCTGGAGCTCCCACCATCGTATCACACTTCCTCCTGCCCAGCCCACCCCTGCCCGTGCTTCCCTGCTGGGCCACCCTGAACGGAGCCCAACGACTTCGAGCTCCCAGCCTCCTCCTCTTGCCCACGATCGCCCATCCGGGCAGGAACGAGGCTCTACGAAGCGGAGGCAGGAGGTGAGACTGGCGACGCTGCTATTTTCACTCTGACATTCTCAGTTTCTGAAAAATCTTCCTTGAAGCTCGTTTTGACATTTGCCGTCCTTTAAAGGGGGCTGAGGGCCCTCCCCGCCCCCGGGCAGCCTTCCTCCTGAAATTCTCTGGTCACCCCACCACCAGCCCTTTCTTTCTAAACTCCACGACAAGAGCAGTGGTGATCAGAACAAACCAAACCAAACAGAATCAGCCTCAGAACCCCTTGGGGGTGGGACAGGAGGTAGGAAGGCCAAGACGGGGCCCCAGGGGTCTCCTGCAGGCCCCAAGAGGAGCTCAAACTGCACCCAGTATGGTCCCCTCTGGATCCTCCCCTCTGTGGGGTCCTCGGGGTCTGTGGCTTGATGCAGCGGCCTCCTGGCTCCCAGTGCAGAAGGCCGCCTCAGCTCTGGAGACTTTAATGAGGGCGTCGGCGTTTTATTGGAAGGTTGGAGTGATTTCTACTCCTGGAGGCATTAGGGGGCCTCACAAATCCTATCGCTGCCTTATAGTTTGGAAATACAATATAGATTTTATTGCAGGCAGTGATGTCTTCCTTTAAACAACTGCTCGGCCTGATGAAGTGGGGCAGCCCGTAATGGCTTGCACAGGAGCTGGATGGGCCTTTATACGTTACTTGGAGCTGTCTGGGAGGGTGTGGCCTCCCCGTCCCAGGGCTGGGTAGCTAGACGCCTGGTAAAACTATCTCAGGTCACACAGGTCCTAGGGAGCAGATTTCTGAGAAATTCATTAGGATTTGGGACCTCAAGGAGCTGGGGAGCTCCCTCTGTTTTGAGGATTGTTTCATGTAGTTCAGCAGCGATTTACTGAGCACCTACTATGCGACAGGCCTGCAAAGGGGACTGAGATGACTATGGCATCCTTGTCGCTGGCCAGGGAGACAAGCGGTGCAATAATGAATGACGGTGTTGGATACAAGCAGAGTGCTAAGAAGGGCACAGAGGGGCTGCGTAGAGGAAAAGGGGAATTAAATCTGCTACCTGCGAATCTGGACGGGCATCCTGGAGGGCACGACATATGGGCAAGACCTTGAAGCATAAAAAAAGTTTCAGTTAATCTGTTTTTGAAGCCACAGTCTTGCTTCACCTTCCATTTTCATTTTCACTAGGTGGCTCTGCCAACAATCCAGGTGTTTAAACATCTGCCCATCTCCAAGTCCCGGTGATTCGACCACCAAAATATTTTGCAAATTTGAACGCTTCTCTCCATATTCACTGCCACTGCCCTGGCTCAGGCCACTGCCACCTCCAGCCTGGACGCTGCAGCATCTCCGCTAGTAGATATTTGTTGTTGAGGCGCACCCGGCCTCCTCTCGCTGTATTTCCTATCATAGCCCCTGGTTTTCACAGGGGGTTACGCCTCTTTCCCCCTTCAAGTCATGTGGTTCAAAAAAAGCAACTTCAGTCCTGGCTCTAGAGGCGGCCAGGCAGGCCAATGGGCCCTTCGTTCCTCTGGCCACTGTGATAGGTTCAGGAATGGACACGTGACCGGGCTCAGACCAATCAGAGCCAATGAGACTTGAGTCTAGGACTTGATCATGTTATCAGGGAAGCAGAATCGGCTTTTTCCCAGCTGTGCTTGGACAGGACTGGGCTGCGGTGGGAGTTATGGCAACCGCCTTGTCCCCCTGCAGCCTGACCCTGGGCGTGAGGAGGAAACAGAGCCCCCTAGAGTAAAGAAGGACAAGAGATGGAGGGAAAGAAATGGGGTCATGGCAACATTGCTTGATTCCTGATTAAGCCTTACCTGAACCCTTTCCCTAACCTTGGGCTTTCAGCTATACTTGTCTATAAATTCTGTTTTCAGTTGAACCAGTTTGGGTTGACATTTACAATCAAAAGAATGATATAGCACCTTAGACACTCCCCCACTCTCTCCCGCCCCTTCCAAGCGTATTACACACCAAAAACTGTGTCAAGCTATTAAGTGACTGCCCACTGTCCTGAGGATAAGGTCCCCAAGTCCTTAATGTTCCTTGAGGCCCACCATAATCTAGGTTTTGCCTCTTTCTCTGTCTCATTCACTGCAATCTGCCATGTTGGCTTGCTCTCTCAGTCTTCAAATATGCCGGGTTGTTTCCAGGGCCGTCTTCCCACACATGCTTACCTGTGTTAGGCTTTCCACCTGGCTGACTCCTACTTACTCTCTAGATCCCATTACAAAGAGGCCTGTGCCACATGCCACTGGCCCCCTGTCTTGCTGTCTCAGACCGCCCTGTTTTTACCCTTCCACCACCCAACACAGTTTGCCATGATGCATATACATGTATGTGTGTGTGTGAATGTCTGCTCTTCCCATGGGTGTGTGGGGCCCGAAGCCAGGCTGATCTTGGTCACCGTCCTGCCACTTATGCCCGGAAAAGTTCTCAGCACATCCTAGAGGCTCAATGAGTATGTTTTGGCTGACAGAATGAAGGATAGGGAGGATGGGTTGGTTGCGAGGAGCTGTCCTCCCTGGAATTATAAACAGGAACAGAAGTCTGTGGCTTGAACAGGCAGTGTACAGTGGAGGAAGCTGAAGAACCCCAGAGCAGAGGCCTGGTTAGGGAAGGTGGGCTAGAGTCAGACCACAGGGCCCTGAAGGCCTGGCTGGGATGTTTGATATTCAGTCTGTAAGACTGCATTTTTCAAAGTTTTGCGGGGAACACTAGTCCTGCGAGATGCTCTGTCAAAGGAAAGGATCAAGTAGACCAGAGGTTAAATAAGCTTGAAAACAGATGGATCCTGTGACCCTCTCTGAGAGAGGCACAGTGTATGTGACCATACAAAGGTTCTGACAACCCTACAATACAGAATCTCAGGTAAACTAAGCACACGTTGTTGACCCCAAAACCCCTTTTAGAGTAGCCATAATCATAAGATGGATATTTCCACATTTCCTAAATTGGGTATGTCTTACAGCAGATGCATGCATGCAATATCGGTTTTCTTTAAACTCCCTGAAAGCTGGTTGTTTAATCCAAAGGCCCTCTTACAATTGATGATGTCTTAGAATGGAGGCCGGTGGTCACATCTTGCAGAAGTAATGATCTGTGGAAATTGCTTTTGAGGAAGAGAGTGATGTGTTGTAACCTGGGTTTTGGGCAGCCATACCTGCAGCAGTGCAAGTGGATGTGGGGGGGGGTGCCAAGCCAGCAGGGATTAGATGCCTGAGGTCTCAACCTTTCGCCTCTCCTGGGGATCCCAAGATGGGTCTGTGGAGTGGCCACTGACTTTGGCATCTATGTATAGGAGAATTTAATTAGGACGCTAGGGTATCGCAGAAAGATTGGATCAATTTCCTCTCTTGGAAACCTCTTGTCTTCCAATGTAAAAAGACAGTCTAGAAGGCACGTGTTCCCTTTCATACTGCTGTCTAGAGATGCCTCTTGAGCATGTCTGAGCATCCCACTCACACCAGGAAGCCCCCTCGGCTCTACCTTCAAGACACATCCAGGATCAGCCATCTCTTGCCACCTCCATTGCTACCACCCTAGTCCAGGTCCTACCACTGCCCCTCACAGGATGTCTTTCTGCTTTGCTCCTGCCCGCTGCGGTCTATTCTCAATGCCACAGTCCCAGGGGCCTTTAACAAACGTAAGTCAAATCACGTCACTGCTCTGCTCGGCATTCTGTGACGATCCCCACGTCACCAGCCTTTGCAGAGCCAGTGTCCTCACCATGGCCTACCAGGCCCCACACTAACTCACCTCATCTCCTGTGACTCTCACCCCAGCTCAGGGTCCTTGCTGTTCTGGAAAGAGGCCATGTTGGCTGTCTCAAAAAAGTCATTTATTAATAGAAAGGACTTAAGAACTTGTGTTCCATAAGAAAAAAATTGTTTAATGATGCTATACACAGAAGTTTCATGAATGAGGAAAGCAATTCTGCAAGACAGAACTGTCTTAGGTATTTTCACAGCATTCCAAGGTGGCACTTGGACCATTGTACACACTGAATGCCGAATGCCGCGCCTTCATCTTAGAGGAGTCAGGGAACATAGCAACGATGCTGGACCAAATGAGAACTAGTGTCAATGCCATAGATGATTCAAATGCATACAGTGAGAAGGTGCTTAATGTAAGGGAGTTACAACCCCCACTCACCCCTCCCCACTCCTTCCCCACTTGCTTCAGCAATGTCTAGTTTTCGCTGCCACCACCTGCGTCCTCAGTGTTACATAACCACCAGCATCAGCCTACTTCCTCAAGGCTATGTCTCGGGACTACATGACCACCAGCGCCTGCTTTCTCAGGACTATGTGACCGCCAAACTCCGCTACGGAGTATAAGAGGGACCCGCCAAAAGAACAAACTGCTGGTTCTCCTCAAAGACCAGTCACCCTCTCATTTCCCTTTACTAAATTTCCTTTCTTTGTCTAAATACCCGGCTCTCTCTCATTTTCTCCACATTTGCTTTACACTTGGGAAGGTTTCAGATTGATTCTCAAACATTTTCTTTTTTTGAGTTGGAGTCTCACTTTGTCACCCAGACTGGAGTGCAGTGGCATTCTCCGGCCACCACAGCCTCAACCTGCTGGGCTCCGGCCGTCTTTCCACCTCAGCCTTCCAGGTAGCTGGAAATACAGGCGCATGCTACCATGGTGGCTAGTTTTTGATTTATTGTAGAGATGAGGACTCGCCAAGTTGCCCGACTGTCTTGAACCCACAGACTCAGGCAATTCACTAGCCTCCCAAAGGGCTGGGATTATAGACTGAGCCACCAAGCCCAGCTGATTCTCAAACATTTTCTCTTGGTATTCTATCAGGAATAGGAAAGCGCCTCCTAACTATGTTAATAATCGAAGTCTTAATATATGTCACCTTCAAACTTTGTATGGGAGGCATTGCCGGGATTCCTAAGCTTGTAAGCCAGTTTCTCATCCACAAAAAGCATCAGCGGGAGGAAGCTATTCTCGTGTTCAGGCGAAGCAGCAAAACATAAATGACTCCATGTGAATATCATGGCTTAACTGACAGTGGAGAAATGATGAAGAGACCCACTACTACTAATTCATGATTGTTATAATGTTTGGTAGCTTAGGGTTACTGCCCTGCACACACCTGCATTCCTTAGAATTTTAAGGCTGCTGACCCTCCCTGGAACAGAACGAGTCACTGACCCTATGGTTGTAGTCAAATAGTTAGTAAAATAGATCCTTATTCTTTTTTTTTGAGTTGGAGTCTCACTCCATTGCCCAGGCTGGAGTACAGTGGCATGCACACTCATGGCCACCCCAGCGTGGACCTGCTGGGCTCAGGCAATCCTTTCACCTCAGCCTTACAAGTAGCCAGAAATACAGGGGCGTGCTACCATGCCTGGCTAATTTTTTTTTTGGATTTATTGTAGAAATGAGGTCTCACCAAGTTGCCCAGGCTGTTCTCGAACCCATGGGCTCAGGTAATCCCCTCACCTTGGCCTCCCAAAGTGCTGGGATTACAGGCTTGAGCCACTGAGCCTGGCCAGATTCTTTTTCATTTCTATGGTCAGTAGTTAAAGTTAGAAGTACTATTACATTAATCTTGAAACCATAACCTGTACCCTGTCTTGTTTTGTTGTACCCATTGGCTGATGATGTATCACAATGAATGATGTTTTCCTTTGTAGCAAGCTCCACTGACTCCTTTGTTTGAAGTTACTGATAAGTGAAAATTATAGGTTCCCTGTAATAGGTAACAAGAACAAGCAAACAATGAGCGTTCCTGATGAAACACAATTGTAACTGAAATCTTTTTGTTTTTTTTTAGATTAAAAAATATAGTTTATTTAGAAAGCAAATTGGAGAGAGAAAGAAAGAGGAGATTCACCTCCCCAAGGTAGGGGAGGGGACCAAAGTTTAAGAAAACATGGCCTGACCATAGCTCAAAGAGCACATGGCCACACCACAGTTTAGCAAGGCAATGACTTGTAACTGAAATCTTACAGAACATTTTGTACGTTACGTAGTTTGATGCTAATCGATAGCAAACCTCAGTGCTTATGCTTACAAATACAAACTGTAAAATCCGAATAGCGGAGCTGGCCTTGTCTCTGGGAATTCCGAATTCAGAAATAAATGTCTTTCCTCCCAGTTCCCTGCCTCTCGGTTCTCATTGGCGAGCGAGAGAGCAGCCATGTGCTCCATGGACCATATCAGTTACTCTCATGCGCTGCCTTGGGGTCTTTGCACCTGTGGTTCCCTCAGCCTGGTGCCCACTCCCCAGAGCCCCGTGGCAAGCTCCCTCACCGCTGAAGCCTTTGCTCAGATGCCCTCATGGTGCCTTCCCTGAGCATATATTAAACACTGCAACCCCCTCCCATCACTCCGTGTCCCTTTTTCCGCTTAATTTCTCTTCAGATCACCTTGTGCCTCCTCACATATATACATACCGGGGCAGGTGGAGCTCAAGACACTGGCAGACTCTGGCCCCCTGGGGTACACACACCTTCTCTCAGCCACGCGACGAGTCGTGAGTCCAGATGGTCTGTGAAAGGATTTTGCAGGTGTAATTAAGGTCCCAAATCACTAGTCGACCTTATAAAAGGGAGACTGACTATATCCCCCAGGATCCTAACCTGGTTAGATAAGCCCTCCAAAGGGACCAGGCTTCCGGAGGAAGATTCAGTGCTCTACGGGGGGACGTTCTCTGTTCCTGGCTTTGAAGATGGAGAGGGCCACCTGGTACAGACCCCAAAGCAGCCTCTAACAGTTAAGAGTAGCCCCCAATGACCGCAGTGCTCCTGCCAAGCAACCACTTGAACTTGAAAGAGGACCCTGAACTCTAAAGGAAATGCAGCCTGACTGACACCTTGATTTCAGCCACATAAGACTCCAGGCAGACTGGACTCCTGGATGCAGAAACAATGAGATCATTAGTGGGTGGTGTTGGAAGTCATGGAATTGGTGATAATCTGTTACACAGCAAGAGAGAACAGGTGCAATAGGTAACCGGTTTCTTTGCTTATCGACTCTCTCCCTCTAGAATGGAAGCTCAGGAGGGTAGGAATTGTTGTTTGCTGTGTCTGCTGCTACATCTTCAGTGCCTGGAACAGTGCCTGCCCTGGGCCTGGCGCTCTGAACCAGAGGTTGAATGAATGATGAGATGTGGGCCCCGGCGCATCGGCACAGCCCTGGCCCCCCAGCTCCCTGGCCATCAGAGTGTACCACCCCCACCCGTAAAGAGCAAGAAGGAAGATGCTGATGGCTCTGGAAGAGGCAGAGTTCAGCTGTCTGCTATAAATCCAGTCTGGCTGCCTGCGCCAAGATCTGTCTTTTCACAGCCCCAAAGCACTCTGCTCGGAGAGCATCATTGAAGTATTAGTGCACCCCCAGCCCCCTCCCCCAAGTAATTAAGGCCAGCCTGATTCCACCCCTCACTGAGTTCACAGCCAGGGGAGGCCTGGTCACCCAGCAATTGCCCTGTGCTGAGAAGGAAGCCTCTCAAACACCTACCTGTCAAAGTAATTAACCTATTCAAATGAAAGCAATAAATCCTGGTGCCAAGGTGAGCCTTAGGGGAGAGGGTCTCTGTTGTGTTTCTTTCATTTAGATTTCAAAGTCATGTCACTGTTGCTTTGTAGCCAAAAGGGTCACGAGTCTGAGCACCGTCTGATGCCTGGGGGCCCGTCATTGTGTGAGGGCTGTGGTGAGGTAACTGCTCCCCAAACAGCAGGCCTAGTGATGTCCACGTGAATGTCGCCTTTGGATGCAACTGGTCAGGGTCTGGAGGAGATGCCTGAGGCCCTCCCCCGAGATTTCCATATCTCCCCCAACCTCCTACCCCGCCCCCCCCTTTCAGGTAGGTAGAGGTGAGAGCCAGAAGCCCAGAATCTTGGAATTTTAGAGCAGAAAGAGGCCATAGAGATCCTCCATGTTACAGTTATAATCCTGGGACCCAGAGAGGGGCATCTCAACTCTCCATCGCAGGCCTGGAAGGGTGAGTGGCAGCTTGTCAGGTGACAAGGGTCAAAGGGCATTCTGGACATTGGGGTAGTGTGAGCAAAGGCGTGGACAGGTGCCCTCTGGCTCCCGTGGCCCCCTGCCCGATTGCTCAGGACATGAGCAGTCCGGTAGTGTGTTTTTCCCTTCAGTCAATTGACAGCAATCCACAGGACAAGCCCACTTGCTTCTCACTGGTGCTGGGAAAAATCACCTCTGGCCACAAAGCCCCCTCTGGAAGGCCTTGGACCGGAACAAAGACCCCTTTAAATAGCACATGCCTTCCCCTGGCGCCTTCCCCACTATGGCAGTGGTCATGCGTTTAAAATCTATTGGCTGAGAAAATACCCAGTGTCTCAGGCTTCTAGGAATTCAGCCATATTTGAAAATAAATTTGTATGTATTTGTCCTAATTGCATCTATAACATTTGGACAATAAGAACAGTTCTCTCTTATTGTTATCTCTAGACCCGGCTGGGGGACAATTGGGTGTTGAGTCTCCCTACAATACCCTTTTCCTGTGCCCTGCCTCCCACTGGGCACTGGGGCCCTGGCTGGCTTGGGAATGTCAGGTGAGCCCTTTGTCATTTATAGAGAGTTTTCCTTTCCTTTTTCTACTGGAAAGGTTCACGACAGCCCTGCATCAGAGGCAGGGAGGATGTTGTTCCCATTTTAAAGCTGAGGAAACTGAGGCCCAGGAGCTCATATTTCCTCAGAAACTCAGAATGTACTGCCCTCCTTCTAGGAACCCAAACAGTGTTGAGTAGTAGATGAATAACTCACTGAGTGTGGTGGTTTGCGCCTGTAATCCCAGCACTCTGGGAGGCCAAGGAAGGAGGATCACTTGAGCACAGGAGTTCACTACCAGCCAGAGCCCGTGCCTGTAGTCCCAGCTACTCAAGAGACTGAGGCAGAAAGATCACTTGAGCCTAGGAGTTAGAGGCTGCTGTGAGCTATGATTACACCACTGCACTCCAGGCTGGGCGACAGAGTAAGACCCTGGCTCTAAATACATAAATAAAAAGAAAGACAAAACAAAGTAAGTGGCCACTATAGGAGCTGACGCTTGTAAAGAAACAAATAGATGAATGACGCCTTAATTTTCATCTGCGCTTTCTCACTTATCAGCTGCCTTCAGAATCTTACTAGCCTCTCTGGACCTCATTCTTGAATGGAGATGTCAGCATAGTTACTTCTTGGATTGTGTAAGGATCAAGTGAGGTAACAAGTGTTCATGTCCGAGCCACATAGCTATGGTCATCATTATCACCATCACGACTGAAAGTGATCCCAGAGCCCTGCCAGGCAGGGCAAGCCCAGCCAAGCCACAGGGCTGGCGGGGAGGGCTGGGGAGGAGGGCTGGGGGGGAGGGCTAGGGCGAGGGCCATCCCACCTCCCCCATCTCCCTGGGCCCAATTGAATCTGAAAACAATGAGCTGGCCCCAGTAAGTGTTTTCAGTCCTGACAATCAGGGGAGAGTTTTTTCTCTTTTTGTTCTAAAGGAAAAAGCAAGTAGGACCAAATTGTTTTCTTCAGGGAGAAAGAAATCTCATTTGGAGGTGAGCTTGTGGTAGGGGGTGGCAGCACTGGGTGTAATACAGAATCTGTCCATCCCGCGTGGCTGGAGAATTGTTACTGGCATTTCTAGCAAAAAGCTGCCACAGGCCCCACGTCCTGTAATATCCTAAGTAAAGGGCCTTTATTCAGAGGGGAGGCACAGTGGCCATTGACAGGCTGGGGGCTGATGGTGGCTGGGACCTAGGAACTGAGAGCAGAGGCTGGAGGCCAGGGAGGGTGCCCATCTCCACCCACTGCCCACTGCCCGCCACCAGGCCTGAGCCCTGTAGCTGGAGATGGCAGGCCCCTGTGGGCTCTCCTGGTACACCCAGACAGTGTAGGGTGGGGGCCCCTGAGAGGGCTGCTGAAAGGCAGGAGGTGGGGGGGGATTGGAGAGGAGGCTTTCCTGGAGCTCAGCCAAGGAGAGAGACGGGGGAGGGAGGTGACAGAGGGACAGAGGGACAAGGAGGGAATCAAGGGAGGAGAGAGACAGCCGCCGAGCACCTGCTGGGGGCTGGCCGGGGCTCCCTGGTCCACGGTCCCATGTGAGCTGTACGTCAATGTTGGGCAGCAGGTTCTAAAATCAACCCTTCCCCAGAACCTCAGTTTCCCCACATGGAATGGATTCTGATTGGCCAAACGTGGTGAGGGTGTAAAGAAGAGAGAGAGGGAAAGGGATGGACTGGGGGGTGTGTAGCAGGAAAAATAGAGAGATCGTGACACCGAGACTATTATAGGAAGTGGCACTTTATTACGCTGGCTAGCACAACGGGCCGAGAATTTCATGTATTCAAATCAAGCTCGAGCACCCCAGAACAGGAGATGTGGGGTCTTATACCCTCGTTTAGGTAAGGGAAGGGGGTCGTGTTGAATGATTACATACTTCCTTTGGAATCTTAGCAAAATCAGATTTTTTTAAAAGAACAAATGGTTTCCAGGAACTGCAGGATTGTAAACCGTCAACTTCAGAAGTGGGGGTTTTAGATAAGACTCTTTTCCATTTCCATGAAATAGCCAGTCTCTGGGCCATTTGGCCTTTCTTAAACAAAACTTGCCTGGGCGCCTGGCGGGTCTTTAAAGTTGCAACTTGCCTTTCAAAAGGAAATACCTTTAACTGCTATCAACTTCTTTCCTGCCCTGGGTTAGTGGTTGCCATGAGGCCAACTGCTGATCCAGAATCAGCTACATGTGTTTCTGTGTTTATTCACTCAATCATACAAGAAATATATTTGAGCATATGCCGCATCCTGCCACAGGTGGACAGAGGGGACAGGGGTGTGGGGGCAGAGGCCGCCTTAGAGCTGCTAAGAAGCCAGTCCTGTGGCAGCTGAGTAGATGTTCTTGTGGGAAAGTGGTTCGCAGGAGGGACTGCCAGGAAGGCGAGGGAATTCTGCGCACGTGTCCGAGGCAGGAAGTGGAGAAAGAGGCTGAGTCCCTGGTGGCAATTTTGGCAGAATATTCCAGATGTTGTGCGGGGAAAGCAGTGTCGTCCTTGGGCTGCGAGAGCTGGGCTTCAGGTTGGGGGGTCACACCCCTCCCAGGGGGAGGTACCTGGGGCAGGGCCAGGATGGGCCTGTTAGGAGGCCCAGGGTGGGGGAGGGCCTACCAACCTCTGCAGGAGATGTGAGGCAAGAGGTGGGCACATCCGGCCACAGATGAGGAAACTGGGACGCAGAGAGGCTGGGCTTGTGGTGTAGACCACCCTACAGGGGACGAGTATCCAGGTTGGTATGTCTACCAGGTTATCTGCCTCAAAAGCAGCCTCTCAACCATGCACCAAGCTGCCAGCTCGAAGCCTGGCTCCTGACCAGACCCAGTCACCTTCCTGCATTTCAGACGTCCTCAGCCCGATAGGAGGCAGACCCAGAGCCAGGCAACCTGCTCAGGATGGGGATAGAGCCATGCCCTCAGTGCCCCGGGCACAGCCAGCCAGTATAGGCAGAAAGGTTTCGAATTATCCCTCCAGCCACAAGGCAGTTCACAAGGCACTTCTGTGCTTCTCATGGTAACCCAGAGTCGGGCTTGATTGCTCTGATTTTACAGATGTGGACGCTGAGGCCCCAGGGGTCATGAAACACACTCAAGGTCACAGGTTGACTAGAGGCAGAGCTGGGATTCGACCCCACCCAAGGTTGGCCTGACTCTCGATTCCGACTCTTTCCCATACCCTGACACAGGGAAGGAGGGCACACCTGCCCAGGGCTTGTCTAGCTTCTGATCTCTGTCCCAGACGTCCTGCTATTCCCAGGCCCAGAGGTCAACAGGGAGCAGATTTGGGGCTGTACTCCACTGGGAAAAGACACCAGGGCAGAGACACACCAGGGGTCGTTTGAGGGCATGTGTGGAGGGAGGTGAGAAGGGACAGGAGGGCCAAGACCCCCGAGAGTCGTTATTCCCCAAGGGCCACCTGCCTCGGGGCCCCTTAAGTTATGGCCTCACCCTATTGGTTTCTAGCTAATTTCCTGAAGGAAAGTGAAGAAAGAGATGGAAGAGGGGCCCTGAGCTGGGGTTCAAGCACTCCCAGGGGTGTCGCTTCTTCACCTCTATGAAAATGCAGGGGGGACTCCTGGGAGCAACTTTCTCCCCTGGGTGGTCCTTCCATGTGCCCCCAGGGTCAGGCTTTGGGTCTGAGATGGGTGCCCCACAGTGCGACCAAAGCTGAAGGGGAGTCTGGGGGTGTGATCCTGACTCTCTTGGGCCTTCAGATCTAATCTTGGGCCTCAGTGTTCTCATCTGCTAATGGGGCTTATAGCCCCTGCTCTCCTGACCTTAAAGAAAGGCTATGCAGACTCTAGGAAGCAATGTCTGGAGGTGGAACCAGCTGTATAGTTTGCAGGGTCCTGTGCCAAAAATCAAGAATTTCAAGCAGTGACGGCAGAGCGTGAAACCGAGCTCAGGCCCTGCGGGACTGTGTGGGCCACAGGCCCGGGAAGGGGCTCTGGTGGGAAGGGGCGTGAGAGGCAGGAGACCCCGTGCCCACCTGATGCCTCTGCTCAGAGCCAGCTTGGCAAGGGCTCTTGGTGAGACCCGGCCTCTACAATTCACCAAAAATTAGCTGGGCATGGTAGCGCACACCTGTACTTCTGGCTACTTGGAAGGCTGAGGCGGAAGGATTGTCAGAGCCCAGCAGGCTGATGCTGGGGTGGCCATGAGCATGCCACTGCACTCCAGCCTGGGCGACGGAGTGAGACTCCAGTTAAAAAAAAAAAAAGAAATGCATATTGTCTTAAGCTGCCAACTTTTGGGTAAATACTAATACAGTCCACAGCAGTAACAACCCTACTCACTCATGACCCCAGTCATAACTCATCCACTCATTCATTCATTTGCAGAACCAACAAATAAACATTGAGCACCTATCATGTATCAGGTACCAGGGTCATGTTACCCTGAACAATTGCCACGTGAGTTACACTTTTTTCCCTTTCTTGTCGGGGTCTCACTCTGTTGCCCAGGCTGGAGTGCAGTGGCACACTCACAGCTCCTGCAGCCTCACCCTGCTGGGCTCCTGTGATCCTCCCACCTCAGCCTCCCAAAGTGCTAGGATGACAGGTGTGAACCACTACACCTGGCTGTGGACTGCACGTTACAGTTTATGAAGAACTCCCTTATGAGTTAATTATCCTGGAACCTCAGCAGAGGGACGTCTAAGACTTCTCCAGCCCTCCAACCAAGGTAGCTGCTTTGTTTCCTCCTTACTAGGGCAGCTAAGCCCAGTTGTGTTCCCCGCCCCCACTCTCCTTTGAAACCAAACAGGCACAATCAATTCCAGCCCAATGTGATCTGGAAGGCTGGAGTGAGTTGGTTCTTGAGCCTCAAGTTCTCAAAGATTTAAGGCTGAGAATCAGAACCTGCTAGGCCACTGGAGAGGCACCTTTAGCCCCTCTCTAGCTCAGGCAGGTGATTTGCCCGGACTGTACACTCATTCCTGGGATCTAGAATCTTGGATGTGGAAGTGGGATCTTTCTAACTGCCTGAAGCTCCTTGGATGCACAGAAGAGGGCACTGGTCCAAGCCAGGCCCCATTCCTGGCCTGGGTACCCACATGGACCCGGGCCAGTCAGAGAGGTCAGGCCAAGATGCTGAGTGGGTTGAGATGCTTTAGGCTGCAAGTAACGGAAGAATCAAGGGCTATAGGCATAAGCAATAAAGAAAATGTGCCATCTCATGGGATCAGATATTCCAGAAACAAGGTTACTTAATTCTGTGACTCAGCAACATCCCTCAGGCCATGTTCTCTTCCTTTTCTCTCTCTCTGCCATCCTCCTAATGGTCACAAGGTGGCTGCCACTGCTCCAAACATCACAGCCTCAAACAGCTCCAAAGAGACAAGGAACAACCTGCTTCTTGCTTCTCATTTCTTTTTAAGGGAAAGGAAACCTTCCCCAGGAGTTCCAGAGCAGAACTCTTTTCTTGCTTTGCTAGCCACAATTGCACGACTCAACCTCTGTCCCACAACAGAACACAGTCACTACTGGAATTGGCTCAGACCTATCGTGATTCACTCCCTGGGGCTGGGAGGGGCCCTGCCTTTTCTGACCTCTGGACAACACTGGGCTTTTATTAGTGAGGAACCACCACGCCACCCCCTTGGCTTTCCCTGCCCCTCCTCTCCCCACATTGGGCCTCAGCCTTCAGGAACATTCTCCCAGCCCCAATGACAGGCCAGGATCAGCACTCTCCTGAGACAGAGGGCCCAGTGTGGGCCAGAGATGGGGCTGACGCAGGACTGTGTCATTGTCCAGCTCCCCAAATCCCTGGGTGGCTGATCTCAGAGCTCCCCCATGCCCAACCCATCACAGAACGCATTCCTGTGGGCACATCACATTTACCAGGCTCAGCCTTCTAATCTTTGCATAAGTGAAAGATTCCTTTCAACAGTGTTAGGAGCAGGGCTCTGATCATACTCATTCATTGGAGGAGGGTTGGGAGGGTCAGAGAGTTAGACCACAACTCTCTGGTGGAACTGGGATGGGAACCCAAGAAGTCTGTTTCCAGAATCTTCCCCTCACTGTAGCCCAATTACCTCCTGGTGCTGGCTCCCTCTACTCAGTGTAGGTCCCTGAGTGTCAGACTTTCCTTGCTGGCAGCAAACGGGATAGCACAGGGGACAGGAGGAGCTTGGATGGACAGGACCGGGGCTGCCTGTCTTCCCGTGGCCGTGGGAAAGTCACATGGCTTCTTGGAGCCTCTGTTTCTCATGTCTGAAAGGCGAATCACCATAATACCTGCATCAAAGAACATTGTGAGAATCAGAGATGATCATCTCCAATAGTTATTCGAGGATGAAAAGATGGCAGAAAGGTGACGTGTTTGGATGAAGGGGATGGATAAGGGGGACAAGACACTGACCACTTCCTCTGCCTGTCACCCTCTTCCCTATCATGAACATGGCTTGCTCCTCTGCATCCTCCAGACTTTTGTTCACAACGTCTTTCCTGGCCACACCGGTAGGAGACAGAGCACCGGCCCTGGCTGTCTTCCCTGCTCACCTGCTCCTCAAATGAAGAAGTCTCCTCACAGCCTTGTTCATGCAGTTATTGTACGACCCCCTTCTAGAGTGTAAACTCCACTATTTAGTTCACTCTCCTGCCTGGAATGCTCTCTAGCACATAGTAGTTGCTCTTTAAGTAGCTGTTAGACAAAGAAGTGAATGAATAGAGGGAAGGGTGGAATAACCCATGCTGGGATTTGAACTCTGGTCTTGCTGAGGGAATGAGGAAGTTCAAGTCCAGTGAATCTTCCTGGCAGATGAGGAACCAGAGGCTCAGACAACCAAGCACCTGCTGAGTGTGGGAAGGAGGTCCATGCTCAACTTCTCGCCTGTCTCCTCTCCTGGCCCCTGCCCTTCTAGGCCCACAATCTTGTCCTGTAGCTCAAACATACCTCCTCCTGGCCTCTCGTAGATGGAATTTTAAAGCTCAGGAGCACTAGATTAGGCATCAGAGCCAGGTCCAAATCCCACCACTGTGGACCCCCTGCTGTATGACTCTGGGCAAAGTGATTTGGTTGTCTGAGCCTCTGATTCTTCATCTGCAAAAGGGGTCCATTCAGGAGTCTGACTTGCTAGCATTGAGTGTGAGGTCATGTGCCGAGTACGTGGTCTGGCTTGTGAGAAGGACTTGATCAAAAAATCAAGACGAACCAAGCCATTGGCTGCATGGTTACCATCAGCAGGCATGTGCTAAGTGCCTTATGGGCACTGAATTGTCACAGCCACCCTATGGGCTAGGAACTAGCAGTACTCTCGTTTTAAAGATGAGAACACTGAGGCACTGAGATGCTGAGTTGTTCACCCAAGAGCACAGAGCTAGTGATGGCAGAGCAAGGGCTTAAGAAACCTATAAAACAGGCTGGGGTCGGTGGCTCAGCCTGTAATCCCAGCACTTCGGGAGAAAGCAAGTGGATTGCCTGAGCCCATGGGTTCGAGACCAGCCTGGGCAACTTGGTGAGACCTCATCTCTACAATAAAATAAAAAAATCAGCCAGACATGGTAGTGCACACCTGTAGTTCCGGCTCCTTGGAAGGCTGAGGTGGAAGGATCACCGGATCCCAGCTGGTCGACGCTGGGGTGGCTGTGAGTGTGCCACTGCATTCCAGCCTAGGCGACAGAGTGAGATTCTAACTCAAAAAAAAAAAGAAACCTATAAAACCAAACAAAAAGGAGGCCCCTGAGAAAAGATATGAGATTCTGAGACTCTCTGGCCTGAGGATTAGGCGGCTGGTGCTGGTTCCTAACTTGCCCAGTGAACTGGCTACGCCCGCAATGGGTGCTGAGACAGCCCAGAGGAGGACGGACGGGCTCTCACCGAGGCCATCTGGGGAGCAGGACCTTGAGGTAAGAGAAGAAGTTCTTCATTCCGTTTTTAAAAGCTTTTTTTTTTTTTGTGGGGGGGGAGGGTGGGAGTGTCAGGTTGTGAAACCAACACATGCTCACTTTAGAAAACATGGAGATGACTTCAGAGTCTAAGGAAATAAACAAAATGATCGGAATGTTCCTGCCTGAGTGTTCACTGCCAGCATGTTGGTGCGGTTAATTCATGTGCTCAGCAAATGTTTACTGAGCGCCTCACGTCAGCCAGACCCATGCAGCGAACACGGGGGCAAGTGTGAAACAAGGTGGACACGGTCCCTGTCCTCTTGGGTCCCGCACCCAGCAGCAAGACAGGCTTGGGGCAGCTCATGGGTGTGGCGCTGAGACAGGAGGAGTGCCATGCGGGGCTGGACACAGACGCACAGCCAGGACCTGACGGAGGATGAGGGTTGTGTTCTGTGTTCGCCCCTCACTGGTGGGCGTGAGCATTTTCAACTGGGAAATGTTCACAGTGCAGCTGTGAGTGGGAGGGGACACCAGGCAGAGGGGCTGGCGTGGGCACAGGCATGGCTGCTGCAGCACCTCGGGCCAGGCCTGGGACACATGCCTGCTTCTCTAGTGGGAACCCTCTGACCTAGTTTCCTGTTCCTCCTGGGTGTTCACATCCATCAGCGCCTGGACTCGGGCCCCACTCCACCCTCCGTGGCCCACGTCCTGGGGTGTTGTGAGTCACCACGGCGGAGGCCCGCAGGCGGCCTTCAGAGTCACCCAGACCTCCTGCCCCACTTAGCTCGGACTCTGCTGAGGCCATGCAGCAAGGCTGGGCTGCGGTCACAGGTGAGGTCAGGGCCCGGCCCTTTTGTCACCTGTGTATTCTTTCTGCTGGCACCAGACCTGTCCTAAGCCAGCAGGGTCTGGAGACAGGCTGGGTCGCCCTGACTGGGGGGACTCTGGTCTGTCCCGTCTCCTCCCAGCCCTTCCCCTGTACAGTGGAGGTTGCTGGAGGAGTGCTGTCTTGGCCAGAGGCCCTTGCTGATGCCACTTGGGTACTGGTGACCTTGGAGGACCCGTGAGAGGACGACATCTCTGCCTCTGTTCTTACTTCCTTCCCGAGCCCAGGTGGGCACCGCAAGTTCTGCTGACCTCCCAGGTCTGCCCCTCAGCCTGGCTGGAAAGTCCTCACTGCCCCTGAGAAGTCATCTAGGCCAACCCATGGGCCAGGGGCTCACAGCCGGGACAAGGTCCAGGTCACAAAGGCTGATCCCTGGTACCCAGTGTCCTCTCTCCCACAGGTCCAGCCCTGGAGGAGGAGGACAGAGTTCTTTTTCTTTGTAACTGGGTCAAGCCCATCCTAAGCCAGCAGGGACTGGAGACAGGCTTGATCACCCTGGCTTTGGTGGACCCTGGAAGATGATGAACCAGAGGCTCAGACAGCCAAGCACAGCACCCTCGGGTGCCAGTTCCATCTGGGAAGATGCACATACACACACTACCACAGGCACACATGTAGCATCTAGGTCTCATGTGGGCACACCCCCCAGAATGCATGCTATGTGGAAGCAGAAACTTCATTCCAATCACCCAATAGTACAGTGGTGGGTGCATCGAAGGAGTTAATTAAACATTTGTCAAGTGATAACTAAATGAATCGTTAAATGAGTGAACATGCTTGTGCATATCAGTGGATTTGCAGGGTGCACACCAGTGCCCATGCCCTCCATGCCCAAGTATACATTAGGTTGACATGCAACATGGGAAAACCAGCTCCCAAACATGTGCCCAAAGGTATGTGTACACAAGCATGTGCCAGTTACGCGAGCTGATGTGCACGTCTGTGTGTGCACATGCATTTGGGCATGTAGGTAGATGGGCACACATCTGTGCACACAGGGAGACTCACGTATGCAGGGCTACCCCCTGGTACAGATGTGTACACACAAACCTGCCCTTATAAAACAGAACATGTGGCAAAATCGAGCGAATCCCATGTCCAGATTCCTGTGCCAAGTGCTGGGTACAATTTAGGGGTGGAGAATTTGAAGATGAACTGAATTGACTCTGTCCTTGAGAAGCTTATAATTCACACAAGATGAAAATCATTAATTTAAAATAACATACAAGGGGCTGAAGGAACCACGAGTGAGGATGTGTCTGTATGTGTGTGTAAGACAATCCACCAGAATGGCCATCAGAACGGAGTGTTGAGTTCTCAGGTGTGTCTCCAGGTGGTGCCTCAAATTTCATTTCCGGGCAGTCCATGGACCCTGGCAGACTCAAGTGAAAACCCACAAGGTGAATGGGCTATTTAAAAATACACCCAGGCCAGGCACGGTGGCTCACACCTGTGATTCCAGCACTTTGGAAGGCTGAGGCGGGAGGATTGCTTGAGCCCAGGAGTTCGAGACCAGCCTGGGCAGCATAGACCTTGTCTCTATGATAAATCAAAAAATTGGCTGGGTGTGGTGGCATGCGCCTGTAGTCCCAGCTACTTGGGAGGCTGAGGTGAAAGGATCACCTGAGCCTAGTAGTTTGAGGTCATGGTGAACCATGATCTTGCCACTGCACTCCAGCTTGGGTGTTAGAGTAAGACACTCTTTCTCTATATATATGCACATTAATTCATCCATGATATATACTCCTCTGCCTGTGCACATACATATATGCATGTAGCACACACACATGCCCACAGCACACAGATGCACACAACGACAGGCACATGGAACACCCCTGTGGGTGCTCACACAGCCAGCCAAGCACGTGTGCCCTACGGGTTCTGACAAGGCCTGCACACATCTCTAACTCTTCTTGGGCCCAGGGTGGGAGCGTTTGGAGAACCCTGCAAGAGACTAAGGCTCCTCTGAGGAGTCTGCCACACGGCTCAGGAATCCATCATGGACGCAGTCAGTTGGATGCAGGCCTCAACTGGGGGACAGGAATAGATTTGAAATGTGGCTGAGTCTTAGAAATGGTCTGGATCCGGCAGTCCCAGCGTTTGCCCCAGGCAGCCCTGGGCCTTGTTCCTGTCCTTTAACCACACCGGGCTCCTTATCCGGACTGGAGAAGCCTGGGATGGGGGAGAACCCATAGAGAGGGTGGCGGGTTGACACAGGTATGAAGGGGCCACCATGAAGGCCAGGGTCAGCACACAAGCCCAAGACCTGTTACACACGGGGAAACTGAGGCTCGGAGAAGGAGAAAAACTTTCCCAGGGATTCCGAAAGAGTCACCATCGAATCTGAGACTGGAACCCAGATCTATAGGGCATAGCTGGAGGCAGCAGGGTCACTCATTTGGGGTCCATGGGCCTCTACAGACCCCTCCTCCCTCCCCCATACAGAAATCAAGGCCCCTCCCCAGACCCACTCATGAGGTGTTGGCTCCCAGCTCCCCCGGCTGCTCCAGCTCCTTCCATCTGTAGCATTTCATGCAGGAGCAGAGAGATGGACCAGTGGCCCCTGACATTCCATCAGCTTATTGACGTTCCATCAGCTTATTGGAATCACCCGAGGGTGAGCCAGTCACCAAGAGTTTTGTAATGTAGGCCCAGGAGTGAGGGAAGGATACTGAACCTGGCATCTGGGGCCTTGGTTTCAATCCCTGAAAAGCAACTTTCCTGCAGTGTGACCTTCAGCATGTCACTTACCCTTTCTGTGCCTCAGTTTTCTCATCCGTAAAATTGGGATAACGCTCTTTATTGCATGATCTGGGCTGTGGATTACGTGAGCTAATGTGTGGAACGTTCTTAACTTTTTTCGGCATGTAGTAAGTGTGCGTTTAACCTAGATTCTTTAGGCTAAAACAGCAGTTCTTGGGTTTGTCCCCGTGACCCACAGCCTGGCCCAGGCCTTGCGTATGGCAGGTGCTTGAGGACAGCAGCCGGGCACGTGGCTCTATTTTACTCTGAGATGTGTCTTCGGGACTGGTTCAGTTCCAGCGCAAACGTGGTGCATGTCTGAGCGCGGGCAGGCAGCTGATAAATGCCCGGTGCAGGAGGCAACTCTGCCTGAGTCAGGCAGCTGACCTGACAGTGCACTGATTTGAGAAACAAGCTTCGATTTCCAGCTGCTGGTGATGTATGGGACCGTGCAGGGGCTGTGGGCTGGGAGCTCTCAGCCTGGCGCTCTTGGTCACGTGGCTGCCTGGCTCCATGGGGCCCAGCACCTCACTCAAGGACTCCGGGAGACATGACTGGAGTGTGGCCCTGGGGATTTCCTGGGGATGCCAGAGCGTCAGGAGGCCCTGCAGGCGGCTGGGAGCTGGGGTGTTGTGGTCGAGAGGGGCCAGGGAAGAGCATCGGGGGCCACTTCAACTCCTTTATCTTTTGGAGATTTGGAGGTCTGGGGAGCTGTTCTATTCTGCATGACTAGGAAAGCTGGTCCTGACTGGGGTCTAGAGGTCTCAGACTCAGTAAGTAAAAATATAGAATGACCAGTTAAAAGTGAGATGAAGACCAAATACCTTTAGAGTATAATTATGCCCCAAATATTGAATGAGATGCATGTATATTAAAAATTATTCATTGTTTATCTGAAATTTAAGTTGAACTGGGCATCCTACATTTATCTGGGCCCCACTGACACCAGCTGTGTGACCTTGGACAGATCACCGCCTCTCTGATCTCAACTATCTCTCCTTTACTGTGGGGATAAACCACTGTCCTCAATATTGTTGTGAGGGTTGGCAAGATGGTCTAGACACAGTAGATGGTGGTGGCTGAGACCATGAGCTCGAAAGTCAGACTGCCTGGGCTCAAATCCTAACTTGGACATGTCCTCGCTGTGTAACCCTGGGTATATGCCTGCTTCCTCATCTGTAAAAAAAAAAGATGGTATTAGCATTTTTTTCACAGGGTTATAGGCAGGATTAAATAATATAATACATACATGAAGTACTTATTATAGTTACTGGCACACAGTGGGTGCTTTATAAGAATCAGGTACTTAAAAAAAAATTATTGTTATCAACATTATTGATTGTTCCCCATTATCAGCGGCCTCCCAAGGCTGCTCCCTTTTCAACCATTTTCACTTTAGTATGAATTAGTCGACAGACCATTTTCCAATAGATTAGTCATGAGTAGAGGCTTGCAGAGGGGAGAGTTGGAGAGAGAATGAGGGCACAGTGTCCAGAAGGAAAGGACGTTGAAGACCACTGACCTCCACCTCACACCTGGCCCTTTGGAGAAGTCAGGTGGTGAAGAAGAGGGAGCACTGGACGAGGAGTCTGATAATCTGGCTCTCTTTCACCCAACACCAGGAAAGCCTGGAGCACTGAGGGGAGATAGAAGTGACTGACCTGGCCTCTGAGCTCGGGTGCGAGAAACCCGGGCCTCTCTAACAAGCATTTCAACCCTCATGTGTCCAAAACCAAACTCCTGATCACCACCCACCCCCACCCTCCAAAACCTGTTCCTCCCACAGCTCTCCCGCCTCAGGTGGTGGCAACCTTCCAGGAGCTCAGGTCAAAGGCCTTGACTCTGCTTTTCCCTCCATTCTCCACATCCAAATCTGCCAGGAAATCTTGTGGCTCTGAATATGTCCGTGGTCAGACCACATCTTCCCACTTCCACAGGTGGGAGCCTTCTGGTCCTATCTGGCCCTAAGCTGTGGCTTCCCACCTCTTCCTGGAAGCCTTCCCTGATCACCAGGCAGGTACTGGTATTGGCGTGGAAGGAAAGCAGGCTCAGGATGGCCCTGGTCTCCGTGACCAGCCGCCTGCCTTTCCCAGTGGCATCTCAATGAAGAAGTTGTATTTGCAAAGTGCACTGAACTGGCAGTCTCTGGCACCAGCACTAAGTTGATCAGCATCGGCAGGGCAGCGGCCATCTCAGAGGGAAGTCAGCAGGCCTTGGCAGACCTTGGCCCCTGCACAGTCCAGGAAACCTGCTACCCTGGGGCTCTTGGACAGTGCGATCACCTGTCCTCCTGCTTGCCCTCCAGTCCACACCCACTGTATCCACACGCAGGCTACCTCTTGCCCGGAAGAGCCGGACTGATTTTAATACAAATGAGTCCCTCTCCCGTGCTCTCCAGAAGTCTGAGCTGTGCTCCAAGGATAATTAATTGGGATGCAAACATCAGCTCTGAGTCCCCTGAGCTGTACCCCTTGGAGAATTCACAATTCTCTTCCTCTGGGTCACTCCCCCAGGCCCCCTGAGGATTCTTTCAGATGTCACTGCAGAGGGATGTCTCTCTGTTGGGCCTCCCTTGGGGATAGGATAGGACCCCGGGGCACTTGCAATGGGCTGAGGCATTGAGGGCTTCCTACTGGGTGACCACAGGTAAGTCAAGGTCAGGAGAGGAAACCTGACTTTGGTGTGGGGGAGGAGGGCGGGGCCTCATTCACTCCTCCAGGGTGGGAGTCAGGCACACACGGTGGCCTCTCTGGCAGAGAGAGAGGCATCTCCCTTGGCCAGCCTGTTTTTGTTCCCCCTCCACTCTCCCTCTCTACCCCCTCTTCTCCTTCTCATGCCTCTCTTCTTCCGGGGGGGGGGTAGGCCAATGGCAAAGTTGGGACCTGTATCAGGCTGGTGGGAGACAGGCGCTAACAACCACTAAGTGAGTGTTTGAGTTCCAGGCTTTTCCTAAGACCTTTGTGTGAATTTTCACCACAACCCAGTGAGCTGGGTACTGTTATCATTCCATTTGACGGAGGAGACCACTGAGGCACAGAGAGGTGATGTCATTCACTAAAAAAGTCACACGGCAGTCCGGTTTGGTGGCTCATGCCAGTCAACTCATCACTTTGGGAGGCCGAGGAGGGAGAATCTCTTGAGTCCAGGAGTTCAAGACCAGCCTGGGCAACATAGTGAGACCTCATCTCTACAAAAAATACAAAAATTAGCTGTACATGGTTATATGAACCTGGAGGCCCAGCTAGTCAGAAGGCTGAGGTGGAAGGATCACCTGAGCCCAGGAGGTCAAACTGTGGTGAGCCACGAATGTGACACTGCGCTCCAGCCTGGGCGACAGAGTGAGACCCCGACTAAAAAAAAAAACAAAAAACTCCCAAAACAAAAAACTCACACAGTGAGAATATGGTAGAACCAGGATTCAAGCCAGGATGTTGACTTCTGAGCCCTCCCCTGTGCACTGGGCCTGACCAAGATGCTGAGGAAAGGCCCAGAGTTCATTGCACACCGAGTCCCTACCATGGGCCGGTTCCTCCCTCCCAGTGACTATCCCCTCAGGCCTTTTCTAGTTGTGTTCTCTTGCACGTCACACCCCCCTCTCCTGCACTCTCTAGCCCTCTCTCATGCTCTCTGTCCCCCCACAAATGACCCCAATCACTACTGAACAGCCCAGCCATCACCCGAGCATGTAGAAAGGACCTTGTGTTCTGAAGCAAAATTAGACATAATCAGATCAAGAGTGCTCAGCCTAAAAAGCCCTTGAGAACTCCCGGAAGGCCCCTTCAGAGACCCGTGTGCCTCCTCGGCCACCTCGAACATAATCTGCTTTCCTCTGGGCACCGCCCTCCAGCCCAGACAGCGCCTCCCTCAATCCCTGGTGGGCATCGCTGCTTCTCTGCAGAGTTTAAAGATTTGTTTTGAGGCAACATCACACTCTGTTATTCTCGGTGGGGGGGGGGAGGAATCAGAGCTCTGTGATGGACTAAGCAGGCTTTTGTGTACAAGCCTGGGAACTAAGTTTCCTTTACAAATACTGTTTCTGTGGAAGATGCATAGATACATTCTGGGTCCAAGAAACCAGGCTGCCCGCTGACTGGGTGGACATGACTTTTTTTTCGAGTTGGAGTCTCACTCTGTCACCCAGACTGGAGTGCAGTGGCACACTCCTGGCCATTGCAGCCTTGACCTGCTGGGCTCTGGCGATCTTTCTGCTTCAACCTTCCAAGTAGCCAGAACTACAGGTGCACGCTACCATGTTTGGTTAATTTTTTATTTATCGTAGAGACGAAGTCTCGACAAGCTGCCTGGGTGGGTCTTGAACCCACACGCTCAGGCAATCCACTCGCCTCGGTCTCCCAAAGTGCTGGAATTATAGGCTGAGCCACTGAGCCCAGCCGGACGTGACTTCTACACAGAGTTTCTTGTCATCTCAAAATGGCTTTGGCATTGGAGAGCTGGGCTCTTGGAGGAAAAGAAAAGCCTTTTTGTTCCCAGACTTGCCTACCTCAGCATTAAAAGCTCTCCTGGCCGGGCTCGGTTGCTCAACCTGTAATCCCAGCACTTTGGGGAGACTGAGGCAAGAGGATTGCCTGAGCCCATGCGTTTGAGACCAGCCCTGGAACTTGGCGAGACCTCATCTCTACAATAAATAAAAAAAATAGCCAGGTGTGGTAGCACACACTTGTAGTTCTGGCTCCGGAAGACTGAGGCAGAAGGATCGCCTGAGCCCAGCAGGTCGACACTGGGGTGGCCGTGAGGGCGCCACTGCACTCCAACCTGGGTGATAGAGTGAGACTCCAACTCAAAAAAAAAGTCTCTCCCCCAACCTCTCCCTCCCATAATGCCAGTAGATTATCCAGGGTGGCAAGGGATGGGGGTGGGGGTGGAGAAGAAGAAGACAGAGGCGTTGGAGAGAGGACAAGAGGGAGGGCCTCTGTGTGGGTCTGCCGGGCTGCTGTAATGAAGCCTCATGGGCTAAGTGGCTGCAACAACTGACATTTATTTTCTCACAGGTCTGGAGGCTGCACGTCCAAGATCAAGGTGTCGACAGAGTTGGGGGCTTCTCAGCCCTCTCTCCTTGACTTGTAGATGTCATCGTTTCCTTGTGACCTCATGTGGTCTTCCCTCTGTAACTGTCCATGTCTGAATTTCATCTTCTCATGAGCACAGTAGTCACAGGGGATCAGGGCCATTCCAATGACCTCATTTTACCTTAATCACCTCTTTAAAGGCTCAGTCTTTAAATCTAGCCACACTCTGAGGAACAGTACTGGGCATACACATATGAATTTGCGGGGGGAACACAATTTAGCCCATAACAGTAACCATTTTCCCGTTTGGAATTTCTGTGTGCCTGATGGGCGACACTCTAGCTAGAAGCGAGGTGGCCCCTATAAAAAGTTCAGCACAATGGAAGGTGTAGACTGCCTGCTGCCCCCCACCTTTTATTCCTGACTCTTTGAGATCCTGGGGCAATGGAGTGTAGACAGAGAAGAGTTCAGCTCAGGAAATTTATAGAGATTTGATTGACACCGAGATGCTGCCGGCATCTTGGGATCAGACCAGGGGTGCTGTGAGTTGAGTGCAGAATTTCTTAAGCATTGAAGTTCAGAGTGAGGCTTCTGTAAGTCAAGAAAACCTTTGCCCATGCCAGTGGTCCTCAACCACACCCCCACAACAGCCAGGATGAGTGGCAGGTGCCTCAGGAGGAGGGAGGAAGGAGCAAGTCCTCCCAGGCCACTTCCAGCTCTAATTTGAAGATGTGTGTCTTTTTGGGTCTCTTCTCCCACGGGTGACTGGCCTGCCTGTGCTGAAACGTTTCTGAGTGTATCTGGGGTTGAGTTGACATCTTGAAAGTAAGGCTGTTGAGCAACCCCTTTGGGTCCCCTCTCACTGTGGGAGCCTTTCTGTTCTCTCAATAAATCCTGCTTTCTCACTTAAAAAAAAAGAAAGAAAAAGAAAATAAGGCTATTGCTTGCATCACTTCAGATCTGTAAATCACAAGGAAAACAAGATGGCAGAAATTGTGCCTGTCTCCTATGGGGACAGTGAAGCCACAAAGCCAATGTGGAGCAGATTATGTCCAGGTGGTTTCTTTTACTTGCTAGGACAATACAGGACAACCAAGCACTTGATCCTGGGAAATAAGTCCGAAAGTTTAGGAAACAAAGTGAACTTGACTCCTGACCTGTGCTCTTCAGGAGGGGAGCCCACCATAGCCTTCTCCAACAGGAATTGATCAACCTATGGGGTCTGGCAGACTTGAATCCATATCTTAGCTGTGTGACCCTGGGTAAGTCGCTTAATTTCTCTTGAGCCTCAGTTTTCACATCTGTAGAATGGGGATGGCACCCAAATGATACAACCTCTAAAAGTGCAAGGCCAGTGCCTGGCATGTAATACGTGATTAGTACCTGTCAGCTCCTTCTTCCCTGTTCTCCCCTTCCTCCTAGTTGGTGTCTCAAAAGGATCTTCTCTGAGACAAGGGGCCTGGGCAAGGTGGCTACCATTCTTGCCCCTTCTCCGCAGGGCTGGTCACATAATAAGACATGAGTCCTGACATACGCATTATAATTAGGGAGTTTCTTGGGCTTCCCATCTGTTAGTGGATGGGTTAGATATGGTGATGTCTCTGTTGCTTCCATCTCTGACGTTTGTGAATCTTACACTCTACTGGGGTTGTGGGACTTTGGCCCGGGAAGTTCAGGGGGCCAGTTAGGACCTGGCTCATCCCGATGGTCAAAGGCTGACTTGGATCCTGGGGAATGGCTCCAGGACACACAGACCTCTTCCTATCCTGACTACAAGAGCAGGGTGGGTGGGACTGGAGCTGGTGACAGAGTGAAAGAGTGTTGCTATAATTAAAACTCCAAGTCTTGCATCAGTTCCACGCTGACACTTTTCTGCAGAGTTGAGCTGACATTCATTTCTTCCAAGAATGTTTTGTCCAAATAATTTTTTCAAATAAAAAAAGAAAGGTCCTCGCTGAAGCAGCAGAGCCTTGCCATCCAGGGCTCTCCAAGGGGAGCTGGCTCAGAACCACCATGGAGATCTGGAGCTGGGCTGGGCTTGAGCTCTGCGGGGCTCCTGGCTCTATGTCTGGTGCTTCCAGGTCAAAGTTCCACACCTCTGCATGGGATGGAAGTGAAGATGCATGGGGTCTGAAGCTGCGGTCCAACCTGGAGGGAGAAGTGATTTGCCCGAGGTCTCGGTGTCTTCCGGGAGGGCGGGGCTGGAGCTGCCTCATTCTTTTCTTTTCTTTTGCTTTATTTCATTGTATTTATTTATGTGTTTAAATTGTGGGGTACAATTCAGGGTTAGGTATACAAATATTCATTGTGCAGGTACCCTTGTTGATGAGGTGTGCCCCCCGCAGACAGATCTCGACTACTGCCAATCCCACCTCCATGCCCTCCTCCCCACTGCAGTTTCCTGCTACTGTCAATCTCTTTGTTATGGTTTACGGTAGTTGTTCAAGGTCCACTTATGAGTCAGAACATGTGATACTCAGATCTTTGTTTCTGTGAAAGATCACTCAGTATTATAAACTCTAAGTCCATCCAGGTTGCTGCAAAATTCATGACTTTGTTCTTCTTTATGGCTACATAATATTCCATTGTGTATATGTACCACATTTTTTTAATCCAGTCCTCTTTTCATGGGCAGCATGGTTGGTTCCATGTTCTTGCTATGGTGAACAATACTGCGATAAACATGTGTATGCAGGTATCTTTTTTATAGTGTGATCTGAGTTCTTCCAGGTATAGTCCCAGTAAGGGGATTGCAGGGTCATATGGAAGGTCAATTTTTGGATCTTTTAGGAATCGCTACACTGATTTCCACAGAGGCTGTACCAGTTTACACTCCCACCAACAGTGTAGAAGTGTTCCCTTTTCACCACACCCTCTCCAGCATCTGTTATTTTTTGAGTTATTGATGATGGCCATTCTGACTGGAGTTAGGTGGTATCTCAGTGTAGTTTTAATTTGCATCTCCTTGATGACTAGCCTGGTGCTCTCTACGTGGGATAGAAGTGAAGATGCATGGGGTCTGAAGCTCTGGTCCAACCCGGAGGGAGAAGTGACTTGCCTGCGGTCTTAGTGCCTTCTGGAAGGGCGGGACTGGAACTGCCTCATTCTTGCATGAGACACTGTGGAATGGGAAGGGCAGGGGTCTCAGCAGTGCCCCTCTCCCAGGCTCGGCTTCCTTATTTGAACAGTAGGGACAATCATGCCTGAGCTAGGGATTTGCTATGGGAATTAGACAAGCTGGTTTAAGGAAAGATTTCTGGCTCAATGAATGCGTGGGTGTGATTCTTGGGCTCATACTATGGAAGGGGAATTGGATTCAAGAGACCTGGATTCTAGACCTGGCTCTGTCCTTGACCCACTTTCTGCTCTCCGAGCCTGTTTCCTCATTTGTGTCCCGGGGGTAATAATACTTTCTGTGCCATTCTCATAGGGCACGGTAAAGAGGATGGAGGAGGAGTCTCCCTTCTGAACAACATAACACCATATACCACTGGGCAGGAGTGACAGTAAGAACTGCTGTTGGCAGAGTGCTTGTGATGTGGCAAACAACGTCATGATTCCCATTTTACAGATCAGGAAACAGACACAAAGAGTTGAGCAGCTTGCCTGCGATTGCATGACCCAGGAAGCTTGGCTTCAATCCCTGCTCCCTTGCCTCTCTCGAAGGATTGTGAGTCTTTCTCTTGACAACCCACAATATCTGGGTCTTCAGAACAGTGAGCATGTCTGCTTGTCTTAAGGGCTCAGCCTTTCAAAGATGTCCCACTCACAAAGAAGGTGCTGGAGCCCATGAATCAAGGTTGGTTGTCCTCCTTCCCCAGGCCTACCTGGGAAGGGAAAATGGTGGAACTTCCAGGGAGGTCTTTGGGTGGAAGAGTCCAGAGAATTCTCTCTCTTCATGTATAGGGCCCCCTCCCTGCAAAACTGCCCATTAAATGGGCACTGTGGGAGTCAGGCGAAGAATAAAAATGGCGGCCTTCTTGTGGTCTCAGGAACTGTGATGAACTGCTGTACCTTCCCTCCTGAGAAGTCTCCTGGACGCCAGTCTCTGGACCAAGCTGCCCCAGGGGCTCCTCAATTATGTCCTGATGCCCTGTGACAAGGGTCTGGGGGAAGTCCACGTGCCTGGAAGGGACAGACCCCAAAGAATTTAGGATGTCCAGGCAAGAGCACAGTGGACCATTGGCTGGGCGATAGGGGCAAGTGAGTGTTCTGAGCCTTCACTGTAGCCACAGCCCAGGCCCAAGGGGAGGCACAGAGACTTCTAGCAACTTTAGAGAGCTTTGGCTCCAAGCCTCTTATTCTTCATATGTGAAAACTGCAGCCCAGACAGGGGAAGGGAGTGGGCTTAAGCCACACAGCAAATCAGCTGCAAAGTTGGGACTAAATTAAATCTTGGAAAGCTCTTACCCCATAAACCTGCTTATAGGATCAACAAATAAAGGCAGGCAGGACAGAAGCCTGGAGCTGGAAGAGGGGACTGTCCCTGTCTCTGTGTTCTGGTTTCCCACCATCATGTTACTTGGCATTGTGTCACCTGACCAGCCAGAGCCACCAACTTGGAAGGTCCACCCACGACCCTGTCAGATGGCCTTACTTCAGGATCAGCTTTCTGGGGGGTATACCCTCCCCTTCAAAGTGGCATGCAACTGAAAGGTTCCTAGCCCCTGCCCACTGCCTTTCCCGTGGCCCAGTCAGGGATGTTCCAGCTGCAGGTTTTTCTTAAAGTAGCAGAGGCAACAGTTCAGGAAGAGAGGGAGAGCTGTGGGGCTGGCTTGAATAGGGCACCTCCCATGGGACAGGCGTGGGCCGAGGGCTCCATATGTATATTCTCATTTAAACCTTAAGGGCGCAGCGTGAGGCAGGTGTTATTAAATTCCCATATTACAGAGGAGAAGACTGAGGCACAGAGAGAGGAATGCATTTGCTCTAGGACACACAGCAGAGCCAAGGTTCACGCCCCAGGCTGTCTGACTCCCGGTCCTGGACATTTTCATCACACCAAGATGTTCTTTCAGGAGTGTGGGGGAATTCCTCCCTGGCAAGACCTGAGTCTTGCAGGAAGGGAGGCATGAGGACTTTAGAAAATCAGCCACCCTGCTTCCCATGGGTGCTTCAGATTTCTCTCCACCCTGCACTGAACTGAGCAAGTCCTACCCGGAGTATGGGTCGATGCTTATCTTGGCAAGCCCATGAAGCTCAAGGTCCAGATGGGGGAACTGAGCCTCAGAGAGGTCCAGATACCATCTCTAAATGGCACTCTATCTCTGGGTCAGGGTCAGAACTAGAACTCAGCTCTCAGGTAGCTCTGAGTTCCTTGGGGCTCCCAGGAGCTGTCCCTGGTGCTGAGTATGATCCACTCTCTCCAGCTTGGCTTGTCATTTGCTGCCCTTGTCTGGCTTGTTCTAGGAGAGGAAGACAACACCCCGAGAGGACAAGTGACTGGTCCAAGGCCACTCTTCGGGTCCATGGTGCCGGAGGACCTTGTCGTTTGCCTTGCTGCCTGTGGACTTTGCATTTCTGGACTGACATTTGACTTTCTCTCAGCTCTCTGATGCTGTTTGAGACCAGGTTTTAAGTTTGTCTTGGTCGCCGACTCTGCCAAAGTAATAGAAAGAAATATCTTGCAAATGTGTGGCATTTGCTAATTTGCAAAGTGCTTCCACTCTGAATTTTAAAAATAACCGTTTTTAAAGCAAGACAGGCTGGAAAATGAGGTGAGATGGAAGAGGTTCAGAGAGCTTGAGGGACTTTCTCAAGGTCGCCCAGCTACTGAATGGTAGAATCAAGACTGGAGTCTGGTTCCTCTGTCTCCCTACCCTGCTGTCCCCTGCATGATCCCCTTGTGACTTGTTTGACCACTCATGACTTTGGAAGAAATCTTATTGGGTCCATCTAAGCCTGTGCACCCATCCCATGTCCCAGCCTACTTCCCAGCTCCTGTTGGAGTCTTGGTTCACCTGACCGAGGCAGACACCCTCTTCACAGCCAGCCAGGAGGGGATGGCAGGTGGACCAGTCACATTCCACTCTCAGCTCCACTTATCCTGGATGGTGCCGGCTTCAGGGATGTGGCAAGGAACTCTACACAAATTGGATGGCGACCCACAATGTGAACCAAGGGTTGAAGACTGGAGAACTGGCCTGAAGGAACCCAGGTGGGAGCTGGGACAGAAAAGGCTGTGAGGGCTGACCTCCCGAGCAGGGGCCAGAATGAAAGGACACCCCCCCACAGCTCACCCTGGTGCTCACCATCACCAGAGGGCACTTTGACCAGCACACCCCTTCGCAGTGGGTGTGGACCTTCCTTTGGGCTGGTGGATTATGGAGATGTCTACAAGGCAGTGGTAACATGTAGACTGAGTATGTCATGGGCCACGGCCAGGTTCACTGATGTACCTGCTAGAAATATATCCAGCCTTCTCCATTAATAAGCTTCACTTTCCAAGGAGGGCCCCATGGAAATTTCCTGTAGCTGCTGTGTGGACAAGTGGGTGGGTGCATGCAATCGGCAGACGTCAGGCACCTTTTCTCTTGGTCTTCTCTCTCTCTTTTCTCCTTCCTCTCTCTTTTCTTCTGCCTTCACTCATCCCATCTTGTCATCCAAGCGGAGGGGGGTGAAGACCCAGGGGTGATGGCAGGACCCGAGGAGGGAGCTGGGAGTGGGGAACTGAGGCGTGACCTCCTCTAATCAGGTGACCAAGGAAAGAGCTGCCTCTCTTCCCCACCCCTCACCCCACCCTTGATCTGTAATAAGCTCCCTTTCCCGGATTGCCACAGAGGAGAAGGCGGAAAATTATTCCTGTTCTGCTCCTAGAAAACTTTAAAATGCTATCGCCATGGAAACTGCTCTCAGCAGTCTCGGAGCACGCTCGTGGGAGAGGGCGAGGGGAGAGGAGGGGGGAGGATGAGGAGGGCGTTGAATGACATGCTCACGGTGTCCCCACAGCGTGGAGGTGACACATGCTCAGATTGGGCCATCTCCCTCTGGGATGAGCAGGCGCAGGGGCCATTCCTGGACTGGAGGAATCTAGGGTCACTGGGGTCTGTTCACCCCCAATGACAAGCCCACCCTGACTGGATGTGTGTGTGTGTGTGTGTGTGTGTGTGTGTGTGTGTGTGTGTGTGTGTATGTGTATGCACATGCAGGCCTTCTGTGTGTGAGAGGGTGGGGGAGGAGACAGACAAAGCTTCGCTGCCTTTACCCTCTAAGGAATTGTCAGAGGGGGAGAAAGAACGGATTCTTCTTCAGAGCTTACTCATGCCATATACTTTCAAAATACATTTACTAGCTTCTTTTTTTCTTTTTTTGAGTTGGAGTCTCACTCTGTCACCCAGACTGGAGTGCAGTGGCCGCTCCCGGCCACCCTAGCATTGACCTGCTGGGCTCCGGCGATCCTTCCACCTCAGCCTTCCAAGTAGCCATAACTACAGGCGCGCACTACCATGGCCGGCTAGTTTTTGATTTATTGTAGAGATGAGGTCTCAAGGTTGCCCAGGCGGGTCTCGAACCCACAGGCTCAGGCAGACTTCTCACCTCGGCCTCCCGAAGCGCTGGGATTGCAGGCTGAGCCACTGAGCCCAGCCTCATTTCCTTTCTATTTATTTATTTATTTTTTGAGTTGGAGTCTCACGCTGTTGCCCAGGCTGGAGTGCTGTGGCAGACTCACGGCCACTCCAGTGTTGACCTGCTGGGCTCCAGCAATCCTTTCACCACAGCCTTCCAAGTAGTTGGAACGACATGTACGCGCTACTGTACCTGGCTAATTTTTGATTTTATTGTAGAGACGCGGTCTTGCCAAGTTACCCAAGCTGGTCTCGAACCCGCGGGCTCAGGGAATCCACTCGCCTCAGCCTCCCAAAGTGCTGGGATTACAGGCTGAGCTACCGAGCCTGGCCTCGTTTCCTTTTTAATCCTTACCTTAACTCCGTCCAAAAGACAAACTGAACTCCCATTTTACAGACAAGGGAACTAAGGCTCAGGGAAACCAAGTGACTTGCCCAAGGACACTCTGCCAGGCTGTGGCAAAGCAGTACCTTGAGAACTGAACAGCCTGGCTCCGATGACGACCAATCACCATTTCCTCGGTATCCATCCTGTGATAGGCACTGTGTCAGGCACTTACTATATTTATAATTCTTACAGCCTTGTGTGAGGTTCATGAATCTCTCCAAGGTCACACAGTTGAGGGGTGACAGAACCAGGATTAAAGCGGCAGAGCTGGGATTTGAACCCAGTTTGTCTGATACTGAAGGTGGTGCCTTTTTTTGCCCCATTGGCAGTCAACACGCAAGAGAGTGAAGGGGTGGGGGAATGCAGAGTGGGGCCAGGTGCTCCCCTCAGGGCCTGGAGTGAACACCCGAGTCACAGCACTACAAACTATCTCTAGGGCCCAGTAAGCCTGGAGAGCTCCACCCAGAAGCAGGGGGTGAGGAGAAGGCTCCCTGGTGGGCCCAGTGAGCAGCCCACCCTCTGCCATGGTCAATATCAGGAAGTCCTGCCTGGGCCAGGAGGCAGGAGAGTGACTGAGTGGGTGGGAGTGGAAGCAGGAAGGATACCATAAAGGGTAAAACTCGCAACTTAATTGCAATGATTCCTTTCCTAGAGGGAAGGAGGAAGGAAACACTACAGTCATCAGACTCATGGCACTGCACACCAGTTTGGGCAATGGAGTGAAACTCCAACTCAAACAAACCAAAAAACGAAAAAACAGGTATGAACTGGGTTATGCTGTGGTAAGAAACATCCCCAAATATGGGTGACCTAATTCTTTGTTTATTTCCTATCCCTGCTACATTGTATCAGTTAGTCTTTACCACATTGCAAACTGCTTGACAGGTAGGCTCAAAACAAACACGGGGTATTTCTCAGGATTCTGTGGGCTGGCTGGATGGTCATTTTGGTCTGTGCCAGTTCCCATGGGGCTGGATGATTTGGGATGGACTCATTCACAAGTCTGGGGCTCCAGGCGGGACAGGTGGGGTCTTGTCTCCCTCCATGTGGTCTCTCTTCCTCCAGGAGGCTAGCTGAGGCTTTCCCACATGGTGGCAGAAGGATTCCCAGCCACGAAAGAGGACATGCTCCAGTCAGTGTGCAGCACCCCACATGCTGCTTGTGCCACATTTTCTTTTCCTGTTTGTTTCTCTTCTTTATCTCAATAGCTTTAGAGTGTGCACATAGTTTTTGGTGACATGGTTGCATTATATAGCAGCAAAGAAGTCTGGGCTTTAAATGTACCCACCACCCGCACCTGTGCACATTGTATCTGAAAGGTGATTTTTCTTCCTCCGTCCCTTTACCCCACTTCTGTGTCTCCAGTGTCCCTTATACATTCTCTGTGTCTTTGCAGATTCTTCGTTTAGCTCCCACTAGTGAGAACGTGTGGTGCTTGGTTTTCTATTCTTGCGTTCGTTAACTTAGGATGATCTCTAATTCTATCCAAGTTGTCGCAAACATTATTTTATTCTTTTTTGATGGCTGAATAGTATTCCATGGTGTATTTATACCACATTTTCATTATCCTTTGTTCAGTTGATGGGCATTTAAGTGATTCCACATCTTTGCAATTGTGAATTTGTGTCATAATTTCTTTCTTTCTTTTTTTTTGAGTTGGAGTCTCAATCTGTCGCCCAGGCTGGAGTGCAGTGGCATGCTCACGGCCACCCCAGTGTTAGTCTCCTGGGCTCTGGTGATCCTTTCACCTCAATCTTCCAAGTAGCAGGAGCTACAGGTGCGAGCTACCACACCCAGCTTGTGTCATAATTTCTAACATCCCGTCAGCCAAAGTAAGGCACCTGGCCAAGCACATTCAAGGTATGTCGGTGTGGACTCTGTCTCTGAAAGGGAGGAGTAGCAAAGCCCCCTTGCCAAGGGGTGTGCGTCCAGGGATGGAGGGATGACAGCAGCCATCTTTATGACCCACCTTGTGCACCTCCATCCTGGGTCGGCTGGAGGGATCTGCCCCACATCTTCCTTGTTCTGGGACCCAGGCTGGTCGTGACTCCATCTCACTGTTGCCAGATTGCTGAAGTGGGAAAAAGAGAAATGGTGACTTGCACGTGGTCACTCACGTCCTCCATCCAGGGGTGACGCAGCATTTCCAGTACCTTCGCATTGGCCAAAGCAAATCATGTGACCATGTTCAGTTTCAAGGGGCGGGAGTAGGGTCCTACCACATGCTCGGAAAGAGGGCCACGGACATTGGAGGACTGTACTCATGACCAGCACTGGCAGCATTTATGGAGCACCAACTAGATGCCGGTTGACTAAAAGTACTCTCTCAGAGTATTCTCATGGCATCTTTGTGAGGTGGGGACTGTGATCTGTGTTCTGCCTCTTTGAGCAGAGGCAGAGGCAGGACTGGGACCCAGGGGGCTGACCCCAGAGCTGATGTGCTTTCCACAGTGTCATGTATGTCCCTCATTTCCTGAGAGAGAGAGAGAGAGAGAGAGAGAGAGAGAGAGAGAGAGAGAGAGAGAGAACAGAGGGGGTGCTTCACAAGTGACTCAGGCTTCCCGAAAGGAGGGGGGCAAGGTGATCTTGACGTCATTAGTTCACACAGTCATTCAGTCCTTTGATCCAGAATTTTATTTATTTATTTTTGAGTTGGGGGTCTCAACCTGTCACCCAGGCTAGAGTGCAGTGGCACCATCACAACCTCAACCTACTGGGCTCAGGTAATCCTTCTGCCTCAGCTTCCCAAGGAGCTGGGACTACAGTCACATGCCACCACACCCAGCTGATTTTTTTTTTTGTAGAGCCAAGGTCTCACTATGTTGCCCAGGCTGATCTTGACCTCCTGGGCTTAAGTGATCCTCTCGCCTCGGCCTCCCAAACTGCTGGGATTACAGGCATGAGCTACTGTTCCTGGCCAGTTTGATCCATCATTATTTAAACACCACTGTGTCTGGCAGCCTATGGGTGCATCCTGCAAGAGCTGCGTAAATGCTCTGTGAGGAACAGTTACTGAGTAATGCGTCCCACACAGTGGACAGAGCCTCTCCCTGCTGCTCGCTGCTCCAGCATCCAGGGGAACTGCCAGACTCATGCATGAGGCAGGGGCCCCCAAGAGCCCATGCAGGTGAACTGAGCTTAGAGGGAGGTCACCATCACCATGGCCCTGAGAGTGGCCACCCTGGAAGGACACTGGGACCCTCTGGCATCATGCGTCCTGGCCTTCTCCCTCTGCCTCTACTGTGCTTCAGAGCCCAGAGCTTGGCCGTCTGCCTGTCACGTGGTCCTCCATCCCCCTGGAACCCTTCCAAGGATGAGGAGCTCACTCCCTTCAGAATCCGTCTGTTTTAAAGTCCTTTCTGATTTACTTGGCTACTTTGCCCACGAGCCCACACAACCCACATGCCACCGGCCATGTGGAGACGGCACATGCCAGGACGCCATGCATCCTGGGCACAGTGACACCCTCATGGCAGCCTGGCTACCTGTGGGAAGGGTGTCAAGAGAGTGCTCATGGCCCCGGGTGGACAGCCTGGTTCTGCTGGGCTGTTGGAGATGCTGAAGCCTGACTTTCTCTGGCTCCCAGCAGGCACGACTATTTATAAAAGAGGAAGCTTGCCAGGGAACAGAGAGAGGCTGAGACATCTGCTCCCTCTGCTGGGGTGGCCTGCACTCTGTGGGCCTCCCAGCATCCACTCCCTGGAGGCCCCAGCCCGCAAACCCAGTGAGCCCCAATGGCACCCTCACACCTGGCCCAGCCCCAAGGGGACATCTCAGGAAGAAAGTTCCACGAAGGTGGCAGTTCCTGTGCCCTCAGAGAAGGCCAGGCTGTGCTGCCCTGACACATGCCAGAATCTGAGAGCCAGCCCCTGGCCACCTCAGCCACCTGGACTCACCTCCTCCCGGAGTCTGGGAGTGTCCTGAGGGTAGAGACCATGAGTGGGTCTCAGGAACTGGACAGGGCAGGTTTTTGCCACAGAAGGTGCAATGCCATGGGTAAGCAGTAGGCACAGAGACCTGAGTTCAATTCCTGGCTCTGTGATCTTCTCTGAGCCTCAATTTTCTAATTTATCAAATGGGAACAAGAGGAATCTCTATCTCTTGAGGCTGTAATAATATTGCATATGACTCATTACAATATTTTTCACTATTTGATGAATGACTGAGCTCTGGGCTGGGTTGTGAAGAGGAGGGAGCACTGAATTACGAGTTAGAAGGCCTGAGTGCTGCCACTGCCGGTACAGTGGTGTGATTTTTAGAGACTGGATTCCTCCTCTCTAGGCCTCGGTTTCACTTTCTGCAGGATGGGCATAACAGCGGCAACGCCATCTGCCTGGCTCCCTCGGGCTTGTTGTGAGGTTGATATGGGGGACGGCAGGGGAAGGGTGAGCTTTGAGTGTTTGTTCTAGTGACAGCCGTGTCATTCCTGTGTCCAGGGTGGGGGAGCGGAAGGAGGCAGAATAAACAAACCTTAAGGAACCATCTCTGTGCATGGTGAGCCCAGGTCATCCCCCACCCATGGGTGAGTCTTTGGACCAAACTGTGTCACCCAGCTGGGTTTTTTTTCTTAAAATGGGCACAACAGTGTGTCCTTCAGGTGATGCTCTGAGCAAAGTGGGTGTCCTGACCACCCTGGAGACTGAGAGAAGGCTGAGGGACCCCTGCAGGGAGTGACGGGGGGGGGGGGGGGAGATGCTTCCCGAGGAATGATTGAATGACAGGGGACAATAATAGTCACCAATTGTGGCTGGGCACAGCGGCTCAGCCTGTAATCCCAGCACGTTAGGAGACCGAGGCAAGGGGATTGCCTGAGCCCGGGGGGTTCTAGACCAGCTCAGGCAACTTGGTGAGACCTCATCTCTACAATAAATCACAAAAACTAGCTGGGCGTGGTGGCATGGGTCTGTAGTTCCATCTACTTAGAAGGCTGAGGTGGAAGGATCGCCTAAGCCCAGCAGGTCGAGGCTGCGGTGGCCGTGAGCATGCCCCTGCACTCTCCAGCCTGGGCAACAAGAGTGAGACTCCAACTCAAAATAAATAAATAAATAAATAAATAAAGTCACTGATTGTGAAGTTCCTACTGCATGATGGGGTATTTACTGTATCCTTTCTAATATGAGATCCCAACAATGAAGTTATTAGCTTCCTTGGGGAAACTGAGGGACAGGGCATTATCCAAAGTCACAATGTGACAAATGCAGGAACGGAACCCCATCTCCCTAACACCAGGGCCTGGCTTCCAAGGTCACATCTTGCTTTTCCCACAGAAGACCCCCAGGGTCCCTCTAAGAGAGGTTGTCAGGGAGGGTCCAAGAGAGGATGAGCCATTTTCCAGAGGGTCGGAGGGCTGGGACGGGTAAGGAGCCTTCCAGGTTGAGGCGAAACCCACAAAGGTCTGTTCAGAGGCTGTGGGCTCTGGGTGTGTGGTTGGCAGGGGTCGTGCGGTATGATGGGCTGAATTGTGTTTCCCAAAAGGGGCTTCTCAGCCCTAATTAAGGACTTTGAGGTGAGATAATTCTGGATTTAGGGAGGGCTAAATTTAATGACAGTTGTCCTTGTAAGAGAAAGGAGGCTGAGCACAGAGGCTCATGCATGTAATCCCAGCAGGTTAGGAGGCTGAGATGAGAGGATTTCTTGAGCCCAGGAGTTCGAGACCAGCAAGGGCAATATAGTGAAATCTCATCTCTACTTAAAATTAAAAAAAAAATAGCCAGGTGTGGTGGCATACACCTGTAGTCCTAGCTACTCGGGAGGCTAAGGTGGAAGGATCACTTGAGCCCAGGAGGTTGAGGCTGTGGTGAGTCATGATTGCATTCCAGCCCTTGGGTGATGGTGAGACCCTGACGAGAGAGAGAGAGAGAGAGAGAGAGAGAGAAAGAGAGAGAGAGAGAGAGAGAGAGAGAGAGAGAGAGAGGAAAACGTCACGTGAAGACAGAGGCAGAACTTGGAGTGATGCGGCCACAAGCCAAGGAATGCTGGGAGCCCCCAGGAGCTGGAGGAGGCAAGGAAGGGTCTTCCCTTAGTAACCAACACCTGGATTGTGGACCTTTGGCCTCCAGAACTGTGAGGGAGTACATTTCTGCAGTTTAAGTCACTTGGTCTGTGGTGACACATTACGGTGGTCCTGGGAAACCAAGGCAGGTGGGAGGGGGAGAAACTTGGCTGGGACTGGCTGACGGCCTGGGGGCTGCAGGAGGGAGGTGAGGAAGGTGAGGATCCTGGGCGGGGGGGGGTGCTGTGTCCATCTTGCCATGGATGCTGGGGCTGCGGGCTCAGCCTTGGCTCTGCCAGACACCTGGCCGGACCCCAAGAGTATTGTAGGTCGCACGATCCTTCCTGTGGCCTTGGGCAGCTCAGGACTCCCCCCGGGAAAGTGAGTCACTCATATGTCCTGTTCCATTGCCTGGTGCACGGCTCTCTCTCTGACCTTGGGCAAACATGTTTTTTCCCCTTTGGGGTCCCCCTTTCCTCATCAGTAAATGAGAGGGTTGGTGCCTTATGCAGGCGCTGGACTGAAAAGGAGAGCCGGGGGGAGGGGGTCCCTCTGAGCATCCAGATTCTTCCACAGTTCCTGAGATTAGACCAAGGTGGAATATTCTCGGCAGGAAACACCAGTTGCTAAGATTTCAGGAAGAGGAGCGCTTTTCTAGGAGACAAAGAAGGGTGTGATGTGCCTTCAAGTCTAAAAAGACTTTGCTGAAGGGCAGACCATGTCTCTCCAAGAGGATGGAGAAAGGAGAGGTGGGAGACCTACAGGTATGTGGAGAGTCGTGTGGGCGGGGCCTGCAGGTGTGTGGAGCGCTGCTGGGTGGGAGGGCCTCAAAGCCTGACCGTGACTGCTGGAGAATCCCTCAGCCCCACCCCTGGAGAGTGGGCATGGTCTCCACCTCCGGGGCTGATTTTACAAATGCCACTTAGGGACAGGAGGAGACCGCATTTCTCCCAGTCCCCAAGTGAATCTTGGGTCAGGGTGGGGCAGCTGGATCTGGGCCTTGAAGGATGTGCAGGCAGAGAGAACAGCGTGAATAGAGGTGTGGAGGTGGAAATTTTGGGAAAAGCATGTCTACAGAGTAAAGACTCTCACTCTGCGTGGAGTTGAGAATGTGTGCAGCAGGCCCCGCAGGAAACCAGGCCAGAGAGGCAGGAGGGGTGACCAGGCAAGCACTCACACTTCCAGGGATTGGAGTGTTCACTTTACAGAGGAGAAAATGAAGGCTCAAAAAAATTGAGTATGTTTCCCAGGGGCATAGAGCATGTTGGGAGAGTTGCCTGGCCCTTGTGGGGCTAAGTTTGGAGGATTTGGGAGAAAGAGGTGTTTAAACTGGAGGCCAAGGTAATAGGGAGCCATTGTAGGTGTCTGAGCAGGAACAGGATGCAGTGAAAGGGATGCCAGCAGAGACCAGACAGCTGAGGTTCCGGAAGTCTACTAATAAAAGAGAAATACAAAATGACAGCTATTATAATAAGAGCAAAAGGCTCAGAAAGATCTTGGCTGCCTTAGCATTATTTTTTCTTAAGAAGACAGAACACCTGGAAGTCAGGTTGGAACAAAGTCATGCCCAAGACAGCGAGAGGCCTGGGAAGCAAGAGTGGGTAGAGTCAGAGGAGGGACAGGATATAGGGGAGCAGGAAGAGAAGGGACTGATGGCATCTGGTGACTCAGGGAAGAGGGCTGGAAGGTGGGGCTTTAAGGGGGACCTTGGGCTTCTACAGACCAGAAAGGCAGCTGTGTCAGGCCCAGGGTCACGTGTGGCTTGGCCATTACCCGGCTGTGTGATCTTGTGTAAATCACTTCACTTCTCTGAGCCTCTGTCTTCTCATCTTTAATATCCAGGATACATGTCTTCCCCCCCCCCAAAAAAAAAGAAAAAAAGTTGACCCTGTACCGTGTTCCCACCTCCTGGCCCAGGATGACCCCTTGGAGAGAAACCTCCAGCCAGGGAAAGCGTCTTGGTCTCTCTAACCCTTTTTATAGAGGCAGCTTCATTTGAAAGGGACACGTGAACTGGCCTTGAAGGCAGGGATACCACAGCTGGAACCGGTAGGGAAAGGCATTGCCAGCTGAGGGAATAGCACAGGTAAAAGTGCAGAGACAAGGGTGTGCCAACTCCTGAGAACCTGGCTGCGATCTAATTACATGCATGTCCGGGTTCTGTTGCTTTGCACTCCCCAAGCTCCTGGTGCGCTCCTGCACTCGGAGGGCATTCGCACCCATTTCTTGGTTGCGATAAGTTGAGGCAGAAAGCCCATTGCCACTAAGGAGAGAGAGCGAGCAGGGTGCCGCGGCGCAGCGGGCAGTAAAGAGGCAGTCAGGGTCTGACGGCAGTAACGTTATTTTTGCTCCCAAATTGAAATTAAAGATCATTTCAACTCCAGATGCTGGAAATGCCTGGGTTCATTACTTCCTGGGATTTTGTCCATGCTCCTGTTCTAGATTCAATTAAAGCAATTTAAGGTAATTAATTAAATTTGTTATTTGATTAATAAAGATAGAAACTCGGCTACGATGCTGTGAAGGAAGAAGCCATGTTGGGATTTGCTAGCAGAGGTACTGGGGAGACTAGTTTCTGCCTCCTTTGCGGGCTTCTCCTCCCCCTGCTCCCCACTGTGTCGTCTTTGGGTCCCCCCACCCATCCTTCCAGCAGGGCTCGGGAGTCAGAGTTTCGAGGCCAGGGCCCAGCACGTGGCTGTTCCAGGGTGGCAGGGAGGCTAGGATGAGGACCAGTGTGATCCCCGGGGAGAGGGGAAGGCATGGTGACAGCATTGCTGGGCCTGGGGGCTAGGTGCTGAGCGGGGCAGAGGGCTTTGGGCAGGCTGGGAAGGTGCTAAGGAAGAGGCAGGGAGCCAAAGGCTAATTCTGCAGGGCAGGGGTGGTCAGGGAGGGGATGTGTACATCCAGCCAAGGCCAGGTGGAGCTGCCCAGAGAGGCTGGATACTGGAAACAGGGACCAGCATTAGCAGTAGTTCAAACGAGGGAGGAAAGGTCAGGCAAGTCACCAACATGGCAGGTCAGGGTGGCTCAAAGTTTAAAACTCAGATGCTGAAATATCACACAAAGCCCAGAAATGCCACTGAGTTCATATCAATAAATTCGATGAAGTTAAAAGTTTGCATGAAAGTAAATGCCAAAAACAGAAAGAAAAATGAGAAAAATATTTGAAGCTCATATCATAGACAAAGACTAAATTCCTTAATATATAAAGAACTCTCCCAAATCAAGAAGAAAAACAAAACCAACCCAGGGAAAAGGAGGGGAAAGGTGAGAAACAGTCAGTTTATAGGAAAGGGACTACGAATGGTTCTGAAACTTAAGCAGAGTCGCTCATTCTCTCCATATGGAGAGAAATGCAAATTAAAGGTAGCCAGGGGTACCATTTTTATGCCTCAGATCAGACGAGTTTCACAAATAGAGTATTGCAATTGGTATGGAGCAATATGGACTCACGATACTGTTACTACCTCTGTGCAGGGTAATTTGACATTATCGATCAGAACTGCAAATACACATATTCTCTGACCTAGACATTCAGTCTCCTGGGGCTTCCCTTATAGGTAACACGATGGTGCATTGCAGGTCTGCTTGTGTCGGCTTCATGGGAAACAAGCTGGCAGAGTCCTTGCACAGTGAGCTGGTGTGTCCAGGTGATGGAATGCTATGCAGCCACTGAAAGAAGGAAGTCTCCCCATCCTAGGAGTAGACTCCCAAGATGGGCTCTAGGGTGGCAAAAAAAGCAAAGTGCAGAGCAATGAGTATAGGACGCTACCATTTATGTGAAATAGAAAAGACTACATACATACATGTGTGTCTTTGCTTGTTAAGGTGTAGACGGGTCTTAGACCACTGGATCACTAGAATCTGGGAGCATGGCTGTCTCTAGGGAGGGAGGGAAACAAATGACCAGGAGCCAGGAAAGATGGGGCTTACTTTTCCCTGCATACACTTCTATGCCTTTTGAATTTTGTACCAAGTAAATGTGTTTCCTACTCAAAAGAATAAACAAAATTGCAACTAAAAAAACCAACCCAAGGCCAAGCACAGTGGCTCATGCCTGTAATCCCAGCACTTTGGGAGGCTGAGTGAAAGGATCACTTGAGCCAGGAGTTTGAGACCAGTCTGGGAAGCCTAGGAAGACCTCATCTCTACAAAAAATAAATAAATTAGCCTGGTGTGGTGGCATGCATCTATAGTCTCAGCTACTCAGGAGGCTGAGGCAGGAGGATCTCCTGAGCACAGGAGGTTGAGACTGGAGTCGCTGGATCGTGCCACTACACTCCAGCCTGGATGACAGAGTGAGTCCCTGTCTCAAAGACAAAAACAAACAAACAACAACAATAAAAACCAACCCACGCAGGCAGCAGCACATAGGAACGTGACAAAGCCATGGTGAGAGGTGCAGGGAGAGGTTAGGGTCCAAGTGACCTTCAGACCCAAAGAAGGCATGGAGAACCCTCATGGAGCCTGCCCTGGAGAGAGAGGACCATGCCCTCTGGGGAGCCTCCTTCAGCAAGGTGTCTGTCATGCGATCTCATTCCATCCTTGAGCAGCTCCAAGGAGAAGGTATACTTTTCCCCACTTTACGGAGGAGGAAACTGAGGCTCAAGTTAAGGCTCAGAAACCGGACTGGATGGCTGTCTGGCCCCGAGGATGAGGCTGGGGTGGAGTTCTGGGCGTGGCCTGTCTCCACTGGGCCTGGCCGGCCACCTTGCCCATTGACAGCGTGGAGTGTAGGTGCTGAGCTAGGTGTCTGGGACCCCTTCTGGGGAGCCACCTGGGACTGTGGGACCCTGGGGAAGACAAGGTGAGCGAGGAGCTTGGCTCTTCCTTGGGAGAGGGCTTGTTAGCAGATGCTTCTGGGGAGGGGAGCACCAAGGACAGCTCCAAAGGGGGCAGATGGGTGAGGAGGTACAAGGAGGCGCACTAATACCAAAAGGGGGGTTGTGGGACACCCGAAGGGGGGAAACACGCTTCTCTCAGCCCTGGTGGCAGGAGGGCGAGTGTTGGATTATGCCTAGGACAGGAAACAACTTAATCCTCCCCCATGGCTGGGCTGGGGGTGGGGAGATCTCTTCACCGCTGTGGCGACCCCGGACAGGACAAGGGCAGAGGCCGATGTGCTTGGATGGACACACCCACGGGCTTCTGAATCTCAGCTGTCTCCCAGAGGCTGCACCCAGGCCTTGATGTTCTCCTGAGCACTGATTCTGTCTAGGAGTTTCCCGGGGAGGCCCGGCCTCTTAATGGGGTTCAGCAAACCACTCCGCTCAAAAGGGGATGTGTGAGCCAGGAAGGGAGCAGGTAGAGGTTTGCCGGATTCACCTCTACCCAGGGGCAGGCCACAGAGGAGAGAAATGAGGGGTGGCAGGCAGGGTGAGCTTTGATGCAGGATGGAGAAGGAAGGACTAGAGTCAGAGGCCAGCTCTGCGCTCCCTGGCTGTTAAAAGCTGGGCAAGTTTTCCTCTCGAGGTCTTCATCTCCCCATCTGTGAAATTGGGCCATTCGGTCCAGATGGTTTCTAACGAGCCCGTTGAGCTCCAAGAAGTGGGTTTATGGGGTTTCATCCAGGGTTGGAGGACCGCTGAGCCGAGGAGCCAGATGGATGGTGGTCATGGTTTCCTTGCGTCAGCCCTGGACATATAGCGCTTGTGGTTGACAAGAAGCTCTCCCAGCATTTTCTCATGACAACCCTTGAGATATGTGATGGTCACCTGCATTTTCCAGACGAGAAACTGAGACTCAGAGAGATTTTTTTTCTTATTTGGAGTCTCACTCTGTTGCCCAGGCTGGAAGGCAGTGGCACACTCCCAGCTATCCCAGCATCGACCTGCTGGACTCTGGCAATCTTTCCGCCTCAGTCCTCCAAGTTGCCGGAACTATAGGTGCGCACTATCATGCCCGGCTAATTTTTGATTAATTGTAGAGACCAGGTCTCGCCAAGTTGCCCGGGCTGGTCTCGAACCCGTGGGCTCAGGCAACCTCCTTGCCTCGGCCTCCCAAAGTGCTGGGATTACAGGCTGAGCCACCAAGCCTGGCCGGAGGCTCAGAGAGATGAAGATACCTGCCAGTTTTGTGGGTGGAGACGTGGGCTTCAAACCCTGGTGGAAATGACACAAGGCATTTTCCTTGCCTTGGGACACAGCTGCCTCTTCCTTGTTGACGTCATGTTTTTGGTGGATGTGGAGAGGGACCTTGTCATGTCCCAGCCCTTGGAAGAAGGTTGCTCAGTCAGGGCAGCCTTGGCTGGAGACCTGAGTGTCTCCACCTCGTGGGACTCCAAGGGACACACGATGCTCCCTCCTCACTGCCTGGTAATTAGCCTGGGGGCTCAGGGAGTGACTTACCTGCCCCTCCTCCCAGCCCCTCCTTCTTCCTCAGAGGTCTTCTCAGCTGGTGTGGGCATGGCTGGGTCAGTGAAAGCGCTCGCGAGTGCCTGGGAAGCCATTTCTTCCCATACACAACCGTCCGGTTCATGCTATGACCTCAACTGCCATCCTCTCCCGTCACCTCCTGTATCCAGGACAACCGACAGTCCCTGCTGGGCAGGGAGGGGAGGGTGAGAAACTGGCAGGGGTAGGTCTGTGGTCCTGGCACCCTGGCAAGGAGGCCACCTGTCCTGTCTGAGATCTCACAGTGGGAGGCAGACATTCGGGCCTTTCCTGAAACACAGGAGGGGCGTGGGAGGCCTCAGAGGCAGAAAGAAGAGACTACTTCTTTAGCCACAGCCCCTGGCTCTGGCTGGCCCCGACTTCATGGAGCAGTGGGAACAGCACCAATGTGGATTTAGAGGAACGGGGCTCTGAGCCATGCGAGCCTAGGTAGGTTCCATCACTGAGCCTCTAACCTGACTGACTCATGGATACATTGGGGGCCTGAAAAAAAGTGCTTTGTAACCACTGAAGTTTTAGCAATTAAGAGCGTATGCTCTGTGGCCAGAAAGGTAGGGTCTGAATCCCAGCCCTGCGGTGAACCTTGGCCAGGTGGCATCACCTCTGTGATGGGGGCTTGTCCCCTGCAGCAAACGCCTAACCACTCAGTGTCTTCCTTCCTTCCTTCCTTCCTTCCTTCCTTCCTTCCTTCCTTCCTTCCTTCCTTCCTTCCTTCCTTCCTTCCTCCCTTCTGAGTTAGAGTCTCACTCTGTCGCCCAGGCTAGAGTACAGTGGCATGATCTTGACGATCGTGGCTCACCACAGCCTCTACTTCCACCAGGCTGCAGGCCTGGGAGGCAGCTCTGGGCCTGCTTCTCCACTCAGGGGAAGCGGAAGGTGGCAGAGAAGAAGGTGGATCCTGATGGGGAGTGGGTATCTTTCCCCAATTCCCTGGTTGGAGGGGAGGGGGTCACCCTGTGCCCCTGCAGAGCTGTTCCCGGGGTCCTCTCCACGATCCAAAGGGATGACTTTGCTTCCCCCACTTCCTCTCCCTCCTTCTGGGCTCAGGGTACTTTGTGATCAAGAAGAGATGGTCTGGGAAGGCACGTGCCCACCTGAGGGACTTGGCTCTGGGAGGGGCTCAATGACTGTCACATGCCCATTTAATGCCGTGTAGAGACTGGCAGTCCAGGCACATGATCTGGGATAGGGGTGGTGTCTGAGATGCTGCCAACAGAGTCCCCAGACTGTTGTTATGGTGGGAAATCAGTGAGGCTGCCATCTTGGGGAGCTTGTGCAAGCTTTCCCCAGGGAGAGGAGAGTTAACTCTTTAAATTTTTTTTGTTGCTGTTGACTCTGTCACCCAGGCTGGAGTGCAGTGGCTACTCACCAGGCTCTATCTGCTGGTCTCCAGCGATCCTTCTGCCTCAGCCTTCCAAGTAGCTGGAAATAGAGGTGCGTGCTACCACATCTGGTTAATTTTTGATGTATTATAGAGACGAGGTCTCACCAAGTTGCCCGGGCTGGTCTCGAACACTTGGGCTCAGGCAATCCACTCGCCTCGGCCTCCCAAAATGCTGGGATTATAGGCTGAGCCACCAAGCCTGGCAGAGGGTTGACTTTATTAGACTATTTATTTTAATTTTATTTTTAGAGACAAGGTGTCACTCTGTCACCCAGACTAGACTTTTTAATACCTTAAAAACAGAATTCACACAACTGCCTTCACAGACCTCAGCTTGACAACCACAGAGCTGGTTCAGCCCTCTAGGGTCCTTTCTGAGCTCACCTGGAGAGCCCAAGGAAGGTGAGTGGCCCTTTCATCATTTGCCTGATCTTTCCTCCTCCCTGTGTGCTGGGACCCTCGCCTTAGACACCAGATGTGGGACAGTGACCAAATCAGACGCAGGTCCTGCCCGCATGGAATTTATGATCTAAGGGAGACAGAGATTAACTGATCATAAGAATAAATGTAAAATTATATGGCCAGATGGTTTTCTTTTTTGAAATATTAATCATCCTTCCTTCCCTGGCATTTTTTCTTTCTTTATAGGGCAGTTGGACTCAGAATTCACTGCCGTGGGGTAGGAATGACCCAGTGGAAGTCAGAAGTCAGCTCTGGCCTTTTGAGCTTCAAAGCTAACGCCTGGGTATGTGTGTAGGGATGAGGGAGGGGTGGAATTGTGGAATGAAAAGGGGAAAAATTCAAAGATTTGAAGGTACAGGGTGGTCTGAGTCTCCAGATGAACTGATCTGGGGTAGGGGGGAAGGTGGTATGATGTGGGGGTGTTGCTGGTGGGCATTGGAGACAGCCACCTGCTGTCCCAGCATCCTCCCTGCTCCCCACCCAAAGAAGTCTGGAGGACCTGGGAACAGAAAAGACCCTTGTCCCCATCCCCATGGTGAAGCCTGGGACAGGGAAGGTGCTTCAGAGTAGGGAGTCTTGGGGCCAGGCCAGCTCTGCCACCCACCAGCTGAGGCTCACCCAGAGATCTCTACTCCTGGGCCCATACCTGGCCTGCCAGGAGGACTGTGTACTTTTTGTTTTGGGGAAGAAAATGTTTCTCTGACTGTCATCTTTTTTGACCAAAGCATGTTGGCCACCCTGACTGTTTTCGCCCAGAGGCACATGGCTCTGATCTCTGACAACCTGCTGCCTCTCTCTCCTCTTATCTGCCTTTGTTGGAACATGGAGGTCAAGGTTGGGGAGGGGAATGGAAGAACCATGGGCTTAACTCAGCCACAGGGTCTCCCTGGGCCCTCCGTGGGGCTGGGCCACCTTCTGGGAGCCTGCCTTCCCGATGCAGAGAGCACTGGAATGGGAGTCAAAGGCCTGGATAAGCCAAGCCACGCCCCTGAACTGACCATGTGACTTCAGTCCCGTTTTCTCTCCAAGTCTGTTTCTTCACTGATCAAACAGGGACAATATCAATGTGGCCAATGAGAGAAAGAATGCGAGAGACCAAGTCTTACCATCATAATCAAAGGAGATTTACCGAGCACTTACTGTGCTGAGAGGTGGCTCAGAGGATCTTATTTATTCCTCCCCACATACCTGTGATGTGGACATTATTGTCACTCGTTACACAGGAGGGTAAACTGAGGCACCGAGTACCACAGAAAGTTGCCAAAGACCACACAGTTTGTATTTGGTGAAGCTGGGATTCAAAGCCAGGCTGGCAGAGCCTGCCGTGACCCCGCCCCCCAGTACTGTATGGCTTTGCAGGACTGCCCCGGGGGAGGGCTCACTGTCCAGAGAAGATACTGAGACCAGGGGGAATTGGCTATTTAAGGTCTCAAGCAGCCTAGACACCACACTGATGTGTATAAAATGTCAAACACTATATGTAACTTTTGGACAAGTGTATTTGATTTTGTTTTTTTTTTTTGAGTTGGAGTCTCACTCTGTCGCCCAGACTGGAGTGCAGTGGCCGCTTCCGGCCACCGCAGCCTCGACCTGCTGGGCTCCGGCGATCCTTCCGCCTCAGCCTTCCAAGTAGCCGGAATTACAGGCATGCACTACCATGCCCGGCTGATTTTTTGATTTATTGTAGAGATGAGGTCTCGCTGCCCAGGCAGTTCTTGAACCCGCAGGCTCAGGCAATCCACTCACCTCAGCCTCCCAAAGGCACGGGATTACAGGCTGAGCCACCGAGCCCGGCTGACAAGTGTATTTGAATCCACAAAAGGACTTTCTGAGGATGTCACAACTTGTCCAGATGGGATACGCTAACTTGGAAAAGTGCAGGTCACTCCTCTGCCAAAAGCCTCCCGAAGGCTCCCACCTCGCTCAGAACAAAAACGTGCAGGTCTGATCATCTCCCACAAGGCCATGACCTGGCTTCTCCCTCCACCGTCCCCCAGTCGCATTCCCTCCAATCTCTGCCAGGCCTCACTGCCTCCCCTCCGCTGATCCTCAAATACCCATCACACTCCTGCCCCAAGGCCTTTGCACTGTATTCCTTCAACTTAGATCTCTCTGTCCTGGTATCTGTATGGCTGGTGACTTCTCAGGAATCAACTAACTACTGAATGCCACCTCCTCAGAGAGGTCTTCCCTGACCAGCCCACTCAGATTGTTGCCCCTCATCCTTCTCTATCTTCACTGACTTTTCTTTTCATGCCATGGCCCTTCTCACCACTTGACATTATAGATTCATTCCACTGCTCAGCCTCTGTGTCATAAGAATACAAGTTCCCTGAAGACTGCAATGTTGCAATGCTATTGAGGTGCATTTCCAGTACCTTAGAAAGGTGCTAGGCACATAGCAGGTGCTCAGGAGAGTTTTGTTGATTGAATGAATGAATGAATGAATGAGCCAGTCTGTCAACGGGCACTAAAAGGACACAAGCTCCCCAGGGAACGTGAAGAATGATCCTGCTTTCCACCCTCCCCTGGTGCACAGCAGATGAGCTGGGCTGGGGCCCAGTGTCTAGTCTGGTAAGACATTCCTGAGACTGGCTAAGGGTTCAGAGGCCCTGGGGTAGGCCGTGGACACCACCTTTCTCAATCTGGTACTTGAGTTTCCTCCCTGGCAGGTGGCAAGCCAGGCACTCCCAGCCAGCCCTGCAGAGACAGCGGCTCACCTCTTTTCCATCAGATTCAAAATAAACTCCCTTCCTGGAGGCAGGAGAAGGAAGGAGTCCAGGGATATCGAGGGGAGGTGAGGATGCCAGGTTTCACACACAGCTTCCTTTACTTGACAAATCCTTATAGGTGCTCACTACTTGGGACCAGCTATTACCAGGACAGAACTCCCTGGCTGCCTGAGATCCCATTTGCGTGGGGGAAAAATCCTAAATGAATAAGCAGGTGAGAAATCCAGCTGGCCAGATGATGGGGAGAGCTGGGAGAAAATTAGGCAGGGGTTGGAATTTCGCTGGAGTTGTGGGGCCCCCAACCCAGACACTCAGTCTCCTTCTCTTCTACTTTTCTTGTGTTTATGTCACTGTGCCCTTCTGTTATTCTGTATACGTTGACTCATTATGTTTAGGTTTACCTTCTATCCCCATCCTCTGCTGGTTTACTGCTGTCTCCTCAGAGCCTAGAATGACACATGATAGTTGCTCAAGGCAAAGCTTTTGCATGAGTGATGTGCAGGGGGGTGGGAGCATCTCCCCTCACGGAGCCCTCCTACCCTAAGAGCAGCAGCCGCAGACCAGCAAGGGGGCAAGAGAGGGTCCTCTTCCCGCTTCGCCCAGAACCGAGACCGGGTGTTGATGGGAGGTGGGATGGCACAGCCTGGTCTATGCTGCACTAGTCAGCTGTGAAGCCTACCAGGCGAGTCCTCTTGCAGTGCCCAAGCTGGAGGGACAGAGCCCTTCCCCAAAGGTGAAGGTTTTTAGTGCTGCCCATGTCTGAGCCAGTGTCACAGGCCTCAGACCCACTAGGCCAGTAGCCCTCATACTGCTTTTGAGAGTGCAAGGGCATCTTAGTCCATTTTATGTTGCTATAACCAAATACCTGAGACTGGGTAATTTTTTTTTTTTTGGAGCTGGAGTCTCACTCCGTCACCCAGGTTGGAGTGTAATGGCATGCATGCTCATAGCCACCCTAGTGTCGACCTGCTGGCCTCCAGCGATCCTTCCGCCTCAGCCTTCTGAGTAGCCAGAACTACGGGTGCACAAGATACCATGCCTGGCTGGCTTTTTAAATTTATTGTAAAGATGAGGTCTCGCCAAGTTGCCTGGGCTGGTCTTGAACCTGTGGGGTCAGGCAATCCTCTTGCCTCGGCCTCCTAAGGTGCTGGGGCTACAGGCTGAGCCACCAAGCCCTGCCAAGACTGGGCAATTTATGATGAATGGGAATTTATTTGGCTAGCAGTTCTGGAGGCTGGGAAGTCCAAGCTCAAGGGCCTGTGTCTGGCGAGGGCCTTCTTGCTGCATCATCCCATGGCAGAAGGCAGAAGGGCAAGAGAGCATGCTTATAAGAGAGAAGGGGGCGGAGCCCACCCTTTTTTAGGAACCCACTCCCACAACAACTACCTCACGCCTGTGACAATGACATTAATCTGTTCATCAGGGCTCCACCCTCATCACCAAATCATCATTTAAAGATCAAGACACTGTTGCACTGAGGATTACGTTTCCAACATATGAACTTTAGGGGGACAAATTCAAACCCTAGCAGAGAAGGAGTTCTCTCGGCACTCACTCCCCTGTATTGAACTGCTTCCTCCATATTTAAAACTCATGATGGGAAACTCATGCTGACAGGCCTGGGTGAGACCCTACTGCTTTCCTGGGCCTCACTTCTGAACCTCCTTAGTGTGCTGCAGAGGTCTGGGAAACCAGGCCCCGGCTGTGGGACTGACACTTGGTAGGGGTATGTGCTGGGGGCCTGCAGGATGAGTGGGAACTTAGGATCAGAGGTCAGGGGAGGCTTGGGACCAGAAGGTCTGGAAACTTAGTACAACTCTGTCTGATGATCTAAGACATGGTTTCTCGAAAACAGAGAAAGAGAGGTGTTTTGTGATTAAATGCTAAGTTAAACACAATGAAAATAGTTCATTTCCTGTGGGACCTCTCAGGACCTTTGTATGTTAAGGAAAATTGTGAATCTAAGAAGAGCCAATGTGCATTTCTCAAACTCTTGTCCATAATCCCCATTTTCATGCAGGATCTTGAAGGGTTGGGTTCCTCTGAATATTCTTGAGAAATGCTGGTCTGTGTTGACAGCTGTCTAAGAGGCCTCCCTCCCATCCTACCCCCTCCCTTTTCCTATCTTATTTCCATCCTAATTTAGCTTGTCTAATGCCAACACCCTGACAAATCACAGAAAAACACCTGACTTTCTTTTATGGGTGTTGGGGAGACACAGAGCTATGTGGTGTCACTAGGAAATCAAACCTCATCTGGTACTCCAGGCTGCAGTCTGGCTCCAAATTTAGCACCTGGGGTTGCCCCAGCACCAAGCCTTCCCTCCTTCAGCCAGAACCGCCCCCCCACTATTCTGTGACAGCTGCAAGCATGCCTTGCTCTTAACTTTTGTTTTGTCTGGAATGTTCCTCTCTTCTCCTCTTTGGCCACCTCCTCCAGGTAACCTTCCCTGACTATCTCAGCCTTGCTCTTGAAACCCTTGAGAGTGGTTTCAGAAAGAGAAGAAGATGAGAAACTCTGTTTGTTAAACATGACTGTAAAACCACTCTCTGTATTATCCTTGAGACTTTTAACTATGTACACCCAAAAGGAAGAAGTGTATCAAGAACTGAAAGGGAGACCCAATTACCTTAGGAAGATGACCTCAGAGACCTTTGACTTCTTCAAAAGAACCCCGTAACATTTGCATGACACGTAGTCTCAGAATGTCTGATACAGTTCTGTCTTTGGCAAATTCAGTTTTCTGGCCAGGCACAGAGGCTCAAGCCTGTAATCCCAGCACTTTGGGAGGCCAAGACAAGAGGATTGCCTGAGCTCTTGGTGAGACCTCGTCTCTTCAATAAATCAAAAAATAAGCCGGGCTCGGTGGCTCAGCCTGTAATCCCGCGCCTTTGGGAGGCTGAGGTGAGTGGATTGCCTGAGCCCGCGGGTTCGAGACCCACCTGGGCAGCGAGACCTCATCTCTACAATAAATAAAAAAATCAGCCGGGCGTGGTAGCGCATGCCTGTTATTCTGGCTACTTGGAAGACTGAGGCGGAAGGATCGCCGGAGCCCAGCAGGTCGAGGTTGCGGTGGCCGGAAGCGGCCACTGCACTCCAGTCTGGGTGACAGAGTGAGACTCCAACTCAAAAAAAAAAAAAAGATAGGTGTGGTAGCGTGTGCCTGTATTTCCAGCTATTTGGAAGGCTGAGGTGGAAGGATTGCCTGAACCCAGCAGGTCGAGACCGTGGTGGCCATGAGTGTGCCATTGCACTCCAGCCTGGGCAACAGAGACTTTGACTCAAAAAAAAAAAAAAAAATCATTTCCCTCGTAATTTTTTACACTGGAAAATTCCAAACATATACAAAAGTAGAGACAATATTATAATGCTAGCTCATATAGTTTTTAATCGGCTTCAGCATCAATCTATCTTCATTTCTACATCTACCCACTGCCTCATATCTAAGCAGACCCCAGATACCCTAGGTCTATCCATATTTATCTTAGTACACTTTTCTACTATTATTATTATTTTTTGAGTTGGAGTCTCACTCTGTCGCCCAGACTGGAGTGCAGTGGCCGCTTCCGGCCACCGCAGCCTCGACCTGCTGGGCTCCGGTGATCCTTCCGCCTCAGCCTTCCAATTAGCCGGAATTACAGGCATGCACTACCATGCCCGGCTGATTTTTTTTGGATTTATTGTAGAGATGAGGTCTCCCTGCCCAGGTGGGTCTCGAACCCGCGGGTTCAGGCAATCCACTCACCTCAGCCTCCCAAAGGCGCGGGATTACAGGCTGAGCCACCGAGCCCGGCTTCTACTATTATTTTTTACATAACTGTAATACCATTATCTCACGAAAAGTTAACAAAAAGTTCCTCCTTTTCTTTTTTGCTTTTTCTTTTGAGTCAGGGTCTTGCTCTGTTGCCCGGGCTTAAGTGCAGTGGCATGATCATGACCACAGACTCCATCTCCTGGGCTTAGGCAATCCTCTTTGCTCAGCCTTCTGAGTAGCTGAGACTACAGGCCCGTGCCACCAGGCTCAGCTAATTTCTTGATTTTTTTTTTCCCAGAGATGAGGTTTCACTATGTTGCCAAGTCTGGTACCAAACTCCTGGGCTCAAGCGATCCTACCACTTTGGCCTCCCAAAATGCTGTGATTACAGGTGTGAGCCACCACACACAGACAACAACAAATTCTTAATATCATCAAATATTCAGTGACTATTCACATTTCCAGTTGCTTAGTATGTGTCTTCATTCTATTTATATTTTTAATTTGTTTGGATTGGGATCCAAATGAGGTTGGTTGATATCCCCAAGTCTGTTTCAATCTATAATCCCTCTCTATTTCTCTCTTTTAAACTTTTTTTTGGGGTTGGAGTCTCACTCCATTGCCCAGGCTGGAGTGCAGTGGCGTGCTTATGGCCACCCCAGTGTTGACCTGCTGGGCTCTGGCAATCTTCCACCTCAGCCTTCCAAGTAGCCGGAACTACAGGAACGCACTACCATGCCTGGCTACTTTTTGTTTTACTGTAGAGACGAGGTCTCGCCAAGTTGCCTGGGCTAGTCTCGAATCCACAGGCTCAGGCAATCCTCTCGCCTCAGCCTCCCAAAGTGCTGCGATTACAGGCTGAGCCACCGAGCCTGGCCTCTTTCAAACTTTTTATTTGTGGAAGAAACCAGGTGCTTGCCCTGCAATTACCCGTAGCCTGGGGTTTACTGGCTGCATCTCCATGGTGGCTTTGAGCACATTCCTCTGTCTTCTGTGTCTCCTGTCAATCTGTTTTTGAGGCTTGAGTGAATTGAGGTTTGCTTTTTCTTGTAGGACAGCTCCCAAGGCTGCGTGTTTCTGTTGGGAGGCCCGTAACTCCTGCTGTCTGCAGTTTGGGGTGTTAGCAGGTGTGGGTACTCAAAACCTATATCTGTTAGGGGTTGCAGGAATCCAGTAGGGACTGCAAAATAGTGAGGCTCCAAGGCCATCATCCCTTCCTCGTTTATTAGCTGGAATACTTCTAAAGAGAGAAATGTCCCCCCATCTATAATTTGGGTACCCTGTGGTACCGTTTGTACAAAAAGATGGGATAAATTCTCAATTTTTTCTCTTTATTTACCAACTAATTACCTTTTAATGGAGTGATACTAACAGTTAACACTTCTAGAGCACTTACAGATCACCAATGTTTTTATCAACACTATCTTGTTTAATTATCACAACAACCCTGTGAGGTAGACAGGACAGATGGTGTTAGTTTTTAATCTTTTATTTTTATTTTTTGCAGATGAGAGGACTGAGGTCCAGAGAAGGTAAGCGACTTGCCCAAACTGAGACAGCTGCTAGCACAATTGTTGCCAACTTACAGGGAGCCCTAACTCAGAGCCAGATGCTGTTCTCTAAAGGTGAACAAATTCATTTACTTTTCAGAAAACTGTAAGAGACAGGCAGGGACAGTCACTGTCCCCATCTTACAGGTGAGAAAGCCTGAGGCCCAGAGAGTTTAACTAAATTGCTCAAGGTCACAGGATAATAATAGGGATTATTGTTTATTGAGCATGCACCGTGTTCAATATGTGCGTGTGTGTGCAAAATGCGTGGTGGGGGCTTAAACACAATTCAGCATTCTGCTATCTGCTGCTCAGTGGGTTTTTGCCAGACATCAGGCCTATGGTCTCTTTATAGCAATTTATATTAATCCTGTGTTCCAGGTGAGAAAAACCGAGGCTCAGTGTGACTGGGTGGCACTCCCAAGGTCGCAGGGCTTGCTGGAACTGTGCTGGATCCTAAGCCCAAACTGCATTCTAATATCTCCATGAGCCAGGGGGCCAGGACTTTGGCCTGGACCTTCTGATCTGTGTCTGCACCTCCCTGTCCTACTCCTCAGCAGCCACAGGGTGTCTGGCCCAGAGGAGAAAACTGCTCCCATGGATGGGCAGCTGTCTCCTCCCGCTCATTCACCCACTGCTAACCAAACCGCTGCTGTGTTTGGAGTTCATGGACAAGGGGAGACCGGCGACAAGAGAGGAAAGACACCTCATTCGATGACAAAAGAATGAGTGGTTTTAGTGACTCCAGATGTAGCCGGCTCGGCCTCTGATTGCCGTTCTCCACCACTTTCCTTCCAGAACCGGATTATTTAGCCCACCCAGCAGCACGACGGATTGAAAGAACCCGAGACCTCTCGGCCTAGCAGGGCGGGGCAGGAAGGCCCCCGCGAGCCAGGGAGGAGGGGCCCTGCCCGGGTCGAGAGGCCCACCTCTGTCTGGGGCCGCCCTCCGTGCCCATCAGACATCCCAGCGAGGCCCTAAATCATGCCGGCCCCCACGACACCCGCGACCCCGGGCCGCGGCGGACCGGCACCGACCGCCTTGAACCTGAGCCCCGGGAGGGAGGGATGCGCTCGCATAATGAGACGCAGCGGCTTGCTCCGTGCACAGAGAGGCTCGCGGAGATGTGGAGAGGACACGGAGGAGGAAAAACAGGAATCTAATTAAACCCTCAACTCGAGCAGAGTCAATGAACTTGACTCCAGGTGATCAAGACGGAGAAAACGTTTCATTAGACACATGGCCATCCTGGGGCTGAGCACGCTCGCGACTCGCCCTCGTGCCCGCCCCCGTCACTTTTAAAATAAATGTTAAGGATTAGAACGAGATGTAATTAAAACCTGTCAATCCCAGCCACTGGCTGCAAATGGGTTGGACGACTGACCGCGCGCTCGCCGGCCCTGGTCTTGGTCGCGAGCGCCCGCCCGGCTCCTGCGTTTTGATTGGCTCTGGCCGCCAGCCAATCCCCTTCGAGCGGGAGGATGGCGGGGGCGGGGCGGGGGCAGCCCTGGGGTGCGCCCTGCTACAAAGGCCGAAAGAGGGGCGGGGTCCAGGGCATATCTGACCCGGGTAAATTGGCCCGGGTGGCGAACCAGAGGCCCTGGGACGAAGACTGACCCACAGATGATTTTTTAAAAAACGTTTTTATGGCCCTGCAAAATCTGTGTATCTCGCATACATATTTGGGTTTTGCAAATATGTATGCGGTGTCTTTTGCAAAATCAAAGATCTGGCAATGCTGAGCCTGCATTCCGACACAGCAGCAACTGGCTCTGGTGTCCCGCTCATTCCTCCTCCAGTCTACTGGCCTTTCAGAGGGCAGGTCTCCAGCCAGCTCCAGCCCCAGGATTGCCGAGTGTCTGTCTAATGAAAGGTTCCCCCAGTGTTGGCATTTGAGTTTTGCAAGCTCTGATCTAGGGCTTTCATCTCTAGGCCCAAAGGTCCGCTGGGAACAGCCTCCCCACAACCTTTGTTCATGCTGAGCCCTGTACCTGGAAAGCCCTTCCTCGTGTGGAATCACACCATCCTTCGAGGCTCCGTTCAAATGCCACCTCATCTGGGAAGAATTTCCATCTCCCTGGCAGGAACCTGTCTTGTCCTGCTCTGGCTTCCGGGACACTCAGTGTCTCCCCATACAGCACCTCTCTGGTGTGTGGTGGTGAATCTACCTGCCCCAGTGGCCTGGGGACACCCTAAAATCAGGCACCAGGTCTGATTTGTCCTGTCTCCCTTCACTACTCAGTGCAAGGCTGGCCCCGGGTAGACACCCCACAGATGTGAACGTAGGAGTAGTGGGCAGGACCAGCCTGCAGCACGTGGGAGAGACCAAGGCCATCCTTTCCCAGGTCTCAGGCTTCCTGGCTGGAGATCATTTACAGAAAGGTGTTTGGGAATTAACACATCACCATAGCCAGGGAATTCATCCTTCAGAGTATGGAGAGATGCAATGCTTCACACAACAGAAAGACACACTGGTGAGGGGATTTCAAGCACATGGCAGCAGAGGGACCCATCTTGAAATGAGGGCTATCAAGGGACTCATGGGCACATCTAGTGTTATAGTCAATCGACTTCCCTCGCTTAGCTGTGACCTAGTGTCACGGGGCAATTCACCTGCCCTATCTGAGCTTCAGTGTCCTTGTATGAAAAATGGTAATAATAATACTTTCAAGTACACCTCTTTGAAAGTTAAACATAAACTTTCCTCTTGACCCAGCAATTCTAGCCCTAGATATCTATTGAAAAGATATGACAGCTGGGCACGGTGGTTCACACCTGAAATCCCAGCACTTTGGGAGGATGAAGCGGGAGGATTGCTTGAGTCCGGGAGTTTGAGACCAGCCTGGGCAACATAGTGAGACTTGTCTCTACAAAATAATAAAAAAATTAGCCAGCATGTTGGTGGCCCACTCCTGTAGTCCCAGCCATTCAGGGGCTGTAGTGGGACGATCACCTGAGTCCAGGAGGCTCAGGCTGCGATGAGCAATCATTGTGGCACTGCACTCCAGCCTGAGCAACAGAGTGAGATCCCTACTCAAAAAGAAAAGAAAAGAAGAGAAAAGAAATGAAAATGCACACATAAAAACTTACATATGAATATTCATAGCAGCATTATTCATAATAGCCCCAAACTGAGACCAGCATACACGTGCCTCAGCTGGTGAATTGATAAACATAATGTGGTATATCCATACAGTGGAATACTATACAGCTGTAAAAAAAGAAATGAATTCTTAATACATAGTAGAATGTGAATGAACTCCAAAAATACTATGTTGCATGAAAGAAGCCAGATACAAGAGATCACCTATTGTGTGATTCCATTTATCCAAAATGTACAGAAAAGGAAAATCTGTAGAGGCAGAAGTTAGATTAGTGGTTGCTTGGGGCAGATGGGGGGCGGAAACAGGGGTTGACATAGGTGGACATGAGGGAATCTTACTGTGGTGATGAAAATGCCCTAAATTAGTGGATGATGATGGTTATACAACTTGATACATTTACTAAAAATCATTGCATTGTAAACTTGAAGTAGGTCGATTTTATGAAATGTGAAATATCCCTCCATAAAGCTATAACAAATTACCTTCTGCACAGGGTGGCCCTTGGCGTCCCCCATAGAGCACCTCTCTGGTGTGTGGTGGTGAATCTACCTGCCCCAGTGGCCTGGGGACTCCCTAAGGCACGAGGACTGATTTGCCCTGTCTCCCTTCACGTGCTCAGTGCAAGGCTGGCCCAGGGTAGATACCCCACAGATACGAATGGAGTGGTGGGCAGGACCAGCCTGCAGCATGCGGGAGAGACCAAGGCCATCCTTTTCCTCCTGCACTGGGTGGTGGTGAGACTCAAATGAGATGGCACACACACGCCCTAGTTCAGTCCTTGGTGTATCCCAGGGGTTTCTTAAATGTTAGTCCTGCATTTTCTTCTATCTGAGCTGCCTTTGGCTTAGGTCAGTTTCAATACTTGTTGCCAAACAGCTTGTGATTTCTGGTTATTATCTGAGACATGACCTTAAGCCACCATTTGAAGCCCTCGGGCTGGCCCTCAGGGCTCCGTGAGGCACCTGATTCATCAACCCTTCCTCTCCAAGGCTGCACCTGCCTCTTCCTGTGGCCTTCTCCACTGACCCTCTTTTCTAGACCACAGTGACGGCCTCAGGCCAGGTCCCTTCCTTGCCTCGGGTTCTGCCTGCTCCTCAGCTGTCCACATTTGTTTCCAGGCAGCTCTTTGAGAGTCCCCGCACTCACAAACATTCGTTGGCTCCCTAGTGTCTGAAGGAGCAAGTCAAAGCTGTCACCTGCAGGCTCTGCCATGCTCCCTCTCTCTACCTTTGCTGTTTCACCTTAAAACGGCCTCTCCTTAGCCCTGGAACTGACCTTCCATGCTCCATCTCTGCCCCTTGGCCTGTGCCATCCTCCCGCTGACCTGCCTTTCAGCTGCCCCAGTCCTGGAGGCCACCATCTCCCCTTGGGGAAGGAGAGGGCTTAGGAGGTAAGCAGATCCAGTTTGGTCCAGACCTGCTCTACTGCTTGGCAGCCAAGACGTTGAACCTCAGTGCCCCAAGCCTCAGTTTCCTCGTATATGAAATGAGCATGGTACTGATGTGGAGCACACAGAGCTGCGTGTTGTCGTCTTGCTCACGTCTTGTGATGTCCATGAGTGCAGGAGTCATGAAACCTATCCCATCCCTCCCCACTTAAGATGGTAAGATCCTTGGGGCCTAGAATGGAGCTAGGAGCAGAGATATGCTCCAGGGCTAGTCTGTGAATGAATGAATGAATGGATTGACTTTTTTCTAGTGGCTGCTATGTATTTGCTAAATGTCCCTCCCTCCCTCCTGCTTGCCTTTTCCCAACAAGTATATTTTGGGTTCCCATCATGTGCTGGGTGTCAGGTGTGAGATTTCACTTGTGGGGCAGATGGATGCAGTCACTCAATCATTCATTCATTTAAACAAGTCAAGTCCTCCTTTGTACCCGGCAATGTTCCAGGGCTGTAGCAGAGAACAGGACAGACATCCCTGCATTTATGAGGTATCTCCTAGTATGGGGGAAAGATGACAAACCATAGTAATGGTGACAACGAACTAAATAAAGAGACCATCCAGTGTGTCTGCCGGCAATGAGTGCTAGAGAGAAAACCAAGCAGGGAAGGGGGCAGTGATGACAGTTTTAAGGAGGGTGTCATCAGGGCAGGCCTCCTGGTGTTGACACCAGAACAGGTGCTTGAAGGAGAAGCCTTGTTAACATCTGGAGAGGAGCCTTCTGGACAAAAGGAAGAGTAGGGGCAAAGGCCCTGTGGCAAGAGCCTCTTGGCATGTTTTGGGGGGGGAATGAGGAGAGGTGAGGCCAGGGAGGTGACAGAGGCCATGGTTAGGACTTGAGCCTTTGTTCTGGTGGAAAGGAAGCCATGGGGGGTTTTAAACATGGAGTGTGGTGATCAGACGCGTGTTTTCAGGGATCCCCCTGAGTGTTGTGCTGAGTACAAGCTGTAGTGATCAGGGCAGCTAACGTTTATCAAGGGCCTGCCCTGTTACAGGCATGACTCTAAGCTCCTTAGACATGTCCGCTCATCCAGTCTTTGCCACACCACCATGAGCCTGGTGCTCCTACCCCCATGTTAAAGAAGGGATTAAATACGGCTCAGAAAAGCAATTTGCCCAGTTCACACAGTCTGCAGGTGACAGAGCTGGGGTTGGAACCCACACAGCGTCCAGGCTGGGCACCCATGTGCTTACCACTGCTCTGCCCTCCCTCTTGGGTGGGGAAGGTCAGGGCTATGAGTTCAGACCTGAGTGCCAAGACTCACTCCACTTGAGAGCTGTGTGACCTTGGGCGAGTTACTTAACCTCTCTGGGTCCTAGCCTCCTCATCTGTACACAGGAGATAATGCCAATCGTAGAAACTGCCAAGATAAGACAAAGACATGAGGGGAAAACTCTGTGTGGCAGGGTAGGATTCAGCACATGGTAGTTTTCCCTTATGAGCTGAGGGTGTGGCTTTTAGGCTACCCTGCCACCCCACAAAGGGTGAGATGACCTTTCGAGATGGTGTCCTACTGTCAGAACTTGGCCTAGTCCCTCCCTTTTCTGGGCTTCGGTTTGCCCTCCTGGAGACAAGAAGGGCCCCCTGTGGTGCTGGCCCAGCTCTCTCCCAGCGCTGCACTTTCAAGGTTGTCCTTAATAGCCTTCCTCTCCCCCTCCCCACCCCACCTGCCCACATCCCTGCAGCTTTACCAAGTCACAGAGACATGGAACACCCCGACATGGAATAAGTCCTGCTTGAGCCCCTCACCCCTCGCCCAAGGCCCTGGGAGGCAGCCAGGCCTTCTTGTGGCCAGAGACGTTTACAGCCTGTACCCAGGGGTTCCATCATGTTCAGAAGCCATGCTGCCTGGCCTGCTGAGAACCCAGGGGCCTGAAGCAGATGGCTTCTCTCAGAGTCTAATTATCTACCTGCCTGGGGCCCCAGGCAGGTCCTTGCTGCGACAACCTGTCTTCCTAGCCCTGGAAAGGGCGCAGGAAAGAAAGAAAACAGGCAGCAGGCAAGCTGACCTGTTGACAGGGAGGCCCATGGGTTGGGGGATGCCCTGGGACCCTGCCCCGGGGAAACGCTTAAGTTGAGAGAAGGGGCCCAGCTCTTCATTCATCTTAATTTTTCCAAGGAGTATCCCTGACTGCAACCTGGGAGGAGAGGAAGAAATACTCAGTGGCAAACCTCTGATTTAAATAAATATATCATTTATTTATTTCAGCACCCAACGATTGAGCGCCAACCATGTCCCACATCGTGTGCAGGGCACTGGGGACACAAGATGCAGTCGGACACTGTCTAACCCTCTCAGGCTCCCAAGCTAGAGAGGGCAGGTGCGGCTCTAATCCTGACTCTGCTGCCTCCCAAAGGGATTGCTCAAGCTCTTTCGGCCTCTCTTTCGCTGTCTGTGGAGTGGGTGTCATGTTAACCTTATCCTCCTGGGGTGGGGAGTGGCTCTCAGGAAGAAGCCTGGGTTGTAGCTGAAGGGGGATGTCATCCTCTGTGTGACAAGCCCCTCTCGCCTGGCACTGGTCCTGCTGGCTCAAGGCCATGGCTTCCATGTCTGTCTTCCTCTAGCTTGGGAGTCTGAGAGGGCTGGACAGTGTCTGATTGCCTCTAGTGTCCCCAGTGCCCTGCACACGATGTGGTACATAGTTGGCGCTCAGTAGTTAGGTGCTGAAATGAATAAACGATTGCAGAAGTTTACCACTGAGTATTTCTTTCTCTCCTCCCAGGTTGCAGCCAGGGATACTCCTTGGCAAAATTAAGATGAATGAAGTGTGTCTCAGGGCCCTTCCCATGTCACTGTCCCCATCCTTTTCTCTCCTTATTTGGGATCGTCTGTCCTCTCCTGTCCTCAGTCAGCTGTTATGGAGTCAATGATTAGTGTATCTAATTTATAATAAAGTGAAAATGACTGATAGGACTATCAGTCATCCTTTGCATTTCTGTGACAAGCAAGCTCGCATCTGAAGGGATGAAGCTTAATGGTCCCGCTGTAGGCAGTCCCGGGCCTCTTTCTTCAGCCACATCTCCTGGTACTCAGGTCTTTTTTCCTCCTCTCCCCATCTCATGCGCTTCTGGTTCTACCACGCCACCAGCTCAGTGGCTCATCGGAACTTCAGAGAGATCCCAGGCACCCACTGTGGGGTAAGGCCGATAGTCCTCCAGCCCCTGCTTGGAACATTCACTGCCGGGAAGCACAGTGATGGGGACCCACCCATCACCCCCAGAGCAGCCCACTCCACTGCTCTGACTGATGCAGAAACTCCTGTCCGCTTGCCCATTTTGCCCTTCTCTGTCCTCTGGAGCCAGAGCCAAATGGGATAACTTTGTTCCCTTCCACGTAGTAGCCCGTCACCTAAAAAACGCCCTCTGGACGCGCCATGTCCTGGATGTGTCCGGAATGGACTTTCCTCCTTCCAACCCCTGCCCTTTCTCATTCTCTGTGTCCTCTGCCTTTAAGGTCACTTTCTAGTCCGAGGCCATACCTTGCTCTTGGTTTGTTTGTAGAGCAAATATGATGGACGGCACCCCGAGCCCAGTGAATCTGTGGTTCTTTCCCAGCTTAGATGCTCAAAGAGTCCTTTGGGGAGTGGGTCTGGGGAGCGTGAACCACAGTCCTGGCTGAATAATGGCTGCAGTGGTCACCCAGTGTCACTCCATGCCGAGCACTGTTAGAAGGGTTTTCCCTGTATTGCCTGATACAGTCCTCTCGATGCTGCCACCAAATAGGCACTGTCATCATCCCCACTCACAGGGGCTCCTGAGGCACAGGGAAACTTTGTAATGCTCCTAAGGTCAAATAGCTAAAAGGAGGCAGGATTTGAACCCAGGTTGTCAGATTTTATAGACCATACTCTGACCACCAGGATCTGCTAAACATCTGATACTGCCACTGATGAAGAGGCCCTCTTTTTCTTTTTTTGGAATTGGAGTCTCACTCTGTTGCCCAGGCTGGAATGCAGTGGCACACTCATGGCTACCCCAGCATCGACCCACTGGGCTCTGGGATCCTTCTGCTTCAGCCTTCCAAGTAACTGGAACTACAGGCACGTGCTACCATGCCCGGCTAATTTTTTAACATTTATTATAGAGATGAGGTCTCTCCAAATTGCCTGGGCTGGTCTCGAATCTGTGGGCACAGGCAATCCGCTCGCCTCGACCTCCCAAAGTGCTGGGATTACAGGCTGAGCCACTGAGCCTGGCCAAGAAACCTTCTTAAAGTAGACCTCTCTTACTAAAAATGTTGGATTGCTTAGGGTTACTGCCTTGCATGCACCTGCATCTTAGAATCATAAGACTGTGCTGACCCTCCCTGGAACAGAATGTGTCACAGACCCCATGGTTGTAGCCACAGAGCTAGTGAAATAGGTTGTTATTCATCCCTGTGGTCAATAGTTAAAGTTAGAAATATAATTATGTTAATCATGTAACTGTAACCAGTACACTTTTGTTTTGTTATACCCTTTGATTAATGGTGTATATTCCACCTTGTATTAAGTTCAGCTAGCATTTTTTTTTCTAAGTTGGTGTCTCACTCTGTCGTCCAGGCTGGAGTGCTGTGGCACACTCATGGCCACCCCAGCGTTGACCTGCTGGGCTCTGGTGATCCTTCCGCCTCAGCCTTCCAAGTAGCCAGAACCACAGGCACGTGCTACTGCACCTGGCTAATTTTTGATGTATTGTAGAGATGAGGGCTCACCAAGTTGCCTCGAACCAGTGGGCTCAGGCAATCCCCTCACAACGGCCTCCCAAAGCGCTGGGATTACAGGCTGAGCCACCAAGCTCGGCCTCCACTAGCACTTTTACTTAGAGTTACTGATAAAACTAAATTACAGGCTCCCAGTAATAGGTACCAAAAATATGTAGACAATGAATGCTATAATTGATGAAACGTAATTGCAACTGGAGTTTTTCAGAATGCTTTGTAAATCACGTCGTTTGGTGTTAATCCATAGCAAACCTCAATGCTTCTGCTTATAAATACAGATTGTATAAACCCTAGGAGCTGAGTTGACCTTGGTATCTCTACTGACTTGTCTCCTTGAATTCCGAATTCAGAAATAAACGTCTTTCCTCCCAGTTCCCTGCCTCTCGGGTTTCATTGGCGAGTTAGAGAGCAGCTGTGTGTTCCACAGACCATATCACCATTAGCACACATGCATGCACACACACATGCATGAAACACACAACACACAAAGAGGTCATTCTCTTGCCTGCTTTAAGCATCTGTTCTGTAAGAACCAACCACCATGACTTCAGCCCATCACCTCAGACCCACTTCCTGTGCTTGGCCCAGCCTTGTCTCTTAGCTCCAAGTGTCCATCTCACCTCTACTTACCCAGTCACTTCCTAGCCATCCTTTAAGACTTGGTTCAGATGTCACCTCCTCCAAGAAGCCGCCCCAACATCCCTTCCCTGTGTGCTGTCCCAGAGCCCTCAAAGCATCCACCATACTGTCTCAATGTTAGGGCCATCTCTGCTTCTCTTTTGTTCCCTAAGAACTAGAACCATAGCTGACACATAGTAGCTCCTCAATAAATGCTTAATTTAACTGATTAATTTATTTCCACTGGTGGAAATACCTGTGATCTTCTAATCCTCTGTTTTCTCATCATCAATGAGGAATAATAATAATAGCTGCCCTACTTGTGATGCTCTCCCATGAGACTAGATGTGAAGATCCTTTGTAAATTACAAAGACTGTGCATATGTGACATGTCATGGGGAGTTTTTTTTTAAGAGACAGGGTCTCCCTGGGCGCAGTGGCTCAAGGCTGTAATCCCAGCACCTTGGGAGGCTGAGGTGAGAGGATTGCCTGAAACCATGGATTCAAGAATAGCCTGGGCAACTTGGTGAGACCTCATCTCTACAATAAGTAAATAATAATAAAAAAATTAGCCAGGCATGGTAGCATGTGTCTGTAGTCCCAGCTACTTGGAAAGCTGAGGCAGAAGGATTGCCTGAGCCCAGTAGGTCGAGGCTGAGGTGGCCGTGAGCTTCCCAAGTAGCTGGGACTACAGGTGTGCACCACCATACCTGGCTAATTTTTTTTATTTTTGTAGAGACAGGGACTTGCTGTGTTGCCCAGGCTGGTCTCGAACTCCTGGCCTCAAGCAATCCTCACATCTTGTCCTCTCAAAGTTCTGGAGTTATAGGCATGAGCCAGCAGGTCCAGTCCAGATGGTAAGTCTTTCCAACAGGTACCCTGACCCTGCACAAGTGCCCTTTGCCCTCAGCTTCAGTTTCCTCACCTGTAGCATAGGCCAAGCTCTGCCAGCTGTGCAAGGTTGCTGGAGACCATGTGGGACAGCATATATTATACAACTGCAAGCCTTGCCAATGGACGGACTGGTTGTTTTCCATTAACGAAGGCTTGGGAGAAAGCTGCTTCAGCTTCGATGAAAAGCTAGCCCTGGGCAAGTATTTTGCTTCTCCCTTTTTAGATGGAGAGGAACAAGAAAACAGAAAGTGAGAGATAGAGAACTTATCACTGCGTGATGCCAGCCTCCCCAAGGAAAGGCAACTGCACGTACAGGTGACACAGTGCTGAGCGATTCTAGGGGGTCAAGACATGTGTTCTGGCCGGAAACTCATGAACACAAAGGAAGAGCCCTGAAGGCTTTTGATGCCAAACTGGCCTGACGTGCCTGACGCCATAGAACTGAGCTGGGAGTGACCCCGGCCCTGTGCTCAACCCCAGAGGGGCCAGGCGAGCAGCTCCCACTGCTGTCCACTACCAGCTGGGTCACCCTCCCTCTCTTAGTCCTGTGATCCCTCCCCCAAACACACGACCTCCCGCCTCAGAGCTGTTCCTGATGTTTATTGGGCAGGACAGAATTTCCTTTTATATATATCCAAATAAAAAAGGCATTTGTCTACATGTCAGCTCACTTAATCCTCATAACAACCCAATGAACCCCATTTTACTGAAGAGGAAGTTGAGGCCTAGGCAGGTCACACAGCAGGTAAGAAACAGAACTGGGAATCTAACTGGCAGTCTGGCTCAAGAGTGAACACCAGGTGAGGCGTGCTCCTCCCGACACTGAAGGCACGGCCAGGACAGGCTGCACATAGAACCTGGGTCAGAGAGTGAGGGACACCGTGGCTTGGAGATAACCACCAAGCCTGGGGTAGGTTCAGAGACCGGGGCAAGCGTGGAGCCTGTGTAGACCTCGTTTCCCCCGCTAGGTGTGAGGGGCCCTGAGAAGGTGATGGGAGCCCCATGGGCTGCTGAGTCCAGGCCCAGCTGGAGCAGTGAAGGGGTGGAGGTCCCCGAGAGAAGTTTCCATTTCCCAGGCCTTCAACTGAGGCAACTGGACACCTGGAGGAGCAAACAATGGGGGTTCCATGCACCAAAAGCTCTGGCCTCTCCGAGCCTCTCTGGCTAACGGTGCTGCCTCTCCACCCCCAGGGCCCTGACACACTTTGTTCCCCCGTCTTGTCCTTTCCTCCCTACCCACCATATTTGGCTCCATGACCTCCTTCTGCCCTGCCGTGTCTGACCCATCACTGGTGTGGTTCTCAGTCTCAGGTGAAGTCGGCTTCTCCTGGTGTCAATTATCAGGGTGTAGCTATTTTATTTTATTGTGTTTATTTTCTTTTAGTCACAGTCTCATCCTATCGTCCATGCTACCACAACCTCGGCCTGCTGGGCTCAGGCGAGCCTCCTGTTTCAGCCTTTCAAGTAGCTGGAACTACAGGTATGTGCCACCATAACCGGCTAATTTTTTGATTTATTGTAGAGATGGGGTCACGCCAAGTTGCCCAGGCTGGTCTTGAACCCCTGGGCTCAGGCAATCCTCTCAGCTCCACCTCCCAAAGTGCTGGGATTACAGGTGTGAACCACTGTGTTCAGCCACTCATAATGCTTCAATCTCACCTGTAATTAAATGACTTACTGTACAGTTGCAATTTTAAACATAGCTTACTAATCCGCACATGCTTAGGGGGCAAAATGTGAAAAATTTTGACATATATGTTTACTCATTAAACCATCACCACGATTACAGTAATGAACGTATCCACCTTCCCTAAAAGCCTACCTCCTGCCTCTTTGTAATCTCTCCTTCCCGATGCTACCCCCATCTTTTCTGGTCAACAACTGATCTGTTTTCTAGTTTGCATTTTCTAGAATGTTATACATCTGAATTATCCTACAGTACATACACTTTCTGGCTTCTTTCACTTGGCACAATTGTTTTGAGATTCAACCATACTGTTGTGTGTATCCACAGTTCCTTTTCATGGCAGAGTAGTATTTCATTGCATGGATATACCACAATTTGTATACTCATCCATTATCTATGGATATGTGGGTGATTCCAGGTTTTGACTGTTAAAAATAAAGTAATACTTCATGTACAAGTCTTTGTGTGGGTATATGTTTTTTGTTTGTCTTTAGAGAATACCTAAGAGTGGAATGACTGGGTTGTGTATGGCTGGCGTATATTCACACATGAAGAAACTGACAAACTCTTTTCCAAAGTGGTTGCACCATTTCACACGCCCACCAGCAGCATATGAGAGTTCCATTTCAGATGCTATCTTGCCAACCCACCTGAGGGGTCAATCTTTTTACCAGTCGCCATTAGGGTAGATGCACAGTGCTACTCACTGTGGTTTTAATGTGCATTTCCTTGATGATCACTGATGTTGGGCATCTTTTCATTTGCCTGATTGCCACTTGTATGTCTTCCTTGGTGAAATGTTGTGTCAAATGTTTTGTCAGTTATTATATTATTATTGTTATTATTTTTGAGTGGGAATCTCACTCCGTCGCCCAGGCTGAAGTGCATGGCATGCTCACAGCCATCCCAGTGTCAACCTGCTGGGCTCTGGTGATCCTTCCGCCTCAGCCTTCCAAATAGCTGGAACCACAGGCATGCACTACCATGCCCAGCTAATTTTTTATTTATTGTAGAGATAAGGTCTCACCAAGTTGCCCGGGCTGGTCTCAAACCCATGGGCTCAGGCAATCCACTTACCTCGGCCTCCCAAAGTGCTGGGATGACAGGCTGAGCCACCAAGCCTGGCCTGTTATTATTATTTTAAAAATTGGGTTGTGACTTCAAGGTCTTTCCCCACTAGACTAAAAGTTTTGTGAGAGCAGGAACCACATCTGCGCTATGCACTTTTCCAGATGAGGATCCAGGGCCCAGCACACCGCCAGGTATACAGTTGGCATGCAATTAATGTTTGTTAAATGAATGAATACATGAATGAATGATGGGTGTGTCTGCGTGTGACTGGACATGTTGACGGGACATGCCAGTGGCAGAGTCAAGAGGGAGAGCAAAGCCTTGCTGGGGGCAGGTAGAGTTGACAACCGAGGGAGAAGTGGGGAAGGGAGAACAGGGATGAATCCTGGTCCCTGGTGTGTACCCTTCCACCCTGGCTCAGGGCCCTCCAGGCTGGGCAGAAGCTTTTATGGTGAGGTAATTCTACCTAAAGCGTTAAGGACTTCTGGACCTACTGTGGGTTCCAGCTTATCCACCTCTAACATCAGGTACCCTAGAGACCTGAAGCCTTATCCTAAAGGAACGGCTGACTTGCTAATGGGGCAATGGCGGGTCTGGTAAGAGGTTGAGGAAGATTTTAGCGCAGCTTCAGTCACAGCCCTGCCCAGACAGAGCAGCCTCAGACTTTGAACATAAAAAGGTATTGCTGGCTGGGCTCGGTGGCTCAGCCTGTCATCCCAGCACTTTGGGGAGGCCGAGGCGAGTAGATTGCCTGAGACTGAGGGTTCAAGACCAACCCGGGCAACCTGGTGGGACCTCGTCTCTACAATAAATAAAAGTATTAGCTGTGCTTGGTAGTGCATGCCTGTGGTTCCGGCTATTTGGAAGGCTGAGGTGGAAGGATCACCGGAGCCTAGCAGGTCGACACTGGGGTGGCTGTGAGTGTGCCATGGCACTCCAGCCTCAGTGACAAAGTGAGACTCCAACTAAAAAAAAAAAGTATTGTTTCAGGGGCTGACATGAATTGGAACCATAAGACTGAAGCCACTGACCACTCCCTGCAAGGCCAGGCTGGAGCTCATGGGGGGCCCTTCCAAGAAGTCTGAAAGCTGAGGCTTCCTTTCTCCCTAGAGAGAGGTCTCCTGCCCCAGAAGGGCATTGCATTTTGACTTCTAGAGTTATTTCCAAATGAGGTTTTATGTCAGCCAGTGGCCTGTGGCAGGTGGCAAGAGTATTAATTAATTACAAGCAAACATTAATAGAGGTCATGAGGCTCTGGAGCCTGGCTTTGCCATCTCCATCATTAATATCCAGTGAGCCTCAAAACAAGGAGGCCTCGAAGCTTCAAGCTCACCTTTCGTGGAGCTGAAGGCAGGAGAAGGATGGTTTCACCACCAGAGATCTCACTGTTCCCTCTCCAAACTCCCACAGGCCCAGCTCTGCAGAGGACCCAGAAAGCTTCCAAAGAGCAGATTTGAGTTCAGGGACCCCAGGAAAGTTTAGCCCCAGCAACCTTCATGGACTCGGTGATCACCCCAATTTCCAGTGAGGGGCAGGGCAGGAGCAATGCTGCCCATCTTGCTGATGAAGAAACCAAGATGAAGATGAATAATTGTGTTGACCTGTAGCACTAGTTTCCAAATATTCTGACTCTCCATTTTTGGGTACATGGTGGGATCGAACTTCTGGGTCCCTTTCCTATGGGATGGGGTTATGTGACTATCCTGACCAATGAGCTGGGATCTGAAGTTATATGTGTCATTTCTTGGCTAGAGTATGTAGTTGTGATACAAGGCCTTCCAGAACATTCTTTCCCTCTGCCATTGCAATCGGCAATATGGGAAATGAAGACTGATTTATCAGTTTGGTTATGAAGTGAGAATGACATGGGCAGAGCTCCCTAGACCTGTGATGGGCATGGAGCATGGGTTAGAAGTTAGCCTCTGTGCCGTAAGGCACTGAGATGGGGGGGGTGTTTGTTACTGCAGCATCACCAGGTCTATCCTGACAGAAAACCCCACATTTATAGGGCATCTTCTGTGCTTCTAGTCAATTTTATGAACTGTCTTATCCAATCCTTAAAAACACACCCATGGAGAAGAGGGTGTAGCCATCACTGATATTGTCATCACTGTCATTTTAAAGATGAAGAGACATATTGGAGAAGAAATTGTCCACCCAAACTCATCCAGATAAAGCAGGATTTGATCACAGATCTTGAACTGCAAAGTCCATGCTTCTTTCAACAAACGACTGTACACTGTAACCCACTAGCCAGCATAGTGGTTTCCCTTCCCTGCTAATGCCTAGATTCTAGATGTCTGGGATCAGCTTTTTGGAGCTGGAGACAGGGAGTGGGGAGATCCTGAAGCCCTGGGCACAAACCAGCTGTCCTTGGGAGCTGTCCATGGACATGGTCTGCATTCATTCATCCATGTACACATCCAGACAGCCTGGGTATTAACTGACCACTCACTACCATAACTCTTCTACATGGCAGAAGCACACAACCAAGCCTGGCACCCAAAAGGGGATAAGAACCATCTACCATAGGAGGGTAAGACCAGAGAATCAGGGAGACGGGGTTGTTAAGGACAATAAAAACACCACTATGGAGGGGATCAGTGTGGAGTGAAGTGAGGGCATGCTAGGATTTGGGTATACAACAACAGCAACAACAATAATAATCACCATCCGTTGAACACCTACTATATGCCAGGCAGTGTGCTAAGTGTGCTTTGTACATAATGCCATTTCCTTTTCACAACTGCACTCCAGGCTTGCCATAACTAGCCACATGTTACAGACAGAGGAACTCTGCTCAGAGAGTCAAAGTAACTTGTCAAAGGTCACACAACCAGCAAGTAGCAGGGTCAGGATTTGAATCCATAAGATCTCACAGTCCATGGTCATAACCCAGATTGATAAAGCAGAATTCATTTCCCATATTTCTGGTTGCAATGGCAGAGGGAAAGAATGTTCTGGAAGGCCTAGTCTCTGCAACTACGTGCTCTAGCCACGAAATGACACACATAACTTCAGATCCCAGCTCATTGGTCGGGATAGCCACATAACCTCCTCCCATGGGAAAGGGACCCAGAAGTTTGATCCCACCATGTACCCTGGTTCCCCTTTCAGACTGATGGGTGTCTATCTGATGCATCTGAGCACATTAGGGAAGAGGTCCCTTCCTGCAGGCAGAGGCAGCCCAGCTTGACAAGAGGGGGTGCCCTTGTGCAACTTGGGAAAAGGTACTGCTTGGCAAGTGTAGGTCAGACTGAAGTCCAACCCTCACCCCCTTGCCTCGGCTGGCCCCTTGTACAGGCATTCAGTTGCATAACTGTCCAGGGTGGCCCTGAGGACAGGGTGGTGTTCAAGGTTTAAACTCTGCCTCAAGGTCAGTGGTGAGTGCATGGAGGCTTAAGTCAGGGCAATGGCTATCTTTGGCACCCTGGAGGATGGGCTGAGGTGTCACAGGAAGAGCTGCAGAGACAGGTTGGAATGATGCAGGTAGAGAGGAAGGTGCCCTGAATTAAAGCAGAAACAGTGGGTGTGGAGGGAGCAGCATGAGAGAGTGAGTCAACAATGTAATAGGAGTGGACAGGACTTGGTGGCTATGAGAAGAATCATTTAGGTGCCCAGGTTTCTGGTTTGGAGTGGGGTGGTAGCACAGAGAAGGGTATGCACAGAAGGAGGAAGCCACATCTTGAGGTAGGAGTCGGAGATGGGATCCGTTTTGCAGAGGTTTATTTAGAAGTGCCCTTCAAATCTTTGAAAAGATAACCCCGCAAACTTGTGTCTCTCCTTGTCTTGGTGCACAGCTCCAGTGCCCTCTATTGCCTCTCATTTGAATCAGTTTATGTGTTTGACTACTCTCTATATTGTCCACATCCCACCTGGAGTCCTGCAGCCAGAAGTGAACACAGGATTGCAAGGATGGTGTGACCACACTAGGTGGGGGTCAACTCTCTTTCAATCCATGGGCTGTGCTGAGTTTGTGTTGGCATTTTTGACAAAAGCATTACACTCTTGATTCATCTTGAGTATAGCCAACAAGGATCAGTCTTTTCTTCTTTGTGTTTCCCCTATTAAGTTACATCCTCCCTCTGACACCTGCCCTGTATTGATCACTTCTCATGCATTACTTTAAAATCCTCTTGGTTTCACCTCTCACTGCAGCCATGCTGCACAGCCCATTCCATGCAGACTTCATGCAGCTTCATGCAGTTGTAATCAGACCGTATTTGCCTCAAGCCAGGACATGCACTTCCCACTTCCTTCTGGAGACTTCACTGACACTCCTTTTGGAGAGACTGGTGGGAACCTCTGACTCATGGTCAACTACTAGCGTGGGGAAGTTAATGCCAGAGGAGCCTCCCTGGATCAATGAGGGTCAAGGACTGGTGAATACATGCCCCACTGGACAAGACCCCTTGATGATCAACCCCATGATGAATCCTTGCCCTGGTTTTTCCTCCCTCTCTCCCTGTCTTTTCTTGTCTTATTCTTCCATTTCCTGGAGCCACTCCCACGTAAACCACCTGCACAGACTTGGACTTGGGCTCTGCTTCGGGGGAACCCAGGTTGAGACATCTCAGTCTTTTCTAAAGCTTAAACAGTTGACTCTTTGGAAGAAACAAGGCTTTACATTTGTCCGAACTTCAGGAAATCAGAACCCCACATGGTCTGGTATCTGACCAGATCTAAGGGCTGATCTTGCCATGTGTTTTTGTTTCCTAAATAGGGGAGGGGGATCTGTTTCCTTGATCACTCAGAGTCTCCTAGAGGACTTTTGGAAACTTCCAGATGCTTCCTTTTCAGGCTTGAGCTGAAAAACTATATATTAGTAAGCAAATTCAATTTTACTCATCCCTTCCCAGGTCTCTGAGCTTGAAGAAAAAACAATCTAGAGATTTTGTTTTTCAGCAGAATTATAAAAAGGACAGTGGGATGGCAGCCAGACGGAATGCTGGGAGGGATGAGGAGAGAAAAGCCTTCCCACTGGGAAACAAATAAAGAGAGGCAGCACATCAGAGCCTGGGGAGGAGTGCTGGTCACCTGCAGGGGACTGGAGAGACTAGAGCTGGTGGAGAATAGCCAGGAGAGGAAGCTGGTGTGGTGAGGAACACGCAGGTCAGTGGAGAGCTGGGCACAAAAAAGTGGAAAGTTGGGTACAAAAACAAGTGGAGGAGACTGTAGGAGAAATCGTATCTCATGGCAGGGGAAAGAAGACACACAGGAAAGTCAGCCCTGGGGATGCAGACTCCAGGAGAAGGGTCTTCAGTTGTGACCAGACACTGTCATCTTAGTAGATGGACACAAGTCCTTCTTGATCCACTAATAGCTCAGAACTGGGGACAGGTGACCAAGAGAATATGGAAACAGCTCCGATCTGAATCTCCACTCTGCCACTTATGAGCACAGGACCTGTCACTGAGCCTCTCTGAGCCTCAGTTTCCCTCATTTGCAAAACAGGAATAATAGTGTCCACCTCACAGGGTTGATAAGACTTGTGGTTAATTTTATGTTTCAACTTGGCTAGGCTATGGTATCTGGATACCAGGTCAAACACCAGCTTGGATATTGCCGTGAAGGTATTTTTCAGGTGGGATTAACACTGACATCAGCAGACTTTGAGGAAAACAGAGCTCCTCCATGATGTGGGTGGCCCTTACCCAATCAGTTGAAGACCTTAATTAAAAGAAAACAAAACAAACAAACAAAAAAACTAATCTCCCTGAGGAGGATGAAATTTGGCCAGCAGACTGCCTTTGAACTTAAGTTGCATCAACTCTTCCCTGGGACTCCAGCCTGCTGGCCCACCCTGCAAATTTTGTGTGAGCCCATTTCTCAAAATCAGTCAATCTTGTTCTCTGTCTCATCCTTCCTGCCCCACCCCCAACATCTTATTGGTTCTTTTTATCTGGAAAATCCTGACTAATACAGGATTTTTTTTTGAGTTGGAGCCTCCTCTGTCACTCAGGCTGGAGTGCAGTAGCACGCTCCCGGCCACCGCAGCCTTGACCTGCTGGGCTCCGGCGATCCTTCTTCCTCAGCCTTCCAAGTAGCCAGAACTACAGGCGCGCGCTACCACGCCGGGTTAGTTTTTGATTTATTGTAGAGACGAGGTCTCGCCAAGTTGCCCGGGCTGGTCTTGAACCCGCAGGCTCAGGCAATTCACTCACCTCTGCCTCCCAAAGTGCTGGGATTATAGGCTGAGCTACCGAGCACGGCATAATACAGGATTAAATGATAAAAAATATAGTGGCAGTCTTCAGACACAAAAAAGTACATACTGTTTGATTCAATTTATCAAATAATTCTAGAAAATACAAATCTAATTTATGGTGAACAAAAGTAGGTCTGTGGGAGCCCAAGACTGGGATTGGGAGGAATGACTGCTGATGAGCAAAGGGAACTTTTGGAATGAGGGAATGAGTTGTGGTTTAATAGACATATGCATTCATTAAAACTCACCTAATTGTACTCTTAAAAATGGGTGCTGTTGGTGCTGAAATGACTGGATATCCACATACAAAAGAATGAGGTTGGACTTCTGCCTCACAATACACATAAAATCAAATCAAAAGAAATTTTATGCCTAAATGTAAGGGCTAAAACTATTAACACTCTTAGAAGAAAATACAGGAGTAAATCTTCATTACCTTGTGATAGGCAAAGCCTTCTTAGGTATGAAATCAAGAGCACAAATGACAAAAGAAAAAACAGATCAATTAAATTCACCAAAACTAAAAACTTCAAAGAACATGGTCAAGGAAATGAAAAGACAATTAGCAGAATGGGAAAAGATATCTGAAAATCATGTATCTGATAAGGGATTTGTACCTAGAATATTATATATAAAGAACAATTACAAACCAATAATAAAAAGACAAGTAACTCAATATTAAAAGGACATTTTAATATTTTAATTTTAACAGACATTTCTCAAAAGGAGATATACAGATGGCCAGTAAGCACATGATAAGATGCTCAACATCATTAGGGAAATGTAAATCAAAATCACAGTGAAATACCACTTCACAACCCTTAGGAAAAGTAATGAAAAAGACTGATAATGACAAGTATTGGCAAGGATGTGGAGAAATGGGAACCCTCACACATTTCTGGTAGCAATGGGAAATGATGTAGCTGCTTTGGAAAACAATCTGACAGTTCCTCAAAGGGTCACACATGGAGTTACCATGCGACCCAGCCATTTTACCCCTTGGTATTATAACCAAGAGAAATGAAAATGTATGTCCACACAAAAATTTGGTTCATGAATTGTTGTAACAGCTTTATTTATAGCAGCCAAAACATGGAAACATCTTAAAGAATGAATGGCCAAATAAAATGTGATAAGTCCATACAATGAAATATTATCTGGCAGCAAAAAGGAATGAAGTACTGATGGATGAACCTTGAAAACACTCTGCTAAGTGAAAGAAGCCAGACACACACAAAATCACATTGTTTGGTCTTTGTATGTGAAATGCTCGCACTTGGCAAATCCATGGAGGCAGAAGTGAATTAGTGGTTGTCTAGGGCTGGAGGCTGGGAATTGGAAGACGTAGGGAGTAACTGTTAATACATATGGATTTGGGGGAAAGGGGTTTTTAAAAGTTCTAAAATTGATTGTGGGGATGGTAGCACAACTATGTCAAGATACTGAAACCATAGAATTGTAAACATCGCACAGATGAATAATCGTATGGTATGGTATGTAAGTTATAGCTCAATAAAGCTGTTAAAATGAATGCATTTGATTGTATACAAATTGTGTATCAACAAAGTTGAATAAAGATTCATGTGTGTGTGTGTGTGTGTGTGTGTGTGTGTGTGTGTGTGTGTGTGTGTAGTAGTAGTAGTAGGCACTATTGCTATCCTCATTTTCAGATGAAGAAGTTGAGAAACAGAGGCACAGAGAGTTCAAGTGACTTTCTCCAAGGGAGGGAGCCAGGGTCCCACATCTGCAGCTGGGGTCAGGAGAGACTTAGGAATCACTCGGGCAGGAAAGATCTGAAGAAAGAACCTGTTTCCTGAGTGACCTGGCACCTGCAGGGATGCAGTGCTTGTATGTGTGTGTGTGTGTGTGTGTGTGTGTGTGTGTGTGTGTGTGTGTGTGTGTGTGTGTATTTATATGACAGGGAATTCCCAAACCAGAATTTATTTATAAAAAAATTGTGTCTTTACTCCTGCATAGTTAAACTTCAGCTACCTTCAAAGTACTCTCTGTCTGATGCAATACATCTATCCAGACTTTTTTCCACTTCTCAGAACACTTTTTGAACTCGTCCATTTAGATGCCTTTTAGTGATTCTGCCATTTTTTATTTCACCTCTGCCACATTGGCAAGACAGTTCCCTTTGAGGACTTTTTTCATCTCAGGAAACAAAGAACAGTCACTTGAGGCTAGATCAGGTGAATCTAGGGAGGGTGTGGCATGGAGGCAATGCTGCTTTTGTTCAAAAACTGCTGAACACTCAGAGCAATGTGGGCAAGTGCCCTCATAAATCACCCATCATGAAATGGGCAAACGAGTTGAAAGAATCTCCAAAAAAAATTCACTGAAGCCAAATGCTGCCTCTTTCCACAACAGTAGCTGGTACACTGATGCCGATGAGTTGCTAGAACACTTACCTAGTGGAGGAGACCTGGATTGCAAGGGCTACAAATTCCAGTTTTTCTAGGTCCCCCTTTACTATTATCAAGGCTGTGCCAGGTGCCAGGACCCAGCTCGATGCTCTTCCTTAATTACCTCATGAGTTACTGAGTTTACAGCACCCCAAGAGGTTCTTCTACATGTCACAGAAGAAGCATCTAAGGGCTGGGTGGCTCGCCCAAGGTCAGTAGCTATTCTGCCAGCCCTGCCTGCCCCTGATAGAAATTGGGGCCTGGATGGTCCCTGTGTCCAGAGCCTCCCAGCCCCTTCAGCTCTAATCTGGGTTGGGCCACTCCTTTCAACTCCCACAGGCCCTTCCTTCTCCAGGTCCTGGGCAGTAGTCCAGCCTCATCCCCAGATTTGCTGCAGAGAGGCCATGCTCTCAGTCTCCAGGGACCAAGGAATTGAGGTGCTTCTCCTGATACAAATAACCCATGTCTTAACCTGGGCCATGGACCCAGCTCAGTTGTTCAGACCTGACTCTGAGTCCTGACCCAGTTCTGAAATGATGTGTGGCCATTAGTCGTCACCGCCCCTCTCTCAGCCTTGGCTTCTTTTAGAAAACAGGGAGGTTGGGCTGCAGGATGGAAGGTCCCTGCCTTCTCTGACACCCTGTAGTCTCAGAGCCTGGTCAGCCAAGAGGGCAGGGGGTGCCCAGAAGAGACCATGGAGTGGAGGCCAGGCCCGCAGCCCATCTGGAGGGCAGAGTCTGGGCCCAGGCAGTACGCTGCATCTTGCTGCCTCAGTTGACCTCATTAGCCCCTGGCCCTGGTGACAGTGCAGCATGTAGTTTTAAAAGTTTGAGTTTCCTCCGGATGAGGCCCTTTGGGGGCAGCCTCTGAAGCCATGGGGGCAGAGCTGCGGTCAGTTGAGGGGGCATCTCCCGCTGGCTCCCTCAGCCCAAGGAAGGCTGGCCTGGTGGAGCCCTCCTGCAGTGAGAGCTATTTTTAAAGAACTTCTTTCTCCCCAAGGGTCTCCCAGTTTTCTGATGTGGGCTGTTTCCTCCTGCTGTCTGGACAAAGCGAGTGGGATTTCAGAGAATTAAGCGGGGATGCAGCTGTGTGACCCTTCATTAATGCCATCACCGCAGCATGGGGCTCGGAGGCCACACTGGGATTTGTTCCTATGTTTAATTCATGTTCCAGGGGCTTTAGTTCAATGATACATTTATTTCTAGAATGAGAGGGCCAGAGCGGGGCGATGAGAGATGGGGCGGGAGAGAGAGAGAGAGAGAGGGAGGCAGAGAGAGATAGCCTTTCTGAGTCAGTTAACTCTGGACAAAGGAAACTAACAGGAAAGAGAGAGACTGACAGGGGTGGATGGTGCAGTCAGCAGAGGCGGAGGCAGACACACAGCTAGGTGGGAATCTTGGCTTTCCCTCTCACCAGCTCTGTGACCTTGGATAAGCTCTGGGCACAGCTCCAAGATGCAAATAACACAAATAACTAGGTCAGAGGGTTTTTATGTGTGCGTGATAGCTAAAATTTAAGGTATACAGCTCCTAGAATAGTGCCTGGCATATAGTCAGCACTTAAGAAGTGTTCCTTTTAGACATCTTTCACCATATTTTTTCTTTCTCTAGACAGACTACTTGCCATTTGAGGGCAGGAACAGAGTCCTATTCACCTCCATGTTACAGCCGCTGCATGGAGATGGATGTATATCCCAGGTGCTCTATAAATGTCCACGACAGAAGAGGCTCAAAAGTTGGGAAGTCCTTCTAGAAGCGCTGGCCTGTGGATGCCCTGGGCAGCCCCCCAAGGGTGTGGAGCTGGGCGGGGGCAGCTGAGACTGGCAGAGAGACCCAGACTCCCACAGCCCGTTCCGCCTGTGGCCCAGGGCTCTGCTGGTCCCCAGGGGCGCACTAAAGAACCTCTGTCCCTTCATTTGGCTCTCCATCTGGCAGTCCAGTTGCCATGGAAACCAGCGGTTTCATACAGGACAAAGCATGGGGAGACTGAGCGATGGACAGAAACTTGCAGACACGTTATGTAGCATCAAAACAGGTCTGGGAGACTGTGGGTGCAATAAAGGTTTCACTACCCTTGAGTAAAAAATAAAAAAGCTGCACAGCGAAACCTCCACAAGCCCCCACTGGAAAGGGTTTTGTTGCCATATTTATATATATTTTTTTATTTATTTTTCTTATCTTGTTGATGGATGTGTGTGTGTGTGTGTGTGTGTGTGTGTGTGTGTGTGTGTGTGTAGACAGATCCCAGCAAAACACAGCGCAGGAGTGATATCAGTATCATGTTGTCAGCCCAGCAGTCCTGCTATCCCCCTCAAATGTCCTGTCATTCAATCGTCTTCTTGTTCAGAGTCCATGAAACTTCCTGAGTACCCTTTACTGTATGTGTCCAGCCAGCCCTGCTTTTGCTTCCCAATGTCAGGCCCAGATGGGCTAGAAGGCAGTGTCCTTTCTACCTCTCCAAGAACTGTAGAACTTGTGCTGATGTGTTGGTGGCCTACTCTTAGGTTGATTTGACTTCTTGTTCTAAATCCCCAGCATGATGGGGGGCTTTCACTTCTAGCCAACAGAGAGTAAGAGAGTCCAGAATTACCCCCAGGCACAAAACATCAAAAACAAACAAACAAACAAAACACAAAACAACTGTTTTTCAAACTGGTTAACAGGCAATGCAGGACTGTGAACCCTGAGGAGGGAAACAAAAGACACTAGCCCTGTGATTGCCCAGGGGATACCCAGAGACAGTTTCCAGGCAGCAGAGCAGAAAAGAAACCCAGCAGAGCCCGACAGAATCACTGCCTTGAAGAGACAGAGATTGGAGTTTGTGGAAGTGAAGGTAGCTGGAAGTTGCAGGACATAACACACAGAGACGAGAGATGTGAGATACTGGGAGTTATATATCTGCAGAGAGATGCTTTCAAATGTCTGGCTCAATACTGGTTTTAAGAATGTGTGGGGTGAAACTTCATGAGGCTGGGGTAAGACCCTAAGTGCTACTGGAAACCAGAGCTCAGAGAGGTCTAGGAATAGTTTATGATCCCCCTACTCAGTGTAAATAGACCTCAAAATACATGAGGGGTCAGAGGTATCTCTGAAGTCCTTAGTGATGGAGCTAAATAGGCTTAGACTAAAGGCTACTTTGGATTCACCCTAAGAAAGTTTAAAAAGCAAGTTTCAGATAATCAAATTAATCTTAAGTGACTTAACTGCATGCCTAAACATTCTTTAAAGGAATACAACAAAATGCAGCACCCAGAACATAAAATTGACTATGGTCAACATCCAGTATGATCCATAGACCAAGAGGAAAATTGAAACAGATGCCAAAATCACAGATATAATGAAACCAGCAGATGATAGTGCTAAAGCAGGTGTTAAAATATGCTCCACGTGTTCAAGGAGGTAGAAAAAACATGATTATGATAAGGAGAAAAATGAAAAATACAGAAAGACCCTAATGAAACTTCCAAAGGTGAAAAATACAGTACATAAATTAAAAATACATTGGACAGAATTAAAAGCAGACTGAACACTGCAAAAGAAAAGATTGGTGAACTTGAAGACAAACCAATACAAACTATCCAAAATATAACATAGATATGAGACACAGAGAAGGAGGTGGGCATGGGGGGAGAGAGAAGAGGAGAGAAGGGGAAAGAGAGAGAGGAAGGGGGTGGAATGAGGAAGAGAAGGAAGAGAGAGAGAGAGAGAAAGAAGAGAGAGAGAGAGAGAGAGAGAGAGAGAGAGAGAGAGAGAGAGAGAGAGAGAGAGAGAATATGAATCTGTGACTTATGGAACTATGTCAAGTGACCTAACTCTTGTGTAATTTGAGTCCCAGAAGGAGAGGTAAGAGAGGTAAAAATAGAAAATAGACCGGGCTCTGTGGCTCAGCCTGTAATCCTGCACTTTGGGAGGCCGAGGTGAGTGAAGTACCTGAGCCTGCGGGTTCGAGACCCGCCTGGGCAACTTGGCCAGACCTCATCTCTACAATACATCAAACAAAAAATTAGCTGGACGTGGTAGCGCGCACCTGTAGTTCCAGTTACTTGGAAGGCTGAGACGGAAGGATCGCCAGAGCCCAGCAGGTCGAGGCTGCGGTGACTGGGAGCAGCCACTGCACTCCAGTCTCGGCGACTGAGTGAGACTCCAATTCAAAAAAAAAAAAAAGAAAGTAAATAGTAAGATGGTAGATTTAATTCCAAACATGTTGGTAATCACATTAAATGTAAATGGGCTAAATAACACCAATTAAGTGGACAGATGATCACTTTGGCTACAAAAATCAAACCTCAGCTTTGTGCTGTCTACAGGAAGCCCACTTAGAACTCATATCAAAAGTAAAAAAATGGAAAAATATATTTTATATAAACACTCATCAAAAAAAGCTGCAGCAGGCTGGGCACGGTGGCTCAAGCCTGTAATCCCAGCACGTTGGGGGGGTCAAGGTGAGAGGATTGCCTGAGCCCATGGGTTTGTGAACAACCTGGGCAACTTAGAGAGACTTCATCTCTACAATAAATAAAAAAATTAGCCAGGTGTGGTAGTGCATGCCTATAGTTCCGGCTACTTGGAAGGCTAAGGTGGAAGGATTGCTAGAGAGCCCAGTGGGTCGATGCTAGGGTGGCTGTGAGTGTGCCACTGCACTCCGGCCTGGGAAACGGAGTGAGAATCCAACTCAAAAAAAAAGTTTCAGCAAATATATCAAGATTAGACAAAGTAGCCATTAGAACAAGAAATATTCACAAGTCAGTTCATCAAGAGTACCTCACAATCCTGTGCATATATATATAATTTAAAAAGTCTCAAAATACATGAAGCAAAAACTGATATAATTAAAGGGAAATAATAAATTATTCACTTATATCTGGAAGCTTCAATACTTCCTCTCTCAGTAATTGGTAGAACAAGTAAACAGCAAGTTAACAGTAAGGATATAGAACACTTGAATGACACTTAACCAACTTGACTTAATTGGCATTCTTAGAGCACTCCATTCAACCACAGAGGAATACAAATTTCTTTCACGTGTACATGGAATGTTCATCAAGACTGACCATATATTGGGCCATAAAATGTGTCTCAAGAGTTTTTAGATCATACAAAGTATTCTTCCTGACCACTATTACAACAGATTTAAATTAGAAACCAGCCTGGGTATGGTGGCAATTTGAGAAGCCGAGACAAGAGGATTGCCTGAACTCAGGAGTTTGAGACCAACCGGGGCAACTTGGCTCCTATGAGCCCTACTGTGAACTGCACGTGCTAGAGATCTAGGTTGTACTCATGAGAATCTAATGCCTGATCAACTGAGGTGGAGCGGAGGCGGTCATGTGAGCTCAGGGGAGTGGCTGCAAATACAGATTAATGTCAGCAGTGAGGTTTGACTGCACAACCCAACCTAACCACCACCGTCCATGGAAAAATTGCCTTTCATGAAACTGGTCCCCAATGTCAAAAAGGTTCAGGATCCCTGCCATAAGTGTTCCTGGCAGTCCAGTGCTCTGGGCCCTCCCTTTCCTCCCCACGGGACCTGCCTTGTCCCCCAGTTCCCTCTACCCCCACATCTCACCCCTGGGATGCAGTCCTCCCTACTTGTCAGTATCTGGAACTTCTCTGACACTCTCCTTACCTCATCCACATCCCCTTGCAGGGCAAGCATACACAACTCCTGGAGACAATTCACCCTCGAACTGATCTTCAGACCTCAGTGATCTGGCCCGGCTGTCATTGAGAAGACCACCCTCTCTGTGGGCAACTATCACGTAGGGCCAAGGGGCTGTTTGATACCTGGGACTGTGGTGAGGCCTTCCTGCCTGTTATGAGTCATTAGAATGCTACCTGGGGAAATTCTGGAAAATTGGTTTACATGGCTCTGATGTGCATCTTCCCACAGGCTTGTAGTCCTGTGCTTTATCTCTCCACTGCAGCCCAAGCAGAGTGGGAACTCCAGGGGCTGGACTTCCACATTTGTGAAAACTCATTGAATCGGACACTTGACATTGGTGAATTGTATTATTTGCTCATAACACCTCAACAAAACTGCTTTTTAGGAATCCTATGATGGGAAATCTTGAAGGTTATCTAGTCTGACACCTCATTTTGGAGGAAGTGGAAGTGGTCGCTCATCTGGCAAGAGGTGGAGCTCAGGTGGTAATGAGAGCGATGGAGAGGGGCTGTAAGTACAGAAGCTTGACTTGCTCATCCATGCTCATCTCCTGCTGTGTAGCCCAGTTCCTAATAGGCCACAGACCAGTACCGTTCCTTGGCCTGGGGGTTTTTACAGATGGCACCTTTTACAGATTAGAAAAGGGACCTCTTCTGAGTTGACCAGTGAGGAAAAGATGTCCCCTGTGGATGGACCAATCAGGAAAAGCTGTCAGAATGCACAGCTTCGGGAGCAGATTTTGCCACCACTCAACTTCTCTGCAAATGTCCCCATCCAGTGCACAACTATGCTGCAGGCCTGCCTGAAGCCTGGGGGGTGTCTCCTGGGCAGGCATCATTCAATGGTGACAGCAGGTTTCTCAGTGGCCCATGGCCATCTGTTTACTGTCTCAAGCTATTGCCCTGGGAGACCCCTGGGGTTTGGGTTAGCTGAGCTTTTGGATTGGCACTCTATGCTCCTACCCCACATGGTCTTACCCAGTGCACATGAGGGTAGATTAGAGTATTTCTGGCAAATACACAGCCTTGTGTGAAATCTGCAGGGCCCTCCCTTGCATGTGTCTCTTATAGGGTTCTCCAGCTCAGCACTGGGCTACCATTCATTCCTGTGTACACAGAGACATGCCTAGACAATATCTTGGCCCCTTCCCCCATGTGTATGCCAGAGCACTCTTCCTATTGTATTTACAGCGGCTGTCTCCATCCACTTCCCCATGGACATGCATAGGCTATAGTTTTCTCAACAAAGTCTCTTCATGGCAGGCATTGTCTTTTGAAAAGCCACGGTGTAAAGTCAATTCGTTTCCCATTTCAATCAGGAGCTATGTATTCTTTTGAAAAAGCAACCAGCACCTTGGCTTGTGCATCACCATTAACAAATGTCCCGGGACATTTGTTTCTCTCCTTTTCTCTCATATCTGCCCACAGATGACAGCTTCTTTTCCCGGAGCTGAGTCTTGGGGCTGTGGGAGGCCTTGGGGCCCCCTCGTTCTCACTCTGATCCCTGCACCAAGGTCCCAGGGATTGAGAGAGATGGAAGTCCAGCCCCTGGAGTTCCCACTCTGCTTGGGCTGCAGTGGAGAGATAAAGCACAGGACCACAAGCCTGTGAAAAGATGCACATCAGAACCATGTAAACCAATTTTCCAGAATTTCCCCAGGTGGCATTCTAATGACTCGTAACAGGCAGGAAGGCCTTGCCATAGTCCCAAGTATCAAACAGCCCCTTAGTCTTATGTGACAATTGCATGCAGAGAGGGCAGTCTTCTCAATGACAGCAGGGCCAGATCACTGAAGACCAGTTCGAGGGTAAATTGTCTCCAGGAGTTGTGTATGCCTGCCCTGTAGGGCTGTCCTGTGGGAATCCTTTTATTCATTCAACAAAGATGAACTGGGCATGCATCTGTAGTCCCAGCTATTCAGGAGGCTGAGGTGGGAGGATCACCTGATCCCTGGAGGTCAAGGCTGTGGTGAGCAGTGATCATGCCACTGCACTCCAGCATGGGACAGAGTGAGATCCTGATTCAAAAACAAAGCAAAACAAAACACAAAGATTTTCTGAGTTCCTACTATGTGCCAGGCAGGACTCAAGATGCTGAGTTTGCAACATGAACAGAACAGACAAAAATCCCTGCATGCATGGAGCGTTTATCATAGTAGGAGAGAACAATTAGCAAACCAACCAGCATCTGTCAGTTGGCAAAAACAGCTATGGAAAAAATCAATCCGAATAAGGTGGTGGGGGTGCTATTGCAAAGACCTGGAATCATAGCATGCCTGAAATGCTTGAGAAGTAACAAGAAGGCCAGTGTGGCTAGGATGAAGTGAGTACAGGGAGTGTAACAGTAGTTATCCCCCATCTAATGCATTATCGGTTCCTCTGGGGTATGCCTCCAGACTACACCTCGAATCTGTTCATTTCACTCTAATATCCAGTGTTATCACCTGAATTCAAGTCACCATCCTCTTTGACCTGGACCAGTTTCTTTTCCTCTCTTACCCCTTCCCTCCCACCCATCTTCCACACAACAGATCTTACTATGGTAAATTGGATTAATATTCCTGATTTTTCATTTTCTACCTGTAATAATCATATGCCTTTTGCTTTGGTCAAAGGAACTTGAATGAGCCCATGCAAACAGTGGCATTAAATGTGGACTTTGATGTATCTACCATCTTCCATGGGGGAGAGCATGCCTTGGTTAAGCATTGGCTCCAGAACGAGAAACATACGAGGAAGATAAACCATGAGTGTAACCCATGGCCACCCCAGTTGACCTGCAATTGGTGAGACAAAAAATGAATGCTATTGAGAGCTGCTGAGATTTGGGGATTGTTTGTTATGAGGCATTATTGCATCACTAGCTGACGAATACTTGCCAACTGTATTTAAAATAAAATTCAAACTCTATAGCTTAGATTATAAGACCTCAACCCTGCAAACCTCTCCTCTTTGATCTCACCTTGTGTTCCCCTGACCCCTTCACACACGATGTTTCAGTCACTGCTTGCTTAAATTATTTTTAAAAAATTATGTTAGCTGTTTTTTTGCCTTTCTTCCTCTACTAAGATGTAAGATCCATGGGAGCAGTGACATTGAATGTTATATTCAACTTTTATCTCCAGTGCCTGAAATGATGTCCAACAAAAGTTAGTTCTTGAAAAAGCTTATTGAAATTGATCCACCCCTAGTAGCACTGAATAAGAGTAAGAGAGAAGGCACAAGTTAGCACCAGCTGAAATGAAAAATAGGCATCACTACACATCTTACAGACTTAAAAATAAACAATAAGAGAATATTTTCACCCATTTTATATCAATAAATGTAAAAACTTTAAAGAGATGAACAATCCCACAAAAACACAATTTAGAATGGACACAATAAGAAACAGAAAATCTGAATAGTACCATGTCTATTAAAACTTGAATCTATAATTTAAAAATCTTTTCACCAAGAAAACTACTGGCCCAGATGGCTTCCCTGGTAAATTCTTCCAAACATTTAAGGAAGAAATAACACCGATCTTTCACAAACTCTTCCAGGGAATAGAAAAAAAGGGAGCACTTCTCAGCTTGTTTTTTGATGCCAGCATAACTTTGATGCCAAACCCAAAAGGACATTAAAAATGGAATCCAGTGATACATAAAATGGAGAATATATTACAATCTTATTCCAGGAGCGCAACTTTAAGATGATCACGTAGTTTTCTTCTTTTCTTTCTTTCTTTTTTAAAAAAGTATTATTATTATTATTTATTATAAACATATGGGGTAAAATTCAGGGTTAGGTATACAAACATTGATCATGCACGTACCCTTGTTGATGAGGTGTGCCCCAGTTTTCTTCTTTTCTTATTAATGTTATACATTTTGAAGATTAAATAATGAACCAACCTTACATTCCTTGAATAAACCCAATCTCAGAGAAAGGTTAGTTCTACACAGCACCACAGGCTCTACCACCTCCTGGCCTCCAGCTCCTACCACCCTCCCCTGGCTCATTCTATTCCAGCCACAGGGCTCCTGCTGCTCCACAAACACCCCTGTCTCAGAGCACCCCTGCCCAGAGCCATCACAGTTGCTCTTCCTTTACCTGGTTCACCCCCCTTTCTCCCAGATGGCCATATGCCTCTCTCCCTCACTTCATTTTCTCAGAAGTCACCTGCTTAGTAGTTTTCTGGCCTACTCTACCTAAAATTCCCATCCCTCTCCCACTCAACAAACACTAAGGACCTACAGGTATTCCTAGGGGTGCTATAGAAACGCACAAATGATAAAAATCAACCTTCCATATGACCCCGCAATCCCCCCACTGGGAATATACCCTGAAGAACTCAAATCACTCTATGAAAAAGATACCTGCACACGTGTTTATCGCAACATTGTTCACAATAGTAAGATCATGGAACCAACCATGCTGTCCATCAAAAGAGGACTGAATTTAAAAAATGTGGTACATATATACAATGGAATATTACACAGCCATAAAAAGAACAAAATCATGAATTTTGCAGCAACCTGGATGGAATTAGGGTTTATAATACTGAGTGATCTCTCACAGAAACAAAGATCTGAGCATCACATGTTCTCACTCATAAGTGGACCTTGAACAACTATCATAATACTATAAGAAAAGAATTGAGCCGGGCTCGGTGGCTCAGTCTGTAATCCCGTGCTTTGGGAGGCTGAGGTGAGTGAATTGCCTGAGCCCACGGGTTCGAGACCCACCTGGGCAACTTGGTGAGACCTCATCTCTACAATAAATCAAAAATTAGCTGGGTGTGGTAGTGTGCGCCTGCAGTTCCAGCTACTTGGAAGGCTGAGGCGGAAGGAACGCCGGAGCCCAGCAGGTTGAGGCTGCGGTGGCTGAGAGTGGCCACTGCACTCCAGTCTGGGCGACAGAGTGAGACTCCAACTCAAAAACAAAAACCAAAAAAACAAAAAAAAACAACAAAAAAGAAAGGAATTGACTGTGGCGGGAAACTATGGGGGAGCAGGGCCGGGAAGGGAGGTGGGATTAACGGTAGTCAATATCTGCCTGGGGAAAGGGGGGCACACCTCATCAACAAGGATACCTGTACAATGAATATTTGTATACCTAACCCTTAACTGTACCCCACAATTTTAAAATTAAAAATATATATTTTAAAAAAAAGAAATGCACAAATGGGCCAGGCACACCTCTGCCCTGCAGTATATCAGAGGGAAGAGGTGAGGGATAGACTGAGATACAGAAGCAATTCAACTCAGCAGGTCAGATGCAGTTAATTTTCATGATCTGAGGTAGGTATTTTCCATAAATTCGCTACAAACACTTCATTAGCATATTGAACCATTGCTCCTAGTGAAAATGCAACGTTATGTTCCTGAGGGTCTCTGGTCACAATATTTTCATCAACCAATCAGTACATAATCTTGTTTTATGTGTTTCTGCTTAACACAGCTTATTAGATATAAATGGTTGGCTTAGTAATGTCGAACTTACAACCACCAGTGCTATGTTATAACTCACATCTGAATGAAACTTCCGTAACACATCTACTTTCTCCGTAGGGCACATTGAGTTTTCTTGTACCTAGGAACACAAGACAGCACTTTAGTACTATGCTTGGAGGCCTTTCTAAGCAGCAAAATCACCAACAAAATGCATGAACATCTGAAAAATACATGGAAACTGGGTGGGCCATGGAAGGACATTTGTTTGCAGAATGAGGCCCAAATAAGAAGGCAGAGAGCTGGTTTGCTGGAGCTTAACTGAGACAGTGTGCATGGAACTACTCAAATTTTTCTCACATGTCCATGGATGATCTGAGTTTTGATTTGGTGCCACACATAGGTTTTAGTAAATAGATGAATTAACAAATATGGAATCTACTAATACAGGTAGAGTATTCCTGTTCCAAAAACCTGAAACCCCAAATCCTCCAAAAGCTGAAACTTTTTGAGTGCTGACATGACCCTGGAAGGAAATGCTCACAGAAACATTTCGGATTTCAGATTTTTTGATTCAGGATGTTCAACTAGTAAATATAATAAAATATTCTCAAATCTGTAAAAAAATCTGAAATTCGAACTACTTCTGGTCCCAAGCGTTTTAGATAAGTCATACTCAACTGATAATAAGGATCGACTCTAATTTTTTTTTTTGAGTTGGAGTTTCACTCCTTCGCCCAGGTTGGAGTGCAGTGGCATGCACGCTCATGGCCATCCCAGCATTGACCTGCTGGGCTTCACCATCCTTCCTCCTCAGTCTTCTGAGAGCCGGAACTACAGATGTGTACTACCACGCCTGGTTATTTTTTATTTTATTGTAGAGACAAGGTCTCGCTAAGTTGCCCGGGCTGGTCTTGAACCCTCAGGCTCAGGCAATCCACTTGCCCCAGCCTCCCAAAGTGCTGGGATTATAGGCGGCGTTACCGTGCCTGGCCAAGATCGACTCTATTCATGGAGAAACTGCAATTCACCAGGCACGATCCCAGACTAGGATACAAATTGAAAGAGAAGCTGTCGACAAGGTGGGGGTGGGCTGCACTGGAAATCTCATCTCAGAAGGAGCCAGGGTGGGACCTCAGGCCCCCAGGAAGACTTGGCCAAGTGGAAAGCATTCCCAGGGCTCCTCCCTGGAACACTTTACCCTCTGCCATGGCTGCCACTCCCTTTTGGCAAACACGTTTGCAATCTGCTAACTACGCCTGGTTTGAATGACTTGAGTTGTCAAGTCTGATTTTCTTCTCTGAAAGTCAATTTTTATTTTTAATTCTTCCAGTCGCTCCACAGAGCTGACAGCTTCCCACCGAGCGTGAGCTGTGCCACAGCCAGGGGAGATCTTAGGAAAAAGAGGCCCTCTTCAGGAGTAAAGCTGCTTATGTGGATTTCCAGACAGCCTGGGCTAATTGTCTTATCTTCTGCTCTTTGCCCCTCTGTGCTGAGTATTGACATGTGAATGACAACGTGGAGACTTTTACCTCTGCAAGCCAATTCCCAGGACTGATGGCCCACCTGAAATCCTCACCCTACCCATGATGCCACGATGGTTTCCAGGGCAACTATAGGGGATGGCATGTATGAGGGAGGGGAGCAAGTGGGGGGAAATCCCAGCTGGAGCCCTGATCATTGTAAGCCCTTTCCCCAGATCCCCTGCATCAGGGTGAGAGAGAGAGAGGGAGGCAGGAAAGGTGGGTGCCCCAATGCACTGGGCAACAGCCCAATTTTTTCTGTTTTTCTCAGTAGTGGGATTGGATGTTTTTGCGAGGCAGTCTGAGACATCCAGACATTTGTAGTGCTTAGCGAACGTGGGTAGCTTCTGCATTATTTATTCTTTTCTTCTGGATCCCCAAGGTCCCATACCATTCAAGTATTTGTGCATCCAGTGTATCAGACAACACACATTTATTGAGCATCTACTGTGTGTCTAGCCATGTGCTAGGCACTGGGAACACGCAGGTGAACAGGGCGGATGTGGCTCCTTCTCCCTTTGAGTTTACATTCAAAGTGGAGATGAGGCCAATACGCTGACACGTGCTGTTCCAGTTTCATTCAATATAAAAGCTAGGAAGGAGAAGTGTAGGGAGCAAGGGGAGGATATTATAAGAGAATGTAATCTAGTCTGGGAATTCTGAGAAGGCTTCCCAGTGGAGGTGATCTTTATATTGAGATCAAAAGTGAGAGCAGGAACTGGCCAGTTGGCATGTGAGGGGCAAGGTGAGGGCTCTAGGTTGAGGGAACTGTGCAAAGGCCTGGGGCAGAAAGACAAACTCATGGAGATCTTAAAGATCATTGTGGCCAGACACAAAGGCTCACTCCTATAATCCCAGCACTTTGGGAGGCCACGGAGGGAGGATCACTTGAGGTAAGGAGTTCAAAAGATCATCTTGATCTACCCTCTTCCCTACTTTATAGATGAGAAACCTGAGGTCAGTGGCTGTCTCTAGGTCACACAGTGAATTAGGAGCAGGACAGACTGGTTTTGGAGGTCATTCGCTGTCTAGCTCTCTTTATCTGGTCCCCATCAGGCCTGCTGACTCCAAGCTTCTCCCAGTTTCTTTCTTGGATCACAGATGATCTATCTGACTTCTCTTCCTCAGCTCCCAGCCCTGAATGTATCAATGTGGCTGTGGGTCTCTGAAGAACGTTCTCCGGTGAGGAGGCAAGAGAGGAGAAGCCTTGCACAATCCCTAGGCTGATGGAGTGAGAAGAGCCCGGGCATTTGCGGGTCACTTCCTCCCCAGCACCTGAGCCAATCTCTCCTTCCGTGGCCTGCTGTGGCTCTGGGCTGATCTGGATTCTCCAGTGGCCATTTCCTTCAGAGAGGCGGATGGAACCCCCATGGTTGGAGACCTTGCTTGAGCAACTCTGATAGACTTGTGGGTCCCAGAGGCTGAAGGAACCCCTGGCAAAGGACAGACCCAACGTGGAGGCTTGAGGCCCTTCAGAAGATTCTGCTCGATCTTAGACATCTTCCAGCTCTCCCTTCCTGCTCTATGGATGAGAAGCCTGGGGGATGGGAGGAACCCAAGCCCACAGAGGGTCCCAGAGGCAGAGCAGGGGTCCTGCCTTCTACTCCAAGGCTATCAGCATCTTTGAAGCAGAGGTTTATGAGAGACCTTGAGAACTCCATTGAGCATGGTGTTGACAGTGATGTCAGCTCTCTTGACACCCGCAGTAGCCAGAGACGGGTGAGGCAGTCATTTCGTATGATTCTTATCTGCTGGAAGAAAATAAGAAACAACAGAAAATAAGGATTGGAACCTAGAGGGGGTCACTTCCTTGCAAATGTCACCCAAGGACAAGATGGCATGGTGTCACCAGCTGTGTGTCCCTGGGTAAATCACTGATCTCAGCCTCAGCTTCCTCATCTCTAAGATGGGGATAGTGACCCCTATCTCATAGTGTACCTCTTAAATGAAAGGAGATCTGAGCTGCCTTCACGCCCCTGCCACCATTTTGTCTGTAGCTAGCAACGCCTTTCCTTCCATCTTTCTCTCTGTTGCACAAGCTCTCTCTCTCTCTGTGATGGTTAACGGTGTCAACTCCACTGGGTTGTGAGGTACCCAGACATTTGGTCAAACATTCTTCTGAGTGTGTCTGTGATGGTGTTTCTAGACGAGATTACCATTTGAAGGGGTAAGCTGGGTAAAGCAGATTGCCCCCCAGTGTGGGTGGGCCTCATCCAATCAATCGAAGACTTGAATAGAAAGACTGAGTAAGAAGAACTGCCTGCTGCTTGACGGCCTTGAACTGGGACATCTATCTTTTCCTGCCTTTGGACTTCAACGGAAGCATCAGCTCTTCTTTGGTCTGAAGCCTACTGGTTTTGAACTTCACCATCAGCTCTCTTGGGCCTTCAGCTTGCTGACTGCAAAAACCTTGGGACTTCTCGGTCTCCACAACTGTGCGAGTCATTCCTTCTAATACATTTCTCTCTTCTCTCTCTCCATACGTGTGTGTAGGCACACATAAATAGATATATGTAGGTATATATTTATCTATTTATATACCTGAGCCAATCCCTCTGAAGGAGATGGACACTGGAGAACCCAGATCAGCCCAGAGTCACAGCAGGGCCATGGAAGGGGGGATTGGCTCCGATGGGATTTCCCTCCCCTTGGTTCTGTTTTTCTAGAGAACCCTGACTGATACGACCTCCCCGTCGCTGCCCCAGTTTAGTTCATGACTCAGAGGCTCTTGGCTTCCAGGACTGACATCCACAAGCAGTCTGTTCCCAGCTGTTCTCCGTAGGACCTCTGACCCCATTTGGGCTTTTCCTGCTTCCCCCTCTGCCTTGGCAAGGATCCTCACATCCCACTTACAAGACAGGAAGGCAGAACCAGCCAGAATCCTGAGTTCAAAACCTGATTTTACCACTGACGTGGAGACCCTGAGGCTTGCAGTCCTCACCTGCTGATGGGGCTGACGGCCCATTACTATCTCCATGAGGATGAAAATGGGGTCCTGAATTTTCTCCCTTCTGCTCCCTTCTGGGCGGTAAGGCGTGTGTCTGCAGGGCTCGCACCTTGGCTACCTTTTCATTCCTGTCCCAAGCTCCCAGCTCAGGACCCCACTGCCATAATACTCCCCATGAATGTTTGATGACCGATTGAATGAGCGTACAAGGAACCTCTGTGCAATTACAGGAGACACCTGTCAGAGGCTCCAGGACCCAGAGATATGCAAAAGACGTGTTATTAAATGAGATGGCAATTAAATGACAAGCCAGGCTGGGATGACTGGAGGTGGAGGAAGAGAACACCCAGGAACCCAGGGTCATCAGCAGGCTCTAATCCAAATGTGTTTTCAAGCAAACGGTGGAGCCCGGTGAACCTTGGACATGAAGCTCCTTCTAAATGAGTCTTTAATAATTTAGTTATATGAATTGAGCCTAATTAAATTGTACTTGTTGAAAACGCACTGCTGTACATCTGAATGATGGGATCGGGTTCAGAAGGCAGGACGGAATAGCCACGCTAAGGTAATTTTCCACTTGTGCTGGGCAAGTTGGGATCTTCGAACTGCAATTGTGCTGACAGCCCACCTGGGAGTATTAAAGGGCCTGCCCTCCAGGTTCACGGGAGGACTCAAGGCCGGCACTGCCTCTCTCTTCCTTTGGTGGCCTGTCCTTTGGGCTCTAGAGCGGGGGGCAGGGGAGGGGTCCACAGACTCCTGGTGTTGCATTAGCTTCTCTCTGGGCCTTGGAAACACAGAGCCTGCTCCCTCCCAGAGATCTTGATTCCTGCTGTTCCCTGCCTGGAATGACACCCCTGCTGGGCCCTAAGTGACTGACTTGTCTTCACCATGCACTTGTGGGATTCAATGCCACCTCCTGGGCAAGCTTCCCACGACCACCCCATCTAAAGTGGCCCACTCTGTCATGCCCCCCCACCACTCTAGGGCCACCCCACTTTGCTTCTGAACCCCCATTATCTGGGAAGTTCCCCTGGCCACGGTTCCTCAACCCCACTCCAGGACTTAGAATGCAAACTCCAAGAGATCAGGGACCTTATGTCTGTCTGTCTTGTTCCCTACTCTCTCCTGGGAGGTTAAATAGACATGACCATTATGAAGCAAGCCCAGAGACAGCCAAGGGCTGTCCAAGACCACAGAGCAAGCTCCAAGGCAGCTTTGGCTTCTGGTCCAAATGGCCTTCTCACTTCTCCAGTTTCCCAGTGTACTGGTTCCTAGAGCCAGACCACCCGTGTTCAAGTCTCGCCTCTGATTTTACTACCTGGAACCCTCAGCAAGTTCCAGAACCCCAGTTCCGCCTTGTATAAAGTGGAGATAATGGCAGTGCCCAGCTCTGAGTTCCACCAGTCACGCAAGGTGATTTTGTCATTCCCGCATTTCAGTGGAAGAAGCAGGGGCTCAGAGGGCGAAGGGACTTGCTCAGAGTGATACAGCCAGCAGCTGCCAGAGCGGTGACTATGAACTCAGGTCTCTGCCCTTGACACACTGCGGGGCTGCCAAACCTTGCCTCCTGGAATCGTCTTTCCTCTCCACCGCCTCCCACCTCCCACGCCTGATTGATAATGGCAGAGAAGACTCACTCCTGAGCCTTTCTCCTGACAAGGCTGCCTCTTGTCAGGCCTGAAAGACAAGTTTACAAGGTATATTTAAAAGCCTCCTGGACAGGGGAGCTGGTTTACATGCCTCCAGGGCCAGTTCAGCTCTCAGCTTCTAATGAAAACAGACTCCTGGCTTCTGAGCTGCCTCAAAAGAGACTTCTTGGACTGAGGTGGTGTGTGGCCAGGGAATCCCAGCCTGTCCTCAATGCTGGGGCCCCAACTCCTCCCCCAGGGGCTTCTCCTCCTTACCTGCTGTCTCTCTTTTCTAGAAGCGCTACAATATCGTGTTAAACTGGTGGACTGTAAGTAGGCTCTAGCCAGCAGATGAGTCTGGGATGACCCAAATTGTGATTTAAAAAAAATTGAGGTCAGGCTCTGTGTCTCAACCTGTAATCCCAGCACTTTGGGAGGCCGAGGTGAGTGGATTGCCTGATCCCGCGGGTTTGAGACCAGCCCAGGCAACTTGGTGAGACCTCATTTCTACAATAAATCAAAAATTAACTGGGTGTGGTAGTGCATGCCTGTAGTTCCGCTACTTGGAAGGCTGAGGTGGAAGGATCGCCCAGCAGGCCGATGCTGGGGTAGCCGTGAGTGTGCCACTGCTCTCCAGCCTGGGCGACAGAGTAAGAGTCCAACTAAAAAAAAAAAAATTGAGCCAAATTTAAAAGTTGGGTGTTTTGTTAGTTTTTAAAAATTGGATTCCCAGCTTTCCTTAAACAAACAAACGAAAAACAAAAAAACCCGGAGAGGCCAGGTGTGTGACTCACTCCTATAATCCCAGCACTCTGGGAGGCCGAGGTAGGAAGATCACTCGAGCCCAGGAGCTCAAGACCAGCCTAGGCAACATAGTGAGATCTTGTCTGCACCAAAAAATAAAAAATAAAAAAATTAGCCGGGCATGGTGGTGGATACCTATAGTCTCAACTATTCGGGGGTCTGAGGTAGAAGGATCACCTGAACCCAGGAGGTCGAGGATGTGGTGGGCCATGATCGTGCCACTACACTCCAGCCTGGGCAACAGAGTGAGATCGCCAACCAGAAAAAAAAATCTGAAGAATTGTCAGCAAGACCCCCGGCCCACCACCTGCCCCCCCCACATACACATATACACACACACTCACAGTGTCTCCATGGCAACAGACCCCTCTTTGGAGAAGACAAGTTCCTTCCAGGATCCCACACCTCTCTCCTGCCCCGATTCCCCTAGTCACATTTCCTGCGTGTTCCCTGGGTGCCTGAGTGTGAGAGTCCCATGCTGCTGTACTGCCTAGCCAGGACTTAGGCCTGCATGCCCATTTACAGATGAGGGCATGAGGCCCAGAGAGGGAGAGTGACTTTCCCAGGGCCACCCAGAAAGAGAATTGCACATTCAGGACCAGGGCCAGGATGGCCACCCCCAGGGAGCTGTTAGTTCCTTGTGCAAGGCCCAGACCCTGGGGTTTCTGGGGTTCCCTTCTTTGCTGCCTGGAGGCAGCCCAGCCTCTTCCCCGGCACCCCCCATCCTCATCCCCAACTCATTTGCCAGAGAGCCTTGCAGACTCGGGTCTACTCTCATTATGTCACTCACTCCCCAGCTTTGAGAATAAAGAACAATTTCCCTAGTCTAAGTATAAAGTCATCCTCCCTAGAATGACAATCTGGGCCAGCACTGCATGGTCCCAGTCTACCTGTCCTGCCTCATCTTGCCCGTCTGTCCCACCCTCCCCGCCAGCCCATCTTCCCCACCCCATGGGATGATTTGTTCTTCCATATGTACCACCATGCCCTTTCCTCTGGCCACACACCACTCCCTTCTGCAGTTGAAATGTCACTCGGCCTTCAAGGCCCATCACTAAGTCACTCCATTCAAGAATATTTCCTTGACCCAGACCTTTTCTCTGGGGCCTCCAAGTCAGCTAAGACACTCTGCTCTCCTTTTTTTTTTTTTGAGTTGGTGTCTCAGTCTGTTGCCCAGACTGGAGTGCAGTGGCACGCTCACGGTCACTGCAGGCTTGCCCTGCTGGGCTCCGGCGATCCTTCCGCCTCAGTCTTCCAAGTAGCTGGAACTATGGGCGCGCACTACCACGTCCGGCTAATTTTTGATTTATTGTTGAGATGAGGTCTCACCAAGTTGCCCAGGCGGGTCTCGAACCCTTGGGCTCAGGCAATTCGCTCCCCTCAGCCTCCCAAAGCACAGGATTACAGGCTGAGCCACCCAACCCGGCCCACCCTGCTCTCCTTTACCTCTCTGTTCATCCCCCTATCTGGGCACATGTAGCTTTGTGGTCCTGCCCAAGGGGCCATCTTTGCCTTATTCACCCGCTAGTCTCTTGATGATGACATCACTGATCCCTTTGCCTGGATCTGCTCCTAGATTCAATTGTCCTTTGAGGTGGAGAGCTCTCCCCATTTGTTCATACGAGAAGCTGAGGCACAGCTCAGTCAAGAGCATGTCCAAGGTCACTCAACCAGTGCATGGCCATGGCAGGACCTGGCTTGGATCTGGAGTCCCAGGTCCCACCCTCTGTGCTGTGGGTGAGGGCTCAGAGGAGGAGAGATGCAGGGCTCTGCACCCAGGTCAGATGGGCCCCGAGGGCAGGGCCAGGTGGGCAGCTCCGGGGGACATTTCCTCTTCTGCTCCAGGAGTTTGAGCCCGTTGCCCAACTCCCATCTCCAGCCCCTCCCACGACACTGCCCCTTTCCCCCTACTTCCCCCCAACTTTTCCCTCCATTGTCTCTTCTAATGGGAAAGCCCAGAAGGCAGCTTTTCTGGGTGGCACTGTCCCTGACCGCAATGAACTATGGGAATTTCTCTTATAATCCCCAGGCTCTCCTACTGTTCCCTCTGTGCATAAGGCTGTCCACACCCCATTCTCCCTACCAGAACTCTGTCTTGTCATTTCAGAGGACGCTCAAGACGCAGTTAGTGAGGAAGTCTTCCCTGATCTCCAGGCTGGGAGTGGAGTCTGCACTAGGCTTTCTAGAGAGAAATCCTGCCTTAGCGCTGACCCTCCAGATCTGTTCTCAGTTTCCTGGGTGCCAGGGGAGGGGTACTTTATAGGAGCTTGGATGACGTTTGGGATAAGGGAGGGAGGGAGGATGGGAGAAAGGAAGGAAAAAAGGAAGGAAGAGAGCATGGATTTCACTTTACCTGCAGTGAACTTTGAACTCTCCTCTCTGGTCCCTGCCTACCTCTCTGACCTCAGCTCAGGTCGCCTCCCCGCTTGTCCACACTATCCTCCCTTTGTTCCTCACACAGGCCCAGTCCGTCCTACCCCAGGGCTCTGGTGCTGGCTGTTCCTCTACCTGGAGTCCCCCGCCACGCTTACTTCTTCTTGTTTCAGGTCACAGCTCTGAGGTGACTACTTGAGGGATGACACATCTCCTGTTCGCACCTGCATGGAAATGAGGACTGGTACACATACTTGACATGTCTCCCTTGCATCAGCTTTAGGAGGGCAGAGACCTCATTGGTCTTGCTTGTGGTATTCCCGGCACCTGGCACAGGGCCCAGCACAAAGTAGCTGCTCCGTAAACACTTGAGCAGATACAAGGGATAGGAAAAGGAGTGAGAGAAAGGAAATAACAGAGGGAGGGAGAGAAAGGATAATAAGAAAAAGGAAGGAACTAAGGGGGAGGAGAGGGAGGAAGGAAGGAAGGAAGGAAGGAAGGAAGGAAGGAAGGAAGGAAGGACCCAGTTCTTCTGGGTCTTGCCCTGCTGGGAGACTGCACCTGAAGATGTCTCTCTCTCTTCTCCAAACGCAGCTTCTGGGCGAGCCAATCACCATCAGTGTGTCTCCAACTGACATCCCCCTCCCCTCCTGCCAGGGAACAAGGGAAATAGCGAGGACAGGCCCCCCATGGTGTGGAGTGCCCTGGGAAGGGCCAGATAATGAAAATGGGCATCAGAGGGTGGCCCGACTGGGGCTGAATCCTGAACAAGGAAGATTAGGGCAAGAGAAGAAGGAGTCCCGGTGAGCAGGGGACAGGGCAACCTCCAGGGTGGAGGACGGCTGCCTGTGGCACAAAGCCCACGTGTGAGTGGCCTACCACATCTTGATAAAATGCAACTGTGACCCGGATCATAAATTAGAGTCGGGGTCGGAGATTAGCACCGGAATTAAGTACTATGACAATTCAAGGGAAAAAAATTCACATAAAAATCAATTTAAGGATTAAACAGTCATCCTTTCTGGCAAAGCCATCTTCCTGTGATTATTAAATTGCCCTGCATTGAGCAGAACCTGTCACCTGTAGTTCCTCCAGCTGGCAGCGGGTTGCACAGTGGGCCAACACGGTGGTGCCATTGGCTGTGAAGCCCATTCTCTCAGGGCCTTGGGGGAGGGGCACTTGCTGCTTCCCCTTCCCCCTTAGTCAGCCACCTTCCAATCAACCTTTGCTATTGGGTCACAAAGAGAGAGATCAAGGAGGTGAGGAGGGTGCCAGGTATGCCCACCCCATCAGGGGCAGCTGTGAGTTTGCAGGGACCGGGTTTCTGATGCCCATGTAGAGATTGCCATAGCTGCCAGAGAGCACCTAGAGCTGGCAGGATGAGGGCAGCCAGGAAGGTAAGACCCAGAAAGGGCCTTAAAGACACTCAAGTCTATGTCTCCCCATATGAGGACAGAGAGGCCCACAGAGCAGAGGGACTTGCCCAAGGCCACACAGCTGTGTCAGGGCTGGAACTGGACCCTAGTGTCCCTTGACCTCTGGGATTCATTCCTCAGTGGCAGAACAAACATTCAGGCAGGCAATTAGGGCCAAGTGACATCTGCCCCAGGACTTCAGTAATAACTACCAGGAACAAGGCATGCTCCTCCCCTGGGGTTGCCCAGCTACCCTAGAACTTCTGGAGCTCATCTTTGTTACCACTTGGAATGGGCCTGCTTGAGGATAAAACCAGACAACCGTTACTAAGATATGGAGGGAGACAGACTTCAGGTGACATGATTTGAGCACCTGGATCCAGCCATGCCTGCATGCAGTAAACATTGACAGGTTTCAGTTAAATGAGCCAAAACTTTTCAAGACCAAGACCATTTGAATTGGTTCTCTGTTATTTGCAACTGTAAGAGCCCTGACTAATACACTATTTCTCACCTGGAGGACAGAGTCCGGGTTTCTTGGAATGGCCTGCAAAGCTCTGCAGGCCTCATACAACTCGGAACACCATTCCCCAACCCCAACGACACACCCTCCATGCTCCATCACACCAAACCACTCGTAGGCCCACACTTATGCCACCCAGTCCCTGTGCCTCCACAAATATCTCTGTCTGGGAGACATCTTTCTCTTAGTCTGCTTGGAAAATCTCTCTTGGATTTTCCAAAATTCTCCCTAGAAATTGCATTTTTCTCAGTCTTCCCCAGACGGGTAATTTCCTCCCTGACACCATGTCAAACATGGGGTGAACTTCTGCTATGTTTTTCCTCCTGGTTTGAAATGGATCATTTTTGTATTTCCCCCGGGGGAAGGGATTAGTTGTTTCTCAAATACCCGTGGTACCTAGGATGGGGCTGATCAAATGTTGCAGAACTGAACAGAATATGGGACAGAAAGGCACTAAGTTGATGTGATTGGCTGATCTATGTCAAGGCCAACCACGGGGGGGGGGCTTTGTCCCTGAATATCTCAAGTCTTCGGCCAAAACTGGCCAGACAAGGCTTTCAGGAAGATGACCCTTCAGATACACTGCTAGACTGCTGTCACATGAGTTCAAAGTGAGGCCCTGTCGCTTCCTATTTGTGTGACTGTAGGAAGGTCCTTTCACTTCTCTGGGCTCAGGGCTTCCTTGTGGCTTTTGGGCTGGACTGAACAACACAGTATCCACGGAGTTTGGAGTAGCACCTGGCAAACTGTAAGCACCCAATAAATGTTAGGTGTTATTATGCACTGTGGAGAAAATGAGGCGAAAATTAACAAGAACTTTGACAAGGACCTTTTTGGCGCTGTGTTCATATTAAATGGCATTTTATGTGCGTGCTTACTGCGTCGTCCTGTTTAATTGATTTAGAAGCAATTCCAAAAGTGTGCACTGCCCAGAGCACAGGTATGCCGTTTAAAGGTGATTAACAAAGATATGTGTGGTCATTTTATAAAATGTTGAGCATCAAGTCTTTAGTGAGGAACATCGTTACATTAGATTTAGATCACTTTGACTAATAAGTGCATTTTACAAGCTCTCCTGGGCTGGGTGAAAAATAGTTAAGAAATGGCAGAGCTCATTGCAAAATCAGGCTGCCAGAGCCTGCCAGCTTCCTGGCATCTGGACACCAGAGCCCGGCATGGAAGCTTTATTTCTCACCCCCCGGCAGACAGATAGCCACCTCAGCTCCCAGGAAAGGAGCACTTTTCTGTGGGAATCCTTCTAGTGATCCCAAGGTTTACCTAAACAGGCTCTCTGGGCTCACCTTATCACAAAGGGTTTGAGATGGGGGAGGGAAGGCTGAGGGGATCGGTCACTGATGTTTTCTGGATGGGCACCGTGATTTTGTGCATTATCTCATTAAAACTCACAGCATCTTTCAGAAAGCTTCTACAATTAGACCCCCATTTTACTGATGAGAAAACAAGGCCCAGAGAGGTAAGCTGATTTGCCCAAAGTCACACAGCATTGTCACATGGAGTAGAAGCCAGGACTGTCTTGCCCTAAGGCCTGCATTCCCCCATACCAGACTCACTATATTCTGGGGTATCTTGTCCAGGAGCCCTGTTCCTGGCCTGACTCTGAGCCAGACACTGCTTCAGTCTTTACCCTCAAACTCTGAGGAGTCCTATTGCCAGTCTGGGTGGAAAATTCCAGCTAAGTTTCTTTCTTGGGTTATACACAAATTCCTGCTTCTTACTGCATTTAAGCCATTGAAATCGACCTGCAACATGGTCTTATCCATGAATACGCATGTTTTGGAGTAGGAGAACAGCCCATTCTGGGGAGAAACAACTCATGATTCATAGTCTACCATGACTTTCAGAGGTTATGATGAATGACAAGTGATCTGCAAGGCCACTGAGATGCCCCTCCTAGGGTACAATTAGGTGAACTTGAGATGGGCCCAGAGACTTGAGGAGGAGTACATAGCTCTGGACTGAGTTGAGCCTTTGAGGTCTGATCATCCTGGCTTGATGGTCAAAGAGGGACTGTGTTAAAGTCAAGATGTCCAAAGTACTCCTGGGGACATAGACACACAAGGCTGTGGACTGGCTAAGGCTCCTTCTCCACCACCTGACACAAGAAAGGAAGGAAGCCCCTCTGCCCTGACATGTGCAGTAAGAGTGTCTGTAAAAGAGGTGACTCCTGGACTGGCTTGCTAGAACAGCATTATTGCTCTCTCTGTCTCTACCTTCCCTTTGGATGGAGAGGACAGGGATCTACAGGGAGCAAAGCTATAATATGGAAGGAGCCTGGGTCCCTGAGTGACTGCATGGAGCAGCTCTCCCTCTCCCATTGACCTGCCTTTCACTTGGACATGAACAAGAAAGACTTTTCTTGCATTCAGTGCCTGAGATCTGGGGGCTGTTTGTTACAGCATTTATCCTGCCCTGACTGATATACTCTCCATTCACAGACTTAGTCCTCTTTCTCAATCTGCTCCTCTCAGTGGAGCCTGGGACTTTGCCATCTGTTTTCTGGTTTTCAGCCTCACTTCATTCTGGGGTAATTTCCTTGCTATCCTGATGCCTAACTAGTGGTCCAAGCTCCTCCCTGGCCCTTCTAGGCCTCCTAAAAAGTGATCACTCAGCCCCAGAGAGCAAGGTAAGGAGGGAGAAGAGACTCATAGCTCTGGACTGAGTTGAGCCTTTGATTCCATTCTGGCTCTACCACTAACCTGCTGGGTGACTCTGCATTTTTCAAAATCCTTCCCAGAAATTATTTTTTTTCCCTCAGATTTCTCCAGACCAAATATTCCCTCTCTGATACCTTGTCAAACATGGGGTGTATTTCTACTCTGCTTTTTCTCTTGGTTTTGGAATGGGTCATTGGTATATTTCCCCTAGGGAGAAGGGAATAACTCTTTCTCAAATACCCTTGGTACCTAGGATGAGACTGATCAAATGACTGGTAGGTCATTCCCCCTTCTGGGTTTTAATGGGTCCTCTATAAGATATAGAAGATAGATGCTTAACCTTAGTAGTAGAATTCAGTTTAGTAATTAAGTTGAACTCGATTGTGAAAGAAAACTCACAGGACCCCAAATAACATGGCTTACAGATCTACAGTTGATTTCAGGAAACGGCTGCAATGTAGCAATAGTGTTAGAGTAAGGGAGTGTCTTGTGTCCAGGGCTGCCTCACAGTAAGGGTGCTGCAGGGACCAGGTGAAGGCACCTATCATTCCAGGGAACACCTTGGAACCAGGGGGACTCTCAGTTTGGGGATATTTCTATTTTGCTGGCCATGCAGGCATACCCCCGCTACATAACCAGCCTCAACAGTGGTGACTTAAGGGGTCTCATCAAGATCAGGTGCTACCTGTCCATCTCACTCTTGTCCATAAACAGTGCTGACAAGCTTTACAAGCTGCCCCAGATGCCTCTGACCCCAGACTCCTCTGACTCCTCTGACAGAGCGGCACTATGACCCAGCATGGTTCATGCCCTGCCCAGGGCTCAGTGCCATATGGAGGAATGCCTACATGTCAGTGCCATGGTAGCAAAACAGCTCACAGCACCATCCGCCCCCCTGTCCCACTGGCAAGGCCTTCTTATGACAAAACCATCATCCTGAGTTTTCTGGTACAGATTTTCCTCGACTTACAATGGGGTGAAGTCCCGATAAACTCACCCTAAATTGAAAACATCCCAAATCAAAAGTGCATTTAATCCATGTAACCTTCCAAACACCCTAGCTCAGCCTATGCTACCCTAAACGTGCTCGGAGCACTTACATCAGCCTATAACTGGGCAAAACCATCTAGCACAAAGTCTATTACGTATTGAAGTATGGACTATCTCATGGAATTTGTAGAATACTGTCCTGAAAGTGAAAAACAGATGACTTACCGCTGTCCAGCATGGGCAGAGAGAATCTACCGCATATCGCCAGCCTGGCCAAAGACCAAAATGTAAAATTCCAAGTACAGCTCCCACCGCATGCATGTTGCTTGCACACCATCCTAAAGTAGGACAATTTAACATGAGATCAACACTCCTAACACATTTTTTTGAATGTGTGATACAGTCCCATCAACCCTAGGTGTTAGGCTGTAAAGCAGGTCTCTGGAACTAATTCACCTTGCATAACTGAAACTCTAGACCCACTAAACAATCCCCATTTCCCCTCTACCCAATTCCTGGTAAAACCCTTCTGCTGCGTTTCTGTGAATCTGGTTATTCTGTAAGTGGAATCGTTTAGTATCTGTTCTGTGACTGGCTTGTTTCACTTAGCATGATGTGCTCCAGGTTCACCCGTGTTGTGGCAAATGACAGGATTCCATTCTTGTTTATGGATATATACTATTCCATTGTGTATGTACATCATATTTTCTTTATCCATTCACCTGTTGATGAATTCTTGGCTTGTTTCTGTATCTTGTCTATTGTGAATACTGCTGCAATGAACAGAGAGTACAGTTATCCTGTCGTGATCATGACTTTAATTCTTTTGGATATATACCTAGAAGTGAGACTGCTGGATCGCATGGTAATTCTATTTTTTTACATTTTGAAGAACCTCCACACTGTTTTCCATAGTGGCTGCCACCTTCGTTTACAGATGGATAATCATAAGTCGGGACTGCCTGTAATTAAAATGCTCACACAGATTCCAAGGGTGTATAATAACCAGAGAGGGTGTGGCTCAGACTTAGATAGGCAGCTGAACCATCCAATGACACCCACACAACCATTCTCATATTGTTGTACTCTCATACATTGCTTTCGCCTTCCAAATCTGCAGCTCTCTGCACTTAAAGGTGTACATTTACTGCATGGTTAAGAGCTACAATCAACCCGTGATTGATCAAATATAAATCTTCAGGCCCATTCTCTTTCATAAGTAGAACATTCTGGAGAGGTTTCGATTCATTCTCCTAATCCATCTGATCGTAAGCATCCATATTTATTTTATTTTAGTGTATTTTATTTTGAATTGTGGGGTACACATGAAGATTTGCTACATGAGTAAATTGCATGCAGGTGAGGTTTGGACTGATAGCAGGTCCTCTCCCCCCCAGTAGTGGACCTGGTACCCAGTGTGTGGTTGTGTGCCCCTTATCCTGTCTCCCTCCCTCCCTCCCTTAGCAGTGTCCAGTGTCTGTTGTCCCTACCTTTGTGCTTGTGTGTCCTGTGATTAGGACCCACTGATGAGTGAGAACATGAGATATTCAGTTTTTTGTTTCTGTGATAGTTCACTTAAAACGATGGTCTCCAGCTGCATCCACGTTTCTGCAAAGGACATGATCTTGTTCTTCTTTATGGTTGTGCAGTAGTCCATTGTGCGCAGGAGGGGTGCCAAAAAAAGCCAGAATTATCTTTCAGTGGGCAGGCCCCTTGTAGTACAGGCGTTCCCCGTGAGGTAGGTGTTCTAGGAACCCATTGGCATCCATGCACCAGCTAGAGTTGTTGAGAAAGGCTGTGCTCGGCCTCTGTGAATTTTTTTGGAGATTCTTTCTTTTTAAGGTATTTCTTTTTTAAATTTTTATTAAAAATTTATTTTATTTTAAATATGTGGGGTACAATTCAGGATTAAGTATACAAACGTTGATTATGCAGGAACCCTTGATGAGGTGTGCCCTCCCTCCCCTGGCAGTTTCCCTCAACTGCCAATCCCACCCCACCCCTGGCAGTTTCCAACTACTGACAATCCCTTTCTTATAGTATTATGATAATTGTTCAAAGTCTGCTTATGAGTGAGAACATATGATACTCTGTTCTTTGTTTCTGTGATAGATCACTGAGTATGATTGACTCTAAATCCGTTTTTGGAGATTCTTTCAAGGCCTTTGCCCATTTCACGATGGGTGATTTTCAAGTGCGCCAGCCCACACTGCACTGAGAGTTCAGCAGTTTTTGACCCAAAAAACCTGGCATGACCCCATGCTCCATCTTCCCTATTCATCTGGTCTCCCACCAATCCACTTTTTTTTTTTGGTTCCCTGGATGAAAAAAGTCCTCAAAAGGAAAATTTTTGCTGATGTGGAAGAGACGAAATAAAAAACAGCAGAAGCACTAAAAGGCATCAAAATTGAGAAGTTCAGAAACTGTTTTGAGTAGTGGAAAAAGCGTCTCAGTTGGTGTATTGCATCAAACAGAAAGTACTTTGAAGGTGACTGAAGTTTAAACATGTAAGAATAAACACACAATTTTAAATAAATGAATTCCAAGCCGGGCTCGGTGGCTCAGCTTGTAATCCTACGCCTTTGGGAGGCTGATGTGAGTGGATTGCCTGAGCCCGTGGGTTCGAGACCCGCCTGGGCAGCGAGACCTCATCTCTACAATAAATCAAAAAATCAGCTGGGCATGGTAGCGCATGTCTGTAATTCTGGCTACTTGGAAGGCTGAGGCGGAAGGATCGCCGGAGCCCAGCAGGTTGAGGCTACGGTGACCGGGAGCGGCCACTGTACTCCAGTCTGAGCAACAGAGTGAGACTCCAACTAAAAAAAAAAAAATCCATTTGTGGGGGGAACCCCCTCATATATGTATCATGTTTCTTTATCCAGTCCACTTTCCATGGGCATCTGGGTTGTTTCCATGTCTTTGCTATTGTGAAGAGTACTAGAGTGAACATGTGAGTGCAGGCATCTTTTGGGTAGAGCGATTTATGTTCCTCTGGTTATATTCCCAGAAGTGGGATTACTGGATTCTATGATAGCTCAATTTTTAGTTCTTTGCAACAACGTCACACTGCTTTCCACGGTGGTTGAACGAGATAAGCAACCGTATTATCTTAAATCCCATTAACTTCTCCAGTATTAAATTGGTCTCTGAATCCTGCATGACACCACCTAGGAATATCATGTGCTCCTCTGGACCTGTGCATACAGTACAAATGAGACATAATTAGAGTGTAACTACTCCCGCTCAACAAAACTTGCCTTTCCCCATAAACCATGTATTATTTCTCCTAGGAGTCTAAGGTAGAGACCATGACTGGATTATTCCAGGACTCAAAGCCTCTTGAGGAAGCAGCCAGACTCCTATTCTCAGTTTACATAATTTGACACATTCTGAATCCCAGGGAGCCGGTCCCACTGGAGCACTTGTCTATCCCTCAGGATAGGGGTGTGGAAAGTCCCTTGATTATAATCCTGGGCTTGGGTTCTTAGATACTTGCATTTGAAGAGAGGGAAGGTCTGGGCTGGGCAGGCACCTGGTGAGTTAACTGTATTGGGCACACTGCTATTCAGACCCCTCTTTCCCTCCAGAGCAGTTTTTCCCTCCTCTTTGTGTGTGAGTGGCCTCAGATCATAAATACATTGGTTTCCTATCGGGGCAATGGCAGGAACAAGCCTCTCAGCATGAAGGGGAGGCCTGGCTAAGACCCCTGTTTGCTGAGTAATCTTGCAAAATGCTAATGCCTTCCCAGGAAAGGCTTTACAGAGCTAGGGACTAGAGTCCCCTCCTCCATGGATAGCTATATCCCTGTCCCAGATCAAGCCTGTGTGGGTAGCAGGACATACTGGTGTTCTTGCCCACCACTTCCATGGAGTTCTTTTGACTTAAACCATGCCCCAAGCAAGCATTTTTCAGACACCTACTGTGCGTCTGGTTCTTCAACTTGAGTTTAAACCCCACATCTAGATGAGACAGGACCCTTTATCCTCCCTTGAAAGATGGCACTGAGCTAGCCAGGCATGGTGGCTCATGCCTGTCATTCCAGCACTTTGGGAGGCCGAGGGGAGAGGATCACTTGAACCCAGGAGTTTGAGACCAGCCTGGGCAATATAGTGAGACTTACTCTCTACAAAAAATACAAAATAAATTAAAAGAAATTAGTCAGGCGTGGAGTCACATACCTGTGGTCCCAGCTTTTTGGGAGGTTGAAGTGGGAGAGTTGCCCAAGCCCAGGAAGTTGAGACTGTGATGAGCCGTGAGTATGCCACTGCACTCGAGCCTGGGTGACAGAGTGAGACTCTGACGCAAAGAGAAAAAAGGACACTGGGACCATTGGAGGGGAAATGACTTACCCAGGATTATTGACTTTGCACATGCTGGAGCTGAGACTCAAACTCAGATGCTCTTCAGGCCTTCCAGGACTTCAGTGCTCCTGAGATTATAGCCTGGCTCCGGCATAACCTGAGCCAGATGGAATGCCTGTCTAGGGCCTGGGAAAACTCGGAGCTGCCAGAATGGATTGTTCTGATGCAGTTTCTGCGCCCTTCTGACGCTAGATTGCCCTTTCTGATGCCTGACTTCTTTTTTTTTTTTTTTTTTTTTTTTTTCCGAGTTGGAGTCTCACTCTGTCACCCAGACTGGAGTGCAGTGGCCGCTTCCGGCCACCGCAACCTCGACCTGCTGGGCTCCGGCGATCCTTCCGCCTCAGCCTTCCGAGTAGCCGGAATTACAGGCATGCGCTACCACGCCCGGCTGTGTTTTTGATTTATTGTAGAGATGAGGTCTCGCTGCCCAGGCGGGTCTCGAACCCGCGGGCTCAGGCAATCCACTCACCTCAGCCTCCCAAAGGCGCGGGATTACAGGCTGAGCCACCGAGCCCGGCTCTGACTTCTTTTACAAAGCTCTTTCCTGACCCATAATGCTCTGAGAAAGGAGGGACATCATGTCCTTCCCCCACTCACATTTTTTTTTGAGTTGGAGTCTCTGCTGCCCAGGCTGGAGTGCACTGCAGCCTTGACCTGCTGGACTGAGGCGATCCTTCCACCTCAGTCTTCCAAGTAGCTGGAACTATAGGTGTGTGCTACCACATCTGGCTAATTGTAGAGACAAGGTCTTGCCAAGTTGCCCGGGCTGGTCTCGAACCTGCGGGCTCAGGCAATCCGCTCATCTTGGCCTCCCAAGGCTGAGCCACCGAACCTGGTCATGCCTTCCCCTTTTACAGAGGAGCAGAAAGAGACTCTGAGAGCTTGTGACTTCACAGTGAACCACGGTCAGGTCTTGGCTCTTTATAATGACTTCTTCCACATTAGCAGACCCTCGATACTTCTTGCCGAACAAATAAATGAACCAAGTTCATACTTTCTATTTCTCTATTTAGTTTGGGTCTTCTGAAATGGTCAGGTCAAAGACTGTAGACCACCAGAGCAAGATGAGACTGTAGAGAGGAACCAGGTCCCTCATTCCACAGATGGAGAAATGGAGGGCTGGTGACCTGCCCTCCATGACACAGCCACAGACAGAGAGCAAGCAGTGGACTCCTCTTTCGGTGCTTGGGGGACCTGGATGATCTCAAAGGTTTCCCACCTAGGGAACAGGAATTCTGGACCAGGGAAAACATGCTTTGCAAACAGCTCCAGTGGGCAGGGGCACGTAGAATGGGGCAGTGCCTTCTCAGGGCTGCCTGTACTGGAAGGAGGGGAGGCAGGCCCTGGGATCCATGCTTTTCCATGGCTCAGAGGGAGAAGAAAGGATGGCCTCCCAGGGTTCACGAAGCCACTGCAGGCCCTCAGAGCTGGAAGGAGCCTGTGACACAAAGGGGACATCCTGGAGACCTTGCTCTCCTGTGGTACCAGGTCTGCAGAGGAGACAGATGGCCACAAGACACACCCATCCTGACAGAGGATGTCACCTTGTATTAGTGCAGGCCCCACTGAGGGGGGCATGTTTCCCCATGCCCAGGTTGTCTCTTTGCCCATTGCCTGGCCCACCCCTCCTGTCCTGCCTTCCCAGGCTCCTTGGCTTGTACTCTCTGCTCTCTGTCTCTCCTGTCTCTCCACTGTCTCTGCTTGCCCCTTCTCTTCCTCCCTGGTTTCTATTCCCCTTGTCTGTGTGTCTCTCTTCCCAGCCCTCTTTCTGTCCCTCTCTGTCTGTCTTCCCATCCCCCACAGCAGTCTGATCTCTCTGTTTCTGTCACTGTCTACACTGTCTCTGCATCTCAGTCATCGTCTCTACTGTCTCTGCCGGGTGCTGTTTCTCCCTGTCTCTCTGACCTCAGGTCTCACTGTCTCTGTCTTTTGTAGTCTTTCTGAGACCCCTCCCTTCTCTCCCAAGAAACCAAGAGTCTGGAGGCAGAACCCATTGTCCCCCAAGCCGTCTCCTCCTCTGGAAGGGCCCTCCCCGCGGCCAGTCCATGGGCTGCGAAAACTCTCGGGCCTCGTAACCTGAAGGGCAGAATTGATGAGAAAATAAATTCCTGATTAGTGTTTTAATTTTAAGGATCTTTAGAGGGGACTAAGCAGCAAGGGAGGCTGGTGGAGAGAGGCTGCGTTATTAAAACCATAAATCCTCCATGGGAGGGAAAGAAAAGGGACACAAGGAAAGCATCAAGGGGAGACAGACGGGACTTCCTTTGGAATTTGGGTAGGGGAGAAACAGCAGAGGGAGAGGAGACCCAAGGGCACGGAGGGTCCTCTCCCTCCTCCACCCAAGAGACTTGCTTTCCTGGGGGTGACAGGAACCCACTGGCCATGCCTTCCTGTTCCCTGAGTGTCAGGCTGGGTCATAGAATGTGACTCTTGGCTCCCAGGCAGGAGTGGGGTGGAGCAGTCGAGGCCACGTCAGTTCCACCCTCTCTCCACGCTGGCCAGCGCCATGCCTGGGCAGAGCAAGAGTCATCAGCCTTGACTGGCAGGAGAGGCCAGAGCCTGGAGCTATCTGCTGAGTGGAGAAGATGACAGTCCCCCACCATAGGTGTGTGTCACAACAAAGTGAGATAATGCACCCACAGTGCTTCGAAGGGAGGCACTTGGGAGGTGCCCATTAAATGCAGCTTTTGTTGAGTGCTGGCAGAGAGAGTGTTCCCTTCTGTGAGGTCTAGCGGGTCTCACTCTCCTGTCCCTCTTTTATGGCTATATTGAGGAATAATTGATACACAACAACGCAGCGCATATTTAATGTCTACAATGCGGTGAGTCTGGACACATGCAGACATTTTTGACATCATTGCCACAATCAGGGTAACGCACACCTCTATCATCTCCAAAAGTTTCCTTGTGCCTTCTACTTTCTGGGTCAGTTTTGTGGTAAGAGTGTGTATCAGTCCATTTTGTGTGGCTGTAAAGGCATATCTGAGACTGGGTCATTTATAAAGGAAAGAGATTCATGGTTCACAGTTTTGCATGATGCCAGCATCCTCTCTGCTTCTGGTGAGGTCTCGGGAAACTGACAGTCAAAGCAAAAGGCAAGGGGTAGCAGACATGTCACATGATCACATGGCTAGAGTGGAAACAAGAGAGGGAGGAGGTGACCCCAAGCTCTTTCAAATAAGCAGCTCTCTCATGAACTGAGTGAGAATTCACCTGTCACTGTGGCAACGGCTACAAGCCAGTCACGAGGGATCCACCTCCATGGCCTAAGCACCCCCGACTAGGCTGCACCGCCAAAACTGGGACCTCATTTCAGCATGAGATTTGGAGGAGACAGCATCCAAACCATATCTGATCATATAACATGAGATCACCCCTCCTAACACATTTTTAAAAAAATACATGATATAGTCTGTCAACCCTAGGTGCTAGGCTGTAAAGCAGATCTCTGGAACTAATTCACCTTGCATAACTGAAACTCTAGACCCACTAAACAATCCCCGTTTCTCCTCCATCCAACCCCTGGCAAAACCCTTCTGCTCTGCCTCTGGGAGTCTGGTTATTCTACAAGTGGAATCGTTTAGTATCTGTTCTGTGACTGGCTTGTTTCACTTAACATGATGTTCTCTAGGTTCACCTGTGTTGTGGCAAATGACAGGATTCCATTCTTGTTTATGGATGTATACTATTCCATTGTGTATGTACACCACATTTTCTTCATCCATTCACCTGTCGATGGATTCTTGGCTTGTTTCTGTATCTTGTCTATTGTGAATACTGCTGCAATGAACCGAGAATGCAGTTATCTCATGGTGATCCTGACTTTAATTCTTTTAGATATATACCTAGAAGTGAGACTGCTGAATCGCATGGTAGTTCTATTTTTTACATCTCAAAGAACCTCTACGCTGTTGTCCATAGTGGTTGCCACCCTCATTTACATATGAACAAACTGAAGCCAGCAGTCCAAGCACCTTGCCTCAAGCCACAAGTTCTATAAGGGCTGGAGCCAGGATTGAGTCCAAATCTGCAGCCAAGACCAAATCTCCAGGCATCCCTGAGGTTGCCCCTGAGGGATTCATACTCGCCACCCTAGGGGACTTATTCCAGCCAGCAGTCACACGAGGCAGACTGGGAAAGGGTCATAGGAAGTGGGGCTGCTGGTGTCCTTGACAAGGCCCAGGATCTGTGGGCCCATGAAGTGGGGGGAAGGGAGATGGTCTACTCCTGTCTGCCCCAGCTCCAGATATGGGAAACCCTCAGGTCATGGCTGCATAAGTGTGTCAGGCGGCCCCTGGAGCCACTGTACCTCCCCCACTGGTCCCTTCCTCCCCCACGAACCACTCCACCCGCCCCAGGGTTGAGCAACCCAGGCCTCTAACTCCAAGGGGTCAGGGTCATACATTGCACAACTGCAGGGGGCATCACTCACATCCTGTGGAACATGAGATGGACAATGAAGTACAGGTTAGGGAGGGGTGAGGGACTGGGTGGCCCCACATGGTAGTGAGGAAGCCACAGTAGGAGATTTTCTCACCACAGGTTTTCAGGATCCACTGTAGTCAGCAGGGTCTTGTAGAGGTGAGGTCTTAGACGCCTGACCTCAAGGGATCCTCCTGCCTCAGCCTCCCAAAGTGCTGGGATTGCAGGTGTGAGTTACTGTGCCTAGCCAGGGCTGCTTCTCTTGAGAAGCGAGTCTGGAGCTGGAACCTCAATGGGTAATTCAAAGGGGAAGGGCCTTGGGAGTCATTCCTGGAGGAGGTGTGGGTGGTCTCTTGGAGTGAAAGGAGAGTTACCAAGTCCAGCATGCATGAGAGGACAGCGGTGGCCTACTGCACAGAGAAGGGGAGGAGAAGGCATCCAGCTACCCAAGAAGTCTCTGGAATCTGGGAGGCCTTTGGGTCCCTGTGCCTCTCCTCCTTTTCCCTTTGATGGTAGGGCTGCTCCCACCAACCAGAAAAGGTCACTATGTCCAGAATCACCATCTCAGGCAGGGCTCTGGGACCCCCTGTGGCATATTTCCAGCTGATGGGTCTGATTGAGTCCCAAGTCCCTTTACAGATCACCCCAGCTCCGCCACACCACAGTCTATTTTTTTAATAAGGGAACTGGACCATGGAGGCAGATGGGGCTGGCAGCCAGTGCCGCCTCTGTAAGTTCAAGGGCACATGGCTCCCTCCTGCTCACTTAATGGTTTCCTCTCATTTAATTTTTAATTGTTAAACATTGTCTTTGGGGCCTGGGCTTTTTCTTGGTAGCTCTAGGGCAGAGAGGAATTTGGCTCCCTGGGGTGAAGGAGGTCTGGCTGGCTCTCGGCCTAGCTTTCCTGTTTTCCTGGGGACTCTTTTCAAGTCCTGGCTCAACTGGCGTCTGGGACAGGACACGCTATGACATGGTAGCATTTTAATCCAGACCTGTGGTGAGCCCTAGTAGAGAGTATTTGGTTCACAGGGCAGGGTTTGACCCATCTACTTAGGTTCTAATTCTGCCTTAGCTTCTTACTCTCTGGGTGATCTTGGGAAAATTTCTTTCCAGTTCTGTGCCTCACTGTCCTCACCTGGAAAGTGGGGATACAAATACTCCCCTCAAAGGGCTGTTCCTAGACTTTTCTCCAAGCCTTAGCTTGGTGACCAAACCAGATGTGGTACCTGCTACCTACTTGCCAGCTACCCCAGGCTGGGCCCTTCAGAGAGGTACCCCGCCACTTTCTCTGGGACTCCTGCCGCTGCTCACAGGGTGGGGTGCCCTGCTGTTTGATTCTGGTCACTCTAGAGCCTCTTCTAGCATCCAAGCCACACCTTCCCAATTCTGCTCTGCTGAAGCCTCAGCCTGCCTTAGGTCTTGTCTGCAGTCATACTGCTGTCCCACTTATGCCACCCAAATCACCATAACACAGCGGCATCCATCCCCTGGGCCTACCACAATGTAGACACTAGATTGCTTTACTTACAACAGCTCACCCAATCCTCCAACTATCCCTGTATTATAACCCCATTTGCAAAGGAGGAAATTGAGGCTCAGTAGCTGTGAATGACTTGCCTAAGGTCACACAGCTCATAGAAAGTGTAGAGGGGTTGAACCCGCATCTACCTCTGCGCATGAGCAGGGTTCTGACGGGTGGGGGTGGGGGTGGCAGTATCTAGGGCTGGATGTGTGGTGAGGGGGTACAGGTCGATGGTGAAGGACCAGTGTGGCTCTGGTGCAGGAAGAGTGAGGAGGGATAGGGATAAGTGAGGAAGGAGGAAGGGCTCGGTGGAGGGTGTCTTTCTCTCAGCATCACTCAAAATGGTTGCAGACCCTTCTGGGAAAAGACAGGGTGAAGAATGGAGCCTGGGAGAGGTAGCCCAGATTGAGGGGTTACACAGAACACCCTGCCTCTTGCTTGCTAGCTCTTCTGGGTGGCGACAGAGGTAGCCCCCATCCCCAAACTCAATATATAGTTGCCATTGGTGTAACAGTAAAAAAAGAGTATTGACGTAGTAGTTAAGACAGACCTTGGCTTGAAGCCATGGAGCATAACTTTCTCTGTGATCTCAGGTAAGCAACTTAACATCCCTATGCCTCTGTTTTCTCATGTGTAAAATGGAACAATAACATCAACCCTGCAGGACTGGACTGAGTATTGGCTGGAAGTTAATCTCTTTGTGTGTTGTAAGGCTCTTTGATGGCTGCTGCCCTGACCACGCATTGAGCTCCTGTGTATTTGAGCAGAGCCCTGCCCCTGACAGTGCCTCTATTTCTTTTTCTGTGAGAAGGAGGAGGTGGGATAAGCTGAGTCCACCAATCCCTCTGACCTGACCAGCCATGAGGGATGCCTGTGGGTTGCAGCCAGAGAAATGCGGACAGGGAGACGTTTGAGGCAAGAGGGATGCCTGCAGCAGAATGCTCCCAGCAGCAGGCAGGTGAAGACAGTGAATCACCCTGAGCCTGAGGAGACTCAAAACTGGAGCAACCGGAAGAAGGTGTTTTGGGGAAAGGGACAGGCCGGGGAATCACAGTCACCCCCAAGCTGGAGGAAAGATGAGACTGGATGAGGAGTCAGGACGGAGGGTCGATGGCTCTTATACCTGAGAATCAGCCTCCCATCCCTCTCCTCCCCGTCACAAACTACTCCTGTCCTTGCCTGCTCCCAGCAGCCTGCACACCTGTGCAAGGTAGAAAAAGGCAGGAAAGGGCATTGGTAACCCTGGAGCGACACCTCTAGTTAGGGGTGCTTCATGAATTGCCAAGGGCATCACAACAGTGAGCGTGAGTCAGGACACAGCCCACATTTCCCTGCTTTTGAATCCAGGGATCTGGAGAGGAGCCCCCAGGAGAAAGTCATGATAGCCCTGGACCATGGACTCTGTGGCCCTGCTTGGGCTGGGGTCACTCGTCTATCACTCAGAAGCTGTGTGACCTCACCCAGCTCCCTGACTCCCTTAGCCTCAGTTTCTGCTTCTGTAAAGCGGGGACAATGACAGTGTCTACTCTGTAGGGTTGCTGGGAAAGTAGATGCCTGTGCCATGCAGATAAGATTGGCCGGCAGCCAGGCTCGGTGGCTCAGCCTGTAATCCCGTGCCTTTGGGAGGCTGAGGTGAGTGGATTGCCTGAGCCCGAGGGTTTGAGACCCGCCTGGGCAGCGAGACCTCATCTCTACAATAAATCACAAAATCAGCCGGGCGTGGTAGCGCATGCCTGTAATTCTGGCTACTCGGAAGGCTGAGGCGGAAGGATTGCTGGAGCCCAGCAGGTCGAGGCTGCAGTGGTCGAGAGGGGCCACTGCGCTCCAGTCTGGGCGACAGAGTGAGACTCCAACTCAAAAAAAAAAAAAAAAGAAGAGTGGCCAGCACTTGGCTTGGCATGCACTTTATAAATGTAAGCTAGTTGGGCTCATTCCCTCCTCACCACACCCATGACATGGTGGTGCTGCCCCCTTGCACAGATGAGGAAACTGAGGCTAGAGGTGGAAGCGGTCACCCAAGGATCTGCAGTTTGTGAAAGAGAGAAGGACGGGAGGCTGATTCCCAGGTCTAAGAGCCATCTACCCTCCATCCTGACTCCTAGAGTACTGGGCCTGTGGGGAGGGAGGTGGACAGGAGAAGGATATTCCCTCCCCAAATACTTTTTTTTTGAGTTGGAGTCTCACTCCGTCACCCAGACTGGAGTGCAGTGGCATGCTCCCAGCCACCGCAGCCTTGACCTGCTGGGCTCCGGCAATCCTTCCACCTCAGCCTTCTGAGTAGCCGGAACTACAGGCGTGCGCGACCATGCCTGGCTAATTATTTATTTATTTTTTGTAGAGACGAGGTCTCGCCAAGTTATCTGGGCGGATCTCTAACCTGCGGGCTCAGGCAATCCACTCGCCTTGGCCTCCCAAAGTGCTGGGATTACAGGCTGAGCCACCGAGTCCGGCCAACCCAAATATTTTTAATGAAGCTGAAAGATGCTCCCAGGTTCTGGCTACCCTAGGGCTGTTCTAGGTTAGGATATCTGATCAGCCCTCTTTTTCCTTTTATAAGTTATAGCTTTTCGCATTTCATGAGCCCCAACACATGCCAGAAGCCATGCTAGGCATGCATCCACATTATCTCATTTAATCTTCAAATAGCCCTGCAGGCTAGGTGTCATTTCCTCATTTCACAATAGAGGAAACAGAGAGGTCAATCCTTTGCCCTAGACCACACAGCTGCTGAGAGCTAGCAGGGCTGGGACTCGAGACCCCTGTACCCCCAGTTTCTACCCATCTGTAGGACTGGAGTCTGATGCCCACAACCAGTAATGTACCCTCTCTGGGCCTCAGTTTCTCCATTTATAAAATAGGAGTGATAAAGATAGTACCTGTGTATCTTCTAGGGCTATTGTGAGGATTAACTTGGTAAATACAGACACACCAAAAAGACATTTGGAATAGTATCTGACTCAGAGTAAATTCTCTGTAAGTAAACGTTAGCTGTTTTCAGCTCTCCCGATCAGCACAGGCCACGATGTCACAAGATCAGTGACTGCACCTGTTCCAGCCAGGCCTTGGAGGTTGCGGTGGGTGGGCCTAGTTATTGTTGATTTCACAGACACAAATGGGGCATTGATTGGACACAGACACTCAGCAAACAATAGCTCATTTAATCCTCACATCCACCCTCTGTGATAGGTAGAGGCTGTAGTCATCATCCCTGACTTATAGATGAGCAAGCTGACGCACAGAGAGGTTAAGACACTTGCCCAAGGTCAAAGTGGATTCGAACGCTGGCGGCTTGGCTTCCCATTTGTGGTCTCAGCCACGCACCTTGCCAGCTCCTCCCCCATCAGAGTGTGAGAACTCGTGTGTCAGAGAAGCTACTGCCTGTGTGGGCTTGAAGCCGACAGTCACTCCCGACACCTCGCCATATAATTAATGATTATTATCTTATCTCTTGGGAAGGAAATGACACACTGTGACTGCGAAGCCAGGTACGCTGAGGCCTGCGTGCTCTTTTCCCAAGAGATAAGGGCTAACTAGGCAGACGCCAAGGCAGTGATCTCTCAATATCACTCAGGAGAGAGAATGACGGAGCAGGAGAAAGATGACTTGGCCTATGCAGGCTGGTGTCCCAAATTGTTTTTTCTCATTGTTTGTTTTAAAAACATCTAAACCGGGGTCTCCCTGGAGAAGGGAGGACCAGGGCTGGTCATGGTCTGAGGCCAGAGTGACCTCCGCAAAGTTCTGCTGAGCAAGCAGTCTTATCCTGGGAGGGAACCCCGTGTGTGAGAGCTGATGCCTAAACCCACCCATTACATCTGTCATCTGGTCCATTACACCTCTCTGTAAGGAGGAAGGAGTCTAGGCCCAGAGAAGGGGAGTGACTTATGCAAGGTCACACAGCAAATGGACAGCGACTGGTGCTTCAGACCCCCTGGTCATTCCTTATGACCTGAACATTGATTAGACACCTCTGTTTGGCCTGGCCTGGACCACAGAGTGGCAGGGGAGGGTGTAGGTGATGGCTCAAGCTAACCCATCAACTTCTGGGACTGTGAATGCCATAAGGACAGGCAGCCTCAGTGTTTTCTCCTAGGGCCCAGCACAGAGCCTGGCATAAAGTAGATACTCAATCCATATCTTCAGAATGACTGAATGACCCAATGTGCTGTGAAAGTGAATGAGTGACATCACTGGCCTGTAAACAATGGAAGCCCTCAGAGACCCAGGGCAGGGGAGATTACAGGCAACTTAGAAGATGAGGTGTCTTCTTGGGAGGCTTCCATACTCCCAGAAGATCTGTTCCCAAGGGAAATGCTTGTGGATTTCCAAGTGCTGGTTAGAGTTTCAATCCTCAGGTGTGTGTGTGTGTGTGTGTGTGTGTGTGTGTGTGTGTGTGTGTGTGTGTGTAAGAGAGTGTGTGTGTGTGTAAGAGACTGTATGTGTTGGGGAGAGGTGGTGATAGACCTGGGGTCCCCAGCAGGGCACCCCACTCCCCGCAGCTCCATCCACATCTCCTCAGGCTACATCCCCACCATCGAGGCCTGATGTCCCTCAGACCATGAGCCCTGGCTGTGCACCACCAAGTGACCACTCAAGCCCGTCTTCAAACTGCTCGCCATGGGTTTTTAGTAGGAGCCACAGAGTCCTGTGTTTCTGGGGCCCCCAAAGCTGTCATCTGGGGGCACAAAGAGAAGGCCAGCTCTCTTTTCTGCAGGAATTCTCTCCTGACCCACCCCCTTCCCCAGGGTGATGCATAGAAGAGCTGGCAGTCTCCCAGGGGTGACAGGCCCTGGCAGCGGCAGACTCTGAGACCTAGGGTACTCGAAGCCATCCTGAGTCATATTGCCATAGTAATGGCAGCTGCTGCCGTGCATTGGAAGCTAGTTTTTGCTCTGTCTTCCACATATTTCACGTTGCCATGCAGATGATGGAATTGAGGTCCAGAGACTACAGCACCCAGTCCAAGGCCACACAGCCAGGAAGGGGTTAGGTGGAAACTGAATGCTGTTTTGAAAACCCCACAGCCCATACCCTGGACCACTCTCTGACACTGAGCTCCACTGAGATGGGTGTCAGACCTGGCTCCAGGATGCAGGATGATACAGCCAGGCCCAGCCAGGTTCTTTGTCCTGAGGGGAGTGGAAGCTTCATCCCAGGTTGGCTGGGGGGACATTGTCTGGGATCCTGCAGATTCTCAGTAAGGGCTTCATCTTTTCAGCGGAACGGAGGGTCCTTGGGAGTGGAGACAGCCCCGAGGCCTCCACAGCACTGTGTCCAAGGCACATGGTGCCTTATCTTCCCCATCTCCTGTGGCCGGGCCAGGCCATGGTTCCCAACCTCATGGCTCAGAATTGGGATGCCTAATAGATTAGGAACTGGAGCCATGAGACCCAGTTCTAGTCTCAGCTTGGCCATTTTCTAGCTCTGGAATCCTGGAGGGTTCTCCTGAAGGATCCTCAAGAGATAAGAACTCCCTCACAGAGAAATGGTGAGCCATAGCACAGGTGGGGGCCCTCCTCACATCAGCAAGGCCTCCTGGAATTAACTGAGCATCCATGGATATCCTCCATTAATCCTCCCCTTGCCAGGCATAACATGAAAAGCCTGCATCTTCCCAGTCCCAGCACTTTGTTTCTTCCTTGGCTCCAGCTCTGGGCCTGTGTATCAGTCAGCTGTGGCCATGTTAATGCTGTGAAACAAGCCATCCCAAAACTTAGTGGCTTCTATGAACAAGCATTTATTTTCACATTCCTGGGCATGAAGGTCGATGGACATTCTCCTGGTCTAGGATGGACTCAGATGAGTGGCTGTGTTGCAGGTTGGGTTTGCTTCATGTAAGTTTATTCTGTGACTTAACTGCCTTCAGTAGCTCAGGGGAACCTCTTCTTACCATTATCACCAGGGTGCTAGGGAGCAGGTAAGTACACACAAACACAGTTTAATCCTCTGCTCTGTCTTGTCAGCTAATATTTCTTGCTCAAAGCAATGTGCATGGCTAGCCCAGCATTAATAGTGCAGGAGAGTGTACCCTGTCCAGAGTGGGAAAGGGTGGGGAGTACATACTTGCTGAACTGTAATCCCATCTCTCAGGGACAGAAGACCCCTAACTTGAATACAAATACAAACAGGAGAGGCCTGTTTTGGCCACCGAGGGCTCAGGACCCCTCGGCCCTCTTAGGTTCAAATGCTGAGTGAAGGGACAGCTTGGGCTGCAGAAGGGGTCTGCAGCATGGCCAGAGGATGGGTTGTCATTTTCCCGCATGATGCTGGCAGGCCCTTCCCTCTTGACACTTCCTTTTCTCCACCTGCATGTTCTCCAAGACCCGTTCTAGCAGCCCTGACAGCTCCGAGCCCCTTCCACCCCACAACAGCTGGAGTTTGTAGAACATAGGCAGAACCCCATGCCATGCTTACCTGGCTGGCATTTCGGCTCACAAATACCTTTCCCCGAGAAGCAGATCTAATTTACTCCCTGTGAAAAATGACTGTCTAGCACTTGGGCAGACTCCTTCTTGGGGCAGCCAGTTGCTTTCACGGTGGGGACAAGGGTGGGTATAAACTTGGATCAGGACCAGCTGCAGGCACGTGGCAAGGGACTCAAGTGAAATCATTCCCCAGGTGAGGGCTGTGGGAAGGGCAGGTGGCATGTGTTGTGTGTCCCTGGACGGAACCAAGAATGGTCCAGGCCAAGAGTAACTTCCCCTCCTGAAACCTCAGTTTCCCCATCTAAAAAATGAGGCTGGGTTCTGAAGGTCTTTTCCAGCTCTCAAGCCCTATGGCTCTCAGTGGATCTACCTTTGTTCGAAGTTTGCAGCATCAATGTACAAATCAAATTCCGAGGCTTCTCTTTTTCTTCTCCTTCGTTAACCCTAAACATGCACTATTGGAACCACCCCACCTTCTCCCTAGCTGGCTGCTGGAACTGGAAGAGGCAGGCCACAGGTAGGGACAGCTGGGGTCCTGGGTCCCCAAGGCTGGCTTCCAAGAGCTCAGTCAACCAGGGCCCAAGGGATGGAAAAGGCTTTTCAAAAATGTCATTGGCTCCCAGACAAGGCTGTCCTGATAGCCCTCAAGGCAGCCTCACATGCCCTCAGATGCCCCTGAGAACACAAAGCTGGGTAGCTGAATTCATGGCTGGAGAAGGCCCAGGAGGCAGGAGGGAAAAGGCAGGGCAGCTGGTGGAGCTCACTCCAGGGAGAGCTGGGCGTGGTCCTCAAAAGCCACAGACCTCATCCCAGTCCTCTACTCACCTTTGGACAAAGGGGAAGGGAGGTGGATGGGGGTCTCCAGGCGGCGATGTGAGAGAGGGAGGATCCACCCCATCCCGCCTCAGCCCTCCACCCATGGCTCCCACATGCTGGTGCTGCTAAGAGTCAGATGTCCCTGCAGCCAGACCCTGTCCGCCCTCCCCAGGTGCTCCCCGGGCAAGTTCACCCACCCCCGAGATTCAGACAACAGAGGGTGAGCTGTGTCCACTGCCAAATTACCCCCTTTCAGCTCCAGACCCAAGGACAGTCATTCCCATGAAAATATCAGGGTGTGGTCACTACTACAGGCTCAAAAGGACGGGGGAAGGGAGAGGTTGCTAGAACCTACCAGAACCTGCAGGGAGCTGTGTAGAGAGGGCGCCCTGAAACAACATGCCTTCAGTGGAGGGACACAGGCCCCCCAGGACAATGAGAAAGCTGGGGAACAGCACTCTGCTCTCTCCCCTTCTTGCCTCTGCTCCCCTGCAGGCAAGGATAAGAGAGGCTGCGGGTACAGCCTGCAGTCAGTCTCCCAGGGAGAGAGGGCAGAATGTGAGTCTAGAAGGGCAAACAGAAGATGCTCAGCTCAGGCATGCGGAGGAAGGAAGGAGTTGTCAGGACCTGTTAAGCTTGTGCCCATCTCTTGCTTCTAGTGCTCACTTCTGGGCCATCTCAGCTTGTGCACATCAGTGACAGTACGTATCAGGGCTTTGGAATCAGATGGACCAGGATCCAAATCCCAGTTCACTGGCTGTGTGATCTTGAGTAAGTTCCTTTGCCACCTTGTGTCTCCATTTCCTCTCCCACAAAATGAGAATAAGAGCATCTGACTCAGAGATGGAAAGTGCTTGACACCTAGTCAATGCTCAGTAAAGGTTTCTAGTTTTTAATCCCTATCTGTCTACCCTTTATCTCTTGGCTGGTCTGCAAAACCTCTGAGCTGGCCTCTGCTCAAGCCTCAGCCCCTCAAATTGGTTTTCCACACTTCCCCCAGAAGGTTCTTCCTGAAACCCTGAGTGGATCACGCCACAGCCTTCCTCAAAAACCACGAACAGTTCCCCCCCTAGAGGATGAAGTTGAGTTTTTTAGGATAACAGTCAAAACCATTAGGGTCTGGTCTTAGCCCCTCAACCTGGTTGGGATATTTTTCCCCATTACATCTCACGGGGCCTAGTGGGAGGTGTCCACATAGGTGTAGAAATCATGAGAGAGGGCCCTCATGAATGGCTTGGCACCATCCTTGCAGTGATGAATGAGCTCTCCCTCCATTAACTCCCAGGAGAGCTCATTGTTGGGAAGAGTCTGGCGCGTCTCTCCCTTCTCTCTTCCTTCCTCCCTTGACATGTGATGCCTAATGCCCTGCGCCTTCTGCCATGAACGGAAGCTCCCTGCGGCCTCACCAGGAGAGGCTGATGCCATGCTTCTTGTACAGCCTGAGAACCATGAGTTAAATAACCTTATTAATATGTTACCCAGCCTCAGGTATTCCCTTGTAGCAACACAAATGGACTAAGACACCCCTTGCTAGAACCTGCCCATCCTTCCCTTGGTCCCTTTCCCCAAGTGACACTGTTCCCAAATGCCCTTTATGTGTTCAAGCATTTGTCAGTGCTGTCCTTCCCACCTGGATGTGCCTTCTCCTTCTAGCTCAAAGGTCCCATCTTCCATGAACATCCCCCATCACCACACAAACGTAATTCCCCCAACAACTCTTGTGCTTCCAGGGAGCACTTACTCCATGTTGCCTCAGAAGAGCAGGCATGGCATGCCATGTTCTTCCTCTTCAGTCTCTGAGTATAAGAAGGCAGGTTCTGTGGCATCCACGCCTGGCTCTTTGCAGTTCCTAAGCCAGTACTGAACACAGGCAAGGGCCTGTTGTGTGCCAGGTGACCCACATGCATTCATGTGTGTCAAGAGCCCCCCCACCCCACACATCCATGCTGACCTAAGCAGAGCCCTTGCATAGGTGGCATTATCCTTTTTGACTAATGGGGAAACTAAGGCAAAGCAGTTTGCTTTAGTCCACTTGGCTAGGAGGTGGAGAAGTCGACCTGGGACTAGCGCTTCTGGGCTTTTCCCATTCTCCATGTGATCCAGTAAGTATTTAAAAAATGGACCAATAAATGAATGAATGTAAGAAGGAGTCAATAGCAACATACCACAGTGGTTACAAGCAAGAAAGACTTGGGTTCAAGGTCAACACCTGCAACCTTGGTGAAGTTGCCTGTGTTCTCTGCCCTGCCCACCCTCCCCCAGCGTCCTGTGAATCAGGTTGCTGTGGTTTCCCCTCCCGAACCCAGACAGGCAGCCAGGGCTTTCCCACTGGGGAGGAAACAACCACGGGGCTGAGACTGATGCTGTGTGGGGAGGCCCAGACAGCCGGGAGACAGCCCTTCAAGTCAGCATGATGAACATCTCAAGATGCCATCTCCAGCACCCAGTGCAGGAAAGGGGCCTGTTAAAACTATTTATATCCCGCCTGCCGCCTGATGGCTTACTCACACTGCCTCCTCCTTTGACTTTCAGTCGACAGCCACATTTGCAGACCCCAAAGAGGCACAAAAGGCGGGTTTTGGTGGCTTGCCTGAGCAGCCTGGTTCTCCCAGGAAAACCTGGGGATTTAAGTAGGACACCAAAAAGGGACTGGGGGCTACTCCTCCCTCAGTTCAGCTCTGGCCCCAGTTGTCAAAGGAATCTCTCAGGGAAGTGCTGGGCTGCCCAGGGCATCTGCAGCGAGGCTTTGCCTGGGGTGTCCATGGTCTGGGCTTGGTCAGCATGGCCAATGGGTGGGCAACTCCTCACTCATCCAGGAAGAGCTTCTCTTCCCCTTCCTGTGCAAGAGGCACCATTTTCAGACACTGCACATCAACCTCTTTGATTCTCATAAAGGACAAGTTTGGCCAAAACATTGCTGGTTTCAGTGTGAATGAGATGAGGGGTCACTGAGCAAAGGCGGTTAGAGTAGTGTCCTGCCCTGAGGTCCAGATGTGTCTGCTCACAGGGTCTGGGTCACCCTGCAGAATGTTCCAGTTAATAATAGAACATCATGATAGACATTATTCTAATATGTGGGACTCTTGCACTGATATTCTGCAAGCCTCAAACTGCACGATAGCCAACAGCAAAGGGGTGAGAAATCTGGACTGAAGGATGAATTTGTCCATTCATTCATTCCTTCAATTTATTTATCTGCTTGAATACTTAGCTCTGAAATGTTTGCATGGCTGATGCCTTCTCAATATTCGGATCTTGGCCTAAATGTCACCTCCTTGGAGAGGCTACCCTGACCACCCTTTCTAATGGCATCCATCCCCTCCACCCCACCCTGATTCTATTATGTCTTTGTTATGTGTTGATTTTATGGCTCTCACAGCATTTCCCAGTGAAGTTCTCATTTGTCTGCTGGCTTGTCTGCCATGCCCACTGGAAGTAAATTCCTCGAGAATGGGGACCTTGTCTTGCCTGTTTGCTGCTTTGTCCCCAAGTGCTTGACACTGTGCCAGGTTCACAGCAGACCTTCATCCATTCACCACTGACCAAGAACCTCCCAGTTGTCAGACTGGGGCTGGCTGCCACCCTGGGGAGCTCCACATCCGGCAGGCAAGAAATCCAAGAAGACACAAACAAATGGAAAAATATCCCATGCTCATGGATAGGAAGAATCAACATTGTTAAGATGTCCATCCTACCAAGGGCAGTCTACAGATTCAACGCAGTACCCATTAGGTTACCAACATCATTCTTCTCAGACCTGGAGATGACAATACAGAAATTCTTATGGAAACATAAACAACCATGAATAGCCAAAACAATCCTTAGCAAAAGAAACAAAGCAGGAGGCATCACACTTCCAGGATTCAAACTTTACTATAAGACTACAGTAATCAAAGCAGTCTGATATTGGTATGAGAACAGGCACAAAGACCAATGGAACAGGATAGAGATTCCAGAATCAAAGCCTCACTTTCTCAACCAACTTATCTTTGACAAAGCCTCCAACAACAACTGCTGTGGAGAGGAGAACCTATTCAGTAAATGGTCCTGAGGAAAGCGGCTGATCACATGCAGAAGATTGAAACAGGACCCCTACTTATCACCATACACAAAAACTAACTCTAAATGGATCAAAGACCTAAACGTAAAACCTCAAACTATAAGAATCTTATAAAATGCAGAAGACATCCTTATGGAAATTGGAACTGGCAAGCAATTCCTATTAAAAATCCTAAATGCCCATACCTTAAGGAATAAGTTAGACAAGGGGGACTTCATCAAACTGACGAGCTTCTGCAAAGCAAAAGAAACCATCAAGAGAGCAGGGAGACAGCCCATAGAATGGGAAAAAATATTTGCCAAGTGTTGTAAGTGGGAAGGGCTGTGTAATAGCCATGTGTTCCTGATGTTTCCACATAAGCCTGGTTGACCTGGGATGACAGTCCCTCCCAGGGCCAGCCAAATCCTAGAGGTGCTACTCAACTTGATCATGTACCTGTCATATGGAAACCAAGTCGCCTACTTCCCTTATTAGGCTCTCACACTCCAGGCTGTGATGCACCTGCCTCCATTACCCAGGGCCAGGCACTAGACAATCAGGGACTGCCCCATGCCCAGAGTCCACGGAAATGACCCCCAAACAGCCAATCCTGAGCTTGCTTACATCATCATTCCTTCCCCAAAAAGTCACCATAAAAGGTTTTGCTCACACTTCCCCTATTCCTGCCTCTTTACCCCATATGGCCCTGGGTGTGGTCCTCTCCTGCTGGGGCTATGAGTAACAAACTATCTTTTCAATCAATAGCAGTCCTCTCCTGATCTGTTGGTCTCACCATACCTGATTGATAATAAAACCAACATTCAAAATCAGGCTATCGGCTGGACATGGTGGCTCACGCCTGTAATATTAGCACTTTGGGAGGTCTAGGTGGGAGGAGTGCTTGAGCCCAGGAGTTTGAGACCAGCCTGGGCCACATAGTGAGACCTTGTCCCTACAAAAAAAATCAGAAAATTAGTCAGGCATGATGGTGTATGCCTGGAGTCCCAGCTGCTTGGGAGGCAGAGGATTGAGGATCGCTTGAGTCCAGGAGGTTGAGGCTGTGGTGAGCTGGGATAGTGCCACTGCACTCCAGCCTGGGTGACAGAGTGAGACACTGTCAATTAACAAACAAACAAATAAATAAATCAGGCTATGAGGGTGAAGACAGGTCCAAGGCCAAGATGACTTGGGGGAGCCTATATACCTCGCTGGGGTCATGTCTGCAATTGCAATCATGCCAGCTGAGTGGGGGAGGTCGTGGGCCTTTTAAGCAAAAGGCACAGCCCAGGCAAGGGCCTGGCAGCCATGCAGCGGGTAGAACTTTCTGGTAACTCAAATGACCCCGTGAGACTGGAGCAGAGCTGAGAGGAGCCACAGGACGGGAGGGTGGAGGAGGGTGGGAATCGGATCCTGGAGGACTTTGGAGGAGGCTGGGCTTTGCTCTGGAGCCGATGACAGGCACCTGAAGAGCCGTGGCTGGAGCTCGTCAAATGTGTGGTCCCTGGGTGTTTTTCCTCTGAGCCATAGTCCACTTGGCTGCTGTCCTGTGCATGGGGTAAGCTGTGTCACCAGTCCCCAACTCCTACGCCATCGGCCCACCCAGCCCCAGCACCCAGTCCCTTGCTGAGTCACCCTAGCAGCTGCTGTTCTTACTGCATGCCTAGCCTGAGTCACATCTGCCCAGGTCCTCCCACTCTCCCCAGCCCCCAGCACCCAAGGGCGGGGGACATCGGGGCCAATAGAATCTTTTGGTGGCTGATGGAATCATTGCCGCACGTGGCACGTGGGAGCTCAACTCTCTGCATATTGAGTCCACTGCCGATTTCCGAAGAGAAGTTGGAATGGGTGGGTGAGGAGCAGGGCCATGCAGAAGGGGTGGCAAGTGTGGGCGTGGCCACCATCCTCCTTTGCTTTCCCCTTATGGGTCCCGCCTGGACTCGGAACAGAGATGGGACCTTTTTGTCTTGCCTGGAAGGATGCTGAATGCTTGGAGGGAGGCCAGGCATCACGGAGGAAACTCACACAGCTGAGCAAGCAACTTCTGCCAGGCGGCAGGATGGTGAAATGGCCTCGCCCTTGACTTTCTGCAGCCTTGGCCAGAGGAAAATAACAGACCCCCGAGAGATCACCTGCGGCCATTCACATGCACTAAACATTTGCTCAATTCATTCACTCTCTCATTCAACCAATAGTTTTTGAGGCCCTCCTGTGGGTCAGTCATGGCCTAGGTACCAAACATGCAACCACACACAAAACATCTTGAATCTCCATCATTAGGGAGATTAAATTCTGCCTGGGGGGGGAGCAGCTAATAAGTGAACAAGGAAATACATATATTGTCAGCGAGAGACAGATATCAGGAAGCAAAATGGAGTAGGTTAAGAAAGAAGAAGAAAATGAAGGAGGATTCGGCAGATGAAAAGGAAGGGCTTAGTAAGGGGTGTTGGGCCTGACAGGGCATTCATTGGGGGCTTTTCTGAGCAGGGACATGTGAGCAGAAGCCTGAATGCATGAGGGAATGGACCATGGGAACATCTGGGGTAAGAACACTCCAGGCAGAGGGAACCACAGGTGCAAAATTTCTGGGGTAGGAGCCTGTGTGGCTGGGAGGGGACTGTTGGGAAGTCTGTGTGTCACAGTGTGGGAGGGGAGGGAAGAATGGTTAGATATGAGGGTGGAAAGGCTGCTGTGGGATCTGGTGGGACAAGGCTGTGGGTTTATCCTCATTGCAATGAAAATATGCTGGGAGAATTTGGAGCTTGGGGAGGCTAACATGTTACTGACATTTTAATACCATCCATCAGTACTTTGGGGAAAAGTTGTGCCCAGTGTCAAGGGGGATAAAGAGAGGACAAGTTAAGAAGCAGTGTCCCCTTCCTATGGAGTGTATGGCCAGGTCAAGGGGGAGTTTCTTGCCCAGATATGATCATTACCATTGGAGGGGACAAAACCATGGGCTAGATCTTGTGCCCTTTATCAGCACGGACTATCTCACCTAACCCCACAGCAAGTCTGAGACATAAATATGACTTCCCCATTTCAAGGATGAGTAAACTGAGATGTAGAGCCATCTAGCCACTTGCTCAAGGTCACACTGTAGCTGCACAGAAGGGGTTCAGCATCCAACAGTCTGACAGCTAGGATGAGGAGCTTAACCACACACTGGAGCTGTAGCACAAACAACTCAGGGAGGTAAATGTTCTTGGATAAGGTAAGTGGGAGCTATCGAGTACTGAGGAGCAAGGGCTCACCCTGGCCGGAGAGCTCAGAAAAGGCTGTGTGGACTAAGCAGCCTTACAGCTGGGTGGGACCAGTAGGCAGTGGTGGAGACAGGGGATCCCCAGAGGCATGGCATGAGCAGACGTGCAGAAGCTGTCAGGGTTAGACCCGGTGCACGAGGAGGGGGAGACAGGCTTGTAGCAGAGGTGTGGTCATTCTGGGTGGCCTTGACCATGGAATAAACCAGGAAGCTTCAACCCATCTGCAGTGGGAACCACTGAAGGGGTTTGAGCAGAGGATTGACTTGAAGTGAGGGCAGGTGAATAAATTGTCATTGATGGGCAAAATCATGGCGGAGCTGGCAGAGCACACGGCTGAGTGGAATTTGGGTCCAGCTCTGCCCCTGGAGTGGGCGCTGCTGGCTTCCTGTCCCCTGGTCCCCGCTTGACTTCCAATGCCAGCATTAGCATGGCCTTGCTTGAGGACTTTCTTCAGCTGCTGGAGTCCCTCTACCTGCACTGAGGATATCAGGGACTCAGTGTCCCTGGGAACAGCCCCCAGTTGTGCACTCACAGTGGTTGGTACATCAATAGCTCAGGTCCTGAGCTCTTCTGGGTGTGTGTTCCTCATGGGATTAAGCTCCAGCTCCCACAGTGGCCACTTGCTTTTCTTTTTCTTCCTTCCCTCCTTCCTTCTTTCCTTTCTTCCTCTCTCTCTCTCTCTTTTTGCAAGGTCTCACTCTGTTGCCCAGGCTGGAGTGCAGTGGCAAGACTATGGCTCACTACAGCCTCAACCTCCTGGGCTCAAGCGATCCTCCCGCCTTCACCTCCCTGTCGCTGTGTCTATAGATGCGAGCCACCATTCCCATGCCTTGCTTGATGGCACCCTCTTTCCTGGCTGTCTCACCTTCCCAGTCTCACTTCCTCACGTCACTACCAGTGTTTCCTGGAATCATTTCTCAAATATGCTTTTTGCTCCTGAATCCTTTTCTTGAGATAGGTTTTGGGGAAAACCCGGAAGAAAACAACCACTTTTTAGCTGTAAGGTGCTGGCTGAATTTATTTCACCTCCTCTTGCCTCAGTTGCCTCACCTGTGAAATGGGGATGAGAATATTAATCCCTCACTCCAAGGGACATTACGATGAGCTGTTGAGTTTAGAAACACAAAGAACTTAGTGTCTCGTGTATAGTAAGTTGTCAGCAAATGTCTTCCAAGATGGCTTCACAACAGATGAGGCAGATAGGGAAAGAGGCTGGCGTCTGCGAGGAGGGGGGGCAGATGTGAGAGGGCTGGCAGCTGAGCAGGGCAGGGAGGGGAGTGAGGACACAGCCAAGTCTGCAGCCTGGAGAGCTGGAAAGAAGAGTGCATGCACGGAAGCCAGGCCAGGAGGTGGAGCCAGGTTTGGGGAGAGAAGTTCAATTTTAGAGTCAGAGAGTTCCAGGTGCCAGACAGCCGTGGGCAGACATCCAGCAGGCTGCTGGGACAGCGGCGCTGAGTGGGAGAGGACGCAAGTATGGCGGCCACCCGGGTTTGGGCATCATCTAGAGGGGAACGAGAGTCAGTGCTAGGGGAGCTGGGTGGGGAGTGGGTGGGGGAGACCAAGCCGAGTGATGGTGGCAGAGACGGGAGGACTGGGGAGGAAGGGTCCCCGGGGGAGCAGGGAGCAAGGAAGGGCATAGGAACCAGTCTCCAGTCAGAGGGTGGGAGGGGAAAGTCTTCTTCCCAAGACTGTGAAGCAGTGGGCATTTCTGAGGCCAGAATCTGGGGTCAGGGTCCCTGGAAGCAGAGTCTGAGGCAAAGAATTCAGAGCACATGATTGACTGAGAAATGAGAAAGGGTGTGAGGGAAAAGGGATGGGCGGAGCAAGTGTCAGGTGGAGACTCACTTCAGCCTAGAACTCTGCTGTTAAACCATGGGGTTGTCCCACCTCCCTGCCTCTTATATGCACTTGTTCATCAGCCATTGGTTCCTGGTGGGTCAAGGGCGATATCAGATAAGCGGATGCCTGTGAGCCATTAGCAACCCATATTTATATAACTGAGTCATGAGACACCAGCCCAGAAAGGGCACCCAGGTGGGACACCAATGATTTTCACAGTAGTCTGGTGTGATTCTGGCTCAGCCAGGCCCATCCTGGCCTGCCTGAATGAGCTTTTAGGGGCTAACAAGTGCTGATACTTCTCACCCAAGCACATATGAGATTTTCCTTGGCAGAAGGTGCAAACCAGACCTGGAGAGTGAGTTTCTAGACTGTTCTTAGTCTCTGCCAAGGGGGGGGGGGTGTAGGTGGCACGTGATCTTCACCCAGATGGTTTGGTCAATTCAGGGACCCAGTGCACCAAGATAGGCTCTGATCAGTGCTCCATACGCCCAGACCACATGGCCAGGCCCTGTGCTAAGGGTCACACTGGCTCTGTCTAATGATCCATGAGAAAGATCCTTTATTGTTCCCTTTCACAGGTGAAAACACTGCGGGTTCCTTGCCTGAGACCAAGCAACTCCTAAGAGAGGGAATGGTATTGAGCCCAAGTCTGTTTGACCTCAGAGCCCAGGTTCTAACTGTTTTGCTGTCCTGCAGCTTAGTATGTTACAGGTGTAGACACTATAAATCGCATTTGCCTTGCCAGGACACCAAGGGACCGACTCTCCTGGCCTCCAGAAACCATCGTCCAGTCCCACCATCCCACCACACTAAGGTCCTGACAGCTTAAAAAGAGGTAAGCAAGAGAAAGGAAGGAGAAAAGGAGGACCCTTCGGGCCGAAGTCTCCACCTGCCTGGTCAGTGCTGGGCTGACACCCGCCCACAGGTGCTGTGCCTGAGAGAGGATTGTTGGGTTCGGCCTGGGGCCTCAGAGACAGACCCTGGGCTCATGCAGGCTTCCCTCTGGACCACTTGGGGACACCTTGCACTGTCCTCATCTGAGTTGGCCTCCTCATCCCACTGACCCCAGGATCTGCTGAGAGACCCCAGAAATAGGCCTGTTTGGGTTGTGAGACTTTGGTCTGGGGAGGGGCCCTACCCAAGCTCAGGGAGTACTTCTGGTGCCCCTGGAATGAGCCAGCAGGCCACGCCCAGCAAGGCCAGGGACAGTCCTTGATTCTGCTGGGCTCCGACCCGCAATCGGAGGGGAGGCTACTCTGAGCCACAAAGGACCCCTGGATGGGCCATCTGCAGCCCTAGCGACTGGGCCCTGCTCTGCCTCCAACTTGCGCTGTGACTCAGTCCCAGTCACCCTCTGAGCTTGGCCCCCTCTGGGAGAGGAGATCAGTCTATGACCTTCCTTCCAGGCTGTCATATGAGGAAAGGCACTTTGTGTGGACGCCGGCCTCACTGCTGCTCCTTGAATCCAAGCGAGCACCTATGCTCACTGTTCCCTTGGTCTAGAATGCTTTCCCTCCCGTAATCTGCAGATTCACTCCTGCACAGTTCAGGTCCCTGATCAATGTCCCTTTCTAAGAGGGGCCTTCTCTGGCCACCCATCTAAAGATACTACCTACAACTTTGTCCCTGCCCCCCCGTGTAATTTTTCCCCCCGGCTCCTGTCACTACCTGGTATATTATATTCATACAGTATATAATTTTAAACTTAACTACTGTTATTCTTTTTTATTTTTGTTTTTAGACAGAGTCTTGCTATGTTGCCCAGGCTGGTCTCAAACTCTTGGCCTCAAGCATTCCTTCCACCTCAACCTCCCAAAGTGCTAGGATGACAGGTGTCAGTCTGGCCTTATTAGTATATGTTTACTTTCTTTTTATCGTTCTCCCTTCATAGAAGGTATGCATCATGGGGGTAGCAGCTCCATCGCCTGCCATTGCCTGCCCCCTGTCCTTACAGCACACGCTCCATCAATATCAAATGGTTGTAGATTTCCTCGAGCACACTGCCCTTCAAATAAAGGGTTTCTGAGGCTTTGCGCCTCTTGTACCCTTACTAAAGACCACAGCACATCCTTCATAACCTTCACTCAGCATCACAGGGCCACCTCTGGGTTTATGCTGTCTCTCTGTGTTTCGCTGGCACTCTGGGCCAGCCTGTAACAGCATCCTCTATGCAGCCAGTGAACTGGAAGTTTGCCTGTGACTCCAAGTTCTCATTCATTTTCTTATCTCTAAGCTGGTGACTGTGCAGGCACCAGAGGGTGGGCAGTAGGGGAGGGGCCCAGAACTGCTCTTGGCAGATGGGCAGGTGGTAAATGGCTGACCAAGGGGACGCCAGGCCCTTGATTCTGGCTGATGGGATGGAGTTGGAAGAGAGGATGAACGGGTTTTTCCTGATCTTGCTTATGTCCCAAACGAAGCTTCCTCTCTTGGTGGTGACCCTGTGAGGGTTAGCCCTTGGGTGAGGGTCTCTCTGGAAAGGGCCTGGGGTCTGACTAACCATTTGAGTGAGACCCAAGGGCAGTTCAGGTGCAGACTGGTGAGTGATCACTGGATCCTGGTCAGAAGAATGAGGTCTAGGATGACAATGACTGAACTGTCAAAGTCTGGGAAGCTTCAGCACAGATAGCCATGGCCCAGGACCAGAGGAACAGGCTTCCAATTTCTTCCTGGCCACCTCCTGACTGTGTGATCTTGGGAAAGCCACTTCATCTCTCTAGGACTCAGAAAGTTTTCCTTTTAGCTTCAAATAAGGGGTTTGTAGAATGGATTTTTGTCTCACAAACAGTAGATGCCTGGACCACTGGGTTAGGAAAGATTCTGAGGTACACTCTGAGCTTAATGCAAAAGCACAATGATTGATTAGTAATGTCTGCCATGGGTATCATAAAGGAGACACATGTTAGTCCTGGTCCAGGGTCTCCTTCACACATTTTATGACTCAGTGACTCTGTAGAGTTAAGGAGAATGGGGGTGTGTGTGTGTGTGTGTGTGTGTGTGTGAGAGAGAGAGAGAGAGAGAGAGAGAGAGAGAGAGAGAGAGAGAGAGAGACAAGGCAGGAGGAGTAAAAAGGCAGGTTGAGAAACTTGGGTCAGACATGTGGAGAACTCCAAAATAGATGAAAATGGAAACTTCTTTGGTGCACACAAAAAGCACACTCGAGGGTAGCAGTTTGTTTTTGCAAATGGAGTTGCTAACCATTAGTGGGTTGTGAAATAAATTTAGTTGGTTTCACCAATATTTTAAGAACACACAGAGTAGAACAGAATAAAATAGAAAGAAATAGAATATTTCAGATGTCAATGCATATGGTAAGGTTAAATGCTATTTTGTGAGTTTTTGTTTCAGTTACATATGTGTATGTGAAGAGGCTCAGAATGGATCTTTAACTGTGTCTCAGGGTCCAAAATGTTTGGGAGACTGAAAGAGTTGGGTGGCCAGATGTGCTCGTGCGGGGCAGACCTGGCTCACATCATCATCCTGGTGTAATTATACATCATCTCCTTTCACTCTGTGCAGACTGTAAAATATAGTCACATGTTTTTTGGACACTCTTTCTTTCAAAGGGTGGGGCCTATTTTCCCTTCTCTTGAGTGTGGGCTGGGACTTGGTGACTTGCTTCTAACAAATGGAATATGGAAGAAGTGTGTCCCTCTCAGGACTGTCATAAATGGCACCAAAGTCTCCTTCTTACTTTTTCTTGGATTACTTGGCATTGGCAAATGGCTGCCACATCGTGAGGAATTTAAGCTGTCCTACAGGGAGGCCCATGAGGCAAGAAACTGAGGCCTCCTGACAACAGCCACGTCAGCCATCTTGGAAAAGGATCCTCCAGTCCCAGGCCAACTTTCAGATGCCTGCAGTGCTGGTCAACACCTCGCCTGCAACTTTGTGAGACAACCCAATCCTAAACCTCCTAGATAAGTCACTCCCAAACTCCTTACTCACAGACACTGTGAGACAGTAAATGTTTGTTGTTTTTAGCTGCTAAATTTTAGAGCAATCTGTTACACAGCAACTGATTACTAATACACTCTCAAAGTAATCTCTTTTGGTTGAAACTTTATATGGTGACTCTGTCGGACTTCCAAGATCCTGTGGGGTTTCCAAGAGTCATGGAGAATGAGAAAATTTCAAGGAGACCAGAGAAGAGCAAATGTGTCTTTGTGTGCCCAAAAGAAGGGAAGCATGGAAGGGCAGATTTTGATCATGACAGAAACAGTCCAGATTGACTGGCTATACAGAAAACCCAGGAGTATCTGGAAGAGAACATGGCATGGTCCAAGGTCAAGCCTGGACTCACCAAGTTGCCCCTAATTACACATACCCTCTTTTTCACAGGATGACTGAATTAGTCGATTAGTGGATACAGGGCAGGTTCATGGTGGTTTGAACAGCCCCCACCAAAGGAGTTTGTATGGAGGGGACTGGATTGGGAGAGGGATTTCCAGTGAAAAACTTTGTCTTGGCTCCAGCCTGTCCAGACATTTGGATGAAGACACAAAAGATGTGTGTATCCACACCTCGAAAGCTGAAGTTAGTTTGATACAACTGATTTATGGTCCAGGACTCTCTTCCTGGGAGGAATCGCTGGGACAAAATCAACACAAAGAAATTGAACAGTAATCAATGTAAAGTCAGGCATTTTCAGATCGAAAAATCAATGACTCTAGGAATAAGCCCAGGGTGGGTGGATGGGACTGGCTTGGCAGAATTCCACCTGAAACGATCTGCTCATTTTTGACTTTGCCCCCAAGGTCAATGTGAGCATAAACGGCTTGCCATGGCTGCTAAAACAGGGGACCCAGGTGCAGGTTCTTAACTTCATGGAGGCCATGGGTGGGGTAGGGACTGTGGTTCACTCTGCTCCTGGTCCTGGTCAGCTGCCTCTGAACCCCACACTTTATAAGCACAGAATGCCGGGGGGGGGGGTCCCAGGGGAACAGGAAGGCCTCATGTACTCCCATGGGGAATGACCAGTGGCACCTCTGGGGTACTTGGTGACCTTGGAATGTCTGGTGATCGATCTGGGTGGAGGGAGGAAGTCACAGGGCAACTGGCTGCGACTTCTAAGGGGAGGGGTGTCCTGGAGGTGGGCTTGTCTGTGGATGGGTGGGCTTCCCATGACTGGGCAATTGAGCGGAGGCAGCTGGAGCTGAGTCTGGTCCCAAGCAGGAGACTGGCCCGTAGGACACCAGGGTTCTTCCCTCCTCTGTCCAGACATGGCCTCTGGCTTTCGTGGGAGCTGTTCCCAGGGAAGAGGGTGGTCCTTGGTTGTGCGACAGGGGACAGAAGAGAGAGGGGCAGAGGGAGAGACAGGGAGGAATCTGCTCTGGCCACCCCGCAGCCCTCCCCCACATTCCTGCTCACAAGAGCTCAAACATCAGCCCTCACACAAAGGCTCGCACACTCACGTTCATACACGGTCCCATGAATTCCTACCCGGTATCTACCTCCTACACACGTCCCCCACACACTCCCGTGCCTGCTCCCAGCATCTTCCTTATGACATACACACATGACCTCATGCATATATGTACACGCACAGACACATGCATACACGCACACACAAGTGCCTGTGCACAGGAAAGTTTCATATTAGCCCAGATTCCTGGGAACAGACTCGAGACAGCCACTTGGGTGTGACTGGTTGCAGACAGGTCTTGGGAGCAGTCTCCACAGGGAACGAGGGAGGCAGGCTTGAGCAGGGAGAAGTTGAATGCCCATGTGGTCACAGCAGAGGTCTAGTCATGGTGGAGGCCTCAGCCACACCCCAGTGGCTCTGAAGCTGGGGTGGCAATGCAGAGATGTCTGGAATTCAGGCAAAGGGGCTGCGTGGACCAGCCACTGGGCACAGGGAGGGGGAATATCTGGGCAAGGTGGCTCTCTCCAGCTGAGGGCAGTCCCCAGAGAGGGACTTGGCTGAGCACAACGGCAGGCAACGTAACTGGTGTATGAGTGTCTTGGTCCTGGAAGGGGGACTCAGGCAGGACCACCGCCATTACTCCCTACCCACGGGGACACGCATTTACACGAGTCTGGCTGGACTCTTCCTTTCCAACCCCACGTACCTGCCCCTGGGACAAGCCCACACACGAGGTGAGAAGGCAAACAGAAGGGCCTTGAGGTAGGCTGCCTCCCTCACCAATGCTGGATGGGCTGCCCGGGACAGGAATCACAGGACAGATCAGATGTGGCCCAAGAAGAGCATACGGCGGGGTCTGGCCTTCTGGGCCCCGCTGTGCCCTGCAGCCAGCGTGGCCAGTGTGGCAAATGCCCGGTCTCTAGACATGTTCCCAGCCTGATTTTACTTCTCCCTCCAGTGGGAGTGAGCGTCGCTATCCCTTGCACCTAGGTGGACCCTTAGACCGATTCTGTGGTTTCTGCTTCTCCTTTGGTAATCGCCCTTAGGGCACCAGAACCAGCTTGGTTCAGACCGAACCCAGCCCATGGTGTAGTCTACACTCCATTCTTCATGCACAGGCAGCTGCTCCCTCCTCGGGGCTGGAACTGGTGGGGAAGGCATGCAGTTGGCTGCTGGCTTCTCGCACTTTGCTTATCGCAACTCCAAGAACCTCACACTTCTATCTCCTCCTTGACCGTGTCCCCCTGCAGCTCACGCTCACCTTCTCCCCGCATCTCCCTCTTTCTCCTCCCCACCCCCAGGCCCTTCTCCACTCCTGGAATAATTCTCTTCAGCTGATCTTGGCAGCCATGGCCTTAATTGTGTGTATTTGATAAGTAGCTCTGCTGGGTCAGGACAGCAGCTGCTGTGGCCCTAATCAGAAGACACAGCCATGAGGAGATGGGAGTGCAGCGGGCTGGGTAGAAGATGCCGGGTCCTGCCCACCTCACCTCCCCCACACTGGGAACCCCACCTACCCCTCTGCCACTGCTCTTTGGGGTGGTGGTGGGAATGGAAATCTGAGAACTTTAAATGAGGATGTTGAGGCCCAGAGCAGTTGAGGGACTTTCCCGGGGCACAAGGAAGACTGGAGAATGTAGCCCGGACCTCCTGATCTCCAGGCCAACACTCTGCCCACTGGCCACCCTGCCTTGCCCCCCAGCCTGTAGGCTTCCTCTTTCCTGCTAATTTGACTTGCTGGCGGTATTTCCTTGCCCTGCCACCCTCTCTTCCAAAATGTCCAGAGTGGGAGGCGTTTCCTGTGGACTGGATGAGGGGAGTTCAAGCCCCTTGCCTTTCACTGATTTGCTTACGTCTTTAGGGGACTTCGTTAACTGTTGTGAGCCTCGGCTTCCCAGTCTGTAAAACGGGGATGATGCTGGCTGCAGCTACCTCAAGGGACTGATGCAAGGTTAAATGAGATAGTGCAAGCAATGTATTTAGAGAAAACTAAAAGTTGGCCATCGTGATTACTAGTTGGGGATCCCTGGGGCTGCCCTGTGTGACTGGACAGTTCGTGTAGGTACCTGGCAGGTAAGTCAGGGAGGCTGAAATCCAGCCTGCTGCGGTCACTCCCTAAGCTGTGTACCCTTGGAGCTGCCTCTCTCTGCCCAAGGAGGTGCCTTTTATAACTCACCCACCTGGGGGGGCATCTTTTCCTAATTTGCACAAAGGTGCTGTAGCCTGTAGCCCTGAGTGCCCTGTTAATTCGAAGCCAGGATTCCAAGCCACACCTGGGGATCATGGTGCCTGAATTCCACTGTTCAAGTTCCCGCTGGGTCCTACAGTCCTTTGCAACGCTCCTGAAATCCCACTTAAAAAGCAGCATCCCCAGGAATAATAATATCCCTAAAAATAATAGCACCTTATCATCATCTTTATTATCATCATCACCATGATTTGAAACTTTGAATGGATTAGTCTACATCCAGCGGCAGGAGGGCGGGATAAACACTCAGGATGGGTGGGGGATGGAGCCAGGAGGGGAGGCGGACTCTGCCGGGAGAGGCAGGGGACAGTGAAGGCTCCATTTTCTGCCTTTGTGATTTTGCCCAGGGTCACTCCAGAGGAATGCACTCGGCCGCCTGGTGCAGCAGCTGCAAAATGCTTCTGATTTACTGGGCAGCCCACTCCAAGGAGCAGTATTCATGCCAGTGATAAGCCTGATCTCCCAGGAGCGCCTCCATTTTTACAGGGGTGAGAGACACATTCTGAGGGAACAAATCTCAGAGGCGGGGTTTCAGGCACAGCAGCAGCGATGTGGAAGAGCTTATATGGCCCTTGGGGTTTCGAATCACACGCCAGGGGTGGCTGCCAGCATCACGGACACAAAGGACCTGGCATTGCAGAGGGGGAGTGTCTTAGGCCGGGACCCCAGAGGCCGACCCTCACGTGAGCACTCCTGTGAAACTGATTTCTAAAGAAAGTGCTTCTGGGAGAAATGGGTGAAGCACGGGGAAAGAGGAAAGGAAGATGAAGAAGGTGAGGGTGTGATCTCGGGCCATGTCCCTCAATGGTGGCTTGCACCAGGGCCCTCAGGGGAGCTCTGTGTTCAGCTCCACCTCGGAGCGTGTCCCCTCTTGGGGTGAGGATGCTGGGCCTGGACCCTTAGGCACTGGTGAGCACAGCCCAGGAAGGGATGGAGGATGCCGATTCCCAGGCATCTCTGGCTCTCTGCCCAGGAAGCAGACAGCCCCAGCAGCCCAATGACAGTCCCAAAATGCTGTCACAGGCACTGGCCCTCGGAAGATAGAGCATGCTACAGCCTGGCCCGTCTCTCCCAGCTCCCCTCCCACTGCACAGACAGGGTCAACAGGCTCTTGAATATCTGGGCCAAGGCCTGTAGCATCTGCTAAATGGGCCAGGAGGTGGCTCTTAGGGGCCTTCCCCACCATGGAGGTGTCCCACCTCCTGGCATGGAGATGTCTTGTATGCCAGTCTCACTCTCACTCTCCATGTTCCAATGGAAACTTCCATCTGTCATGGTCACTCCTTGTTCAAAGCCCACGCTTGGTGGCAGATGGACAGGGGAGCTTGCCCCAGCCTTAATGCTCAGACCCCTTCCAAGTTGAATGTTTCTCCTGCCAGCATCTGGGCTGAGTGGTAGGGCTGCCATGGCTTTCCATTGCTTTTTTAAAAAATGTCTATTTTTTGCAAATGTTGTTGATTGGAGTTGGATTACTAACATAATTTTTTTAAAAGATCCCAAACACATCATAGAAGGGGAGTGTCACAGATATACAAGCTCCAACTGATTATCGGTTCCCCTGACCCTGCCGCATCTCTGACTGAATCTTCAAACACTGGTCAGTTCCCAGGCCACCCTGGGAAGGAGCAAAATCCACAGGGCCATGGATGGATTGCTGTCCATTTGGCCTGGCACTAAATTGTCCCCCGGCTCCCGACACAGGTGTTTTAGATATATAGTGTGCCCCCAAAATGCATTTCCACCCAGAACCTCAGGACATAATCTTATTTAGAAATAGGGTCTTTGCAGATGCTATTAGTTAAGATGAGGGCATGCTGCTTTCAGTGTGCCCTAAACCCAATATGAGTGGGGTCTTTTTAAGAAGAGGACATACACATGGTGGAGAAGCCATGTGGAGGTGGAGGCAGAGATTGGAGTCTACAAGCCAAGGAATGCCAAGGATTGCTGGCAACTCCTGAAAGCTGGAAGAGAGGCCTGGAGTGATTCTTCCTGGAGCCTCCAGAAGGACCCAGCTCTGCCCACGCCTGAATTTTGGACTCCTAACTTACAGAATTATGAAAGAATACATTTCTGTGGCTTTAAGGCCCCAGTTTGTAGTAATTTATCATGGTAGCCTTAGCCTATGAAAACACTAGGGGAGACCGGGTTCGGTGGCTCAGCCTGTAATCCCAGCACTTTGGGAGTTGGAGGTGAGAGGACTGTCTGAGCCCACAGGTTCGAGACCAGCCCGGGCAACTAGGCGAGACCTCATCTCTACAATAAATAAAAAAGTAACCGGGCGTGGTAGCATACTCCTATAGTTCTGGCTACTTGGAAGGCTGAGGCAGAAGGATTGCTGGAACCCAGCAGGCTGATGCTGGGGTGGTCGTGAGTGTGCCACTGCACTCCAGCCTGGGTGACAGAGTGAGACTCCAACTCAAAACACACACACACACACACACACACACACACACACACACACACACACCACTAGGAGTACAGAAGGCCGGAGGTCAGCCCAGAGTCACGTGGTAGACCCCTCCTCCTCCCAGGAGCCCTGCCCCCAAAACTAGACCCCCTCTGCCTGAAGCTGGAGAGGACTTTGCACCCTCCAGATCTCCCAGACCCTAAGCTACAGGCGCCAGGGTAATGGCTCCACTCAGACACCCATGTCCATGAGCAAATGGAGGTACTAAGTACCTCGCTGGATTTCCTGGGACCCTGGAGTAGGGTGTGTGTATTAGTCAGGCTTCTCCAGAGAAACAGTATCATAGGATATGTACATATATTTGTAGAGGGAGATTCATTTGAAGAAATTAGCTCACCGATATGGGAGCTGGCCAGTCCAAGATCTGCAGGGTCAGCCGGCAGAACGGAGGTCTGGGAAGAGCCGATAATGCAGTCCAAGTTCGGAAGGATGTGCTGTGGGGTTTCCTCTTGAGATCGGCCTTTGGTGCTGTGGTGGCCTTCAGCTGATTAGATGAGGCCCATTCACGTTCTGGAAAGCAATCTGCTTTATTCAAAGTTCACTCTTTAAATATGAATCTCATTCAAAAACACCCTCACCAAAACGTCCAGAGTGATGTCTGGCCACATATCTGGGCACTGTGGCCCAGCCAAGTTGACATGTACAGCGGGCAAGTGTTGCCTCCATTCTAGAGAGAGGAAAACTAAGGCCCAGGGAGGTTGAGTGATTTTCCCAAAGTCACAAAGCAAATGAGCCATGTGAGGCATGGTAAAAGGAGATTGGGCTGATGGTGAGGAATGGGTTCGATTCCTATCCCCACCAAACAAGAGTTTCAAACCTGCTGCTCCTACACAGACAACTGGGTCAAGATAAAAAAAAAATACCCAATTAGATTGACTTTGTGTGGTACTCGTTGCTTATATAAGGTCCCATAAGGCAGAAAAAACACTGCCACCACTGAAGGAGTGTCCTTGTGTGCTGGAAACCTTTTTTTTAAACTGTAGAGATGAGGTCTTGCCAAGTTGGCTAGGCTGGTCTTGAACCCCTGGGTTCAGGCAATCCTCTCACCTCAGCCTCCCAAAGTGCTGAGATTACAGGTTTGAGTCATCGTGCCTGTCCCTATGGAAACCTTACTTGTGACTTCTAATCACTCTGAAGTGGCTGCCATCATTATCATCATACCCATTTCATTTTATTTTTATTTTATTATTATTCTTTTTTTGAGTTGGAGTCTCATTCTGTCGCCCAGGCTGGAGTGCAATGGCACGTTCACGACTACCCAGAATCAACCTGCTGAGCTCCAGCGATCCTTTCACCTCAGTCTTCCAAGTAGCAGGAACTACAGGCGAGCGCTACCACGCCAGGCTAATTTTTTGGTTTATTGTAGAGACAAAGTCTCTACAAGTTGCCCGAACTGGCCTCGAATCTGCGGGCTCAGGTAATCCATTTGCCCCGGTCTCCCAAAGTGCTGGAATGACAGGCTGAGCCACCAAGCCTGGCCCATTCCCATTTTATTGATGAGGAGACCAAGGTTCAGAGCATGGAGAAAGCTGACCAAGGCCACACAGCCAACAGGTGGGGAACCGGGCTTGGAGCTGTGTCTGTGGGCCCAGGTGCTGCTTAAGCTCGACCCACACTCCTACTCGGTGGGTGCTGCCCGAGTACGAGGGGCATGGACTGTGCCTTCCAGAGCCAGAGTGTGCTCACCTGCAGCCCTTCATTGGGTCTGCCCAGTAGCCCATGAGGAAGGAACTGGTTCATCTCTCAGAGAAGGAGTTGAGGTGTAGACAGGTGAGCAGATTTACACGGCCACATACCGTCTTGCCCAGAACTGGACCTCTCTCCACAGCCCTGACGGGGGTAAAAGAAACCCAAGTTCTGCCACAACCAGAGAGGTCAAGGAACCTGCCCAAGGTCACACAGCTACCAAGCGTGGGGCTGGGATTTTAATCCAGGCAGCCTGATGCCAAAGCCCAAAGGCCTAACCATGCCCCAGGATGTGTTATTTCATTCATTCATTCAACAGTTTAAGAGTGCATTGAGTGCCAGACCCTCACCATACACAAGTGACATGGAGGTGACTAACACCTCCATGTGTTCCTTTCTCTTCCTTCCCCCCATCCTTCAGAGAGAAATAAGGGATGGAGACATCAACCAAGTCTTGAACTCTCCCAGCATGAAACCTGTGGGTCTCCTGGTGGGGACAAAGACATTAAGCAAATGAGCAAATGCTTCCAGAGAGTGGCACATGTTCAAATGACACAGAAGGAGGACTGAGGACAAGCCCGGCTCTTGGGGAAGACCTTTTGGGGTGGAATCTTTTCAGCAAAGCTCTGAAGGACAAGAAAGATACATGGCTATCTGAAGAAAGTACTCAGAGAGAGGGAAAAGCAAGGACAAAGGCCCCGAGGTAGTAATGAGGCGGCATGTGTGAGGAGCAGCATGGGGACAGAGTGGAAACACTTAGAAAGGAAGGGGTAGAAAGGGTCGAGATGAGGTGAGCCAAAGAGGCAGGTGTCCACATCAGCCCTTGACCTCCAATGCACTTGGGAGCCACTTCTCTCCTCTTTGTGACTGACAGCAGCCTGTTTTTGTCCAGCTACCCTTCCCTCTTTGCTCACCACCCAGGGGTTACAGCTGTTTAGTCTAAGCCAGAGGTCACCACACTTTTTCCTGTCAAGGACCAGAAAGTAGATATTTTACACTTTGCAAGCATATGGTCTCTAAACTAAACTCATGTTCACTCCCTGGAGGTAGAAATTCTGGCTTAAGAACAATACTCTCCTGTGCCTTTGGGAGGCTGAGGTGAGTGAACCTCAGGAGGCTGAGGCTGAGGTGAGTGAACCTGCGGGTTCGAGACCTGCCTGGGCAACTTGGCAAGACCTCATCTCTACAATAAATAAAAAAATCAGCCGGGTGTGGTAGCGTGTGCCTGTAGTTCCAGCTGCTTGGAAGGCTGAGGCGGAAGGATCGCCGGAGCCCAGCAGGTCGAGGCTGTGGTGGCCGGGAGAGGCCACTGCACTCCAGCCTGGGTGACAGAGTGAGACTCCAACTCAAAAAAAAAACCAAAAAACAATACTCCTTGACAGAGCTCTTTGCTTTCCAAAGCACACAGACATGGACTAACAACATGTAGGCACCCAAATGCCTGACGTGTCAATGACCCTAGCTAGCAGGACCGCAGCCACGGGCAAGGAGTACACAGGTGGGCGTGGCTGTGCCACGATAAGACTTCATCTTCATGGGTTTGCCAGCCCAGATGTGGAGGAGAGGGAGGGATGGATGGAGCGGCTGAGGGGGTGAGGGTCAACAAGAGCAAGTCCTCTCATGAAGGCGCCCATCCAGCCTCTTACCCAAACTGTCTTACTCTGCTATCATGGGGTCCAGCTCCAGCTTCCCAAGCATCCCCACCAAATATTACGGACGGCAAGACCCTCTTTAGGAATGTCGAAAGTGCCAGGCTCACACCTGTAATCCCTGCCTGGGAGGCTAGGGTAAGATTGCCTGAGCCCAGGGGTTCGAGACGAGCCTGGGCAACACGGTGAGACCTCGTCTCTATAATAAATAAATTTAAAAAAGGAATGTTGAGGGACTGCCAGTCACACATTCAGCCCTCCAGGAAGAAAAACTAAGAAGGCCATGCCCTCAGGGGTGGGAGGTGAGGGCCGAGCTAGGGTGCTGGCTGACAAAGATGCCTGAAGACCCAAAGGCCTGTGCACTAGGGCCAGCCTCGGGGACATGCCTGACGTTCTACATTTTCCTACCTTTGGCCACAGCCCTGTCATGACAAGTGACAGGAGTAGTGCACAGACAGGAGGAAAGATGGAACATAGGAAGGAAGCAAGGGCAAAGGAGAAAGTGCCCTCTCCCCATGGTGGCAGCTGCCTGAGTAGACCTTCTGCACGTGACAGATGTTTAGTGCTTTGGACAATGAAACGGATCATTGCCTTCTATCTTAAGCTGGGGTCATTACCCCTCAGTTCTGCGGAGGCGGAGGCGCACTGGTGGCTTAATTTTTTGTTGTTTGCATATGAGATCATTTCAATGAACGAGAACGGGAAACATTCCCCCCATTTCTTTAGCAAACAGAGGCTTATTGCCTCCCAACCAAAAATGGAAAAAGAAAAAAAGGGACCAAAAAAACCACAAAACAAAACGAATGTTAACAATTTAAAAAACAAAGCAACTCTTAAGCAGTGATAAGCAAGCTCTGGGTGAAAGGACATTTGTACATGTAGGAGTTTTATGAGGAAAAACACATCTGTCACCTTTTGTTATAAGTCTCTGAACAGTGGAACTAATTAAAACAATCCATCACAGCAGGATCACCTTTCTTTGCTCCTTGGTGTTACTCAGATTCTCTGCCAGCCTAACCCCATGCCAGGAAGACTTTTCAATGTGACGGCAGGGAAGTGACTTGGAAGTGGCCATAGCCCTCAATAGCTGGGTCGTAAGAATCATTTGGCGTGGTTGCTAAGAGGTAGATTCCCAAGCCCTGTCCCATGGGAAAAGAATCTCCAAGGAAAGTGGCTGTAGAATCAGTATCTGTAACATTTGCCCCAGGGCACATGTGGGAAGTATGGTGTGTGATGGAGGAGCCAGGAGGTTGATTTGGGTTTTGAGAAGTCAGGGAGAGCCAAAGGTATGAGAAAGCAGTACTCGAACACAAGCAAATAACTTGTACACAAGCAATAGAAAAAAGAGAGTAGAAGGTAAAATGTCAGGTCATCATAAAAGGAGAAACAAATCAACCCATAAAAATAAGCAGAGGGTTACAATAGCTGGGTCAACTGGGTTCGGTGGCTCAGCCTGTAATCCTAGCACTTTGGGAGGCCAAGGCGAGTGGCTTGCCTGTTAGTGGGTTCAAGGCCAACCCCAGCAACTTGGCGAGATCTCGTCTCTACAATAAATCAGAAATTAGCCGGGCGTGGTAGCATACACCTGTAGTTTCCTCTGCTTGGAAGGCTGAGGTGGGAGGGTTGCTGGAGCCTTCAGGTCAATACTGGGTGGCTGTGAGTGTGCTACTGCACTCCAGCCTGGGTGACGGAATGAGATTCCAACTCAAAAAAAAAAGAATATCTAGGTCATGTGGACTAAGGCACCTCAGAAGAAAGGTTCCCAATACCAGGCAAAGGCAAAAACAGAAACAAAAATATAAGCAAGTAAGCAAGCAAAAAGGTGGCATAATATTAATAGCATACAAAATGGAATTAAAGACTAAAAGCACTCAGTGGGACAAAGAAATACCTCACATAATGTTATAGAACATATTTTACAGAGAAGATATAGTCATAAACATGTATGCACCAAACAATATAGCAGCTAAATACATGGGGCAAAAAAAGTACTAGAAATGAAAAGAGAATAGCCACAAAATACAATTTAAGTTGAAGATTTTAATGCAAATGTAAAATATATCATTAATAATTGTAATATTATTTGTAGAAATAATATTTTGCATATATTGAGTTAAATAAAATGTTATCAAATTAATTTTACATGTTTGCTTTTACTATTTTTAGTATGGCCAATAGAAAATGTCAGATTATACATATAGTGTGCATTATATTTCTATCGGACAGTGTTGGCTTAGAGAAATCAAATAACACTGGGAGCAAGCTATGTGGCCTTCTCATTTTTTTGCTCCTGTTCTCGGATTGCAAAACTGCCTCCTTATTCTGTGTGCTTCCTTACATCCATTGCTTCTGACAAAGGGGGAGTTTGGTGTGTTACAGGGAGGAGAAGCTGGGACACCCGACCCATCTTGTGACGACCTGCTGGAGAAATTTAGGTTTTCGATTTGTTATTTAGACAAGAAAAACAAATCTAGGGCTGTTGTGAAAACTAAATGAGGTCACAGACTCTCACATTTTTCAGAAAAGAAAATTAAAAATCAAAGAAAGATGAAGGCGGTCTCCCAATTGATTTGCCTGTCCCTGTGCCCTTGCACGTGAAGATGGTGAACACTCAGAACCAGAGCTGCTCAGGAGACAAGGCGGAGGAGTGGTGGGGGTCCAGATGGAAGTGGCACATGGTACTGGAGATTTCAGAGGCTGAAGATTTCACTCTGTAGCCATTAGCCAGGGTATGAGCCAAGAGGCCCACACCACTCTATTATCAGGATAGCTTCCTATCTCACTTCAGCATCCTTAGAAACAAGACAGTACATCTTCAACTGCTCTAAGGAAGAAAGTCTTATCTTTCATGATTGTTGTTGTGGATTCATAGCAGGACAAAAGTAAGCATTTGGTGGAGTTAAGGTTATCAATTTATCCCGATTTTCTTTGAATGTTCCTGGTTTTAACACTGACAGTCCCATGCCCTCGAAAACCCTTCAATCCTGAGCAAAACAGGACAGTGGGTGCTCCAGCCCATGGTGGTCCTTAACCTTGGATTTTCTTGACCTACTCTTGCTAGAAAATTGGGGTGGGATGTGTGTTAAAGCGTAATCCCCAGACCCCATCTTCCCACTCAGAATCACATTTTAGGGCAGTGGTCCTAAAATCAAGACCCTCACTGGCTCTGATACCCAACTAGGTTTGGGAACACAAATGAACACTATTATTTTGTTCTGTGGATGGGGAAACTGTGGTCCGGAGAGGGGCACTTCAAGGAGCCAAATTGGTACCTTTAAAGGCTCTACATTGAGATGATTATGGTGCCTCCTTCCTCTTAATAATACAAAATAACAACAGTATGAAGTGCTTTGTAAAGTCAGTATATGAAAGTTAAACAAAGTTCCTATTTTTCCGCCTTGAGGTCTATTTTTATCCTTTTTTTGAAATATGAAAAGCATTTTGTGATGTGTGCTCCTTCTTTACTGGTGCCCAAAACCTGGGCTTGGTCAATCTGTTGGGTGATTTGGCCTCGCAGTAGCGATGTGCCCAAGAGGAGAGCCTGCATCCCAGTGTCTTGCAGTGGGGTGGGGGCGGTCCCCACAGCCAGAACTTCTCAGACCTGGGAAGCAGGGTCTCTGCTGAGGCCTCCCCAGGTGTAGAACATACCTCTGACGCCCCTTTCAGGTCCTCTTTGCTGCAGGTAGAGGTCAAGGACAGAGAGCAGAGACAAGAGCCCCTCCTGATTGACTTGTGTGAGAGTAGAGGGTGTTGGTGGGAAGGCAGAGAGGCCCAGACTCCACCAACTGTCTGCTGTAGCAGGATACCCCAGAGTAAGGGTAGAGCCCTTTGGCTGCCGATTTGGTAAAGAGAGTCACCTTTTGCAATACACAGGTGCTTCTTGCATGCCCAGGCCCTGCTCAGTCTCGCTCAATCCACCCTTGAGCAATACGTTCTCATCACCTGGACTCTTGGACAATCTATTGGTGATTCCACCTCCCAACTGGTGATGTGCCCAGGCCAGTGAAACCCCACCTAGATCCCAAGATTGTTTTTTCTTGGAAAGGAATCATCATGCAGTGTGGAAAAGCCTCCGGTCATGGAGCTCAATGACCTGTACCCAGAGTCCAGCTTTGCCACCTACTAACATGTTGCTTAACCCCTCTGAGCCTCAGAACTACTCTGAAATAGAGTGATGGCACCAATCCCATGGCATCATTGCGAGGATTAAAGATAAGGTGTGCAAACATGTCAGGCACACGGTAGGATTCATATGTAATGCACGATAAACACTGCTAGGTTTGAATGTGTCCCCTAAAGTCCACATGTTGGAAACAATCCCCACTGTATATTGGGAGATGGGCCCAGAAGGAAGTTGTTTAGGTCATAAGGGCTCCCCTCTCATGAATAGATGAATGCTGATTAAAAAGGAGCTTGAGGGCTGGGCACGATGGCTCATGCCTGTAATTCCAGCATTCTGGGAGGCTGAGGCAAGAGGACTGCTTGAGCCCAGGAGTTTGAGACCAGCCTGGGCAACATTGTGAGACCTTATCTCTACAAAGATTGATTTCAAAAATATTAGCTGGGCATGGTATATTCCCAGCTATTCAGAAGGTGAGGTGGAAGGATCACCTGAGTTCAGGAAGAAGTTGAGGCTGTAGTGAGCCGTGATAGCATCACTCCAGCCTGGGTGATAAAGTGAGACCCCAATCAAAAAATAAAGAATTGTTTAAAAAAGGGCTTGAGGGTGTGAGTTCAAGTTCTCGCTCCCTCTCATTCTGTGGTGCCTTCTGTCATGACACAACAAGAAGGCCCTCACCAGATGTGGGCGCCATCTTGGGCTTCCCAGTCTCCAGAACCATGAGCCAAATAAACTTCCACTGTTTATAAATTACCCAGTCTGTGGCATTCTGTTCCAGCAGCACAAAATGGACTATGACATATACATAAAGTGCCTGGTATGTATTCAGGGCTCAGTTGCTGTCTCTGAGATAGACTCTGCTCCCTAGTGACCCTGAGCCTCCAATGGGAGATGCTACATGAATAAGAATAAAAATATGTTCACAGAGAGAAGCAGACCGAAGCAAAGACATCCAGGCAGTTGGTGTTTCCTGGCTGTGAGGCCTGCCCCAGTTTATTTTGGCAGCTGCCTCCGCCATCAGTGATGGAAGGATAAAGGAAAGAAAAATGGCAGTAGAAAAAAAATGGATCAACTGAGGAGGGGAGGCCGTGTGGTTCCAGCTTCCGAAGGCGAACCTAGCTGTCTCCGAGACTGTGATGTGATGGGTCCTGAGGCTGTAGCCCAGCCTTGGCATGCCTGCCCTGCACGTGGAGGATGCTTCCATGATAACTGGGCTAGGATAGGAGGAGTTCAGGTCATTGAACTAAATTCAGCCCAAGACTCACTCCAAACAGCAAGTGTTTCCATAACAGTTGCTGCGTAACCAGCCATCCACAGGCTTCGTGACTTAAAACAGTGATGACCATGTCTTTGCCTCTGATTCTGCCATCTGGGCTGGGTGGATTGTCTCTGCTTCACAAGGGGTCCCTTGCAGTCATGCTTGTGTGGCTGCATTCTGAGGGTAGTTGGACTGGGGCTGGAAAGTCTGAGATAGGTTTGTGTCTGTCTGATGCTTCCTGATACTCCAATGGAGGCTTCTGGGAGACACTGTGGGTCTGATCAGCTCTGCCACCCAAGTGTCATGGGCTTCCTTACGGGGGGTGTCATTGCAGTAGGAGATGGAGGTTGGGAGCTGCCCACCTGTCAAGACCTGGGATCTGGAACTCTCACAGGGTCCCCTCGCCCCCCCCAACACATTCTTTTGGTCAAAGCAGTCATGGGACCACACCAGACTCAAGGGTGGGGAAGTAGAGGCCGCCTCTTGAAAGTGTGGTACCCACACTGTAAATGGTGAGGTCACAGGGAGAGGTGATTCACAGAGGCCACTGTCATGACAATGGGCCACAGCAATACAGAACATTCTCTGGGGCGTGGCATTCAAGGCCTTTGCCCTGTGGCTCCAATATCTTTTCACCCTTGGGGTGAACGTTTATACTCCAGCTTCCTTCTCAGACCCTTTCCCTCTTTGGAGTCTTTACTGGTACAACTCTACTGATACATAACATTGACAGCATTCAACGTGAACAGGAATACAAGGCCTGCAGTCAGCCAGCAAACTGCTCCTGCCACTCCCAGCTGTGTGACCTTGGGCAAATCTCTTAGCCTCTCCTTGCCTCATTTGCTAGAGGCCTGCCCAACACCTTCACCTGTTAAGGTGAGCTGAGAGCCAGCAGGTAAAGGGCCTGACATGGCGCCTGCCTGGCTCTGGAAGTTGAATGCCATATCTCAGTCTTGGTGGCCTTAATCCTCAGCCACTCCCCTACCCTGCCTGGTAGATGCCTGCTTGTTCTGCATGACACATCCTTTAACAAAGTCTTCCCTGGATCCTTGGTTCCCCCAACCCTCACCCCAAGGAGAACTAATCACTCCTTCCTTTTAGCTCCTATAGTCCTTTGCAACACCGCAGTTATGTCCAGGCCACACTGACACAAAATTATCCTCTACAAAGACGTCTCTACAAGTGGGACTTCTTGCATCCAGGGATCGGGTCTTACCCATCCTTTCACCTTGGTGCTCTGTACATGCTTGGTGAATGAATGAATGAATGATTGGGCTTCCCAGAACTCAGGGACACCCTTTAATCTTTTAGTGTCCTTCCTTCTCACCTATGACTCCCCCAGGAGAGGAGTGGAAGAAAAGCAGAGTTGAGGCTTCCTGTCCTGGCGATGTGGCCAGTGCCAGGCTGGCTGCTCTGTGATAGAGTGACCAGCACTGTGTGGCCCTGTCTGCCATCCCTGGGGCTGCACAGCCCTAGAGAAAGGAGAGGCGCCCTCTTTTACCAGTAAGTGTTAAAAAGAAAAAGTTAAATCCTCTAGCAGGAAGCCCAGCTCAGCTCCCTTCTGGCTCAGGAGGAAAAAGCCCTTGCAACTGAGGCTCTGGGTATAGGACAGGTGTGGGTTCAAATCCTAGCTCTGCTGCTTGCCGGCTCTGCCAACCTGAGCCAAGCATTTCACCTCTGAACCTCCATTTCTTCATCAAAAAATGGGGAAAATGCCGGGTTCGGTGGCTCAGCCTGTAATCCCGCGCCTTTGGGAGGCTGAGATGAGTGGATTGTCCGAGCCCGTGGGTTCGAGACCCGCCTGGGCAGCGAGACCTCATCTCTACAATAAATCAAAAAATCAGCCGGGCGTGGTAGCGCATGCCTGTAATTCCGGCTACTTGGAAGGCTGAGGCGGAAGGTCGCCGGAGCCCAGCAGGTCGTGGCTGCGGTGGCCGGGAGCGGCCACTGCACTCCAATCTGGGCGACAGAGTGAGACTCCAACTCAAAAAAAAGGAGGGGGGAATGATTGCTCTGTGCGGAGACCATTGTGGGGATTAAATAAGATCACATGGATGACATGTTACCTGTCCTTCCACTGCTCCAAAAAACACCTCAGCGTCTCCCATCTATGACCATTGCTCTGGCAGGTAAGTTGTTCATAAAATAATGACTGAATTGTTCTGTCTGCCTAGACCCCCAAGGAGGACTCCTGGAGTTTGGGAGATGACAAAGTATGAGTAGTGGGAGGCTGCTAGGTTCACCCACTGGACAATGATCATCAGCTCTAGTAATACCGGCGCTAATAGGTGAGTATTGAACATGTGCTTAGGGATCGCTTTAAGTGCTAAATTAACTCGTTGCTCCTTTGCAAACACATTGTGCCATTGATATTGTTATTTTTCTCATTTACAGAGGAAGAAAGTGGGGCCCAGAGAGGCAAGCAACAAACATGAAGTTATTCTGTGGCTGGTGGCAGAGTTGGAGTTTAAATCCAAATGTGCTGGCTCCATAGCTGTGCCCTAAAGCTGGCGGCCATGATTCCTAAAAGCGGCTTGTTCCTGGCTACTATGGGGGGGGGCCCTTTATGATGCTAACCTGTGCTTCAGCAAACAAGGACACCTAACACCCAAGAGCTTGGACTATGTGGAGCACAGCCTGCAGAGGACTTTCCTGGAATAGTTATGACAGCCTAAGAAGGTCAGGACTATTATTCCATCTTATAGATGAAGAAACTGAGGTGTAGTGAAGGCAGGGGCCCTTTCAAGGGGATGCAGAGAGGGGGTGGTGGAGCTGAGATTGGCATTTGTGCAGAGCCCACCCTTAACCCTCATGCTGGCTGTTGGGTGTGTAGATGTTGGAGATTGCCCATGCTTAGTCCCGGGGATCAACAGTTCTCAACCAGCACCACGCGATTCCATGACACTTGTGTGGCAGAGCTGCTCAGATCCACAGTGTGTCCCAGAAGCCCCTTGAGGGCAGGGTTCCTTCATGTCCAGGACAGTTCCTCCTGCTGGGCCCTTTGAAGTCCCCACTTCCCATTGCTCAAGGGCCTTCCTGGGGCAGCATCTATTCACCTGAGTCCCCAGGCCTCCAGCAGTTCCTCTGGATAGAATTCAGAGGGGTGAAAAGCTTGGGAGGGAAACATTATGCCCCTGTGTTCACCAATCTTAACTGAACTCGAACACTCCCTTTAGCTGCACTTTGCCAACAGAAATAACAGATAAATTCCCATCCCATTATGCAGTTACAGATTTCTCAAAATACCATTTATGCCTGTCACACTGCCAAATTATGGGGCTTATTAGACCTGCTGTGAGATCTTATTATTTAATGCCTTAATAAAGAAGCACATATATTGCTAAATTATAAATTTGTTTTTAATATTTTGATGCTATTTTTAATATAATGAGTCTACTTTGAAATCCTATGTATTTTTATTGTCTGCATTGGAAAACAATATTCCCAGAAGCGGTCTCTATGCATCGTCAGACTTCCAAAGGGTCCATTAAATATTTGCAGCAGTCCTTTGAGGTAGGAATCTGTGATTATCTATTATAATTCCCATTTTACAGATGAGAAGACTCAGGCTCAGAGAGGTCAAGAACTCTGCCCAAGGACACACAGCTAGTAAAGGAAGAGCAAGAATTTGAACCCAAGGCAGTCTACAGCACAGCCTGCCCTCTTGGCCAGAACACTGGATCAGGCCCTCCTGGCCCCTTATCTGGGTAATTCTTCCATCTAACACCTTCTTCCCTGGAATGTGATTGCTGCTGTGTCTCTTGGCTTCCCTGAATGCCCTGAGGGCTGGGACTGGTTTTATTTATCTCTGAATCCCTGGAACCTAACTCACTGCTAAGTCCAAAAATGGTTCCAAATAAAAGATTCTGAATGAATGTGTTTCTAACCCATAAATGCCTCAGACATTGTGGGTGCAAAGAACCTTTCTTTCCTGATGAAATTTTACTGCATGAAAGAGGAAAAAAAAAGACCCCAAACCAAATAATCTGTCTACATTTTATAACAGCATTAGTGCGGAGTCTTGCATTTTTATAGCACTTTGGATGTTTCCAGATCTTTTTATGTCCCTTTGACTTAAACTTCAAAGCACAGTGGTAAAGGGTGGAGGCTGCCGGGCTTGGCGGTGGCCCAGGTTCAAGCCCAGTTCTGTCATTCCTTGGCTGATCACCTCCGGGAGCCCAGCGAGCTCATCCATAAAATGGGGATAGTAGCCGGGCTCGGTGGCTCAGCCTGTAATCCCGCGCCTTTGGGAGGCTGAGGTGAGTGGATTGCCTGAGCCCGTGGGTTTGAGACCCACCTGGGCAGTGAGACCTCATCTCTACAATAAATCAAAAAATCAGCCGAGTGTGGTAGCGCATGCCTGCAATTCCAGCTACTCGGAAGGCCGAGGCGGAAGGATCGCCGGAGCCCAGCAGGTTGAGGCTGCGGTGGCCGGGAGCTGCCACTGCACTCCAGTCTGGGCGACAGAGTGAGACTCCAACTCAAAACAAAAAAAATGGGGACAGTAATAGATGCCATATGAAATGGTTGTGTGGATTAAATGAGATAGTGCACACTGTTTAGAACAAGGCCTCCAATGGGATACTCCGGGTGATGTCACCTAGTGCGCTGCTGAGGGATCAGAGTTGGATTCGGTGCTAGCTCAGCCTGGGTCATGACCTTGGCCTTCTCCAGACCTTGGTATCCTGGGCTGCAAAATGAGGGGACAGGGGAGGACAGTACCAATGTGCATAAGTTCAGCATTCCTTCTCCACATGGAAGTGTGGTAGAGTCATTCTGAAAAACAAAGTAGGCTGTCTGGTTTAGAGACAGGGTGGAGACCCCTCACCCTAAGGAGGTCTGGGGCAGTCCAATCTAAACGCCTGGATGAGCCAGAGATTGGCACCAGAGAGTGAGGCCTGCAGTAGGCTTGCAGGTTTCTCTTTTGGGGTGTGAACAGTTAAAAATAAAAGGTGTGCATGGGAAGAGGGGAGGGAGATTAATAGATTTCAGGGTCTTTGGACAGGGTCTGGCTCCTGCGGGTGACCCAGTCTGATCGTTGACTCTCTTATGATGATAAGCCTCAACAGCGCCCAGTGTCATAGCACTGACGCAAAAGGCTGACCATGCAGGGCGCCTTTCTGCCAAGGGGGCTCTCTCCCTGGAACTGAGCTGTGATCAGAACTGGTGGGAAGCCCTCTCCTGCAAACGCGTCCATGAGCCCCTGAGAAAATGATCTCTGGTACTTTATATAGTTAAACCCTCAAAGGGGAGCCTAGACCCATGGGGGAGAAGCTGTGGGGTGAGGGATAGGGGGTGAGCCAGCCCACTCCATGCCAGGGAAAACCTATCGAGTAGATCTTCCCTGAATGACTCTCCTCATGTAAAACTGCCTTCTATTATTGCCAGAAAAAAGGATTTTAAGAGGTGAACATGGGATTTAATGAATATAGAGTAATAACATTCCTTGTATCAAATTAAAATTCTAAGGCTGCCACATGAAACAAGTGCATTATGAGTATCCACCATTATGTATTATTATTATTGGTTGGCTTAATTGCCCTACATATTGGGAATGAATGAAACCGCTCCAAGCCCTGCATTTGAATTGGCAAGTCTCTCCTTCAGAACAGGAGTCTGAGCGGGCCAGAAGCATGCCCGCTCTCCTAAAGATCATCCTGGGATATTAAGAAATATCCATAAAAAGGAACAGAAGCATAATGCAACAGATAGACAACAGTGTTTTTTGGAAGCAGCAGAAAAGAGGGGTCTGTATGAATCTGGGTTCTGATGGTTCTATCTGTATGCTGTGTGACTTTAGACAAGTCACTTCACCTTTCTGAGCCTCCATTTTCCCACACTCTTAGCTGTAAAGATAAATTGGAATTACAGATGGGAACGCACTTTGTAGACCCTAATGGGCTATCAAGTTCTGAGGATTGAAGCTAACCACAGAGGTGGTCGGTTTCTTCCCTGTTCCCACCCCTTCCCCACTACTGGAGCCTGGATGCTATAATATCTAGTAATAGGAACCGACACGGATTAAGCGCTTGCTAAGAACCAGGTGTTATTTCACTCGGCTCTATCACATCTTTATGCGATGAGTGTTATAATGAACTCCATGGCATAGTCTGGCAAACAGAGGCTCAAGATGACACATAAGTTGCCCAAGGCCACAGGAGTGGCCGGGGTTTAGACTTAGGTCTTCATCACTCAAAACCTCTTAGTACTTATGCTATATTTGCCTGTGAAATAAGCCTGACAAGTTGCTCCCAAATTGTGCTTGAACACCTCCGGGGACAAGGGGTTCATTCCCGTCCCCATCCCTATCCCCACAATGAGTGCTCTCCCCTGACACATAAAGCATCATTATGGCGATATTATTACCCGTAAAACAGAGTGATTGGCGTGGGTGCTCTCCTAAGGTCTATTCCAGAACATCACTTTCAGAGTGTGAGCGTTTACAGACAAACCCAACCTGGTCACGGAAGAAAGGATTAAAAGTCTCCGTATGAAAATAGAACACAGCAAGTAAGAGGTATATGTGAGTAGGGCAATTAATTTTCTTTTGCCAATTGCTGGGGAAAAAAAAGAAGAAGAAGAAAAAAAAAAAATTTTGCTGGAGAGGAGGAATTTATTCCCCGCAGACCCGCGGCATGATTCTGAAATATCTCCACAGAAGGAAAGATGACTGAAGAAACACAAATCTATTAAACGTGCAGAGCGAAAGAAAAAGAGCCTTCCATAAAAGGATTTCTAAACCATATCAAAGGCTCCCGAGGTCAGGGAGGGCTGCCAGAACATTCCCAATTAGAGCTAAATGGGAAACCAGCTTAAATCTCAAAATTAAAGATGAAGAACAGTAATTAACCTGTCTTCTGGCAGAAAACATAGCCCTTAATGCTCGATGTAATTTAATATTTTAAAATTATGACCACAAGCATCGAAGGCTTCTGTTCCACAATATAAAATGGACAATAAAAGTCTTCGCTGGGCTTTGGGTGTCGTGGGTGAGATGACGCAGGAACAGTGCTGGAGCCGGGTGGCTCTGAAGACGTCGAAACTGAACCAGCAGGGACGCAGCTAGAACTCCACCTAGGACGTGAGTCACCAAGCCACGGCTCTGTTTTCCAAAGACCCATTCTCAGGCCAGTGGGAGTCTTTTGATTTGTGTTTTGTGGGCTTTACCAGGATGGATCACAACGATGTACGTGCGTGGAAAGGAACCCCCAGCATGCCCAGAGCGTTCGCAACCTGTTCTAGTGCTCCCCAAGGGTGCTTCTTAGCAGTGGGAAGATTTAAAAATGCCTGTACCAGCCAGGCTTGGAGGCTCAGCCTGTAATCCCAGCAATTTGGGAGGCCAAGGCGAGTGGATTGCCTGAGGCTGCAGGTTCAAGACTAGCCTGGGCAACTTGGTGAGACCTCATTTCTACAATAAATCAAAAAAATTAGCCGGGCATGGTATTGCACACCTATAATTTCGGCTACTTGGTAGGCTGAGGTGGAAGGATCACCAGAGCCCAGCAAGTCGCCGCTGGGGTGGCCATGAGTGTGCCACTACACCCCAGCCTGGGCGATGGAGTGAGACTCCAACTTAAAAAAACATAAATAAATAAATAAATAAAAGGTCCATACCCGGAGGGCCTGGACATCATTATTTCTTAAAGCTCCGCAGTTAACCTCCATTGTCATCCAGAGTTGGGAGCCGCTGCTCTAAAAGACGGTGGGCTCCATGTGATAAGAAGGTGGACCCTTAAAACGTGGCAACCTCAATTATGCTGGAATCAACAGGGCTGACAGCAAACTATGTAGATGAGAAAGCAGGTCCATGGAAAATTCTCCTCCTGGCAGGCAGGTGTAGGGAGCTGAGCAGGACAGCCACGTGGAATAAGTCAGCACCTGACCAAGTATCCGAGCACAACACCCTAAACACAGAGCTTGTGGCTGAGCAGCCAGGCGTCCGTGCTGCCACTTCACATCTGTGGACACTCCAAATGTGGGAGGTTCCCGTTGGGGGCTGGCTTTCCCAAAGAAGGATGCACTTAAAACACCCCTCAAGGGCTTGGCCTCAAAGTAGACTTCCCCTTGTTCTTCATGACGCTTCTCTCATTGCCTGGGTGACAGCATGGAACACTAGGGAGACCAGCGACTCTGTGGACAGATGGACAGACAGAGGGACAGACTCAACTCCTGGAGCTGCCTCTTCATGAGGGATCTTGGACCACTCTTAGCTTAGCCTCTCTGAGGCTGTTCCTCATCTATAAAATGCAGAGTGTAACAGCACTCACAGGGCTTAGTGTGAGGAGTCCATGGAATGATCCTCAAGGACCCTCTGTCAACTTTGACCATGTATGTGCACCCCTTTTTGCAACCCTGGTGCTTTTCTGCCCCCATGTCTTTGCCCAAGTGGATTCCTCCTGGAGTGTCCTTCTCCCATCCCTTTCTGACCTGTCCTCCACTCTGCTCGATGCTGGGGGTGGCTCCAGACCTACCTCTTTCTTGCTACTTCTGTATTTTCCCATCCTAGACTTTAGACTGCCAACCCTCCAGTGGAACTGCTCGCACCTCTGACCATTTATTCACTTCCATTCTGGGCCCCTCCTTGCATGGACTCTGACCCACTTGATTCACTCATTATTCCTGCCTACATCAAGCATTCCCTGAGGGTGACACCTGTCACTTCAACACCTGGAGGACTGTATGACATCCCAGAAGAGGATGTGCTTTGGCACTTAATCCTCTTAGCAAGCACATGTGGTAGGTCCTATTATTATCTCCACTTTGCAGATAAAAAACTAAGGTACAGAGAGATTAAGTCACTTAGTCACTTGTCTAAAGCCACATAGCAAGTGTCAGAGGCAGGACTCAAACCCGGCAGCTGTCTCCAGGACTCAGGCTCTTAACCGCCTTGGGATGCACCCTTACAGAGTGCGAGACTGACCCCCTACAGATGAGAATACACAGGAGGGAAAGAGGGGGAGCAGGGAGACCTTGTGCCCCAGCCGGAAGCAGGAGGCCCATCACCACCGTCAGGGGGCCTCGAGGAAGCCACATGAGGACAGAGTGTCCCTTCCTGTTGCTGCCCATGTGGACTGCCAGGGGATGGGATCAGCAGGTCGCTGGCCAAGTGTTCCATCCACAGTGATGACCTTTGGTGCCTGGAGTCTGCCCGGCCCTCCTCCTGCCCACCCCTGAATGGACAACTGCAGTCGAACAGTCTGGAACATATGTAAGCCCCTACGCCAACCGAAGGCAGGGGCCCTGAGAATCTAGAGTGATGGTGGTGGTGGTGGGGTGGGGGTGAAAGAGAAAACCATGCCCCTGGCCAAGGTCAGACCTGAAAGAACAAACCAGAGCCTCCCATCCAGGAGAGTAGCCATGGAACGCCAAACATAACATGCCGTGTGGTGGACGATCCCATGGGCCCTCCTCCCCCGTCACTTCTCACAGCTGGGCTTAGACAGCCTCCTCTTATGTCTTAGGGCAGCGTCCCTCTTGCCCACGAATATGCACTCAGTAGGACCTCAATAAACCATTGTTGTCAGCATGGATGGTGCCCCTGCCAATCGGCTGGGCCAGCTGGTTCAGATCATCTTGACCTGCGGTGAGAGGGTGGGGGAGAGGGAGGCATGTGAATTCTCAGACCTGGCCTGGCCCCCGTGACTTCTTCCCATGTCTCCCCCATCTCACTAAACAACTGTCTCTTCCTGGCTTCTGTCCTTCCTGGCTCCACTGTAGTTACCATCTGTGGGGACTTAGGGAAGTCGCTTAACTCTTCTGAGTCTCAGTTTCCCCATCTCTAGAAAAGGACAACCCCACTTGCCCTACAGAGTCATGTGAGGATAGAATGAGGCTCCATTTAGAAGGCGCCCGGCACAGGGCCTGGACCCAGGAGATCCCTGGTAGCCACGGGCTCGGTGCTGGAGTTGTCCCTTACAAAGTGCCGAAAACAAATGGCTTCCATTGGCACCTCAAGTCTACCTCTGCTGGTTTCCAGGCAGTGCAAAGCTCCAGGCCCATCCTGAAGCCCGAACCCCGCCGCCTAAGCCTCAGCCCTCTTCCCCATGAGTAGGATGGGAACCTAGCCAGGTCCCTCACAGGCTTTCTCAGGACCCCTGCTAGAGAGACTGTCAGTTCCTTCACAGGCCCACCTTGGGGCAGGACTTTACAGAGAGAGTCGGGACACCGAGGCCAGGAAGCAGTTTTATTCGTGCGGGCACCGGCTCAGTGGATCCACAACCAAAGGCTGAGCCCCAAGTGCAGGGGGCCATTGCCTTTTATACAGTTTTAGCTTCTTTGCCCCACCATAAGGTTTACATATTAGTAACATACAAGTTAGTTGGGTATTTCACAGCTCAAGGTTACAGCTGAGTTACTCATGCACACTACAGATGGGAACTACATTCCTTTCTATTGTGGATCTTCTGAGAAAGTTCTTATCTTATGGCACTAGAAGAACTCTTCCATAATTCTGGGAAAGCTTTTATCTCACTGTCCTAAGGGGGCCTCTACTCTGTCCTGGGAAGGCCTTCATCTTATTAGGCTTGGGGGAAGGGCTCCTTGCCTCAACCTCTGTACAGCCAGGGCCCTCTGCCTTCCCCCGGGAAGACCGGGGTTATGCAGGAGAGGGTGAGGCCTGCGCAGCCGCTGAAGCCATCCTGTTCCAAGCTCCCACAGAAGCCTCCGGGGGACCCTCTGAGCTACAGCCTCGGTGGCTGAGATTTCTCCTCTGCAGAAATAGGTTTCACAAACAAAACCGGAACAGGAACTCCCATAACCCAGAGACTGAATGTTCAGAACAGAGCGCCGAGTGGGGCCTGCTCAGAAACGGGATGGAAGGCATGATTCTGTTTTATTTTTTCCCAAGCAAAACAGAAGCAGTTTGGATTTCCCCGGGCTTGGCATTCTGACCGGCTGATGGAGTGTCTGCTTCTGCCACTTGGCACCTTAAAGGGTCCAGAGGACACAAAACTCCACAGGGCAGTTTCCCAGCTCCCAGGATAGCCCCTCAGAGTTTGTTTTCACGTTGGCAAGTTCATTCTGTCCTCCCAGCAATGTAGCCAGGTAGGACAACATGACTCTTTTTCTCCCTGAGTAGATGACCAAAGGAGGCTCAAGGAGGCGGGGTGACCTGTCCCCAGCCACCCAACTGGAGAGCGCTAGGCTGGGATTTGAACCCATCACCACCAATGAGTAGCTTTCAAATGGCATTGGGGGCTCTGGAGTGCTGGGGGAGGGGAGAGAGTCTCAGGGAAGCAGCGTCAGTGGGTCCCTTGTGTCTTCCACTTGTCTTTCCCCTCACTGGTCAGTTACCACACACACAAAGCAGAACATTTGAAGACTGTCAAGAAATCAGGAAGCAAGGCCAGACAGAGTGGCTTACACCTGCAATCCCAGCACTTTGGGAGGTTGAAGCCAGAGGATTGCGTGAGCCCAGGAGTTTGGGACCGGCTTGGTGAGACCTCATCTTTACAAAAAGTCAGAAAGATTAGGCCTGGTGGCAGGCACCGGTAGTCCCAGCTACTCTGGAGACTGAGGCGAATGGATCACCTGAGACCAGGAGATCGAGGCTGTGGTAAGCCGTGATCGTGCCACTGCACTCCAGTCTGGGCAACAGAGTGAGAACCTAAGTCAAAAAAGAAAAAAGAAAGCAAGAAGCATGGGCTGGGGGATACTGGAGATATTCATGCAAGGGTAGATTTCTGTTCCTGTTCCACATTAGGTGCATTTGCTGCTCTTCAGTATAAATTGGGCTTCCACATCAGATTTCATTTGAAGAAAGGGATAAACAGCTTAAAAATAATTGGAAACCAGAGCACCAAACCAAGTCTGTGTGGCGTGTGCCTACTGGGGTGGTGTGTGATGAGGTGTTTGCCGTGACATACAATAAAATTGTCAGGTCTAACAAGAGGGTGGGGTGGAGGATGACACAAGGCATGGGGGGGGAGCAGTGCCTTTCTGCTGAATTTGAATTGATTGAGTTGTGATCTCAGTCTGTCACCCAGGCTGGAGTGCAGTGGCACTATCATGGCTCACAGCTGACCCTTCCACTTCAGCCTCCTGAGTGGTTGGGAGTAGGCATGCACCATCATGTCTGGCTAATTTTTTAATTTTTTGTAGAGATGAGGTCTTGATATGTTGCCTAGGCTGGTCTCAAACTCCTGGGCTCAAGTAATCCTCTTGCATCAGCCTCCCAAAGTGCTGGAATTACAGAAATGAGCTACCATGCCTGGCCTGAATTTGAATTTTAAAACTTTAGCTATTAATAAATGAGCAATAGTTGCCTTGATATTGGCAAAGCCCAAGTGGTCACCTCCCAGGACAAAGCTCTGGGGCTGCTTTTAGTCCTTGTAAAGTTTGGCCCCTGGTTTGAACACTGTGACCCTCCAGGCATGGTGGTTCTTGATTCTATGTCAGTGTGTCTCACCTCCAGAGACTGGAGTTAGGCAGCACCCAGCCTTTGAGCCCTAACCCTCAGGCATTGAGTAATGGGATTTTCCCCTCATCTGAGCAGAACACGTCAGACTCCTTCGACATGTCAGGTCGGCCATGGGCAGATGGTCTGGCAGGGCAACTTCAGAGAGAGGCAGAGGTTTGAGGAAGTCTCTGAAGTCACTCAGACATCTGCAGAGGCTAAAACAGCAATTTCCTCTCGGTGGCTGGACATGGTGTTCCCAGATAAACACGTGGCCCCCAGGTGCTTGTGGGCAGTCCCTGCCATCCCTGATCCTTTCTTTTGCTGGTGGCCTGCTCATAGCCAGAGTGAACCTGCCCTCACAGCAGCTGACGCTGCCCAACCTCTGCCAGGGCCAAGCCAGGGCCAGGGCCACTAAGCCCAATAGGATATAGTCTGTGCCCTTGAGGAGCAGGGAACATATCAGCAACCTCTGCCCATCAGCCCATGGGTTCTGGAATTAAGGACAGTAGCAGCCACTACAATTTATTGAGCGTTTACTATGTGCTAAGCACGCTACAAACATTAATTCATTGAATCATCATTGCAATCCAATGTAAGGTAGATTCTGTTTCTCATTCCGTTTAACAGATAAGGAGATTGAGGTCTGGAGAGGTTAAGCCAAACAGTAAGTGGCAGAGCAGAGACTTGAATCCAGACCCAATGCCCAAGCCTTTATCCTTGATCTAACTGTCCTGTCCAGACCAAGTGACTTGGAGAAAGTGGGACCCTACTCCACAAGTCCATCCTCTTAGGCTCCTGTCTTAGTTTCTCTGTAGCATATAGTCTCAGTGGGGACAATACTGTCCCCTAAGAGGGCAACAATTGGTTCTTGGGGGCAGAGCATTTATATATAAAGCACACATATATTATATAACAGATATATAACATATTTGTGATATTAAAAGTTTATGGAAATGCTATTAGAGAAAAGGTATCCGGCACATAGTAGGTGCTCAGTAAACAGCCACTCCCTGCTTCACATTGGCCCAGTGGGAGCTTTTGTGTATCAGCCTCAATTGGCCTGGTCCCAGCTCCACCCTCAGGCCTCTGGCCCCAGCAGGCTCCATGCCTGAGTCAGCTCCCATGAGCACCCAAGCTCACCTCCAATGTCCCTGGTGCCTCCATGGGGGCTCCAGCTTCTCAGAGTTGCCTGTTGGGACTTGTTATAGGTTAAACAGGTACAGGCTTAGCTCAGCTCAAATGAAACTTGAACAATTCGGGTTGTTGTTGTCAATTCTCCCAACACAGGGAAAAAGGTAATTGTCAATTAACGAGCCCATCAACTGAGGCAGGAGGAAAATCAATAACATGCACCAATACAGAGCGTTCTAATGCCAGTCAGGACTTCAGGAGTGGGAGCCTTTCAAACAGGTACATAGAGTAATTGGCTTTTCCCTGGTGACCCATCCCTCAGACTCCCCAATTAACATGTACCCTTGACAGGCACACAATTATTTGGGTTCACTGTGCCCCAACCGGTGTTTGTTCAATCAAAACTTGCAAATACATGGAAAGTGCACAGAATAGCAAATGCAGGATGTCTCGGGGGAAGGCATGCAGTGAATGGATCTTAAAGGAGCCTTAGACTTGACTTCTGTTTCTGAGAGCTGCCCTGAACCTCAGCTCAGATGCCGGCTCAAACCCTGGTCTTGGCCAGCGCCTGCCTGGACCTGTCTCCATCCCTACTGGGGCACTCAGAGGGGTGTGCCTGTGGCTTGGCCATCACTCTCCTTCCCAGCCTGGGAGAGGGGAGGAACCCACCCCCTCCCACCCAGCTCCATTTGACTGGGAAACAGCTGGGTCTATGCCTTTGCAGAAGAAGCTCTTGTCTAGAATGACATTTCTCGTCTCCTCCACCTGGGTTACCCAAGTGAGCCTCCAGTCCTCAGGGTTTCTTCTTGGACCTCCCCCAGTAAGGGCAAGGACCTATCCCTATGCACTCACAGCATTCCGGGTCTGCTCCCTCCTCAGCATCTATGCCACTGGGTTACACTCCTTAGATTTTCTCCCCGCTGCCGTCACTGAAGAGTGTGTCTTTGACATCAGGAACAGAGTATCATTCATCTCCAGACCTCACTGAATTAGAAAGTGCTGAGTAAATGGTTGTTAGATGGGTGTATGGGTAGGTAGTGCCACAAAGAGTGGCTACGTGGATGGATGGATTTGTGGCGACACAGAGAAGCAGCCAGGGGAACGGGTAACTGGTGGAGGATAAAGATGCAAGAGTGGCTGGGCTTGGTGGCTTAGCCTGTCATCCCAGCACTTTGGGAGGCCAAGGCGAGTGAACTGCCTGAGCCCATGGGTTCGAGATCAGTCCAGGCAACTTGGTGAGACCTCGTCTCTACAATAAATCAAAAATTAGCCAGGCGTGGTAGCGTGCACCTATAGTTCTGGCTACTTGGAAGGCTGAGGCGGAAGGATCACCAGAGCCCAGCAGGTCAATGCTGGGGTGGCTGTGAGCGTGCCACTGCACTCCAGCCTGGGTGACTGAGTGAGACTCCAACTCAAAAAAAAAAAAAAAATGCATGAGCAGCTAGAGGATGAGGTAGCATGGGGGCCGGCTGGATAGGGTAGAAGGTAGCTGGTGTGGACAGAAGGAGGGGGATAAGAGATGGATGAGTAGAGTGGTCGGTGGGTGGGCAAGTCGTGGAAGGCACAGTGGTTAGGTATATGATCTCTGGAGCCCAATGTCTTGGGTTGAATCTCAGCTCTGGCGTTTCCTGACTGCGTGACCATAGGCAAATTAATCATTCTGTCTGTACATCAGTTGTCTTCCTTATCTAAATGGAGTCATAATAATAGAACTTCCTCGTAAGCTCATTGTGAGGACTAAATTATATCTAGGAAACCTTCAGACAGCGGCTGGCACAAAGAGGACTGAATAAACATTAGCTACTATAATTTTTATGATTACCATAATTACTATGAATAAATGGAGAAGTGGACGCATGGATGGAAAGATGGATGAATGTGTAGATGGCTAGGTAGATGGGTAGATGGATGCATGACCTGGTGGGAGAATGGATAGAGGGACGGGTTAATGCATACACGGGTGAGTGAATGGAGAGATTGTGGGGAGGGAGAGAGGGCAAGGAGGGATGGGTGGAAGGAGGGATGCTCTGTGTGGAAGGCAGCAGACGAGTCTATCACACGCACAGGCCTCTGTCCACCCAGCCCCAAGGCGTCAGGGCCTGTTGCCTGCGGAACCCACCTGCCCTTCCCAACACACACACGGGTTTTATGGTTCCTGATGGGAAATCCCGTGGGACTCCTCCCTCCCAAATACCCAGTCCTGCTCCTGGTCCGGTTCTTGAGAGTTCACAAATCCAAGCTGTCCTTCCTCTTGCTGACCAGCTGTAACTCATTCCCTGTCCTCCTCTTGTAGAGCTGTGTCCCACAGCCCAGAGTAGTTCTCCTTCTAGATGCCGATACCCTCTGAGCCTCATCTGAATCTGCTAGGAGTCCAAGCTCAGACTCGGGCTTCCAGTGCTCCCCCTAGCAGCAGGGCATGGCTCTCCTCTCTCTTCATTTTGACTTTTAAGTTCTGTCTTTCCCTCCTCCTCCCAAGACACCAAAGAAATTGACCAAGCATCTCTTACATACCAGATTCTCGGCACTCATTATTGTAGCTGATACTCATTACAACTTCAGAAGGTAGAGTGTAACTATCCTTGTTTTACATGTGAAGACCCCAAGGGTTCAGACTCACAGAGAATAAGTAGCAGAGTAAGGATGTGAACCCTGGTCTACTCCAACACCTGGCTCTTTCCATATTCTCAGCATTCTAGGGGTCCTCAGAAGGTCCCAATCCATTTCCAGGGTGCATACAAACTGCTGCTCAAAGGCAAAATCCAGAACAGTGCCATGATTATGGGCTGGAAAATGTCTTCTAAGGGTACAATTATATTTCCTATTGAGTTTCTGTTAGAACAGCTTGGCTAGAAATAAGTTCTGCTTATCAGTTTAAAGAGTTGAACTATTGCCCCCACGCCTAAACCTGTGATGATGAAGCACAAGAACATATATGACGGGGTCCCCCAAAACGGAATTTATTTATAAAAAATGTGTATTTTGACTGGGCTCTGTGGCTTGGTCTGTAATCCCAGTACTTTGGGAGGCTGAGGCGAGAGAGGATTGTTTGAGCCCGTGTGTTAGAAACCAACCCGGGCAACTTGGCGAGACCTCGTCTCTACAATAAATCAAAAACTAGCTGGGAGTGGTAGCGCTCTCCTGTAGTTCTGGCTGCTTGGAAGGCTGGGGCGGAAGGATCGCCTGAGCCTAGCAGGTTGAGGCTGCGGTGGCCGTGAGCATGCCACTGCACTCCAGCCTGGATGACTGAGTGAGACTCCAACTCAAAAAAAAGTGTATTTTTTCTTACATGCTTAATAAACTCCAGTCACCTTCAGAGTATGCTTTGTTTGATGCAACACACCTATCAAGATGCTTTTTCCACTGTTCTAAGCAGTTTTTGAACTCGTCAATTTTGATGCCTTTAAGAGCTTCTGCCATGTTTTGTTTCACCTCTTCCACACTGGCAAAGTGTTTTCTTTGAGGAACAAACAAAAAGTCACTCGGGCAAGATAAGGTAAGTAGGGAGGGCGGGTCATGGGGGTCATGCAGTTTTTTGGTCAGAAACTGCTGAACACTCAGCACAGTGTGGGCAGGTACGTTGTCATGGTGGAAGAACCAGTCACCTGTTTGCCACATCTCAGGACATTTCTTCCGGAAATCACAACCTCCACAAAGCTTTCAGATTAAAAACTTTGGTTGACAGTTGGACCTGGAAGAACAAATTCTGGATGTCCTATAAGGGGGCTACTCTCCAAGTGATAATTCTGGGTTTTTGGGGGTCCCCCTTAGTATTCCCCTTTGGCTGTAAAGATAACACTACCTGCTGTTTCATCTCCCCAGTGGGAGTGATCCTGGATACTGGCCAAGTGTGTGAATTGGGTTGGCAGTTAATCCTAAAAGAGCCTCAGTGGAGACTCATTTTCAGGGCTTTTTGCCGGAGACCAGCTCCAGCCGGGTTCAGGGTATCCCAAAGGTGGAGATGGCCTCGGTGATTGGGGGAAAGAAGAAAGAGAGAAAGAAAGAGACTGGACTCCAGTCTAGTGCAGAAGCAATGTGTCCTTTATTGGGAATTACAACAGGTCTTTTATACACAAAGCCAGATGTGGGAGGGGCGTCCCCCACCCACCAGAAACCTTAATCCATGAAAACTTAATCAATGATTGCCTTTAAACCCTTTTCATATGATAATCTTAAAATCCCATAACAAAGGATAACCTAATCCGTGACTGACATATTCTATAAACCTTTTTCATCCTAAACTGATTGATTTATGCCAAGTTAAACAATTCTATAGAAGCTTAAGTATTTACTTTACAAGCGAAAGTGGCCCATCCCAGAATGTTTGGAATGTGGCCCAGTCCAAAGTTCACAGTGGGCTACCTGCAAGTAACCCAGCCGCATTCTTTCAACAAAATGGCTGTCTTCTAAAACTATATTCTACAATTTACACCTTCAATAAACCCTAAGATCATGACCCAGAAGCCTGTGACCAATACTAAGGCTCTTAGATGTGACCCGAGTTTGAATTATAAGTTGTGTGAAACCCAAAACTGCAGTTTGTGGAAGAATGGGAGCAATGAGCTTCTAAAGTTAGCTTGTGTTTGTCCTGGTCTCAGAGTTTTTATGTTTTGAGCTCACAGGAGCTTAATCTGGTTAGTGCTGAGTAAAAAGGGGGAGGAAATGGGGTCAATAGCTCCCAAACGCATCCTAGTGGTCTCGGGGTCAACAGCCCTTCCTGATCCCTAACGCTCAGTGGGCCTCCGTGGCCGGCTCCCAACAGCTTTTTGGATTTTTTTTTTTTGAGTTGGTGTCTCAGTCCTTCGCCCAGGCTGGAGCATAGTGGCATGCACGCTCACGGCCACCCCAGTGTCAACCTTCTGGGTTCCAGCATTCCTTCCACCTCAGCCTTCCAGACGTGAGCTACCACACCTGGCTAGTTTTTGATTTGTTGTAGAGATGAGGTCTCACCAAGTTGCCTGGGTGGATCTCGAACCCGCGGACTCAGGCAATCCACTCGCCTTGGCCTCCGAAAGTGCTGGGATTACAGGATGAGCCACCGAGCCCCGCCCTTTTTGAATCTTAAATGGAATTTTTGAGGACCAAAAACTTGCAAGAATTGTGGCTGGATCTTGAATTGTGGAATCCCAGGCCCTGTGTTACCAGCCCTCTCACAATGCCCTCGGTAGGCTGAAGAACATGCCTTCTGGTCAGACACAGTCTCCTCCTTGAGCCAGGCTGGTGGCTCTTTGAGGTAATTAATACATATATAAAGACTTCCAGTGTTACGTGATGTTCAAATCACCATTTTCCTGGACCTTCAAAATAGCTTTACTACAAGATAAGGAAAGTACAAGAGAACCTCACTTAAGAGCTTGAAGAGGAAAATTCTAAGCAAAATACTAGCTAATGGAATTTGGCAATGCATTTTAAAAAATATACCATGATCAAGTAATGTTAAGGTAGGAATGCACGGTTAATTCAATGTCAGAAAAATTTATTATATCACATAGCATGCCAGCAAATTAAAGAGAAAAACCAGGAAGTCAATTCAAAAGATGCAGAAAAAAACATTTAATAAGATGCAACATGTATTCATGATTAAAACAAACAGGAACGCTTGGCAAAGTCAGAAAGTAACTTTTCTCATCTGATAAGTGTGTCTATCAAAAAATGTAAGTAATTTTATTCAATGATGAAGCTTAAGGCATGTTTCCACTAAAGTCAGGAACAAAAGAAAGATTTTGTTTTATTACTGATATTGTTTAACACTGAACTGGAGTAATAACCAATACAATAAGAAGAGAGGACTTAAGTAAATTACATAAGAATTGGAAAGAAACAAATCTATTTCCATTTGCATTTCTATATAGAAAATCCCCAAAAATCTGCAGTCTCCTAGAATGAGCAAGAGTTCACCACAGTTGCCCAGTATTAACCTCAAAGGTCAATATATAGACATCGATTATGTTACTATTCACTAGCAATAACCTATTGAACACTGTGACTTAAAAAAAGGGACTATTCCTTTCAAAACAGCAAGACCACCTGTGAGGTACCCAGTAATAAAAACCTAGCAGAAGACGTGCCTCGCTTTTATGGAGAAATTGATAAGGCCCCACAGAAGGAAATCGGAAGAGCTGGAAAGACAGGGAATTATGGGAAATGAGGACGGGGGTGGGGGGAAAGGAAGCAGGTGCGAGGCCTCCCTGATGTCCATGTCAGGTGGACTCTGTGCGGGTTGAGATTGAGCTCAGTGGAAAAAGCAAGGAACAATTTGGATCCTGGACTCTGGGTGCTTGAGTGAGATTCTCTTGCTGGCAATGGGCTGTATTTCCATGTCCACCTATCGCAAGCATGGTGAATACACAGCTATCTTGTCACCATCTTTTTTTCCACTTAACAATATAGTGTGCATATTTCACCTATCATTAAATGGTATTTTTTTTTAGTTGGAGTCTCACTCTGTCGCCCAGGCTGGAGTGCAGTGGCCTGCTCACGGCCACCACAGCCTCAATCTGCTAGGCTCAGGCGATCCTTCCGCCTCAGCTTTCCAAGTAGCTGGAACTACAGGCATGCACTACCACGCCTGGCTTAATTTTTGATTTATTGTAGAGATGAGGTCTCTTCAAGTTGCCCAGGCTGGTCTCGAACCCCTGAGCTCAGGCAGTCCTCTCACCTAGGCCTCCCAAAGTGCTGGGATTACAGACTTGAGTCACTGTGCCTGGCCATGGTGTTTGATTTTTAAAAACCGTCAAGAACGGTTTTCCAAGGCAGACAAGACTGGGTGGTCCCCCCCTACTTCAGAGCTGAGGGGGACACCGAGGTAAGGAAGAGGAAGTGATACTCACCCAATGCCACCCAATTCTCTCAAGTACCCTGGGGTGAAGGATTTTTTCTCTCCATTTTGCAGATGAGGGAATAGGGCCATCCATGTAGGTGTCAGCTGCTCAGTCACAGGGCTGGTACTTGAATTTGGGTCTCTGCGCCCTGGGTTCTGTGAGTGGAGGCGGGAGCATCCCAGGCCTGTCTTCATCCTCAGAGTACCTGGCACAGTGCTATGTGGAAGGACATTCATTCAGTCACTCCACACCTGCTACACGCCCACTCTGCCTGGCATTGTGGTACAACTTGAAAGGCAGCAGTGAACAAAACCAAGATACTGCCTGAGTTTACTGTGGATAATACAACATGCCCCCTCCAAAGACTCCTGGCATTCCATGTCAGCGTAATTTCAATCTCTACCTCTTCCTGTGGCCTTCCCTGAGTCTGTGTCTCAAATCCCCCTCTCCTTTCTCTTAAAAGGCTTCAATCGTTAGATTTATTACCCATCCTAAATCCAGGATGAACTCCTCGCCAGATCCTTAACTTAATTATCTCCAAATAAAGTGACATCACAAGTACCAGGGGTTAAGACTCAGGCATAATTTCTTGGGGGAAACACAATTCAACCCACTATACTAACCCACACTCCAGTGGAGGCAAATGGACAACAGATAAATATACAACAGGAAAAAAGAAGGAAGATAAGACAGAATCCATGGGGCAGTCACTGCAGCTCTAAATGGGGCTGTCAGGGGAAGCCTCCCCTGAAGGTAACATTTGAGCAAAGGGAAGAAGACAGTCATGGAAAAAGCCACATAGGCACATGCATGAAAATGTCTGAGGGAGAGGATATGACAAGTATAAAAGCCCAAAAGAGGGAGCATGCCTGGAGCAATCAAACACGGGGAAGAGAAGGAGGAAGGAAGGTGGTGGGGCCTGGATCATGGAGGGCCTCATGGGCACCGTGATTCTGAGCAAGATGGAAGCCATTGGATGGATGGTTTGGAGCGAGTGGTTGACATAACAGAAGAACGTTTGCCGTCATGTGGAGACCACTGAGGAGGCAACTTCAGCAAGTCACATGGGAGATGCTGGCTTGGACCAGGTGGTGGCAGTGGAGGTAGGGACTGGCAGCATTCTGGGCACACTAGGATCAATGGGATTTCCTGATGGATGTGGGATGTGAGGAGTCCTAGTGTTTTGTTCTGAGCAGTCACAGGAATGGAGTCACTGAGTTGGGGGAGGCTGATGTAGACACGCTGAGTTTGAGATGTCATTTAAGAAGAGGTGACTTTAGATGGCTGGATACTAGAGTCTGGAGTGTGGGGCAAGGTCTGAGCTGCAGATCGGAGCTCAGGAGTTGTCAGCAAAGAGACCCTGTTTGAAAGCATGAGAGTGGCTGAGGCCACAACGGGAGCGAATGTAGCCCGGAGGCCCCAGGACTGACCCATGCAAAGAACATCCCAACATTAAGAGACTGAAGGGGGGCTCAAGAAAAGAGGCTGAAAGGCGTGACCAGTGAGACGAGAGGACTGCCAGGGGAGGGCGGTGTCTGGGAACCCAGTGAAGAGTAATTTACAAAGGAGGTGGTGTCAGTGACACCAAATGCTGCTTCAGGTCAAGTAAGAGGAGCCCTGAGGATTGTGTTAGGGCACAGATAGGTTGAGGATGGATGGGTGGAGGGGCAAGGGGAGGCGCAGCACCGCCAGAGCCGGTGTGCCGTAGGAACATGCCGGTAACCCAGAGATCCAAGTAAAACAAAGAATTGCAACACACAGAGACAAAGAAAGAAAAGTTTATTAAAAGTAAATAGGAGAGAAAAAGAGAAGAGAAGAGAGAAAGAAAATTCACCTCCCCGAGGAGGGGGAGGGGGCCAAAGCCAGGAAGCTGGTGACAGCCATAGCTTAAAGAGCACATGGCCACACCGGGAGTCAAAGCAAGGAAACTGGCCCCCTGACTGCTTGTGATTAAAGCCCTTTTTAAAGCCATTCCCCTCGATGGGGGAAGATCATTAAGGTGATTGGGCTGTGGTCTGCTTCCACGTCATCATGAAGGGGCAGGCAAGCGCAGGTACTGACGTCAGGTGATAGACAGCAGGCAGATGGGTGGGTTAGTCACATGATTGCTGCCTTGGTGGGATTTATCTGTGTCAGTCCACATAGGACTGATCAGGTTAACATGGAGAGTTTAGGCCTGGAGGGGTTTTTCCTGCAAGAGACTTGTTAGACATTTGCAATTCACAAACTCCTTGACCAAAGGAGGCCCTTTATCACTTTTATGACTTTGGCCAGCCAAAGGGTGATCTTTGATCTTTGGCCTTGACAAGCAACCTAAAAGTTTATTCGAGATTATTATGCTAAACTATGAATTGAAAGGTTGGGCTGTTCTGGTTTTGCATGTGATGGAGATTTGCCTAGGGGGGATGGGATAGGCTGCTGCTTGCCCTGCAGTAGAATGTCTGAACGCTTTCTAATGGTTATGCTGAGGCAAAAAGACTAAACAAAGAATAAGCTAAATTTCTTCTAGGTTTCTATAGGTACCACCTTTCAGAGTGGTTCTTGGTGTCTTGGGGGTCATGGCATCCTTGGCCAAAGCAGTTCAGTGGAGTCTTGAGGGTGCAAGCTGGTTGGAGTGGGATTAAAACGATGTAGCAGAAGAGAAACTGGAGACAGCTCCCAGAGACAACTGCCTGGGGTGGGGAGGAGTGGAGGGGTAAGGGGGTGGGGGGCTGGGGTTTCGCTGTATAGAAGCAGAAGGAAGTGGAACCAGCAGAGTCAAGAGATGCTTCAACTTTCTAGAGAGAAAGAGAAATAACAGCATGTTTTTAAGCTGAGGGGACTAATCCGATAAGGAGGGGAAGTTGGCAACATGGGATAAAGTAGAGAAAGCCTCTGGACACTGAGATCCGGGGAGCTAGAGGGGATGGGCCCTGGGACTTGGAGAAAGGACTGCCTGAGGACAGGTCATCTCAGTAACAGGAGGGCAGTGGTCCATGGGGAAGAAGGAGCTGGTTCAAGAGCTCTTCTAGTTGCTTCTCTTTTTATTTCTTTCCTTCTTTCTGAGTCAGAGTCTCACTCTGGCTCTAAGTGACATGATCATGTCTTCCTGCAGCCCCGACCTCCTGGGCTCAGGGTCCTTCTGTCTCAGCCTCCCAAGTAGCTGGAACTACAGGCACGTGCCACCACACCCAGCTTATCTTTTGATTGACTGTAGAGATTGAGGTCCCACTATGTTGCCTAGGTTGGTCCTGAACTCCTGGACTCAAGCAATTCTTTTGCCTCGGCCTCCCTAAATGCTGGGATTACAGGTGTGAGCCACTGCACCCGGCCGCTTGCTTCTATTTTTTCAGTAAACTAGGTAAGACCTTTAGCTGAGGGTGGGGATGGAGAAAGAAGAACTGGGGGCGAGAGGAGAAAGCTGGTCTGGGAAAGGGGCGGGTGAGTGCAAGGGAGAAAATAAATAAAGCGTCTGCAGGCAGCACAAGGGGCCCGCTGGAGAGCTGTTTGCTCTGTACTGGCTGAAGGAATAAGTGAATTAGTGGATGATTTTGAGCTCCATGAGGGCGCCTCTACGCCATGCTATGTTTGTAGTTTCCGGCATAGAGCCTGGCATTTAATACAGATTTGAGGATGACTGACTGACTGAATGAGCACAAGACTAGCAAAAGGAAGGGCTGTCCTGACAGTCTGAGGGTATTTTTCTTTGGGCTACCATCATTCCTTTCTCTTGGAAGGCAGAGTGAGACCCCAGGCAGCTGCAAGACCCGAAGCACCAGCCATATTGCAGGAAGTTAATTAACTCCGGGGTGTTTTTCCCTTCTGTTCTCAGTCGTGGAAAGTGCCTTTGTTCCTGACAACCCCAATTAGCTCCTGCTTCTCCTGGGCTTCCCCACCCCCACCTGAAGGCAGGTGCTGTGGTCACCAGCCTGTTCCTGGGCAAGCAAGGTAGTCTGGCTTCCCCAGCAGCCTCCTTGCACTGAGAATGTCCAGAGACGGGGCAAAATGGTGCCATGAGCACTCCCCACCCAGCTCTGCTGACCAGCAGTCTACTCTGGATGGTGAGGCTGACCTAGAGCCACTCCAAAGCCCAGGCACCCCGCCCTGCCAACTCCCAGGGCAAAATGGTGCTGTAAGCCCTCCTCACCCACCCCTGCTGACCTGTGGTCTACTCTGGACAGTGAGGTGTTGGGGTCTGGATAGGGTGAGGGCGGCGTGATGGAGGGGTGAGGGGAGGAGCAGCACCAATAACCCAGAGATCTGAGTATTGCAAAGAATTGCAACACACAAAGAGGCAAAGAAAGAAAAAGTTTATTTAAAAGTAAATGAGAGAGAGAAAGAGAAGCGAGAGAGAAGATTCACCTCCCCAAGGTGGGGGAGGGGCCCAAAGCCAGGAAGCATGGCGACAGCCATAGCTCAAAGAGCACAAGACCACACCAGAGTCTAGCAAGGCAATGGGTGCTGGTTGCTTGTGGTTGAGTCTTTTTAACCATTCCCCTTGATGGGGGAAGATCATTAAGGTGACTTTAGGGGGTGGTCTGCTCCAAGTCATCACAAAGGGGCAGGCAAGCGCAGGTACTGACATCAGGGTGGGCAGCAGGCAGATAGGTGGGTTAGTCACATAATTGCTGCCATGGTGGGGCTTATTTGTGTCACGTAGGTCACAAAGGGCTGATGCTGACCTAGACCCACTCCAAAAAGGCCCCCGGGGGGTGCCCCCCCCCCTTTCCCTTGGCCCAAAATACTCATCCAAATCATTTTAACCCTGTAAAAGCCCCTCTCCTGAGATCTTCCTCCAAGTCAACCCACCCCACCTGGGCCTCTCTTCTTCAGCATCTTATGCAGTTCCCCGTTCTGTCCAGACAGGAAGACTTGGCCCCAGGAAAGGTCTGGGGTTGGGGCCCCAGCACTTGTGTTTATAAAGCTCCCCAGGTGTTTCTAAAACATAGCCAAGATTGAGAACCACTCCATCCTCCATGAAACCAGTCTAATTATCCCCTTCTTATTGTGAGAAATAAGAGAGCTGAGAAGGTGGTATTTATTGAGCAGTTACTGTGTCCTCAGCCCTTTGTCTTCTTTATCCGCCATAGCAGTCCTGGGAGGTAGGTTCTATTAGTCCTATTTGACAGATGGAGAAGCAAGCTCAAAGATGAGCACGAACTTGGCCTGGGGCACTCAGCTGTAAGTGGGCAGAGTGAGGGTTTGAACCCAGGCCCATGTGACTCCAAGGCAGCTTTGCATCTGTAACTGGCTCACAGGCAAGAGGGGTTGAAGTGGTTTTCTTACTGGGCTACAGAAACAGTAGAGAGGCTGGTGCAGCCCAGCAGGGAGGTGTCAGCAGGGCTTTGGGAAGGAGAGGAGGGGGCATTTGGACTGGGGATTTAGGAGGCACTAAAGGCCTGTGAGGAGGAATTTGATAAGAGCAGGAAGAATCTAAGCAGGTGAGGGGAGGTGAACAGGTGGGGAGACCAGTTAGGAGGCTACTGCAATAGTCCAGGCAGAGAGGAGGGGGCAGGCAGCAGACAAGCTGCAAACAGGCCCGCAAAGGCAGACAGGGCAGCCCCCAGCACCCAGCTGCCTCCCTGCTGGAAAGCCCATCCATTTTCACGAGGCAACAGGAAGCACTCCTGGGCAATCTCATCTGGAGAAGACCGCATTTCATTATAATTTAAGTCTTTCTTGGGCTTCATCAAAGGTATGAGTGTCTTGAAAAAGATAGGCTTCTCTTTCCTCAGGTGAGGGGGAAACACGCCAGAGCTTTCTCCTCTAATATAAACTAGACAGGGAGATGCAGCTGAACTTGGCAGAGCCTGCTGGAGAACGCTAATAGACTTGACGAGCAGAGAATTATAGGAAGAGACAGCGCCAGAGGGTGGTGGGGTGGGGAGGCAGAGAGGCCCCGGGACTGCCAGCCCCAGGTGGCTTATCGGTGCGGGATCCATGACAGCAGATGCAGCCCCAGGACTCAGCTTGGCATCCACCCAGAAGTTTTTTTTGCCTGGAGAGCAGAAAGATAAGACCCTGGGAAATAAGACCCCTGCCACCAGCCCCCCCCCCACATGCTTCTTGTTGGTTTCCAGTGATCCTATTAATTATGGAGGCGCAGGAACTGGAATGGAATCCGTGGCATTTCCTGCTTCAGAGCTCTCGGTGGGAGGATGGAAGTGACCTAGAAACAACGTTTAGCAGGGAGAAAAAGAACCCACGCAGGTGGGACACTCCCACCAGAGGCTGGAAGGGTCTGGGGGCTTGCATGAGATCAAGCGTGTCTTAAGATACAATCTCAGGCAGTGAGATGTCCCCGAATATTTGGTGCACAAGAAGGTGTTTTGCTTTTTTTAAAAAAATTAGATTATTTTCCTTTTGCTTTTAATAAAAACCAGCACTGGTCTCTGACTCACAAGCTCAAAACAGCCTTCTCTGGTTACGGAGGCCTGGATTTCAGCAGTGGCACAGGCTGGAACTGTTCTCAAATAGGAAATCGAAGACAGGGAGACAAAGCAGGGGAGAGGGACGTTTGAGGGAGAGGCAGAGCAAGAAATAAATTCATCATTAATGCCAAGCGGGGGGAGGGGGAGCTTTGGGGCTGCTCCCTGGGTGTCCTGCAAGGCTGCTCAGTCTCAGGAGTGAGCCAGGCAAGGGACCCCCGCTTCCCTGCCAGCCAGCCCTCCAACCAGGAGGCTGCTCATCCCAGCTCCAGAGAGAAGCCACCTCTGTGTCAGAGGCCCCTGAATTTTGAGGCGATGCCCTGTAGCACTGAGTGGGCAACTGTTAACTCCCCAGGGAGGGTGCTGTCACTCAGAGTAGTTATGGAATCTAGGAAGCTACCATCATTGGGCTGGGAGGCAGAGCTGAAGGTGGGGAGACTAGAGGTTCCCTGTCCTCTCTCTTTCTCTCTTGCTCTCTCTTGCTGTCTCTGTCTCTACCTCTCTCTTTGCCTCTCTCTCTCTCTGTCTCTCTTGCTGCCTCTGTCTGTCTCTATCTCTTTCCCTCTCTGCCTTGCTTTGTCTTTCTATCTTCCGTCTAATCTCTGGCTCATTTTATCTCATTGTCTCTCTGATTCTTTGTCTCTGTCCCTCTTTCTCTGCTGGGGTCTCTTTTACTCTCTCCAGAAAAATGGCTGAACTTGTTAAGCCAGAGATCAAACACCCCAGCGGGCTGAGCGGGGGAGCAGGAAACATGGCTTCAACATCTGGAGGTCTCTTTCTCTGTGCTGCAGCAGGCCCCCCATGGAGAGAAAGGGCAGGGAGGTGGCGGGTGTGGGTGGGAAAAATCAGTGCAAACCCTGTCATTCTTCAGGCCTGGTGAGCCGGGCAGGGGAAGGGAAATCTGTTAAGGGCCAGATGCATGCACAGGCTGACCAGTTGGACAAATAGTTGAACAAATGGGGGAGGTCCTCACCCTGCAGGAAAAAGCAGATCTGGTGGGGGCCACCAGGCCCTCGTGGTATCTGGGGGCTCTGAAGCTGCAGCCTGACAACCTCTGTGCTTTTCAAGAAGTGAAGCATGTATGGGGTGAAGGACAAAGACAAAAGACCCCTAGACTAGGGGCATTAGGAACGTCAGTTTACTGACTCCTCCTACCAGCACTGCCAGGGGTATCATTCCTGTCTTGAAGATGCTGAGGTCACACAGGCCAGGAATGTGTTCCATGCACCCAGCTGGGGAAGAGCCGGCCGACTCCCTGGCTGGCGCTTTTTCTAGTCATATTTGTGCCTACAGAAGATGGAAACTGGGCTCGTGGCAGGTTCAGGGCAAAGGCAACCAGGCGAGGGTGCAGTCCGAGTCTGAGCCCAGTGCAAGGAAGATGGAGGGAAGGAGAGGGTGTCTGAGCCTGCTGGAGGGACCTGTTTTCCAGAGTTTGCCTTTGAGAGGCAGGTTGGGAATGTGGCTCCCTGTGTCCATTTGAGAGGTGGAAACTGTGTTGCCCTGAGGAAAAGGAAGGGGAGGAATAAGAGAGAGACACACACACAGAGACAGAGACATGGAGACAGAGAGAGAACCAGGGAAAGGAGCAGGGAGAGAGACAGCGAAGCATAGCTTTCCACTTCCTCCCGTCTTCCATCCTCCCTGGAATGCCGGCCTGCAGGCGGCCAGAAGGACACAAGAGAGTGGGCGAGCATTTTTTGAGCCTAGTACGTGCTGTGCTAGGTGTGGTCGCCGATGAGCTCTCTCACACCATCATGGTCCCATCTCTTTTCCAGAGAAGTAAACTGAGGCAAAAAGCATTTAGGGGATTTGTCCAGGATTACACAACTAGTAATTGGCAGAGCCAGGACTCCCCCACAGCACTCCCTCACGTATCTTTCATGGCCCTAGTATTCCTCTCTTTCTCCTTATTATCTGTCTATCACCTATCTGTCATTTTTCTCCTTTCCTCCCCCTCCATCTCTCTCTCTCCATCTCTCTCTCTCTCTCTCTCTCCATCTATCTCCATCTATCTCTGTATCTCTCTCTGTATTTCTAGCTGTCTGTCTATCTATCTATCTTCTATATCTATCTGTCATCGCTTCTCTCTCTCTCTCTCTCTTTCTCTCTTCCTTCTCCTCGCTGTGCATGGAACTGGGAATGGCAGAGGCTGGGGCAGAGCCACAGAGAGAGGAGGAGACTGAGGACAGAGCCACCCACATGCAGTCCCCACAGCCTGCAGCGGTGCCACCTGTAACAGTAGCAGCCTGTCTCGTCCTCTCCTCTGCTGGCTCTTGGAGGGGATCGCATCAGGCCACTTCTCCAGGGAGTGTGACTCAGGCTAAGTGTGGTGACAGCCAGCAGGGCACGTGGCTAGGTGAGTGGGGCCAGCCGAGCAGGAGTGGGGACTGTGGAGGTGGGGACCCAGGGAGTCTGCTGTAGGGAACTTTTTACGCCTGTACTAGGAAGTGCCTTGGGCCCCCAGTCTCCTGGGGCTGGGGATGAAAGGCAGGGCTTCTGCAGTGTCACCTGACAGTCCCTGAGAAGGAGAGGCAGTCATCCCTGTGAGAGGGGAGGAAGGGCTGGCATGTCGGGTTGTGGGGCATGCTTCTTACACAAGCATATGAGCCAAGACCCCACATGTGTCTCTGGTATCTTCATGTAACACACAATGGCGAGCCCCTCAATAGACCCAATGCCCACCTCTGACGTGAGTGGCCGGCATCCAACTCTGACATGACTGTGAGAATGAATCTTGGGTATGAGCTCTGACACTCAACACTGTTTATTCAACCTGTGACGGATATGCAACTTTCACCCCCCCATCCACTCGACAGTGACTTTGACATGTCTGCCACCATGTGACTGGTGAGCCACATCTCACCCAACACCGTGACCAGTGCACTCGGCTTGAGGTGATGCCAACCTAACATAAAGGTCAAGCCAGCAGCCACAGGACAGGTGGGACTGGAAGCTTGCTTTCACTTACCTTTTGCAGTGTTATAATTCTTTTGAAACAGTTTTTCAAAATCAGGAGATTTATTAGCAAATGAGAAGGTCTGGCTTTTCTGTGTGCCAACTCCTATCAGGCTTCTTTGTGGGGACTGGGCAGGGCTTTCCCAGTTTACCATGAACTCTGCCTCTGCCCCCAGGGCCCAAAAGTCCAGGGTTTTGGGACCTGGGTTTCACACTGGCCTGTGGCCCCCATAACATGTTCTTTCTGGTTGTTGACTAATATTCAGCGACTTCTCAGCTCGGGAAAGTCTGAAGGCAGCTTTCAATGAGCAAGGAAGCCTTATCCTGGGTCTGCGCCGGGCTGGGTCTGCAGAGGACAGGTGAGGTGTTACCCCAAGGGTCAATGAGACTGGCTGCACAGAGCTGTGGGGTGGCAAATGGGGTCTCTGTCACCTGCTCCATATTTGCCAGGGAAGCTTGTCAGCCTGTCTGCCATGTTTAGTGAGACAGGCCAGGCCACTCTGGGGCTTGGGAGCTGGCTGGTCCTCCATGGTGGCTGCCATGGGAACCAGAGCCGGGCTGGGTAGAGGAGGGTGGCGTCTTTGCCTTTTACAGGTGGCTTCTCCTCTTCTAGTTCTTGTTCAGTGAGTGTTTCTGGGCACCTGTAATGAGGTAGGCCCTGCATGAGACAGAAAAAAGAGGATGCAGATTTAATTCCTTGCCTTAAGAAGCCTGGTGTTCACTTTCTGGCTGGATTTACAGTTCAATGTCAAGAGGAGGCCCAATCTAGCGCTGAGGTTAAGAAGAGCACTCCAGCTGAGGTGAAATCAGGAGGGGTTCACTGGGAATGTAGCTTTTGTGTTGGGCCTTAAAATGTTTCAATAAAAAAAGGTGGTCAGAGGGTGTTCTGGCTGGTGGGGTGGGGGGGTGGGGGCGCGAAGGCCAGGAAATGGGGTCCCATCTGGCTACAGGAGCGTTTTCAAAGTGGCTGCCTGCAGGATGCTAACATGGGCTCCTATGTCTCCTGTGGCCAAAGAATTATGAGGATGATTAGAATTTTTTTTTTTTTTTTTTTGAGTTGGAGTCTCACTCTGTCACCCAGACTGGAGTGCAGTGGCCGCTTCTGGCCACTGCAGCCTCGACCTGCTGGGCTCCGGTGATCCTTCCACCTCAGCCTTCCGAGTGGCCGGAATTACAGGCATGCGCTATCACGCCCGGCTGATTTTTTGATTTATTGTAGAGATGAGGTCTCGCTGCCCAGGCGGGTCTCGAACCCGCGGGCTCAGGCAATCCACTCACCTCAGCCTCCCAAAGGCGCGGGATTACAGGCTGAGCCACCGAGCCCGGCTGAGGATGATTAGATTTAATACAAGTTCAACAGGCTTCTCTGCAGGATTTCAGAGCCTAATATGTATGTATTGTGAATTTTTCACAATAGGTCTAGAGAATACAGGATTTTCCAAATTTATTTGTGTCCAGACCCTCCCTGTGCCACTCCCTTTTTATCTGCAGCTGGGGCAGCATCTGTTGGGCCAGGGGAAGGGGGCTGAGTAGAGACAAGTCCAGAAAGGAGCAAAGCCAGGCGGTGCTGGGCCTCAGGTGCCAGGGCAGCCTTACTCTTCAAGTGAGGGGAACAAGAAAGGTTTCCAGGCACAAGGTGACATGATCAGGTTTGCATGATCAGGTTTATACAGGTTTTCTGTATGTTCAAAAGTGCTTCTCAGGCCAGGCATAGTGGCTCACATCTGTAGTCACAGCACTTTGGGAGGCTGGGGTGGGAGGATGACTTGAGACCAGGAGTTTGAGACCATCTTACGCATTATCAGGTTAGGATTGCAGAAAGATCCACGGGCTTCTTGGAGAGGATGACGGAAAGACTAAGAAGGGGCAGGGCTGAGGAAGATGCCAGGGTCCTGGACCAGCAGAGGAGGTGAGAGCACAAGGCGTGGGAGGAGCCAGAGGGAGGAGCATCTCAAGGCCAGAGAGAGGAGCATCTCAGGACCAGAGTGGGGAGGAGTATCTCAGAGCCACAGGGCCAGAGGGCATGTCAGGGCCAGAGGGAGGAGCATCTCAGGGCCGGAGGGAGGAGCATCTCAGTGTCTTCGTGGGGCAGCGAGGCCCTGCTTACTTTTCTTGGTGTTCCCTTCCCAATGTGTGGAGTGTTCCAGGGGTTGGGGAAGGCTGACCATCCATGCAGCGGAGCCTCCCTCGAGCGCAGGGGTGACCCCGCTCTCTGCAGAAGCAAGGGCCAACAAGAAAGTCTCCCTAGTGTGTGGACTTGACCTCCTGCGCCTCATCTCCCCAACTGAATTGGGGATAGTCAGAAACTGTCTTCATCCTGCTGCACGGATCAAGACTCTGTGGCGAGTCTAGCAGGAATTCCATAAAAGTTACCTCCATGCCGCTGAGGCGGCAACTTCATTATGAATGAAGTTTCCATAGTTGGGCAGGAATGGAACTTGGCCCTGGCCTTACGTTCTACTAGCTGTGTGACCTTGGTCAAGTCGCCTAACCTGTCTGAGCCTCAGTTTCCTCATTTGAAATCAAAGCCCATGGTATTCCACTTCTGGAGCAGTGAGAATTAAATGAGAGACTGCTAGTGTGGTGCTTCAGAGCGCTTGATGCAGTAGGCACTCAATAAATACCAGCCATCATTAATTTTAATATTAATGAGACTTTATACTATTTGTAATAAAAGTCCAATAAAAGTTGGATTTAGATTACAAAATTTTTAAATGCGGTTTTATTACTTTTAAGTACATACAGTGACCCCTATTGGGCTACTACAATATTGGCAGGAAGTCTTTGCAGGACTCTTAATAATCACTGGATGATAATGATTTGTAATTAATGGCTTGTTTCTGCATCTTGAAAGGTGCTTCCCAGGTCAGGCATAGTGATTCATGCCTGAAATTCCAGCAATTTGGAAGGCTGTGGCAGGAGGATCACTTAAGCCCAGGAGTTCGATAGCAGCCCTAGACAACATAGCGAGACCTCATCTTACAAAAAAAAAAATTAACTGGGCATGATGGTGCGCACCTGTAGTCCTAGCTACTTGGGAGACTGAGGCAGAAGGATGGCCTGAGCCCAGGAGGTCAAGGCTGCAGTGAGCTGTGACTGTCCCACTGCATTCCAGCCTGGGTGACAGAGTGAGACTCTGACCAAAAAAAAAAAATTATGCATAGTGATGAATAGCTTAAGGAAATAAACAAGACATGGTGATAGAGAAACTTGGATAGAGGGCCAAGTCTCAGATGGGAGGCAGGGCGGGCCTCTCTGAGGAAGTGTCATTTTCGCTGAGAAGTCAAGAAAGTGGGAGTTAGGGCAGGCAGGAGGGAGTCTGGGGAGTGGATGGTGCTCAGGCAGAAGGCACCATATGTGCAACTGTCCAGAGACAGGAAAGAGCTTGACGTGCGGTGATAGGGTAATGAGCTGGGGGAGGGTGATGGCAGATGGGACAGGGAGGTGGTGAGGACCTGGGCTTTTTTATCTCCTGAGCACCCAGCATCCATCCAAGGCGTCAGGCAGAGCGGGAACCTATTCTGGTTTCCATCACAGGAGAGGAGGTTCTTGCCATGGTCCCAGCCCCGCCTGATGGAGATGGGACCCAGGAAGTGGTGATGGGCAAGGGGAGGAGCTCAGGATGTTGTGGAGGTAACACGGGGTGTGCTGGGTGTGGGAGTTGAGGGGGCTGGGGAAGTTCCAGTTGACTCCTACAGGCTTCTGGAAGAGGGGAAGGAAGGGGCGTGAGAGAAGAAAGAGAAAGGGGAGGGAGTCTGCCTTCAAGAATCACATCTGGAAGTCAGTGGGAGCTGCAGCAGATGGCGCCTCGCGAGGGCTGGATGACTGAGCAGAGGGTGGGAGTGAACAGACCATTTGCCCCTTCAAACAAGCGCTCTCTGGAGCAGAGGGAGCGAGAGAGGGTCGAAGACTTACGCAGATGAGGGGTGGAAACAAACCAGATGTCCAGCAGCAAGGACCGGCTCAACTGGAGGACTTCTCCCGGACAGACTACCTGCAGCCCTATAAAAGATCAAAGAAATGCTTCACAGAGTATTATGGCACCATCTCCAAGAATATTATTTGGGGAAAAATCAAGGGATGGGACGCAGGCTGTATGCAACTAATTGTATTAACATGGAGGAAAGGCATGAATGCAAGTTTACAAATCTATAATATAAATATTTTTCTCTCGAATAGAAACTATCTCCGGAAGGACATACAAGAAATGGATCACACTGGCTGCCTCCTGGAAGGAGAACAAGGGTGGAGGGAGGATTTTTACTCTCGATCCTTGAGCGCCTTTTAGATTTTCAACCATGAGGATGCATTAACTATTAAGCAACTGATAATTATCATTAGATATGAATTTAAAATCAAGACTATATTCCAGGCTAAAGATTAATCAGCTGTTACACAGAATGTGCAGCTCTGAAGGGCTGTTGTCAGAGCTGACTTCCTTCTGCTCTGATGAGCTCTCCCCAATCCCTCTCCTCCCCTTCCTCCTCCCACTCCTTACTCCCCGCTCCAGGTGCTGGGGAGGCAGCAGTGAGTGGCTCTGTGCCCTCCTGTCCCATAAACCCAGGTGTAAAGTAGGCCACACTACCAGTTGCAGGTTTCTACAGATTTGATTGTTGCTATTAAAATTGATTTTTTTCTTGAAATCACCTAATATACAGGAAATATACGGTCAGTTCCACAGCAGTGAATAGCCTAAATCAACCCACATTGCAGCCAGAACCACAAGTCAATAAAGTGTTTGCTGAAAACAGCTTTCAGTGTCACCTATCAGCCCCCTTGTACCCTTAGGGGAGAATGGCCTGTCATTGGACTCTGCACCAGCCCAGATGAGGCAGGAGCTGGGACCATGAGACATCAAGAGGCCATCCCTCCTTCTGCAATCCCCAGGGGGAGAACACCCAGGGGAGTTAGTAAAAGCACAAGAGCTCAGCTGTGAAAAGCTGAAGAGATGGTACCAGGCAAGATACATGCCAGAGGAGGGCCCAGACATACTGCAGATGCCCAGGGTTCAGAGGAGGCTGGGCAGGGGCAGGGGACCGGCCCAGTGACCTTGTGCCAGGCACAGCTGGGCATGTTTACACCCCGCCTCTTCTCATCCTTCCAGCCACCCAGGACCAGTGATGTAATTAGCAGGACATAGTGCCAAGCGAAAATGAGAGGCCTTTGCTCAAAAATCATTGGGAATATTAAGACGGCAACAGCAGAGCATTAAGCCAGGCACAGGTCCTTCTGAGCAGCCACAAAGCCCCCCTTGCCACCACCCTTCAGAGCAGGCACCCAGAGGAGGCCTCTTAGGATGCATGAGTTGTTAAAGGAGTGCTAGAGAGCTTAGGGGAGGGGCTGGGACTGCCACACTCTGATGGTGATGATGACAGCAACGATGATGGCTGACCTTGAGTGCTCACTCAAGCCAGGGAGTGTTCTAAGCACTATCCATGTATTCACAGAATACACATAACCACCTGATGAATACAATTATTGTCTCCATTCTACAGATAAGGAAATACGCAGAGTTCAGTGACTTCCCAAGGTTGCGCGGCTAGTGAGTGGCAGAATTAGGGTTCAGACACAGGCAGTCTGACCCCCAAAGTCCCCTCTCCCCTACGTTTGCCTGGGAAGGCTGCAACGGTTCTCCTCATAGAAGGTGCAGCTTGTGAGGTGGGCTCAGTGCGCTGAAATCAACCTAGCCCATCAGAGTGAGGAGGTCAAACTTGGGGTCAGTGAGGAAAAGACTATATCTGGCCCATTTCCATATTTGCTGGCATGTCAGGAAGTCCTGTATCATCGCCACAGTTTGCCCCAGAGGCGCCCCTTCTGCAGGCTTGTCATGAGACCCCATGTAGTCCAACTACTTATAGGACCAGGAGCAGTCACATCTGCCCTGGCGACCCTCGGTGGCTGGATGGTGTCTCACAAAGACAAGAGAGAAAAAAAAATAAGGAAAACACTGAGAGAAGCTGGCATGCTCACATCTTGCCCTGACTTTTCCCTCATGGTGACAGGCAGTGACTGACACCAGGGAAAAAAAATCTCCCAGCCCAGTGGCCCCGACAAGTGGTATCCCCATGAAGTGGACAGGCACATGAGCCTCCCCCGCCACCCAGCGTGCAACCAGGGAAGTGGGAGGGTGAGGGGAACGAGGAGAGGTCAGCACCCTAGTCGGACAGAAGCCATGTTTCCTGCCCGTGGCTAATGAAAGTAGAGAGTGCTTTAGGGGGAGGCAGGGTGGACCCTGGAGAAGTGAGAATTGAACCAACTATAAATCCTGGCTCCTTGCCCTCTCACTTCTGTGGGTGTCCCATGCTGAGGGCTCTCTACCCACGGCGGGTTCATTATGTCCCCACATAGGCCTTAAGAGAGAAATCCGCTGTTCTCATTTTACTGATGACAGGGGCACTGAAGTTCCAGAAACAGGAAGTCACTTGTCCAAGAGCACCTGATGGGCCTGGCCAGAGCTGGGTGCAGAGATGGACCTGCCTGACTACAATGCCAAGGGTAACCACGCTGCCACGCCCCTATGTGAGGTGACCTGGACGCGTTTCTACTTCTGCATTGAAAAAGGAGGACTAAGCTGCTAGGCCACATGAAATCCTGTTACCCTAAAATAAGACACCAGCATTGCAGCTGGTACCTAGTAAGTACATGCTCAAGAAACGAGCTGCAAGGGATTGACAGTCGAGGGCAACTGCTAGGGGAGGGAGGGGCATACCTCATCAACAAGGGTACCTACATAATATGTCTAACCCCACATCTTTATAATAAAAAACCTGCAAAAAAAAAAAATAAATAAACAAAATTTTGTGATCAAAAAAAAAAAAAAGAAAAAGAAAAAGAAAAAGAAATGAACTGCATTTGAAGAACCCACCCATGCAGGCAACTGCCAAGAGCTTCACTTGGCCTCAGGCCTGTCAGACCTTCCGGATTGGGAGAATCCAGTTGTGGCAGTTTGTCTAAAAAATTTTTTTAGGAGTTTTTTGTTTTTATGGAGTCTTTAGATTTTTCTAGGTATAAGGTGGTATCATCTGCAAACAAGATTAATTTGACTTCTTCCTTCCAACTTAGATGTCTTTTTTGTAGTTTCATTTTTTTATTTTAAAGATGTGGGGTACAATTCAGGGTAAGGTATACAAATGTCCATTATGCAGGTACCCTTGTTGATGATGTGTGCCCACCTCCTCCCCAGCAGTTTCTCACACCTGCCAAGTCCTTTCTTGTAGTATTATGATAATTGTTCAAGGTTCGCTTACTGTTAAGGTCCGTTTACTAAGTTCTTTGTTTCTGTGATAGATCACTCAGTATTATAGACTCTAAGGTCATCCAAGTTCCTGCAAATTCATAATTTTGTCCTTTATGGCTGCATAATATTCCATCGTGTATATGTACCACATTTTTTTTTATCCAGTCCTCTTTCGATGGACAGGTGATTGGCTCCATGTTTTTGCTATTGTGAATAATGCTGCAATAAACATGCATGTGCAGGTATCTTTTTCATAGAATGATTTGAGTTCCTCTGGGTATCCCAGTAGGGGGATTTCGGGGTCACATGGAAGGTCGACTTTTAGATCTTTTAGGAATCGCCAAACTCTTTTCCACAGAGGTTGTACTAGTTTACACTCCCACCAACAGTATAAAAGTGTTTCCTTTGTGCTGCATCCTCTCCAGCATCTGTTGTTTTTTGAGTTATTGATGATGACCATCCTGACTGGAGTTAGGTGGTATCTCAGTGTGATTTTGATTTGCATTTCTTTGATGACTAGTGAGGCTGAGCATTTTTCACATATCTGTTACTCATAAGTCTTCTTTTGAGAAGTGTCTGTTCATATCTTTTGCCCACTTTGTAATGGGTCTGTTTGTTTTTTTCTTTTCGGCATGTTTGAGTTCCTTGTAGATCCTAGATGTTAGGCCTTTGTCAGATAAGCAGTTGGTAAGTATTTTTTCCCAGTCTGGGAGCTGTCTCCCTGCTCTCTTGAGGCTTTGCAGAAGCTTGTCGGTTTGATGAGGTCCCACTTGTCTATTTATCTCTTATGGCATGAGCATTTGGGGTTTTGATCAGGAATTGGTTGCCAGTATCAATTTCCATAAGGGTGTCTCCTGAATTTTCTAAAGTTCTTATAGTTTGAGCTTTTATATTTAGGTCTGATCCACTTAGAGTTGATTTTTGTGTATGGTGATAGATAGGGGTCTTGTTTTAATCGTCTGCATGTGGTCAGTCAGTTTTCCCCACACCATTTACTGAATAGGTTCTTCTCTCCCCAGTGGTTGTTGTTGGAGGCTTTGTTGAAGATGAATTGGTTGAGAAATTGAGGTTTTGCTTCTGAAATCTGTATCCTGTTCCATTGGTCTATAAGCCTGTTCTTATACCAATACCAGGCGGTTTTGATTATTGTAGATTTATAATAAAGTTTAAAGTCTGGGGGTGTGATATCTTCTACCTTTTTTTTTTTTGCTTAGGATTTTTTTGGCTATTTGTGGTCATTTATGTTTCCATATCAATTCTTGCATTGTTGTTTCCAGGTCTGAGAAGAATGCTGCTGGTAATTTAATGGGTATTGCGTTAAATCTATAGATTGCCTTGGGTAGGATGGACATCTTAACAATGTTGATTCTTCCAATTTAAGAGCATGGCATATTTTTCTATTTGTTTGTGTCATCTTTGATTTCTTTGAGCAGAGTTTTGTAGTTTTCATTGTAAAGGTCTTTCACTTCTCTGGTTAGGAAAATGCCAAGGTATTCTTTTTCTTTTTTTTTTGTGACTATTGTGAAAGGAATTGTGCTTTTTATTTGGGTTTCTGTTTTTTATTGTTGGTATATAGGAATGCGACTGTCTTTTGCACATTTATTTTATAGTCTGAGACTTTGCTAAAGACCATTATCAGTGCAAGGAGGTTTTTGACAGATTTTCGAGGTTTAGAATCATGTCATCTGCAAAGAGGGATACCTTAACTTCCTCTTTTTCTATTTGGATACCCCTGCTTTCCTTCTCTTGTCTGATTGCTCTAGCTAGAACTTCCAAAACTGTGTTGAACAGGAGGGGTGAGAGTGGGTATCCTTGTCTTGTTCTGGTTTTCAGGGGAAATGGTTCCAATTTCTGTCTGTTTGGCAGTATGCTGGCTGTGGGTTTCTTGTAGATGACTCTTACTATTTTGAGGTATGCTCCATCTATGCTTAGATGCATAAAGGTTTTTATCAAGAAGAGGTGCTGAATTTTATCAAAAGCATCTAATGACTTAATCATGTGTGGTTTTTGTTTTTATATCTGTTGTTGTATTGAGTTATGTTTATTGTCTTGCAGGTGTTGAACCAGGTATAAAGCCTACTTGGTCATGATGGATAATTTTTGAAATGTGTTGTTGGATCTGGTTTGTTAGAATCTTGTTGCGAATTTTAGCATCTACATTTATTGGCCTGTAGTTCTCTTTCTTTGTTGGATCTTTACCCAGTTTGTGTATCAATGTGATGTCAGCTTCATAAAATGATTTGGGGAGAGTTCCTTTTTCTCGATTGCCTGGAATACTTTCAATAGGATTGGTATCAGCTCCTCCTCGTATGTTTTGTAGCATTCTGCTGGAAAGCCATCTTATCCAGGGCTTTTTTAAAGGTAGTTTTCCTATGGTATAGTTGATTTCCTAGGTTGTTAATGGTCTATTCAGGTGTTGGGAGCCAGTCATGGAGGCCTGCCTGCTGACAAAGTTCAGGGGGGTTGAAGACCCCGGGTCGCAAATGAACCTGGGCAGCTGAGACCCTTGCTTCCTCTACTTTTGTTATTAGTGCAGTCGAAAAGTTCTGTATAGTCCGAGGATGGAAAGCAAAACTCCACTCACGCCTCCACTACCCCTTGCAACAAGGCAAGAGGGGAATTCATGAAAAATTACCTTCCCTTCATTTGAATTCCTCCCTAGGTGTCCACGTCCCCGGCCTCCTGGTATTAAACCATGCAATCACTTGATTAAACGTTGTAGTTGGGAAAATTGTGAAAAATCAGAAAGTGCTCGATTTAATGTTTGTCAGGGAACTCACTGCCCTTGCCAGGAAATTATCAATAGAGATTTTAAATATTATGTGCAGGTAGATAATTATTTGTAAGATTTTATTTCTTCTGATTGGTGACTAATTGGAGAAATTTGAGAGGCTACAGTTTGTATTTTTAGGAAGAGTGCCAATGCAAAAATTATATTTACTTAATTTCTTAATTTCTACATGTGGTGTATTATGCTTAAAAAAAGTAACAATCTCATAAATATTAGAGCACCCTTGCCTTTATTTCCCTTTGTTAAGGAGGCTTGTAATTCGGGTTAGGGATTGTGACTAAGGTGACTTGAGCCCGAGAGGCCTTTTGTTTTACAAACATTGAAGCTCATTTTCCCTGGCAGGGGATAACTGACGCAGATTGTAAACACCAGGTGAAACATTGTAGAAAACTAGTCAGGCCAACTTGTGGCTAAGAAACCTTGAAAATGTTGCTTTACCCCGGTTAATTGCAAATTGCTTTGTGAAGGTCACAGGTGTGACTTGTTAATCTATGTGATAATTATAGTGCTTAGAACTTGGTAGTGATTTATAATGTAATAGTTATAGGAATAAGTAAGTTTTGTATGGACATTAAGAAATGGTAATCATTAAAAAAATGTTAGGAGTTTATAAGATTTATAGTTAATGTTTAGGATGATAATGTTTTAAGATCAAAACAGGATGAACAAAGATACATTGCCTGTCCGGTCCATTAAATTGTAACTGATTGCCTTGAAAACAAAAAACATGTAGGGTATAAAAGGAGTTGGAAAAGACAATAAATTGGCATTTGTCCTGTTTGCAGCCGAGTTGGTGTTCAAGTTTTCTGTCCTGTGCTGACACCATCCCTCTTTCAGGAAACCCTGACCCGCTGGAGCTGGAGTCTGGCATTCTGGGTCTTGGTTTCTTCTTGTTTTAACCTGGGGAGGTTGTGTGAAGTCAGAAAGTCCTCCATTTCATTTAGATTTTCAAGTTTGTTTCCATACAGGTGTATGTAGTAATCTCTGATAATCTTTTGTATTTTTTCGGGGTCAGTTGTGACTTTATCTTTTGCATTTCTGTTTATTTGGGCTTTTTCTCTCTTTTTCTCTGTCAGTCTAGCTAGGGGTTCGTCAATCTTGTTTATCCTTTCAAAGAACCAGCTTTTAGTTTTGTTGATTTTTTTGTATTATATTTGTGTCTTCTATGTCCTGAAATTGTTTTTTGTGTGTGTGTGTGATCTGGATTCTTCCACTGAAGTTAGGGTTTTGGTGGTCTTGCTTTTCCAGCTTGTATAATTTAAATTTATCTCAGACACCCAGAATCTGGACCTTCAAGAGATAGTACACAAATGGATGGAGATGAGATGCAAATCAAGCTGTCCCAAGCTAAATAGGAAGCCACACACCTCTGAGTAGCTCTCTCCTCTCCTTCTGGGGATCTGGCACTCACTTCCATCTGACTTTGTGACCCCAGGCTCTCCCAGAAAGGCAATGACATTTCTGTCACTACCACAACGGGGGTACTTGCAGGGCCCAATTCCAGGGCCTTCTTCCCTCTCATCCTCCTTAGGGAGTCAGGGCCTCAGGGGCTTTGATCTTTGGATCAGAAGAGAAGTGAGATCTCCTCTTGCTCAGGACTCAGCGACTGAGGTCAGCTTTCAGTGTTGGTCCTACCAGAAGCATCCGCATGATGACAGAAATGACATCTGTGATATTGCAATATAATAGGAAATATATACTTGGTGTCTTTCCCCAGTTCCTGGCACAGAGCACCTAAAACCTTTGTAATGCCCTGACCAGTAGGGGTATAAGGTGCATCTTTTGTTCCTTCCTTCCTTCCTTCCTTCCTTCCCTCCTTCCTTCCTTCCTTCCTTCCTTCCTTCCTTCCTTCCTTCCTTCCTTCCTTTCTTTCTTTCTTTCTTTCTTTTGAGTCAGGGACTCTTTCTGTCACCCAGGCTGGAGTGCAGTCGCACACTCATAGCTCACCACAGCCTCCACCTGCTCCTTTTACTTCAACCTCCTGACTGGCTGGGATTACAGGTGTATACCACCACACCTTGCTAACTTTTTTTTTTTTGTGGAGACAAGTTCTTCCCATGTTGTTCAGACTGGTCTCCAACTCCTGAGCTCAAGCAATCCTCCTACCCCGGCTTCCCAAAGTTCTGGGATTACAGGGCTGAGCCAACATACCCTGCCTTTTGCTCTAATATTTGGTCTCTGACCTCAGTTCCTGACACAGAACTCTAATCCCTTGGAATTTCCTGGGTGATAGGAGCATCTTTTGTTCTAATGAGGTGACTCTTGGCAAGCTCCTGGGGAGCTTTAGGATGGGCCTGGTCACCAGAAAGACCAAGCCACAAATATAAGCTTAAAACTTTTGGTCCCATCCCCCATTCTCTGGGGAGGAGAGAGGTGTTGGAATTGAGTTCATAATGGATCATACCTACGTGATGAAGTGCCCACAGAGATCCCTGCACTGTAGGGTTTGGAGAGTTTCTGGACTGAGTTTCTGGACTGATGGAAGTGCCCAGAGGGTGGTACACCCAGAGAGGGTGTGGAAGCTTTATGCCCCTCTCCCATCCCTCACCCTGGGCGCCCCTTCCCTCTGGTTGTTCATCTCCATCTTCCATATTACGCTTGGTAAAAAATGGGTACACATAAGTATTTCCCTGAGTTCTGCTGTGAGCTGCTCTAGTAAATTCATTGGCCCCAAGGAAGGGGAGTCTTGGGAACCCTCAGTTTTTAGACAGTTGACTGGAAGCACAGACTATGACCTGAACTTGTGATTGGCATCTGAAGAGGGGGCAGTCTTGTAGGACTGGGCCATTACCCTGTGGGACAGATGCTATCTCCTGGTGGACTGTGTCAGAAATGAGAAGAATGCCAGGATGCCCAGTAGTTGTCTTTGGAGAACTGGTTGTTGGTGGGGAGAAACCCACACATATTTTGGTAACCAGAAGTGAAAGTTCTGTGGTGAGTGGTGTGGGAGAGTCGGAAAGGCACTTCGGGTTTTCCTCTTACAATAAGAGTCACAGGAGCCCATCCAGCCCTACATGGTACTCTTGTAGGCTAGAAAGAGGCCATTTTAGCTGTCATTAGAACAGTCATTTAGAAAAAGACTTAGAAACTTGTACTAAGAAACTTCCTTTGTAGCTGAGTTGGGCTGAATGTAGAAGCCACTTGAATTTAAAATGCACATTTTTCCTGGGAATGTGGTCACCTTGTTTTGCCCTTGACCCAGCCTTGCCCTACTGGTCTGGAAGGCCAATCTTACCTAGTAAGACATTGCTGGTGCTGGAGGAGCATCAGCCAGTTACACCAGACCACCTGATAGGTAGGAGACGTGGAGAGTGGCCCAAGGCTGGCAGAAATGTGTCTAAAAGCCTGGCAGGGGTATTGCCCACCTCCCCTCCATCTGTGAGTTTGAGGGCATCAGACAGTTATGTCAGGGCTCTGGAAACAGCAGGTTGTTGCAATTGTGTTTTAAAACAATTTAAAGCTATCATTTTAAGTGTTGTGACTTTCCCTTCCTTCCAAATATTGCAATTGTCTGCTCCTTCCTCTGGAAAACTGTAAAAGGACATGTAAATGCCAGAATATTACCTAAAAATGTCCGCATGACCAGGAGATTTTTATGGTCAGAAAATTCTGAGTCATGCTAATACTACTCAGGGTTGGTGAAGAGCTGTGAGTTTTGGTTATAAATACTGAAATGGGTTTGTGTTGCTTTGAGTGGGTTTTTAGTAATGATGTTGACGTATAGCCCTGTAACCAGTTTGCAGAAATTAAACCTCCTTTTCTCCCAGTCTCTGTCTTTCATCTTTTTTTTTTGAGTTGGAGTCTCATTCCATTGCCCAGGCTGGAGTGCAGTGGCATGCTCACAGCCACCCCAGCATTGACGTACCGGTCTCTGGCAATCCTTCCGCCTCAGCCTTCCAAGTAGCCAGAACTACAGGCACGTGCTACCTCACCTGGCTAATTTTTTATTTATGGTAGAGACGAGGTCTGCCCAAGTTGTCCGTGCTGGTCTCAAACCTGGGGACTCAGGCAATCCACCTGCTTTGGCCTCCCAAAGTGCTAAGATGACAGGCTGAGCCACCGAGCCCGGCCTGTCTTTCATCTTTAATTGACGGTAAGGGATAGAAGCCAGTTAGATGGGACAAAAACAGTGTAATGAGGTGAAGGAACACAGGATGCTAACAAAATACAAATGCCTATAGGGACATGCATGACAAAACCAGGAGTGTGGAAGGAAACCACCAGGGCAGCTCAAGGATGACAGATGGCACTGGACCCTGGTGTCTAGGAAGCATTGGAGACTGGGGTGAAGCAGAGCACCTGCCTTGTCTACGGTCAGCAGTCCCTGCCCAGACAGGACTACCTGCAGCCATATGGGAGCTGCAGGCCCAGATAGTCTGGTATAGTAATGCTTAGTTACTTAAGCTTGTATAGTAAAACTGAGTCTATACATACCCCATGACCCAACTATACCACTCCCAGAGATTTTCTCTAGACAAGTTGATGAAACCTATGGACCCTATTTCCAGAACAACTAAAAAACATTCCAATGTTCCATTTGAATGCAGAAGGCTCATGGTCTGAGGTTTCCAAAGAAGATACAAATCTATGGTCAGGCTCCGTGGCTCACACCTGTAGTTCCAGCACTTTGGGAGACCAAGGTGGGAGAATCATGTGAGACTGGGAGTTTGAGACCAGTCCAGGAAACTTAACGAGACCCTGTCTCTACAAAAAATCCGAAGATTATCTGGGCATGGTGGCATGTGCCTATAGTCCGAGGTACTTGGGAGACTGAGGCTAAACGGATCGCCTGAGCTCAGGAGATAAGAGGCTGCAGTGAGCCATGATCATTCTACTGCACTCCAGCTTTGGTGACAGTGTGAGACTCCAACTTCAAAGGAAAAAAAAGCTACAAATGTTGACTTTGAATGCAACATTCTTGATTACTGGTTCAATATGCTGTAATGCCAGGGAGCTTAACCTAAGTGTGAGGTTTCTGACTCATAGCACCTACAATGTAAATAGTTCTCAACCTTTCCTGGCGTCATGGACTCTTTGAAAATGCAATGAACACAAGTCAAAAGAAAATCCCTGGTGCGAGAAGATATTTGCAATTCATATAACTACAAAAGATTGATTTCTAAAATATATTAAAACAAAACAAGTAAAAGCCCCTTTAGGAATCAATAAAAATATGCAGCTCAGTGGAAAATTGGGTAATAGCCTTGAACTGTACTTCACAGAAAGGGCACCCTAATGGTCAATAAATATCTAAGGAGTGCTCAGTCTTGCTAATCATTGAATAAATGCAAATTTAACAACAACATCGCCAATACACACACACACAGATTGGCAAAATGAATACCCCTGACGGCATCAACGCTGGTGAAGATGTGGACAACTGGGTCTCTCATCTACTGCTGGTGGGAGGTAAACTGGTAGAAACACTCTGGAAACAGGTTTGATTACAAGTAGTAATCTTGCTTTTAAATCTTCAGAGGATAATGAACTGACTTTGGTGTAGTAACGCTTAATTACTTAAGCTTGTGTGGCAAAATCGAGTCTGCACATACCCCATGACCCAACAATCCCACTCAGTGATTTTCTCTAGACAAATTCTTGCATGTGTAAAAGACAATGTCCACAGAATGTTGTTCTGAATAGCCCAAACCTAGAAACTTCAAATGTCCAGAAATTGGTGAACTGTGTTGAGTAATATAATAGAGGACTAGAAAGAATAGGAAAAAGAGTGACCCACAGGTCCACACGTTGATATAGATGGCTCTCAAAACTACGAAATGTGGCCCTCAAAAAGCAATATTGACAGATATTTATAGTATAAATCCACCAAAAGTTCAAAAACAGGCATAACTAAACAATATGTTGTTTTGGAATAGACTTATAGGTGGGAACATAAAGAAAGCAAGGGAATGATAAATTTAACAAAAATCAGGATAACTGTTACCCCTGGAGGGTGGAGAGAGACAAAATCAGGGACACAGGAGGCTTCTAAGATTTTGACCTATTCCTATTTCTCCACCTGGATGGTTGACACACAGGCATATGTTTCATTATCCTTTACATAGACACATACACTTTGTATATGCTTCTTGGTATATTTCATAACAAAATAAACACGAAAAATAAATCAATATTTCTTTTGCCGTTAACAAAGTCTGATGAAATCTATGGATCCTATTTCCAGAACAATTAAAAAAAATTCCAGTGTTCCATTTGAATGCAGAGGGCTCACAGATCCCTTAAAGACCCTCTGTGGGAAGCTTCCACATCTGTTGAGTCACACCCCCATAAACCCTTGGGCGGTGGCTATCTTCATCTTCCAAGAGTGGGGGTGTGCTCAGGAAACGATCTGGGTTTTATGCTCCAGTGCTGTCAGAGACAACCAGTCCTGCAAAGGAAATCCCACATTGGCAGATCCCCTGCAGCAGCCTTAGCGCCCTCCCTCTCTTTCTGCTGTGTCTCCTGCTCCCAAGGTCCCAGGACCCTCTCCACCCACTCCAGGGTAGCAGCTCCAATCAGCACTCCTCGAGGCTGGGCCCTCTGGAACTCCCCTCCCTCCCCCAAAAAGCCTAGTCCTTCAGGGAAAAGCAAACCAAGGAAAAACCAGGAGGTAGTTAATGACTTGAGTTACAAATAGTCATCTTGCTTTTTAAACCTTATAGGTTAATAATCTGTTTTTGGTGTATTAAAGCTTAATTGTTTAAGTGGGGGAATGAAAATCAGCTTCAGAGCAGGAGGAACCTAGAAGAACCAGCATCCTTGAGAAACAATGTTGCGAGACAGAACAAGAAGACTCGCCATGTGGCTGTTGGGGAAACACTGCCTCTCTCTGGGCTTCAGTTGCCTGTATCTTCAGTGGAGGAGTCAGGCTTCTGGGAAATGCCTAAGTCATCTTCATCTTCAGCCTGGCATCCCAGGGTGCTACTCACCAGCTTCATTCCACTCCACTCTGGGTTGTTTGTGCCAGACAGGGACAAAGCCATCCTCATAACTTAGTCCAGTGTGTGGCACATAGTATTAATATTAATAGGGGTCCAACTAATAGTGCTGCTGACTTGCACTGTACTTACCCTTGTTCCCGGTTCCTCACAGGACCTATTGCATGCATGAGCCTTTAGTTGGTGTTGAATACTGCTTTCCTCATCTACACGATGGGGAAAATATCGGTAGGATGGGAAGTACCATGGAGAACCAATGTGAGAATTAGATCAACACATGCGAGCCCCTTGCCCAGTGCCTCATACACACTGGGTACAATTTAGTTGGTTCTCATCTTTTTTTTTTTGTCTGACTGATAGAGTAAGCAGGTTAAAGTAGGGACATGTTAGGTCAGTAGGAGGTTATAGGAAAATTCAGAACAGTGAAACACCCAACATGCCTGCTGGAGCCTACCCAAGATGCTTGTGGTTGAGACAGGGCTGACCACCTGACCACCAGTTAGGGAAACCCCTTGGGAATGCCCACAAATAAGCAAATCGATTTGCTGTAACTTTTGTCTCCATTATATGTCCATTAAAATACTCAATGATACAACCTCTAGCACAATGACAGTTCCAATCCTGCCCATTTGTTGTAATAAAAGGGATGGCATCCCAATCTGAAGAATTGTCCACTTATAACTTAGAAAAATCCACCCCTTTAATGGAATATGCCACTCTTCATTATGGTAGCTCACAAAAGCCAAAAGCCAAAGATCCCTGGCATGACACTTCCTTGTGTTTGTCTGCATTTGGCCTTGAAGTGTGTACTATTCTGTTGTTTTCATTTTGAATAAACTTACTAACTGCCTTGCTACTTGTGACTCACTATGAAATTCTTTTCCATGGCTAAGTCAAAGACCTGATTCAGAACACTGGTAACAGACAGAATCCCGGTAACCCTTCTTTATCATTCACTTGAAATAGTGCCTCTGTTCTGGCTAATACTGCTCCCTTCTCCCCCTACCCACACACACTGGAACAGCTGTTCCATCCCCAGGATTGACCACCACCCCCACTGGGTGGCCAGACTCTGAGGGGTGGACAGGCACTGACTTGGCCAACTACTCGGGATGGCCAAGAACTCCTGGTGGCAACAAAAGGCTAAGCCTCTCCACCTCTCTGGATCCCCTGAGAGCCTCTGTGTATTGGACACAGTCCCCAGGGTGACTGGGGCTCCCAACACCTAAACAACACTGCCCTTCACTCAGGCCAAGGTCCACAAATGTTAACTCAAAAAGTGAGGGCGAGTCAGACTGGAGAGTGGCTCTCTGAATGTGTTGGTTGTTCAGGAAGGTCAGAAGTGAATAGGGAGAGAAGGATTGAGAAGAATTGATGAAGGAGGAGGAAGAGGAGAAATGGGGAGGGAGATGGGGAGGAGGAGGAAAGAGAGGTGGAAGGAAGAAAAGAAGGGAGAAAGATAAAAAGATGATTTCAGGTCCTGATGGTGAGAGCTTTGGACACATCTGAATTCTGGATCAGCAGTTTGCCTTAACCCCTTCTTCCAATTTGGTCTGGGTCTAGAAGGCTGGGATCTGGAATGTGAATCCACGCTGATCTCCATGCTAGGCTGATTGCTGGCTGGGGCTGCTTTTCTCATCCTCTGGGGTGTCTGGATGAAGACTCTGTCTCCCCGGGGTGTAGCCTGCTGAAGACTTAGGAGACTAGGGCTTGAAATCTGCATGGGCAGGGAAGCTGTTATCGACCTAGCAACAGACCCACCGGGTGGACCTGCTCACACAGGTGTCTGGGATGACTGTCACCAGCTCTGGGCCCTGCACTATCCCTCAAGATTTCCCTATATCCCACCTAGATCTTTGTCAATTATCCCTTTGTTAAATCATCTTTAAATTGCCCATTTGGAATGAGTCTGTTTCCTGCCAGGACAAAGTCATGGAAACAAGCCCATGGTTTATAATCTTTACATCAGCTCTGTTTCTAAGTTGTCTCATTTCTAGATAAGCTAAAGCCCAGAAGATCAAAGACAGGAAGCGACTTGTCTGAGGTTACATAGCTGAGAATGGATGGAGGAGCAAGGACTAGAGCCAGCATTGGCTGGGACTTGACATCACTAGGGTTTCCTAGTCAGAGGTTGTGTGGCTCAGCTACAGTGGACTGGGGTGTATCTAGATATCAGGAAGCTCTAATGTTAACACCATCACCACCTAGCTGGGCTCTCCCTAAACTGGAACCTCCAAGGCAGCAGGGATGCCTGCCTTCCTCATCCTTATGCCCACAGGACCCCAAATTCCTACCAATCCTTCCAGCAAAATGTCCATATCAAACTTTCCCCCTGTGCTCTGTTCCCACAACCGACACCTTGGGTTAGATGCTCTCATTCCTGCCCTCCAAGCCACAGCCAAAGCCTCCTGGCTAGCCTCCTGCCTCTATCAGCCTCATTCTGGTGGGCAGGATCTTTCTAGAATGCTGCCTCACTTTGATGCTTCTTCTTCCTAGGATCTGTCTCTGGCTCCCATTCATTGCCTATGGGACAAAGTCCAAAGTCTTCAACACCAGAACCCTTCCCAAGGCCTTCTAGAACACTTCTAGAACATGCTTGCCTTGCCCTTCCCACCTCCGTGCCTTTGCAGGCCCTTCATTACCTACCGTGCTGTTTGAGTCCTTGGTTCCCTGGAAACCACTCGTCTTCCACAATTCCGTCAAAGTGTGGTTTGGGAAAGGCCTCCTTACTTCCCTTCCAAGCTGCCTCTCCTGCCCGACACCCAGAGGCCATCTCTCCTACTCCGGCCTCACAGACTCTTTGTTCTTATTTCTGGTGTGGCTGTTTAATCTGCTGTCCCTGATCCCTCAGAGAATGAACCTTGACCACACGTCTAAACAACCACAGCGTACTTCCCTGGCTTCACAGTTGTAGCCTGTTGTTCTCCTTACTGTGGCATGAGCTACTGGGTGTGTCTTCATCCTCTAGGTCCTCACGCCTGAGGGCCTCAGCACATCCAGCAGGGCTCAGCACAACCTCCCTGACTAAGCCACTGAGAATGAATGATCCCCCACTGCATGAATGAGGAAGCTTTAGGTCTGGGATTGCTGTGTGGCCTTGGGGAAGTCTCCAAGCCTCTCTGTGCTCATTTCCCCTTCCTCAAGTCTGGGGAATGAGATCTGCCACTTGCTCATAAACATTTAGCTATCCCTCTCCTCCCCTTCCTCAGAGCCCAGGCCCTCCCTCAAGGGCTCAAGCACTTTATATTTCATGTTTATAAAGAGTGTTTTACAAAATCCTCCTCTTTGTTTTCCCTCAGTTGTTCTATAGTTGATTTATTTACACTCAGAGGAGAGCTGCTTGGATCCACTGTGAGTTCTCTTATCCAGCAAGGGTTCTGGCTCCGAAGCAGGCATGATGGGCTAGGGGAACCAAGGATGCCCCCCCACTCCAGAAGCCCATCTGTGGGGTCCTGGATGGTGCCCCGCCTCTTCATAGAAATGAGCAGAACTCGGGACATGTCATTATTTGTTTTTCCCTGCTGGGCCTCCCCCACTGCCCTGGCCTCCCGACAAGAGTGCTGCTCCTTCCCGAGGTGAATATCGTCCAGAAGCAAGTGAAGTGTGAGACTGGTGGACAACACACCCTGGGAAAACCTGCCACACCACTCCCACCCTGTTCCCTCATTATAGCAAGCTTTCCCATACACTGCCTCTGACTCACACATCCCAGGAAGCCTTGCCCTTGCAATAACGTGCCTTATGATTTATGGTTATGATTACCAGGACTTTTTTTTCTCTCTTTCTTTCTTTTTTGCAAAACATCTGATTTGACAGGGAAAATGCTATCCAAGGCGCTGTTGGCCGTAAAAATGCAATAACAGGGGGAAAAATGCTGCTAATGGTCTCTCCTAGTAACAGAGCCTCAGAGATCAGCTCTTAGGGCTGGGGTGGAAGCTCAGAGAAGGCAGCCTGGGAAAGAAACCCGGACTCAACTGCAGCCCAGGGCAGCCCCGGAAGACTGGGCCTCCTTTATTTTTTTTTAAATTAGGTGGAGATGAAGTCTCTCTATGCAGCCTATGTTGGTCTCAAACTCTTGGGTTCAAGCAATCCTCTCAACTCAGCCTCCCAGAGTTCTGGGATTACAGGTGTGAGCCACCCTGCCCAGCCCAGGCCTCCCTTTAAGACTTGTCCCAAGCCCCCAGCAGAGGGCCCTTAAAGCTGAAAGAAAGGTGGTTCCTGTCCCCTCCTGATTTCCATCACTCCAGGCCCCACCTCCACATGATCTGTGTGACAGGAGGGAGGCAGGGACCCCAGACTCTGGGCCCAACAGCTCTTGCCAGGCTCCTTGACTGAAGGGGGTACCAGGCAGCTGCTTTCAGGCAGGACCAACAACCCTGACACAAAGTTGCACCTACCTAATTTGACTCCATTGAGCATCTGGAGGTAATGGAAGTCTGCTAGGTGGGACCCAGGACGCCTGGGTTTGGTTACTTGCTGTGTGACCCTGGAGATGTCCATTCCCATTCCAGGCTTCCTTCTCCACAAAATAAAGGCAGGGAACGAGGTGACCATCTCAGGGGCTTCAAACAGAGTAGCAGTGTTATGCCGTTTTGTTTTGTTTTGTTTCTTCTTCATTGGAACATAAACTACTGGAGTACAGGGTTCTCTTTCCAGAAGGCCATGTGCTCAGCACCTAGGATTCTGTCACCGTATGAATTCTGCAGAGCAACAGACTGATGGCCTGAAGGTGAAGGGGCAGAGGTTCCAAAAGGACCTCAGGGCAACCCTGAGACCCCAGCTTGAGTGAGCCTAACCAGAGCATCACTGCTATCCCACCCCCACCCACACGGTAAGCTCTGGTCACTTCTTGCTGGCAGGAAAAGCATGTTCCTGGGGCTGTCTACCCCCACCCTCAGATCAGCCAGCAGGGGCAGGGGGTCCCAGGATTCCTGCCTCCTTCATGCTGTCAGTAAAAGCAGGCCTGGTGCCCCTGGGACTCAGGCCGGGGGCCCTGCCTCCCCTTCGAGAGGCTCAGTCCTCTGACTTAGGTGAGGATTGTTTGGAGTTCACATCTGGGTGAGCCTATCTAAGCTCTGGCTGCCTCCAGAAGCAGAAAAGCAAACAAGCAGTTTCTAAAAACCAAATATTTTTATTTAGATGGGTTGAAGGCCAGGATGGATAAATAGACTAGAGAACTCTGACCAAAGGAGGTCACAAGGTGAGGGGCAGGCTTCCGGATTGCACCATCCTGCTGCCCACCTGAAGCAGATGGAGGGAGCTGACCCACTGAGTACTTCCCTCCCCTCTCCTCCATCCCCACTGCTCCCTCAACAGCCATGCCATACCTCAGGCTTCCAGGCAGAGGTGGCTCAGGCTGTCTCTCCCGTCCAGGCATGTTGGCTAGATACCCACCCCTCCTGCACCTCTATGCAACGTGTCAAAATCAAACTCAATATCTCCATCCAAGCCCCATCCCCCATGGACTCCAGACCGAGCTTTGGGGGTCATAGCTACTGCCTCACCCTCATTCCCTGCCTTGTGGATTGTCTCCTCAGGCCCCTCAGTCTGTCCCCGCTCCTCCATCACATGGCCACTATCCTTCTCCTGCCTCCATCCTTTCTCCTGGAGAATGTCCTGCCCAGACCCCTCCATGGTCCCCAGCCTGTAGTGTGGCTCTCTCAGCCATGAAGGGCTAAGGGAAGGTGCTCAACAAACTGCCTTTTTTGAGGGGGATGAGAGGGTGGGTAGGGAGGCTGGGAGGACCCAGAGAAGGACATAAGGTGGGAAGGTGGGCTTGCTCTTCACAGCGGTGGGGTGAGACTGGAGCTCCAGGAGCCAGAGGCCATAGGAGGGGTGGGGACTTAGAGGCCCACCCTGGCAGCCCGTGGGGGTGTGCTCACCAGTACAATTTGCTCCTGAGCGATCCAGGCTGCCACTCTCCGCCCAGAGCCTGAACAACTCCTGGGCACTTACTTGCTGTCCGCAAGTGGGAAGAGTTGAGTGGCTAGAATGTATGAAGCCTGTTCAGGGGCCCGGTCCTATGAGGACGGGGAGGCGCAGGGGGCTTGCAAAACCTGCCAACATCAGACAGTCGTGGGTAAAGGCTGGCTTCAGAGTCAGGCTTCTCAAACTTTCACTCACTCTGTCATATCTGAAGCAGCTTCTGAACCCGTGCCTCTGTTTCCTCAACTTCAAAAACAGAGGTGGTGAGTAATTGTACCATCTCAGGGCAGTTATGGGGATGAGAGAGGATGCTTGCAGAAGTCAAGGCCAAAAGCAATGAAACAAGATGATCAGTGGGGGTCCTGGCATTACAAGTCTAGTCCATGGGTCTCAAAGTGGTTTACCTGCCACTGAGCTTCCCCCTCCCCCCACCGTCCCCTGGGCCCATGACGCAGACACTCTGGAAGGAAATTGGGAGAGCCTGAGGAATTGAGACTCCTGCCTCCGAGGAACTTCTGTTTCAGAAGTGAAAAAACCTGGAAGCAGCCCCAGCTCTAAAATGAGCAGCAAGGAAGGGTCGGGCATAGGGCCTTTCCAGGGGCCTAGGCAGGGCATACCCTATACCTGTGGCTGGGATGCTCCAGACCACAGGCTCAGCTTGATTTGAGACGATCTGGACCTGCCTGTGACATCTGAGGCCCGGGAACCAGTTTGCAATTTTTACAGACCACAGACTGAGGAAGGAGCTGCCTCGTCAGGAAGGTGCCGTTCAAGGAACAAACTGGGTTTGTAATGATCCCTCTTTTCAGGACGGTCTAAATTTCTCCTGGTGCATGCACCATCATTTAACATGCTGCAACAAGGAAGAAGCTTATGGTGGAACAGCCAGGGTGCCGAACAGACAGCAAAACGGCCTGCGACAACCAATCAGTAGCCTGCCTACCCATGGAAGGAAATGACATAAAAACCATTTATGGCCAGCGTTTTCCCACAACGCTCTTTCACGTGGCTGCTGTACTGTGTTTGGTGTTTGTTTTTATGCCCTTCCTGAGGCCATAACGACCTTCTAGCCTCCTGTGCAAACTCTGAAAGTAACTTTTGGAAAAGAGGGGTGAAAGGGGGTGGAGCTGGGGTTTGCAGGGTGGAGTAAACAAGCGAATAATAAATATCACAGTAGGGACTCCTTGCCACCTGACTGCACCCAGTGAGCTTCAGGGAAGGTTAAGATCCCAAGGTAGAGAGCCAAGGAAAAGGCCGGCCACATGCCTAAACAGGCTCCCTGGGCATTGGAATACAGGGGGGAGGATCCCCATGGGACCGGCTTAACTATGTTGGGGATGAGAGTCAGGGAGAAGGGACTCCATCACTATTAAATGAGAAAAATCCTGAATTTGCTAAATACTGAAAGCATCTCAAACTATTCCAGTGGCTCAGGGAGAGGAAGAAGTGACTCTTCATGGAATAAAATCATATTCCACAAAGGGACCTTTAGGACTCCAGAAAGGGAGGGTATGGCCCCTCATCAGGGATTTCAGAACTCTGTCCAGCACCTCCCTGACCAAGACCTGTCCCCATGGGAGAGGCTGAGTGGCCCAGAACAGGAGAAAGATCCTTTCTGTGACCAGATAACCCGGACCCACATTTTAGCATCTGCAAGTCAGGGGAACTCTCTGAGTCTCAGTGCCCTCATCTGTAAAATGTGGCTGCTCGTTCCCACCTTGCCCATCTCCCAGGATCCCTGTGAGCATGGATGTGAGCATGGATGTGACAGGGCTTTGGGGGTGGAGAGACTGGGATATTATCAGGGCTTATTCCTGTGCAACTGGCAGACCCTGCTTGCCAGAAATCATCGCGTCTGTGAGATCTGAACCCGTCAAAAGCATGTGGCTACCAATTCTAGCTTGTCTCCCTCCGCTGGGGAGGTGTCCTGGCAAAAGATGCAGCCATCTGAGCTGAGGGAGATAGACAGAGGCTTTTGGGGGAAGGTTTGAACATTAACCACCACAAATAAACAACAAAAAATGTCATGTGGAGCACTTGGTTGACATGTACTTTACATCCAATATGTTTTCTAATCCCAACCCCAACCAGATTGTGTAGAGATGATGCCTTTTGCAGATGGGGACACTGAGGCACAGAGTGGTTAGCAATAAACTGCAGGTCACGCTGCTGGGCTCGGCTTCTAGGACCGTCTGACTCTAGAGGTCACACCCTCCACCACGAAGAGAGTTGCCTCTCTGGGCAGCAGCCCTGGTGGCCTGCAGACGACAACAGGAGTGGCTTTTGCTTTTCGGTGAAGGCACACAGATCCACGGGGTTGTGGGGGCGGGTACTGTCACTGTATCTGTCATCTGTTGCGGCATAACAAGCCATCCCCAAACTTAGTGACTGAAATAAGAACTGTTTCTCATTGCTCACAGCCTACAGGCTGGCTGAGCGAGTCTTCTGTTCTCTGTGGTAAGCTACAGGTGAGGCAGGGGGCATACAGGCTGCTGAGGGAAGCCTTGGTTCTTCTCCACTGGTCTCCTGTATCCTCCAGCAAGCTAGCTTGGACACCTCCTCATGACAAAGTCAGAGGAGCAGGAGGGACAGAAAACGCACAACTGTTTTGCAAGCTCTGCTCACAGCAAGTTTGCTGCTGTTCCATTGGCCAAGCAAGTCACAGGGCCAAGCCAGAGTCAGTGTGGGAGGACACCACCCAAGGGCAAGGTCATGGAGGCATGGAAAGCTAGGGCATGTCACCATCCGCCTTCTGGAGGCAGAGTCCCTTGGCTGAAAACCTTCCCTGCAGGCAATGCTGAATCCCTTCTGAAACTCTCTCTCACTCACTCTGCTGTTTCATTCTCGCCACAGCCCTGGGAAGTGGATGAGCCAGGGGGCACACCTCCATTTTGCACGTGAGGACACTGAGGCCCAGAGAGGCCAACTGACTTGTTTGCTGAGGTCACACAGTAATTGCACAGCAGAGCCCGAACTAAAACCTGAAACCTGCCGGGGCTCTTTCCAGAACACCGTCCTCCTTATTAAATTAATCCTACAAAGTCTTTTTTCCCTCTGAGACCTTCAAAGAAGTTCAGCATCTCCCCACCCACCCCTGAGTTTTCTCAGCACCCACCCACACCTTCCCTCCCTGCTGTAGAACCCTGTGCTCCTCCCTCCCCTTCCTCTCTGCCTCACCCCTAGCTAGTTCTTCCTCCACTGACAAGGAGCCTGGCAGAGGGAAAAAGCATGCCAGCAAATGGTTAAAACTCCCAGAGTCTCTCATAAATATTTCATGAAAAATATCTGCCGAGATAACCCCAGACTGTTGATATTGACATTATCGCACCTGCACATTTTAATTGGCCCAAGAGAGCTGGCCCATAATTGGCACCTGGAAATTGACACAGACCTGACTTGGTTGTAAATTGGGAGATTGGGCTCTCCAGAGGATTTGCCATTTTAACTCTGATGTGATCACGAGACGAGAAAGGGAGGTGGGAGTCAAGGAGGAAGGGAGCGAAGCATATCCTACCCAAAAGTGCCAAGCCCCAGAAGCTGCTAGTACAGGCTTATTGTTCTGATTGGTTCCAGAGGTGGACGGGGTGCACCAGGTTCTGCCTCGGGACATAGGTGGGCCTAATGGTTAGAAGACCCCAGGCTTAGGCCGGGCTTGGTGGCTCATGCCCGTAACCCCAGCACTTTGAGAGGCCAAGGCGAGAGGACTGCCCGAGTCCAGGGGTTTGAGACCAGCATGGGCAACATGGTGCAACTTTGTCTCTTAATAAATTAAAAAAATTAGCTGGGCATGGTGGCATGAGCCTGTAGTTCCAGCTACTTGGTAGGCTGAGGCGGAAGGATCGCCTCAGCCCAGCAGATCGAGGTTGCGGTGGCCATAAGCGTGACACTATACTTTAATCTGGGTGACACAGTGAGACTTCAACTCAAAAAAAAAAAAAAGAATCCCATGCTTGAGGGCGGTGTCTCATAACATCTTCTGTGTCAAGACCCCTATGACAGGTTGGTAGAGACTGTGGATCCTTTCTCAGAATAATGCTTTTAAATGCATAAAATATGCAGTGGGCCAGGTGAAATGGCTCACATTTGGAATCCCAGGACTTTGGGAGGCCAACATGGGAGGATTACTTGAGGCCAGGAGTTTGAGACTAGACTGGACAACATAGCGAAATCTTGTCTCTACAATAAATAAATAAATAAATAAATTAACCAAGTGTGGTTGTGCATGCCTGTAGTCTCAGATACTTGGGGGGCTGAGGCAGAAGGATCGCCTGAGCCCTGGAGGTCAAGGCTGCAGTGAGCTGTGATTGTGCCATTGCACTCTAGTCTGAATGGCAGAGTGAGACCCTGACTCAAAAAAAAAAAAAAAAAAGAAATACACATGATTACAAAACAAGTCAATTATATATATATTTAAAAAATAGCTAACAAAAAATTTTAAATTTGGATATAGCAATCTATGTGACTCTTTATTGATGAATTTAATGCCAAGATCTGACGCCAAGTCTAATAGCTACTGTAATGTCAAAGTAGCAATGAGCATGAATGATATTTCAAGATCGCTGTCACAATTGTAGTGTGAACAAAAATGTCTGTGATTTCTAGTGGTGACTAAGTCACAAGTGCTGCTAACAGAACTGTGGTGTGCTGCTGACATCTGCACTTGAAGGAATGCTGCATCTCACTTGGAGGTGGACAGACATGATGTCTGTTTTTCCCAGCCAAGTTCCCAGATACCCCAGTTTTAGGGCCTGCCAGTTCTGATATTTACTAGCTGGGGAGACCTTGACCCCCTGTGGCCTTGGATTCTTCATCTACAAAATGGACTCTGGAGGATGGCTTTGAAAAACTGCTCTGCTACTTGGGGATGCCCTTGCAAAGTGATCTGAACTCACCAAGCCTCAGTTTACAGGCTGGAGAATGGGGGCTCTGGACAGTCTCTTCCTCACAGGGTGTTCTGGGGCCTGGATGAGGTGGTGTAGGCAAAATGCCCAGAAGAGTGCCAAACCACAGTGCCCGGTGTGCATTCATCCACGGACCAGCTGGGTGCCTGGCATTAGCCTGGGCCACCCAGTGTGACAAGCAGATGTGAAGCTCTCTGCCCCCAGTAGACCTCAAATCTCAATACATGTGCACCTTCTGTCCTGCGCGCAACCCCTGTGCTGGATGCTGTGGCTTCCTGTCACTGCCAGGACTAAGATGGCCTCAAAACCCAGGGACATATTGGTCTCCAGACTGGGGCCTTTCTGGGACCCTTTTAAATAAGCGTGCAGCCAGCAGCTGGGATGGGGATGCCAGACACAGGCCCATTTGGGAACTGGCGCACCTCTGCCTTGGGCGGAAGTGCCACCTTTAGGATTCTAAATCAGTTTCCAGCTCTTCAACAGGCTGTGCAGAAGCAACACCTCCCCCACTCCTCATGTCTACCGAGGGGCCTGGTGTGCAGGCATCAGGCTGTGGAGGGCGTGGGGCCCCTGCTTCACCCCAATTCTGCAATGAGGGACAGTCTTTACAAGCAATGTTGGGGCAGCAGCTGTCTCAGATCCACTGGCCCTCTCGAGGCCTCATCTGGACACTCAGGGCACGGGGTATCTCCTATTTCAGAGCATCAGGGAAGGTTGCCATGGCTACTTCCTCTTCCCATCTCCACATGATCCAAGTCTACTCTTTTTAATGGCTGCTTTGGAGTTAGCCAGAGCAGCAGCCCCTTCCATCCTCCTCAGCTCAGAGGGGCCCCCTCTGGAGCAGCCACTCTCACCTCCAAACCTGGGGGAGTCCCTCCATTTCCCAGGAGACCGCCTCCAGCACTTGATGTGGGCCCAGGGGGGAACCATCATCTCATTTTGGAGGCATGCAGGGCCCCTTAGTGCCAAAGTGAGCAAAGAGATGATGCCTCAGGGGAGCTGGGGGCCCTGCATCTCCCAGCCCTGGGTCTTTGGGCCTTTGCAGGCACTGGCTGCCCAGCCCCTCCAGCTCCACTGGAAGGAAGAAAAGGGGAACCCTGCATTCTCTGGATGCCTGCTGCATGCAGGCACTGTGCCTTGCTTTATGGGCACAGTGTCAAACCACGTCACCATGACTCTGTGGTGAGGGTGTGGCTGTCGAGCCCTGTTTTATACACAGGAAACTGAGGCTCAGAGAAGTGAAGTGATTTGCTTAAAGTCACAGAGTCGGGAAGTAACATAGGATCTACTCCAGGGTTGCTAACACTTGGGGCCACATGAACCACAGGATTCTCACTTGCATGTCTGACATCCAGAAGCCTGCCTAGAGTGGCTGAGATGCATCTCTGTCCTGGCCCTGCTCTGCCCATGGCATCCTGACTCCACAATGCCCATGAAGCCTCTATTTTACAGACGGGGACACGGAAAATCATGCACCTATGTCACAGGGCCAGCATCAGACAGCTGGGAAGGAGTGAGCATTGAACCTGGATCTATCCATCTCCAGAGATGATGATCTTAGTTTGACTCGATTCAGAAAATATTAATTGAGCATCTTCTATGTGCCCGGTCTTGGCCTCAGTGCTGGGGTTGCACTAATGAACAAAATTAAGACCCCATTCTCCTGGGGCTTCCCTTCTAGTTGGGGGAACAGACAAAACATAAATCAGAAGGCGGAATGTGCTAGAAAGAAGCAGAACCGGGTAAGTGGGCTGGGTGAGCCCAGAGTGGGGTAGGAGGGGCAGGGGGCAGGCATCGCAGATAGCTCACAGGACAGGCCCCAGGAGGAAAGTGACATTTTAGTAAAGACTTGAAGGAGGTGAAGGAATGGGCCAGGTGAACACAGGTACCTACCATGTCATAGGTACTTCATGACCTTCTGCTGAAGAATGAACCAATAACAGGATGCACCTGGGGTAGTAAGGCCATGAATCAAAACAGTTGCCATGTGTTAACACCTAGCATGGGTCTGGGTTCTTCCAGGCATTTTGTGGACACAGCATTCAGTGCTCAGCAATGGCATATGGACTTAAAGATGGAGGGAGTGCAGGAGTGGATGGAGTGCCTGGTACCATGCCCAGCATGAGACTGGCACTCAGCATCAGCTCCTTCCCCAGGGTGGCTCAGTGCTGCTTTCTCCGTAAGAGAGAAAACTGCCAACCACAGCGATGCATGCTGGACAGGCCAGACAGTCTGGGGGTGTGGGTTGTGGCTTTGTGGTTGGGAGCTAATCAAGGGGCCGGGCCTCTGACACTAAGAAGAAAACCCAGGGAACCCCGGACTCCTCTCAAGCCTGCTTGGGGCATCTCAGCACAGCCTGGACAACTATTTGCCGAGAGTCCCACAGAGACAGCATTTTTGAGGTTAAGGCCCAGGAAGACCTGGGGGAGGGGGTGGCTGGAACATTATCTGCAGACTCGGCTTGCTGGGGAAATCCTGACGGTGCTGCTGAGTAAACGGTACTCTCCTATAATTAGATCCATATTTATTTTAAAAGGTTATAATTTCCTATTGCTTTGCTGCTTGATAAATATAGAGTTTATTATTTTTTCTTCACTGCAGCTCAAGAAAAACACATCCAGGTTTGGACATTAATAGGGATGTCATGATGGGCCCAGGCATCCCTTTTTTTCCAAACCCCACCAAATGCAGGAGCAACAGGGGATGGTGCTGGAGTGAGTCTGGCGTGCACAAGATTTGGGGGCAGGCAGACAGGAGTTGGGGGGTTTTCTCAGTACTGGTTGAAACTGGAGTGACATGGCACTGCCCTGCAATGCCCTCCTCTCTGCTTGAACTTAGGCACCACCCTCTGCCAGGAAAGCCCTTCCTTTCCCATAGTTGTACATCTAAACCACCCCATTAGCATGTGGCTGAAAAGTCACCTCTTCCAGGCAGCCACCATGGAGTGCCCTGCTTGGCAAGAGCTCTTTTTATAATCAGTATTTTTTATTATCGTTTTGTAGGGTACAGTTAAGGGTTAGGTGTACAATTACGTTTCAAGAGCTCTTTTGATTCTGAATCTACACAGTCCATCCCCAATTCCTCTAAGGCAATTGCCACAATGTATTATGGTTACTTGGTATTGTGGGGGTGAACTCCCCACCAACAAAAAATGTTGAAGTCCTAACCTCCCAGCAACTGTGAATGTGACCTTACATGGAAACAGGGTCTTCTCAGATGGCATTAGCTAAGATGAGGCCATACTTGGTTAGGGCGGGTCCGGGTCCAATATGACTGGATGATAAGAAGAGACACAGAGGCAGAAACAGGCAGATGGTTACATGGTGACCAAGGCAGAGACTGGACTAACACAACCACGAACCAAGGAACACCGTGGTTAACAACTACCACCAGAAGTGAGGCAGAGGCGAGGACAGACTCTACCCGGAGTCTCAGAGGAAGCATGGCCCTGCTGACACCTTGATGGCAGACGCCCAGTCTCCAGACTGTGCAAGAATGCATTTCTACTGTTTTCAACACTCAGATCAGCAGCCCCAGGAAATACACACACACTGGAGCACAGGCCTGTCCTCGCTTCTGGGGCGAGTTCTCTGCCATCATGGCATCCGGCACAGCACAAGTGCTGAAGAAACACTTATCTGTGAGCAGATGGCTGAATGGTCAGTCCCCAGGCAGGAGGACCCACATCTGGCTCTTTGCCCCCCAAATTGCCTACTAAGGACCCAGGTGAGGTCCTGGTTCTTGTCCCTTTGGCCTCCAGCCTGGACATCCACTATAAACTCTCTGCTGGCCTCCTTGCCTCCCCTCTATTCTCCCTGGCACTTCTTCAAGCTTTGCTGAACTCTTAGGTCATTCCAGACTGGTTGGAAATTTTCAGCCTTTGGGCCAATGCCCATGCTGTGCCCGTAGCCTGCAGCACCCCTCCTCCCTTGTCTGCCAGACTGACCCCACCATCCCTGCAGCATGAACTCCAGCCAGCTTGCTGGACCTGCCTCCCATCCCTCCCACCGCAGCATCATTTCTCCCTTCCCTGTGCCCCCCTGCACTGTCTGCACATGCATCTCCAGGAGCACTCCTATCTTTCCAGATGAATTACTTGTTTACTTGTCTGTCTGCCCTGTGGCCTGTCAGCATCTGGAGGTGAAAGGCCCTCCATTTCTCATCTGAGTCCCAGCACTGGCCAGCAGGGGCGGGGCAGGGACGGCTGAGGAATGAATGAGAGGAGTGTGCATGCTGGCCTGGCAGGCCTGAGTGGTGAGGGGGAGCGACCCAATTGTATCTTGGGGTGCTCCTTAGATGATTTTCACATCCACCCGCTCCCACCCAGGTCCCACATGTCCAGGAGGCTTGCGGGGAGACCTGACAGGCAGAACTGGAAGGGGCTTTACGGTGGTGACTTCCTTTTCAGATCAGCGATGAGGGACCCAAGATCAGAGGAAGAGAGGTGGCAGGTCCCAGCTCACAACCCACTTGGGGACACGCTCTGCCCGAAGCCCCAAGGCTTGTCCAGTGCCTCAGGCCTGTAGATGTGCTGCTGTGCTTCCACATGATGGGTCAAAACTGGGGAGGTTGATAGGAAAGAAGGAGGAAAGAAAGATGGAGCTTCCCCAAGAGGAGAAGAGAACTCACACTCACAGTGCTCGTCTATGTACTGTCCTGGGTGAGGTGCTCTGACGCTTGAGCTAGAAGACTCAGTCAGCCCTGGGTGGCAGGTGCTACTTACAGAGGGAGAAACTGAGGCTCAGGGGCCCCAAGTCCCACAGGTTGATCTGGGGCGGGCGCCCAAACCCACCTTGCCCAAAGGCCATGAGCTGTCTATCACTTCATCGTGGCACCTCCTCCCAGGAAGGTCACCAGAATCTAGGTTAGGCCTTGGCCTCAGAGGAGGCTGACCCCAAAGGGCAAAAAACCCTGTGTTTTCTCAGATGCCTGGAGCACATCCTGTAGTTTGCATTTTTTAAGGTGGAGGAGAAAGCTCCAGAGCCCCTTGGCCCTTGAGGAAGCCCCTCTTTGGGCAGAGGAGAACAAGCATGCAGGTTGGGGGCTCAGACTCTGGAGATTCCATCCATAGTGTGAAGGAGTTAACACAAGACTGTGGCCTCTGGCCACATTAATAGGGGTGGAGCGTTTAGAAGGAAGGAGGTGATTATTTTGCTAGGCCTCATGGGAGCCCGATAAACATCTGAGCAGGGGTCACTGCAAGGACCTCACGCTGAGACCTCACAAAGCCTGGTGAGAGGGCCGGGAGTTTTATCCAGGAGACGACAGAGCAGGAAATGAAAACTGTCATCAATACCTTAAGGGCTCTCCAGTGAATGAGCAATTAGGCAGATTCCTTCTGGTTCTAAGAGCTGGAGCAAGGGCCAGCAGCTGGAGGTACAGCAAGACAGCTTCACGTTGCTCCTCTTAAGACACAAAGGGCTTCCCGGAGGGAATAAGGCCTCCATCCCAGGAGTCACTCAAAAGACACTGGTCAAAACACGATTCCGCATGAAATGACTTGGACCGGGTGCCTCGCTACTGAGAGAGACCAAGTATCTGGTCACCAGAGGTGTTCACAGCCCTGCCCTCATTTGGAATCTTTCTATGGCAATACATGAATTACGTGCTGACAATTTAGATGCCCCGATCTCTCTGAATCAGGAATGTTCCCTGGTCGTGGGATCTGAAAATCTGCATTTTAAAGATGATTCTGATGCTCAGGCAGTCTGAAGATCACTGTGAGTTCAAGGGGAGAGCAGCATCCCTCATCCCCTCCCCTGTGACTCTGATTAGAGAACTGCTCAGTGCCCCCTGCACAGTCCTCAAACCCCCATTCCCAGGCCCACCTGCTGCTGGCCAGGAGGCTTTGACTGGTGATGCAGAGGTTGCCCTGGCGGTCTCTCTCTTTCCATCAATACCTTGGACCGGAATCGCGGCTCTAGTTCTTTCCTGGGTCTTCAGTCTGATGGCCCACCCTGTGGACTTTGAACATGTTAGCCTCCACAGTCGTGTGAGCCAATTTCTTAGAATAAATCTTTCCCTCTCTCCACTTTCGGCTTCTCTGGAGAACCGTGACTAACAACAGGGAAGTGGACCAAGACAGTCCATAGAAGAATCATGTGAAGGCAAGCTGTCTAGGTACCAGAAACTGCCTGATGTGAAGAAGAACAGAGAATGTGGAAGCTCATTCTACCAAATCCATTTCCCCCGCTCCAAAGCTGGCTTCAGAAACGCCAGGCCCTGACAGGCAAGGAGATGGCCGTGAATCTCCTCAGAACATTCTGAGGAAACTCAGAATGAAGCCAAACAGAAGCACAGTAATTGGGGAGCCAGCAGGCGGCCACGACAGCTGACTGAGGGTCTGCGTTCCCGAACCTGTCTGGACCCAGGAGGGGATGCCAAGTGGGGGGTGAGGGAGGGAGGGAGCTTCCTGATGACTTGGAAGAACTCAATAGTGACAGAGACCCACAGAGCCCAGGGCCCAACCCACCACGAGAACCTCAGTGAGAGACAACGTCTCCAAGCCATAGAAATCCAAGACTCTGGAACCAAAGAGACCTGGCAGGACCATCCAGCCCCACCCTCTCTCCCCAGACAGGACAGCCGCTGTCTAGGCCAGAGGCCAGAGGGAGCCTTTATGGGGAGTATGTGCAGAGAGTATCAAGAGAGGAGGAAGGAGAGGGGTAGAAACTTGATGGCCGTGATGGCCTTGACCTTAGCAGCCTTTGAGCCTTTCCTGGTGCCAGGCACTGAACTGAGAACTTCCTCCCCATCATCTCACTAAACAGCCAAAAAAAATCATATGAAGCAGGGCTATTACTATCCCCACTTTACAGATGAGGAAACTAAGGCCCTGGTGAAGTAGCCTATCCAGGTGGAGAGTGGCGGCACTAAAATTCATCGCAGGTCTACTTGTTCTGTTACCACCAAGGAAGGAGAAGAAAAGGGCGTGGGTGGGGGAGAAGGAGCGTTATTCTGTCATTTTACGAATAAAGTCGGCCCAGGAAGGACAAAGAATGTTCTTGGGGTCTCACGGCTGGTGGTGAGGCCTGGGTGGGGGAGAGGCCAATGGGGAGGTTGGTGCAGGGTCTGGAACTGGAGACAGCAGGACTGGCCCAAGGGGAGCAGGCCCAAGCCTGGCTGGTCCACCAGTGGGCCCACCAGTGAGTTTTGTGGTCCTGCAAAAGGACTCTTGCTAAGACCCTTTCTTGACAAACCTAAAATTCCACCTCCTGTGTCTTTTTCTTCTTAATGTATCTGTAAAGCCCAACCCCTAGGGAGGCACAGCACACTGGGGTCTTGCTCAGACAACTTCATTAGTCTGTGTTCATCTGTGTCCCTTCAAGTGTCCCTTGCACCTGGGAGTGGGGGTGAAAAACATCTGCCTAACTTCAGGCCTTAGTGTAGGTTTAGGCCACGGGTCTAAGAAAAGCCACAGCAAATGACAACCTGAGGAACCAGGAAGGAGGGGGGAGATTCTAGGCATACCTTGAGAGTTCCCTCAGGCTCCCATCAGTATCCCTAAGCCAAAAGTGCCCTTTCCTCATCTGAGCAGATCAGATTGTCCACCTTGGCCAGTGATGCTGCAATTCTAGGGTCACCCCCAATCGCCCTCTCCCATCCTGTCAACAGCTATGTGCTGACAACTCAACTTCCTCAAAAGATCTTGAATCCTTCTGCTTCCTTTACCGTCATAGCTAACACTTGGTCAATGCCATAGTCCCTCACCTGGATAAAGGCCACCACCTCCTGACAGGTCTCCCTGCTTCACCTCTTGCCTCTCAACCATCCATTCTTCACTCAGCAGCCTAAGCTGCCTTTTAAAAATGTAAATCCAAGTCAGGTGTGCTGGCCCATGCCTATAATCCCAGCACTTTGGATGGCTAACGTGGGAGGATTGCCTGAGCTCACGGGTTCAAGACCAGCCTGGGCAACTTGGCAAGACCTCATCTGTACAAATAAATCAAAAAATTAGCCAGGCATGGTGACTCGGGCCAGTAGTTCCAGCTATTTGGAAGGCTGAGGCGGAAGGATCACCTGAGCCCAGTAGGTCGAGGCTGGGGTGCCCGGGAGCGTGCCACTGCACTTCAGCCTGGGCAGCAGAGTGAGACTCTAGCTCAAAAAAAAAAAAAGAAAGAAAGAAAGAAAACAAACAAACAATAAAAAGAATGAAGTACACAGAAAATGAGGCCCTTAACCAAAAAGGCAGGGGAAGCCCCAACTAATTAAAGAGTAAAAGAGAAAAAAAATGGAGACTGCCCCAGCTATCCAAGACAAAGGTCTGGAAATGGTGCAACAGAGTGAGATCTAGAGTCAAAAACAAACAAAAACAAAGCAATGCAAATACAAATACAAATCCTAGGCATGGTGGTTCATGCCTATAAACTCAGCACTTTGGGAGACCAAGGCAGGAGGATAGCTTCAGTTCAGGAGTTCAAGACCAGTCTAGAAAACATAGTGAGACATCATCTCTAAAAAAAATGAAATAAATTAGCTGGGCATGATGATGGGTGCCTGTAGTCCAGCTACTCAGGAGGATGAGGTGAAAGGAGTGCATGAGTCCGGGTGATTGAGGCTACAGTGAACTATGATTGTGCCATTGCACAGAGTGGGATCCTGACTCAAAAAACAAACAAAAAATACAAATCCTATCAGACCTCTTGTCTCATAAAATCCTTTTCAGTGTCTCTCATCACCTGCAGTATAAAGTCCAAGCCTCCAAGCAACACTTAGAAGATTTTCCGTGATCTGCCAGTTACCTGCTCGCCCAACCCCACCTCCTGCCATTGTACCCGGCATCCTCCACACCAGCCATCTCTGCTGCTTGGGGATCCCTCTGACCACCACTCCCTACCTCTCCCTGTCTGTGCACATTTTGTTTCACCATCTTGAATCACCCTTTCTCCCCACTCCCCCTGCTGCTCTGTGAACCTCATCTTTTCAGGTGTAAGCTGGGTACCACCATTTCTAGGAAGTCTTCCCAGATCTACCCCTGCCCCACCTGTGGGCAGATGCCCCAGATGCTCAGCACATGCCTCTACCATGTGTTTTAACCAGGTGTTGACTTGTCCATCTCTGCCAGAATGTTGAGCCTATGGGAGCCCTTGAAACAAGAACACTGATCAGATCGTTCTCATCGCCAGCAACCAGCTCTGGGCCTGCCCCATAATTAGAGCTTGATAAGAATCTCTGAAACAATGGCAGACACACAAGTGACCATGACGCCAGTGGCAGGTAATGAAAGACAAGATTATAATGAGAGGTACAAGGCAAGAGAGGAGTCCAATTGGAAACCTTTCTTGTGGTGGTGGCATCAGAGTGGGGTCATAACACCCAAGTGAGGTTTCAATAAGCAGAGACAGGAGGGCAGGAGCCAGCCTGGGAGCTCTGCCAATCGTTGTGCAAATACACTCTAGATGCTGGCCTCACTGGTCAGGGCAGACCTGAGACTGAACCTTAGTGTCCAGTCCACTGGGGACCCTGACTTTGCCCTTCTAGTCATAACATAAGTGATTCAGATTACCAGAGAGAGCTGTCTTTCCTTTAAGTCACTGAAAGATGAAATAAACCTGATTATTTTAGTATCTTGGCCAGATCCTCCACCATTCTGATTCACATCCCTTTATTCAGCTCAGACAGACAGCCACTTCTCTCATTCTACCCTCTCTGCTGGTAGCTTGAAAAGATCCGAGCCAGGCGGCAGGGAGCTAGGCTCAGGGAGGCCCAGAAACTCAGCCCTTCCTGCTACTCCCTGAGAACCTGTGTTCTTTGGGGTATGCAGAGACTGTGGAGAAGAAACACACATTTCTGTGCTAAGAAGAGTATCTGGACATGTTAACAAAGTCTCTGTAATTACCAGGAACTTTGAACAAGTGTCGCCAGAAACCCACAAACAAGAAGATACATTTTCTCCCAAATCAGTTTGATATATCAGGAAACTGGTCTGCGTCTGGGGTTTCGCCGTGTAGGGGTACAATGAGAAGCCCAGCAGTCATGCTCCTTCATGGGCTGGTGCCAGGAGCTTAGCTGAGTACTAAACTCACCTGGTACCCTGAGCACACCTGTTCCCAGAAGTGAGAAGCAGGTGATTGACCCTGGAGGCAGGTCAGTCTTGCTTTTGATTGAGGAACACGAAATTAAAAAGCAACAACACAACAGAGGAAAAAATAATTCAAGGTGAAACAATGAAGTTGGGTGGACTTCTGGTGTCTGAGACAGTGCAGCACACTGTTTCTGGAACCTTCTCTTGGCGGCCAGAAGGGGCAGATGAGGAAGGTCAGGAACAGGTGGGGGACAGAGCACCTGTGTGCTAAGTGCTAGATTTGCCTGAATTGAAAGGCCCGAGAGTACGGTGAAGAGGGGGGTGCCAGAGCCAGACTCCCTGGGTTCAAAATTTTCTCTGTCCCTGGGCCTACTTAACTGTCCTGAGTCTGCATTTCCTTGGGGTAGGATATTAGCTGTTATGAAGATTAAATGAGCAAATACAAACAGTGTAGAACCCAACCTGGCACATAGTGAATGTTCATTCACTGTTGCCTACTGTTACTCTATTTTTTTTTTTTTTTTTTTGGAGTCAGAGTCTCTGTCCCAAAGTGCTGGGATTATAGGCTTGAGCCACTGCACCCAGCTTTGTTACTCTATTGATGTGTGTACTCTTCACAATCACCCACGAGGAGTAGAATTTTATCTCCTTGGTTTTCAGATAAGGAGACTGGCTCAGAGTGAGAAGCCCCTGCCTGGGACACACAGCTGGCAGGGGCAGACACCACTCCAGGTCCACCAGAGCTCACAGCTTGATGCCGTGGTAGGGGCCGGCTGTGCCTCTGAGTCTGGGTGATGGCAGGGCTGCTCCTGGCTCTTGGAGACTCGGTCCTGCAATGGGGGCTCCCCTGACCCCCAAGAAATGACCCTGGCATGAAGTCTATCACGGAGCAGAGTGGGCCTCTCTTGGAGTCACAGGCCAAGGGGCGATGGCCCCTCCTCCCCACAGCCCCCGTGGCTCGTTCTCACCCAGGATGATGGAGCAGTGGAGCTGGGAATTAGCAGATGTGGGTTCCAGCTCAGTTTTGCTGCTAACCCATGGTGTGATCTTGGACAAGTACTTTCCCCGCTCAAAAATGAACCTGAGCTCGCCGAGACTCTGAGTTTACAAATCCGAGGATCAGAGTGTCACATCTTACGCTAAGATGAAAGCGAATGTTTCAACCTGGTGGCTGCGGTGAGAAGGGGTGAATCATGCTCTAAGTGCCCCTGAGAAACACGTCCATGTCATAGCTTCAATAGGCCTTGAGGAAAGTTGTGGATGGGTGGAGAGAGAGCCCCTGTTGATTCTGCACACCCCAGACCCTAGATTGACATTTCCACACACAAGGATGTGTTACAGTAACTGGGGGATACAGGGACTATTTATCATGCTGTTTTGCACAGACGTCAGGCCTCACAATAGAGATGACCTTGTGACCCAGGTATTTCTGACTCTAAATCTATGCTCGTTATCAGATGACAAGCAAACAGCTGATTCCAAGCAAAAATTTTTTAACAAGTGAATTTTTAGGCATCTTGCTTTTCAGGGACCAAAACCCCACTTCATGGGAAAAGTGGGAACCAAGATCTGGTTCATGTTTTACATTCCTAATCCCCAGCTGTCCTGGAAGAAGTCTAAGCGGGGTGGACAGCGTTTGTCTGAATCTCTAGTAATATATGGCTGGTCGATTTCTTCTGAAGTCAGCCAAGGTGGAACCTGCCTGGTGGCTGGCAGGTCATTTCCCTGGTGACTCAGAATCCCCTCCTGTGTATTTCTACCCTTGACAGTTCTCTGGACCTATCTGGGTTCCTTCTTGGCAGTTTACCAGACAGCCAAGCACCCAACGTGCCACGTGGACCTGGTCTGGCCCTGCATGCAATGGAAGGGACAGAGCCGCCTTCCTGCCTTTCCTTGGGAAGCAAAGCACCGGCTATCTTCCAGACAGAGTCGGGAAATCACAGGCTCGGGAGTGGGGGACACCTGGGTCCACAGCCAGGCTCTCTGTCCTTTCTTAAACATGTGATCCTGGCCTCCCTCTCTCTGGACTTCAGCTTTATCTTTGAAACATGGGAATGTGATTTCCCCTGAGATTTATTTGCAGATTAAATGGACAGAGGGCTTTCAGATCTGAGTTTCGAGGAAGCACTCAGGGGCTGCTGGGAGCAGGGAGGACACGGGGATGAAGATGATGCCGAGGGGCAGGGCCCTGGGTGGGCCACCTGTTCCACCAAAGCTACTTCCCTGGCATTTGCTGCATGTGGCCAGGCCAGGCCTGCAGCTTTGGAAGGAAAGGGCCATGCAGCTGAAAGGAAGCATAAGAATCACTGTTCCAGCTGTTGTGGAAGGGCTTGGCACCTAGTGGGCACTTAATACATGTGAGCACTCTCCTCTTTCCTTCTCCTGCCCCCATCATCCTCTCCTCCTCCTCCTCCATGCTACTCGATGGCTCAGCTGAAGCCCAGCCCCAGATGAATGGAGAGCAGGAAGCAGGCAGAGGATGGAGTGCTTTCAAAATGCCAAGTGAACCACTGCAGGTGTGGAGTGTACAGGTGGGGGTGGGTGTCCCAGACCCTGTGACCCAAATCCAGACCCTGTGACCCAAAGTGCAGGCTCACTGCAGTGCCGCCACCCCGAGGGCCCTGCCTGCGACAGACAGCAGCGGGTGACAAGACTCCTGGGAAACAAGGTATGGGACCCAGTCCCACCAACGCGCCCAACAGGCTTCCCTCCTCTTCCTCCTTCCCTGAAGGGAAGGACCCAAGAAAAACAGAATGTATGAGGGGGCACGGGAGGTGGGGAGGCCCAGGGGGACCAGCCTGGCTGCTTTTTGCAAATAAGCAGGGCCTGCTGGACTGAAAGGGCGCCAAGGAGGCACAGAACTGCATCAGCCCTGCCCAGTGTTCACGCGTCCCTGCAAACAGGCCTTCCCGGAGAGTGGCCTGGCAGTTGGAGCCACAGCACCACCTCCAGGCTTACTTCCACCTTGCAGTGTCCCTTCAAAACACTGCTACCGGCTGCAGGTAATACGCTGGAAACTGGAGCTCAAATTAAATCTGCTGAGCCTGTGAGATGTGTTGCTGGTGTGCTCAGACAAATGGGCTTGGAGCGGAGACAAAGGTTGCTGACATGTGGACTGCAGCCGGGGTGTTAGGGCTATGATCCAGGGAAGAAACTGGCAGAGTTGAGAGTCAATTTCCTATCTTAGAAATGGGGAAACTGAGGTTGGCACCCACCCACAGTGACACAGCAAGTTCGAAGCAGAGCTAGGACCTGATGCCTCCATGTGGATGCTGCTCACCTGTTAATTCCATAGTAAATTTACTGTTAAGGTACGGTCACCATGGGCCTGTGACATATACACTAGAGAGTGGGTTCTTTTTGCTCAGAAATGCCAGGAGATGGGACTGAGTTTCAAGGTTGCAGCTGCCAAGGAGTGTCAAAAGCTGGGCGCCACGGGGCCAGGAATATGAGGGGATGCCGTTCCCAGTATGACCTGGCCTCCCACACACCCTCACAGCCACCCTTTCCATCTGGCCAACTAGTCACCCTTACTGCCACTCCCAAACTGCTGTCTTGTAAAGCCTTCTCTGACCCCATTTCCTTACCAGTGGAGTTCATCATTTCTGCCTTGTGCCACCATGGTTCCTACTCAAGACATCAATCACTGGATCAATCCCTCTGTATTTTGTTGATATGTGTGTCTACTTGTCTAAGTTGAGAATTCTGGCCAGAAACCTGGTCTTATTCTTCCCTGTGTCCAGGGTCAGACACAGAGCAGGTAGGCACTCTGAAAATGATGGATAGATGTATGGATGGGTGGATGAATGGGTGATTGAGTGAATGCATGGGTGAGTAGATGGATGGATGGGTGGGTGGGTGGGTGGATGGATGGATGGATGGATGAATGGGGGAATGGATGGAAGGATGGATGGATGGATGGGTAGGTAGGTGAATCAGTAAATGGATGAATGGATGAATGTTTAGGTGGATGGGTGGGTGGCTGGCTGGCAGGTGGGTGGTGGATGAATGCGTAGATGAATGGATGAATGAATAGGTGGATGGGTAGATGGATGGATGGACAGCTTGAGTAGATGAATGGATTGATGGAGAGATGAATGGATGGATGGATAGGTGGATGGGTGGGTGGATGGATGCATGTGTGGGTGGGTGGATGAGTGAGGGGGTGGGTGGATGAATGGATGGGTGGGCGGATGCATGCGTGGATGGCAAATTAGGTAAGTCTAGAGAATGGGAATCACTCTTTATATCCTACAACAGGGATGAAGATATAAATTTTTTAAGGAGATACACAGCTAAGAGCATCTGTTAAAGTCAGAAAGCATAACTGAGGATGTGCTTGCAAATGTGTGCCTACCTCCTGACTGCCCCCTCCTCCTGGGGTCCCAGGGAGCCTGTTGGAAGTCTGACTGTAGTTCCCAAGATGAGGTTCTTTGAAGGCCTGCAGCAGAATCACCTAAAGAGTTTGTTAAAATGCAGATTCCTGGAACCTCTGAATCAGTGAGTCTAGGGTGGAACCTGGGAGTATGAATGTTTAAATCAGCACCACTCAAGTGACTGATGTGCAGGCAAGTTTGACAACCATTTATTGGTCCAGTATACAAAGACATGCAAGAAACTGCCTTTCCCGACTGGTCCCTTCAGAGAGATCTGAGGAACGAACCCAAAGTCTCACAGATATTAAATGGCAGAAAGTACCCTTAGAGTCCTCAAACACCCAGACCTAGAGGGAGGACCTTCTATCTCCCTCGCCCACCTCACCCCAGCCCCAGCCCCAGCCTGAGGGGCTTTTCCCCACCCCACAAGTTACAGTGAGCAGGGCCTGCCCTGTGTGCCCACCCCAGGGGAGCCCAGAGTGGCAGGGCTGACTCCCTGTTTACCAAGGCAGAGAAGCCAGCAGCTGTTTTCAGCATCTGTTTCTACCTAGACATGACTCTGGCTCCCAAACACGGGCTCTGCCAGCAGACGTTAGCAGACCTGGAACACGAGTCCCAGTGGGTTCAGGCTGGAAAGGACTCAAGGATGAAGATGGGACCAGAAGATGGTGCTGGGCCAGGGAACGGCCAAATGCCCTGGCAACCACTCATGGGCAAGCCCCCCCAGGCCAGCTGGTGAGCTCCTGGAAGGAGCAGAAATGGCCCATCGAAGGCAAAAGAAAGCACACGGTGTCACCCAAAGGCTGTTCCTGTGGTCCAATAACCTGAGTTCTGGGCACACCGGGTCTTTTGTTCAGTACCTGCTGTGTGCTGGGTTAATCCTCACAATGGCCTTAGGAGACACATAATATGATGCCCATTTCACATATAGGTAAACTGAGGTCCAGGAAGGTAAAGTGACTTGCCCAAACCCTGAACTGGTCAAACCAGGTGCAGAGTCAGAAACTGAAACCAGGTGCAGAATCAGAAACTGAATCCAGGCTTCTCTGCTTTTCCAGGCCCCCCTTGCTGCCAGCTGGGCTGTCCCCCATACACATGCCAGACTGTCTGACTTCCCTGCCACTGACAATGCCCCTGGTTTCCAGAAGCACAATCCTTCTGGTTCTTTAGACTTGAGTCACAGTCACTTCTTCCTTGAAACCCTCCTGGATCCCACTTCCCCTCCAAAAGAGAAGTGATGGCTGTGTTCCCCTGGTGTACTGCTTGGCCTGCTACTCAGCCATTTCCGTCTGTCCTGCAGCTGCTGGTATCCACAACAGCTCCCCGAAATCTCACCCCCACTCCACCTCCACTGCTGTCACCACCCAACCCTGCCTATCACACCGCTGCAACCAGTGCCTAGCTCAGAGCTTTTTTACCCTCAGCAGCCGGTGTTCAGACTGCCCCTGTTATAAGCCACACAGGTCCAGGGCCCAGGTGTAGACTCAGTATAAACAAGTTGCCCCTCTTGGCCTCTGGCTGCAGGCACTCCTGAGAGTGGTGTGGGCTATGGGTCTAAGGGAAGAACACTGAACCCTAAGCCTGAAGGCCTCACTCTAAGACCTCACTCTGAAACCAATTCACTGTGTGACTTTGGCCAGGTCACTGAGCTTCTCTGGCTCTCGGGTTCCATCTGTAGAATGGGTAGGTGGATGGAATAGATCATCTCTGTGTCCCATGGCTCTGTTAAACACTTACTGTACATAGAATGGAGGGTATCCTATTTTGGGAATTTGGGTCTTTATCAAGAGTCTGATTCATGGAGCCCGGAGAGGGGCTGTGGGGTGGCTGCCTGAGGGAGACTGAGGCAGGCTCAGCTGGAACAAGTGTTCCGATTGTGAGAAGGGAGACAAGTTTGGGCTGGTCGGCCAAAGGGCCTTGAATGCCAGGAAAGGAACATGAATTGATCTGATATGCAGTGGGGACTGACTGTTGCTTTTTTGCAGGGAAGGACGGGAGAGTGGGGGCTAGGGACTTACCTGGCACAGACGTGGGAGTGCCAGAAAGAGAACCTAGACCTGAGATACCACTTGGATATCTGCTTGCACAGAAAGCCCAGTTGTCATGGGCCAGGGCTGGGCCAGCATGAGTGCAGTGTGACTGCACAAGAGACATCTCTACAGATGAATCTCCAGGACTCAAGGATGCCAGCAGGTGGTGGGGAGGAAGAGAGAAGTAGAGAGGGCTCAGAGGCATGATTCTGGGCTGTTGAGTTCCAGAGAGTGGTGGGTTGAGGGACTGAGCACCCAAGACCCCAGTGCTAAGAGGAGAGGGCTCTCGAGAAGGGACAAGACAAGGACCTGAGTGCTGGCCCCATTACTGCCCCTAACCTTGAGCAGGTCAATAAAATGGGGCAAAGAATCCTGCCTCCTGGGGATGCCGTGGCCTGAGGTCTGCACAGCGCCTAGCCTCAGCAAGCTTCACCAACACTGACTCCCTTGATGGCTGTGTGCTTGCAATCCATTTTTTTTTTGAGTTGGAGTCTCACTCTGTTGCCCAGGCTGGAGTGCAGTGGCAAGCTCACAGTCACCCCAGCATCGACCAGTTGGACTCAGGTGATTCTTCCACCTCAGCCTTCCAAGTAGCCAGAACTACAGGCACGCACTACCGTGCCTGGCTACATTTTTCTTTTTTTTAATTGTAGAGATGAGGTTTCGCCAACTTGCCCAGGCTGGTCTCGAACCTGTGGGCTCAGGCAGTCCTCTCACCTCGGCCTCTCAAAGTGCTGGGACTACAGGCTTGAGCCACCACGCCCGGCCCACAATTAATTTTTATCTCACAATATAAAACGAATGACTGCCATCTATTGATTACCTGCCACGTGCCAGACACTGTGATAAGTAATCTGCTTGCGCTCATGATCTGATTTTTCCTCACAAGAATTCTACATTTTGTGGAGGGTAATGGTGACAAGCAGGGAAGCCAGATACCTGTTCTGAGATCTCACAGATGCAGGGTAGCAGTCACCCCTGATGAGCATTTAATGAGCACCTAATAGTCCCTGGTACCGGGTGGAACACAGAGGGGTGCCCAGCCTGGTATGGCCCTTCGAGTCTCCTTATCTCTGCTCCGGTCTGCAGCTGAACAGGTCTCCCAGAGCAATTGGTTCTGGAATGTCATTCTCTCCTGGTCTGACTCTTGGAGCACCAGGCACTGGAAAAGGGTGTCAAGGCCCCAGACCATTGTTCCTGCCACGCCATTGCCACCCACTGCCTGCTGGCCTTTTATCCAGCTTGGCTGGGTGCTATTATTCAGCTCTGAGCCATCACCAGGAGCTGCCAAGCAGTTAATTACAGAAGTATAATCCCCTTCTTCACGAGAAGCTGATCGTCTAGGGTTGGAGAAGATAAGATTTATGCTTCTTTCAATTCCTTTATTCTCTCATCAACATAGATTCATATTTCAGTTTCCCACATTGGAAACAAAAAGGAAACCCGCTCAGCCCACTGCTGCCTGAGAGAGATAAATCAGGTTACACAAAGAAGCAGTCCTATAAACTCCATCTCTCTCCCTTCCTTTCATGTCTGTGATTATAAACAGAGTCAAGGGCAGTTGAAATATATCCCTCTGCCCGCCCGCCCGCCTTGTCCTACTCAGAGAGAGACAGACGCGGCGATGACAGTAAGAGGTTCCAGGGAGAGAGGAACACGAGCCCCCCACGTCCCCAGCCAATGGGGGAGCAGATCAGATGAAAGACCTTTGTTTCCAGCCATTCTGAGGTCACAAAATTGTTTCCAAAGGCCACAGAGAGAATCTGGCCATTGCACCGCTGCAAATGCTTTCATGTTTTGGATGGCAACGTGTGCGATGCTATTTGCTCAAAAGAGATGATCGGCATGGCGGGTTGTGCAGCGTGACTGTACCAGGGCCCCCGGCCAGTGTCAGAAGTGCATGGACAGTGGTTGCTGGCAGATTAGACCAGAGAACAAGGCCAGTTTTAGCATCTCCAAGGAGCAGAGAGATTCCAGGCTCTTCCAAGAGAAACGGCCCACTTACCGAGAATGGTCCATAGTGAAATGACGCTATTCTTCTGCAGAGGGGCTGGGATGGGTGTTGTGATTATTGTTGCTTTTGTTGCCAGGTTCCTCACTGAAATTATTAATTGTTGAGAGTTCAGTTGTCATATGAGGAAGAAGGAGACCACAGATATGGACCGATGTGCCCTAGGAAACAGAGCCAATGTGTAGCAGAACTGAGATGACAAAAGCCCTGACTTACAGTTGATCTTGGCACTTGCCGTATAGTGCCAGTCACCTCACCCATCACCATCATCTCTCACCTTTGTGAGCACTACTAAGTGAACATTACCATCCATGCTTTACAGATAAGAAAACCGAGGCTTCGGGGAGGCAAGACACTTGCGGGACGTCAAAGAGGGCCAACTCCTGAGCCCCTGCACCCCACCACCATGCAACGCTGCCGTCCCCAGAACTTTTTTCTGGCATACAGGCTTTCCTTGGGGGTTTTGTTGCAACATCTGATTGGCAAAGCGGAAAATCTGATTTTTGAAAGCTGATGCAGAAAGGGAGAAAGGGAAGAGAAGAAACTGAATGCAAGAGCCAAGTTGGGCCAGATGCGGCGGCTCACACCCATAATCCCAGCACTTTGGGAGGCTGAGGTGAGAGGATTGCCTGAGCCCAGGGGCTCGAGACCAGCCTGGGCAACTTGGCAAGACCTTGTCTCTACAATAAATAAAAAATTAACTGGGCATTGTAGCGTACACCTGTAGTTCAGGCTACTTGGAAGGCTGAGGCAGAAGGAGTGATGGAGCCTAGTAGGTCGATGCTGGGGTGGCTGTGAGTGTGCCACTGCATTCCTACCTGGGCAACAGAGTGAGACTCCAACTCCAAAAAAAAAAAAAAAGAGTCAAGTTGGCCCTTGCAATAAAATGTCATCCCACAAGATGTAAAACTACAGTCTTTAACAGACTTTGAGATTCAATTATCCCTTTATATTTGCAACCGACACGTCATCATCGTCTAATTCATCTATTCACTGCAAAAACACCCCAATTCGCAAACAGAATATACAGCAAATCATGTTTGAAAGCTGTGTGGCTTCTGAGCCATCACTCCTCGGACACTCACCTTGGCATTTGCTCCCCAGGGAGAAAGGTTAACAGGAGTCTTCGCACTGTCTCTAGTTCAAGGCCTGGCCTGTCTCGCAGATGGCTGAGAAGTCCGCTCCTGAGAAGTGGATTCAGAGGCTACATCCATCTTTTCCATTCTGGGCTTCTAGAATGTGGTCTTCTCCCCCGTCCTGGCCACTCCTTCTCAAGCCCTTGGAGAAAAGGTGGCAACTCCTGACTCTCTGGATCATGCCCCCTTTTCCTTTTCTAAAATATTATGCAAGTGTGATATCTCAGATGAATGCTAACGTGTTTGATTTTTCTAGCCGTCACCAGGCTGAGGACATACCCAGCCTAGCCTGGCTCTTCTAGGAAGCTGGGCAGTCCGGTGGCACACGCCCTAGGCTTGTCAAGAGATGGCCCACCACGTAGGCCTACCTGTTGACTCGCTCCCATACCCACTCCTCATGCTGTTTGTTCCTTGTTTTTTTAGCTTTCGCCTCTTTTTTTAAGTTGCTAAAGTCATACATTTCATTGTGACAGGTTACTCAGAAGATGTGAAAGCAGCCAAGTCCACATTCCTGAGTGACCAGCATCACCAATAGCCTGAGGTCCTTCGTCTCCTTCCTTCCTTCCTTCTCTCTCCCCCCACCTCTCTCTCTCTTTCTTTTTTGACAGGGTCTCACTCTGTCACCTAGGCTGGAATATAGTGGTGCAATCCCAGCTCACCGCAGCCTTGCCTTCCTGGGCTCAGGTGACCCTTTCATCTCAGCCTTCTGAGTATCTGGGACCGCGGGCACACCCCACCACACCTGGCTAATACTTTTTTGTAGAGACAAAGTTTCGCTATGTTGTCCAGACTGGTCTTGAACTCCTGGGTTCAAGTGATTTTCCTGCCTTGGCCTTCCAAAGTGCTGGGATTACAGGGGTGAACCAACACACCAAGTCATATTTCTTTTGGTTCATATATATAGTCAAAGTTCCTTGAAACACAATTTTTGCCTTTTTTTTAACAAATACGGGATCACACCACACATGTTTCTCTACAACTTGCTATTCAGAATTAACAAAATATCACAGGCATCTTTTCAGGTCAAATAGCGATGTCGGGCTCATTCTTTCAATAGTGTCATATGCATGGTATTATGTATATGACTACAGCATCATTTCTAAGCCAGCCTGCATCCCTTGACCTTCCTTGATATGATGTCATGCTGTGAATGGCCCTCCATTTATAAGCTGTTTGTCACTGGCAAGGCCCTTTCCAGGCTGACCCAGCCTTGGAGAGGGGACTCGTACTATACAATGTTCTCAACAGCTGTCCCTGCCAAAGTAGTCTTGGCCTTTCAGGCAAGATGCAGACAGACTTGGAAAAGCAGATTTCACTGCCATGAAATCTGGACTTCCTTTGGCAATGAAAACAACACAACATAAAGCATAACTAAATCCTTAAGACATCATAAAAAGGCAAGCAAAAATACTACACATAATTCTAGGTATAAACCCAATATCTGCCAGAAAGACTTAAGAAAACAGTCCTTGAGAACACAAAAAAGACGTTGTTTACCAGAGAAAAGATTTTTGTAATGCCGGTGCTGCGTTTTATTAGAGAGGGAAGAGGCCTGCCGAGGAGACAGGCTACTGAAGATTTTTGTGCTCATTTAAACTGAATGCTAAAACACTGTGTCGGAAACGTTGCAAAACTGGAAGTAAATTCTTCGAGGCAATCTGCTTTTACCAAGCTCTTTTATGGAAGTCACTTTCGAACAGTTTTAGAAATCAAAATGAAATCTCACAAAACGTATTGCCTCTTTGAGAACTAGTTATTCCATTTCTGGGACTCTAGCCTACAGAAATAAACCAGGAATGCCAGCAAAGATGCACACAGATATTTATCCCGACATTAATTATAATTTAAAAATGAAATTAGCTGAAATTAGCTGAACAGTCTACAACAATAGCGTACAACTATTAAAAGTTATAGTCACAAAGTATTGAATACCAAGAATAAATACTTCTGTTACAATGTTAAGAGGGATATAAAACTGTATATTAAATCCATGTAAAAATACACATAGAAACCACTGGAAGGAACTACATCGACATATTAACCATGGTGATCTCAGGGTGGTAGAATGATATATTGTTTTTCTTCTTCTCTTTTACTTTTCTGTAATTTAAGCTTCTAAAATGAAACTGCATTACTTTTATAGTGGATTAAATTAAGCCATTCACAAAAGCTAGACTTGATTCTACTATCTGTAGGGCCATGGCTGTTATACACAAGGAGGGATGGGCATGGATGAGGCTAAGGTTCTTCCGGGTTGAGGGCCATGATGGAGAATGTCGCCTCACACTTCAGTATCTTTAAGGGAGCGGGCCTCTAACGCAAGAACTTCAGAGCAATCAGCACACAAGGAAAGCTTCAAAACATCACATAGATGATACTGTCAATTCACTCAGCATTTAGTATGCACTAACTGTGTGCTAGTCACAGGGGAAATAGCTGACTTTGCATTCTAGTTTATTAAAAAACAAGACTGCACTTTGTTTCCGCCATCATATATGACATGTAGCACAATGATTCCCTCAATTTTCCTTCCATTGTTCTCAGAAAGGCAAACAAAAAGAAAAATGAACAAGTTGAGATTTGCAACGGATGTCAGGAAGGAACATATTGGAAGTAATCCCAGGACCTTCCACAGACTCTGCTGAGAGCGTTTGTTCTTCATTAAAGCCAGCTCTGGGAAAAGATGCAGCCAGCCGGTTATCAAACTAAGGTTTGCAATTTCTGCTGTCTGCTCTGAAAGTGTTTGACTGATGGGCACTCTCAGCAGGACCAGTAAACGGTTATTAATCAATTAATTCAATCAATACCTAATATGTGTCACGCTTTTTTTTTTTTGAGTCTCACTCTGTCACCCAGGCTGGAGGGTAGTGGCCGCTCCCCGCCACCGCAGCCTCGACCTGCTAGGCTCCGGCGATCCTTCCACCTCAGCCTTCCAAGTAGCCGGAATTACAGGCATGCGCTACACGCCCGGCTGATTTTTTGATTTATTGTAGAGATGAGTTCTTGCAGCCCAGGCGGGTCTTGAACCCACGGGCTCAGGCAATCCACTCACCTCAGCCTCCCAAAGGCGCGGGATTACAGGCTGAGCCACCGAGTCCGGCTGTGTCACGCTTTTTTAAAAGCTGGGAGTAATGAAGAGAATCAAACCAAGCCCTTGTATTCATGGTACTTACGTTCTAGTGCCAGAGGCAGGCAACAAACAAATAAAAATACAAGCTAATATTACTCAGGTCATGATCACTGCTGTGAAAAAAAAAAATAAAACAGACCAAGGAAGTAGAATGACAAAAGGCTCTTTTCTAGATAGAGTATTAGGAAAAGCCTTTCCTAAGGAGGTGAAGTTTGAGCAGAGAACTGAATAAACTGATTGAGTGATATGAGTACCTGGAGTAGTGTGCTATGTTGGAAGAGTAAGTGCAAAGGCCCTGGGACAGATGAGCAGCGAAAAAGCAGTCTGGCTGGAGCGCTGTGAGCAAAGAGGGGAGCAGGTGGAAACTGGAATCAGAGATGCAGCCAGAGGCTGGATCTTGTAGTCTTTTAGGGCGTGGTAAAAACTTCTGATTTTATTCAAAGAGTGATGAGAGGCCACTGGACAGTTTTGAGCTAGCAATAAAGTGATCTGACTTGTGTTTAAAAAGAGACCTAAAGAGACCTGGCTTTTAGGTGGAAGGAGGGAGTGGAAATTTGAATCCGGACTAAAAAGCTGTTTACAGACATTCAATGAAGTATGCTGGTGGTGATGGTGAGAAGCAGTCGGATCCAAGGCACATTTTGAAGGTGAAGTTCACGACTCAATATGAGGCAAGAGCAGAAAAAAGCATCAGGGATGATTTCGAGATCTTTGGCATGAGAACCCGAGTAAATGGCGGTGCTATTAGCAACACAGGAACGACAAGGGGGAGGAGTGGGCGTTTTAAGGGGATGCAGCAGATGATGGGGCACCCAGCCTCACCACATCAGCGCACACTGGCTGACTTCCAGCTGTGGCACCTGCATGTCTCTGCCTGAGGGCTTTCTTCCATGCTCAGAAAACCACTGTGCCTGTGCCCGTGTGTCCAGCCCATCTCGTGGGAGCAGTCGCTCATCATGGACATCCAAAAGTTGGTGTATAAATACCCCAGCTTCCTTCTCTAGGGGGGAGTGGGGAGACATCAGGCAATCCTGATGTGTGTGCTCTGTACTGCCACTTCCCAGGGTCCCTGGTGGGATTGAGCTGCAGCACCCCACCACCCCAGAAGTAGCAATCCTCCTAACACACCCTGTGTTGGCCTTCCTCCCTTCCCGGGGAAGCATTCTCAAGTCCCGATCAAGGTTCCCATACCTCCCAGATAAGAATCCTTACACTTGAGTTCCTGCCTCTGGATCTGGTCTGGGAGAATCCAAACTAAGGGAAATCAAGAACATTCTGATGCCTTCTCCCCTGTTCTATTCATATCTACTGCTGTCTTACCTTTTGGCCACCTTCTCCCACTGCCTCTACCAGGACAATAGTCCAGAATCAAGATAATCCGCGAACCTCAGTCACACATGGCAGGATCTCAACAGAGTAATTTTCATAAACCAGATTGCAAGCTGATCTACCCCCGCCCCTCGCCACAATCCCCGAGCCTGCTAGTGATCAGTTTCCTTTTCTTTTCCAACCACTCATGTGCCACTACCCTTCCCAGTTTCATATTTTCAACAACCAGAAAAGCATAGAAAGGACAATGATTTGAGCAGATCTGGTGAGTCATCGAATGGAAGAGACAGGAGAGCGAAGGATCTTTTCCGTCCCCTCCTTCATGACAGTTCTACAAATGTCCTGAGACAAGAAGGTCACAGACTTTTAGCAGCCACATCAAACGCTGTTTCTTAAGCACTGACTCCGTGAGGAATTAAACCCTCCCATCGAGAGCCAGGGACAAAGAGGCCTGACTCACCATATACTATCTCTCTTAGGGAAGCACGCTGGTTTATACAGTAGCATTTTTTATGTCCCAAGTGATTCAGAGTCATCATTTTCCATTTTCCTTCTGATTGACTACAGAGAGAAGGGGGTGTTTAAAAAAAAACAAAAACGCGGTACAGAGCTCCTTTAGTTTAAAAAAAAATGTGTGGCACACACGCACAGTTGTCAATGTCCATCAGGCTCTCTGCAGTCATGATCATTCTTTCCACAAGCCAGAAGGTAACAGGTGCAAAGTCGCGTCTGCAGTGAGGATGCCTGAGTCTGTACCCCTGGCATACCAAGGGTCATTGAGACTAAGCACAGGCTTTGGAATCAGTCAGATCTTGGATCAGACTCCTGGTTAGCCATCGACTGGCTGGTTACTTTGGGCATGTTATTTAGCCTCTGTGAGCCTTGGCTTCCCCATGAGCTGAGTAGAGATAATATACTCACTGGTGAGGTGGCTGAGAGAAAGAACAGTGACACCAGGGCAGATGTTCCAGTGACATCCATCCCCTTCCCTCTCCAGTTACGTGTAGTGAAGGCAACCTGACTGATCCACTGTGACTCAGTAAAGGTCTGAGAAAAACCATCTCAGGGATCCTCAAAGCACAAGGGATTGTCACTGAGAAAAAAGGATGACGCCCATGGGTCAAGGTTCCTTCCAACCCTCCATGCTCCTCCCTAAGCCCCCATACGGCAGTGTGTGAGCTCCTAACATCCATTTTGCACCCATGGGTCAAGGTTCTTCTCTGGCCCCCGTGCCTCTCCTTAAGGCCCCTGTACTATAGCTGGGTGAGTCTCTTGAATGTCCCTGTCGTACCCATGAGCCTCAGTATCTCTACCTGTAGAACAGCCAATGAGTTCTGCTTTTAAAGTGTTGTGTGAACTGAGGTTAGAGAGGCAGTACCTGGCACAGTGCAGACACAAAAAATTGACCCTTTATTAATGAATAATGAATGCTCTCATGGATAGAAAGAACTCTGTTCCACCAACAATGCACATTTCCCCACACACAACAAAACATCCTTCCAGCTCTGACTCTGTGCAACACACTCACAGCAAGCTCTGACCTGTACTTGGGAGGTCCAGAGTGGCCAATCACACTATCCAGTCCCATCCCAACAAACACACCAAAGGGAAATCACAAAGAAGCCATGGGGCTCGCAGCATGGCCCCCAAATATCCATTAATGCACATGGAATTTTCTACTTTACAAAGAAAAAGAAAACCAGAGAGACACCACCTTAACCAAGTGATCAAAGTTGACATTGCTCAAAATAAGACATATTGACCTTATGCAGCCCTGATGTGATGCCTCGACAAGGGCATGCCACTTCTGAGGTATTCTTTCAGAAATGTCAGAATCCAGCCCCATCACAAGAAAATGCCAGACAAACCCAAATTGTGGTAGAATCTACAAGATAACTGGCAGGACTCTTCAAACATGTCAAGGTGGTGAAAGACAAGGAAATAATGAGCAACTGTCACAGACTGGAGAAGACATAAAACAAAATGCCATGTTCTGAGTTGAATCTGAATAAAGTTTCAGATCCATTTTTTTTTTTACAATGTTGAGGGAAGCCTCAGAGGGGGAAATGGTTGATATAAGTCCAACCAAAAGGTTCATGGAAGACAAAAAGCTAATCTCAGGAATTTGACTGAACTACTGAGGGTGAGAAAGATTTATCAAAGGATTAAAGTCTAAGCACCATTTCCTTCTTTTTCATTTTTAAAACTTAATCACCAACAGGATTTTCTCTCTCTCATCCCTGTCCCTGAAAATCTAACCAAGGGAGAGAAGGAATTTGAGTCACTTCATTCCAGCTTCATGGTAGTATAACGTGCTCTTGATATTTTCATCAGTTGTCAATATAAATATTAGATGGCATAAAATTAGATGGCTTATTTGACATAATATGTCACTCCAGTGGAATTGCCAAATTGGCATGTAGCCCTAGCTTCAGGGTTTTCTAAAAAGCAGGCCCTTGATCCTCAGGGAGGGGACCCCACATATCCACTCTCGGTTAAGTTTGAGTTTTCAAGTTCGCAGGAGCTCAGATAAACCTTCACTTTACATGTAAGGAGAATTGAGACCCACAGAAGGAAAGCTGCCCAGCCTCAGCTGATGCAGTGGTTAACACAAACATGGCAGGATGCCACGCTGCTTTTTCCCAGCCGGGAGATAACTAAGTACTGCAGCCTTATCGTCCTGACCAAGAACGACACCAACCTGAAGTGTTACACAGCAGAACACACGCGAGCCCCACCTGGAACTCTGAATCAGACTCTCTGACACGGAAGCCTAAGACTCAGATACAGAGCAAGTATTAACAGACATGATTCTTCAAGCTGGAATGTGTGTGTGTGTGTGTGTGTGTGTGTGTGTGTGTGTGTGTGTGTGTACATGCATGTTTGTGCAAGTTTTAAGATTTCTAGAACGTATCTATCATTTCTGTTTTCCTTCCCTGTCCCTTGCCTTCCACCCCAAGTTTCTCTGGCCTGTCTCCACTGTGTCCCTGCCCATATCTTGTGCTTCAGGATCCACTCTACATAGCATTTGATCTCCTGGTCTTTCCCAGTCTTTCTGTTTCAGCTTACATGAGATCAAATGGTGACAGCTTTGGGGTCCACAGAATCCATGCATTCATTCATTTATACCTCTGAGACTATTTGGGTCCCTTAGGATACAGCAACGCTAAAGATGGACAAGATCTTTACTTTCATGAGTTTATATACTAGTTGGGGGAGACCATCAATAAACAAAGGGAGACACAAGAAAATAGCAGAGATGGTGAGTGCTGTGATGAAACGGAGTCAGCACAATGTGACAGGGAATAGCAGGGGACTCCTTTAGATTGGGCGGTCAAGGAAGGACCTGTTTAAGTTTAGGCCTGAGCAAGAACGGTTCAACCCCGCACACACCTGGGAAAAGAAGGTTCCTGGTAAACAGAATGGCTAGTTCAAGGGCCCAGGATGAAACTCAATGGGTTGAAGAGAGACAGGGAGTGTGTCTGGAGCACAGTGAGTAGAGGGTAGAGAGGGCCCAGATTGAGTCCATGACATGCAGGGCCTTGGAGGACACAGGAACAACTGTGGGAAAACAGATATAGACAGAAGAGGGATAGAATCCAACTTTTGCTTTAAACAAATATTCGGGCTGCTGTTGCATGGTGCGCAGGCTGGGATGGTAGAAATGGGTCACGGATTAGACGCAGTGAGACCAAATTAAGAGGATGCTGCAGTTAACCAGATAGAGGATGATGGTGCCTGGGTTAGGGTGTAGAGATGAACACAGTGACTGGAATAAGGGCATATTTTAGAAGAAAAGCAGACAGAACTCAACGATGAGCTCATTGATGGAGCATGAAAGGGAATCAAGATTGCTCCTGGGCTTTTGACTCACGTGCCCTGATGGTGGCATCCCTAGTGAAACAAGGAACCCAAGGAGGGAAGGAGACTGGGGACAGGACACGAAGAGTTTTATTTTAAACATGTTAAGTTCAAGATATTTATGAATGTACTAACTGAAGCTCCCATCCCACTTCATACTTTAAGTAACATCAGACAGAACCATGAGATCCCAGACGCTGTCTTCCTTTTCCATTCCTTGTTAAGCAGGAATAAAGTGAAAGATAACTAAATAAAATATCCAGTCTTTTATAAAACACCCTCAATGTTCAGAGATTTGGAAGTAGAGCCACATCTTCCCAGGAAGGATAAGTAGCCGCTCAATCACATTGTGGCACCAAGCAACGGTACAAGGGGCAAACTAATTAAAAATTTAATCCCACGATTTTCATCTTAATCTCTTTTTCCCATTAGCTTTGACCAATGCCCACGAATACAATTTAGCTGAACTTTTCATTTAGATAAATGACTGAGTAGGGTACCTAATTAGTCTGTGATGAACTAAAATGTATATTCTAATTACCAAAAGCCACACACTAATTTTGAAAGCATTTTATTAGCACAAAAGCTATGTTCCTGTTATCAAGTGAAATGCCCTTCCTATGTTACACTCACCGGTCACTCAAACCTGTCTCTCTTAACTTCCACTAGCCAATTTGCAGTGTGCTGTGTAGGGATGCAGCGCACTTGGGAAATGTCTGAACACCTTTATAACACAATAGTGGAAGCGATAGTGGAAGTTGCACCAAACAGGAAGACTGCATGAACTTCTCAGCTATCTAGGAACTTCTGGTGCATTCTGATTAAAAAAAAAAAAAGAGGCTAGAAACCATATAAAACAACTAAGCACAATTGAAGGAGGGGGTGGCTTTCAGGAAGGGCAAGTTTCATGGCCTGTTCCAATGCCAAGGAGAAGGAGATCATGCCTCTGCTCCCAGGTCTGCAAATCAGGAGATACTCATTGGGGGACCATCCTTTCCTGCATAATCTATGGCAAAACGTCTACTGCTTTGAAGTCCTACAGCACCTGTCTGAATGCCAACATTCTTAAGCCCCTTCAAGTAGAAGAAATCTGTATTTTAAAGACAAAAGTCAAGGGCTCTGGTCGCCTGTGGCCTCTCCAGCCCCTGCAACAGTGCTTTCTCTCCTTGATTTTCACTGCCATTTAACAAAGGGGTGAGAAGAGTGAAGAATGGTGCCTGCCATCAGTAAAAACTATTCCATAAAGGCTCTTCATGCTAGATGTGTCCTCAGCCACAGGAGGAAAGTTCACTAGACAGCAGGAGTGGGCAGTGGCTGGGCCCAGTTTCATGGATAAGCCTAAAAGGGGAAGGAAATGGTTTCCAGGCTGCGGAGGCCCTCGGTACACACACACTCGATGGCCATCAACCCCTGGCTACTGGGCATCATCATCTCTATGCGAATACAGCATCAGCCCAGTAGTAACTGGGTTCTTGGCACCATGGCTCTTACACCTCTAATCCCAGCACTTTGGGAAGCTGAGGCCAGGGGATTGCTTGAGCCCAAGAGTTCGACACCAGCCTGGGCAATATAGCGAGACACCCCTCCCCCCAAAAAAATTAGCCAGGCGTGGTGGTGCACACCTGTAGTCCCAGCTACTTCGGAGGCTGCGGTGAGAGGATTGCCTGAGCCCAGGAGGTCGAGGATGCAGTATGCTGTGATA